>OW026303.1:20133750-21410000 GCA_932273695.1 Apotomis betuletana | reverse complement strand
ATATGCTAGCCCTTCTGGTATCCATATAGTTAAAAGATTAGTCATGTGATAATATCCGTATATAATAAGTTGTGGCTATGTGGTTGTAAGACAATGACGACTAGGGAACAAGCAATAAACGGATATGGAACGCATAAAGAACGAATGACGAATACAGAA
Organism: Apotomis betuletana; assembly: GCA_932273695.1. Lineage (NCBI taxonomy): Eukaryota > Metazoa > Arthropoda > Insecta > Lepidoptera > Tortricidae > Apotomis > Apotomis betuletana. The sequence goes on along the minus strand of OW026303.1, from coordinate 21,409,841 downwards.
TGTAACTAAAACTAATGAGGAGAATTAAGATGTAAACGAATAAATATTAAACTTGGGTGTTCCTAAACAATTATTAATCAAATGACGACGTGAATGCAACTTGTGAACGATGTAAACGATGACACATCTTCCCCTGTGTTTTGATACTGATGCCAAACAGGCATTTTTTACTATTTTGTAATAGCCTATGACTAATCGACTTTAACCCTTAAATGCGTACAATTACACTTATTTCATTTCTGAAATAACGTAATTAGCAATTAAATCCACGTCAGTTTGAGATTTCGGGACAGTCTTGACAAAGTCCTTATTGACAATATTCAGATTTTGACTAGCGTCATTTCAGTAACGTGTAAATATACATCATCATGCATTTAAGGTTTAAAATTAATTGACTACGAAAAGTGATTAATTACGTAAAATGTACAATTGAACCCCCGTTTTTGAGAAGCCGACTACGGCTGAAATGTAATGAGGGTAAAAAAATCCTCATGGGAGAAATTGCGGGCGATTTCTCTAAATGGTAAAAGCAATCCTGGTATCAGTATAATGATTGTGTTGATACAAATCAGAAAAAATATCTAAGCTAAAATTACTGATGATTTCATAGTTTACATAGGTGACAAGTTTCTTTGACGTCAATACAGTTCGATACGCGAAATTAAAAATTTCATTCGTTCTCTCGCTCTTACACTCCAATTACAATAAAAAGCGAGTGAGACGATGCGATTGAATTTTCTAAATTTTGTTATCGAACCAAAGCGCTCGAGCTCTATAGTTGTAGAATAAATTCCACCGGTGTTAGTAGTAGGTCTGATTATAATGGATAATAACGGATTAATTTTTTAAACGCAACAAAAAAATGGAATACAAATAATATGGAAAAGAGCAAAGTTGCAATAATTTACTGAGTATGAAATACAACTTTCGTATCGGACGCAGCGTTGTATTTGCTAAAAAGCTTGTTCCTATGATGTCATACCTTGTAAACCAAACCGTTCCATTAAAGGTATTGAACGTGGTGTTGTATGTTGTGTTAACTGATGTGAAGCTATGATGTAAATAAATATTTTAATTGCAAACAATACTTGCCATGCAGGTTTCCTACTGACACCGATGACCACTCGCACCAATACTTTTAGCGTGGTGGACAGTAACTCGAATGCTTGCATCTGCCATCCGACTCCAACATACTCCTATGTACTGTCATTGCCAAGCTATAGTTATTGAGATGAAATGTATTCCATAACGAGTTTCAAAATTGTATAGTCGGATACTCGCTAGTCGCCGCTAAAAGTATAGTGAGTGGGATTACGGCACTTATTCACCGGCGCACTACTCAAAATTGCAGTAATAATTTGGCTTTACAAATTATGTCTAGACGGTGAGCCGCTGAATAAACGCCTATAGGCCACTAGTCGACGGGTCAGTGATTTGTGCAGGAAATTTAGCCACTTTTTAGATAACTGTCGGGGAGCCGCCGCCATGCCACTAGACCCGCGCGCCGAGGCCTGAGCGGCCGACTACGCTACGCAACGACGCTAGAATACGCAACAGGCATACGATGGATTTGATTTTTGATACATTCTTGCGCGGCGTAGCCGGTTGTAAACATTAGCCATATCGTACTCAGCTCCTACTCGTACTCGCAATGTTAAACATTCTAATGTGAATAATCATTTATATGTTAATAATTAAATTATGTTATGAAGTGATGATATCTTTTTTCTTTCACGGCGTATTTCGATTCGAATTTCATGAATTTGTTTTTTAGTTCGTTTTTCATGATACTTGTAATACGAACGAAAGATAAGTTCATTTACCCTTACCAAGAAGCTGTGATAATGAGCTAGACTGAAACATCTTTTACCTGTCTTGAAATCCTGAAGTAAAAGATACAAAAAGTAATTAGTGAAATTGACCATCCGATATCTTTCAAAGAATGCGTGCTTGGCAATCTCCACTTAAATTTTATCGCAAGCGCGACGTGGCCGGTGCCCACGTCAACTATCTCGGCGCCATACATCTGCTCAGTCACTGAGGATAATTGATACAATAACAACTCAAGAATCAGTAATAAATAAATAATTTATTTAAAACTAGAATACTATTTTTCGTAAGTGTAAACCAGTTGCGTGCCGAGATCGATACTGGTGCCGTTTTGTTGGAGCGCGACCTTGCCGGCCGCCACGTCCACGCGCAATACTGCCTCAGCCGGCAACAGCTCGCACCTGGTCGCGTGGTCGCCGGCGCACGGGATCCGGCGCGGCCCCAGCACCGGGTCCTTGTAGCGCCACACCTTAACACTGCTCACATCTGCAACCATCGAGTTACCCCCTTCAGACCCACCGTACCCCTGGCCATACCCCTGGGGGTACGGTGGGTCTTTTAAAGTTAAACGGTACCACCGAGTGTAGGTCACTAGTGGTGACCTGCATATCTCTTTACCAACTGTGCAACCAGGCCAACTACTTGATCCAAATCTACTAGAAACATAGTGAGAGCTCGAGAACTGCAGTCTTGTAGATGGGCCAAATGAATATGGTAAACTCGCTGTTGATTAGACAGTTTTTCTTGAACTAAATAGATATCGAGCAAATCACGGGCTCTTTTGATTACCTTTTGACATTTAACCACAAAGTGACCGTCTGGTTAACCAAAAAGTCACGATAGACTTTACTAGATAGCCCGTTCACTGGAACCGGGAGCGCCAAAGCCGCAAAGTATTACGTTTATGTTACACTGAATATAAGGCTAAATAAATGCGCGCCAACGCGCAGTTGGTGTGCCGTGTGATAAACTGATAAAATGGTCTAATAAGTGTTGTAACAAAGTTGTGATATACAAATGTATACTACACATGACCGCGAGTTGGTGCGAACGCGTCGATGGCGCGTCCTTGTGAACCTATCCTAAATGACGAATTGATGACAATTATGTTACCTTTGATAGCCTTGACTTCCTTGACCACCTTCGCCTTGAGCTTCTCCACGGTGTCCCCGTCAGCCAGCTGCACGGTGGCCGTGAACAGCCCGTTCATGGGCGTGGGGTTGACGAGCGAGAGCGGCACGGCGGGCTCGGCGCTGAAGGAGATGTGCGGCAGGCCCGGCGCGCAGTCCTCGCGCGTCTTCTCGGGCGCCGAGGGCTCGTCTGTGTACTTTATTTCTAGGGTGTCCAGCTGGAAAGACAAGGGTCAAATATAACTGGTCTGTTAAACCCAGGGATCGGATACCGGTATTCGGCTCCATACAAAATACCGGTATTCGGTTTCGGTATTTCGCTTATTGTTACATATTTCTATATTTTAGTGAGCTCGCGTTTGAAATTAGAAAAATATTTGTTTTTGAATGAATATCGGTAACGATCCCTGATTGAACCTAACCTTGTGCTTGACAAGGTTTTAATACTTGTAACACTTAACGAGATCAATAGAAGTTAACGTTATATGCATGGTAAATATCTGTTTTCATTGATAAATTAGCCGGATATTACGCAAATGTGATAAGAATATTATTTAATACTCGTACGCAATAATTTAATTACTTTTAAAAGATAACGCAATAATCGCTGTAGGTCAAATGTCAACGAAGAACTAATAAATTATTCACTTTTCAATCGTTAATTCCCGTCTCGACTCACTTTCACATGCGGACATGACCTAATCTGAGTTTTCAAACGGATTTTGTCTCCTGGTGATTTCTATGCTCATTCTAAATCAGCATCGCTACATGTGCTACCTTGGATGTGACAAGATGTTGAGCAGATACTACCTATTTTCTCTGAGCAACGCCAGGGTCGTGGAACGGCAACCCCACAGACAGCTCTTAGCAGATTTTCTCCACGTTGTCTCTGGTCATCTACTTATAGTTAGCAGCTTACATGCTAGACTTACATCCAAGGTGTTGAGCAGGTACTGCCTGTTGTCGCTGAGCACCGCCAGCTCGTCGAACGGCAACCCCACAGACAGCTCTTAGCAGATTTTCTCCACGTTGTCTCTGGTCATCTAGTTATAGTTAGCGCTACATGCTAGACTTACATCCAAGGTGTTAAGCAGGTACTGCCTGTTGTCGCTGAGCACCGCCAGCTCGTCGAACGGCAACCCCACAGACAGGGCGTCCAGGCCTATCCTCTCCATGTTCTCTCTGACCATCTGCACGAACGGCATCACTCGCTTCATGTATTTCTTCAGTTCGGGGATGGCGCCGAGCTTGCTGGAGATCTCTTTGTTGTCCGGGAGGCCTGATGGCTGAAACAAGAGTTTATGATGGTGAAGGAAGGACTGCTGAAGAGAAGAAATCCCTTAATCCCTCCTCTAGAAGAGATCCCTTATAGGGATAAGTTCGCCTTTGTACCTATATGTAATTTGTAATAGATGTATTTTTTTACTGTTTTCGTAGTTATAAAAATATTCTGCCGTAAAAATAAGTAATTGACTAAACAATAAAACTAAACCTAAAAATTAAAATAAACAAGAACACACTAAAATGAAATCATCATTAATCACTGTTTTTGTGTACAATAAAGTGTTTACTTACTTACTTACTACTGTTTCATGCTATAAGTACATTCTAAATAGTAGGGAGTTCCCATGTACAACTTCGTTTTCAGCACTCGAAGTGGAACATATGGGACACGAAGTTTTTAAACGTATTGAACATTGTTTAGGGCCTGCACGGCTAGCATAACTTTGACACGCGACTCTTTCTCGCGCGAGATATACTACCTGTCTCTATCTGTACAGTACTATGAGATAGTGACGGATGATGCTATCTCGCGCGACATGAGTCGCATGTCAAAGTTATGCTAGACGTGCAGGACATGTGTGGGTTTGTCTGGAATAAGTTTATATAAATGTTGAAGGTTGTTGACTCTAACGCTTTGGGGTTTATGGCCTGTATACATTTCGATTAGAGATAAAGCTGACACGAACCAATCAGGTAGCGTCTTTGTGAAGCCTTTAAGCGGTGCATTTCAAAACTGAGGAATGTGATTGGTCCATTCAATCCGCAGCTCCGCTCCAGTGGACAAGCATCCTAATGCGAGTGTTTGAACTCGCACTTATCACTAATCAAAATGTAAACAAGCCCTTGAAGAAACCGAATCCTCTTACAAAGTGGGTTCTATTCATTAAAATAATCCAATTAAAATAAACCAATAAAAGTGGAAGTGAAGGGTAAGTGTCTCCGCAGCACGGGCCAGCTCCGGACAGTGCCGCGCCGCACCGTGCTACAAGCCAAAAACCCGCGGGTTATAGGGCCAACCTACTACGAGCATGGGTAGATGCTGACCTCAAAAATGAACGTTCTGAGGAAACGTTTAAACGTAAGCTGAAGAACCTTTTATTGGAAAAGTCGCTGTACTCAGTAAAAGAATATATTGACATTGTTAAATAGATTTTATTGTAATAGTATTTTGACATTCATCGTTTGTTTTATGTAATTTGAATTTTGTTTTAGTTCTTAAGGATTTTGTATTTAAATGATTCCCATTATTTTATTCTTGAAATTTTGACATGTCTTTATTATTTATTTTTGTTTGTAATTTGATTGGTATTTGGTTGATTTGAATGTATTGGTACTATAATTTATTTATTTATTTTGATTAGGTATGTATACTATTGTGTAACTGATTTTGTACTACCAAGTTAGTTGTTAAGATTTTAATTTTTAATTTTATTTTGTATTTGTATATAATGTAAATTGACGATCACTATATGATAAGTAATGTAAACTGACATACTCTTATATTTTACTAGAAAATTATATTGTGAGACAAATAAACTAAACTAAACTAAACTAAACTAATGAATTAGTAATACTCACGCCGTGGAGTTCCTTGAGCGTAGTGAGTATGACGTGCTGCCAGCGCGGGTACTGCTTGGCGACCCACACGACGGCGGCGTCGGGGCGGCGCAGTGCCGTCGGTGCCGCACCCTTCTTGCCCTTCCTGGCCGCGCAGTGGTTCTTCAGGTACACGCGGAACGAGTGCGTGGCGTCCATCAGGTAGTTGCTGGCCTTCACCGCCACTTCGTCCACTTCGCCGGCCGACGGCCAGCGGGCGTGCAGAATGCTAGTCTTCTGAAATGACAATTCTTTGTAAGTGTTTGTTGCGTGGTACGATTAGCATCAATATAGTAGCTGTCACTTTTACTACTGGTTTATACAAAGTTCATACTATAATTGTCAGCTTTTTGATGCTGACTGTAGAACCATAAAAGAAAGGTATTTTTAAATTCTAATAGTTAAAAATATATATTATAAGGATCTTTACGCAATGCATGCTTTCAAAGCGCGTTATTACACCTCTATGGTCTCTATAATCTGCGTGCGGTACAAGTACCTATTTCAATAATGTTGGTTGATATAAGCATATTGTTCCAAACGCAACATTCAAGTATCTGAACATTCAGTGCTTTAAGTAACTTGTGCTTATGAATGTCGCACTATACAAGTTTTTTTCTAATGTAATTCCCTCGTGCTACACGAGCCGGCGATGGCGAGGCCTCCATAGGACCCAGTTCCAATCGGCTTACATCTTTTAGAGCTGTTCTCTTTTGATCTTAGAAAATAACTCGGCGGTCCTGCTAGCACTCACGTTCCCCAGCAGCTGCCACACGTGCTCGGCGACGTGCGGACACACGGGCGCGAGCAGCCGCGCCTGCGTGTCGGCGTAGCGCGCCACCAGCGCCGCGTGCAGCCCCGCCTCCGCGCACAGCTCCCTGTACTTGTCCCGCGCGGCCTGCAGCTCGAACACGCCCGTCTTCAGAGCTTCCTTGTATAAATAACTCGGCGGTCCTGCTAGCACTCACGTTCCCCAGCAGCTGCCACACGTGCTCGGCGACGTGCGGACACACGGGCGCGAGCAGCCGCGCCTGCGTGTCGGCGTAGCGCGCCACCAGCGCCGCGTGCAGCCCCGCCTCCGCGCACAGCTCCCTGTACTTGTCCCGCGCGGCCTGCAGCTCGAACACGCCCGTCTTCAGAGCTTCCTTGTATAAATAACTCGGCGGTCCTGCTAGCACTCACGTTCCCCAGCAGCTGCCACACGTGCTCGGCGACGTGCGGACACACGGGCGCGAGCAGCCGCGCCTGCGTGTCGGCGTAGCGCGCCACCAGCGCCGCGTGCAGCCCCGCCTCCGCGCACAGCTCCCTGTACTTGTCCCGCGCGGCCTGCAGCTCGAACACGCCCGTCTTCAGAGCTTCCTTGTATAAATAACTCGGCGGTCCTGCTAGCACTCACGTTCCCCAGCAGCTGCCACACGTGCTCGGCGACGTGCGGACACACGGGCGCGAGCAGCCGCGCCTGCGTGTCGGCGTAGCGCGCCACCAGCGCCGCGTGCAGCCCCGCCTCCGCGCACAGCTCCCTGTACTTGTCCCGCGCGGCCTGCAGCTCGAACACGCCCGTCTTCAGAGCTTCCTTGTATAAATAACTCGGCGGTCCTGCTAGCACTCACGTTCCCCAGCAGCTGCCACACGTGCTCGGCGACGTGCGGACACACGGGCGCGAGCAGCCGCGCCTGCGTGTCGGCGTAGCGCGCCACCAGCGCCGCGTGCAGCCCCGCCTCCGCGCACAGCTCCCTGTACTTGTCCCGCGCGGCCTGCAGCTCGAACACGCCCGTCTTCAGAGCTTCCTTGAACAGCATCTTGCTGTAGCTGTCGTCCGTCTGGTTGATTTTCGTGTTCATCTCGCTTATGAATACTTTGTCGTGGAAGTTGTACTCTCCTGAAACAATTGAGAAATTATTTATTTATTTATTTAAACTTTATTGCACAAAACAAAAAGTGTACAAATGGCGGACTTAATGCCATAAGGCATTCTCTACCAGTCAACCATTGGGCTAAATAGAAACATTTTATGGTGCAGGGCCTGTCTACATTATACCAAAAGAGAAACTTATTATATATCAGTAATATAATGAACACAATAAATAAACATACATAAATATGCAATACAATATACTTACATAAACATTAATTCTTGTATCCAGTGCAAAATATCATAACCGACAATCAGTCTAGAAGCTTACTGGTGAGATGCTTGCGCAACATGTGCTTAAAGGTTATTATTATAGCAGCACAATTAACAGGAAACTCCATGCATGACTATTTTAGTCCATAAGCACAGAAAGGCTTGAGAATGAGGAATAGTTTTCTAACTAATGGAAGCAATGGAACAAACGCCGTTTTAACAAGTAATATTAAGTTTGCCGGCATTCACTTTTTTGCAAGCCACAAAATGAAGCTCATGAAATCTACTTCACCTGTAGATTTTTGCAGCTTAGTATCTATTTTTGAACCCGTCTATTTTTACTGCGATGATTTTCTCTAATACCTACTTTCGTAAAATTATCTACTGAAATAAATAACATGCAAAAAATTCTAAATTCACTCGCCTGTCCTCAACGTCGACTCCGAGGCCACCATCTCCTTGACCCACTCGATGAAGGTGTAGAGCCGGAGGATGGCCGCGTCGGCCGTGCTCTCCACGAAGTTGGCGTCCTCCACCGAGTCGCCGGAGTCCGCCAGAGTCAGCCTCATTCCGTCCGCGCTGAACTTCTCTATACTCTCGGAGAGAGTCAGGAAGTTGCCGTCGCTCTTGGACATCTTGGCCGAGTTCAGCATCAGGTGTCCGTTGGCCCGGATGCCTTTGGGCCATTTGTCCTCCTCGCTGGGCCAGATCGCGCAGTGGTTGTAGATGTAGTATGTTAAGTGGTTTTGGATCAAGTCTTTGCCTGATACTCTGACGTCAACTGGATACCTGAAAAAATAGCGTGTTCTGAATTAAAGTTCACTGTGAAATTATAATTTCATGGGATAATGAAACGTAGGATACCCAGTGAATGTTTGAATGTAAAGATTACAATGGTATAAACTTACGTTAATTAAAAATGGGGTTTTACTTTTTTTGTTATGAAACATACTATCGCAAGAAGCGGTGGTAGCCTAGTGGTTAGGGCATGCGACTTTCAATCCGTAGGTCGCGGGTTCAAACCTGGCCCGTACCAATGAGTTTTTCGGAACTTATGTACGGAATGTCATTTGATATTTACTACTCGCTTTTCGGTGAAGGAAAACATCGTGAGGAAACCACCTAAGCCCAATAAGGCCTAGTTTCCCCTCTGGGTTGGAAGGTCAGATGGCAGTCGCTTTCGTAAAAACTAGTGCCTACGCCACATCTTGGGATTTAGGTAGCCGACCCCGATTGAGAATTCATTCTCAAAAAATGGGACAAAGGCTAGGAGGATGATGTTATGAAACATACTATAGTCTACAACATTGTCATTATGTTTCAAGTAGGTATGTGCATTATTTAAGTTTTAGATAAAAATTACGAACGGATAAAAACAGTATTCACTTACAAAATAGATTACCCTTATCTACATACCAAAAGTTGAATGAGTTCTTCATCAAGTCCAAATTCTTCTTGGGTATCTTGGTGTGTTTGGGGAACGGGGCGTCTTTGAAGAAGATATAGTCCCAGACCTCGAGCGTCATCTGGTCGGGCTTGATGTTGAGTGCGTTGGGCTGGTCGCCGCGGAACGAGCCGCCCTGGATGTAGTGCGCCACCGTGTAGTACGCGTTGTAGATCGTGGAGTCCGAGAGGGATTCGATCAGCCATTGCTGGTCCCAGGGCAGTTTCGTACCTATTCAATATTCATTCGATTATGCAGAGCAGAGGCAAATAAAAAAAGGAAATCTATTGTGCAACAATAATGTTACTAATAGACTTTGATATTCTAAAATTGTGTTGCTTTAGCTTGGTGCTAAGTTTGTAAGAAGAGCCATGATCATGAAGATATGTTATTAAGAATTCCGAACCTCTCATTTTCGCGTGTTTCACGGAATATCTAAGTACTCTGAACTGCCTAATAGTTTGTCTGTTATGGATTCGTCAGACTGTAATAAATTCATACATACCCAGTCCATAAGTCCTGGAGCACGCATACTCATGCAGCCACCTCAGCGTGGCCTGGAAGTTCTTCCGCACCTCGTCATGGTAGGTGTTGATGCCGGCCAGTGACCGCTCCGCCTGCGCCTTCCACTCCTCGTTCCCGTAGTCCAGATACCACTGATTGCACAACGCCACCACACACTCATCACCTGACCGAGAAATTATAGTTTTCTCAGGCTCGTAATACACCACAGCACTGTTTTCTGACACAAGTTTGTTATGGAGAAGCTTCTTAACATCCTGAATTTTCTGTCCCTTGTATTCCCCAACTAATAACACTCCATCGTAGAAGCCTTTCAGGTATACCAGCTCCTTGGCTTCCGTCAGCTTGTCTTTGTCGTTCTGGCTCTGAATCTTGAGCTTGTCATACAAGGTAACAGCTGATAAATTGCTTATGCCAGGGATTTCAAGGATGGGAACTGGTTTGAATGGGAGAACCATGTCGTCAGCGATGCCGTATTTTTCCCGGAAGGCGGGTTTCTTCTGTAAGTCGACCAGGGCTGCGTAGTCATCAGGGGAGTCTGAGGGTACGCTGGTGACGATACCAGTGCCTTTGTCCTCTTTGATCGTTAGCATCGGCAGCACGAATATCTTCGGATAGCATGTAAGAGGCGATTTTAAAGCTACACCAAACAGCTCCTGCCCAACTATTTCCTTAAGTACCTTGTATTCTCCATCTTTTTCCGTGTAGCCCTGGTACGACATGTTTCTGGCGGCGCGCCTGGTGCACACGAATATCCCGTCCTTGAGGGTCTCAAACGCTATGTACTTGATGTCGGGGTGGATCCAGCAATTTGTCTGGCCGTACATGGTCTCTGGCCTCAGAGTAGCTGCTACTAAGCTAATTTTCTTGCCCTTAAAGGACCTGTAAAAGAAAGTAAGTACTTTGAATCTCTGTCTACTTGAGTGGACTATTATGATGTATTATAACTATTAGTATCTCAACCAAATCTCTAATTTAGGAAATTGGTTTTTAGGGTTCCATACCCAAAGGGTAAAAACGGGACCCTATTACTGAGAGTTCGCTGTCCGTCCGTCCGTCCGTCTGTCTGTCACCAGGCTGTATCTCTAGAACGGTGATAGCTAGAAAATTATTTTCACAGATGATGTATTTCTATTGCCGCTATAACAACAAATACTAAAAATAAAATAAAATCAATATTTAAGGGGGGCTCCCAATCCCATACAACAAACTTGTTATAGATTATGGTACGGAACCCTTAATGCGCGAGTCGGACTCGCACTTGCCCAATTTTTAGATATGTTTGTGTCTAAGCCCAATAAGAAAGCAAAAGGTTATCTGATTGATCGGTGGGAGCAATTACATTGTTATAGCTTGATATATCTTTAACTTGGGTTAAACTATTATCCATTTATACAAGTACACTCATTCAAGCATATATTCCTGAAGCTACCTACTTGAAAACTTCCGGCACCGGTTCAAGCAGTTCCATTTTGATCAGGGTGTACTCTTGAGGCCCGGCGCCCTCGCCGGTGCTGCGGTCGTGGTCCATGCAGGGCTGGTTGTCGAGCGGCGAGAAGATCGTGTACCGCTTGCCGTACTTGATCTTGTTGCGTTCACGGAGGTGGTGGAACTGCCATTGTACGAACGAGTCGAAGAATGGGTTCGCGTCCGTTGTGATGAATTTACGCCGCCAGTCCACCTGTAAAAAAAGACACCAATAGAATATACATTAATACGAATTGTGAGTCCAGTACCTCATTATCATTAATGATACCTTTGCAAATACCTAATTTGCGTTCCGCGAATGAACCGTGATCGTATCACGCGACATATTTTGGCTATCTTTTTCCTTTCAGTTACAGTGAGAAAAGAGAAATTCGGTCGACATTGAAATGCGCATTATGCGCAACAGATTAAATAATAATAGTAATGCTTTTTATTATGACGTAGAAATGAAATTTTTGCTTTATAACCTTAGTCACGTTAATTTGTTTTGTTATGCTTCATTTCATTCATTTACAGTTAAAAAAAAAATTAAGGTTACCTAATTTTTATGTTTATTTTATAAAATGCTTACATGAATACCCATTCTTTTGAGGTCGCTCACGGCTCGCGGTGGGAAGTAGTCCAGCCAGTAGTGCTCATCAGCAAACTCCTTGATTTCCTCCTCGGGCACCCCTAGACTCCTCATGATCTGCCACTGGTATTTCGCCGCGCCAGTCTTAGCAACTGCCTTGCTTTTCTTTCCTTTACTCTTATCTTTCGGAACTAAGTCGGCTTCCTCTTTGACGACAACCTCCTCGTCATCAGGGAAGACAGGTGGACAGCCGAATTGCTCCATCTCCCTTTTCAGTTTGTCGGCACAGGCTTTGATAGGCATGCCGGTGCAGTGGAAGCCAAAGGGGAATAGCACCATCTTTCCTTTTAGTCTGTAGTATCTTGTTGCAAACTGTAAAACATAGTACAAGGTACAAGTTTATAACATAACATATTAACAAGAAATGTAAGCAGTCTGATTGAGCTTTCAAAATAGAGTTAATAGAGAACAGCAATTTGTAGCTAAGCGAATATGTCTTATGAAATGGAATTGTTTAATTATACTTTGAAATGAAATTAAATAATTTATTCAGTAAGTAGGTAGGCCACAAGGGCACTCTTACAAGTCAGATTGTAATCCAAGAGATCGCTTTTGAGAAGAAAGCCGAAAGTAACTCAACAGTAAGTAATTTTTTCGTAAATAATACTTCATTTATGAAAGAATAAAAACTGAAGTAGAATTTTCCTGCTTGCACACATAACTTTGAAATATGAACTTTAAATTATTTCTTACTTCACACTTTGAAAGTGAGAATGTGTGTCCTAAGTGGAGGCGGCCATTCATGTAAGGGAAGGGAAAAGTGCACATGAACTTCTCTTTCGGCTTGCAGTCTGTGGGCGCCTCCATCTCGAAGATTTTCTCCGCTTCCCATCTTTCTTGCACCTTCTTCTCTATTTCTTGAAGGTATTCAACCTTGAAGGTTCCTTTACGGTCCAAGGTGGTCTGAAACAGAACAATATCTGTTGTACTTATCTATATAAGTATGATAAAGGGATTAATACAGAACTAAAATTAACAATGATATTACAAAATGAACTGCATCTTGTTGCTAATATATTTACTTTTAACTTATGATTACACATATATATGGTTACAGAAAGCATGCAAACTTTGAATGTGAATGTATCCAGAAATAAAATTAAATAAACATACTTAATCAACAAAGCAATCTGAAAAAAAATAAGATGTGCTAGTGAAATCAATATCTTAATCAGTTAAGTAGTTCTTTTAATTTATTTCATACAAGGTGTGGCAGTTATGTAATCTTTGATCACATAAAAAAAGCTTGTATTTGAAACCAATTTTGGGAAATAGGCAGTAAGTGCCTAGTGCCTATAGATACCTATGGAGTTACTCTCTTTTTCTTTGAAGGGAAATTAAATACAAGTTTTTTTTTTCAAAGTAGTCACAATATATGTACAGATATAGGATTTATCAGACTTTGTCATAAATTTTTTTGCAAGCAAAGTGAAATAAGCATTGAATTAAAATAATGATTTAAAATGTAACACACAGGGGTGATAACAATAATGATAACCTTGTACTTGAAGCTTGTTTACACTGACTATTTGTCGTGTGAGTTAATGGTATAGAAGTACAACACTGAATTTTGTACTGTATTAAGTATTAACACATGACGCTAGAGCTTGCGAGTAACACATTGCACACAAAACAAAAACTTGATAAGTAATTTTCTTATTGGAATTTGTAAATCAAATAAGAATTATTATTTCTCCCATAATATTGTCCCATAATATTTATTTATTTATTCATTACTTCTGGGATATAAAATTTAATTCATTTAAATCTGTAAGAAATCATTATGTACATTTTGTTTCTAAATTAGATGATAAAACTTCATATACTATAATAATTATTATTGCATTATAAATATTGAATGGGCAATACATTTAGTAAGTAGCGATGTAGTGCTTAGTAAAACATGTATAAACGACTTATTTTTCCAAACATATTTTTCGCTTGCGTCAGCTCGGCTTCCTGGATCTCTATCCATCCATATGTAATAGTATAGGGCTACATATGAAGTCGGAGTCACGTTTCAATAAATAAGTAACTTAATTTTTCCCATTCAATAAGGAAAAACATGAGTAAAATATGCTGAAATATAGTTTTCTTTCATATTTAATGAAAAGTAAGGTAAGTATATAGGATAATATCTTCCGACATAACATCAGTTGTTAATACATTTTATTAGAAATGAATGATAGTTTGACGCAGATATAAGTACAAACATCTTACCATTGCAACCGTCTGAATATATATCCTAAAATTATTGAAATTAAATTCGCCGTATATTCCGCAAAACACACGTTGCGCTTTGTATGAAACTGTCACTGTCAAGTGTCAACGTAAGTAACGTTACATCAGTTATTTTTTTTCGAGTTAGACTTAAAACTGCTTTCAGTAACAAAAAAACAATTAAAACAATGAAAAACCTTGTCATAAACCCTAAATTTAAGTGATCTTTAATAATATTTAATGAATATCTATCATGATAAGCAAACTAAAGTCACCAGAAAAAGACTAAAAATTAAAATTGCATTGAGAAGAACAAACGATAAACCTAAACAACGTACATCACTAGTTGCAATTTCCCTCCTGTCATTTTTACCGGAAACAATTCGCCCGCCACCCGCCATCCATCCTTGAGAGAAAGACGCGCACAAGTCCCGCCGTTTGCTTTTTTTCAGTACGCTTAGCGGTTAAAATTAGTGATTCTTGATTATAAATTAAGACTATAATGGCACCACGGACTGCGAAAGCAAAGGTACGGTATTTTCAGCAATTTTTATCCGGTAAATCCGACAGATTCCGCTTTATGCAAACTGGTTTGCTTTGTTACTTAGCACCATTGAAATGCTTGTTTTATGTAAAAGTTTTCATTTTGTATACGCCGGTAAAGTTCTCACTAGCAAGATAAACTCATTATATGTGATATTATCTCCTGATTTATTAAATTTATGTCGTAATTTAACTAGAAATTGCTATGCCGCGTGTTCGTGTAAACACCCTTGGCGCCTCTTTTTGCGATAAAGCGTGCATAATGTAAGTTGAATACGAATTTAAATATTGCTCCCAACTGACAACCGGTGCATTGAGTCATCCTTATAAACCTTGACTCGCCTTTGTCCCTGTAGTGCATTAATCTTGTAATGTACGTTTATGAGTGCCCAATGTTCAATACATGTAAATTTGAAAAAATTCAAACATTATTTCTGAATTTGATGGCGGTAGAATATTAGTTGTTTATTATATATTACAGATTTAATTAGTGATTTTCTCACTGTTCTATTAGCACATTGTATTATGAGCATTAAACATACATCAAATCAAACCTCATAAACATATTATATCATGGAGCTGATTTCATATTAATTTACTTGAAAATTAATATTTATTGTGAGATGATTAATTAACTTGTTTAAAGCAAAATGCAGTTCAATTTGTATTTCTTAAAACTTACTCTTACTATAATGCTAAGGACTGGAAAAGAGCTAATTTAGTCAATATAAGCATTGTAATAAAAACAGGGGAAATAATTAATTCAACCACTGTTTAGCAAAATATATTCCACAAGTCTCAAGTCAACTACTGAATATGCTGTATCAGAATACTTAACATATAATAATTGTGTATCAGAATAATAGTGATTATCGCTATGATGTTATTATGCAATTTTTTTTACTTATTATTTCTAAAAGGTTTGATAGAATGAAATCCCAAAAGCCAATTGCTTAAAGCAACACATTTAATTTTGAGGTCTGAATCCAGGCTATAAATGAATATGCAGATATTTTGGTCATTTGTATAGGGATAATTTATGCATTGTTGGCATTCCACATGCACCAACTGAAAGCCCAACAATGATTGCTGGAACCAACTAGCGGGGAAGTCAACTTATAAAATTTGATCATTTCAGAAAACCGCAAGCACTAAAGTAGCAGAAAATGAAGCACCTAAAAAAGGTAGAGGTAAAACCAAAACTGTAGAAGAACCTGAAATTGATGCACTGGAAAATGAGGCGGGTGATGCTCCTGTTGTAGAAAAGAAATCCAAACGCGGCAAAAAGGGTGAGAGCGAAACTAATGGACAAGAGGAAACCAATGGAGTAGCAGAGGAAAAAGCCCCTGCAGCTAAAAAGGGCCGAAAGAAGAAGGCTGACACTCCAGAGAAAAGTGAAGGAGATGCTGATGAAGACAAAGCTTCTAATCCTGAAGAAACTGAAGAGCAGGCAGACAGCAATGGTCACGCAGAAGAAGTACCTGCTTCTGGTGGAAGGGGAAAGAAGAAGCCTACAAAAAAGGAGGCCGCTAGCAAACCCAAACCAGAGCCAAAAACTTCAGGCAGGGCCAAAAAAAATACTAAGGATACAGAGACTGAAGCTGAGAAAGAAGAAGCGAGTGAAGAACTAGTCAAACCAGCAGCCAAAGGCAGGGGCCGTAAAGCTCCACAGAAAGCAGACAAAGAACCTGAAACACACGAGAATGGAGATGGTGATGCAAAGGTTAAAGAATCTCCTAATAAAGGTAGAAAGAGAGGGCCGGCAAAACCTGCAAAAGAAAACACTCCAGAGAGTGAACTAGGTGAGCAGGATGTGGAAGACAAGCCAGCTGAGGAACCTAAGAAAAAAGAAGCTAAGGGTAAAAAAAATCAAGCCAAAAAACCATTAGCAAAATCAGAAGCTGATGAAGAGGAAGAAGCTAAACCAGAGCCTGCATCTAAGAAAAGAAAAGTCACTAAAAAAGATATAAAAGGTAAACAAAAATCAAAACATTATACCAATTTGGAACTAATCAAACATTGATCTGCTCATCACTAATATTCTCTTTGGGTACTTGTTAATGTTAAAATAATGAAATAAAAAACATTGTGACAATCATCTGTCATGTTTTAGAAATATTTTTGTAATAAATTCACCGTGATTGAATAAAACTATATGTATTTGTGACTTCAATCACAATCCTGTCTCAAGAACTAACTAATGGGTAGAGAAAAATCCCATAGCCTATTGATTCACATCAAGTTTAATCCAAATTACTTAACTAATCAATGTTTTGTTTTAGACGAAGTCAAAGATGAAGAGCCGGCCGAAGAGAGTGCTCCAGAGCCAAAGCCCTTAAAGGGTAAACGCGGACAGAAGAAGGAGGCCGAGGCCGAGGAGGCGGCCGAGGCCGGAGACCCCGCGGGCAAGCGTCGGCGCAAAGCCGCGGACGAGAAGGGTAACTAATACCGTTATTTGTTTACTAGGCCCTAAATTAATTATTTGTGTTTATAACCTTGGAACATGTTTTATTAATAAATGGTTTTTCAAATATTATTATCTTGAATGCTTTTATTTATCTATTTCCCTCTCTTTACATATTTGAATTCGTGCACAAAGAAGCAATTGAAGAATTATATTAAGTGAGAGCATCTATAAGTAATTATTAACAATTTTATGAATAAAGCTTGTAGATAACTAACCAACAGGGTGGGTCCTCCTATTTTTAGGCTAGATTGCATTTTATGGCGAGCTTTCACCAGGTGGATTGTCAGTGTACAGGCAATTTTGGTGTTTGATAGATGTTGTCTGTTGAAATTGACCCGGTGTAAACGCGCCTTAGAAAGCTTGAGGGTTTTGGTTTGCAAACATTTTAGTTCTTAGTTAATTATTTACATGATAATAAAAAAAAAAATAGTCATTATTTTTAATTAGTTTATTACTACTAAGGACTTACATAGTTCATTGTAATGCAATTTGCAGCATTTTAGCAGAATCTGAATAGCTAAAATCTGACTGAAGTATAATAAAAAATGTATAGTTTGCCAAGATTTGAGTAGGTTACAGAAAAATACTATGTTGGTGTTCAGTCACCTCTCACAACTAGCGTTTGAATAATTACTAGAAACACTCAATTACATACGAAACGGGTTTAGTCACGTCGCAGAAGTAGAATATCGCTCGACATGGTTCGAATCGGTTCGCGATTCATCACAGGAGAGCCGATCACGGCCAATCGATTTCGTATGTTATTTAATATCTCTGAGACTTACGGGAGTTTTCTATGTAAAGTTACTAGGAACCACCGAAAATGGTTCTTCATGATCAAACAAAGGCATTATGGAATATTTTGTTTCAAAGAAAAACGTGTAACAATATAGGTTTCGTATTAATTTTCCAGTATCGACAGAAGACACAAAAAATAAAGCTCCACTTAAAAACAAAGCCTCTACTGATTATGAGTCGATCGATTTTTCAAATTCGTCCAAGACCGTACAAGGTAAAGAATGGAATCTCAAAATAGCCAGCTGGAACGTGGACGGGATCAGGGCTTGGTTGAGCAAAGGGGGTCTCGATTACATAAAATACGAGAAACCTGACATATTGTGTCTACAAGAGACGAAATGTGCCAAAGATAAGCTTCCAGAAGAGATAGCCAACTTGCCGGGCTACCACGCGTACTGGCAGGGCAGCGACAAGGAGGGCTACGCGGGGGTGGGCATCTACACTACCAAGCTCGCCATGAGCGTGCAGTACGGACTGCAGAATGAAGAGCTAGACAACGAAGGCCGCATCATCACGGCGGAGTACGAGCAGTTCTACCTGATCTGCACGTACGTCCCGAACGCCGGGCGCAAGCTGGTCACACTACCCAGGAGACTGCAGTGGAACGAGGAATTCCGAAAGTACGTTAAGGAACTTGACAAGAAGAAACCTGTGATAATTTGCGGCGATATGAACGTCGCGCACGATGAGATTGGTAAGATTTGCATACTTCTTTTAAAGATTAACAATTGTGTCAGTGAATTTTAAGCAATTATGCTAATTTTGCATAGCTGAGAGATTTATATTTATTATCGCTTGAGTTAAATTTATGTTTGGAAACTACCATACGTTGCCCTCTGCCCTTTTGTGTTTATTTCGCAGATGCAGCTTTGGTATATTCTTTTCTAAAAATAATTTGCTTCTTTTGCCGAAATACATTTCTAAAGGCCATCACTTTTATCATAAGATCAGCCTAATCATTCGTTCCTTGAAGAAACCTAAATTATTATTAGGAATCAGAAATAAACGATGGGAGCGCAGGCCGCCTATCTTCCTAGCACTTTATTAGTAAATAGAAAAAAATCTGTATCCAACGTTTGTCGCGTCGCGTGACAAGGCGCGCAGCCAGTTGAGCTCGCCTTACGGAGATGCCACAACTTTGCGCGACAGTGGGAGCGGTGTAGGCATGTGCGTCTCGCTCACTCGTTATGCCGCCGCGCTCTCCGTTAACAACACGTGACTATAATTAAATGACTACGTGTTAAATGGATGTTTCCAGATCTCGCGAATCCGAAAGCGAACAAAAAGAACGCCGGGTTCACGGTGGAGGAGCGCACGGGCATGAGCGAGCTGCTGAAGGAGGGCTTCGTGGACTCCTACCGGCACCTGAAGCCCCACGAGACCGGCGCCTACACCTTCTGGACTTACATGATGAACTCGCGCGCTAAGAACGTTGGATGGTAAGTGTACCTACTTGTTTGTTAGTTACAAGTGTAGTTTCTTTCGGCTTTCTTCTCAACAGCGGTCTCCTCTTGCGAAATGCCGGTAGACTCAATTTGACTTGTAAAAGTGCCCTTGTGGTACACCTTCTGGACTTACATGATGAACTCGCGCGCTAAGAACGTTGGATGGTAAGTGTACCTACTTGTTTGTTAGTTACAAGTGTAGTTTCTTTCGGCTTTCTTCTCAACAGCGGTCTCCTCTTGCGAAATGCCGGTAGACTCAATTTGACTTGTAAAAGTGCCCTTGTGGTACACCTTCTGGACTTACATGATGAACTCGCGCGCTAAGAACGTTGGATGGTAAGTGTACCTACTTGTTTGTTAGTTACAAGTGTAGTTTCTTTCGGCTTTCTTCTCAACAGCGGTCTCCTCTTGCGAAATGCCGGTAGACTCAATTTGACTTGTAAAAGTGCCCTTGTGGTACACCTTCTGGACTTACATGATGAACTCGCGCGCTAAGAACGTTGGATGGTAAGTGTACCTACTTGTTTGTTAGTTACAAGTGAAGTTTCTTTCGGCTTTCTTCTCAACAGCGGTCTCCTCTTGCGAAATGCCGGTAGACTCAATCTGACTTGTAAAAGTGCCCTTGTGGCCTACTTACTGAATAAATTATTTCATTTCATTTCACTTCCATGTTTCGATTTTGGCTTCTCTAAGAGCCTTATCACACTTGCGATTTGCGAGCGAGTTGAAAGCGAAGCGAGCGTGCAGCGAGTTCGCCGCGAGTGCGCAGCGAGTTCGCCGCGACTGCGCAGCGAGATCGCCGCGAGCGTGCAGTGAGTTCGCCGCGTCTTGAGTAGGCCATACACGGCAGACACGGCATACTGTACATTCGTCAGTACGCAGCGAATTCGTTGCGCACTCGCGGCGAACTCGCTGCGCACTCGCGGCGAACTCGCTGCACGCTCGCAGCGAACTCGCTGCACGCTCGCAGCGAACTCGCTGCGCGCTCGCCTCGCTTTCAACTCGCTCGCAAATCGCAAGTGTGATAAGGCCCTAAGTGATTAATTATACCGTAAATTAATTATACCTAAAAATTAAATATACCTTAATCTAACCATCGTATTTGATCGGATCAGTTTTTTTTTGAATGCTTTCTCTATTAACTTCGGCAAACAAGATTGACATAGAAATATAAGAACTAGCATTCCCAAAATTGTAACCTCTTGCCCACTCAGCGTCGACGGAAAACTGTGTCCCAGGCGCCAAGCTGACAACAGATAGTATGGCATTGTATAGCGGCGAATGACGTGGCGTCTGGGGCACAGCTTTTCGTCGACGTTTCGTTGCGTTGCCGCCTTTGGCGCTCAAAAGGTTAATAATAAAACACTAATAAATAATCAACACTAGATCCGTACACGACTTCGACCTGTACAAATATATCTTTGCCAATAACACTCTGAATTTAGCAAATTTCATGTTATGATTAAATGATTATGATCTCACCTGCGGTAATTTCGTCTATAGAGGCAAATGTGTCTTTTGACGATATAGAAACGCGACGTTTTTAGACCTGCGCTATTAATATAGGAAGAGAGAGCGGTAGGCGTTATAGTGTTACTATTCTAGGATATCACCCAAAGATGCATTTGTCTCGTAATTACCTCAGGTGACCTTGTCCCTAAATTTTGTCAATTTTACCCTTAACAAAGAAAATCTCTAAACTATAATAATAACTTTGTTTCAGGCGACTGGACTATTTCCTACTGTCGGAAAGATTAATACCGTCTCTGTGCGACAACGTGATCCGCAGCGAAGTGTACGGCAGCGACCACTGCCCCATCACGCTCTTCATGCACATGACGAGCGCGGTCAAGCCTAAGGAATAAAACTATCCTGATGTAGACAATCCCCCTCAAACGTATGTGATTGCGGCTCCCACTACCCGCAAAGTTGGCCAAAGTATGGGTTACCGCAGCGAAGTGTAGTGTACGTCAGTGTAGACGTATTTGCCCAACTTCGGTCTACTTCGCGGGTCTCAAGGAACAGGTCCCACTTAGTCGCTTCCCATTAGGACGCATTGACTGGTTATTAGTATGATGCAGACTTTCGTATAGGTATAACCAAGAGGGTTGAGGTGACGCACACAATAGCATATCCTGTAATGGCAGCAAGATTTTGAAATTACTGTTCTGTTTTCGTAACGATAGCAAGTTCAGCGGATACAGAAAATACTTTTCTGAAAAACCGCATCAAAATCGATTCAGCCACACGCGAGATAATCGCGGACAAACATACATACATACAGGTCAAACTGAGAACCTCCTTTTTTTGAAGTCTGTTAAATATATCATAAATTATATGCGCGATGTTTATGATTTTTTCGACCACAACAACCATGTAGTAAATCTTAAAGAAAAACAGACAATGACAAATCGAGTGACATAGTTTATTTAAATATATTTTTATTTTTCTACTGATTTACCTTTTATTTGAAAATATATCGTGCTTTTAATTACATTACCATTCAATCATCAATTTAATTAATTCACAACTTGTTTTGCAATCAGTACTTGGTAGATCTGTGTGTAATCCATTCACCTCATCTCTCGTGACAATACCTATACATGCAAGTGTGTTAAGAAATGCCGTTTGATACCTTTACATTGAGACGACACAGATATCGTGAAACTGTCAAACTTTGCCTCCGCGATATTTTCTCCGGCCTAAGTAAGCTCAAACAAAATTAAAAGGTTCGAATGATTCCTTTAGCAAATAGGTTCGTGCTTATAAGGTTTATTAATTGTATAAGGCACAGACAGTGAACGCCTGGGCACAGAAGATTAAGAATACATTTAAAATTAAGTAATTAACTGTACTTATTTTTAGAAATGGGGAAAATAACTCGCATTAGCAAAGTTTGACGACACGATGTGCAGTTTTCATCTTACTGCAAATGCGGAAAAGATGTCCATATCTTTGATAACAACTGTACAATACATTTTTCCGCAATCCAACAGCAAGTGGTATAGGTAAGATAAGCACGACTCGCGATGTCCAGCCTTGTAAGGCTGGGCATTGCCTGTCTACTGGAGTAAAATGGACCAATCACATTTCTGATTTAAATGCACTTCTATTGGGCTTCACGAAAGCGAAGCCTGATTGGTTCATTTTCTCTGCTTTGCTACAGGCAGTCTAAGTAAAAGTTAAACGATTAAGATTAACCTACTTAAACGGGATTAACGATTAAAAATGACGATTAGTTAATCTAATCGTACGAGTTCCGATTAATTTAATCCCGATTAAGTAAATCGTAGATTAATATCCAGCGATTAAGTTTTTAATCGATTAATTAATTAGATTCTGTCGATTAATATTAGGAAGAAATAAGATATTTTTTGTAAGTCTAGGTCCCTACCTAGGAGATCTTAGAGTACTGCACTATAAAACCACCTTGTATTACTGTAACTAGTTTATTTCACACAGCACACTAGAATGTTTTTTCTAGTTTACGCATGACAAGACATATTTGTATTTTTGTAAAATGCACAAATGAGCGTGTTCCCACTCATACATTCACATTAAATCGAGAAGTAATCGTGAAATTTAATCGATTAAAATGACGATTAGTTGATCGTTAATCAAAGACTAATCGATGAAAAATTAATCGATTAATGCCCATCTCTGTCTAAGGGTGCGTCTCCATTGAACCGAGGCGGAGCGAAGATGTGCGGAATAGACCAATCACCAGAGTTGAAATCTGTATCTCAGCTCCGATTCACTTTTGTGATTGGTCGATTCCGCTCGTCTCCGCTCCGCTCCAGGGGAGACACACGGTTCTCTGCCTTTTCGCCGAATTATGTTCCGCAAACGTTTCATTTCGCAAAAGTTTCATTTCGCCAAAAGCATTTTTCACTGAAACTGTAAACTATTTCGAATTGTTATAAAACAAACCTAACCTAATCTAAAGGATGATATTTACAACAATCTGAAATAGTTTACAGTTTCAGTGAAAAATGCTTTTGGCGAAATGAAACTTTTGCGAAATGAAACGTTTGCGGAACATAATTCGGCGAAAAGGAAGTACACCGAGACGCACCCTTATGGATCACCTTCGAGGCGCATGGTCGGGTTCTCGTCTGGGACTAGGATAGAGCGGTGCAGGTCCACACAAGCTCATTTTGATCGACTGGCGAGCCCGCAGACGTGACCTGCATCATAATTTATAACTTTTAAGGCTGATTTAGACGATGCCAATTTTGAGACGCCTAAATTACGGCGCCTCGAAAAGGCACCGTATAAACACTTTCCGCGCCATTTTTTCGCGGCATGCCAGCGCTGGCGCGGAATAGAACACGGGCCTATTTTTTGGCGCCAGTGACCCCCCCCTCCGCGTCTCTCGCTGCCATTAATGACTGGTACTGAAAAAAGCACTGTGTAAACACGGCTTTCTGGTCACTGGCGGCGAGATTTAGGCGGCTGAAAATAGTCATTGTCTAAACGGTCGGAGGTGTGCTTGTGCTGTGCGGTAATCACTGGCGCCGTCATTTAGGCGTCTCAAAATTGTCTTCGTCTAAATCAGCCTGTACTGACCTTTGAAAGTTCTGATTTTTTTGGGGTGCATGGTAGCAATCCCTACCCTACTTTATAAGACATGAATTAATTTCGAATCTTTGTATAAAACGCGTCATACGGGACGAGGCTATGGAAAAGACCTCTGCTCTTTTATTATTTGTATTATTTCAATGGGGCTTACAAAACTAGCCATGATGTGGTGATAGTTCTAAGGAATAAATTTTGAATCTTTGTTTAAGATACAATATCACAAGTTTTGACATTTTTTGTTTGATTTTTTCTTTTCGGTTTTTTGCTGTTGATTTAATGGATGTTTGGACGAAATAAAATGGTCCGCTATTATCGCACTTGTTTTATTGTTAAAAAAACTAAACATAAAAATAAATCACTTAAAAATACTTATATATTACCTGTGATTTTACTTATTTGTGTAAACATCTATTGTGTGTTATTTGTTTTTAATACTGAGAACTGACATATCAGGTCCCTTTCGACGACATTTCATGTGAGCCTGTAATCAAAAATATTTCATTAGCACATGTACAATTGTAAATTTTGTTTATTTATTTAAAATTTATTGCACAAAACAAAAGTCAGTACAAATGGCGAACTTAATTCCTAATGGCATTCTCTACCAGGCAACAATAGGGCCAAACAGAGATGCTTCAAGTGGGTGCAGAGTAGAAAATATTTTCATTTGGTGCTTACGTCTGTAAAGGTCTACGTTGGAATGGATAGCCCCAATATATGTAATCGTCGTAAAGCATATTATTTGAACACCAAAACGTAACGTGAAATGTATTATTATGGTTCCGGAGCAATCTGCCGAATCTACGCCAGATTAGACGACGCCACGGAGCCACGCCGTTATGTTGCCTAAATCTAACTCTTTTTATTTAAGTCTAGTCTAAATGTACTTTTGTAGTTCACAGTATCTTGGTTTTACTGTTATGCTGTGTAACTTATTTATATAATAAATTATGGCCTTGATATCGTTACTATTTCGTCGGGGATAGTGCAATACCGCGTAAATAACAGCTGTCGATAAAGTTTTCATTTCAATAAAATACTTAGCATTTGTTTAACCCGACATATTGATTCGTATCTACACTTGTTACATAAGCGGTATTACACTATCCCCACCGATTTGGGTCACGTATAAGGCCATAATCCACGCTACGTTTTAGTGTTTTATTCTAATACTATGGATTTTTGATGATTATAGTGGGGCTGCCCATTTCAACGTAGACCTTTGCAGACGGACATAGACTGCACCTAATGAGTACATTTGAACAGGCACGAGGTCGAGGGGGTTTACAATTTAGATTCGGAGAGGAAACGTGTTAAAAACAGTTCACGCATTACATACAATAAAATAAAAAAACCGGCCAAGTGCGAATCGCGCTCCGAGGGTTCCCACAAACACTTCCCATCTTAACTGGCCGGGTTAAGTTTGCACCTGGTATGTATAGCGCCGCATACAAATGAGGTACAGTCGAGTTCATTTACATCTACACACTTACGAGAACAAAAATATCTGACACGACCCTATTGTCAGGAGCATAAAATCGTTTTCAGATATTTTTGTTCTCGTAAGTGTGTAGATGTAAATGAACTCGACTGTACAAGGTACAAAGTTAACGCAACCGACCACGTTTGTTGTATGGGAGCCCCACTTCAATTTTTATTTTATACTGTTTTTATTATTTGTTGTTATAGCGGTAACTGAAATAGATCATCTGTGGAAATTTCAACTGTCTAGCTATCACGGTTCATAAGATAGGTTCATAAGATAGTCTGGTGACAGATAGACAGACAAACGGACAGACAGCAGTCTTAGTTAATAGGCTCCCGTTTTTTACCCTTTGGGTACGGATCCCTAAAAACTAGAATTGTGGGAATATAAGTGATAGCAAAAGTAACCTTCCGAGTTAGCTCCAGTCTTACTAAATTTACTACACTCAGGCGGCTAGTGTGAATGATTACGTTCTTTGGCGCTTAAGACAATGTCCTAGAACTTACCTGAATTATAGTCCCGAATTCCGCACGATTCAGCACGGAATACGCCGAGCACAGACTGTTCAACGCACTGGCATCGAGCTCCTTCAGGCCCGAGCAGAACAAGTCGATCCCCACCTCCAGCCCCGTCCCGAAGTCGCCCTCGTCCACAGCTATGTTGGCGTATGTTATCATAGGCTGTAGCTCTGATAAGACCTTATCCTTTTCGTCCTGCGATTTAGCTTCTTCTAATTTTGAAAAAAGTTTTTTGATGTTTGCTATAACAAAACATAATAGGAAAAGAAGTTATTTCATAAATATGTGTCACTGCCCTAGGCCATAAGTGGTATTTGCTGCCCGTTACGCGCGGAGAAAATCCCACTCCCAAGACAAAGCGAGACGTAAAACTTTAGATAAACCACGGGCAGTAACTCGTAAAGCCGTATTTATGCCGATAAACACCTGCGATCTGGGACAATCACGAATTCACCGCCCTAGGTATGTAATGTACTATAAAGCTTGCATTTATTTGTATGAAGTGATTTGATTTATAATTCCTAGTGCTAATAATGTTTGCTCCAGAAATTGGAAGACTCCAGTCACCTGTATTTCATATCAAATACAGGACAGTAGGCATTTTAAAGGCAAATTGGAATAGGCTGTTGCTGAATCATTGAGCCACATCTCTATAATTCTACAGGCCTTCAATTGCCCCATCTGACTATTACTAATAGGGTACCCCTTTGACCCTATTAGTAATGGACAGTTCAACAAAAAAATAAATGTAAATTCCTTACCATCAGACTCCACCAGATCTCTGTAACCCAGCTGAGTCTTCTTCTCATACGGCACCATGATGCCAGCACCATGCAGTGTCTTTGCTATGCTTAGGTTTGTCCTTCTCCTGGCATTATACTCTTCTATGGAATAGTTATGCTTCTCTGCCCAAGTTTTAACCTTTTCCATCACCTTCTTATAAGTCATAGCAGTGAAGGGTGACTTCTTTTGATTTTCAAGGTATAAACTGCAATTGTGGTGTTAATATTTAATTTTAATCACCTTTTACTTAATAGTCTAACATCTAAAAAGTGACATTGCTAAAAAGAAATGTGTTTATGCAAGTATCATACTTAAGAATAGAATAGAATAGAACGGTTTATTTGCTTATAATGATAATCAATACAATGTTTCAATCAAACATTAATTTTCAACTACTCCGCTACCTAAAGGTTGTCTGGAAGAGATCGCTATTTAGCAATAAGACCTGTTGTTTACCTCTGCCTGTTATTTTAATGTATCTCATGTTGTGTTGTATATTCCTCGATGTTGGAGGTGTGCAATAAAGAGTATAATTTGTATTTGTAATATTATTTTCAATGTACACCATAAAGGAAAATAATCAGGTCAGCCAATGTAGAGATGAAAAGTTTATATTTTCTTTAAAATAATTCTTATAGTAAAAATTCAAGCTTAAATGGAAATGGGCAGATCAAGCAGTGGATACAAGCGAAAAACCAACAAATGGCCGGGCCCACACGGCAAAAGAAGGAGAGGAAGACCACAGACTTGATGGGATGATGAAATCAGAAGCATCACCAGTTCCAACTGGACCCAAATAACACAATAAAGAAATCAATGCGCATCTTTGGAGGAGGCCTTCACTAGACTAGATAATTGAATAAATATTTAAATAAAGCAATTCATACTGAGAGAATTAATGACTTTTTTTACTTTATTTATTTAGTAAAAATAACTTAAATATAAAGTATAAATAAATAGTTTAGTTATTAAAATATCAACTTACTAGACCGCTCCAAAGATATTGCTGGCATACGGTGTAATGTGACATCCTTTGGAGGAGTCACACCAAGCCAGGAACACTGGTGGCGCCTTCGGCTCATCTCGGAAGTAGCCGATGTGAAACTCACTCTTATCCTTTGATTTGAGAACAGCCTGTAATATGAGATCATGAAATATTTACACTAAAGCTTGCACTCATAATCAGGATGCCAATGCCTCAAATTAATTAAAAGTGAACTGATAGTAACTATCATAACAGGCCTAGAATAAAAAAAAATGAGATTTACCTGAAATTCTG
This sequence comes from Apotomis betuletana, assembly GCA_932273695.1. Lineage (NCBI taxonomy): Eukaryota > Metazoa > Arthropoda > Insecta > Lepidoptera > Tortricidae > Apotomis > Apotomis betuletana. Next base: position 21,381,671 of record OW026303.1, on the reverse strand, counting down.
GTGGATCATAAAAGAATCTCCAGTGTATCAAGTAGAGATCTTTGTTAGCCAAGACTGGTAGTTTGTTAAGCAGCAAATCAAAGGGCCCAATAAGTTGTAAATTAACACTTGATAACAATTTTTCAAAATCTTTCTCTTCTTTCAAGCATTCATAGAATTGGAAGAAGTCCTCTGGCATTTCCACTAAGAACAACTCTTTATATTTCTCCTGGTTGGTTGTGCTATCATGATAAGTTACGTCTGTGGGTATTTGGCTGACAATGTCTGTGAACGTGTCGTCGTCGACACGGCTTTCTTTATTTTCATTTTCACGAGGAGTTTCTACTTCTGGCTCATCAAGGTTGTCCTGATCAGAACTTTTCCTAGACTGGTCTTCGGCGACTTTCTCGTGTTTTTCGGCGTCTTTCGGAGCATCTGTGGCTAATTCTGCTTTCTTGGACTCCCTAGAATATGGAGAAAACCGCTTATGGGTGTTTACTTTGTGCTTGGAATTTTCCGGGGGATGTTTAAACTTTTGGTGATGGTCTGGATTTTTTTGATAACATTTTGGCCCGTACTTACAAATAGATCTAGGATCTTGCACATAAGCTTGCCAATCTTCGGACATGTTTCTACTTGTTGTGTTGAATGTGTTGTGGATGTGGAATGGAATCGTACACAAAAATCTGACTTCCCGCTGAATTGTATTGTATTGTATTGTGTAACGTCTGACAGTGACGTTTCAGTGGTGTTCCTAAAGACAGGTTACGTACGACTTTTAAATCCATACCTTGAATAATATTACTCACAATGTTGCCAGATGTTCACATGTTACGCACCATAGACTTGGAAAATTCAGCGGAAAAATATTTTCCGTACGTCACTTCACTATTGACAGACATTACATTCGGTTCAATCGGTTCATGAATTTTCAGTGCTGAGATTTTGTCAGTGTCACTTAGGCTCGCAAATTCATGTCGAGTTCTGACGAGATAGCCTTGAAAAAATCAGTTTTCAGCATTTGAATATTTCGATACGCCGTTGGTATATGAAAATATAATCGAAGTTGATTGATTTGTTTGTGAAATGGGCAAAAAGTGTCAATATTTCCACTCATGGAAACCTGTCATGTATTTTCGTTTTTACGATTAATTTAATACCAATTGCCCAAGGAAACTGTGCATAATGTAGTTGAGTCCTGGAATTTCTCACTGAATGGGTGCCTGACTTTTATTACAATTGACCAAGGACATGTACATAATAAATCATCGTCACTCACGCCATTCGTTAATATCTGCGAGCTCAAGAACATGCTCTCCTGCTGGTAAATATTTTTACCATAAGTTTGCTTTTGACTGCTTCCGCTTAAACAGTTGTCTCCACGATGTTTATTTGCTTGTGGGAATCCATCCTCGCATGGTTTTAATTATTAATGCATGTGTCCTACTCCTACCAATCCGCCCAGCTTCTGTTGAATTAAGTAATTATTTATAGTCACACTATCATACTCACGTTATCATCTTTATTATACAAATATAATCAATATTTCATTGCTTTTGTCCATTTTAATATCCTTTAAAAATTATCGGTCTTAGAAATGATATTGGTGATATTATTTTGTACTTTTGCTGTTATTTATTTCTTTGACGCATACAATTAAATAGCAACTATTTGTCAGTAAGTACATACCTATGTATTTTGTGTAATACCATATGCGGATTATTTTATTTGGGGACTGGTATTCCCTAATTAAAATTACTTATAGCACCTGCATACAGAGTGGAACACATAAATGGGTCAATATGTACAGATACTAGAAACGCGAACAAAATGTTTTTAGTTACGAAAACGTTATTGACTTCATTTCGATCGGCATTTTACGGATTAAAAATAATACCGAAGAGGAGTCAGTCAACTTAATGAAACATTTACGTGCTGTTGATTCCATTTCCATCATGGACCAACATTATGTTCCAAAGAGGGTTGAGGTACTGGGTAGGAGTAGCAATAAATAATAGAAAAAGCTACCGGGTTTCCGTTCCACCTTCCACCCCGACGCTACGCATACTAAAAAGCATACATTTTTAGGGAACAAGTGACGGTGTCATCTGTTCTTAGGATTTTTTTTTTTACGGTGAACAGAAATGTTTTGACTTTCACTTGTCCTTGCCATTTGCAGTAAAAGTGAAGTCAGTCTTCACGTTAGGGGGCGTTCAAGTATTACGTAACGCAATTTAGGGGGGAGGGGGGTCTCGTAAAACGTTACGATGCGTTACAGGGGTGGGAGGGGGTCTTTCTTACAAAACGTTACGTAACATTGTTTCTCTTTTTTATAAAAAAAATGGGATTTAAAACGCCCAAGTTGGCAACCCACGTCGTTTATTTTACGGTCTGGTCGTCATTTTAATCATTTTAACATATCTTTTGTGACTTTTGGGTTAAAATGGTCACATTTTTGTGTCACTTATGGTGTTATGTAACGTTTAGAGAGCGGGGGGGGGGTTACACAAAAACGTTACGGCGCGTTACAAGGGGGGGAGGGAGGGTCAAAAATCTTCAAAAATTGCGTTACGTAATACTTGAACGCTCCCTTATCACAAAATGCTTATGAAGGAGAAAAAATAATTAATTAAACATTTAATTGGCAAACGAATGAAATTATTACCTATCTTAAAGTGGCCTATATTTTACGATTTTAATATCCCAATTCAGATATACATGTATATTTACCTTTTATTTTATATCAATTCACTTATTTTCTCAAGGATAAAACATTCAAGTGTTCATTGACATTCGCATTATAAATTTGGTTTGCCGTCACCTTTTAAAAAATTAAGTAAATCTTTATTTTTCAGCTCTGATGGTTTTTGTGTTTGATATAATATGGACGATCTGGGCCTTTTGTTGTTTAATACAGACAGATTTCTATTTATACATTAAGTAAATAATAAATAATCACAACAAAACAATGTAGGTACATTTTAGTAGATATAATTACATTCTACAAAATCAACATGGATAAATTTGTTTCTGAAAGCAAATAATTTAACATAGTACTAATTTACAAAAAGTGCGTTGATACATCTAATACTAATTTACTTACAGTGCGGTATAAAATAACATAGTTAACTGTTTTCGTGAAGTGGGACGATCCTAAATGCATTCTGCGTTGTTAGGTTTTTTTTTGTATTTTTCATAAAGGGTATCGAATAAATCGCGTTATGTTAAACGTTACATTATTCAAAGTTAAACAATACATTTTTCTGAAAAAGGAACCGCCGATAATATGTCTATCGTCCGTCTAAAACACTAATTTTTACTAAAATACAAACAAAAGTAAATAAAACGAGTTATTGGTTGGTTAAAAACGAGTTTACATAATTTACAGAAGATAAATAATTACTGGAGTCCATGCCACTTGTGGCGCGGTCCTCCAGCTAAGTAGATTCCTTTGTTTCGCAGAGCTTTACGCGCGAGCCTGGTTCGCTCATTCAACGTACTGCATTACTTCGACCTATGTATAGCAGCTGTTGTACATTTCGTACACAAATCGGTGCATTGCATTGCTTGTTTGAATCTGGACGAATAGAGTATTTGTGAACATTCCACCGTTAGGATTTTATCTTGTAAATATAATCAATTTCTATACGCGTTTATTTTAGGTAGTGCATGAAATGAGTTCTTTCAACCCTGACTGATCTCAAATTTAATATAAGGAGAAAAAACCGACCACTATACAGTTTCAAAAACAAGGCTAATAGTAATTCTCAGAAACGCGCCTTCTTATTCAGTACTTTTATATTAACAGCCGTAGTCAACGGCTTAGCACACGACTTAACCCTTCTATATCTTTCCCTAGAGTACATTTGAGGACGTCACAAAAGGTTTGCTAGTACACAGTCTCGTGTCGCTACTTCGATTTTTATTTCACTTTTCTATTCACTGTTTTATTTCTCCGTATATTATATTAGTTCCACAGTATTACTCTAACACAAAATACCTCAATAGTTCAAATAATACTTACAAGGAGAAATCTACCGAATAAGGCATCCTAATTAAACACATGCATTGAAATTAGTAGCTACTTCCATGTTGTTCCCTCATTAAAGATCGAGTACTTCACCTGCGCTGCTAAATTTAGTCTCATTGTGTGTTATGCGATACATATCAATCAGCTTTAAACCCACAGGCCACGCTAAGAAACAATATTATAATACAACTAACGATCCTAGCACACCGCAGCCAAAACAATCCAGCTAGCTACAGAAAACTTTCACGATGATAGCACGGAGATTGCCCTTGGAATGAGATATGGGATTCTTGAAATATTTTTTGGATATTCACCATCAATACACAACCGTAGAACGTAGAACCAGTACGGTTATTTTGGGAACCACTTGTCCCACATAAAAATGGTTTATGCTTTTGTAAACGAATAAATTTAACCTGAAATTATGATAATAATGGTTTGTTTAATAGTAAAACAGAAACAATCAAGTAGGGAGTGTGAAACTAAATACATTGTAAACATTGTAGATTTCAAATTAGTTCTAAATCATAATAATATGCCACTGTAGTAGTAAACGTACAGATTGTAAGTATCACAAGAGTACAAATTAGGTGACATTAACGTTTTATGGGTATTAACTGAGAAACGGACACAGTAATGGGCGGGAATGATAGTAAATGAAGCCTGTCCTGTGTTCGGATACATTTGGGCGTGGAACCCTCGAAACAAATTGCCGTAATTAGCCACTCGTAGTTGTTATTTTGCGTAAAGACATGTGGTAGTTTTCCTAGTCCACAAGAAAAAAAACAATGTAAGGATAATTTACTACTCTTAGTACTGCTGCTATGCATAATATCTCATTATGGATGCCGAAATCGCCGAATTAGGACAATTAAAAGAAGTTCGGCGTTACTTCACTTATTCGAAAGAACGGTGCGGTGTTTTATGGCATCAAATACTTTCTGCGGATCTTGTCCCTCTTATTGGGCGCATTTTATTTTATGTTAAGAGCCAACAGGGGGAGTATTTTTGAGAGATCTAGTAGGTAGATTTATGACCTAATGTAACGGTATTAAACTGAGTTAGTACTAGAGCACGTCTTTCGACAGATGTTTGCAAGTGCACAATTTGTATCGAAAATGAAATATGATCGAGGTATGGGTATAATGTCTGACTAAACCACAGGCTGGTACGATACGTGGCCGCGTCCCAGATACGTCGAGCTGCGCTCTAACTGCTAAACGGAAATGGCCTAGCGACAACATTGTTGTTCGATCTCTCGCTAAGGTGCACTAGAAACCAGTAGGTTATATTAAACTTTTATAATGCACCACGGTGTTACATTAGAGATCGACAGGGCTTTGTGTCGTGTACGCGCAAAAAAATCTCTTAATTTATTCTTCCGTATTTAAAGAAATATAAAAAAATGCATATAATTATACCGCAATCTAAGACAATTAGACCTGAACAGGGTTGTCGTCTTAGACCAATACAGCGAAAAAACTATTTTTTTTTTATAATTGGCGATGACAGATGCTTGCCGAACTTTACCAACGAGATTTCAAATGAAAAAATAACCGTATTACTTAATTACTTACGTATTTGCTGGGATTAATTTACAAAAATGGATAGACTCGCACCCGTAGGGGAACCTGAGGAGACTAGATCCCTTGGGAGACTTGTTAAAGTTAATTTAAAATTCAACCAAACGCGATACGTTTTCTTACGCTAGCAACACTCATTCAAATATGCCTAACTTCACGTTCTTTCGTGGCACGTTGTGACTCACGTCAGTATTTTGCACATGGTGGCCGTTGAAATATTTGTGTCGCGTCGAACTTAATTTTCGGTAAGTTTTAACTTGATTTATTTAATGAAAAGTGAAATAAATGCTATTGTTTGTGTGTTTGTTGTTTTAGTCGTTTATTCAAGTGTAGATTGTCATTGAATACGTTCAAATACGTGATAAATAGTTTTGAGTAGCGCATGTTTTATAACAACACTATGTATGGGGAGACTTGAGAACTTTTGATTTGGGGGTGACATGATGACGGGAATCATGTGTCCCCGTGAGGGATCAAGTCTTATCTATGCTAGGATTCATAGAGCTGTTGATGATATATTATTTTTTCCCCAACTACGACAAAGTTAAAAAGGCTCCCAATTAGGGGTAAACAAATCTCCCTTACATGGGGGATACATGGTAAAAGTCTACAATATTGTATTTCATTTAATATTGAGTTAAATTGTAGCATAATCTTGTTTTCATTCAAACTATCAATTAATATATAAATTTTGATTATTTTGGCTTGAAAAGATCTCCAATACTGTAAAAAATAAAAAAAATAGAGTCCAAAATCAAAATGGGGATCAACTATCCCCAGGTTCCCCTATGGGTTGATGAGGTATATACTCCTCCGAAATACACCAAGTATTGTTTTGTGTAGGATTGCAAAAACGATTCGACGAAAACACCCGATAAACATTTATTTCGTGTGCCACATAAGAATAAAGGAGATTAAGTGTCGAGCAGTGGGGAAATTGGTTGTGCCAAAGAGACCATCATTTATCTGCGACGAAGACCATGTAGATTTAATTTAAATAATTATTGTCTCCAGAATCAGTAATAGATCAGTAATATGAATCAAACAAAACCGACAATTTTGAATTTTGACAATGCCATGTCAACCTCAACGTCATCCCGTTTTTTTTTTATTAGAAATCGGACTAAAGTAACCTTTCCCTTGAGTCCTAGTTTTGTTGTTGTCACATTTTAAAATGAGTAAGTTTTTATAAATGAATAATTTTAATTTTATCGAAAACCTATTTTAGGCGTTATACAGGATGTTTCTGACCATGGGGCTTTAAATGCAAGGTTTAATTCTGCTCTCCAAACTGAACATCATTTGTTCTACAACTTTTTAAATATGTCTCCAGTCTTTATTTGATTTTTTCATAGAAGTTAAATGTTAATTCAATGTACGCAATCTAATTATTACAAAGTACAAAATTAATAGGCTATTTGGACATGGCTTTCTAACAATAATCTAAAAATCAATTTAAGGAACACTAAAATAATGTTATTTCAACAAAGAACCAATTACGCACCAAATTTAACATTAGTTTATAAGGGACAGCATTGATAAAACTGACGTCACAATTTTTTTAGGATAATAAATTGACGTGAAAATTTTACATTAACAAGATATAAAAAAGAATACATTTTCCTTTGCATTATAAAATTCAAGGAAAAAGTTGTCAATCTAACGGTACTAACGTACGTCACAAATGCACAGTTAGTACCGTAGATTGACAACTTTGTCTACTACTAAGATTCCGCATAATATTTTGGGGAAATTCAGCTAATAGAAAGGTTGCACTTTGAGCCCAAAAGAAATGTGTTAGATCTCAGTATTAATTACTTCTATTCCCGTAGGCCACATTTCCAATATTTTAAAATAACGCTTCCTAGTTGACATACTTATGAATTAGCAATATATGTAAAACGTAACACCCGTCAATTTTCAATTACAAAAAAAAAACCGTTTTCGCAATAAAATATCAAGTGACTCACTTTGTATGGTTTGACAGTTCATTTGCTCGGAAGAGTTAGCGTGGTTTGACTAGTCAGAGGCAGGCTGTATGTGGTGAAAAGGGATCTTATATCTGGGCAAATGAAATGGCAAAACGACAATCAATTTGACGTGTGCGGCCGATTCCTCATACTTGGCTATACCTTTCAGGTAATCATTTTTATGTTGTCTAGTGATTCAGTTTAGGTGACAGATCTACTATTTCAGGAACAAATATGAATATTTGATGATTGATCTTATTTCCAAGTAATATTAATATAAATTAATATTTAGGTACGCTTTTTAATATAATCTGTGATTCTATTTAGGTGCCAGATCTACTAGTTTAGGAGCAACTATTATTTTTCAGATAACTGAAAATGCATTTATTAGGTGATTGATAAAATCATACCCATTTTATATCAGCCATTCCCAAATTCTGTTATCTTAAAAGCATTGTTGAAAGCTTGAATTGGAAGCATGAACCAGGCTATCTATTACCTACGATACCATAACACTCTCATTCGATAAATTTTGACGACAATTGTCTAGCTTTTGAAATTTAAATAATTGCTAATCAGCAATTTAATGTTATGTTAAATTCAGAAAACCATTTACATATACATATGGACAAAACATAGATCCAAAGTTCAAATATACTGTGTACGTAGTTCGGAAACTTTTTTAAATTTCAAAGTTAAATGTTTTCACTGTTGTTCCCGCATAGTACCTACAATACGTCCATTTTAACAAACATACTTGAAATGAAACATTTTATTTTTAAACCTACACGTATCATTTTCGAAAATCACGATATTTTTTACTTACAACGACTTTCAAATTATTAAAGTCTATTGTTGTGTTATTATTAATGAAGATCTTCATTAAGTGTCGATATTTTAATATATAAACTAGGATGTAAATAGTTTGTTTTTGTTAATAAATTGATGTTTCACGTTGATGTTTTCAGAACACAATAAGTTGGTGTGTTATTATTAATGAAGATCTGACACAATAAAAATAAAAATATAGACTTTGACCAGGTTCGATCAATACTTTTAACATTGTTCATACATGTGTAAACTTAAACGCCTTTTTTGTCAGCAGGCGATGAATACTTGACCAAACAATGGAGAATCGTGGTGGCTGGGGTGATGGGGCATCAGGAGCTGCTGAAAATGGTACCGATGGCTCGCAGGCGGAACACGACAGAGTACGGAAGGAGTTTTACGCCACCTACGACGTCATGACGGGTGTGCGCATAGCCGCCACACTCGGCGGCTTTTTCGCGTTAATGGTATTTTTGATCGTGTACAAAAGCCGAAGTAAATCTGTCAAGGCTTTAAACGATCCAAAACTCGTTGAACTCGCAGAAGCAGTCGTAGCCGAGGAGCAGGCAGTAGAAGAAGAGAGACAGCTGACTGCAGCTATTGAAGAAGCGCTGTCAGAGAGGGCGCGATCGCGTCCCTCGATCGGTGAAGAGCCGCCTTGGCCACGCACCTCCCGTTTTGCGTCATACGGAGGTGGCTATGGCAGTCTATTGACACCCCCACGGCGGCTTTCAACTGTTCGCGGTGAGTCGCTGCCTGGGTCAGCGTTACGATTCGCAGAGCGCAGGGCGTCAGGGGGGCCCCGTGACCGCCGACTAAGTTCGGCTACTTGTTCCAGCTCTGGCAGTTCGTATCTAGAGCGGCGAGGGTCATCCGTGGTTTGTGCTCTGCCGGAACGGCGATTATCGCCATGTCCGAGCGAGCGTTTAGCGCCACTGGCATCTGTAGGTAGTGTGGGACCGTCCTACGCTGTGGAATGTGAATTAGTGTCTGTCGGGGCGGACTCTGTATTCGCCGAGGATGACGACTCCACGGATGATGAGGTGGAGCAGTTTTCGACTGACAGCGGCGAGCAGGGTCAGGGTGGCGAGATCACAGAGCTCTCAAGCCGCCCCGCGCGACCGCTGCGCTTGGACCGCGTATCGCATTCGCGGGAAACGTTGTTCTAGTCGCCGTCGTAAATCGTTGGCCGTTGATGTTACTCGCACATTAAAATATCGACTTTTCCAATGTCTGATTATTTTATAATGTAGTATTTAACATATCACAACAGACCTTCGAAAATTTGACATATCATTTAAAATTGACCAAATTGAGATGTTTTATTTACAAGGTAAATATTATACTTATATAGGTTGCTGTTAACCTAACAGGTCTGTAATGATTGATAATATCACGAAAATATTTTTTTTTTTAATTTATGCACTAATTTGTGGAACTTGCCTAAAAAGGCGTATGAAATACCTACAAAACTCCATTAAGAAAGCGTCGATATTTTAATATGTAAATTAGGATGTAAATAGTTTGTTTTTGTTAATAAATTGATGTTTCACGTTGATGTTTTCAGACCACAATAAGATTACGATTTTTTATTACTTACAGTAGATGACCGAAAATACTTTTGCTCATTTTTTGTTTTGCTAACCATTTGTCGGTATTCAGAGCCAGCTGCTAGTTGACAAGCCTGCAAAAAAATATACGAGTAACGAAGCTGACTTAGTCACCAATTAGTGTTCTCTGTAAATGTATAATACCTAATAAATAGGTAAAGATCTGCCGAATTAGTCGTTTATAGGCATTTTAATGTACTTATTTACTTACCATGAATAGTCGTTAAATAGTTTTCGAAGATTTATCTGATATTGGCCAATCTATTTACAATACTTTTAATTCTTCGTTGGGCTAACCGCCGCCTGCACTCCGAGTGTCTGGTATGAGTCAAAACGACTGTTTAACTTTACTAATTCTGCATCGCTACCGAGTGCCAAGAGTAGACGTGTCGTCGTCAGATGTCACTGCTGCATCCCGCCATTCCCGCCTATACAATGTCTTCGGTTTGCCCAGTAAACAAATGGATCGTTTATTCCCAAAACAACCAGTCTCGTTTGATTCAGCGGGGCTTTTGTACTTTTCGGAATAAGCTCCGCGCAACTTCTTCCATTATAGTATAGATTATCTTGTCGCGATCATATTGTTAGGTGTACATAAGTCTTAACCGGTAAAAACTACGTAAAATATTTTTCATATGCATGATGGTAATATCGGCACCAGCAGTGACATAGTATGCGGCACATTTTGATCAAAAGATGTCTGTAATAAATTGTAGATAGATACTAACTTGTTAGGGTAGTTGTCAGTGAAAAGTCAATTTGAGAATGTGTAATTGTATTATTAGTATTGTTCGTAACTACCCTTGAACTTTAAAGGGCACACAAGACCAATTCGTCCTTTGAACAATAATAACGCTGGAAGCGGCCTAAATTTTGCTCGAACCAATATCACTTTTCCAGAATAAAAAAACTGCCACTATTCTTGTTTAATAAATAAAAATGTTAAATGGACACAGGAGTTTTATTGATTCCAGTGTGCCGCCGACATCGCCACGCGCGGTTCGATTCGACGTAGATTGACTAGACACAAAGTCGTTTTTATTACAATTTAGATTTACGTGTTAGTTTATGTAACTGTTCGTTGCTCGAATTAAAAAGAGCTCCCGGTAGCCTGTAAAATGTTGAAATGTATGTAAAAAAAAATGTAAATATAAAACGCAACTCATCTGTTGTTTCATTTTCATGATCACATTGTTGGTTACCCAAGTAAACATTGCCTGGTTTATTAATGCGTCATAAAACTAAAATACAGATTAGCAGGCAACATAATTTATAGTTGCAGAAGCCGCAGACGTCACGCTAACACTTTTAATGTCTATGTAACTTTTTTATTTCTGCTTGGCTTAAGCAGTTTAGTAGGCACTTGGCTATTCCATTCTCCAACTATGTGGTATGGTATTATTAGATTGCCAAGCCAGAAGAGACCACTGATGGAAAGATCAAAGCTTAAAGAAAAATTAAAAAAAGGAGCTACTTGGTGGAAGAAGCCGAATCGAACCCGCTACCTCTGGATTGCCGGTCCAGCGCATTAACCACTTCGCTATCCTAGTTCCAAGTAACCTGACGAATTTTTCCTTATGCTTTATGTGTCGATCTTTGCATTGTTTATTTGAAAGGATAAACACCTTCTTGAATGCAATTAAGTTCTGTTTTATTATAATAACAGGGAATCTTGATTTGGGTTGTCTTCGACGATGGGTTATGACCAGAGTCCGGTTTTTTCCGCGGTGACACTCTGAGGGAGTAAAAAATGGCATCTTACGCAACAAGCTTTACTCGTAGTATACAGCTACCCAATGAAATAAAGAGACCTCATTTCTCGTTATATTTTATTCTTTTGACATTCCCTATCCCTATACGGCCCGGCCCCTCTTAAAAAACATCCTGTATAGTATAATTAATATTTACACTTCACAAAACAAACGAAATATATTACAAATAAACAACAAGATTCTTGTAGAGGGCGAAGCAACAGGTGTCATTGGTTATGTGAAGAGCTGAATTTAAATCATCGAGTGCTACTGTGAAGAGTGCGAGTTGGTAGAAATTCGCGCGATTATAGCAAAGATTTTCAGTTTCCTTTTCTAATGAAATGCCAGAGCTGCCATACTAAAAAATTTAGTTCAACACTTGACATTGGCTAATCACTGTAAAGCCAGAAAAAAAAAAAAAAAAAGTTTAGTTTCACTAGTTTCAGAATAGCGATTTAAACCATAGCTCAAACAAGCTCGACTGCATGTCATGTGTGTCATCTTTCAGATTTTCTGTTTTCTGTCAAGAAAACGAGAAAGGTGATCCTCTGTTCAATCGTCTTCAGCGTTTATTTGAAAAGTTTTATAATTTAACTCCTTTTAGTGAACAAACATTAGCAAAAATGGACGATGATTTACCAACAGATTTCCAGGTCATCGTGGTTGGAACTGGTATGCTCTATATTTTTTATAAAACGATACCGGGCGTGACGGCATTAACAGCAGCCTACTTATCGATCTGAGTTTTTTTCGAAGGCTTACTAGTCAAGCGTATTATCACGTTTTAATAAAATGTCTTAATTTTAATACAGTTTCAATAATTTAAATAATCTTAAGTGAATGAAATAGAATGATATGAGCCGTAACTGCGTTCGCCCCACATTCATTAATTAAATATTTGCAGAGTTGGCTTAGCTCGATAGTCATTGTCTACGTACACTGCGAGCAAATTATAATTGTGCAGTATGATATATTATTAAGTTGAAATTTATATTTATAATATATCACTGTATAATTCACTTCTGATCTAACTAATAAAATAATTAATATACCTATTTAAATTTAAATGCATTACTAAGATAATGATAGATCATTCTTATTATTTTTAGATGGTATGATGTATTTTATAAAACACATGTAATTATTAGATTATTCTTATTTTTGAGTTAGGTAATGTATAGAATTAATAAATACATTGAAGAAAAATAGGTGGCTCTTACTTACCTGTTTATAGGTTGCCAACACCTGGCTTATTTTATCCCGGCAAAGGCAAATATTTTTGTGATGGACTCGAATATTTGTGCCTTTGTCATGGCTGTTATTTGTATTTAAATATGTAGTTTTTATCCATATAACTATCTTTATCGTGCTCTAGTGTTTAAACACAGGCCTACTAGAGCTTATTGTGAGACTAGATCGATTTGTGTGAGGTTGTACGATATTTATTTGTGGGCTATATCTATTATTCAATTTATAAAGGTATGGTGGAGTCGATTGTGGCAGCAGCCTGCAGTCGCATAGGAAAGAATGTGCTCCACCTGGACTCCAGTGACCACTACGGTGGCCTTTGGGCCTCCTACAACTTTGATGGGCTGCAGAAGTTCATTAAAGAAGTCAACTCTGACCCTAAACGTCAGCGACAAGTCTACAATTTATCAGAAAACTGGTATATTGAAAAGTAAGTAACAACTATTAATCTATCATCAAATTTTATCGAGGAAAAGGCAAGTTTTTTTTAAAGAAATGTTTTATGTGTGAACATGTTAATATACCATGTAATTAATACAATTATGCACATATGTACTTAATGCAAATTATGAAAAAAAAAACATTAAAGTAATCAATCCTGTTGAAGTGATGTACTTTTCAATCTGAGATTATGATGATTTATTTAGGGACTCCCCTCCAGAAGAAGAAAAGAAAGAAGGAGAAGAAACAAAGGCTGACCCTGCTAAAAAAGTATGGAGCCAGGCGAGCTTTACAGCAGAATATAGGAAGTTCAACATTGACATGACTCCAAAGGTTTGAGGCTTTGTATTCTTGGTAATACTTTGAATATCTTTCTGAAAATTTGTCCTAACAAGTTAACAAAGTACCTCATATTAATTTGGCCCACATTGGCTTCGACTATGAGAAAAGGTACTAAAAATTTCATTCTGGGCATTATGTTTTTTCTTTTCAAACTGTCCTTTGGTGTACAATAATTTGTGTGCCTAGGCAATATTTTTTTTTTCCCCAAACTTTTGTTCTCTTGTAACCTGCTGCCCCTCATCCCCTTCTATATTTTGATATGTAGAGGCCCACTGCGTAACATCCTTGTTCTCCAAACTATGTTAGTGATAGGCGTCGCTAAGCAATTGCATCCCATCTTACCCCAGCTGCTGTTCTCCCGCGGCCCGCTGGTAGAGCTCCTCATTTCATCCAACATCGCGCGCTACGCGGAGTTCCGCTGCGTCACGCGCGTCCTCACCTGGCTGGACGGCAAGCTGGCGCCAGTGCCGTGCTCCCGCGCCGACGTGTTCGCTACAGAGGCCGTTGGAATTGTGGAGAAGAGGATGCTGATGAAGATGCTCACGTCCATCGTGGGGTACAATGAGGAGGAGATGAATAACGAATTCAAGGGTGAGTGAAACTATAAACAGTTACTTTACAATGAGCTGCAGAATTTTGGACCATTCATTTGTGCAGCCCATAGTACAAGCTAAACGAAACTTGAAGGTGGTGGGGATCAGGTTGAATGACCGTTATTAATTACCCGTACGTAGGTATTGGTTCTTGTACTTGCAAGACACGCTTTTATCAGCCATCACGGGTTACGCAATATTTTCACAGGGTTTTCATTTTTAATTAAATTCTAAATTCTCTAAATTGAGAAAAAGAGTGAAATATTAAGTTCAGAGTTTAATTAAAACTTAGAAGCTTCCAATAAATTTATATCTTGGGAGCATTAATAGGATTCAAAAATTAAATCTGTGTCATCTTGTACAAACCAAAAAGACTTGTACTTTCTTGATATAGACAATAGTATCAGAATGTGTTCACGAATAGATGTCATAGTTTTCGTCGACTACACAAAGTACTTGTGGAAACAGGCGAGTGTTTTATTAGCTTAAATAACCTTGACGCTCTTACACTTCAAATTGAATTCCGGGGTAGATTACTCACGCCGTTTTATGCGTTAACCTAGACATTCTAATGATTGCGGGTGACTTAGCTGACTACATTCAAGGATGTTTCTATTGTTTTGATTATAAAAAAAATATTGGACTCTTTTTCCTCTTTTTTTTTGTAAACTCAATATTCATTCGTGTCTTTTTAGGGTTCCGTAGCCAAATGGCAAAAAACGGAACCCTTATAGATTCGTCATGTCTGTCTGTCCGTCAGTCCGTCTGTCCGTCTGTCTGTCCGTCCGTATGTCACAGCCATTTTTTTCCGAAACTATAAGAGCTATACTGTTGAAACTTGGTAGGTAGATGTATTCTGTGAACCGCATTAAGATTTTGATGCAAAAATAAAAAAATAATAATAAATATTGGGGGCTCCCCATACTTGGAACTGAAACTCAAATTTTTTTTTTCCATCAAACACATACGTGTGGGGTATCTATCGAGGTTTCTATAATATTTTTTTTCTAAACCGAATAGTTTGCGTGACAGAGGCTTCCAAAGTGGAAAAAAGTTGGTCCCCCCCCTCTAACTTCTAAAATAAGAAAATGAAAAATCTAAAAAAAACATATGATGTACATTACTATAAAAACTACCAACGAAAATTGTTTTGAACGAGATCTAGTAAGTAGTTTTTTTAATACGTAACTTTGCACCTAATTTATATGGGGCGCTATACATACCAGGTGCAAACTTAACTTAACCACTTAGGGATGGACAGTGTTTGTACGGAACCCTCGGTGCGCGAGTCCGACTCGCACTTGGCCGGTTTTTTTGAATCTGTGTTTACGTATCTGTAAACACAGATTCAAAAAAGACACGAAGAATTTATTATATGCAAAGGTGGCATTATAAACATAAATAATGACGATATATGAATTCCCAGTTTTTTGCATACCCCCTATGTGTATATGTATACCCCCCCTTGATAATCTTCATATAGAATGATCCAACGAAATTAGCTGTGAACTTCGGTTGCATTAATTATGCGGATGCACAATGCACACGCAAATATCGCTGGCCGTCAGTTTGACATGCTTGAATTAGAACTTGGATACCTTACAATAGCACTGTTTAGTTGTTTACCCAACCTTGGATCTTGTTCTTGCAATAACATACAAATCTCAACAACTTGTAAGATATCTTACAGACTGGAACGACAAGACCTTCAAAGAATACCTGACCCACAAGGGTCTCACGCCGAACCTGATCCACTACGTGCTGTTCGCGATAGCGGGCGGCGACAACAACATGCCGTGTCTCGAGGGTGTGCGCGAATGCAAGAAGTTCCTCATGAGCCTGGGTCGCTATGGCAACACGCCCTTCCTCTGGCCGATGTATGGAAGTGGAGAGCTGCCTCAGTGCTTCTGCAGGTGAGATGATCCAGTAGTTCCTAGGTGCGGCTGCAGACGTCTACATGAGCCTGGGTCGCTATGGCAACACGCCCTTCCTCTGGCCGATGTATGGAAGTGGAGAGCTGCCTCAGTGCTTCTGCAGGTGAGATGATCCAGTAGTTCCTAGGTGCGGCTGCAGACGTCTACATGAGCCTGGGTCGCTATGGCAACACGCCCTTCCTCTGGCCGATGTATGGAAGTGGAGAGCTGCCTCAGTGCTTCTGCAGGTGAGATGATCCAGTAGTTCCTAGGTGCGGCTGCAGACGTCCACATGAGCCTGGGTCGCTATGGCAACACGCCCTTCCTCTGGCCGATGTATGGAAGTGGAGAGCTGCCTCAGTGCTTCTGCAGGTGAGATGATCCAGTAGTTCCTAGGTGCGGCTGCAGACGTCCACATGACCCTGAGACGCTATGGCAACTGCCCTGAATCGTCAATGTATGGCATCATACAGTGCTTCGGGTGAACCAAAGTAAAATATATTGGGGCTTTGACTTTCAACTCATGATCTTCAGAATCTTCATTATCATTTGGGGGTATGCCCCATGCTTAATATTCGTACACGTACACATTGTATGTTTATTTTTTCTTTTAATATCGGGTTTAAAAAAGTAAGCAATTTTTTTCCAATGCCGCGTAAAACAAATAAAGACACAAATATACAAGATCGATTGGAAATCGCCTTACATTTAGCTTGATTAGAAACATACCTACCAAAAGATTACCTTTCTAATTAGGCTAAGTGTTGTTAGGTTGTTACCTATTTTATTCATCGGACACCATTTTAACTTGATGAGTCGAACAATGACCGTGGTTCTTTTGGTCACAAGTAACTCGCCGGGTACTTAGATAGCATACGTTGGGGTTGCAATATCGGGAAATTAGTATAGGGCAGGGGTACCGGGAATTCCCGGTACACGTGATTATTTAGATCAGATTTGTACATATACTACAATTAAATATGTTCCAAACGGTCTCAATGATAGTCTGTAAAATTTAAAGTGCGAAATATGTCGTTAGATACTCATCTATTTATCTGTATAATATAATATTATATAATATTTGTGCTTGGGTCATGGTTGTTCTATGTATTCAAGTATATATTTATCTATATAAGTACGTATATCGTCGTCTAGTACCCATAACACAAGCCTTCTTGAGCTTAATTTGGGACTAGATCGATTTGTGTGAGGTTGTCCGATATATTTTTCTTTATTTTTTTTTTATATGGTTGTATAGGTACTTAACTTACCCTACCCTACACGCCGTAGTTGTAGTAGTTGGCCATAGCCTTTTTTGCTCGATATCGATACAAAACTGGGCTCCTTTGCAGTCTGTCTAGCTTATCGTATATTGTCTGACTCAGCCGTATGTAAACATGATGTGTCTCTGTCATTGACAGTTTTAAATATATGTAAGCCGCATAGATAAACAGTATAAGTATTCTCCTTTGGTCGTATTATAGTTATGTAGTCGTTTTCACTTGTATTTTCTGTCAAAAGTGACGAAAATTTTATACGAATAAGTATAGATCCAGTTGGACTTGTCAGTTTGCTTTGAGAGTATGTAGTACCTATATTTTCTAGATATTGCTCTTAAAAGTGGATGGGGCGTCCTGTCCTACGCGTTTTCCATATAAGCAATTTTGGATGTTGTGATTTTAACTTAAGGTGTGTGTGTATTATGCGATTATTTATGTAGTAATTTAGCGTACGTCAAAATAGCGAAAATCGTCGAAATAGCGTATATCAAATTGCATAAATATATATATATATATATATATATAGGTATAATATACACTTTCGCGGGTAGATTCGCTATTAGCGGAAATTTAATAGCTGTTAATTGCTATCTCTCTAGGTCGCTCTAATTATGATTCAATTATAACATTACGCTTCTTATGATTATGATTCATTTCAATAAAAACGTTTTTTTTACAAGCCTTATGTTAACAACATCTGCAAGTATAACGAAGTGCGTAGATAAATCTTGCAAGTTAATTTTCACCCACTTCCAGAGATCGGATTGACTTCGTTAAATGTAAATGTACTCGTAGTTTAATACTATACTGTTTCCGTATTATGACTTACCATGTGTGACTGACTATATGTTGCAATTGTGTGCTGTAGGATCTGAGATACGAAATTGTAGATTATATGACGCGAAGTTTTTTGGTATCTGTTTGTCAGCTCAGTACGATACTTGTATTTAATGGAACTAGGGCTTGCAGTCTCGGGAAATTATACTATGGCAGCCCCGCAGCTGTCCCGCATCCTAAATGGAAGCGTTGCACACGCAGCCGATAACGCTGGTAGCTGAGAGATACGGAAAGCATGGTGTCGTTCGCTATCTCGTGGAAGTATTTGGATCTATGTTCAGCACTGGTCATCAAACTGTTATGTATTTCTTAAATATTTTCGTTCAAGCTGGACTGCCAGTGTGACCACATTAGTACATAAATTTTTCAAACTTATTGAGATACGGAATGAAGTTAGCGCAGTAAAAGTGCACTAAAATCTCAGAAATTGCAAAAAGATGCACCATGAAAATGTTAGGTACTCGCGGTTCAATGACCCAAATGTGCAGCAGTCGGGCGCTCGAAAATGAGGTGACTTTCTAATATTGCATGCCGCCGTTTCGTAATGCGACAAACATTTGGATGGACGAATTGCCACTTGAATTTTGATGAGAATTCAAAAACAAATATGCGCAGGACTGTTTTTACAGGCATTTACAAGCTGCAATGAAAATTTATGAGAGTGCACTTAATTCTGTATCATGGAATTGACGATGTATGACTTACCGAATTTCGGGTTTCCGATCTAATAAGTACCACCTGTTACCGAGGAAAGCATTGACATTTTAACTTTAAACTGGTAGGTAGAGTCAAAATAGTCGACGGCGAGTAGACAACGGCGGACTGGTCCAAGTTTTATTACGTTGTGGGGTTGCATCGAGCAAATTGAACTCGTAATGTAATGCAAGCCTGTAATTCAATAAAATCCGCATAGGTACTAGTTCACACCCCGTCTAAATGGGCCGTTAATCTATTAGCTTTGTAAATTGAAATGCATAATCAATTATCAATAGGATGTCATCAATGCAAACTGAGTTGCATTTAATGTCATTTCTCATTTTGGAGTGTATTTATGCGAAAATAATATGCACATATGGTATGAAAAACGGACGGACTAACAGTACCAGATCCATACTAATATTATAAATGCGAAAGTGTGTCTGTCTGTCTGTCTGTCTGTCTGTTACCTCTTCACGCTTAAACCGCTGAACCGACTTAGATGAAATTTGGTATGGAGATAGTTTGAGACCCGGGAAAGGACATAGGATACTTTTCATCCCGAATAAATTTAGTGTTCCCGTGGGATGAGCGGGTAACACCGCGGGGCACAGCTAGTATAAAATAATCCCTTTCAATTCGAAACATCAGCTGTTACACATCGTATTTTCTTCGTCCCAGGTTGTGCGCGGTGTTCGGTGGCGTGTACTGCCTGAACCGGCCCATCGACAAGGTGGAGACCAAGACGGTGGACGAGGGCAAGACCGTGGTCTCCATCGCCAGCAAGTCCAAGACGCTCAACTGCGACCACCTCGTCATCGGCATCAATGACTGCCCTAAGGAGCTCATCTCGCCTGAGCCTGTGGAGAGCAGCGATATCTCTAAGGTAAGCCGAGCCGAGACTAAGCACAAGACGGTATTAGTCTCCATCGCTAATAAATCCAAGAAGCTCAATTGCGACTACTTCTTCGTCGGCATTAACGGGCGCCCCAAAGAGCTGACCTTCGTCTCACTTGGGTGTCCAAAGCATCCAAAAGTAGTTCTGGTGTCACTAAATTGAGACAGGATTAGGTATCAAATACATGCCAAAAGTGTTTACATTCTGGGTGTCTTCAAAAGCATCCAAGACCATCGCAAGGGCCAAGGTGGCTAAAAACATTGTATTGTTTTAGGCTGTCTTCATTACGAATGCATCGATGCTGCCGAGCGAGAAGGAGCCGCTGACGCTGCTGCGCTTCCCGCCGCTCGGCGACAGCGAGCACGCCGTCACCGTGCTCGAGGTCGGGCCCGCCACCGGCTCCTGCCCCAAGGGCCTGTGTGAGTGTCTTGTACTGTCTACATAACGACATGGCGCAGCCGGTAGGATATTTACACGTTCGACAGGCTGTAGTGAGCACGCCGTCACCGTGCTCGAGGTCGGGCCCGCCACCGGCTCCTGCCCCAAGGGCCTGTGTGAGTGTCTTGTACTGTCTACATAACGACATGGCGCAGCCGGTAGGATATTTACACGTTCGACAGGCTGTAGTGAGCACGCCGTCACCGTGCTCGAGGTCGGGCCCGCCACCGGCTCCTGCCCCAAGGGCCTGTGTGAGTGTCTTGTACTGTCTACATAACGACATGGCGCAGCCGGTAGGATATTTACACGTTCGACAGGCTAAAGTGAGCACGCCGTCACCGTGCTCGAGGTCGGGCCCGCCACCGGCTCCTGCCCCAAGGGCCTGTGTGAGTGTCTTGTACTGTCTACATAACGACATGGCGCAGCCGGTAGGATATTTACACGTTCGACAGGCTGTAGTGAGCACGCCGTCACCGTGCTCGAGGTCGGGCCCGCCACCGGCTCCTGCCCCAAGGGCCTGTGTGAGTGTCTTGTACTGTCTACATAACGACATGGCGCAGCCGGTAGGATATTTACACGTTCGACAGGCTGTAGCGAGCACGCCGTCACCGTGCTCGAGGTCGGGCCCGCCACCGGCTCCTGCCCCAAGGGCCTGTGTGAGTGTCTTGTACTGTCTACATAACGACATGGCGCAGCCGGTAGGATATTTACACGTTCGACAGGCTGTAGTGAGCACGCCGTCACCGTGCTCGAGGTCGGGCCCGCCACCGGCTCCTGCCCTAAGGGCCTGTGTGAGTGTCTTGTACTGTCTACATAACGACATGGCGCAGCCGGTAGGATATTTACACGTTCGACAGGCTGTAGCGAGCACGCCGTCACCGTGCTCGAGGTCGGGCCCGCCACCGGCTCCTGCCCCAAGGGCCTGTGTGAGTGTCTTGTACTGTCTACATAACGACATGGCGCAGCCGGTAGGATATTTACACGTTCGACAGGCTGTAGTGAGCACGCCGTCACCGTGCTCGAGGTCGGGCCCGCCACCGGCTCCTGCCCTAAGGGCCTGTGTGAGTGTCTTGTACTGTCTACATAACGACATGGCGCAGCCGGTAGGATATTTACACGTTCGACAGGCTAAAGTGAGCACTCCGTCACCGTGCTCGAGGTCGGGCCCGCCACCGGCTCCTGCCCTAAGGGCCTGTGTGAGTGTCTTGTACTGTCTACATAACGACATGGCGCCGCCGGTAGGATATTTACACGTTCGACAGGCTGTAGTGAGCACGCCGTCACCGTGCTCGAGGTCGGGCCCGCCACCGGCTCCTGCCCCAAGGGCCTGTGTGAGTGTCTTGTACTGTCTACATAACGACATGGCGCAGCCGGTAGGATATTTACACGTTCGACAGGCTGTAGTGAGCACGCCGTCACCGTGCTCGAGGTCGGGCCCGCCACCGGCTCCTGCCCCAAGGGCCTGTGTGAGTGTCTTGTACTGTCTACATAACGACATGGCGCAGCCGGTAGGATATTTACACGTTCGACAGGCTGTAGCGAGCACGCCGTCACCGTGCTCGAGGTCGGGCCCGCCACCGGCTCCTGCCCCAAGGGCCTGTGTGAGTGTCTTGTACTGTCTACATAACGACATGGCGCAGCCGGTAGGATATTTACACGTTCGACAGGCTGTAGTGAGCACGCCGTCACCGTGCTCGAGGTCGGGCCCGCCACCGGCTCCTGCCCTAAGGGCCTGTGTGAGTGTCTTGTACTGTCTACATAACGACATGGCGCAGCCGGTAGGATATTTACACGTTCGACAGGCTAAAGTGAGCACTCCGTCACCTTGCTCGAGGTCGGGCCCGCCACCGGCTCCTGCCCTAAGGGCCTGTGTGAGTGTCTTGTACTGTCTACATAACGACATGGCGCCGCCGGTAGGATATTTACACGTTCGACAGGCTATAGTGAGCACTCCGTCACCGTGCTCGAGGTCGGGCCCGCCACCGGCTCCTGCCCCAAGGGCCTGTGTGAGTGTCTTGTACTGTCTACATAACGACATGGCGCAGCCGGTAGGATATTTACACGTTCGACAGGCTGTAGTGAGCACGCCGTCACCGTGCTCGAGGTCGGGCCCGCCACCGGCTCCTGCCCTAAGGGCCTGTGTGAGTGTCTTGTACTGTCTACATAACGACATGGCGCAGCCGGTAGGATATTTACACGTTCGACAGGCTAAAGTGAGCACTCCGTCACCTTGCTCGAGGTCGGGCTCGCCACCGGCTCCTGCCCTAAGGGCCTGTGTGAGTGTCTTGTACTGTCTACATAACGACATGGCGCCGCCGGTAGGATATTTACACGTTCGACAGGCTGTAGTGAGCACGCCGTCACCTTGCTCGATTTCGGGCCCGGCAACCGGCTCCTGCCCCAAGGACCTATGTGAGTATCTTGTACCGTCTCCATTAGGACATGGCGCAGCCGGTAGGACACTTACACGTTCGACAGGTAACAGTGAGCATGAGGTCAATATGCTTGTAACGTAATAGTTACATATGTTAAGCGTTTGAAGGGCTGATGGCGTTTTGAGGGGAGTACCGCGCCTACAGGAACGTACCCAACGGGCTAACCGACCTCCATTTTAAAAATAAATTTAAACTTGTGTGTAACGGTTTTCTTTTATTTCAAATGGTCGGGCCCGCCACTGGTGCCTGCCCCAGCTGCCCCAATGGCCTGTATGAGTGTGAGTGTCTTGTACCGTCACCATAACGACATGGTACAGCCGGTGGGATACTTACACGTTCGATAGTGAACTAGTATAGTTGAATTTTTTTAAGCTGTCCGAATCCCACTTGAGAGCTTGTCTTGAAAACATAGCAACAAAGCCATTGTTCACTCCTGTATAGAAGCTCACTTTGGGACAAATGGAAGCAGGTAACAAAATGAAACGGAAATATTTTCTTGTTTCAAATGTCTCTTCTAAGTCACAAGGTTGAAATTGCAATATTCTAACAGCTAACTCATTGGCGTAAGATACTTTGACACTTAAACCATAAAATTCGAAAAAGGGTCGAAAATACACCTGACTCCCGCCGCTCCCAAGAGCTATGCCATTCCAATTTGAACCTTGTGGCTTAGAAAAGATACCTATTTGTTTGCTTTTTTTGTTACATGCTTCCATTTGTCCTCGGAAAATGGCTTTCTAGGATCATGTTTACAAGATAAGCTTTTTTAACACCATTCGGACGCCTTAAACATTTCAAATACCTACGCGTTACCTAACTGGTTCGATTCTGTGACCTCCAAACTTATTTACTAACTTCACTTATTTTTGGAAAATATCTTTAATGTTAATGTCATATTTGCACTACTTGTAACGTCGTGTTCGGCGCTTGGGAAGGAGAAAAAACAAATACATCATCGTATATTCCGTCAACCAGATACTTTTACTCCAAACCACAGCAGAGCTTGCTAGCCGCTTTTTACGTCGTTTTTTACCGCTCGGTATGTTCTTTTTGCGACCCGTTTTACGCCACGCGTGAGTCACGGGTAATTGTCAGCCAAATAGCCAAATTATAGGTACGCTTACCGTACACACATCATTGGGAGGTTTTTTGCTATCGACTAACGGTTTATTCAAATTCCTCGTTAGTAAACAAAAAACTTCATTTCAGGCCAATATACAGCGTGTATATTTGATATTACCGCAAGCTTTACGGGGTGTTAGTATAGGCATTTATTAATATATTGCACTGTAAATTATTAAAAAAAATCGAACTTTTTTTTTTCCAGATAAAATAATTCAGCACGCAACGCTAAATTAATAATTGTTATAAATATCAGATTATAGCACTAAAATCTCCGTCTGGCTTTAATATGCGGCTATATCAAATATACACGCTGTATGTGACGTTTTAAAAAGGTATCACTTTGTCGCTTATCATAAGTATGCGTTGAATAGAATAGAACAGAAAAAGCTTTATTCAAGATACACAGCATTACAATTTACAATATTATGTACCTAAGTATTAAAGACAGTGTACAAGAGATGTGCATCCGACGTATTATTCTACAAAATTCGTCCTTATGTGGACTGTTTTGGTCGAAAATGTCACATATTTAGGATTTGAATTATGTTTATATAAAATAAATAACTATACTCAGGAAAATTAAATAAGTGTTTATAAGAGGTGTATATTTTCTCAGCCGGAGAATTCAACTTTATTGTTAGAATACATTATAAAGGGAACCTCTATACAAGATATCAGCAGTGTCCAAAAATATGAACTTTTTTTTTTAAATACTAAACTACCCCTAAGTTATGCTTGAAGTAGGGTTTTCAATCCGGATTAATTTGTATGAATGATTTAGAACCACATATTCCAAACAAATTATGCAATTTGTCATTTATCAGATTGCAAACCTTAGTCCGACTTAATGATAGACTAGCTTTTGCCCGCGACTACGTACGCGTGGAACTTGATAAAAGGGATTATTAAAAGCGCCTAGGCAAATGTAAGAGCAATTGTGCTTTTGGTCTAATAATTACATTTCCTACAGGGTCACCGCAACCCAACAGAAATGTTCACACACTTTTCAATCTTTTTAGGTATAATTTCCAGGATGAAACCTATCCTATGTCCTTCCTCGGATCTTAAACTATCTCTATGCCAAATTTTCATCAAAATCGATTCAGCGGTTTAAGCGTGAAGAGGTAACAGACAGACAGACACACTTTCGCATTTATAATATTAGTATGGATAAACATGAAGGTTTAACAGTCCGAAGTGCAGTGATATGACCAGTATATCGATATGTTCCAGTCGTGGTGTACTTCATAACGAACAAGGTGAAGGACGCGGAGACCGACCTCATGCCCTACGCCGAGCGCATTTTCCACATGGGCGCCGGCGAATCTACCGACGACAAACCTAAGGTACTCAATATACTAGACCTTAATAATTATAAAAACGGTTTAAACTCACGTAAAAATTGTCAGGAACGGCCCGACATGTTTCGAACTCATGCGGAGCTCTTTATCAGCTATCCGTGCTGCTACGCGACTCGAGGCTCACTGCCCCTGATGAAGAGCTCCATATGAGTTCGAAACATGTCGGGCCGTCCCTGACAATTTTTACGTAAGTAAAAGTTTTTTTAATAATTAAAGATGTCTCACGAAAGTTTTAATAATATTATTATTAGTCTTATCTATATTTGCAAATCGTTACTTTCATATCATACCCTACTGGGCGAACTGGTACCGTTTGTCACTTGCTCAGGTAGTCTTGGGGACATCTAGTTTTAATTTGTGAATCTACAGCTTGTGTGCACGCTCAAAGCGAAGCGTTCGGTGGGCCAGCCCGGCAAACAAGCGGCATATGAAGTGAACAGTTCAAAATCAGTTTCTTCTCAACAGTGGTCTCCTCTTGTGAAATGCCGGTAGACTCAGACATGTAAAAGTGCCCTTGTGGCCTACTTGCAGAATAAAGTTCATTATTTCATTATTTCAACAGTGTGAATTCGAGCGCCCACTGGAGAGACCTTTTAGGAGGTACATTAACGGAGATGCGACTCGGTCTTAGCGGCGAGCGGCGCGGCACGCGCTACGTGTGTCTCTCTCACTCGCATGGCCGCCGCGTTCGGATCTCTCGCTCACCCGCTCGCTCGCCGCGCCGCTGGTCGCGCAAATTCGTGGCATCGCCGTAAAGCAATTGCGTCCATGTGTTCCTAATAAAAGTTAGTCGAGCATTCCGAAGAAGAACTCTAACGGGCTTCAATAAAAGTGTGCCAGCACCCCCGCCCGATTTAACTTGGATTTTGTCGCCGCGTAGAAATGATCAGATTGAAAATTTTGTCCCTCTGAAGATCAATCGTTGTTATGGACTCCTTCCTCCATATGGCGTTTTGTGTGTAAAGCTTTGACGCCAATATTAGTTTACCTTTTGCTTTTTGATAGTAATACATTATGTCATTTAATCGTATTGTCTTCAGTGCCTGTGGTCGCTGTTCTACAACGTGGCGGACACGAGCTCCGGCGCCTGCAGCGTGTCTCCCGCCGTGCACGTGTGCGCGGGGCCCGACGCCGGGCTCGACTTCGACCGCGCCGTGCAGCAGGTAACTGATGTACCACTCTGTGCCCGTGGCGCTGTTCTACAACGTGGCGGACACGAGCTCCGGCGCCTGCAGCGTGTCTCCCGCCGTGCACGTGTGCGCGGGGCCCGACGCCGGGCTCGACTTCGACCGCGCCGTGCAGCAGGTAACTGATGTACCACTCTGTGCCCGTGGCGCTGTTCTACAACGTGGCGGACACGAGCTCCGGCGCCTGCAGCGTGTCTCCCGCCGTGCACGTGTGCGCGGGGCCCGACGCCGGGCTCGACTTCGACCGCGCCGTGCAGCAGGTAACTGATGTACCACTCTGTGCCCGTGGCGCTGTTCTACAACGTGGCGGACACGAGCTCCGGCGCCTGCAGCGTGTCTCCCGCCGTGCACGTGTGCGCGGGGCCCGACGCCGGGCTCGACTTCGACCGCGCCGTGCAGCAGGTAACTGATGTACCACTCTGTGCCCGTGGCGCTGTTCTACAACGTGGCGGACACGAGCTCCGGCGCCTGCAGCGTGTCTCCCGCCGTGCACGTGTGCGCGGGGCCCGACGCCGGGCTCGACTTCGACCGCGCCGTGCAGCAGGTAACTGATGTACCACTCTGTGCCCGTGGCGCTGTTCTACAACGTGGCGGACACGAGCTCCGGCGCCTGCAGCGTGTCTCCCGCCGTGCACGTGTGCGCGGGGCCCGACGCCGGGCTCGACTTCGACCGCGCCGTGCAGCAGGTAACTGATGTCCCACTCTGTGCCCGTGGCGCTGTTCTACAACGTGGCGGACACGAGTGGGCCGCTTGTGAACGGTCCTTGACGCTTTGCTTTGGGACTGATCATGTCTCTTTGGGCGCTACCGCTTGGCCGGTTCATCGACAGCTGATAAGTTCCAATAAATGGTGCCTAAAACGCTTGTTACTTTACACGTACCGTAAGAAGCGAGATATACTTGTCGACCGAGTATTCGTTGCGTTATAAACACTTGACCGAACGAGACAGCGGCTTTGTTGCAGGTAACATTGCATTCATATGGCAGTTTTAACTTTTTAACAATTGCATCGACGAAACCGCAAAATTGCACTAGGGCGCGCCATAGAGTCGTTCGTGTTAAGCACTCTGTAAAGTACACATAGTAATCGGCTGAGTTGATAAAAAATTATCGAGCCGATCGAGGCATTATTGAGACCTCTCCATATTCGGTCCATTCACCTTTATTGATATGATATATCATTTACTGCAGATGCAGAACCATGCAATTCGACGGACGCAGTCAGTCATACGTATATGGATCTATCTTGAAACTCTTACGTGTATCAGGAGAGTTACCGCGATTTTCGAAGTTCGAGCTAAGTATCGTGCCGTCACGCTTATTCAAATATTGTTTGACGCGAGATCGAGAGAGATGGCACGAGGCTCGGAGTAGCCCTTCAGTTGATTAATTAGATCGTGTGTTCCCCATCCCCATGATATTTTCTACAGTTCTGAACCTAGATTTCTTTCAGTTGCCAGTCGGTACCTTGAGTCTATTTCCACACCGAGCTCCATCATGTAACATAGGGTTACTGTGCCAATCCATTGTTTTTCAATTGTAATGATTTTAATCTTGTGTTTAATGTTACAAATTTATCGCTATTATGTCTCTCCTGTTAACACGTGTAGCTTGACTGTAATGTGTTAATTGACAACATTTCATATTTTTATCTACGCACATATCATTAGTGCTCTAAAATGCGTTCAGAAACCGTAGGAAATGGCCAGCATTACTACAACCAATTTTACTATGAGAACTTTCTTATCTGTGGCAGTAGGTAAAATCTGTACTGTAATGTTATAACAGTATCAATTTTTGTAAGGTTATGAGTTTAGGAACAGCTGTCAAAACTAAAGTAGGTCTCTATTCTAGTATCCATAGATATTAATATTGTTATCGATACGAAACGTCAATTCAGTATGTTTTTTTATAAAAACCGCACGACATTTGATCTCGAGTGACATGAGAATATGGATACATTCGTTTGTATATGATTTAGAAAAAAAAAACATTCGTCTTGACGGAGGTTCGAATTGCCGCCATTATTGTTGTCATTTGTTTGTTGGTTCTTTGCTGTTACGAAAATATAATTGTGATAAGTTTATTGTAATTCACATTTTAGTTGAAAATATTGTTTCAATGTAAATGTAAATTACAACAAATAATCTGTTTATGTATTTGTTCAGATTTATTTCATACTGCATTAGTATATGTCGTTTTTAGATATTTTACAGATAGCACTAGTGGTGCCGGTCATTTCCTTATGGCTTCTGAACCCATCTTAGAGTACTTATGATATGTGTGTAGATAAAGTAGTGTATACAACTGTACATAATTAGGCCTTAAAACACTCGTGTGATCCTATTATGAAACTCGCTGACGCTCGTTTCATAAAACCACACTCCTGTTTTAAGGCCCCTCATTATGTATCAGTTGCATAAACTACTATTAAGACTATAATTTTATTACTTTTCTGAATTCTGCTTAAAAAGATGAAGTAATCTCTGTTTTTATTTATTTTCTGAGATGATTATTTACTTTATTATTAATTTATAAAAACATACTCATTTTAAAATGTGGCAACACAGAAACCAGAACTTAATGGAAGGGTTACTTTAGTCGGTTTTCTTATTAAAAAAAAACTTAATCAAACTCGGTATGCATCTGTCACCTGTCAACGTCAAATAAAAAAAAAATATATTTTTTCGCTCTTTGGCTTAGACAACAACCCTATTCAGCCCGTATTGTCTTAGATTGTAGTTATTTGATGTATTTTCTTATATTTCTTTAAATACAGAAGAATAAATTCAAAGATTTTTTTTAAGGTACACGACTTAAAGCCCTGTCGATCTCTATATTAATTTCCACCTGTTATAAATATGAAATGTTGTCAATTTTATGGAACAAATAAATAAATAAATAAATAAATAAATCCCCAGGCCGAGCAGATCTTCAAGCAGATCTGCCCGGGCGCGGAGTTCCTGCCGCGCGCGCCCGACCCCGAGGAGATCGTGTTCGAGGACGACGTGACGCACGGGCCCGAGTTCGAGCGCGGCGACGACGACGACGCCAAGCAGTAGGCGTCGCGACGCTACGTCGTTCGCGTCTCGCCAGCCCTGCCCTGCTGCCGTGTTTGTGTCGCGATATCTAGAACATTTTGGAAACTTAGCGCACTGAAGCAGGATGCGTCTTTAACGGACCTATTCTACTGTTTTCTTAAACGTTACGGCTGAAGAGACACATTCGAAATGATATCCTAAAGAAACTCGCTTCGAATTTTCATGGTCCGTATTTTTACTCGTTTGGTTCTTAAGGTGTGATGTATTGGCGTTATTCAAATATCGACCTTGTCCTTATCGACCAGTGATGATATTGAAAATAATTTCGATATTAAAAACGTTTAATTGATTGAAATATTTCGTCATGAACATCGAATTGATTTCTAATAACGTCAATATTGTACTACTTGATCTCGATTACTTAGCGACATTAGTTTGTCTACACCGGTCGCAATTTATGACGTAATAAAAATAGAGCAAAGGCTTCAAGCGTGTGCCCTGAAGAGCTGTATCTGAAAGGTTTGAATACATCTTATTTCAGTACATATCTGTAACAACTGGACAAGTTTCTCAGCAACTTTCCAATATATTTCTTCGGAGCGCATGCCAACTGATAGATCGGCTGTTTTTTAGGTATTTTATTAATTTTATACATAGGAATGTATACATATTTTGACAAAATCAAAAATAATTGATTACAAATTTTAAATCGTGTTTTGAAATGGTTGTGTTTATAAATTTCATATCAAATGTCATAAAGTGGCACAAACTACGCGGCAGGCGTCCAGTACGCTTGAGCGTTGCCCACTTCTGTTCCAATTTTAGTGAATTTAGTTTAATCCATACGCTCAAGGGTGCTGATTATTATTAAGATGTAATCTCGGTAAGATTTGTAAGCTTTCGACGCTTCTCTTAATGCATTCCGACTGGTGCGTTAGGTTCGCGGCGCGTGATTCGCAAAACGTTGAATACTTGAAGACAGAGAAGATTATCCTTATGACTTATGATGTTTAAGTAATAAAAAAAACAGTAAAATAATAAAGAAAACCTAACTTTCTGTTTCTAATGTGGGTAAAGTATCTCACTAGGCTCCATATTTGCCAAATATTATATCGAGTCTTTTTTATTCTGTATATCAAACAAAATAAAATTGGGCAAGTGCGAGCCCGACTCGCGCATGAAGGGTTCCGTACCTATACATATATATAATCTATAACAAGTTTGTTGTATGGGAGCCCCCCTTAGATATTTATTTTATTTTATTTTTAGTATTTGTTGTTATAGCGGCAATAGAAATACATCATCTGTGAAAATTTCAACTGTCTAGCTATCACCGTTGTTGAGATACAGCCTGGTGACAGACGGACGGACGGACGGACGGACGGACGGACGGACGGACGGACGGACGGACAGCGAAGTCTCAGTAATAGGGTCCCGTTTTTACCCTTTGGGTACGGAACCCTAAAAAGAAACAAGGATTTGGCAAGTACAGTAAAATAATTTATTGCGCGCCGCACGGAGACGTGATAGGGAAAATTCCAGACTGACCGTTACTGACTGAAGTTTACGACAACACAAAAATACTAAACGATAAAAAATATTTTTTTCTTATTCACGGAACTATGTCAATAAGTTGACGCGCGATAACCTTCGCGTCTTATTACGAGTTAGGATGGTAACTAATTATAAAGGTCAAATTTGGCAAAAAAACGTAGAGTTAGAGTGGTGTAGCAGGGTCGAGAGGAGAACTGGCTAGGTTATCTTGATACATAGCAAGATCAACATGTAGCACTACCCGGTAACGCTAAGTTAGCGCCTAATGATTATGACGTAGTGTATTATTGATTCCACGCCATCCAACGAAACAGCCCAGATAGCAGCGCATAGATAATAATTTTAAGCAATGTGCATTATTTATTCTCATCACAAAGCAGTGTTTATGCTCTCTAATCGGATAGTAACTGACGAAGTGTTTATTTACTGCTTAGTTTATCAGTATTCCGATTTCGATGTTTACAATTTGTATAAAACTTGGACTCACACGTGCAATAATGATGAATTGTTTTTATTGGTACTTATCTGTATTGAAAGTTCAAGGATAGCTAATCTGAACTCGAAAACGTGCAATTATCGTAGTTATAAGAACTAGCAGTTTAGAAATGTTAAGTTGACATTTTGGACGCACCAGTCTTAAGCATAGATAGTAGCACTTCGGATTTATTATTTTTTCAAATTATAAAGCACGTTTAATCGATATTTATTATTTGAAATCAGCATAATCATGCCTTTGCTGCTTGTGCATTTATAAATCCAATAAATTGTGATTATTAGTATTTGGTTTTTCATCCCCACTTTTCCTTTTCAATCCCTATAAAGTAGTAAAGCTCAATATCATTATAGTTGAAAGGTTGATAAAAAGACCCCTGAACACAAAAGCAATATAATATTGACTTTTCCGTACTGTGGTAGCTGGAAACCTCGTGAAAATTACACATACATCTAAATATATAAAAGAAGACACTGACTGACTGACATATCAACGCACAGCCCAAACCGCTGGTTCTAGAGGGTCCAAATTTGGCACGTAGGTTCCTTATAAGGTGTAGGGGTGCAGTAAGAAAGGATTTTTCAAAATTCACCCCCTAAAGGGGTGAAATGGGGGTCCAAAGTTTGTATGGGGAAACAAGATTAGTTAGACTATTTTATTTGAAACTTCACAGGAGTATTTCTAACAATAAATGAGTAAACACATGTTTCAGGTTTTTTGAAAATTCAACCCCTAAAAGGGAGAAATGTGGTGACAAAGTCTGAAAATCAACATGGGTATTGTTTTTATGGTTTAACGGGTCGCTGATTACGAAAACCGCAACGATTTTAAAATTCAACGTGGCGGACGTGAATTAGGGCGTGGCCACCATGTCCACGACACGCGTCGTAAACGTAAAACGACACGGTGTCGCGTCGGAGCGCGACACATTATCCACCGTGTGAATATACGTTGCCGCGTCGTGAAAACACACGACACGGCGTCGTAAACGTAAAACGACGCTGTGTCGCGTCGGAGCGCGACACATTATCCACCGTGCGAATATACGTTGCCGCGTCGTGAAAACACACGACACGGCGTCGTAAACGTAAAACGACGCTGTGTCGCGTCGGAGCGCGACACATTATCCACCGGATATACTTTACCAAATAGCCTAATTTTTAACCTGAAAAAAGAGCATCGTTCCCGTATTATCCCGGATAATGTATATTGTATAGGAACGCGGGCGAAGCCGCGGGTTAATGCTAGTACTTACATATAATGATGCAGCAAAAGGATCGAATATACAATATACCACTGTTGTACATTACATACCTAAAAGGATGGGTCACTTTGTTTTTTTTTCTAACGGGCACAGTTGAAAAAACCGGCCAAGAGCATGTCGGGCCACGCTCAGTTTAGGGTTCCGTAGTTGCCCATCCTTCACAATAGACGAAAATTACGAGGAAAATTTCAAGCTCTATAAAAAGGTCGTAAACGCCAAAGTAACAGTAATTACTTATTATTCTGGAAGTTATCGATTAAACTTATACGCGCCAGATTGAGCGAAATATTTTAATATAGTACCAATATGTGTAACGTTCGAAGTTAGAGACACCGCGCGGCACTTATACGTAATTTTAAAGAAAATTATGAATTTTGCGATAACTCAAAAACGGCTCAACCGATTTTATTCAATATAGTTTTCATTGAAAGTACTTATAAGGCCTCATTTTCATGAATTTTTCCATATTTTTTGACCCGTGGTTGAAAAGTTAGAGGGGGGGGGACACTATTTTTTTTATTTTCGGAGCGAATATTTACAAAACTGCTGACTTTATCAAAAAATTACGTTTGGAGACCCCTATTATTTTTAAAAGACCTATGCAACGACACACAAGAGTTGGAACGAAAAAAAAAACACCCCACTTTAGTTGTACGGGAGGTACCCGAAAAAATTTTTTTAGTTTTTATTTTACTGTTTTGTCGGCGTAATACATACACATATACTTACCAAATTTCAGCTTTCTAGTACTAATGACTAATGATCACGGAGCTAAGCCGCGGACGGACAGACGGACATGGCGAAACTATAAGGGTTCCTAGTTGACTACGGAAATTGATACATATTTTTTTATTTCAGTTTTATTGCCTCTGAATTACTCCGAATTACTTCAGAAAAAGTTCCTAATGTATGGAGCACTAAAAAAAATTGGCTTTGTATATATATTTTTTTGTCATATTATTTCGTTTTGTGATGCCCTACTGATTACACTCTGAATAAATATATATACATTAAAATATTGGGCCTTTAAAATAATAAAACCAGACTTCATAACGCTCATTTAATATGGGCATTTCTATTATTATTATAAGCCTTTATTTAACAATCTTATAAAATATGGTTTGTGTAATTTACATTTATATGTAAGTATGTATTACAGTGGTATTGACATTCCTTATGTATTGTATATTTATGAGCCTGTTTGGCGATTGTCTTGCGGATCCGCAAAGGCTTCCCCTAAAGCCCTCCAAGCCCTCCACAGTCCTCTATCCTGTGTCTTTCTATCAGGTAGCGCCAGCCACTTTTTTTAATTTCGTCTTCCCATCTTGGACGTTGCCTCCCTTTCCTTCTTTTATTTTCTCTTGGACACCATTGGGTAACGGCCTTCACCCATTTGTCTCTATTGTTTCTCATAATATGACCTGCCCATTTGCATGGGCATTTCTATACTAACTTAAAAATAGATCCGGAGACAAGATAAACTTCAATTACAATGCAATTTTGGTATTTAGTTTATACTATCATGAGTTGCATTTTTTTGCTATGCCTGAAGAAAAACAAGTATTGGATTTTTCCCTATACAAAACTGACCCACCCTAATACCTATATTAGGGCGGTGAATTCGTGTCCCTGCCTATGCCCAGCTTGCAGGTGTTTGTGCCCAGACCGAAGATGAGGGTCATAAATATGCGATTCGGGGCTTTACGAATTACCGCCCGTGGTTTGTAGTTTTACGTCTTGCCTCGGCCAGGAAGTGAGATTTTCTCCCCGAGTAGCGTGCAGATCATATTATGGTCGGATGTGGCGACTTAAAATGATGTATTTTGAAGATTAAAGGAGCAATATGTTTCATTGGAGCTACTTATTGCGCTTTCAACATGAACATAGCAAGTTTAAATCTGTTCATTTGGGTGATAGCAAAAACTCCCTGGCTAACAAAAAAAATAGTTTACTAGTGTTAACTAACAGCATAACAGGATAAGAAAACAAAAGCTGGATTTAGCGCTGCACGCCTTAGTGGGCAGCCTTCACGTTGTAATAAGATTACGTTAAATCCTATTACTTACAGATTACCTAACATTACAAATGCCATTTTAAAAGGGTTTATTTCATAGGTAAAAACATTAGAAGATTGATTTTCATTCATAACAACCCAATTCGACTATTATGATGGACTTTGTAGTAAAGCCTAAATATTTAGAAGCTGTGATTCAAAAGAATTTGTAATTAGGAACCTACTTTTCAGTAATATAGAATAACTTGATCATATCTTGCACATAAATTACTTCATGGACACCTTTTATACAAAATGCAACATTGTGCTCCACAGTTCAATATTGTTAATTAAGTGGCATTCTGAACATTCGAGGTCAGTTATTTACAACACTCGTGTCAAGGGTTTTGCTAATAAGAACACACTACTTTGTTGTTAGGTGCCAACAGGAACACAAACAGTAAAAACACCAAGTATTTGAATTCACACTTTAATCTTAAATATTTCATAGCATCTGGTCCATTACATTATTTGCCACAAAGCTTACACCAACGTGATAATTACAAACACTTAACAATATGAAAATAAAACATAGAACCTCTCCAAAATGCAATAATAATTTGTTAAAGTAATATTTTCTGTAAATGGAATAGTAACATTGTTTTAACATTTCTTAATATACACAAAATATATATTTTACTGGTTTTTTTTGACTTAGATTGACAAAATACTTTGTATATAGTTTTCTTAAATCACTATTGACTTGCACGAAATTATGTATCATATCACAAGGTACAAAAGGTGGAATTATGCATGTGAATTCTAGAATAATCTCTTCTCATAAGAGAACAGGCCATGTACATTGCCTTCCAGCTGTGCAGAGTATGTTCTTTTCATGAATCTCAGATCTCCAGAATGGCTCATCTCACGCAGACGCACAATGGAACGCGCGCCAATATCCTGGCAACTGTGTTGCATACCGGTCTGCAGGTATGGCAGGAACCGTAGCACAGATCCTTTGTCCACAATGCTCCCGCTCACACCCTGTGCAACTCTGTGTTTATCAGATTCCTTGTGGAAATATCTGCTCATGGCAGATCCTTTACCCTCTTTGTTTTCCATGGCTTCTAGACTTCCCATTCCTCTGTACTTCTTGAGCCTGACACCATCAGAAAAGAAGTACTCTCCTGGGGCTTCAGAGGTGCCAGCGAGCAAGGATCCCATCATTACTGTTGAAGCGCCTAGTGCCAAGGATTTCACAATATGACCCACTGATTGTATACCACCATCAGCAATAACTGGCACATTAAATTGATTAGCATAGGATGAAACTTGGTAGACTGCAGTTGCTTGTGGACAGCCACATGCCATGACCTCCTGGGTGATGCAAATAGAACCACTGCCCATGCCGACTCTCAGGGCATCTACACCTGCATCAATGAGATTTTTGGCCTGCATTCTGGTGACCACATTTCCTCCTATAACCTGGATATCTGGATAATTGCTCTTAATGAATTTCACCATTTCTATCTGATAAATGGAGTTACCCTGTGATGAATCTAATACAATTACATCTACTCCATTGCTGACAAGCAGTTTGAGGCGTTCCCTGTCAGACTCACGGGTACCAATGGCAGCACCCACCAGAAGTTGTTTATTGGAATCTTTAGAAGCATTGGGGTAGCTACGCGCTTTCTTTAAATCAGTTCTAGCAATTAGTGCAACTAACTCACCAGCTCCATTTATGATTGGCAGTTTTCCTTTCTTGCTCTTCTCCAAGATGTAATTAGCATCTTGCAATGTGACACCCGATTGCGCAGTTATCATGTCTTCAATGGGAGTCATGACTTCCTTGAGGCTCAGGTGTGGATGCCCCTCCCTGAAGTCTACATCTCTTGAAGTAACAATGCCAATAAGACGGCCCCCAAGTTTACCGTTCTCTGTGATAGGGTAGCCTGTGAAACCGTTCTGCTTTTTGGCGTTAATGACATCTGCGACTTTATGTTCTGGGCCCATGCACACTGGGTCTCTGATAAAACCGTGTTTGTATTTCTTGACTTTGTGGACTTCGTTGGCCTGGTACTCGGGCGTGCAGTTGTGGTGGATGATGCCGATGCCGCCGCACAGGGCCATCGCGATCGCCATGTCGGCTTCTGTTACGGTGTCCATTGGAGTTGATACAAGAGGCGCTTTCAGGTTGATTTTCTTAGTGAGTGGAGATGTCAAGTCGACCTCCTCGGCAGTGAAGTCTATGTAGCCAGGCAGCAGTAGAAAGTCGTTGTACGTGAGCCCCTCGCTGTTGATGAACATTTCGCGAGCCGACAGGCCATCGCGGAGATCACCCTCAGCCTTCGTAGCCATGTCCGAAGCAGATGTTGATTGATTCACAAGTTAATGGCAGCAGAAAAATATCACGACTTTTAAGGTTACAATGTGTTTTCGATTGAAAACAATGGCACGAAAATGTGTGTACACGTGGTACGTGCGGTATCGAAGTGACAAGATTTGAGAAATACGTATTTGTCTAAATATTGATTTGGTATTACTTGGAGCATACGACGACGTTAAACTTTACAGTACAAAATATATTTATCGGAAAATTAAAAAAGTATTTCTCTGTGGCAAAAGAAGCAGCACGACAAACCCGGCCGGCTTCCTTGACAAAATGCAAAGAGAATATAATCACTACGTGACAAAATGACAGAGGATTAGACACTAGACAGATTATCAAATATATTATACAGTGTTGTGTTGTCCTTAGTTTTGTTTAAATAGCTTTCAGACATGACCGAGCGACTCCATCGGCTAAATGCAATCAACCAATCAATGCTTATCGAGTTTCCCACCAGTCAGAACTGATAGCCGATTTGACCAGATCAGTAAATATAGATGGTCTGGAATCCATTTAAACTATTTAAACTATATTTTTAAACGCTGATGTTTGGCTTAAAATGTTTATCATCATCAAATCAATCCTTCCCGTAGTGTGCAACTGTAGTTACATAGTATTTAAACCCGTTCCAGGCCTTCCGATCCTACCCGATCCGATCCTACTTATCGGATAATGTGTAGCGTAATTGTTAGGAAATCGGATAATGTATAGTGCAATAGTTAGGACCTAAAACACTACACATTATCCGATTTCTTCCGATAAATCGGATCGGATCGGAAGGTCTGGAGCGGGTTTTACTAGGTCCATGGTAGTTACTGAACTTACTGACATCTTTCTCTTTCTGTCTTCTCTGAGTTCGTTCTATCTCTTTTGTGTAAGTTTTTTTTACAGGCTAGTAACAAGTTAAAGAATTGGCAACATTTATTTCGCGCCAATTTTAAATACAGAAATTCCTGGAATTAAGGAGAAAACAAATGTTTGTAATATTGTGTCATTTAAAATTTCTGATTGCACACTAATTTTAATTTTAACTTGCGTCTACTTTCTTCAAGCATTTATGAAACCAGAAAGGGATTTAATGATGATTTCACAATGCCCACTACAATGTGCTTGTATCTTGTAGGTATGTGCATAGGAAGGTTTGTAAAAAGTTGTAACATGCTGCCGTGCTAAGCTAAAAAGCGAAGTTTTTATATTTAGCATCACGTAATAAAGTTGCTT
Source organism: Apotomis betuletana (assembly GCA_932273695.1). Classification (NCBI taxonomy): domain Eukaryota; kingdom Metazoa; phylum Arthropoda; class Insecta; order Lepidoptera; family Tortricidae; genus Apotomis; species Apotomis betuletana. Next base: position 21,343,168 of record OW026303.1, on the reverse strand, counting down.
TTTTAGTTTAGTACAGTAGCATGTCAACGTTAGTTGCATTACCTCAGATTAGGTAGGAAACTTAAGAGGCCTTATTCCTTTAAAAAAAAAAATTGTTCATATTATGACAATAGTTATTTACGATACAAGTGTGGAAGGTAGGTGATTTCAGACGAGTGTGATTTTAGTCACGAGCGAGTGATTAAACAAACACGAGTCGGAAATCATCTTACACACGAGTTCCGTACAAAACTTTACTATGCATGTACGAGAAAATACAAAATACTTTAATAATCACAAAGACTGTTTACACTTTTTTTTTTTTTTTTTTTTAGGTCGTAGGGGGCAAACGAGCAAACGTATCGCCTGATGGAAAGTGATTACCGTCGCCCATAAACACCTGCAACACCAGAGGAGTCACAAGTGCTTGCCTACCCGGAGGACGAAGATAGAATGCCTCTATGCTAGTAATTTCACCGGCTATCTTACCCCCACACCGGAACACAACAATGCGAACATTGCTGTTTGGCGGTGGGTTAGCAGGCAAGACTGTAGTAACAATCCGGACGGACCCTGCACGAGGCCCTACTACTCTAAAAACTTGTCCTATCTTTGGTTGTATTACGTGTTTTGTGTAACTCTGAAAATAATAAAGAATTATTATTATTATTATTATTATTATTTGTTTCTCATTTTTTGAGTCTCGGGCTCATACGTCCCGGTCTTTTGGAAGGCTTGCGTGGGGATATGGATCCAACACGTAGAGGCCCCTTGGAGAAATTTGCTGTGGCTGTTGCCCTGCTGGGACCCGTTCCTGATCATATCAATAAGATGATACATCCATGAACCGGTCCCAGCAGGTGATTGAACTATTGCATTAATATGGAAAAGAAACCGGGCTATTAAAATGAAGTTTGGATGGACTATTTATGTGGGCTATTGCAGTAGAAAAATGTCACCCGCCGTAACCATCTATGCGACTGTTACCTCTGGCGGGTGGTGACTCGCCCCTCACTAGGTGGGCCCCGTAATGCCATCGTGCAGACGGCCGGAAGCAACACGAGCGTGAGGGCTCAGGGGTGTCGAGAGGTGTGCTGCGCTTTCTCCGAAGTTACTCGCGGCGTGATGCCCTTTAACACTTCCACCCCTGGAGCATATAGCTCTAACGCTCCTCTCTGGACGGCCAATGAAGGCAAGCCAGAGCTGAGAGTCCTACGGGTCCTCTTGGGTTTCCACTCCGGCCGATGAAGGCACACCGGAGACGAGGACCCTGGCCGACTCTCTGGAGATCTCGGGTCCGTGGGGTCGTCACTCCCCAACAGCTCGCCACAAGCTTATTATTATTATTATTATTATTTGATTTATCCAACAAGAAGCCGTCGTTCACATTTTTTACTTCTTCAATAACATTTTACATTCCTTTTTAATCATTCTGAACGAGTACCTACTGTTTTATGTATTGTTAATTCAGATTTGTTTAATACCTGGTCAATTAATTTGATCATAAAATGTTAAAAGTAGAAACTCAATAATCAATTTAACCCTATAGGTAGCTACTTATCACATACCGTTTACTATTTGAATCATATTCGTCCCTTTATCTCGCCATTATTTTAGCAGATTTGCACAAAACAACTTGAAAATAAACTAGACATCAATAAAAAATGGCGGAGTTATTTGTAACCCGCGCTCAACATATCTACTACTGCGCATGTGCAGAAGTATTTTTTTAATATTCGTCTTATGTCAAATTGGCACATGCGCGTGTACATTCAGCCAAATTTATTTAATGAATAACGATTTAAAGTTCGTTTATTAATGAAATTTTATGTCTAAGTTTCTAGTTTTTAGTTTCATTTATTAACCATACAGTAATATGTTCATTACATGGTAAGTCAGTATACATTTATAATTAACGATAACATTTTGTAATAATATTTAAAAAACATTAAATTCCAAAAATAAAAACAGTCATTACTTGTAAATCATTAATATCATTTTTTAATACACAGTGCCATGTCCTTGAACGATAGATATTCAGTAATAGAGTAGAAGGCATGATTTTGAAAGAACGCTTTTACTACGCGTTTAAAGGAGCAATGAGCCAAATCACAAATGTCTACCGGCAATTTATTAAAAAGTTTAATTTTTAGGAATATCCCCTGCTTTTGACATTTTTTTAAGCGTATTCTCGGAAGTACAAGCTTGTTCTTGTTCCTGGTGTTGTAATTATTACAATCAGAGCGTTTAATTAGTGTGTTTGCCTTTTTGTGAATTTCGAGCACCGAGTTGTAAATGAATAATGAAATAACCGTCATTATTTCAAGTTTTTCAAAATAACATCTGGCCGACGTGCGCTGGTTGATTCCGCACATGATTCTTATCGAGCGTTTTTGAAGAACCAATACTCGGTTTATTTCAGCAGCATTGCCCCAGATACTTATGGCATAGGTGAGTAAACTCTGAACATAAGCATAATACACAGTTTTTAATGTCCTAGGGTTAACTAAGGGCTTTAGTTTTAATAACGCGTAATTTGCAGTTGCTAACTTGTTACATAGTTTGTCAATATGCCCGCTGTGTGATAGTCTACTATCAAGCTCATAGCCTAAAAAACAGGTGTTTTCTTTATACTCTATTTTGGAATCGTCGTTGTTTTTTCTCGATGAAACCTTATATTTGAGAAATGTACTTTTTTCCTTATTTAAGACTATGCCATTGCATTCGAACCATTCCATCAAAATGTCTACTACATGGCTCAGACGTATTTCCATTTCCGATTGGTCTTTGTGTCTAACCCCTACATGTGTGTCATCTGCAAAGAGGCTGATCTGTGCCCACTCTGGTAAGTTTGATGGCAGGTCGTTGACATAGATCAGGAACAATACCGGGCCTAGAATGGATCCTTGTGGCACGCCTATATTATTTTTTTCTGGTGGTGATAAGGCATTATTGACTTCGACGACTTGCATCCGGTTTTCCAGGTAACTCGTCATCATTCTAAGTGCGATGACATCAAATCCATAGTGGCGCAGTTTAAGCAGGAGAATTTCGTGGCGTATGCAGTCAAATGCTTTCGACAGGTCACAGAACATGCTTGCGCATTTCTGTGACCCATCCAAAGACTCGAGTACGAAATCCACAACTGTTCTAATAGCCATAGCGGTGGATTTGTCCTTTCGGAAACCGTATTGGCTATGGGAGAATAGGTGATTCTGTTCGAAGAATTCGACTATTCTGGTCTTCATCAGCGTCTCTAGTACCTTTGAGAAAACGGGTAGGACGCATATTGGTCTATAGTTGCTTGCATCTTTTACGTTTCCTTTTTTAAAAACTGGTACGACTCTTCCTGTCTTTAGTATGTCCGGAAATATTCCTTCTTTGATACAACTATTTATAACAAACAGCAGTAATTCCATTATGTTATCATTATATTTTATGATATTTAGTATCCTTGTGTCCATGGAATGTATATCTTTTGACGCCTTATTTTTTATTTTGTTAATAGTTATATGCAGCTCTTTTAATGTTACATGGTGGAATTCTAGTTTGCTTTCAGGGGGTTGGACTGAATTAACATAGGTTTGGCATTGTTTAGGACTTATTTGTATATCACTCGTTATGTTTTCTGCTACTGTTGAATAAAACTTGTTAAATATTTTTGCCATTTCTATAGGGTCGTTTATACTGGCTCCATTTTCATTGAGTATTGCTTTAGTCATATTTGATTTACTTGTATTGCCACGCTTTGTATGTTCCCTAACTACTCTCCAGGTTTCCTTTATTTTGTTTTTAGATTTCTGTATTCGTCTTGAAATTCCGAGTTTTTTGGAGCAAAGCATCACTTTTTTAAGTACCTTTTTATACTCCTTAATTCGTTTTTCTCGCAAATCGTCTGGAAAATGAGCCTGAAGTATTTCCATTTTATTTAAGTTATCTCTAGAGGTCAAAATACCCTTTGTGATCCATGATACATTTTTTCGCTTTAATGTTATTTCTTTTTCAGGGAAAGCGATATTATAATAATGATTTATACCTGTTACCAGCGTATTCATTTTATCATTGGCATCTTTTGCATTTAAAATAGTGTGGTTTATTTTACTATCTAAATTAAACATAAAATGAAAATAGTTACAATTAGTCTCATTAAAAACTCTACTTTTACATTTATTACGTAAATTGTCGTTTATTTTAGTATTTTTATGGTCAAAGTATTTATATTTTAGTTCTATAAAATTGTGATCAGATATTTTATCCTCCAAAACTCTGCCTTCTACTGTATTTTTTGCAATATTTGCAATAAGGAAGTTGTCGATGCAAGTCTTACTATCTGATGTAATACGTGTTGGCTTATCAATTACGCTTCTACATTTGTAACTTTTTAATATTGTCTTAAAATTAGCCACTTCTTTTGTGTGTTTTAGAAAGTTTAAATTGAAATCACCTGCAATAACAATTGGTTTATTTTCATGACATAACTTGTGTAGAACTTTAGACATAGTGTCTGCAAAGATGTTGTAGTCATAATGAGCACGATAAACTGCTACTATAATCATTTTTGGTGATTTCGTTTCGATTGCAGCCAACTCACAATGTAATTCCTAATATAATTAATGACGTGTTAAGTTAATTAATTAATGAAATATTGGTTTTATTGTACTTTTATACGTGATAATAATCGGTATTTGACTTATTTATCAAATTTTTTGTAAATAATAAAACCTCTTTGTGTCAGACTGTCAGATACGGCAAGAAATTAAAAAAAAATTGAAAAGTAAAAAGCACTAGTGTGGAAAAGTAGTACTTTCCGCACAGTTTGAATGCCTAGAATACGCTCTTTTCGAGCACATGCATTGTAAATATATTGATAATCTCAACCAACTTTTTGAAGTGAATACTAGTTTCCCCCAAGTTCTAGGTAATAACCATAACATAGCTATTTCATGCTTTCATTGCGGGCAGTCGAAAATAAGTCGAAAAAATTAATTTTCCGCGTGAATTTTGTCAATTTCGAGTAGTTTTTGAAACAAAAATTATCAATGAAAAATTCAAACTGTAGGTTTGAAATATATACCAAATAATCCCAATAGCCCTGTTCTAGGTAGTATCTAACATCAATAATTATGTTAAGAAACATGTTTGATCATGGAGAAAAATGTCTAAAACAATCAGCATTTTAAAAGGAATAAGGCCTCTTAATACAGAAATTAAAACAATCAAGCAAATAGGCAATTTTTCATTAACTTTATTAAATCGTAATAGTGACGGAGTAGCACGTTATTCGTTTTTCTGAAGGACGCACACTGTTGGGTTTATACTTTATACTCCGACGAATTCGGCATTGGGCTACCATACCAGCTACTTACCATGTATACCAGTTAAACCAGGCTCGGATTGGTCTCGTCGTAGTCGTTGTATTTGTAACAATCGGTGTTGTTTGCTTTCCGTATTTATACGTAGCCCGTTCGTCTTTGGCAGATGCGAGGCTTAGCGCCATCGCGTACAGCAAGATGAAATATAATTTAAATATGAATTTGGAATACGCCATAACAAGGATGGTGTTCGCAATGCCTTGGCAGGCGCGGGACTTAGACAGGCAACTAATTTCTGAACACTGGTCAAGTATTACGTTGTTACCTACTTGCGTTATTAAAAACAATCCGTGTTAAACCGATTGAATAATCAGATAAGTAATAGGGAACATGCATGAAGTTACAATTCATAATTATTTTAGTAATACCAGTTTATAAACGCTAAATTAACTCAAAAAATTGATATACCTTCATAATAAGTGGTTAACACCTTTTCAAACCTTATAGATATTTATATTTATAAATCATTAGTACTAGAAAGCTGAAATTTGGTATGAGTATGTGTATGTATCACGCCGACGAAACGGTAAAATAAAACTTTTTTTCGGGTAGGTACCTACCTATCCCGTAGTCCGCGGCTTAGCTCCGTGATCATTAGTACTAGAAAGCTGAAATTTGGTATGAGTATGTGTATATGTATCACGCCGACAAAACTGTAAAAAAAACTTTATTTCGGATACCTACCTCTCGTAGGGTTTACTTGGCTAATTCCGCATGGCGGGTAATTCCGAAAATTACTGATATCTAATAAACGGGGTAACATTTTTTTGCGCTAGCAACACTTCTGACTGTAGAAGTGTATAGTCAAATTCAAATTCAAATTTCTTTATTCAATAAAAAAAATTAAAAAACACATGGTCACATAATACAAGGGATGGAGCGAGCCTCCCATTATTGTTATTGCCGTGCATAGCGTGTTATTGCCTGTGTCGGGAGGCCCCGCTCTTCTTTAAGGTAAAATGTTATGTTCAGCAGGTGCACTACAATTTAGAATAAGAAAAAGTAAATTTATACAGAAATAAGATAGTTAGGTACCTACTATTAAAGAAAACAAAGTTAAAAAGCAACAATTTCAGGTTTAGAACTTAAGACTAAAGGACTATTTTTAGATATTAACATTAATTTACAAATATGTACCAACACTACCTACTTAGGAACGTGTGTGTGTGTGTGTGTGTGTGTGTGTGTGTGTGTGTGTGTGTGTGTGTGTGTGTGTGTGTGTGTGTGTGTGTGTGTGTGTGTGCGTGTGTGCGTGTGCGTGTGCGTGTGCGTGTGCGTGTGCGTGTGCGTGTGCGTGTGCGTGTGCGTGTGCGTGTGTGGGCGTGCGCGTGCGCGTGCGCGTGCGCGTGTGCGTGTGCGTGTGCGTGTGCGTGTGCGTGTGTGTGTGTGTGTGTGTGTGTATAGTATCTGAAGAAGTGCTGCTAGCGCAAAAAATTATACCCCGTTTATTAGATATCAGTAATTTTCGGAATTACCCGCCATGCGGAATTAGCCGAGTAAACAGTGGGGTGTTTTTTTTTTTTCGTTCCAACACTAGTGTGTGGGGTGTTGTTGAATAGATCTTTTAAAAATAATAGGTCTCGAAACATTATTTTTTGATAAAGTCAGCAGTTTTGTAAATATTCGCACCGGAAATCAAAAAATAGCGCCGCCTCTAACTTTTCAACCACGGGTCAAAAAATTATGGAAAATTCATGAAAATGAGGCCTTATAAGTACTTTCAATGAAAACTATATTGAATAAAATCGGTCGAGCCGGTTTTGACTTATCCCAAAATTTCATAATTTTCTTTAAGAGGCATTATTCCTTTTAAAACGCTGATTGTTTTAGACATTTTTCTCCATGATCAAACATGTTTCTTAGCATATTATTGATGTTAACCTAGAACAGGGCTATTGGGATTTATTGGTATATATTTAAAACCTACAGTTTGAATTTTTCATTGATAACTTTTGTTTCAAAAACTACTCAAAATTGACAAAATTCACGCGGAAAATTAGTTTTTTCAACTTTATTTTCGACTGCTCGCAATGAAAGCATGAAATAGCTATGTTATTACCAAGAACTTGTGGAAAAGTATTATTCACTTCAAAAAGTTGGTTGATATTATCAATATATTTGTCATAATATGACAAAAATAAATTTTAAAAGGAATAAAGCCTCTTATATTATATGACGTAAGTGCCGCGCGGTGTCCTTTAAACGCGGCGTTATTGCAGACGTTTTGTCCCATCCTGGCACACTGGTTTGGTCAAATTAGGAGCTGTGCCCAATATAACTAAGATTTAGTTGTCTAAGTTTTTTACTAACACTTAGATAGTAAGCTGTACCAAGCTGTACTAACATATGATGGATGTAAAATCTGAAATAAAGATTGTTTATTTATTATTATTATTATTATACTTCAAATGTTACACATATTAGTAAAGTGCCGTACTCCATTAAAACATTCCGCTCAATCTGGCGCGTATAATCGATAACTTCCAGAAGATAATAAGTAATTACAGTTACGTTGGCGTTTACGACCTTTTTTATAGGTTTTTTCAAACTTCGTTTGTACTGTGGGATTTTTATAACTCATTATTCAGTTATATCATCGTCCTATATGGACCCGTTTCTAATTTATAAGCGAAATATTTTTAAAGCAATACCTAAAGCTTTTATTTATGTTCATTTAGTATCAAATAAAACATTATTATAAATAATGACACAAAGGTAAATTAAGAAAGAAAAATTGAATGCGATCTACTACAATCGAAGCGGGGAAGTAGATCGCATTCAATTTTTCTTTCTTAATTTACCTTTGTGTCATTATTTATAAAAATAAAAATGTGGTATTACCACATAAAAATATGAATCGATAAAAAGATTCTATACAAATATTTAAAACATTATTGTTAGTACATATCAAAGGTACATATATTATATAATTGATATAATGAATATTTGGTAACGCGAAGGAAAGGGCCACCCACCCCACAGCCCGGGGCTTGACCGTTTTGGGATTGAGCGCCATATAATTTTCTTTTTACTTTGATTACCTATTATTTTGATTAATCTTAGTTTTCCACTAAGTGAAACCTTATACACATTTCATCCAATTATAGGCGACATGTACCTATTTCGGAACCTATGAAATTATTCAAATTTCTTATTATCGTTTAATCCCGGCGGCGAAAACTTCTTTACATACTAAGTATGCATTGGTAGTTTCCACGCTAAGATAGAACATAAATAAATACAACAAATATTTACCTACGTATAAAAATGTAAAACCCTATTTATAACATGCGGCCGTTTATAAATTACGTACAATGCCAACAAGCAACTCAACATACTTACTTACCTGATACTCTATGCTGATACTGATTAAAAGATTTTTATAACATATTAAAATTGTGGCACTTTATGGAATTTTTATCAACTACGCAAAACGGATAACTGAGAAATAAGAACCAGTAATTATTTCTTTAGGTAAGAAAATACCACGAATACTTTATTTCTAATAACCGTAAGAATTGGAATCTTGTAAGTTATCTGTTGGTTTGTATATTACTATTCCTCTTGCACACACATTCCGTTCACTCTGACGTAGCCGGTGGGGCATTTGTCGCCGTCGAACGACGCCCTGTCTTCGAGGGTCACGTTTCCTGGCAACGGTGTTTCAGTTACTGTCTTTAAATCCTTGTTCCCCGATGAAGATCCATTCCTCCTCGGCCCCTCAGAATTGATCGAGTTGATCTCCATTGGGGGACCGTCTTCGAAAATCACTTTGTCATAAACATCTGTGTTATTTTGAGCACTGGATGAATTGTTACTGTTGTTTTGGGTTTGACTGTAGCTGGTATTTTGAGCACTGGTTGCATTTGTGGAGTTTGAGGTCACTGGATTCACAAATGGCCGGTTCGGCTTCATTCTTCTTGTTTCAACTCGCGATATGAATAGCCTCCGTTTCTGTTGATTCGCGTTTGCCGACTGCTGAGTTGCGACGCTGACGTTGTTTTTATGGAGAGAAGTGATAGATTTTGCTGTTGTTAGCGGTAATTGATCTTGCGTTTGAACTGACGGCGTAGACCGATGGAAGTGCCGAGGTAAATTTCCGCGACCAGGCAAGAAGGGCGACGGCAGGTATCTGACTTCTTGACTCACTTGCGCTTGGCAGAGTATTTTCCCTAACGCAAGTAAATATAGAGTAGTGAGTAATACAAACATGTCAGAGGTTTCTTTATCGTTCGGAAGTTAACTTTTTCCTGTTTTTAACTGTATCACTCAAACCGGAGACACGGAAACTGTTTGTCGAGAAACAGCTGCCCGTGTAATAAGGGAAGTGCGACTCGACGCGATGACGGTTTTCGCGTTTAAGGTCAAGCAAGACAAGTTAACGACGATACAGCGTAAACAATGAAATGAACGGGCTAGTTGATACGGAAAGATTGCGGGTTTCCACAAATCGGCACGTCGCTCTAGCCGTTTTTATTAGCATCTTTATTCCCGCGAGCGCGAGGCGCGGCGCCGCGAAGCCTCTGATCACAAACTTGGGTGATGACGGTTTTGTTGCATTGATTTTCCCAGTAGGTATACCTAACAGATTCCTAAGTAGGCTTTGCTACAAAAATAGATCTTTACTTGTAATTTATCCAGTCACTGTTTTCATGTCTTATTAATGGGCTCTAATTTGCACCAGTAACCATAAACGAACACATATGAACTTGACAACTTGAGTGGTCTACCTACTTACTTACTCGTTCTTTAATAATAACACGGTACGGTCATCGTTATGTGTTTACTTAGGTTGTTAGAGAGTCAAATTATCTGGGTCTTATTTACCTAGCTTGTGGTTAGGAAAGTAATATAACTGCACATTGCAATGAAATATCACACTATACCTACTACCTCCTCTAGATAAACAAGTAAGTATCTATAGTTTCAACTATGTTCATGTGGGGAAAATGTATGTTGATTCCAGCGTGTGGTTAAGTACCTATTTGATTTACTTACAGACTTAAATCTATTTACATCACCCTAGGAGAAAATCTCACTTCCAGGCAGAGGCAAGACATACAACTTTTGGCAAACACCGGTGATCTGGGACATTCACTAATTCACCGTCCTCTGTATGTAATGTACTATTACGCAGATAAGTACCTAACTGTTACCTAAGTTTATATTTGTTAGTACAGTCGAGTTCATTTACATCTACACACTTACGAGAACAAAAATATCTGAACACGACCCTATTGTCAGGAGCATAAAGTCCTGTTCAGATATTTTTGTTCTCGTAAGTGTGTAAATGTAAATGAACTCGACTGTACAAACAGAAACACATCTAACTGGCTATTAGTAGACCTTATGTCAATGTTAATAAGGTCCACCGATGGTCAGTTAGATGTGTTGCTGTTCTCTTATGTTGTACTCTTATTTGTGATAAACCAGATAGACTGAAATTAAATGAAATGAAATAATTTATTCAGTAAGTAGGCCACAGGGGCACTTTTACAAGTCAGATTGTGAATCTACCGGCATTTCGCAAGAGGAGACCGCTGTTGAGAAGAAAGCCGAAAGAAACGCAACAGTAAGTCATTTTTTCGTAAATAATACTTAAAACAATTACCTACAATGATTACATTTGTGTTATAACGAATTACACTGGTACACGTAAAGGAGATGTATAGATACTCCAAATCAATGTTAATTAGGAACATTAAAATGAAAATTTAACGATAAATTAAAAATATTAAATATACCCAGAGATGTATAAAGTCTCTGGGTGTCACAACATGCAATAGAATATAATTACTTAATTAATTAAATTCCTTACTGTGATTTCATATATTCTATTTTTGTAACTTATAATTCGACAATCTTAAAAAAAAACAGGCCAACAGCATGTCGGCCCACGCTCAGTGACCAGTGTAGGGTTCCGTAGTTGCTCATCCTTCACAATAGACTTAAGTTACGACAAAGATTTCAAGCTCTATAAAAAGGTCGTAAACGCCAAAGTAGCTGTAGTTACTTATTACCTTCTGGAAGTCAACTTACGTCCTTTTAAGAAAATTATGAAATTTTGCGATAACTCAAAAACGGCTTGACCGATTTTGTTCAATATAGTTTTCATTGAAAGTTCTTATAAATCCTCATGTTCATGAATTTTTCTATAATTTTTTGACCCGTGGTTAAAAAGTTAGAGGGGGGGACACAATTTTTTTTATTTTTGAAGCGAATATTTACGAACCTGCTGACTTTATCAAAAAATAATGTTTGAAGACCCCTATTATTTTTAAAATACCTATTCAATGACACCCCACACACTAGTGTTGGAAGGAAAAAAAAATCACCCCCACTTCAGTTGTTCGAGAGGTACCCCAAAAAAAAATTTTTTTAGTTATTAATTTACCGTTTTGTCGGCGTGATACATACACCCAAATTTCAGTTTTCTAGTACTAATGATCACGGAGCTAAGCCGCGGACGGACAGACGAACATGGCGAAACTATAAGGGTTCCTAGTTGACTACGGAACCCTAAAAAACGTACTGACATAGAGCGGTGGTAAGATCTACCTATTTTTTATTTCAGATTCTATCAATTTCTACAAATTTCCTGATTCTGTTCTACCTTTTTGCCAAAATTGTATGTGACAACACTGTTTCTTGGAAACATTTCGCAAACTATCTGTCGGCGTTATACATACACATACTCATACCAAATTTCAGTTTTCTAGTACTAATGATCACGGAGCTAAGCCGCGGACGGACAGACGAACATGGCGAAACTATAAGGGTTCCTAGTTGACTACGGAACCCTAAAAAGACATGAAATTCGCCTATGATAATTGCATGCTCATTAGAAATCAAGTGTGCGTCATGCTCATGCCTCGCCTGTGGTCATACTTTTTATAAAAGCAGGTTATTCCGAGTGGACGGATGGTCGTTATTGTGATTCTCATCACAATGAGTACCTATAGGTATTTCCAACAAGCACGCGATAGAATAACTAAAAGGTCTCCGATGGTGCCAGTGTCTCAATGTTGTGAACACCTTATTAAACCTTATCGGATAGATCTTGTTATGAAACGGTAATTTATGATAATGACGCTGCTTAGGCTAGTCATCTCCGATTAAATTAAAGAGAGCGGCGTCCTTGTTAGAATAAGTATATGCAAAACCACCTTATCATTTTCATACGTTGAAACTTTTTGTAATTTTGTTATAAGAATGAATAATAAGGAGAATTTATAGTAGTATATTTATTTAGGTACTTACAATTTTATACAATTATGAGTAAATAATAGATTCATTCGTCTTTGATCCTTATGTCTATTGGGAAGTCCTCAATCTTTTCGGTTGTCGCCTTGTCGGTTTCTCGTTTGGGCGGTTTGAATGTAATCTCGTCCGCTCCATACGTGTAGTCGACCAGAGGCACGAACAGCGGTCCGTCATCCTCAGGTTTTTTGGTGGTTTTATCATTTGTACCTTTGTGGGAATTTTCTGCTTGATGACCGTCGTTATGCTGCCCATTATACGCTTCCGTTGGTTTATAATTACCATTTATATTTGGTTTGTTTTGTTCCGGGTTTTTTACTTCATTTACATTTGGGTTGGGGTTATTGTTGGGATACCCGTATCCGTTTTGATTAGCATTCGCATTGCCATTGAAAATATTGTGGTTTCCTTGGCCATTTTGGTTGTAATTTTGTCCAGGTCGGTTGGGATAGTTGGGTATATTCTGATTGTTTCCATAGTTTCCGTTGTTTTGTCCGTTTTGATATGATCCTTGTCCGTAGTTTACAGGAGGATTGGGTCGAGGGTTATGACCCTGATTAGGATTATATCCTTGGTTGGGGTTGTATCCCTGATTGGGGTTATATCCATGGGGTGGGCGGTACTGGCCTTGTTGCGTGGTTCCATACGGGTTCTGAGGCTGCCCCTGGTTACCCTGATTGGTCTCCTCGACGATCACGACGATCGTTTCTCCTCCTCCGCTGGGCTTCTGCTGCACCGGCTGCCGGTGGTGGTGTCCATGCACGTTGATGTTGAACCCGCCCAGCACTGCGCCCGCCACGTCGTGCACTTTATTGTGGATCTCCTGACCCGCTCCTATCAGCAACCCACTTAGTTTCCCCAGGTGACCATGTCCACTGCATACGCTCAATGACAGTATTAATAATAAGCACTTCTCCATTTTTAAAAGACAATAATTAAACACATATGATCCCGGCGTACGTCCGTTTCTGACTGGCGCGATGAGACTTAGTCTGTCATCCTCTTGTAAAAACCTGTTTTGAATCGGTAGTTCACCGATGAGTTACGATTCCTTTTATTAATTATAATTATGTTTATACTGCCGTGAAATAATTATTGTTAGTGCACTGTTTCCATTGCATGAGAACATTACCATATAATGTTGCGATTTAAACAAATGACGATTAAGTACGGAGTAGCTAGGTAGGTATATCGAGTATTTTGACGCTAGTTTAAGTAACTGTAAGAGCCTTATCACACTTGCGATTTGCGAGCGTATTTTGTATGAAGGCGATCGCGCAGCGTGTTCGCCGCGTCGCTTATTTGTATAGAAAATACGTTCGCAAATCGCAAGTGTGATAAGGCCCTAACTGCGGGCAACTGAGGTGAGAGTAATATTTAACAAAATAGCTTTGCGTTTTCTATTACTTTTTACAATATTAATAACTAATTAAATTTTGAAACGATATTTTAAATGTTCCGGTCAGCATTCGGTTGAAATACTTTTTATTAGAAATGCGGCTCGAGTCCTAACAAAAATATAGGTATCTACGAGTATCTAGACAGAATACACGTTTTGCAACTTATACTAGGATTCATCAGAAGCGGCACGTATATCGATATCATAGTCTTCAGTGGTATATGCCAAATTTCCATTCTCCGGTTTTTTTGTTGTTTGCATATTTACATTTCCAGTCGGCATCGCAGCGGGGATCGTCGTCGGCCGATGAAATGCAGGCCAGTGCGGGAAATCACCTTGGTTCGGCAGAGGTCGTGCCGTCTCGAGAGGTCGAGTCGGCATTGAATTCATAACTTGATTTGACGGCTTTAAAAAGTTACCCAGTAGTCCAAGTGGTGAGAAATTCGGAGGCTGGTGATTTAAATTAGGGTTGAAATTGTATGGTTGTGTCAAGTTCGGGTCCCACTGGGGGCTGTAAGATAACGGTTTCGCGTGGGATCCAGTTAGTCCTGTTATGACATTGTTGAAGCTCTGAAAGGCGCCGTCTATTGTCGCGGACAAGAAAGATAATGGCGGCAGGTCAGCCGCACGCTGCGGAATGTTCGCGCCCAGATGAACCGGTCCTTGTGAACTACAAAGTTGAACTCCTAAAACGCTTATCAACACTGCACATGCTTTTAACATTTTTATTTGATTATTATATTAGGTCTAGCTACGAGCACATATGAAACGTTACTAAAAACATATTGACACTGTATATTTAAAAACTAATTTGAAGACAATTAATGATCAATTAGGTTATGAGCACATAATCCGTTATGACTAATTTCTGATCCTACGAATATTGTCTGAGAAGCGAATTTTCCACCGTACTTTTTTAAGTTCTTCAATTTCTTCTTAAAAGATTATACCTTGTTCATTAGCAAATTAAGTGCTAACTGCCATCAGCTTTAAAGAATTTATGCGTCGTACTCGAAAAAACCTTCAAAAACGCCCGGCCTGCTCCGGCTTTAGAATTGAAATGTTTGTATGCCATGCCTAATATATTAAGTATTTATGTATAGAACTAACACACTTTTAATATAGTGTTTGTTGCCTCAGGTTGTTTATAGAACGTAATCTATATATATAAACGGATTTGTCCTGACTGACTGACATATCAACGCAGAGCCGAAACTACTGAACGTAGAACTTTGAAAATTCTACAGTAGGTCAAGTATATTATGTAGGCAAGGAATAAGAAGGGATATTTCAAAACTCATCCCCTGAGGGGTTAAATTGGGGTTGAAAGTTTGTATGGAAAATGCGTAATTTTAGAGTAAGAGTCTTAATACTTTGGATACACACTTTAAATATAGAATGAAGAAAAGTAATTTCAGCATTTTTGAAAATTCATCCTGCAATGGGGTCTAATTGGGGTTGAAATTTTGTATGAGAAAAATTGCAGTTTTTGAGTAAGAGCGATTATATTTCGTATTTAGGCCGTGCATTAAAAAATATTAAAACTGATTTCAGCATTTTTTTAAATTCATCCCCTAAATTGTTCAAAATGAGGTATATTTTGGGGGTATAGACTCTTACTTTTTAACCGACTTCAAAAAAGAAGGAGGTTCTCAATTCGACCTAATTTTTTTTTTTTTTTTCTATGTTTGTTACTCGATATCTTCGAGAATCGTGAACGTATTTTCAATTTTTTTTTTTATCGAAAGGGTTATAACTCCGAGTTGGTCCCGTTGGCACTAAGTCGGGATCTGATGATGGAATCTTGGAGAAATCGAGGGAACTCTTCAAATGTTATAGGGACATGTACGGCGCTTTCGGTAATTTATTGATAAAGACAAGAATTTACATTCAGTAAATAGGATTTGGTGTAAGGAAACTGATGATGAACACACATACGAATCACTAAAAAGCAAAAAAAAAAATTTTTTAACAAAAAAAAGAACCGACTTCAGTAAAACTAAAAAGCCAACAATAACCCGTTTAAGTACAGATTACATTTGACTCACCCTTCGAAGTCGGTGCCAAACCTCGCGTAAACTATAAATATAAGAACTGAGTGGTTTCAGGTTTTTTGAAAATTCAACCCCTAAGAGGGAGAAATATGTGGTAACAAAGTCTGAAAATCAGCATGGGTATTGTTTTTATGGTTTATCGGGTCGCTGATTACGAAAACCGCAACGATTTTAAAATCCAACGTGTCGGACGTGAGTTACCATCTCCCCTGTTGGGGTGAAATGGGGTTGAAATGTCTAAATACTAAACCGCTGGTTCTAGAGAGTTCAAATTTGGCACGTAGGTTCCTTATAAGGTGTAGGGGTGCATTAAGAAAGGATTTTTCAAAACTCACCCCCTAAAGGGGTGAAATGAGGTTCCAAAGTTTGTATGGGGAAACAAGATTAGTTAGACTATTTTATTCAAAACTTTACAGGAGTATTTTTAACGATAAATGAGTAAACACCTGTTTCAGGTTTTTTGAAAATTCAACCCCTATAAGGGAGAAATGTGCTGACAAAGTCTGAAAATCAGCATGATTATTGTTTTTATGGTTTATCGGGTTGCTGATTACGAAAACCGCAACGATTTTAAAATCCAACGTGGCGGACTTGAGTTTCCATCTCCCCTGTTGGGGTGAAATGGGATTGAAATGTCTAAATGCTAAGCCGCTGGTTCTAGAGAGTCCAATTTGGCACGTAGGTTCCTTATAAGGTGTAGGGGTGCACTAAGAGAGAATTTTTCAAAAGTCACCCCCCAAAGGGGTGAAATGGAGGTCCAAAGTTTGTATGGGGAAACAAGATTAGTTAAACTATTTTATTCGAAACTTCACAGGAGTATTTCTAACGATAAATGAAAAAACACGTGTTTCAGGTTTTTTTTTATTCAACCCCTAAAATGGAGAAATGTGGTGACAAAGTCTGAAAATCCATTGGTAATGCTTTTATGGTTTATCGGGTCGCTGATTACGAAAACCGCAATAAAATCCAACGTCGCGGTCGTGAATTAACATCTCCCCTGTTGGGGTGAAATAGGGTTGAAATGTCTAAATACTAAACCGCTGGTTTAGAGAGTCAATACTTGGAACCTACGTGTCCTTATAAAGTCTAGGGGTGCAATAAAAGAAGCATTTGTCAAAAGTCATCCCCCAAAGGTGTGAAATGGGGGTCGTAAGTTTGTCTGGGGAAAAAAGATTAGTTAGACTATTTTATTGAAAACTTCCAAGGAGTATTTCTAACGATAAATGAGTACGTACATACGAATCACTAAAAAGCAAAAAAAAAAAAATTTTAACAAAAAAAAGAACCGACTTCAGTAAAACTAAAAAGCCAACAATAACCCGTACAGATTACATTTGACTCACCCTTCGAAGTCGGTGCCAAACCTCGCGTAAACTATAAATATAAGAACTGAGTGGTTTCATGTTTTTTTGAAAATTCAACCCTTAAAGGAGGAGAATATGGTGCCAAAGTCTGAAAATCAACAAGAGTAATGTTTCTATGGTTTATCGGGTCGCTGATTACCAAAACAACAACGATTTAATAAACAAACGTGGTGGACGTGAAATACCGTCTCGCCTGTTTGGGTGCGATGGGGTTGAAATGACTAAATATGAGTATGGGTGTAATTTTTATGGTTTCCTGGGACGTTAATTACGAAAATGCCACCGAATTTGAAATTTTATATTGTGGTCATGAAAATTCTTGAAAGCATTTGCGCCAAATTGCAATTTAATCGGTCCAGTAGTTTTGCAGCAAATCGGTTGTAACAGACGGACTGACAGACAGCTACACGTGCTCCTATAAGGGGGTTCTATTTTTGCTTTTGAGGTATGGATAGAGACCCGCGTTATCCTAATAGATTAAAAAAATAGTATTTGGTGGCATCTCGATCGTCGTCAATCGGTACCTATAGGCGGGTGGCGCGTTGGGACGGGAGGAATAATGATCGGGAAACTTCCTGCATCCGTAATAAATACATTCAAGCTTTTCAATAATTATGTCTTTTCAGAATTCTGAATTACGTTTATCTGGCTCAGTATAATACATGTTTCATTCATCAACGAAGAGAACCTCAATATCTTACAATAGAACATGACGTAACTTAGAACATGGCGAATATCCCAAGTCGATAAGCGGAGGCTCGGGACATTATAAAAGCTTTATACAAATAAAATGCACACATATCCCGGTGTCTTAGCTTCACTTCGAGTTATGAATTTTGAAGTGAACTTTATTTGGATATGGATACAGTTAAAGCTGAGATCGCTGGATTTGAGTGCTTGAGTTTTCGGTTTGATTTGTTAAAGTGGAGTTATGATAAAATAAAAAGTATTTCCCAGTAATATTACAAAAGCGAAAGTCTGTGTATGTTTTGTTACTTCTTCACGCTTAAACGGCTGGACGGAAATGCATGAGGGAAATGCAGATTGCAGATTATACCCTAACTTAACAAATAGCCTACTTTTAATCCTGAAAAAAAAGAGCATTGTTCCCGTAGGATGATGTATATTATATAGGCACGCGAGCGAAGCCGCGGGTTACTGCTAGTCTTCCGATAAAAGGACATATTTTTTCTAGTCTGGATGGGACTCAAGTGTACAGGAGTATTATGTATGTACCTACCTGACCTGGCCAATGGTTAAAATAAAAATGTTTATTATACTTGCACGAATTTTATTGTCACCATAATAAATGTGCTGTGAGCTATTGTGAGAACGGGAGGTGTCAATGTATACTGGTGATGTTGAGTGTAGGGAGGACTAGACGGAACTCGGACGGACAACTATGAGCGAACTGTAGCATAATTATATTTTGTTTGCCACCGATCATCGACTTCGTTTGTTGCGAGATTTAGCATCACCTGTCTTCCTCGCACGGTATTGACAGGAAAGTGATAGGTAGCGTTTGAAGCGCCAAAGTGGTGCTAGAGGTGCAGATAGGTCACAGTTTATCGGCCTATCATTCGGCTTCCACGAGAAATGGTTGCAGAGACAATCCGTAACTGTTTTAAGGTACATACGTTGATAGATACTATGTACTAAATAAAAAACAGTCTCTTTGTTAATATTGTATTAACACAACAAGAACTTCAAAGGTGATAAAAATTTAAAGTGGACAATTAATTAGAAGTGGAGGTTGTACAATGTACAGTGCAGGACTTGTTAGAACAATGATAAACTTAATTAGCGACCATTGCACAACATTGCATTACGATATTACGGCCTTCTGGAAGTTATTGATTATACGCGCCAGATTCAGCGGAATGTTTTAATTCAGTATGGCACTTAACTAATATGTGTAACGTTCGAAGTGTAAGGACACCGGACGGCACTTACGTCATTTTAAAGAAAATTATGAAATTTTGCGATAACTCAAAAACGGCTCGACCGATTTTATTTAATATAGTTTTCATTGTAATAAGGCCTCATTTTCATGAATTTTTCCATAATATTTTGACCCGGTTGAAAAGATAGGGGGGCGCGCGCGCTATTTTTTGGATTTCCGGAGCGAATATTTACAAAACTGCTGACTTTATCAAAAAATAATGTTTGGAGACCCCTATTATTTTTAAAATACCTATTCAACGACAAACACCAAATTTCAGCTTTCTAGTACTGATCACGGAGCTAAGCCGCGGACGGACGGACAGACGGACATGGCGAAGCTATAAGGGTTCCTAGTTGACTACGGAACCCTAAAAAACAGACTTTTTGTATGGAATTTTTAATTTAAGGTCTACACGAATTCTTTGCTCTTACATACTAAAATAAATACATACTCGTGTATGTATTTATAATCCCGATGTAGGTACCTACGTCCGTTTCTAACTGGCGCGATGAGCCTTTGTGCGTTATCCTCTAGTAAAAACCTGTTTTAAATCAGTAGTTCACCGAAGATTCGAGTTACGATTCCTTTTATTAATTATAATTAAGTACCTATGTTTATACTGCCGTGAATTATATATCATCACTACATAGTACAAAACAAAGTCGCTTCCGTCTGTCTGTCCCTATGTATGCTTAGAACTACGCAACGGATCTTGATGCGGTTTTTTTAATAGATAAAGTGATTCAAGAGGAAGGTTTATATGTATAATACATGCATATTATAGCATTGCACCCGTGCGAAGCCGGGGCGGGTCGCTAGTATATAAGACTTCTTTGGTCTTGCCAACTGCAGCAGGCTTTCCCTTTTCATCTTCGCAAAAGCCACTCGAGATTTGTACATTATTGTTTTTGGTTAATGCAACGCATTTGGTCGTGATGCGATCGACAGTCGTGTGCGCACCGCTACAACTGGCTACGGGATCCCAATAAAAAGAGGAGCGATATTGGATCAAATTATTGTCCGAATTGACGGATGAATTAGCATACTATAAGAGTCGAATTGTTATTTATACGGAGGTGCGTACTCGACGTATCGCCTTGAAAGCACACAACCGCAAAAAAACATAATTACTTCGTTTTTTTCCGCGAGTCGAGCTGTTTTTAGAAGTTTCTTATATTAATAGCGTTGGAAACTTTTTGCTAAAAAGTAGGTACATCCCTCATGAAATAAGTTGAACACTGAGGAAATAGGTAACGATAATTTAAGTCGCCAACCGACGTTTTCCTTCTTACTACAAAATATCATCTTCACCAGGTGTCCGGCCATAACTTGGTTGAAAATGACGCGAGTCCTGTAATTTAGGTATGTTATCTGACTTATCTCAATAAACATCAATATTGTCTATTCCCATGCCAAATTATCCCGTCTTACAGGCATATAAATGTTAACAGTGAATATCGTAATGCAATGTTGTCTATGTTCAAAGAAACTTAACAATATATACGCGTACTTAACCATACAAATAACTACTGACTGGTTAAATTTTTGGTTTCATAAAATGGTAAATTAAATACTTAAATAAATTAAACTTTGACGCACAACACAATGTCCATAAATCGATTCTATACTCTAAACAACAGCTACAATCTTATATTAGTAAGGCACAGTTTTCTTAGGTGTAGGTTACAATGTGGATAGACGTACATACGTGATGTAGATAAATTAATATGAATAACTACTTATCAATTAAACTTATAACACCCTTTTCACTTTGACGGGGGTTACAAATAACAGAAAAGCAGGTACGACATGTTTTTTTTTATATTGGTTTCAGATTTTGAGCTACCGTAAAGTGAGGCTATTAGGAACGCAAGAGGTTATTTGGTAATAAGCAAAAAAAAAAGCTTTTAACCCCGATATTGTTACCATTGGAATAACATACATGTTTTCAGGTATATGACCTTTGTTCCAACTAAAGCGACAGAAATATTTATTAGGGCCTTAGAATAAATACGCCTAGAAATCTAGTCACCGCTTGAAACTGAAGCCAGTTTTGGTAAGCCACGGCCCGTCACGGCCTCCGATTCGTCTGTGTGCGCATCTGTCACAACGTCAAGCGCACAAGCGACACGTCTCTGTGATTGGCTCGTAGACACGCACACATAAAACCAAAAGCGGCTTCATTATTCGCAAATGTTGTATGAAAACTCTCGTTCTAGGCGTATTTATTCCAACATTAGGGCTTAATCAATCCTTTAATTTGCAAATTACCGAATAGGCCCTTGGGTTTCAAATAGACCTTAAAGTATAGTTATCCTGCTATAGAAGAACAATACTATTTTTCAGAAATAGAGCTAGAAAACCATTTTTTAGGTAATGCCTCAACAGGAGGCCATCTACAAAGATATAGTTAAAGTCAAAGTTGAGAAGGTGCAAGTAAATATCGAAGATAAATAATTTAAGGGAATTGCTTAAAGTAAATATTTGCGTTTTTAATGTAGTTCCTAAGTGATATTACTCGTAGATATTATTAAATATAGATTTGCAAGCACTTGGAATTGGGTACCTATCTATAATTTTTGGTATGTAGGTATCTCAAGTGTATTGGAAATTTTAACTATAAAATATTTTTATTCCAGATTGTCATTACATAATGTTAGCGCGCAAGTTATTAGTGATTCAGGAAAAAACTCCTAGTTAGAGTTTGCACATGGCCGGCGAGGTCGTAAATTGACAACATTTAATTTATTAAACCAGGCCTTTATCCTACATAATGCAATGAAGGATTAGGAGATATTCAAGTTTATGATTAAAAATTCCATTTGAAAAGCTCCTCATTCTAAGAGAGCGTAGGCGACAAGTTATTGTTCACAGCGCAGTAATCATACAGTCGGACTATTACTAAGACGGATTTAGTATGGAAATTGTATCACTGTTATTTTTGTTGCGACGGACAAGTTTTCCTCTAGCAGGGCTAGCATAGCTTGCCGCCGCTCAGCATCACCTGTCTTGCTCGCGCGGTATTGAAAGGAAAGTGACAGGTAGTATGTGTCGCGTGACAAAAAGTCGCGTGTCAGTTATGCTAGACGTGCACTGCAGGTGACCTCATTTGAGCGCCGATTCTTCCACGACGCTGCTTTCACCTTTTTTTTGTATGTAACTAGTCCGTATAACCAAATAAAAAAAATTGGTTTGGGTTCTGTGATAATAAACGAATAAAATTAGTTAAAACTTAACGCCATTTGAAAATTTGAAATGTTGTCAATTCTGAGAATTGCAATAATTTTCGAGCAATAAAAATGTGGTAGATTCAAATTGAGCGTTTAAAAAAAAAGTGTACAGGAAGACATTGGGACACTTTCTTGTATGAAGTTCGAATATGCAAACGATTCTGTTATAGGTACGATGAATCTAAAAAAAGTTCATGTACACTTTATTTTTGAAACCGCTCAATTGTATCTATCAAGTACCCCATCTCGTTTTCAATAACACTTTGATATTAATAAATACAGTTGATCATTGTAATCCTCGTTGACTACATTATCATTAAGTACTGACGTTTGTTGATAATGATAACTAAGTATAGCACCATCTTACAAATATTAAACATCTCTAACAATTGTCGTCTAACACAATTTCTTAGGGTATCGATACATGTACATATAAATTCGGTCGTATCGAATGCTTCAAGCAAAAATATCACTTGTTTGAATAATGGTAGATTACAATATAGGGTTTAAACATTATTGCTACTGACAACTAGAGCTAGACCGAAAATGTTTTTTTAGCCGAAACAGAATCTTTAAATTCGCACGAAAACGGAAACAAAAATGATTCAGATATACATAATTATATTTTGTTAAGTATGGCAGGAAATTGACTATGGCGTTTATTCATGGATGTCAGATTCCCGGCTTAGCCGATGCTTCGACCGATATGTGTCCGAAAACAACAACATGGCCGAATCAAGATGTTTGGCCGAAAACTAAAATTTTATCGGTCACTTCCTGACACCCTAATATTGGCACCAATCTCGAAAATTTGCTATCAATTTGAGTGTCAACAGCTTATCCTATATCAGTAGTATCGCAACATGATTATTGGTATAATCCTTGATTGCACAATATTTTTGCTTCAGGCTTCCGATGTATTCTATTTTACTATCTACTTATACGACTATTGAACAATATGAACATTTTTATTTGATCCTTTGCCATTATGCAGCGTTCGGTGAACACAACACTGAGTGCCTGGCCTTCAGCACCCATACAAGGGGATCCCGCGTGACGAGTCCATGGAAAATATGTAGCTTATAAATAAAAATACATTACGAACAACGAATTAACGTTTAATTAAAAACAACGTGACTGTATGTATATTGTTAGTATCAAATAGTCTGTTACATTCAAAATACCAGCGTTTCCTATAAGCATAAATATCTGTGACTGTAGAGTTACTATTTGGATGTTACAGATTATTTGATGCCAACTGTAATTGTAAAGAAAATAACGCTCCTAGTTATTGTTGTATACCAGGAGGGTTACTTTTTATCGATGTCGAAAGCACAAAGGTGAATTTAGGCCGAAATTACATTGTTGTAGTTGTAGTATTAGTAAATAAATATCAGATCAATTCGTTTTGGTACAAGTTATATTAACAGAACGGAGCTTCCATTTATCTTCCATCATTTTATTATGCCGAGATTTTGTTATAACGGAATGCATTATGGTGTTCTAACTATAATAAGCCCGAGAAATAAGTAGGTATAGATGTCAACATCGATTTGCAAGCCAACAAGTAAATTATTAGACAATGCCATCGAATGTCAGCACAACAAAAGTTATACAATTGGACACAGATCTTTACATGTTATTGCCATACCTACGTATTTACCACTTTTATTTCATGTCACATATCATTAATAACTCAATTACTTTAGTTCCATAGATGACATTACAATATTTCAACACCAGTATAATCAACGTGAAAGGAAAACAAATATTGAAATTGTGCTCTCGTAAAGCAGAATCGGTTTCTGTAAAGGTCTCAAAATCATCACATTATGCATGTGATAAAAACTATAGTCAGTAGACAGTAGTAGATTATACCGAAATTCGAGAGTGCAGGGCGTGGTGTGAACAGACGAAGACACAGTTAACTATACATTCATAGACTTAACATGTCGTACTAAGGTTTATATTCATTTACGAATGTAGTTATTATCAGAGTCTTCGTTTGTACCATATGGAACGTGCACAAAGATGGTGCCGCCAATTTCAATATTTTACGTTATCGTGTTATACATATCGTTGGCTCAATTCTACAGGGTTCTATGTTTGACTTTTGACGAGTTCAAATTTGAACATTCATAAATGAAAATGTAACATAGAACCCTGTAATATAATACCGGGCCAGCGATATATCGACACGTATAGCGCCGCCACCTATACTTATTGGACGTTCTCGATAGGCTGAAATTTCCTTATAGGGAAGCCTTAAGCCGTACGCTTCAATAAAGGAAGACGGATATACCTCAGTGATAAAAGTTCCAACGATCGCTCCCTCACTCGGCTCGACTCTCATCTCACTTTCCCGATATTTGAGGCCCCGGGTGGGGACTAGGGCATTGGGGCAGAAAGGTTCTCGAGTGGAGACCACGAACAGGCAAGCGCAGCGTAGGACGGCCACCCGCAAGGTGGTCGGATGACCTGGTCAGGGTTGCGGGGACACGCCGGATGCGGGTCGCTTCTATCCGGCCCATGTGGAAGTCAATTGAGGAGGCCCGTGTCCAGCAGTGGACGTCCTATGGCTGAAATGATGTGGGGACTAGGGTAAACGAGCCACAAACGGATCGGAAGCGGCCGGTCTATATGCTGACGTTGCTGACGGAGTCACTGATGGTGGGGATGGGCAGCGCGGGCAGGCGCTTGCCCTGCGGGTGCAGCGGGCAGGGCGCGCGCCCCCCGCCGCGGCGCGGGCGCAGGGGGCCCGGACCATGCGAAGCCCCCGGTGTATGCGACGCCCCCGGCAAGTGCGGGGGCCCCGGTGCATGCGACGCCCCCAGCAAATGCGGCGCCCGCCGCCCACCGCCGAGTCCGGGGGGCCGCGTTAAGTCGCCGGCCGACGCGGACTTGTCGAACACCTGGAAAAATCCAACGATTATATCGTGGGCGCTGGGTATCAATTATTTCAGATAAATCGAGTCCGCGTAGCACCGAAGGTGCGGAGCGTCCCAAGGTAGCCGCCCACCCACTTAATATAAGTTGAAGCAACTTAACGCGAGGCCGCAGGCCGAGCTCCGCGTAGCACCGAAGGTGCGAAGCGTCAACCCCGCGAGGCCGGAGGCCGAGTTCCGGTAGCACCGAAGGTGCGGAGTGTCCCAAGGATGCCGCCTATTCAGTTACTTAAACATATATTAAGTGAGTTGGCGGCTTCCCAGGGACGCTCCGCACCTTCGGTGCTACGCGGAGCTCGGCCTACGGCCTCGCATTAAATTACTAAGAGTTATATTACGTAACTTAGCTCCGAAGGTGCGGAGCGTCCCAGGGAAGACGCCCACCCACTTAATATATGTTCAAATAACTTAATGCGAGGCCGCCCACCCACTTAATATAAGTTTAAATGTGTGAGCGGCTTCCCTGGGACGCTCCGCACCTTTGGTGCTACGCGGAGCTCAGCCTACGGCCTCGCATTAAGTTATTACTTATATTAAGTGGGTGGGCGCCTTCCCTAGGACGCTCCGCACCTTCGGTGCTACGCTTATGATCTTGGTTTAATTAAAATTGAGGCAAGACTTATGTTTAAAAGATCGTTTTTAATATTTATTGTCTATTGTAGATTTCAATAACTTAATGCGAGGCCACCTATCCACATAATATAAGTAAGTGTGTGAGCGGCTTCCCTGGGACGCTCCGCACCTTCGGTGCTACGTGGAGCTCGGCCTACGGCCTCACGTTAATTTACTACGCCCGACAACATCCAACGCCATTCGAGCGGGCGAATAGTCAGCTGATGGAATCGGTAACGTGTAAAGTATGTTTTAAAGTTCGTGCAAGTTTTTTTTTTTAGATGTCAAGAAAAAAGGAAGTTTAGGCGGTAAAATTACAATTTTATTTAATTGCTATTGAGCGTATGTGCGTAAATTATTTTCGAGTAAATAAATAATATAATGCTACCTACTAAATTGAGAGAGAAATATAATCAAGTGTACGACCAATTTATGTTATGGAAAGAAAGCAAACATGCAAATTCGTTTTTTACACGAACCTGACAACATTTTGAAATGACAATCCGATGGTTATAAAAGCAAGAAATTTAAGGTTTTGACTGGAGAAAATGTTGTAAATTTTTTAAAGGGAGCACCAGACGCTACTTGGCTGTAAAGGTAAAAGTTTTATCATAAAATGTACCTATTTTGAACTGGTTATTTTTGTTTTAGTTAAGTGTGTGCTTTACTGTAATTCAATATATTTTCTTTACAGGTTGCCCTTAACATGGGACTAAACGGAGCGAGCCGCAGTTTACAATTTACAAATATTACCATGGAATGGAAGACATCGAAAGCCACGACCAATCTATGATTGTCAAATTGTGCGACACTAAAACAAAAATTGACCGAGTATTTGTCATCCGCGGTGAATACCTCAATATCGTTCGAAAATATATATGTAGGTACATAGAACTTCGTACCCCAAACACTAATATATAAATCGATTTTTCTTAAATTATAAGGAGGGAAAGTGTACGCGGCAGCCTATTGGAAAGAATAAAACAAACATACCTACTTTGTGTACTTAAATGATTGTTGTTCGTTTTTCTTGTTAATCCTATTACTTGTTATTTTGCAAGTGTATTTTTTATTATTTCCTCACGTTGTTTGAGAAAAGCACTATATTAACCTCGGCGGAAACGGGGATTGCCTGACTCGCATCTTTTGCAAGCCTCGCAATGCTCGGCTTGCAAACCACCTCGTCAGGCAATCCCCTACTTTCCGGGCCTCGGCAATAATGTACTATTAGGCCTTTGTATGAAATTCCTTTACAGTTATTTCGAGTTGTTCAGCCCGAAACGTGAGACTTCGAAACCTGTTATAACGCACGTTATGACGACGTTTAATTGCATGTTTGAGAAAAAGATGATAATTGCCAGGTGCCTATACTCCGTAAATCTCAACAAGTTCTACGTGGTAAAACATAAAAAAAACAGATTCCGAAAAAAACAGGAAAAAAGTACCAGGCGCACATACCTTGCGGGTGTTGGTGGACGAGGGCTTAGGCCTCGGTCAGTCGACCACGTGCTTGATCTTGACGTACAGCACGCACGAGAACAGGAACCCGAAGATGGGGATCACCGACATGCCCACGCCTACTGCCGCGAGGATGATCAGGTGTTCCCGTATGTGGATTATGAAGTGACGGACGCAACCCTGGAAATATATATGTAACAGATATATGTTTAAGAGTTACATATATCGTCTTATGTAACTCCAAACTAACCTATGCTTTATATCGTGGGCACAAATAAACACTGTACCGAAGGAGGAAACAATATTAATTGTTTTTGTATAAATACTTTCCGTAAATCGAACTCGGACATTGCTACTATCGTAGGTAGAAAATATCTCCGTTACCTACACACATACACTTTTACGTCCCCCTAGGCCGTAAGTGGGAGTTTCTGCCCGCTATGCTGGGTGAAAATCTCACTTCCCTAGGTATGTAATAGTCTATTACATACCTAGGGAATGGCAGTGAATTCGTCAATGTCCCAGATAGCAGGTGACGTAAAA
Source organism: Apotomis betuletana (assembly GCA_932273695.1). Classification (NCBI taxonomy): domain Eukaryota; kingdom Metazoa; phylum Arthropoda; class Insecta; order Lepidoptera; family Tortricidae; genus Apotomis; species Apotomis betuletana. The sequence continues at coordinate 21,315,007 of OW026303.1, read as the reverse complement.
CAATATACAGTCAATAATATATAATGAACAGTCAACAATATTTCCCGGAAATGTGAATCAAAACCGTATTCACATTTCCAGGAAATAAATTACAGTGCAATGTGAAAAACTGATCATCGTAACCGGACCGGCAGCGGACAATCATTTTAAAAACGGAGGCTATAGGCAAAAATTAAAAGATTGAAACGGAAAACTCAAGATCCGTTCCGAGATGGTGGCGCGCTGTGAAAAGCCTGTCCCATTTAAGGAACATAATACCTTAAGATAAATGATTAGTTTGAGTACAAAACTTACCGAATAGTAGATGTTGGAGGGGTGGTCGCGCGCGCCGCAGCGCGTGGTGACGGTCTTGCAGCACGAGTCCGGCACCAGCAGTCCCGGGTCGTACTCGTGCCACGCGCTGTGCCGCCAGTCTTTGTAGTCTACGGCGCCGCAGCATTTAAACTAGAGTATACAAAACAAAATATTAAAAGTTTGTGGGTAATCTGTAAAATTCGGAGGTCGAAAGTGAGTGATCGAAGATGGAAGTTAACTTTGTCTAAAAGCTAGAGACGGTACAGTGGGATGGGCATTGAATAAAGTAGCAATGGGTATATTTTGACCTAAATGCACTTGAGTACCTACTTTGCCACTTAGCCCCTGAGAACACCGAACGAAAACACTAAACCAAGAATTGAGATTGTGTGCTTAAGTTCTCAACTGACAGTAGCGAATCAATTAATTATCTACTCTTCGGAACATGTTTTCCCCGGCCTCCAAAGAGCTACCTGCAAAACTGTTTGATACAAGCCGACAGAGCGAGATGGTTAAAAAAAGTTGTTGTTTCAGATTTCAGATTTTTAGTGTTTCGTCCTGTAATATCATATCATACAAATACAGTGGATAACAAAAAAGATAAGAATTGCCAAGGTAGCTCTGCAAATGCCTACAAATTCTACGTGGCAAAAAATTGAAATTTCCAACAAAAGAAATACCAGGCGCATTATACTCGAATATTGTGATCTTTTCTATACACGTTCGCCCAGACAGAACTAGACAGCAGTATCTGGCCTGGTCTCAGCAAAAGTGTACAGCAAGTATGTCTTTTGATGGCAGCTCACCTCTGTTTGCATGCGGTCCACGGCCGCCGTGATGACGTTATCGAGCGCGTAGTTTGACACAAATGTGGTGTTCAGTTCCGCTTTAAGCTCGTGCTCCACCGCCACCTCGTAGTAGTAGGCCAGCCCGCCGGCGCCCGCCTCCAGGATAAAGGTTATCAGCAGGAAGTATGTGTACTGGAAAATATCGAGTAAATTCATGAAACGGCCTTCAGGTTTCGATCGTTATCTCGCTTGGTCTTATGCGATTACTTAAACCTCTCTGTTTTCATTCTAAGAACTCACAGACTGCAAACTGGTGTAATCGTATGTGGTATACAGACTATAACGTGTTAAGCTTACGCGTACTAGCGGGCCTCACTTTCAGACTCCTATATGGGTTTAAGAAAGACGTACCTATGTTGTTTAAATTTATTCAACACTGTCATTATAGGCCCTCAACAATTACATACATAGGTAAACTGCCGCTATATTAGGGTTTTAAAAACAGTTCACCTCTTGTTCTAATATAACAAATGCAATTATTATTATGCCACCAAAAATACGGAAATTTAGAGATCGCTTTCTACTCATTATCATAAAACCTTATTGGCAAAATAAGGCATTAAACATTTAAGTACCTAATCAAAGATATAGCTAATAATACAGTCATTCATTCATTATTATTATTATACCTAACGGGTGATAACAAAAAAATGAGAATAACTTTCTATGGACCTCAAAACAAGACTATTCACTTAGACAAAAAACTTTGTTTATGAAGTTGTTACTACTTCTTTTGAGGTTCTTAAACTTCATTTGATTTTGTTTTTCAAGCATTAATATTTGTCAAAATGGTGTCGAAACAAGAAACGCTGCGAAAACGGTTGAACATTTTTATAATTCAAACTATAACTGGGGGAAAAAGTCTACTGTAGATAATTTTAGTAAAGAATATGTACTTAGTCTCCACTATTTATAGAATTCTTGCATCCTTGACGATAGATCACAAAAGTGGTAGCCGGCGACCAGCGAAGATAATGACCAAGAGAAGGATGAACCTACACCATAGCACTTTTAACGATAATAATCCTATGAGCCAACGAGATGCCGCGAGAAAAAATAAAGTGTTCCCAACCGTGCACTTGTTCGTTCTTGAAAAAGATAGGTCTGAAATGCCGCAAGAAGGTGAGAGCACCGGAATACACTGAACAGCAAAAACTGACTATTATATCACAGTGTCGCTGGATGATCCGAAATTACAAAGGAAAATCATTCATTTTGGACGATAAAAGTTATTTTCCTTTGAGTAAAACACATATACCTGGAAATGACCGATACTACACCAGCAATAATTTTACAACACCAGACGATATAAAACACAAGTATAAGCACAAGTTTGAGCAGAAAGTTATGCTTTATGTGGCTATATCCGACAAAGGTCTTTCGAAACTGTCGTTCTAACCGAGTGGTTTAGCGGTCAGCCAAAAAGTGTACGAGAGCGAATGCTTGAAAAAAATACTGATAGCATTTATTCGCAAACATCACTCAGATGGAGAATATGTTCTGGTCGGATAAAGCATCGTCGCATTATGCCAAAAAAACGACGCGTTTCCTAGACGCTAATAATATACCATTTGTACCGAAAATCCGAAACCCCATAAACCTTGCACAATGTCGGCCGATTGAAGATTTCTTAGGTTATTTGAGCAGTTTAGTATACAAAAATAATTGGAGAGCTGAAAATTGTACCCAACTGATATAAATAATTAAAACATGTGTGCGGAAAATGGACAAGAATTCCGTCCAAGAGCCTTGTTCCAACGTCATGTCTATACTGAGTGGAACAGCTGACCACGAGTCCTATTCTAATGTGCATTGATGATTTTGTAAATAGTTTCTATGTACATATTTTCCAATAATATCAAATTGTGCTAAAAAGATACACGAGTATTTTTTTACACCTCTGAACGAATTCTCATTTTTTTGTTATCACCCGTTACATTAAAAATTGCCGGGTAAGTATACCAGATTGAGTTATTTTTTTATTAACACATATATGCCTTCCTACTTCTGTTCCCATAAACAGGATTTACCTAGAGTTATTTTCGTTCCGTAGACTAATTAAAGCACAGCGAATTTTGTAATTTGTAGGTAATAGGTAGGTACTAATCAATTGTGAAGCATATCGATAAGAATAGTTAACAATAACACTGCACACATGCCCTTCTGCTTACGTTTCCATAAGAAGAGTACCTACCTATATAGTTATTTCCGTATCAAGCTTGTAACTTGGAATCGTTCCAATTACATCACCGTTTAGTTCATTACGAGGCGCTAATGTAATCAGATCACCCAAAACGAAGGGTGAGCCAAGGTCAATTGACCGCCAACTGAGTCACAGGTCAGGTTCGCGACCTTCGACTGATCACCAGCGTCTGACCATATTCTTTGGTCTGACCGCAGGCTGACTCATCTGTATGTCGAAAGCGGCTGTCAATACATAGAAGAAAATAAAATGTTTGTGTCATTTTAGACGCGTTGTCGTACATTTAAGGGTCTATCACACTTGCGAATTTTGTATGAAGGCGATCACGCAGCGAGTTCGCCGCGATTCATATTGCATAAAAAACACGCTCGCAACTCGCAAGTGTTATGTGATAAGGCCCTTAATAGGTGCCGAGTAATAAAGATATATGAGTGATATTGATATTGATATATGAGTCATGCTAAGAATTGTTGTACTGATATGTACTGAACTGTGGTCTAACTGTAGTGACGTGATCACGTCACACGATGTAGGTATAGCGCGACCGAAATTACGCAGCTCACAACTCAAAAAATTACGTTTGTCTGGTTTTACCCTAAATGGAATGCAGGAAAACCGGCGCTATGATGGGACTTATATCTTCTAAACTATTGATCAAGGAAGGCTGAAAAAACCTAATGGAAAGTGAAGCCTAAAGCAAAGTAGGTATGATGGAGCACGTTTACTCAGAAGATACCTGTTCACTCTAGTTATCAAAACAAAGTGGCAGGTGAAATTTGTATAATGTATGTGTCAGTAAAAAGTCTTGTAGTCAGTGCTTAATGATTGCAACTAATAATCCAACTAAAGTATCCTAACGTGAGATCTGACGACGCTACCGAGCCACGTAGTTACGTCGCCTAAATCGAACTAGTTTTGAGTTTTTCTATATGTTATTTCGTAGTTCCCAGTACTTTGGTGTCAATCCTGTAATGCCGTGTAACTGATTTGAATGCCTAATAATAAAAACCCATACTCACACAGAGTAAACTGGTTCTGTTCTCTGTCTTGAGTCCGCAGCAGCCGAGCGCGCTGAGCGGGAGCCCCGTCGCACCCGCGGCCACCAGCAAGTACGCGATGGCCGGGTAGGTCGGGGTGGGCAGGAGCGACACGTAGCGGTGCCGCGACGACACCGTCCAGGCTCCGACGCAGAGTACGCCTATGCCTGCAAACTGCACCCATAGTCCTTAATAAATATCAGACAATCTTACACGCGTCAAAGTTGCTGGATACTATGTTATTAAACCCAGCACCTCCAGCGTAACTGTCATGCGCGACTATTTCTTGCGCGAGATAATAACTTGTCTCTTTCCGTGCAGCAATGTGAGAGAGTGACAGGTAGCACTATGTCGCGCGACAAGAGTCGCGAAGCATAGTTGTGCTAGACGAGCTGGTCTGACATAATAGTAAAATCGACGAAAATGTTATTTTTCGTAAGTGATATGAATGAGTTCCAAACTGAACAGGTTTACAGTCCTGAAGCAACTTGCAGCAGTAGTACCTAAAAATGTCATTAAATTATTGTATTAAGTAAATAAAGTATTGTATTGTATTACACCCACGTGAAATGGACAATACAATAATCAAAAAAATAATTTTTAATTTTATTAATAACACGTCACACGAAAGTTTGAATAAGATTAATGATATTCAACATTAACGCAAACGCGGCACATTTGCCGCATGGACGTTATACACTCAGCAAAAAAAATGGTTACTACTTTTCGAATCTATTTTATGAGTATCAAGATCCAAAAGTGGTAAACAATTTTCTAGGCTGACTGTTCCAGAAATACCCCCACATGTGCCTCATCGGACTGTGAACCTGTTAACAAAATGTTACATTAATTGTTATCGCTCTGTTACGAAAGTTACTACAGATTGAGTAATATATGTACAGTAGTTTGTGATAACAATGGTGGAACTGGCTCACGTACTTCCCCATTTACATATAACCGATAAAGTTATGATATAAATATACATAACCAACTTTCAATTATTAGTAGCATTATTAGATAATAGGTATCATTATCAGATCTTGATCAAATTTTTATGATATGAAAACCGGAAGCATACCTAGTAACGAATCCATAATGTAAAATAAATTTTGTAAGGGCATTCGCATTGCATTATAGTTTGATATTATATGTGTGTAACTCGTAAAGAGTGCCAATATTTATTTATTTATTGAGCCTAAGCTGTTAACATTTTCGTAAGGATCAATTAATTAATGGATTTCTCAGATTTGATTAGTTACGTTTACTGATTGCTACCTATGATACCTATGTATATCTACTGAGGAGTAGCGAACTTGAACTTTTTTTGGGTTGATTCAATTCATGGAACCGGACTACAATTGACGTATGATTTGAGTATTGTAGTGGATGAATCTCAAGGCGATGGATTAATCCGAAAGAGATAAAAATAAAAAGCTTGTAAAGAAACAGTGCTTAGTTGCTTACCAAAAATACCACATTGAATATGTGCAGAACACATTTCAGAAAATTAACGCTACAGCAGTCTGCGTCCCTGGATTTCCGCGGTTTGACTTTCTTCTTTTTACTTAAAAGTGCACTTCCGTCTTTCTTCTTCTCTTCTGCCATGATTACTGGTCAGTCGTGGTCGGCGCTCTCACCTCCGGCTCATGATTCAGTCTGTTTATCCTGAAAAAAAAAGACCTTGTTATATTTTGTGGGGAACCGAAATATAAGGTTGTTCGAAAATGTACTTACTAGAATTTGTTACGGCATTAGGAGTTAATACCGTGGCTTCACTACTAAGGGATATAGAGCTAAGAAGTTTTATGGCCTCCCGGCTGGCAGTTTAAGGACGGGCATTAAAACACAAGTGAACGAATTTCATTTTTTATTTAAACCCTAAACTATCTTACAAATGGAATGGGATATAATATATAATACAACACTTATTCTAAATTAGATGTTTACAAAAATGTCTCAAAATAATTGATTCGTAGCAATTCAGTACAGTTTGAAAATATATCGTATACATAAATTGATAAAAAATATTATATCACAAATGATTGATATATAGCATTAGTTATAGTAGTTATATACACGGAACCCATTTGATTTACCATGATACAGTAATACATAATTATTAGTTCAGTCCATAATTTCATCACAATACATTTAAATTCATAATCCACTTATTTTAATTTCGCACAAATCCTTTGGATTGTAGTTATAACAAATGAATTCCTACAAACATTTGATACTTGTAGTTTGTGTTTAATTATTAGCAGAACCACTTGGTCCTTCAAACGCTGACACCCAAATGTAAATCACATTCAGCATAATCTATTCAGCTATTATCATATTAGCTATTAATCGTCGAACTGGTTCAGAGTGCTCTCTAACTTATCAACTATCTTCTTGTAAAATGTGATCTGCTGTGTCAAGAACTTTTGCATTGTGGCTTTCATGTCGACTGTTCTCTCTGCCTTGAAGTGGTTTATTTCGGCAAGAAGTGCATATGAAATAACGTCAGTCCTTCTTAATACTTCATTTAGCTGCGCAACTTCCATTTTGTGTTCCGCGGTGAGTTTTTCGCACTCGCGCTTCTTAGCAACCGCGCCTTTGTGGTTGTTTAAGGCGTCCGGAAAGCTGCCGACGATACCTTTGTACAGATGGAACTTGTCACCCAGAGGTTCCCAATCATATTTTGGCTGCTCTTCATACAGTCTACCAATCTCTATATACGCGCCACCTGTCATCTTTATTGCCGATGTCAATTTGGAGGTCGACACTATTGACCCCTCATCTAAGCTCAATGCGTTACCCAAATTATAAAATGCTTCACCTGCCTTCTGGCAGTCAATCTTGTACTGAGTCTGGAATTTCTTGCTTTGTGCAACACACATATTTGTGAGGAATTTGACAGAGCTGTCCATACTTCCAATGAATGTGTGTGACTGTTCTGTGATCTGATCTACCTGCGATTGTAGTAAAGCTTTTTCCGGGACGACTAGAGATATGCAGTAATTGAGTCCTATCAAGATATCTTTTTCGGCCTGTCTCTTGCCAGCCTTCCAGCGCTTCTCATCGGTGCATGTGAGGAAGTGTTGCCAGACCTCACATTTTGACAGTACAGGATGCTTGCACATCCAGTCTACAAACTCTTGAAGTTGTACTCTTCTGCGTTCAATTAGCTGCTCATCATATCTACCAGAGATCTGCTTGTCGGGCAATGGTGGGATAGGGATAAGTGTGAACTTTTCTTGCAATCTTTCATGAAGCCAGTCAAAATGTTTGTACCTCCTGGACACTTGTATGTTGTTAAATGAAGGAGTGAGTTGGTATGCAATGAAGCTCTTTATACCTTTGAATTTAGACTCCTTTTTAGGTGATGCCACTGTCACATAGTAGGGCTGAGTAATGGGAGACCAGACATATCCTTCTTCATTCTGTACTATGTATACTTTTTCTGAATCAGGCACTTCCACATTGAGTGTTGCCAGGAGGTAGCTCTCACCACTGACCTTGGACGATGGTGCAAACTTATTTTTTCTGACTGTGCCAACTGTTGATCCAAAAGTAGATGCTGTGTCATCAATATTCTGATTATACTCATTAATTGGCATGCCCGGCAGGGGTGCCAGAGGTGTTTGGTGGTTATACTGTTTTTGTTGTTGTGCGCTTGGTCCAATTTCTGAGTAAGTGTCATCATCCCAATCATCATCCCAGCCATCTTCTTGTGAAGGGTTGCGTTGGAAGTTATTGTCTGCTGCATAGTTTTCTCCCCAGTCATCATTAGCCTGGTCATATCTGGGTGCAGCAGGAGCAGTTTTGGTTTGGGTGTGGGCCGCATCCTCTAACTTCTTCACATAGGCAGCAGGAAAGAGGCCAGTCTGACCTTGTGCATTCTGGCCTTCCCACCAACCTTCACCAATTTCAGTATTCAGTAGTGTCAGCACTTCCCCTGTAGTGATGGACATCTCAGTGGTGCCCGGCTCGCCGGTGAAGTCATATAAAGCCTGCACTTGGGCCATGGTGTGTCAGCTTTACCTACAACAATTTCAAAACAGATTATTGTATCTAACAGCGCTGAGTTGAGACGCATATGGTTAGTTATGTATGTTTACATTATCTTATCAGTGTTATCTAGAAATGTAGGGAGTATGCACCTTTTTTGATAAACATATCTTAACATGGATATAGTTGATGTGGAAGCGTGAAAAGTTTGAATTAGGGCGTCGCTGGGAGCGCGGCGCGGCGCGGGAGCGATCTGACACATTTTCATAATAAACCCAATTAAGCAGCTCACATATAGCAATTGACCAAAACTACTGCTCCCATTAGGTTATAGCTAAACTATGACTTAGGAAAGTGGACTAATGCCATTCTAAGACGCTTTCTTTTATGCAAAAATACAATAACAGAGGTAATCACTAAATAATAGCGTTAAGTTCAACCTTATTGTGATTGTCAATGCGTAAAATTTATCGTATGTACCAACTACGCCAATGCGTCACAAAGCGTAATTACACTTATTTATCACTATATTATAGTAATTTCTCGTGAAAAGAATTAGAACAAAGCAAGATAATGTCGTTTTATAATGAAAATCAATGACGTTAATATGAAGAGTAGTATGGGGAGAAAATAGATTTCCGTATTACACAAGCCACATATCTAAGTTTACACTGAGTAGTATAAATCTTTAAATCCATAGTAAACCATTTTACTTACTTTTATTCACACTGAAATGATTTAATTTTAAGGCGGATACACTGATTGTACAGTCATCTGAATGACAGATTCCGGAGAACTTGTTTTTGACGTAGCACGTTCTCGATTATTATGTGGCAGCTCACGGAAAAAAAGCCTTCCTTATTGGTGGATACGCTAGAAATATTTCAATGACCAATAGAAAGCTATAGATTGTAATAACCGACATATTTTAATGAAATATTTTATAAAATGTATTTTACGTAATGTTTATTAACTATAGACATATAAAAATATTTATATTTCCTAAAAGCCTAGCATAATAAAACAATCACATAAAACATTGCTACAACACGCTACTACGTACAATGAGAACCTACCTAGTAATGTCAGAGTTCGAGCAGTAACCGCTAGATGGCGTGAAAGTCAATGCGTCCGAGTTGCAATACAACGCGTTAGATGTCATGTCGGTCTAGTGTCTTGTCTGAAGGATTCCAAACTTTTCAGTGATGCAATAATTATTGCTTTGTAGTTTCTAAGCAAAGTACTATTATTTGTATTCCGTGATGTACTTTATGTCTGGTGCATTTTAATAGATTTACATAGCTATTTAGCTGGTCGTGACTACTTAATACTCTAGCGTCTTATTCGAAATAAGACCACCAAAAAGGATTTCCTACGAGTACTTTTCCGGGTTTCTAGTCAAGTTCAGGGGCGGTTGATCCGTGATCCAGGATTGCTGGGTTTTGAAGTGGCCTTACGTGACTAATTTTTCACGGGTAAATTGTATTGGTATCTAAGCTGGCCAGACGCGGGCTCGGTGCGGCTTTACACGGGATTACTCTGGCTCCTGGGAAACGTCCGCAGGGAACGTTAGCGGAGATTCAATTTGTTATTTCCTTTACCTATACCTTTACCTTTGTTGGTTGAAAGGTAATATTTACCTTGTGTTAAGTTAACCGTTTGTTTATTTAAGGCGACGGGTAGTGCGAAATTACAAATTTTTATTATATCTTCTAAACCAGGTCTTTTCCAGTAATTGCAATATTTGAGGAACTGGAAAAACACCTATAGTATTTATTAAATTATTATACACAATTGCTTGTTCTTTAGTTGTCTCTAAAAACTTGCCCAAAACTATTGTGGCCGCTTTTGACGTGAACAAGTGTGAACTACACTGAACACATTGTATATAGTGATTTAATAAATATTAAAGGTGTTTTGCTAGCTCCTAGACTTCAGCTATTTCTAAAAAAATATCAGATTATGAAGGTATAAGAAAAAAGTCGAAAGTGGCGCTAGTTTCGCATTACCCGTCGCCTTTAACCTTGATTTGAGGAAAAGATCGACTAACGCTAACGTATTTTCATTATCCTCTTTACGTCAACAAAATCTAACCGTTCGGCAACTCCTGCGGGACCCGCGATTAGAACGAATCTTAAACTGTGTGTTTTCGTATATTAATTGATAAATAAATAAATAATAAATATTAAGGGACAATCATACACAAATCGACCTAGTCCCAAACGCAAAGCTTGTATACTATGGGTACTAGACGAGGATATACATTATATATAAATACATATATACATAACATCCATGACCCAAGAACAAATATTTTGCACAAATATTTGCCCCGGCCGGGATTCGAACCCGGGACCGCCGACTCAGTAGGCAGGTGTCTACAAACCGAGCCAAACGCGTCGTCGTCGTGATGTTAGTAACTAGGTAGGTACAGTACAGATACGTTAAGTATAACGAAATTTTACTAATTAATAATTTAATCCTTTTTTCACGGATCAGCGTGATACTGATACCTGATGTCGTGCTGGATCAAGGACTCTAAAGGCACTACGCCCGGTCGTGCACCGCCCTCCTCCAACTATAATCCGCCTTTAAACGAAATAGTCGATCACTTGGCATTGAAATTAAAGTCGGTGCCTGAGTGTCCATGCATTTTGTCAAGCACCTATTATCAAGTACATGTTCAGAAATGATGACTGATCTGATCAGATCGCCCGACAGATCACACTGTAAGGCAGCCCCTTAAGGAGGCACGGCTGAACAATCGGTGACCTTAGCCGGTTTATTGTAACGTACAATAGGTATTTGTTACCTGTATTTGTGTTGCCAATCACGAGTTTCACGATCGCCTGCACACGAAAGCCTCTGAGCCTCCGCTCCGCGCGGCCGAGCACAAATTAGACAAGCCGTGATTGCGTGATTTTGGCAGAGGACGAGGAGGAATGTTCGTGTGTGAATCTACTACATGTTTTTTAAACCGGCTAGTATAGATATAACGTGCGCCCATACCGCCGTCATCGTTTTTGAGTAGGTGTGGTCGCAACTTTAAAATATAAAAAAAACTTTTAATGAGATAATTTTGAAATTGCGTGAGTGCTTAATACTCCAAATTTAACTATTTATGTGATACCAGCGAATACACGGTTAACTATACAATTATACATACATATAAATTTACAAATGTACGTCTACAGTTATAGTCTTCGATAGTAGCCATAGTAGGTTTATACCTCATAAGCGTCCTAATTTGAAACACTAATTTTCAACTACTCCGCTACCTAAAGGTTGTCTGGAAGAGATCGCTATTTAGCGATAAGACCGCCTGTTGTTTACCTCTGCCCTGCATGTTGTGTTGTATATTCCTTGATGTTGGAGGTGTGCAATAAAGAGTATTTGTATTGTATTGTATAAGCCTCATAACGTTTAATGTTCTGTGACCTAAAGTAAAGCTCCGAGACTTGAGCAGCAATATAAAAAGAGGACATACAGGAAGAAGGACAAACGGACAACCGAAAAAAACATACCATGAAACATAGCACCTCCCCCTTTTTTTCGTCGGTTGAAAAGGACGGCATGTTGTTGTTTAGAATGCATCGGTATATGGGAACCCTACCTTAGCATTCAAACGCGTGGACCAATTTTTAGCGCTTTTATTTTATTTCGACTTGAGATCCTTACAGTGGTTATTTTATATACTTAAACGTTAGTCTTTTTGTAACGTTTGATGCGCACCGGATCAACTAATACAAAAAATTGGCCAAGTGCGAGCCCGACTCGCGCATGAAGGGTTCCGTACCTATACATATATATATAATCTATATCAAGTTTGTTGTATGGGAGCCCCCTTAAATATTTATTTTATTTTATTTTTAGTATTTGTTGTTATAGCGGCAATAGAAATACATCATCTGTGAAAATTTCAACTGTCTAGCTATCACCGTTGTTGAGATACAGCCTGGTGACAGACGGACGGACGGACGGACAGCGAAGTCTCAGTAATAGGGTCCCGTTTTTACCCTTTGGGTACGGAACCCTAAAAATTAGGGTTCCGTAGTTGCCCATACTTCACAATAGACAATAAAATAAAATTTAAATTACGAGAAAGATTTCAAGCTCTATAAAAAGGTCGTAAACGCCAAAGTAACTGTAATTACTTATTACCTTCTGGAAGCTTACCCCTTCGGCAGATTGAGCGAAATGTTTTAATGCAGTGGCACTTAACTAATATGTGTAACGTTGGAAGTATAAGAACACCGCGCGGCACTTACGTAATTTTAAAGAAAATTATGAAATTTTGCGAATTGCGATAACTCAAAAACGGCTCGAACGAAATTATTTAATATAGTTTTCATTGAAAGTACTAATAAGGCCTCACTTTCATGATTTTTTCCATAATTTATTGACCTGTGGTTGAGAAGTTAGAGGGGGGAGGGGGGACACTATTTTTTGGATTTCCCGAGCGAATATTTACAAAACTGCGGACTTAATCAAAAAATGATGTTTGAAGACCCCTATTATTTTTGAAAGACCTATTCAACGACATCCCACACGCTAATGTAGGAACGAAAAAAAAAATCAACGCCACTTTAGGTGTAGAGGTACCCGAAAAAAAAAAATTTTTTTAGCTTTTATTTTACCGTTTTGCCGGCGTAATACAAACACATACTCGTACCAAATTTCAGCTTTCTAGCACTTATGATCACGGAGCTAAGCCGCGGACGGACAGACGGACATGGCGAAACTATAAGGGTTCCTAGTCGACTACGGAACCCTAAAAAAAACAGTGTTGAAAAAAGATATAACTTCACTTATACTTATTATAAAATAATAAGCGAGTACAACACACTTATCTAACATCCTTATAGCAAATAATATTATAAGTAGCTATGTAACAAAAAATTTCGCGCTTCAGCGAAAAGTTGAAAAGAGGAAATAACCTCTTTTCCCGGAAGCGAGAAAATCTAACATCTGAGTAAATTGAAAGTTCAAAGAATCTCATCCCACCGTATCTCTTGGCAAGATAAATGGTAAATGACAAATTTTACTCAAGCTTAGTAGGTAAAGGCTAAAGTTTGAAAGCCATGCACAGAGTGCCCTGATGTTTGCGGCCTGAGACAGCCGTGCCGCGAGCGAACTGGAACTTTTTGAAAGAAACTAATTAAAGTGTCGATGTAACTTTCCCTTCGCAGTCGGAATTAAAGCAATAAATCGGGGACTTTCTCGCCACCGCTTCACGCACATTGCTTTTCTTTCGGCAAGAAAAATACAACTTTCCAACTGAGTCAAAATACAATGCTACGTGCAGCAATCTGACAGTCCCGTCGAACGATATTTAAGACTCAGCCGCTGCCAAACGCGGAAACCTCGGTCTAATGGTCCATTAAACCAGTTCAATTTAGAGCAAACGCTTTCGGCTAATGTTAAAAACTTTGCCGTCGACACCCACAAATCACTTGTGAAAATATTTATGACCGCTAAGGGAGATTTTGCCGCGTATCTCTGGCTTAAAGGAAAGCGTTGAATGAAAAATCTCAATTTTCATCGGAGTTTAAATTTCCGCCAATGCGAGTCTACATTTCCCCACTTTAAAAAGCTGATCCCTTTGTTAAGTTAGGATAATAATAAATATAAAGTTGGTCAGAATCTAATTTCAGTTGTGCTTATAAAGGAAACTAATTAAAGTCTGGCCTTTGTGTGAATTTTAAATGAGCAGAGGGTTTAGTGCGCCGCGTAAATCTTGGCCGCAAGAGTTATTCGACGCGTCGCTCAGGGCTCTCTGCGCGGGCCCGAGGCGTATAACGGCTCAGCTGAGGGCTCTCCGCGGCTTTGAAATTCCACTTCTTTATGGTCACCGAACATTGTATACGTTGTAGGGAATGAAGATGAATCTCGCGTGAATCTCGGGAAGGTTAATTCTACCTGCCGAGATCTGTGTTTGGTTTAATTTACGCTATTTAGATAAACACCGTCATTCCGCATATTTAATACTGACATATTTAAATAAATAAATAAAATAAATAAATAAAAATGTATTTATTCAGTAACACAGAAATTCAGCTGACAAACAGTGTTGGTACCCCTTTTTAAGTATTTCATACTTGTGCTAAGAGGCACCGCTCTTCTAGGTGGTAAATTAAATTAATAATAATTAATTGTTTCCATAAATAATAATAGCATGTACCTAACTGGCATTCTCCCGCTTTATTTCATCATTTATTGCAACGGTCTTTGAAATGTTCCTACATAGTTAATAAATTATTCATCCTCTCATTAGGCTGTCGCTCATTAGATATTCTTTCGTTAGCGCTTTAAAAATTAGGCAAATGTGGAAATTACGCGCGGCTAACAGGACTGAACTTGCAGTAATTTGCTCGAAAATATTTGTTTTAATATAACTAAATAAAAAATTTCATTTTGACAAAAGGAATTGTAAAAATATAATGTTTCCTTCCTTAAAGAAGATGAAATAACTGCAGACGGCGTCGTCCTCTCCTAGTTAAGCTCCTTCGAGCGCATTTGCAAAATCTTTTTGACGGTTCTGTTATTTTAGGTTCAGCGCAGTTTTATTCAAGGACTTCACTTGGGAAATGCGAAATATCGGCAAGCGGAGAAACTCCCCAGATTTACGAGAAAATGTTCGAAATAGTGTAGAGCAAAAACGTGAGCTGACCCTTCCCGGCCCTGCATCGTACTAAATGATTAATGAGTGATATCGCTCGCTGACTTTTACAGAGGGCACGACCCGCTATTGTCTCTGCTTCCAGTCCAGCTTCTAAAAAATAGTCATTTATCAATTCATGATATCTCTGTTCTATACCGACCCATATATTTATTAAAAGGATGAATCATACACAAATCGAATTTGTCCCGTAAATAGTAAGTCAGAATTGCTTGTAGGGTATGTAGATTGTAGACGGTTAACGGTTCCATTGATAATAAAAGTAGGTAGGTAATGTATAGTTAGGTATGGAACGATTGGTAAATCTTCTATAGTGAAGACATTAGGTATATTAAACGTGGGTTTTTTGATAAATCTACGCCAAACAACAGTGGTGAGAGTTTTATGCAAACATAAAAAAGAATAATACATAACGTATTACAAGCATGATTATTTTTATCACGTTTTCAGTATTTCTATACTTCTAAACATAAAAGTTACCAAAAAGAAACCGTTAAGATTAAACCATCAGCGATTCTTCGCCTCTCCTAATGGCGAATTGGACTACGTCAAATTTCTCCAAATGAAAGGCCAAGATTTCCTTCGAGAGGTTTAATTTGCATAAGTAGCTTAATCAACAAAAGGCATTTTACGGCAAATAGATGTTGCCGCCGCCGTGGTTCCGCCCGGATGATGGATTTCTTATTGATTTCTTATTTTGTACGTTCTCCGTGAATTCTGTTTGTTACTCGTCTCTCTTTATTTTTAGGTAACATATATCGAATTTCAAGCTTATTGTTTTGACTTGCATTTGACCCATATATATGGCTTAATATATGTCCGCCCATTAAGTTCTAAAATGATTTGGATAAACACTACTTTGGATAAACCTCATAAACATGAGTAGGGCATGGTAGGATGCATCAGAGCGATCTAGAACGTCGTCGATTACATTGCAATTAAGTATAATATTTTAATTGGCGGGTATAGAATAAGCGACTTCATGCAGGAATACATGACGCTTATGCACTTATAACTACATACTTAAATCCCTTTTAATTCGATCTTGAAGTGCCAGTCCCTCAATTTCAAACGTGTCCAACCTACAAGTGTTTCATATAAACGTTCTGCAACGAACTGAAAACATTGTAATAGTAACACCTTAGCGTTCTTGATAGTTCTGAGCTTGACGGTAATTTCCAGTTCAGAACTTGTAAGACTGTAAGTAGCAATACAAGTACTTAAAATGTTCAGTTCAGTAGTTTAACGTGCACTTTCAGTTGTTATAACTTCATGTGGGATAAGTCTCTATTCGGAACATGCAAAGCGATAACAATTTAGAACAACACCATTCGATGGGAATTAACATAAATTTCGGCTACGATTTTGTTTTATTCTGCTTTAATATCGTTTTTGAATAATTATCGGAAATAGTAGGTACCTACTTATAAGGAGCGGTAGTTTTCAAACAGAAATGGGCGAAAACAGCTGATCATATCTGAGAGACTCTCCTTGTGAGACTTCGGTCTTGTTAGACAGATCGATTGCCACGTGAAACAAGCGTGGAGGGCTGAGATAATTGAAAGCAAACATTTTTCATTGCTTACGTCGCGTCGTTTGGCTTCATCGGCATCGAATTGAGTATCATCGGCTCTGATTCAGCCGGAGATTTAAAAGGCTAATACAACGTGACGTTCATTTCCATTTTGTTTTTGACAGCTTGAGTTGGAATGCTAATCGGAAGGATTTTATGAATTATTCAATAACGAATTCCATCCCGCTCATTAATTTACTCGTTTACTTTTCGATGAGTTATTTTTGTCGTGTTCCAATTTGACAAATGGAGGAGATTTTTTCCATCGGTTCTGATTCCTGGAAAGGATTTTCATTAACTGTTTTTTTTTTTTGATTACCTGGCGATACGGATTTATCTTGAATGGAAGCAGATTTTTCATTGTCTGTGAGGTGAATGCCAGATGCAGTAACATTGTATGTAAGTATGTAAACACTTTATTGTACACAACAACTGGTTACTGGGAATATTGATCTGCTGTATGTGTCTACTTTAACGATATAGATTACTTAAAGTAACCTTATGACAAGCGCGAGCAATATAGGTACTGGGTGGCGTAGCATCAAATATAATTATTCTTGGTAATTCCGAAGTAGATTTGTCTTATATTTCTTCAAGAACTGAAGAAGAATTTGCTGATTTGGTGATATCACAATGCTTTGTCGATGAAGGACCGCGGGGTATTTAAAGCACATTTTTTCACCAGTCTCGATTGACATCGTATCTATTCACGTGCGCGGGGCATTAGCTCTCATGTTTTATTGCGCTGGCAAGTGCCTCGGAGGCCGGATGTTCCTTGCCCAATTTGGGTTTTATCTAAAGCCTGACCAGAAATATATGAGGATGCGCCATATTGCGGAATTTCACCGGAACTAATTTCTTGCTCTGACAATGATTTTATGATGGTTTGTCAACAATGTCAATGTCATTCGTGGTTTATCTCAAAGACAAATATTTAAAAATATCCAAAGAAAATGCAGAAAATCATTCACAGTCGTGAACGGAATATTATAAATAAAGTATACACGTGTTTACTACATGAAAAACAGCCAGGAAAAGAGTACATTCCATTAAATGATATTACGAGGTTATCTTAGGAACTGACAGGTATTTACATTAATGTCATTATAGTGCGGTTGCGATTGGTTGCAAAATTGTTGCCATAGGTAGGTATAAGTCTTATAGATAGCGCCCTCTTGACAATCCTCATATATTTCTGGTCAGGCTATACATTATACGTAAATTTACTTGAAGTAATAATTATGGTTACCTATCTGAAACACTAAAAACGTTAGTCCGAATTTCATTTCGACAAAAACTATTCGACAAATATCATTTTAACTTTTTTTCATTTGTCCGAAATTTCAATTCGATAATTTACGATTGGGCATTAATTGTTTAGGATTTTTATTCACTCGACTAATGACACGTTTCCCTAAATCTATGTAACGTTTCGGTTTATTAACTACTCGACTTTTTTTGTATGACTTTGATTTAATTTGTCCGATGTAACGATTCGGTTTATTAACTACTCGACTTTTTTTGTATGACTTTGATTTCATTTGTACGATGTAACGATTCGGTTTATTAACTACTCGACTGTTCTCAAGTGGACTTTTTAATTTTAGTCATATTATTGTATCCTTTTTTAACAATTTGTCAAATTAACATAATGTGGTCGCAGTTCTAACCTAACCTAACCCAACCGGGTCGGTTTTGGCGGTTTGTCGGCTGCTGACGCAGTACGGTAGCTTCGCTCGCTCAGCTCGCGGGCTGTTGTGGTCACAGTTCTAACCTAACCTAACCCAACCAGGTCGGTTTTGGCGGTTTGTCGGCTGCTGCCGCAGCACAGTAGCTTCGCTCGCTCGGCTCGCGGGCTGTTGTGGTCACAGTTCTAACCTAACCTAACCCAACCAGGTCGGTTTTGGCGGTTTGTCGGCTGCTGCCGCAGCACGGTAGCTTCGCTCGCTCGGCTCGCGGGCTGTTGTGGTCACAGTTCTAACCTAACCTAACCCAACCAGGTCGGTTTTGGCGGTTTGTCGGCTGCTGCCGCAGCACGGTAGCTTCGCTCGCTCGGCTCGTGCGCTGTTGTGGTCACAGTTCTAACCTAACCTAACCCAACCAGGTCGGTTTTGGCGGTTTGTCGGCTGCTGCCGCAGCACGGTAGCTTCGCTCGCTCAGCTCGCGGGCTGTTGTGGTCAAGGTTCTAACCTAACCTAACCCAACCAGGCCGGTTTTGGCGGTTTGTCGGCTGCTGCCGCAGCACGGTAGCTCGCTCGCTCGGCTCGCGCGCTGTTGTGGTCACAGTTCTAACCTAACCTAACCCAACCAGGTCGGTTTTGGCGGTTTGTCGGCTGCTGCCGCAGCACGGTAGCTTCACTCGCTCGGCTCGTGCGCTGTTGTGGTCACAGTTCTAACCTAACCTAACCCAACCAGGTCGGTTTTGGCGGTTTGTCGGCTGCTGCCGCAGCACGGTAGCTTCGCTCGCTCGGCTCGCGCGCTGTTGTGGTCACAGTTCTAACCTAACCTAACCCAACCTGGTCGGTTTCGGCGGTTTGTCGGCTGCTGCCGCAGCACGGTAGCTTCGCTCGCTCGGCTCGCGCGCTGTTGTGGTCACAGTTCTAACCTAACCTAACCCAACCAGGTCGGTTTTGGCGGTTTGTCGGCTGCTGCCGCAGCACGGTAGCTTCGCTCGCTCGGCTCGCGCGCTGTTGTGGTCACAGTTCTAACCTATCCTAACCCAACCTGGTCGGTTTTGGCGGTTTGTCGGCTGCTGCCGCAGCACGGTAGTTTCGCTCGTTCGGCTCGCGGGCTGTTGTTGTGGTCGCAGATCTTATGTAATGCGAAAAATATCATTGGGTAAATGAAAAAATGGGTACTAAACAAAAGACGTCTCAATTCAGATGGCAAGTGAATGGGGCGGGAAAAGTTAAAAGGTGAACTGAAAATTTGGCTAAATGAAAAAATGGGTATTAAACAAAAGACGTCTCAATTCAGATGGCAAGTGAATGGGGTGGGAAAAGTTAAAAGGTGAACTGAAAATTTGTTCAAATGTATGCAGTGCCAAAAGTATCATGGGGTAAATGAAAAATGGGCTACGAAAAAAAATACGTAACAACTCATAGGGCAAGTGAATGTGACGGGAAAAGTTTTTCGGACGAACGATACTTCTACTAAATGAAAAATGGTGAAAAGAAAAATGTACGAATCCAGTCATCGGACAAACGATAATAATTCGAATAGTTCTCGGGCAAATGAAATTCGGTCAATGGTTTTTAGTGTTTGAGATAGGTTACCAATAATTATGTTTTTTTGTTGAGATGAAGACATTACTCTATTTTGATAAATAGGTACCTAGGTATAAAATTCAAAACGCTTAGTGATATCGCAAAACTACAAAAGACAAGCGCGTGAAATAAATCTAATTTTGATATATTAATGCTTATCTCCTTTTAAATGTCAAATAATCAATGTCACTTCATGCAAACCCAAGCCTAAAATCGATATATCTTTTGCAAGTAAGGGATTTTTGTTAGATGCAGTCAAATTAATGCCTTTTAATAACGGAGCGACATAGTCACTCAGTGACAAAGCTCTTAAATAAAGAGAAAAAAAAACTAAGGGATTTCACAAAACCTAGTCGAATTATGACAATGGGAAAAATTTTTATTCTTTTTTTTTTTTTTAATTCTCTCCAGTCTCGTATCTATTCATGTGCGCGGTGCATCAGCCCTCGTGTTTTATTGCGCTGGCATAGAGATGTGCCGTTTCCGAAACGTTTCCGAGAACAGAGAAATCTATCGGAAACGTTCTCGGAAACGTTCTCTGGAATGGAAATTACTGAGAAAGTGTCCTAAAATGCGAATATTTACCCTTTTTTTATTTATGATCCTCTAATTAGAAGTTCTGAAAGTGTATTGAACATGTCACTTTAAATATTAGAATACAGTAACAGTGAAATTCTCTTACTTCCCGGAAATTTCTCATGAAATTTCTCGGAAATGTTTCCAGAGAACGTTTCTCGTGAAGTCAATTGTATGGGAAAATGGGAATTGTAAAAGATACTGAGTGCTAAATAAAACATAATTTCTTTGATTTATTTATTTATTATGACTATTTATTTATTATAAATGTACTTGTATCAAAAATATAATATGACGATGTATATTCAAAAACATGCAAAATCAACAAAACTTTGTAAGTAAGTAACAAACAACATAACAAAAAATACCTAGGTGATATATAAAAAATTAAATAAAAATATAAATAGAATATTTTTTTATATACTAATAGGCATGTAATATAGTTATTAATTTACCCTGCTGTTATTGGCTTAAGTAATATTTGTTTTAGTAATGAAAAGTAAAATATAATAAAAAATAAACAAATCTTATAAATTTTCAACTGTTATTATATAAATATTTGTACATCAACTTTAAATTACAGGTTCATTTTTAATTGCAAAAAAATTCTTTCTTATTTTTGGTACAGAGACAGAGGCTTAATTATTTACAAATTTTAAATGATTCAGAGACATATAATCTTAATTATTACAATATAATGCAATATAGTTACTTATCAAGAAAAATCATCAAAAATTTCTGAATCTACATCAAATTCTACAAAATCAGTTGATAATGTGAAACTATCTTCTTCGCTTTCATCCAGACACGAATTTTCGTCATTCTCAGCCTCTTCTGTATTGGACAACCTGGACAACATCGGTTTATTTGTCAATTTCCAGTTATGAGCTATATAGCATAACTTAATTGCCCGTTCTGTTTTTAACTTATTCCTCTTTTTTGTATGGATGTTTGTGAATGTTGAAAACGATCTTTCAACAGATGCCGACGTCGATGGGACAGAGAGAATTTTTAGTGCTGTTTTACCTAAATTTGTTTTAGGGAACAGAGCTTTCCACCAGGAAATTGCATCAACTTCAACTGCAGTTTGCCAAATGAATTGTTTTTCGCAAGTACCCTTCCGACATCTATAGTCAGATAATTCTTTAAGGATCACTTCAGTGTCACATTCACACTGTGCCGCGTTCATTATAAACGCAAATCCTTCAAGATGTTCATCTGAACTTAAAGTGGCGCCTTGGTTCTTAGGATTCAAAATTACTGCTGCGTAATGAATCGGCTTAAGAGAGTTCTCTTTCCTGTCCTCAAATTTCTTTTTCAATGCAGTCAAATCACGTTCATCAAAAATCACTCTCGTGGTACTAGAGTGAAGCATGGTTTTGATTTCTTCCATAGCTCCATGAACTTGGTGAATCGTGCAGTTATCTCCTTCTAACTTGATGATCCAATCTACAATAGGCTTGAACAGTTTAACTTGTTTCTCTATGTCTGCCCACATATTATCATCCAACATTTTAGCCCTATATTTTTGAAGTTCCCTGTTGTTCTCGTTAATAGACATTATTTGCAATATTTCCTTTGATTTCAGGAAATTTTCAAGACAGTGTAAGTAACTTCCCCATCTCGTCTTCACAGGAAAAAGGAGGGTGACATTCAGATTCTTTTCTGCTCCAATTTTTTTGAATTCAGCGCTGAAAATGTTTGAGTGCAATATGCATTTTATCACAGACACAACATGAGCAAATACTTCTTGTATGGGTTTCAATTTCATTATGTCTCCTATCAATAAATTCAACGTGTGAGCGAAGCATCCAATCCACGTGGTGTTTTTGTATTTGTCATTGAGAATCTTTCCACATTTTTTCATGTTTGCAGCGTTGTCTGATATAATTCCAAGGAATTTATCTGCTCCTAGATTTTCCATTGCTTCTGATATTTTTTCCGCTAAATATTCTCCAGTGTGTCTATTAATTTCGGTGTCAATAGAAGAATGAAAGTACGGCTCCGGAGTGTACAAAATCATATTAAGGATAGAGTCTCTTCTTATATTGGTCCACCCGTCAACGGCCAGATGTAGCACCTCGGCTTGATCAGTTTTTTCAGTTATAACTTTTTCCACTTCTTCGTATTCTTCATCTAAAAGTGTCGTAGATAGCATTTTGCGTGACGGTGGAGTAAAATCTGGTTTTAAAAGGTGTAGCGCATGCTTCCAAAGAGGGTGCTCAAAAATCGTGAGTGGTTGACCAGTTACATAAACAGCTCTAGCTAGAGCTTTATGTATTTCTTTCTGGAAAAAAGAGGAAAAGTCGTTTAGCGATAAGTGCTGTTTAATCGTAACTGTAATAACGTTTTCTTTCTCACACAAATATGAATGGATTGATAAGTTTTTTCATCTGGAGACAGTCTGTATACACCAAAAATTGCGCCAAAAGAGAGTTAAAAGAGTTAATTGCAAAAATCCGCTAAGATTTTATCATGACAAAGGGGAAGATGCAATTGAAAATAACTACCACGTGCGAGAAATAGCCCGTTATTTTATAAGAAATTGCAGTTCACATTTTGAACAGTTAAAGGTCAAGGTGTTTCTTGTAACTGAAGTTAAAAAGTAAAGTGGATGTAGTTTCAATCCCTAAATTTAATTTGTATTCCTTAACTCAAAAATTTGACAAGCTATACGAACGAGTGATATCTTAAAAGAATGAGCGATTAACAGGCATAACAAACGAATGCTTATAAGGACACTATTAACACGTAGCAATCTCCTTTCAAATGTCAGCAGCTCGAATAGCAAACATCGCGGATTTATAACAGAAAAGGGCAGCATAATGAAATTAGAAACAAATGATTGCTTATTTGGCGATATATTAACGCATCAGTTGAATCAGCACAGCCAGCCTACTTATTGAAATCTGCTCATACTCAACTTCGAATGAACCTGTCCCTAGATTTATAATTTTCCTACAGTTCAGAAGCATTATGCTGGTACACAAATAAGTGTTTTAGTTGTCAAGTTACTTACCTCCGTAACAGCTGCGTCGTTATTGCCAATCACATTTGTTTGGAAACTTGAAGAGCCGGTGGACACTTCTGCATGTTCTGCATTTTTGAACAAACTTTTCACTTCCACTGGAGCAGATTTGCAGTTGGACACAAGGTGTTTAGCAAACCTTGTAACGTTTTTACAATTATAAACTACACCACAGAATGCATGCGATCGTTTTCGTTAACTGATCTAAAATGGTCAAAAACTTTATTTTTGGGCTTCATTATTATAGTTTGCCATGCGGCAGATCGTTTATAGTTCGTGTTAAGGCTGTAGGTTAGACACTAACATAATTTTATTCGATACTGCTACCTGCTTCCCTATGCCCACTGCCCACCCCACCGCCTTGTAAAAACCCTTTACCACTCAAACCCTTATTGAATTCCTATTGTTTTCTCGTTCAGATAAGATACAGTGGAAAAATACCACGAAAGACTAAATAACACGTTTGCAGCGCTTGCTTATCGTCCTCATGTTTTAAAATGTATTAAATGTTTTCAAAAAGTACCTATTATTGTTAGATATAGTACTTATACGAAAATTATACCAAATATTAAACATAATAATTTAGGCTTTAAAGGCATACATACATATAATACTTTCAAGAAATTTATGGAGAGTGAATAAAGTTCATTCAATGAAGAAATATTCTCGAGAACGATGGAAAATTTCCGGAAATTTCTCCGAGAAGGAATTCTCGGAAACGGAAACGTTCTCGCCGGCACATCACTACAGTGGCAACAATAGCGCCTCGGAGGACGAGGTGCCCCAATAAAACACAATTTTATCATCCGTATAGATTCCCTTGCTCAATTTGAGTTTTATCTACATTTTGTGTCTGTCTATCGTCGACGGAGCTGATTGGATTTATGCGCTGCATGTGTTTGAAAAGGGTTAGGTATGTGAAACCACGATATCCTGCTTAGAGTGGTAAAATTATTGCTATAATAGACACATAGAGCTAGGAAAAGGTAGTTTGTTAGCTTCGAGTTACAGTAGATGATAGAACGGCATAGATTTGTAAATAAAGACTTTGTAAAAACTCTGAGTGCGTTTTCAACAGCAGATTTGGCAGCAGGACATTTGGTGCTTTATACTTAGTATAGATAAATAAGTTATTAGCGTAGTTACGTAAAACAGGTATACCGCTAACAAAGTAACTCTATTCTCTGACGAAGCTTTGTAAAATACATTTTTGGCTATATGAGACGCGTTGAGTGGCGCATTAAAGCAAATATGGTCAACTGAGGCATTAGGAAAGCTACTTGTTCATTAGCGATACGATTTGTAGTGTATTATAATTTGCCTCTCAAAATTAACATGTCATTATATTATCGCTGAAGTAAATAAATAAATATGAAGGGACAATCTTACACAAATCGACCTAGTCCGCAACTAAGCACAGTTTGTACTATGGGTACTAGACGACGATATACATAATATATGAATAAATCTATAGATAACATCTATGACCCAGGAACAAATATTCGAGTGCATCACACAAATATTTGCCCTGGCCGAGATTCGAACCCAGGACTCAGGAGTTCAGTAGAATGGAGCTAAGAGGAGGCTCACTAGGTAGGCAGGTGCACTACAAACTGCGCCAACAGAGATGTCAGTGTCACACGTTGAATTGAGACCTAACCTAGATATTGTAGATAATAATAATAATAATAAGGACCCTGCCCCGCTGCCGGCGGCACCCTAGGTTAGGTTTTTTTATAATATGTTTATATATTTTGTAATTTCTTTATTGTATTTTACTTTTTATATACAGATATTGTAAAAACCTAGCCTAAGAATTAAAATAAATAAAGGAGATAATAATAAATATCGGACAACCTCACACAAATCGATCTAGTCCCAAATTAAGCTCAAGAAAGGCTTGTGTTATGGGTACTAGACGACGATATACGTACTGATATAGATAAATATATACTTAAATACATAGAACAGCCATGACCCAAGCAAAAATATTCGAGTTCATCACACAAATATTTGCTCTGGCCGGGATTCGAACACGGGACCACCGGCTCAGTAGGCAGGTGTCTACAAACCGAGCCAAACGCGTCGTCAGATGTACCATACAGTACCTACACACGACAACCGACACGGATGAAGTTATAGTCTGTCCGATCTCTATAAATAATCCAAGAAAATTAGATTGCAATATATGGAAAATTTGGCAAAATGAAAGGACAACTTTTATCTATCAGGATATGTAGGTTATAGAGCCAAGTTTAATTTTATCTACTCTCCCCCCCTCTCAGGGGTGAGCGTCACCCCCCCGCGCCCTCGAATGTGTCCCGGAGCGCGGTATTTTCCACTTTAAAAGAAAACCGTGTACGATACATACAAAGTGTATAGGAACGAAATAATCCTGAATAAATTTACTATAAACCTTTTATACATACAAAAGCGATATCACTTATAGAATCGGCGCAATCTGTTACCAAATACTAACGTTTTTAATTATTGATCTTTCTTTTCTGCTAAAAGGTTAGTTATCTCAAAAACTGCACACTTCTCGGCCAAAATATGTATGACAAAAGTAAAGAATGGAAAATGTTCTTTCTAAAAATGTATAATTTATTTCTGTTTCTCTTTCATTTACCGTTGCAATGCTATTTTTAAAATTTATGTAATTTGGCCATTATGCGAAATATAAATATTCGTACTAGTTAAACGGTGTTACTTGCAATACCATAGACTTCTTATATGTTTTTCTGTAATCTACAAGTATTGAACTATATTCTGTATTTTTTTTTTTTTTTTAGCCTCACTATTTTAGGAAATAAGGGGTGTGTGGGGAAAATCGTCAAGTTTTGCTCATTTTCGTAAATAACTTCAAAACCGTTTAATTTAGAATTATATAATACATATATTTGAGATGTTCATAATGTACCCTTTTATTTGATATGTCACACGATATACTATGCCATTTTTTTTTTCTATTTTGCCCCCTAAACTGGCCCTCATGTCAAAATTTATTTATTTGCGTTACGTTACGTTACACGTCCATGTTTGGATCATCAATTTACATACGTGTACAAAATTTCAACTCAATCGGTCCAGTAGTTTTGGAGAAAATTGGCTATGACCGACGGACGGACTGACACAGACACACGAGGGATCCTACTATAATCATAGCGAATTTTCTCCGAAACTACTGGACCGATTGAGTTGAAATTTAGTACACGTATGTAAATTGATGACCCAAATATGGAAATGTAACGTAACGTAACGTAAATCAAGTAATTTGAAACATGGGGGCCAGATTTCAGGGGTAAATTAGAAAAAAAAAATAGCAAAGTATATCGTGTGACATATCAAATGAAAGAGTACATTATGAATATCTCAAATATATATATTTAATAATTCAAAATTAAACGGTTTTGAAGTTATTTACGAAAACGAGCAAAACTTGACGATTTCCCCACATACCCCGTATTTCCTTAAATAGTAAGTCTAAAAAAAAAAAAAAAAATACAGGATATAGTTCAATATTTGTAGATTACAGAAAAACATATAAGAAGTCTATGGTATTGCAAGTAACACCGTTTAACTAGTACGAATATTTATATTTCGCATAATGGCCAAATGACTTAAATTTTAAAAATAGCATTGCAACGGTAAATTAAAGAGTAACAGAAATAAATTATACATTTTTAGAAAGAACATTGTCCATTCTTTACTTTTGTCATACATATTTTGGCCGAGAAGTGTGCAGTTTTTGAGATAACTAACCTTTTAGCAGAAAAAAAAGATCAATAATTAAAAACGTTAGTATTTGGTAACAGATTGCGCTGATTGTATAAGTGCTATCGCTTTTGTATGTATGAAAGGTTTATAGTAAATTTATTCAGGATTATTTCGTTCTTATACACTTTGTATGTATCGTACACGGTTTTCTTCTAAAGTGGAAAATACCGCGCTCCGGGACACATTCGAGGGCGCGGGGGGGTGACGCTCACCCCTGAGAGGGGGGGAGAGTAGATAAAATTAAACTTGGCTCTATAACCTACATATCCTGATAGATAAAAGTTGTCCTTTCATTTTGCCAAATTTTCAGCTAATCTTACTGAATTAAAAGATCAAATGAAGTCAATGGCACAAGGCACAAACAACCGTATACATGTAAATTTAAGGTCGTTCTTCATTTGTGCTAGTTTGTCATAATTTGATCTTAGAATTCCGGATAGACTATACGATCATACAAACATTGCAATGTAAGTTTAAACAGTTACTGAGCGCGCAAGGCGCGGCTTATTGGGTGCACTCCAAAGTTTACAAGTCGCACGCGAGTGCAATTTTGGAGTTCCGCGCATGTGGCGCGCTGACTCGTGCTTCCGGAATCGCTACACAAGCTTTAAAGTCAATGAAGTTGCAATTCATGTTTCTGACGTAAAATTCCGTCCAAAACAGCGATCTACACAAGAACATCCCGTAGAAATGTAAATTTTTGGTTTCCGAGAGACATTGTAGGAGATATTTGTTCATTACTCGGTCTTGTCGTTTGTACTTTAGCGATATGACTCGCTATTTTATAAATACTTGGAATCAGCTCTTAAAGCCCTTTCAACGGATACCACACATGATACAATCGAACACAAATTTCAAAATGCCATACAAAAAAAGAATTCTGATCATCAAATGCCGCATATTTAGGCGAACACCGCCCACTATTAATAAATATTAACGGTCGAATAATGCGTGTCGCGTAGAAATATAATGGCGAGATCTTTGATGGATGTAATTAGGCAACAAACACTGATTGAGGCCCTGACATGGTCGTAGCTTCCAATAAGCTAAATTTTAGTATCGAGAGGAGATCAAGGCAATAAAGCCAACATCCACGCCGCGCCGCGGCGAGCAAAGCTGACATTACTCTTAAACACCCTTGTTTTTTTATAAGTATTGGTACCTCCGTTAGGTAATAGTGGACACTGATCAGATGGAGGTTGATCGGGTCATGTTTCGGGAAGAGTAGCCCCAAAACCCCCCGCTGGCTGCGCCCTTAGGCCCTGATATGACCGAACGAACGAAATAAACTACACGACCTACATAAAACTAGGCAGGATAACCTACATGGAATACGGATATGATTACGACCATACATTACAATATATGAAACAAACATTGCAATGTAAGACAGTCCTAATTGAGTGCACTCCAAAGTTTACGCGAGCTCAACTTGCAAGTTCGGCGCCTGCCGCTGATTCGTGCTTCCGGAATCGTAACACAAGTTTTAAAGCTCAATGACGTTGTTATTAATGTTCCTAACTTAAAAGCAAGTACAAAACATTTGACAGCAGACAAACCGTGCAAGACTTCCAAGTCGTTGGTATTTTTGTGATGATATTCCGCAAATTCATTAGCTTTTATGAAATTCCGATGCAAAGACTCGACGGAGCAACCAAGACCGACGAATATTCGTTCCCAGTCCCGTCTCCAGAATCAGAACAGCTTTACAAGTCTGCATCATAAACCCGGCATCGTGACAAGTATAGAAGCGGTAAATTGCTATAAAATTGTAGAGCAAATGCTACAATTTGCATCTATATAGAGGGCCGCGCGCCGTCAAAGCCGGATTTTTCTTTTGTGTCGATTTAATCTGTTCTGGACCAGTTCCACGGGCGTTGCAATAAATCTAAATAGAGGTACGTTTTTTATTAAGTTAATTGGTAAAAACGGTTTCAATTGAGCTGAATATAAACGTCATTTAAATTAAAGAGTCGAGAGGGGATATCTTCCCGAGTATTGTTGGGAATTTTCAATAAATTGCCTAAAAGAGTCACTCGACTCGCTCCGGCTCTTATAATCGGGCACTGCCCCTCGGATTCTTAGACGGAGATTGATGAGAAAAATAATAATTTCGTGATTGTCTTGTAATAATGCGGAGTTTGATGAAGCCCTGCTAATTGATTTTATAATAATCGCTGAGAACATTCAAACTGGATCGACAGAATAAATTATGGAAGAATGATTACTGATACCTTCCATTTGAGAGAGTTTCCTAAGCTTTTAGAGTAACTTAATTTCAGTAAAATTTTACATTTTATACGTTAGAACTGATGAGTTTAAATAAAAATGTTTTCGACAGGTTCTATTATTCACTTATTCAAAACCTAAGATCTTTTTAATCTTACCATGAGTGGCACACAGAATGAATATATATTCATTCTTCGAAAGCTGCGATGCCTTACTTTCATCACAAATACTACTGTGAAGGTTGTGCTTCACGGATGGTGCTTGGCCGTCAACTTAAGAATAAAGTAGTTTTAGATTTAGAATAAGACGTATGACATGAGTCATAGAAATAAAATGTATAGTGAGTTATCGTCTGGCCTCTGGGCAATAAACAGTTTTAACGAAGTACCTCTGCTCTTATTATTCATCATCTGAAGCTAACCCCCAGCAGGCGTCACACTTGGTGGAGTCTGCGAAATTTTTAACTAGAGTCACGCGAGTATTGAAAGTTTCCCCGCTCCCAATTAATTTTGTCCACAGATTCTTGGGCATATATTACAATTACGTACTGGAAGCATACGGTTTGCATAGAAGCCGTACAGGAGCGGAACGCACTGTCTATATGCGTACGAAGCGCAACGAAGATTAAGTGCACATTTGACAGTGTGGTATTGTATGTCGTGACGGCACTGCCGTAACGGAGCGAGTTCGACAGACGGGTGAAGTTGTCGAATTATTGAATCACCCATTATCATTTTTCATACTATGCGATTATAATTTGTTTGTGCATCGTTTCGGACTCCACATTAAAATGGAGACGAGTACTTTTAATGGCTTATCAGACGTGGATGATTTTATTTTCCAATTCAAAATATTGGCACAAATCAAAAAATATGAACCTGAACAGTCGCAAGCAGCGATCGCAGCGTATTTATCAGGACCAGCGTTACAATTTTATAAGGCGAATCACGCAACTTTCACATCATTCGAAGATGTTTTGACGAAATTAAAAAACGAATTCCCGTCGAGCCAAAATTATGTACAAAGTTTTTATTATCGTCGGCAGGAGACTCATGAATCACCAATAATATTCTATTATGCTCTGGAAGCATTGGCATCTAAGGCCGGGAACATTGTAGAAACAGACTTTATAACTCATTTCATTAAAAATTTACATGACAACGTCAAATTATTCTTTACAACTTCAGCGATCAACACGAAGGCAGAGCTCAAAGCGGCTATCCAGCGGTACAATGAGTATCATTCGCAAGAGCAAAAACCCTCAATTGTGATCCCTATAAAAGAAAATCAGTATACAATGATTCAAAGCCAACAAGGTGGAAATCCACCATCACCTATGTACAATTCTTCCCCAAACGTGTCTACGGCACCCCAATCTGCATTTTCAACACCGATACCAGTACATACACCGGTACCAGTATGTGCAACGATGACCAACGACCAGGCAGTGAACACACCAGTGAACCGAAATTATCCAGCCTATAATTTCAGACAAAGAACACAGCAAAACTATCGTGGCAGCTACCAAGGAAATGCACATTCAAGATCAACGTACCGGAATGAAGAGAATCACCCAAACGCAGATGGACGACGCGGGACCGGAGCGGCGCGGCGTTAAACACACTACGCTCCGATACTATTACAGGCAATAATACACCAATACATAATAGGTCATATATAAATGTAGAAATATCTAATGACAATTATCTAGCTCTGATAGATAGTGGAGCAAGCGTATCTTGCATTAGTTTATCTATTGTCAAAAGTTTGAATATTAAATTTAATGACGATGATAGGATGTCGTTGAAGATAATCGGTGGCAAATTTGTTTGTACTGAGGGTTCAGTACAATTAAATATAATTGTAGATAATGTAGTATATAGTCACAAATTTAATATAATTGACATCAATTCTGACCAAATCATCATCGGTTATGACTTTTTGGTACAGAATGGTGCCAACATTGATTTTCAGGAGAATGTAATATGTTTACGTGGAAGATTTACCACGACATTGGTAAATAATATAAGGAAGGAACCAAGAAAACCAATGCCACTGGAAGAATCAAATAAAAAAGGCATCCGATGTGAAACGATATATTTTGCAGAAGAGAATAAGGATAGTATACAAATTGGCGAGGAATTAAACAATTCTCAGAAGCAGCAGCTAATGACACTATTGAATAAGTATGAAGATAGATTTGCATACAGTCCATCAAATCTAGGAGCATACAATGCATATAAAATAGACATCGAAACGACTGATGAGGTACCAGTACATAAACCGCCATATCGAATGTCGGAGAAACAGAAGCAAATTATTGAAGAACAAGTTCAGGAAATGCTCAAGAATGACGTTATAGAACGATCTCAAAGCCCATACGCATCACCAGTCGTGATTGTAGAGAAAGCAGATGGGAAACCGAGATTTTGTATAGATTTTAGAAGCTTAAACAAGAAAATTAAACCAGATGCATATCCTATACCGCGCATTGAAGAATTATTAACGTGTCTAGAAGGAGCACGTTTCTTTGCCGAACTGGATCTAAATTCAGGATATTGGCAATTATGCCTCGGAAAAGGCAAAGAAAAAACAGCTTTTATTTGTCAATCAGGTTTATATGCATTCAAGAAATTACCTATGGGATTGATAACAAGTATGGCCCATTTTCAGAGAGCAATGGATACAGTTTTAGCGGAAATGAAATACAAAAATGTTTTGGTATATGTTGATAACATCATAGTATATGCTAAGACTTATAAAGAATTTTTAACGGCACTGGAAAATGTATTACGAAAATTTCAGAAGGCAAATTTAACCTTGAAACCAACGAAGTGTAAGATCGGGTTTACAAGTTTAACAGTATTAGGACATACTGTATCAAAGGATGGCATTGGACCCGACATGGAGAAGGTAAAAGCAATGCGAAATGCAAAGCCGCCATCTAACTTAAAGGAACTAAGATCAGTACTAGGTCTATTTTCGTATTACAGAAAATTTATTGACGGTTTCGCTCAGATAACATTGCCTCTGACAGAATTGACGAAGAAAGGACGTAAATTTGAATGGTCAACAGAAGCGCAAAAGGCCTTCAATATAATGAAAAACAAGATTTGTGAAGCTCCAATACTCAGATATTTCACGACAGATGAAGATGTGACAACAAGACTGTATGTAGATGCATCAGATCAATCTTTGGGAGCATGTATTATGCAAGGCAAATCAGATCTACGGCCAGTAGCTTTTGCTTCGAGGAAATTAAGCGACGCGGAAAAACGTTATACAATTACGGAAAAAGAATGTTTAGGTCTAATATGGGCACTATCATATTTTAAACAATATTTATGGGGCATGGAATTTGAAGTATTTACGGATCATAAGAGCCTCGTATGGTTACGATCACGTAGAGATATGAATGGACGTTTGGCGAGATGGGCCTTGGCCATACAACCGTGGAATTTTAAAATAATCCATTGTAAGGGAAAGGACAATATTCATGCAGATTTCCTAAGCAGAAATCCCCTCTACAATGATGAAAAACCAGAAGAAAATATCGCACCGAATCAGGACGATTTATGTTTGTATAGCTTTGAAAAAATAGATTTATTACAGAAACAACAGGCTGACGAGGAATATAAAAATATATTTGAAAAATTATCAAATATGAACCAATATAAAGGTTATCACACGAAACGGAATATTTTATGCAAGAAAGTATGGGTTGATAACCAGCTGAAAAGTGTCACAGTTTTACCACAATGTTTATTTACAGAATGTATGGCAGAATTACATGATAACACATGGAGTGGAGGACATTTTGGTTTATTTAAAACCCTAAGAAAATTCAAGAATCGCTATTATATTCCGAATGCAGAAAAGAAAGTAGAAGATTATATAAAGTCTTGTACAAAGTGCCAGGAAAAGAATATTGTACACCAGAGGGCGCCACTGCAAAATGTGAAGATTCAAAACTTTGGTCATCGTATAGCAATGGATGTGCTTGGCCCATTCTGCAAATCAAAGGACGGACATAGATATGTCATTGGGGCTATAGAATACATGAGCAAATTTGCCATTTGTAAAGCGGTACCTAGAGTTACAGCAGAGGTTATCGCACAGTTTCTTGTTGAGAACATATTCTGCACCTTCGGGAGCATCGAATCAATCATCACAGATCGAGGTACAGTCTTCACCTCAAAACTGGTGCAAAATACAGTAGAAGAATTTGGAGGTCGACTTCTTCATACGACGGCATACCATCCACAGGCGAATGGCTTAATAGAAAGATTCTTCAAGACATTGACAACAGCTATGTCAAAATGTATACAAGAAGATCAGAAGGATTGGTCGTCAGCATTGCCAAGAATTGTCTTCTCATACAATACCTCAATTCAAGCATCTACAGGCGTCGCACCATATCATATAGTTTTTGGACGGGAACCGCATTTTAATCAAGATTTGAAGCTAAGACTACATGAGGAAGAACACACTACGTTAAAGGAAAAAGTGGATTACATACAAGAATTATCAGAGAAAGCAATGAAGAATATAGAGAAGGCACAGCGCTCTCAAAAACTACAATATGACAAGAAGACAAAATCAGTTCAATATGAGCCTGATGATTTGGTCATGATTATAAAACCAAGACGGTTGACTGGAAGAAGTTTAAAACTTTGTAGATTATTTATAGGACCCTATAAAATAATCCACCGATTATCTCCATGGAATTATGTGGTGCAAAGACTCACTCCTAATGGTCGTGCCAAAAATGTAATAATTCATGTTAACAGATTGAAGAAATTCTTCAATCGTTAATTAAAAATAAATTTAAACAGTTCTATATTTCTAGGGTGTAAATAATAAAACTATTATTTTTCAGCAATTTTTAATTCAGGCTGACTGTACAAGGATGCAGTTATGTTTGTTGCATTTGCAAGTGTCACTGTTGTAACTATAATTTAATTTCTTTCCACTATATATTAGCTGCATTTCTAAGATATTACTATAGGAAGTTCAATTTTTAATTTCTTGCACTATAAATTTATTGCACTTTAAGTTTATTGCATTTACGATACCTTTCCTTGTAATAATAATAACTTATAACTTTCACAGAATTCCAATAATTAATTATAACACTGATTTATTTTTTCAGAACTTTAATGTTTACACATGTTATAATAATCTTTTATTTTCATGTATCACACTGCGGAGGCCATACATAGCTGTCCCAGCTTTCTGGGATTTCAGCTACTGGTGTGACTGAATGCGGCTCGCATTCTTCATCCAGGCGGCGGCAGGATCGTGGGGTCTTGGCCTGTCGGGCCAAGGACTCTGCACCCTGCATCAGGCCAATGCAGACTGAAGATTTTATTTTATTTTCATGTCTGTAATATAATAAATTTTATTAATTTTAATTAAGTGATAGGTAGGATTTTTAATAAAAATATCTTTCGTTTCGTCTTTCAGTAATTGATTTCGCGAATTGTCAATGACATGGCATTTGACATGTCAATATGACATGCCATGCCATCATCTATGGTCGTGAAATTAATTATATGGTAATGGTTTTTATTTAGAATAGGTACAAGTATCTAGATTAAATTGGAAATTTAATCCAGATATTTTTTTTTTTAATGGTACGGATTTTTGGGACATATCTAATATGTTCCAGAAGTCTAATATTAAGCTAGTAGTGGACGATTGTCACTGTTTGTTTGGATGACTGGGACAAGTGTCATAGACAATGTGTCAGGCATCTAATATAAGGGCAGTGACATATCGTGGTACAATTGTTTGGAGCATGCGACGTGTGTCATACTCCAGGCAGTTAAGGTGGGAACATTCGAGGCGATTTAATCGGGTAATTTATTTAAGCCGGTTTTACACCAGGCGATTAAATTGTGGAAGCCTATCTTTTTAATATCGTATCGAATGGTCTATGCTTTAGAATAAGTCGAATGACACTTGGGGTAGTCAGATTGGTGCCTTGCCTTTTTAGCAGGGTTTTTGTCAAGGCGAAGCCAGTGTCAGACAACATGTCAGATTACGTAACATGCCATAGGCTAGTGTCTGCTCATGTCCTGACCCTGGTTATCTCTTAGCAAGAGACCATCTGGGTATGAATGTATGGGTATCCCTGCATAGGTAGGGACTTATTATGTGTTAGGCAGGAGTAGTCTGTCTAGTGTGTCTGTATTAGGATGAATTTCCCTCGTCCACCCCGAGACGGCGGGAAATGTGAAGGTTGTGCTTCACGGATGGTGCTTGGCCGTCAACTTAAGAATAAAGTAGTTTTAGATTTAGAATAAGACGTATGACATGAGTCATAGAAATAAAATGTATAGTGAGTTATCGTCTGGCCTCTGGGCAATAAACAGTTTTAACGAAGTACCTCTGCTCTTATTATTCATCATCTGAAGCTAACCCCCAGCAGGCGTCACACTACCCATTACTGCAATTATGAAATTTTGCGATTACTCAAAAACAGCTCGACCGATTTTATTCATATAGTTTTCATTAAAAGGACTTATAACGCCTCATTTTCACAAGTTACATAGTAATTTTTTTATTACGTAAATAGAAATATACAATTAAATAGTAATGGGTGACATCTTAGCCCTCATTGACAATCTAATGATCAGCCTATAGGTACCTACCTACTAACGCAACATCACAATACAATACAATTACGCTTTATTGCTGCATACAAAATAGATTACCAGAAGAAATTAAATACAAACAAATTAATTATTTATTAAAACAGGCGGTTTATCACTAAAGAGAGCGATCTCTTCCAGATAATCTGCACCTAAAGCTACTCGAAAAAAAGAAGCCGTGGGGAAAAGTAAAAGTACATTATGTTATATATAACATATACGTTATTTTCATCTTTTCCTTTTGTTCATCAATTGACCTTTTATTTCGCATACATACTTCCAATTTTCATCCATCGACGCGTGTTTATCTAATACCATGTTTTTGTTTCATAACCCCCTTCATTACGCCTCAGGCGATAATCCGATTACCGTAGCGTTTTGCCGTATACCTACGTGTGTGTCTACACACAGATAAGTACAGTCAAGAGCAAGGAAACAAGCCCCGGTTAAAGAAAAAGAAAACACATTTACAACAATCTCTATATATATAAAAGCAAGTCGTGTTAGTTACACTATTTATAACTCAAGAACGGCTGAACTGATTTGGCTGAAAATTGGTGGGGAGGTAGCTTAGAACCAGGAGAAGGACATAGGATACTTTTTATCTTTTTTTTCACTACATTTATCGACTTTCAGGCGGTACAAAGTTCGCCGGGTCAGCTAGTAACAAAATAAAATTGCGCTGAAAGTCACTGCTCAGCATTTGGACACGGGAAACTGTGACGCTGATTGTCAGTGATAGTTACCCTGTTACTGATAACACAAAAACTATATCACATTGTAACATATAATATGTATGTATAGCACGGCGGTCACATTTCTTTGCAACTGACAGTACAGTACAGCTCTGTTATCCGGAACGTAGCCCGAACCGTCTCGCATTGTGTCCACGGCTCTGAGGTGCTACTCCGATGTTCGAAATTCGACCGTCGTATAGTGCCGTCCCGCTCACTCAAATATACTTTTACAGGAGATCGATAGAGACAGCACTGGGGCATTTTATTTTCTGTTGTACCCCCCAGGAATTTTTAGATTTTGGTTATTCTAGGAATTTTATACTCACTCTTTTGATCCAATTAGGAGAGAACAAGAGCATGTCGGGCCACGCTCAGTGTAGGGTTCTGTAGTTTCCCATCCTTCACAATAGGCGGGTTTAAAACAGAGGTTTTAAGCCCGGGGTTTAAATTACGAGAAAGATTTCAAGCTCTATAAAAAAGGTCGTAAACGCCAAACTAACTGTAATTACTTATTACCTTCCGGAAGTTATCGATTATACACGCCACATTGAGCGGAATGTTTTAACGCAGTATGGCACTTAACTAATATGTGTAACGTTCGAAGTATAAGGACACCGCGCGGCACTTACGTCATTTTAAAGAAAATTATGATATTTTGCGATAACTCAAAAACAGCTCTACCGATTTTATTCAATATAGTTTTCATTGAAAGTACATAAGGCCTCATTTTCATGAATTTATCCATAATATTTTGACCTGTGGTTGGGGGAGGGCTATTTTTCCTATTCAACGACACCCCACACTAAAAAAAAACGAAAAATAAAATTCACCCCCACTTCAGATGTTCGAGAGGTACCCGAATATTTTTTTTTGGTTTTATTTTACCGTTTTGTCGGCGTGATACATACACATACTCATACCAAATTTCAGCTTTCTACTACCTACTAATGATCACGGAGCTAAGCCACGGACGGACGGGGAGACGGACAGACGGACCAAGTTGACTACGGAACCCTAAAAAGTGTCCCAAAATGTTAATATATTTTTGGTATTTCCATTCCGTTACCGCTATTTATATGGAAATGGTAACGAACTGGAACGATAAAAATATTGAGACACTTTTTTTCTCAAAATTAGATCGAATGACCTCGTGATTCTGAGAAGAAAATACCTAAGATATCCAAAATGTAAAAAAATGAGGTGTACAAAATAAAATTGCCCCGCTCAATTACACGACGGTCGAATTTCGAACATCGGAGTAGCCCTTCTGATCCGTGCACTCGAGCTTGTGACGTGTAATTCCGCCCAACTGTAACACCTGTGGCACGGTGAAATTCCGAAGGCAGTGTTATAACTTCCCACTTACACGGAGAATTCTCAAGCAATCTCAGTGTCGTGCGTCTATTGTCCACGTAAACAGCGTAAAGTTCTACTTATTCAGGCAGAAGTTAAAGTACTGTACCTACCCTTCCACCCACCACACCCACCGTCCCACCGACGCCCACCTACAAGATGGACAGATGACCTTATAAAGGTCGCCGGAAGGCGCTGGATGCAGGTCGCTTCCAACCGGTATATATGGAAGTCCAAAGGGGAGGCCTATGTTCAGCAGTGGACGTCCTATGGCTGAGATGATGATGATGATGATGATGACCTACCCTTACCTTTAGTTAACGTGTAACGTGACCGTACTCGCTAGCGGCAACGTAAATGATTCGTATGGATAATAGTACAGCGCCCCTAGCGGTTATTTTGACAACATTTCATATTTTTAAGACTATCATTTTATTACTTTTCTGAATTCTGCTTAAAAAGATGAAGTAATCTCTGTTTTTATTTATTTTCTGAGATGATTATTTATTTTATTATTAATTTATAAAAACATACTCATTTTAAAATGTGGCAACACCAAAACCAGAACTTAATGGAACGGTTACTTTAGTCGGTTTTCTTATTAAAAAAAAACTTGGTAAAACTCGGTATGCATCTGTCATCTGTCAACGTCAAATAAAAAAAATATATATATATTCGCTCTTTGGTTTAGACAACAACCCTATTCAGCCCGTATTGTCTTAGATTGCAGTTATTTGATGTATTTTCTTATATTTCTTTAAATACAGAAGAATAAATTCAAAGATTTTTTTTTAAGGTACACGACATAAAGCCCTGTCGATCTCTATATTAATTTCCACCTGTTATAAATATGAAATGTTGTCAATTCTACATACAAATCCTTTACGCAGTCGCTAGCGAGTACTGTCGCTTACACTCATGGTAAGGGTACTGGCTGGGAATATGTTCGCTTTGGCTGTAGGTATTACGGGATGCGGCGTTTCGTTTCATCTCGACTCCTTCGGAGGCTAGATGTACATGTCCGACCAAACACGAAGAAGTTGGATTTATGTTTGCTTTCGACTTGTTATAAAGAGATGTTTGCTTCGTTTCTTAATTTGGCGATATGAATAGATAGTTTAAGAACCCGTGTAATGTATGTTAACAGCCTATAGAGCATCAAATTGCGTTTGCGTTATAGGTATCTTACTCAATAACATAATGTCTCTTTAAAGTATGCCCTATGATTGTCTATTTACAAAATATGCGCCGGAAAAGTTTTCTATTTACTGCTTTTAACTCAAAGATGAGTAACAAAGGATAAGGTGCTGTTAAGAATAAGAGGGAATATGTCAATAGACGCGAATTGAATACGACTGTACAAAAGACGCCTACGGTAAAAGGCAAAGCATATGGAGCGGTTCAGCTCTATAGGCTTATCCGGGAGCGTATTCATCTCATTAAAAGTACGAGCTTTTGAACTATACTGTACTGGCTAAACTACGCTTAAGCCCATTATAGTACCTAACCTCGAGTACACTAGGCCGGGATAACAATGAAACTCCCAAATCTAGTTTTGCGTAAGCTAACAAAAAGAAAAACCGGGCAACGTTAATGCTAGGTACGGCGGTTTTCTGCTTGAATCCAGTTAGAAATGAGCACAAATTGTTTAAATTAAAGTGTATATTAAGTATTTTTAGATTCGTAAAATAATACGCAGTCTTGATACAGTACGAATCGATTTCACTATACTTAAAGGGTAAAGTCGTAAAAAAACTAATTGATGTCAGGTTGATATCTAGGTGCTCCTACTCATTGAGACGAATCGAATGGAATCGCAATAATTTTGTTCATATGCTAGGTACTACAACAAAACAGCGCCATGTCTTCAAGACGAAACATGTACGCAGTTAATAAGTTATAGCCATAGGTAAATATCATTATATGATCAAGTCGACACCAGCAAATTTCTATTCATGAAGTATACTACGAAAAAGCTTTTTTTCTGTTCACTGTTAACTCAAACATTGGTAACAAAGTATAAACGTGCTGTATCGAATGAAGGGAGAAAAATTTACAAAAGTATAATATATACATTTTTTTTGTTGTATTGACATACAAGCGAATTGAATACGACAGTACAAAAGACGCCTACAGTAAAACGAAGCGGTTCGACTCTGCAGGCTTATACGGGAGCGCATTCATCTCATTAAAAGTACGACCTTTTAAGGGAATTTTAATGTAATTCTGAACTAAAAAACTGTACTGGTTATATACCTTTGTGCCATTAAGGTCTTCGCACATTATAACAACTCAACGGCGACTCGATTCTATGCCAAATATTGAAATTTAAGCCCTATGTCATATTTACTAGGTTTAATTTCGACGATGCACCGATGCGTTGTCCACTCGTCGTCCACTACTAATATTTTTTTTTGAAATTAAACCTAGTAAATATGACATAGGGCTTAAATTTCCATATTTGGCATAGAATCGAGTCGCCGTTGAGTTGTTATAATGTGCGAAGACCTTTATGCAGAGTACCTAATAGCCTCGAATATAAAAGCAAATCTAGATTTGCGTAATCTAACAAAGAGAAAGAGGTTAGTACTACGGTTTTCTGCTTTAAATCGGATGGAGACAAGCGTAAATTAGGTAAAATAATAAAATAAAGCCTTGTAATAATAAAATAAGACCTATTTTAACGAGCAGAATTTCGGACCCTTTGAAATTAAAGAATTATATTGTTTTATCACTACGATAAGTGCAATATAACGGATCGATCGGCAGAATAACAAAAAAATAAAAAACAAATTTCAACCACTCGAAACAAACTCGCGAAGTCTACAGCTCACAGAGCCAAACCACGACAGTGATGTTACTAGCGTAATTAACGTTTATTCACCTATCTACATAAATAAGAAAAGAAATGTCATAACTGCAGGACTAGCATATTCGCGACTTCGTTTGTCGCCCGACTCAGTCACCTGCCTTGCTCGCACGGTAGTGAAGAGAAAGTGACAGGTCGTAATTGTCGCGCGACAAAGCATGGCACTAAAGTAGTGACTTAGAGGCAAACTGTCAGTTACATTGTCATTAGAGACATCGAATTTAGCTCCTGTAAATAAAGGAGCTGCGATAGCGCGCTATTTTGCAAAGTCGCCGTATAGTTCCCGCGATGCTCAACTGTCTACGGAATAAGATTACAAAGTTTATTTATTCGCCTCCGGGTAGCGGGGCGCGTGCACACAAAGTAACCACTTTTCTCCCCTTAAATAGATTCAAAGGATTTCGTATCGAGGGAAGCGATGACCTAATTCTTCATTTGTTGAAAGGGAACCGTACTGACCTGATGCAAAGCACGCCTTGCCCCGCGAAACTGAAAAGAAAAATAAGATGACGTTAGAAAAGGTTCATTGTCCGGTTAGAATGAAATGGGTAAAGGATTCAAGCTCCCAGCTATATTTGTACGTATTATATTTATTGATTGCGGCATACATGTACATGTGTTATAAATTACGGGAGCAATTTCATTGGTCATCTATTTCGGTCAGGTAGCTTTCGTATTGAGTGCCTCCCCGGAATCACTTCGGGAAGATTGTGTTAAGGTTTCGATGGATGAAAATA
Source organism: Apotomis betuletana (assembly GCA_932273695.1). Taxonomy (NCBI): domain Eukaryota; kingdom Metazoa; phylum Arthropoda; class Insecta; order Lepidoptera; family Tortricidae; genus Apotomis; species Apotomis betuletana. Next base: position 21,273,152 of record OW026303.1, on the reverse strand, counting down.
CCCTTTAGCAAATCAGTTTTTACTACCTTGAAAGATTCAGAAATAAAATAGGTACTCAACAATAAAACGAATTCGTAGTAGAAAATGTCCTGTACTTAATAATAATAATGTACATTACTATTCTTATATAACGATTATGACCTACTGTTGGCAGTGATCGGCATTTTGACACATCTAATACTTTAGAAAGAGATACATTTGTCACTATCAGGGTTTAAGACTTGTTGAATACAGGCTCTAAAAGTGCGATGCGATGCGTTACGTATTCTTCGTAGACCATGTATCCTTAAGGTGCCTTAAGTTATAACTTTTAAGCGCTTATTTAAAGGGCTTAGTGATGTTACTGATGTTACCACTTGGATCCTATCGGTTACTTAATAGCCTTGTAAGACCCAGCGACAAATTTAGGACATTTGCCAAAGTAATTTTAAACATTGTTTAATTGACCGTGAGGTTCCGTTTTCAAAAACTCAGAAATTATTTCAACCTCGTGACAAATGTTACAATTGCACGTAGGTAGGTACATTATGCGACGGATATAAAGCCCGCAGGCGTACGGAAGTTATGCAGTTCATGATGTACCTACATCACCGGGCTATATAAAGCCACACAAATGTACCTGGAATTGTCGTTGTCAACTGAAAATTGTTACGATTGCAAAACAGGTGCTAGGTTAGAGTAATAATCCTTTTCTACTGAAAGTAGTTCGGCTCAGGCTCGTTCGGTCCGTTTCTTAAAATGTCTGCTTCTTAAAATAGCCCTCTTCCAACATTGTCAGTTTCCTGAAATGTCTGCTTCTCAAAATGGCCTTCGTCGCACATTGCTCCAAATTCAGTAGGTGAAGTTTTATGTAAAATAGGGTACATAACTTAGAACATGTACGTACATTAACGCAGGTATCAAGTGGTGATAAGCGGCAGCGATTCAGTATATCACGTACGAGGGTGAAACCGCGGCTGTGGGTGGCTGTGGTTATCGGCCCAATCCCTGTTGTCTTATTTATTAACGCCGAGGTTTTAACCAGAACTCAACAATATTTTATTCAAAAAAGAGGATTTCGTACGAAAATGTTTCAGAGCTAGCTCTTTCAAGAATACCTATGAGGTTACTTCTGAATTAGTTATTAGACTAATGATCTTCAAAATACGCTCAAATTGGGGTGTAATTTACAGTTATTGCGTTTGACAGTGCGCAATGAGCGTGTTATTATATTTCTCTGTTCGAAATAGGAGTTCAGTGTGGATTTGGTCATGCTATTGACAGCTGTGTTAATGGTGAATCAGTTTAATCTCAGATTGTGAACATGTGTTAGGAGTACGACTGTCAAATTACATTGCCATATCAACCTAATGGTCCACCATTTGACAGGCGTAATCATTTCAGCAATTAAGAATTGAGCGAATAGTGGAATTGAATCTAAGAGCTAATTGCAACGTCCAGCTCCATTCAATGCAATTTGAACAGGCATAGGTCGATTTGGGTAACATTGTCCCTTAGTATTTACTTTAATTTCATGGATTTTATCGTTATATAGAATTAGAACGCCAGCGCGTGTAGAATGGGTGTTCAATATATTGAACACTATAGTATGTAGGTATTATATCTTATTGGAATAATCGGTATTTAATCTAGGTGAGGCATCATTGCCTTTGATGCGTAATCGTCGTACCTCTTAATTTCACATTCATAAGTTTTCTACTTATTCTGCCTTTCAGTTATTATTTTCGCAGATTGCCGCGAATTTTTGTTTTTCCCCCAACGGCTGCGGGGCCAAATATTTAGTCTTCTTACAAAGCACTGAATAATATAATAAGGTAATTTATTTTACGTGCCGAGAGAGGAAGATGTAATGGAGAAAAAACGTATTTATTATAATGTGATTATTTGACGAATATGTGGTTTATGATGTTTAATTAGAGGTTTTCGTAATATATATGATTTAAAAATACAATTTACGGTTTATGTTCCACAATTGTAATTTATTTATGGTGTCAGTCGCGCCACACTTATAGTAAGGTCACCCGAAGTAATTGCGACTCTAGTCTAGAGACAACTTCGTCTTTTGATCATATAGAAACGCAACATTTTATAACTATGAACCACTGATCTCTTTCTTTATATGAATACTGCCAAACTACAGGCAACAGGCAGGAAGGTTCTGGGAGTTCTTAAAATGTTGCGCTTCTATAATACCACCAAAAGACGCAAATAAGTTCCTCTATAGTCGCAATTGCCTCACAGTCACAGGGGACCTTACAGCGTTAACAACTATATTTTAAAAACTTATCTAAAATTAATTCCAAGTAGTAGGGACTGTTCCCTACAAATAATATCGTAATATATAAGTTATATATCTACTTTAGCGATGTGCTTTATTTCCCTTTTAAATTCAACTGCTCAATGACGCTGAAGCTTGAATATCGGATATCGGAACATATATGTGTATGGGCAATACGTGACTGAAATGGAATTAAGAAAAAAAAAACTAATCGTTCTCATTATAACAGAGTTAGCGTTTTTATTGTTATTTAATTGTGCATACACGAATACAGTTATTGTGGATTAAAATGACAGTCGTTGATACACTCATATCACGCGTTTCTTAGGAATTATACAAGAGATTAACAATTAAGCAAATATAATTCAAATGAAAGTTGTCACAGAAACGCTTTTGAATGTTAGTCAGTTATTATTTTCATTAATTACGAACAAGATTACAAGTTAATGATTACACATGGCTCACCGCACCCCGCGCGTTGTTTGTGTTTTCCATTTGGGTAAATCTAATGTTAAGCTGGCATATAAATTTATCCTTGTGGGTGTTATACGGGAAAACTGAGTAAATTAGGTAGTTGTAAGTCCTTATAATTGTTTTAAATGATGGTAAAAAAGTAAATTCAAAATTTAGAAAATCAATACTGAAGTGCAGTCGCAAAATCGAGCAAACAGACCGATACGGTCGTCACGCGACACATTGTAATATATGTATATACACACACATAGTAATATATGCATTTTATATTTATATTATAACAGAATTCTTAAATTGTATTGAAATTCAATTTTTCGACTTCCATCTTTCTGTAGATCATACAACCACGCAACCAAGTTAGTCGTATAGCGCTAGTAGTATAACATTTCGATATTTTTATGGTAGGTGCTCTTAATCCCTTTGTGCGAGCGTGCCCCGATCGACCTTCACAGAATCTCAAGCTATTCACAGCTACATGACAGACATCCACAAGTTGCGTGGTTGTATGATGGCGTCAGTAGTATAACATCTGTACTTTTCGATATTTTTATGGTAAGTGCCACATATATCTTATTGGTAAGTGATGCGCTTAGCTAATCCCGTGTAGCACTAGTCCCGACTGGCCTTAATAAATCGCCTTTAGTCCAGGACTGTAGGCCGGAGCCTATGATTAGAGCGGTCAGGGGTCGGCGCCGGATCTAGTTTCAGGCTTTGGCAGTTGGCTAGCAATTTGGAAGGGATACTTCGCTGGTAATTACGTCGACAGTTCTGCCTCAAAAGTGACAAAAGCTGGGGTTCCCAACATTTGTATACATATGTAATTTTAACGTGGTTGATACACGTACAATGGGCTAGACGAAGTCCATAGTTCTTGCATTGGGTCGCCGTCGTCGAAATCGATGAGGAGGACTATACATATATGGGCTGGACCATTGAATGGCCCATTTATGAATGAATTTAATTCATCATAATCATGTAATTTTGCAGCTTACTGTACGCCCCCCAAAACGTGTATGGTAAAGAAAAATACCGAAGACGTATCATAATCACCCGCAAAATATTGAATATCTTTTTATTTTGAGTAGTAACTATACTCTGCCGTGTTAAGCCAAACTCACGTAACTTGAGTTACAGTAGTTTAGGTTAACCGGGCTTAATTGATTCGAAATAGTATCTTTTATATATACTTTAAAGATTTTCAATTTTTACCCTCAATTTTCGTAGATAATTGACTTGGCAAACTCCTGTAACTTCGATTTTCAACTGTGGATTTATGCGCATTGCTGTATTTTTAGTTACCACAAATACGCTTAACAATCGCGATACGTTTGAGTTTTGTCAATTTGCGGTAACTTTCATTACTTACATGAATTTGTCGAAACCACACTAGTATGAACCTGTCGTGAAATAATGACAATCAATCTACAGGCATAAATGCTGCTAAGAAACAGGATCTTTTGAAATTATTTAAAAGTAAGCCTGCTGATCGACGTACTTTTTTTGAAAATTTGCCTTTAAATGATATAATGATTGAAATAGTGAATCCTATTAGTTTTTACAAAAGTACACCAAATATGGTTGAATATATATGTGATAGATGTTTATTTTAAACTAAATTAGATATTGCATAATTAAGGAGGTTCCTGGAGGTTTACTGACCAAAATATTTTAGTTTTATGTCTCAAAGACAAGTGATAACAATTATTAAGTTAGGTACAAGATACTGTAATGATTAAAAGATTTTTTCTACAAATGAGACTTTTCTTTAGTGTTTTTTTTTTTTTTTTTTTTTTTTTTTTTTTATGTCAAAGGGGGCAAACGAGCAAACGTATCGCCTGATGGAAAGCGATTACCGTCGCCCATAAACACCTGCAACACCAGAGGAGTCACAAGTGCTTGCCTACCCGGAGGACGAAGATAGAATGCCTCTATGCTAGTAATTTCACCGGCTATCTTACCCCCACACCGGAACACAACAACGTCAGATTTATTCAAAGCATCACTAAGATACTGGAGATCAGCATAACCGTTGGGCTTCCGCCTGAGTGAAGGCTGAGGGCATATTAACGTATCTGTAGATACCATATTTTGCGTAACTTAAAATGTATGCAATTTTAGACCGTCATTATTTTTAATGTTAGATAATTAAATCATATAAATGCTGTAATAGTTGAAATTTGACATGTCATTAGTTATTGTTATTTTTATTCACATAAAAAAATTAGAAAAAAAACATCCATAATTTAGTGAGTTATGATAAGTTTCTTGTCTGAAACTTTAACAGCGTTTTTCTCGAAATGGCCATTTCTAAGATACATGAGATTGGTTTAATAGGGCAGTACTGTCGTTGATTAACCTATGTCATTTTTTGTGGCAGTAGTGTAGTTAGATGCAGTTCTATTGCAGTTGTTGAAGTCGCCATGCAGTCCTTTCGACTGCACACGGCTGCAAGCTAGGTGCGTTGAAGTAGATATCTATACAAACTGCAGTCAAGTTTGGTTTTAACTATTTTAGAACTTGTTAATGTTGAATACAATTCAATCGACATTACTCAAGAAACTGAACCAATTTACTCTCAGCTACTAAGTGGGTGGCACACTTCTCTTCTAATACTAGATTTTCTCAAAAAGCTTTCATTTGGCATGACTGCGCGCAATTTAAGCCCCGATATTGTCTGCGGCGACATTGATTTGCCGTTTCCTATAATTGACGAGGTCGAAGGCCGGGACGACTATCGGCTTTAGTTTCAAACAAAGAAGAGAGAAAATCGTATTGATGTTTATTTTTCACAAAATACGTACAGTCAAACATAGAACCTCCTTTTTTGAAGTCGGTTAAAAAGGAGCATAATTATGTATATCCGGTATGACTATAATCTGGTGATAATGTTCGAACCGTTGTTCCTCTTTACAGTATATTAGTTTGTCCTTCTGTCAAACACGCGTGCGGTTTCTTAACGCATTCACTGCCACCAACGTAGGTAAATATGTGTTTACCGTCATACAACGTTTGTTCCTAGGCCACGCTCCCTAGCAGCGAATGCGCTAACGTAGCAGATTTGTCAAAAGATTGCGGTGCTGAGACTGCCTGTCCTTTGGGGCAGAGCGAGCGAAAATTTATAAAATGGACCAATCACATTCTTCAGATTTAAATGTACTTTTAGGCTTCACAAAGACGCAGTCTGATTGGTTCATTCTCTCCGCTTCGCTTAAGTGGTCAGGCAGCCTTAGTTAACCACCGCTAGCCACTCGCATCTCTTATTTCTGACAATACGAGTATTAATGCAGTCGACGTTTTTAATCTAAATCTGGGACATGTTCGAGATTTCGCTTTTATATTTGTGCGACGAAATTGATTTGGCGTTTCCTATACCTAATTGACGCGGTCAAAGGTCGTACTACCCTAGTTTTTAGAAAATGATATCCAAGAAAATGTTTTTTGACAAACGAACAAACAATTGGTTTATCTTGCGGTAGATCTATCTTTTTTCCGGCATACTACTAAGACAGTCCAGAAAGTGAACTTCAGCATCAGAGTAACACCGTTTATTCCTTATACTTGCTTATCTTTTAGAGTTTTAGTTACGGACGTGATGCTTCTCAATTCTTGTCCTCCCGCCATATTGCCGTCCACCGCTGTCAACCAATCCGAACGCTCGACCAAATCGAGAGCTTTACACTTTGAAACATCCGCTTCCGGGCTTACAATACTTTTAAATATTTTGATGATAAACAAAATTACTGTTTATCAAAATATAAGTAATAAAATCTATAATTAATTAAATAAAGTTGATAAGTAATATTGTTAGAAATTACAAAATGCTTACAATATTATACTGTATATAAATACGGCATAAAAACGTCACACGCAGCCGTTACTTTCGACTATACTAGTATACATAACCGTCAATACTCAAAGACTCACTGAAAGGGATCCCTTAAAGGAATAAATTTGCTTCCGTATATTTGCAGATAGCCATCATATAATTTCCACAGCAAAAGTCAAATATCTTGTTATTTCAACTTAAACATAGTTTAATTTGGATCAGATTTAGCTACATATAACCTCATCGGGGTGCCAAAAAAGTTACAACTATAGTCCAAAATGACACAACAATGTATAGTCCGAATAATTGAGTCGTTATCTTTTACGTATTAAAGTTTGATTTTGATGTGTACTATTAGTACTCGTAGTATGTGTAAATCGGGTATGAACGTTGAATGCAATATAAACTAAGTACCTAATTAGGATCATAGTTTTGTGCTTTGGATCATAAAACGGAGATTCTAGGGTAATGTACTATCATTACTTACCTAGGGCGGTGAATCCGAGAATGTCCCAGATCGCACGTATTTGTGGCTCGAACCGAAGGCGAGGACCATAAAATATGCTATCTTTACAAAGAAACGCCCGTGGTTTGTCTAAAGTTTTACGTCTTATCTCGGCCACGAAGTGAGATTTTCTCCCCACTTTCAGCAGGCAGAAAATCCCGTTTACGGCCTAGGGTGCCATTAATGCTACGGAACTAGCGATGTGTCATTGAAAGATTAAAGCTAAGCTGCTTAATCGTCGCCATCCAGTCCGTGGTTCCGCGATACGAGTAATATTTCCCGGCGTACAGCGAGCAGAGTGTGCATGCATCTCATAAGCCGATTACTTCGTCTAAATTTGGATGCGGTGCTAAGTTAGCCGCCGCTAGCCGCAATAGCAGTGTTCTCTTATTTGCTTGTGAATTCTGGCCGAAATATCACCAATACCACGTTTGCGATGGACTTTTCTTTAGAAAGCAAAGCGAATTAGCAAATATGAATTTACATACGCCATACGACGGATATATGGCCGATACCTGGCTCTCATTTAAATGTCAATGTTAATCGAAGGAATCGATATGAAGGCCTCCAACATAGTGGACCGGCGACATTGTTAGGATCACGCGAAGTCGTTGGTTGAGGGCGGCTCACGACCGATCGTTGCGGAGTATGTACTTTGGAGGACGCCTGTTTGATACTAACTTTTAGTAATCCCAGCAAAGATGTCTATTAACTTCATCCAGAGTTTTAAAAGGAATGAGCGGAAAAATATAAAAAAAATAGTTTACTCCTAGTGCTGGATCGAACATATGTAAGTGAATAACTATGCTATAGCGTGTGGCTCTAAATAGCCAAAAGCCCAGATTTATGTTCACGGATGTGACTGTGAAAATCGTTGGGAAAGTATAACAACGCGCTCACAAAGCATTTCCACACCATGTGTCCGTCATAAAACATATTATCAATGTTACTACTTAAAACAGGGCCATTGCGATTTAGGAACCCACAGTTTGAATTTTTCATTGATTATTTTTGTTTTAAATACTACTCGAATTTGTCAAAATTCACGCAAAATAAAAACAGTTTTTTTTACTTATTTTCGACTGTACGAAATGACAGCATAAAATAGCTATGTTGCTTTCTAGAAACCAGGGAAAGGTATTATTCACTTCAAAAGTTCGTTGAAATTATCAATATATTTGTAATAACATGTTTTTTTTTAATAAGGAATAAGGCGTCTAACGGGAACTTAAGTTAGAGTACCAGTACTCTGAAGTTCAAAAATCGTTATCCAACTGCTCACCGAACCGAACTATAACTTAAAATGGGACTGCGAGAGATGATACAGTACGAACTTCTAAATTCTGATTTCGGAATTTAGAAGAAACATGTTTGAATGGAGTGAACTAGTTAAGTGCATTGGACTCGGTGGATCGGAGAGCTAGGAGAACTTCAGAGTTAGGGGTACGGGTGGGAAGTTACCCGATTAGATACATTTAAAGGGTGTAGTTTGGAGAATGTGCTGTAAAGACACACGGGTTCCAACTTGTTTTTTCATTCGGACTATTAATAAATGCCATCAGAGTTTCTACCTTCATATAGTGGCTTATTTGCTCTATACTCTACGACGTTTGATGACACGTCATCGCCACTCGGCTCGAGAGCCGCTTTCCGTGAGCATTCATTGACGGTAGCCGACACACTAGCTTTGATCTGGTCGGTCCATCTCATCGGCGATCTTCCTCTAGCTCTGACACCTTCCACTCTCCCTTGAACAACTAGGCGTTCAATGGACGTTTTGTCCGTCAGTGCCCGTTACTGCAAACGAAGCCATATATGGCAGATAATAATGTCGACGTTCAAAGTCGACGTCGAGATTCAAATAAAAAAAGAATAATATAAATATATGCGGCAACGGGTTAAAGCACTTTTCCTTCAGGGTCCATAAATTTTTTCAACAATACGTATATTACGGTCGCTTCAAATTACGCGCTACATTTCTCGCTTCAAAAAACCGGACGAGTGTGCATATTCGAACGTTGGTATGAAACCTACAGCGGTTTAGTCGTAGTCTTCCATAATGTATCGCACAGCTAGTAAATGCCAGTAGTTACCTACAAATTGTCCGGGATCATTACGGTCCGGTCACGGCCCGGGCCGGCCCGTCCCCGGCGCTTCCGCTTCTTTGTTTAACTTTATCTTGGAGTGAATTAAATTAGTTTTAACGTTTGCGTAAACGCTCCGAATGAAACACTAATTTTATTCTGTAGCAGTGCTTGAAGGACTTCATTTGTAGGATGAACGAATTTGGAGTTAATTTAGTGAGTTATTTTGAAACATTTAAATTAGGTAACAAGAAGATTAATGTTTCACAAGTATTATTTTACTATAAGTAGGTACATGGTTTTACTCATAACTTGAATAAAAAAAAAAAACTTGTTTTTTATTTTAACACTTAGTTTGTGTTTGTGTCCCGTACGCTACGACGGCGAGCGCGGGGCAGATTTAACGCTGACAGTAAATATAATTATAGGTATCTCCATGTGTATAAAAAAACATGCCCAGAAAACACACTGCACCGTCGGAATGTGTAACATTTTCTCATCGCTATGCATTCATTCGCATGCATTCGGCCGGACAGCTCTATCCGTTATATTATCCGCACTAGTGTGAACACCTATTTTGTTGAAGTTGTCCGCGTGGAGCCGATGAAAACTCTCTCAAATTGAAAATGAATCTAGATACGTCGACAAAAATATTCCGTCGGGTCTCTTTTTAAAGTTACAACTGTTCACACAAAATTATAAGCAGTGGCGAAGCATTAATAAAAGTATAGATAAATTATTGTAAACAATAAATGTTATTGAAACATCTGACATAGGTAAAATCATATTGTGGGCACCACCATATCACAGAATATGCCATATTACTACAATAATGGAATAGCACACCTTAACTCAATAGAAAGACACATTTCTTTAACATAAATAAATTTATCAAGCGCTTCAAGTTGATTAACCCGAGGCGTTGATAGCCTGGCAACTGAAGCAAATTTTATTAGTTTAGGGTTCATATTATTCATCTGTGGTTTAGGTGCTTTTTACAAGATATAATCTACCTTCACATATCCCGATTCTCGGTGTGTCTGTAATCAAAACCGGCTAGTTAAAATTTACCCACTTTCCATTTCACATCACTCCAATGCAGTCTTCTCATTTATGGATTTTTCTTAATATAATAAATCTTATAAAATAATATTATAAATCTAATAAAAGCCGGGAGGGCGCCACCATGCCGGTGTGTACATCGACTCTGTTGTTATAGCAATTTAAAAAATTGAAACTCTGCGAAAACGTAACGAAAAGTGAAAAACGACTAAGTTTACATGGTTTTACAAGTGGAAAAATGTGGAAAGTGGAAAAAATTATCAATATACTGAAGAAAAAAGTGATAAACAGAAACTGTGATAAATTTGTACTAAAGTGACAGTTATGTGCAAAACAATATAAAAGTGACTGTTTTAGAAACACTACAAACCCGAATTTATCTTCGTATAAGACTGCCAAAGTGATTTTTTTCGTATTTATGAAGAAAAGAAATACATAACCTAAATGTGCTAAGTCATCTTACATTATCAACAGTTCTTGTATCCCATATATAACATTGATTACAACGCCATCTAGCGTGATCGAGCAGAACTACCAACCATACTCAGACACGATAAGGAATGCAACTACGTCTAGCCTAAACGTGCCCGTGCCTTGTCTTCGAAGTAAGAAACGCGCGATATCTCCGCAAGAGGGCACCAGTAATACCATAATATTCTGTCTTGGATTATAAACACTGCTACTTAATTGGAATAAAAATGGAAGAATTAAAATCATTAATATTGGAAATGAAAAGTAATATTGAACACAGATTCACAACTGTGGAATCGCAGCTACAGCAAACAGAAACCACAATAACAAATAAAATAAAAATACACATAGATGAAAAGTTTGAGAAACTGAATGAGGATGTTGAAAACTTGCGCACACAAATGAATGACCAAGAGCTAAGATTATATAGACTGGAAAAGAACAGTGTTGAAAGAAATCTTGTATTCTTCGGTGTAAATGAATCAGAAAAAAGCTACTTTGAGCTTCAAAAATTAATACTAAATATAGTAAATAAAAAGATCCAAATAAACATACAAGACAAAGAAATTCAATCGTTAAGAAGAATGGGAAAGAAAGGAGAAAATCCTCGACCTATATCTGTAACCCTAACCACACTTGGCACAAAGATCAAAATATTGAAGAATAAGAAAAAATTGGAAGGTACCAATATGTATATTCAGGAGGAATTCCCACCCAAAATTCTGGAAAAAAGGAAAGAATTAAAAGTGCAAAGACAACAACAGTTAGATATGGGGAAAATTGCGTATATAAGATATGACAAGCTTATCATTAAGGAAAAGACGATTGATAAAAATAACAAGAAAAGGCCGTTACCACAATCCCCTGAAGCTAACACTAGTACCACTGAAGTGGACGAAGATACCCCAATTAGGACAGAGCGCAACAGCCAAGATAGTAAAAAGCACAAAAAATCAAAAACACTATAATGGCATTTGTAAACCGAAAAGAAGAAGCATGACAACCACAGGCCCCCTCCAGTAAACTTGTACACGATACAAAAAAACACAAATATAATACAACCATTCTCCCAGTACGGCCGGTCACCGAGGGAGAGTTTGACCAAAACCCACCAAGGAAAACCACTCAAACGAAAAATACCTTCAAAATTTGTACCTTCAACGCAAGATCACTATCTTCGGAACTAAAACTTATTGAGCTAAAAACAGCGCTACAAGGCATCAACCACGATATTGTAGGACTCAGCGAAGTTCGCCGTCTTGGAGAGAGGATAGTAGAAGACGACAAATACATCATGTACTACTTAGGCCAAACCAAAGGACTGTACGGCGTAGGTTTCCTAGTAAAGACTAAGCACAAAGAAAAAATCAAAACATTCACTGGAATATCCGAAAGAGTTTGTATTCTGGAAATAGAACTAGAAAATCAACCTTTCGCAATAATTCAAGCATATGCACCTACTGAAAACTCACCCCAAGAAGAAATAGACAACTTTTATAAAGACTTAGAGAAAGCTCACGACTCTACATCTACGAAGCACACAATCTGTATGGGAGATTTCAATGCACAAATCGGAATTCCTAAGACATACGAACGCTCCGTTACTGGTAAGTACGGATATGGCAAAAGAAGTGTTCGAGGAGAAAGACTCATTCAGTACGCACAAGAATATAACCTAAAAATTATGAACACAATGTTTAAGCTCAAACCTAAGAACCGATGGACATGGATATCTCCAGATAAAAACACAAGAAACGAAATTGATTACATAATGACCACGAAACCCCATATGATTTCTAAGTATGAAGTACTTTCGTCGTTCTCATTTGGATCGGACCACAGATTATTAAGAGCCACCATACACTTGAAATCAACGCGGAAGAGCAGACGTAATTTTTCTAATACATCTAGAAAGCTAAAAACAGTAGCTGAGCAAGAAATGTATCTTAAGAACCTTAATACCTATATACCTGAACTTATAACGACGCATAACAGCTACACAGCAGAAGAATATTATCAAAAAATCATTAAATATACAAAGGAAAGTTTAAAAAACATTATAAAAACAAATAAAAATAAAATACTGTCGGAGAAAGCGCTAGAGCTCATGAAAGAAAGAAGTAAACTACAAAATAAGCATTATCTAAGCAAAACTGACAAAGAAAACTTGAAAACACTTTACAAACTTACGAACAAAGAAATAAGGCAATGCTACGAGACTTATAGAACAACCATAATACAACAACACCTTGAAAACTCCAGATCAGCTAAAAAAGCTCACAAGGAACTAAACAAATCAATTACTTGGATCCCATCTCTTGAGTCCGGCACTAATAAAAGCAAATCACGTACAGAGGTTATAAAAATAGCTACTGACTTTTATACTAAACTATACAGCGGACCGGACGCAACAGAACAAAACGAAGTTGTCCATACATATTACTGTACAGATACTTGCCCAATACAGCAGTTTTCAGAGCCAGAAGTATTAAAACAAATAATGAAACTCAAGCCGGAAAAAAGCCCAGGAGCCGACGGGATCACTAATGAATATATCAAGGTTGCGAGGACTCTACTTTTGACACCAATCACTATCCTATGGAATAAAATCCTAGAGGAGGAAACTGTGCCATACCTATGGTTGGAATCTGAAATTACATTGTTATATAAGAAAGGCAACCCAGCTGACATAGCCAATTACCGCCCCATAAGCCTCATGTCTTGTTTTTATAAACTGTTCGCTGCCTGTCTACTACAAAGAATATCAGGAAGCATCGACGCACGTCAGCCGATCGAGCAAGCCGGTTTCAGAAGCGGTTTCAGCACAGTGGACCACATCCAAGTCGTGGACCAGGTGATAGAAAAATATTTAGAATTCCGTAGACCCCTATACATAGCTTTTATAGATTACAAAAAAGCTTTTGACTCAATATCACATGAAAGCATTTGGAAAGCTCTAGAATCACTAAATATAAAAGAAAAATACATTAACATCCTAAAGAACATCTACGGCAACAGCACAAGTAGAGTCAAACTAGATAGACTCGGTTCAGCAATCAACATAAAGAGAGGAGTCAGACAGGGCGACCCCATATCTCCAAAGTTATTTATAGCCGTTCTACAATACATAATGGAAAACTTACCATGGTCCAAACGAGGCATTTGCATTAATGGAAACTTTTTGAGCCACCTTAGATTTGCCGACGACATAATTCTGTTTTCAGAAAGTCCACAACAGCTAAACGAAATGATAAATGAACTAAACAAGGCAAGTTTAAGAGTCGGTCTAGAGATGAACCTCGAAAAAACAAAAGTGATGACTAACTATCATGTATCACCGATTTATATCAACAACATACCTCTCGAATTTGTAAAAAAATATATTTATTTGGGCAAGCAAATATCGTTTCAAAAAGACAGAAACCTGGAAGAGGTAGAGCGGAGAGTGGCAATCACCTGGAAGAAATATTGGGCGCATAAAGATATTTTTAAATCACAATTGCCACTAACAGCTAAAAAAATTGTTATGGATACGGCTATACTACCATGTCTAACTTATGGGAGTCAAACTTGGATAATAGACACAGTAACTAAAAACAAAATACAGACCAATCAAAGACGAATGGAAAGAAGCATCATGGGACTGAGACTCAAAGATAAGGTGAAAAATGAAGAGATCCGTAATAAAACTAAAGTTACAGACGCCTTATCAGTCGTGCTAAAGAGTAAATGGAAGTGGGCAGGTCACATCGCTAGGTACGAAGATAACCGATGGACTCGGAGATCAGTAGAATGGTCTGGACCTTCGGGAAAAAGAGCGAGAGGCCGCCCACACGCCAGATGGGCGGATGAAATAGCGGCAATAGCAGGCCGAAATTGGCTAACTACCGCCAAAGACAGAGCGAAGTGGTATACCTTGGAGGAGGCTTTTACCCAGAGGGGGTCCATACAATAATAATATTTTAAGTAAATATTTATTTAGTCAACTCGAATGAAATTTATGTGAATTATGTTAAATCAATTGTCTTATAATTATATTAATATTGTAAATTGTTTTTTTGCATGGAAAAATAAAGCTTTATTATTATTATTATTATAATAAAAGCCGGCACGAACGAGTGTCCGACCGAGGCAGAAGAGTGATGCAATGGCGCGAGCGCTCTACCGGGCTCGATAAATTCACCTAACGAGAGGATCCTATAGCACAGCACAGGCCCACTGAAACGCATCATAAACTATAGATTTATGAAAGAAAAGCGGAAACATTATATAGCCCTAAACCGTAATTTTTCACGATTGTTTATATATTTTATCAAAATTAATTCGACGGTTTTCTACCTGCCGATGACAATGAATTCGTTGTTTTTTTAAACGAGTAGCTCTAAGGTATTTGGACTTGGCTTACATTATTTGACTTGACGTGACGTGATACCTTTATCTTTATTACAGAATTCTTAAATGCTTTCTATGGAGAGTCATCATTTCAATAAAACCATAACCAGTTATTTTCTTTGACCTCTTATTACGCCGAAATGGCTGGACGGATTTAAATTTTACCGGAATATATAAAGAAAAAAGAAATACACGAAGTTGCGGGGACCTTCTAGTATGTAAATATGTGCCGCTCCCGTATCTGAATATTTCCTAATCTTAAGGCTGTCATTAAATTCGCATCGAGGTCGGGGCGTGCGGGCAAATTCACAACATTTAAAGTCTTAGGTACAACGAGGTGTAATATCGAATTGATGCCTCGAAAGCCCCTATCAAAAGCCTATTTAACTATCCTTAACGTAATGGCGCCAATAATAAGCATCTTAAGGACTTTCTTGTTCAATTTCTTTACTTGTAGTTTGTAAATTTTTCAACAACTGGTAAATTACATAATCGTAATCATACGTATGATTTGGTACTGTCGTATCGTATTATCATCTTGTGTTTTTGAAATATAAAAAAATATTTTAGACAAATGTCACATACTTCAAAGCTGGACACATACTTTATATTATTTATTCATACGTAAAACAAAATTACCGCATCAAAATCTTTTTTTTTCCCAGTGCTGGAAAGCGGAATCCCATATAGCATCCTACATGTAGGTACCTATTACATGAAAAGAAGATCTTAATGTTTTATGTGTATCTTATAATCATATAATAATACACTTGAAGCATAAAGTTTATCATAGGTATAATTAATCGAATTTTTAATCAATTCATTGAATTGGTATATTTTTGCGTCCATGTTCATTAATATAATAGGTAGCACCGATATATTACGCTTGTTAGTCGGATTTTATCGATTGGTTGTAAACTATCTCCGGGCCATGACGCTGAAAAATGGTTCAGTTTAATGTCTATTTGATGGCTATGATAAGAAAGGGTGGAATCATTAAATTATATTGGGTTAGGATCGCTTTATTATTTCACAGATATTATTTTAGGGCAGCTGCCGAAGTCTTTAAATAGATTCTTACAGGCAATGAAATATGAAATGGACTTTGTACGAAATGGAAAGGAGAATCTTTCGTCTTTTAACAATTATTTTGTCAGTTTCAATTATTTTTCAGCGGTTCGTTATCGCAGTAAACACTTATTTGCATTTTGGAAAAATTCAATTGCAAACGCCTGTTGTTGTTTCCCTAGACAGCAACATTTCTACCTCATAACACTTGTTTTTCATTACAAAAATATACCACATAACATAAAACCTAAAGCCAAGCGGGAAGGCCCTCAATAAGAGCGCGTTCTATTTTGTTCTTACAAATATCTTGTTAAATTAGTTGTATTATTAGCACTGTTTTCCCAGATAGGCGTGAACAAAATCTCCTGGCTTGCTACATTTATATTGCCGACTGGAGGTTGTCTAGAGCTAGCAATAAACATTCTCGTTTTTTTTAATGTAACGGGAAGCTTTGTTGAATAAATATTGCTGCTTAAAACTCTAACGATTGTACAACAGTTGTATAGGATTTCGTTTCCTTTGTACTTGTTTATCAAAGCGCGGATTTCAAGATATTCAGTATAGTGTTGTGTCAAAACTTTCTTTTGATCCTGCATTCTTAGATATATATAAAATAATAA
This sequence comes from Apotomis betuletana, assembly GCA_932273695.1. NCBI lineage: Eukaryota > Metazoa > Arthropoda > Insecta > Lepidoptera > Tortricidae > Apotomis > Apotomis betuletana. Next base: position 21,256,372 of record OW026303.1, on the reverse strand, counting down.
TACATACAGGTGGGTTAGGCCATATTAGCTTAGAACTTCAAAACGTTTTAGGAGTAGTTTAACCATCAAATGATAAAACGCGAAAGTTTGTCATTGGCCCTTGGTTAATGTATCTATACCCCGGGCGGCATTTTCAGGGGGCTAAATTTATATATTTCAAGAAAAAAACCTCACAAGAAACCTAGCAGTGGCGGCGCAACATCAAGTTTATGCCGGGTAAAAATTAATTTGAGCACTTGGGATGAATAGCAACTTTTGCTGCTGACTGTACCTATGTGTGGTGCGTGAAGGTAAGTTTTCGAAGTCTATAAACAAGGGTGGAAGCTGAATAACACACACATAAGAATGCCATCAGCATCAGAATTCCTTTGTAACGCGTATAGGTGGCGTTAAAAAACACGTAAATATTCATGTTTCTACAGGGTAGGCTAAGGCTAAGGCCCGGCGTGTAAGTCCAGCTTGAACAGATACCATACCTCTATAGTGAAAATCTAACTTCATCAGGAAAACTGGAATTTACAAAACCCGTGTCAACAGACTGTATTTAATTCATGAAGTACCACATTTTCGGGCTTTGCTTTAACTCAATGAGGATTAATTGCTATAACCCTAAAATACAACTTCCAAAAATACATACGAGTAATAGCAAAAATTTACCTAAGTCGCGGAAACCGAAGAAAATATTACCTAAGTCTGTAAAACTTGTTATTATCAACAGTTTTTTTAGGAAACAGAACGCGTTTCACTAGACAAGTGAAAATGACAATTAAATATACAATACGATCGAATACGAAGAGCTCTGGCTGTATCAGTCTAGTAAGTAAATGAAAAATTGTAATCACTATTCGCGTAGTGTCGTTGTAATCGCAAAAATGTTTATGAAACAATTTAGATCAATACTTCATTTAAGTATTATATTTACATAGTATAAAGTATAGCCTGCTCGAAAAACGCAAGTAGTCCTTTATCCAGCCCTAATAAAAGGGAGTCCTCCGATATCAGCAACGAATTCCCCAGCGGAACCACGCCAGTCATTTATCTTCTTCAGATAGCCATACAAAAGATCCCTTATATTTCTCAATAAACAAATAAATAAGTATCCACTCCATGCAAGTAACGAGCAGTCGTCCGTGTCTTTGATATGGTTGATAGATAATTAATTTGTAAATACTTACTTATTCACAAAAATAATAGTTGAATTGATGTCTTTCTCTAATTCATTCATAATAGACATCACTTCTTCATGCGATGAAGTTTGGAAAATGCGACTTTTACCCGATTTGAGATAAAATACGTAGGTACAATGTTGCATGCAAACGAGGTGCAAAGTTGGTCTATTTCAAAACAAAGTTGCTATTGTAAGTGCCCAAAACCGCCGTATTTATTATTGGACAAAAATATTTAGTATGTTGCGTCAATTCTACCAAAAACAAGTCTTATAAATCGATTAAAACTAAACCGACCAAAAGGTACGAGCCACAAATTTTTCGGCAGTCGTTCGCTTGCAAACGTAATCACTTCGGTTTGTCTCGGCCGCCACAAAGAGATGGAAACGAATTAAAGTAGGTAGTCGATTTATTTGCAGTCGGTTCCAAACGAGAAGTGTCTGTGAGCTTGACAGACTACTCGTGCCTTATGGGGCGACCCGCGTCCCGCCCCTACTGTGGAACTCTTCGTTTCTTTCTTTTTTAAACTGTTTTTCGTTAGGGACTGGCCGATATTGATTCAACCTTTTTAATTGTTTGAACATTAGGTAAATCGCCAATAATTGGCCACCGTTCAACAACTGGCCACCTCAAACTAAAAATGAACTCTGTTCACCTACAAACTGAATTCATTTTATTACATCGTGGCCAGTTATAGAAGGGCGGCCAGTAATTAACAGCTTATACTAAAATGAATTATATTTATAGGTGAACAGAGTACATTTTTAGTTTGAGGTGGCCAGTTATTGAACGGTGGCCAATTATTGGCGATTTACCCTATATTGTATCCATACAATCTGTTCGCGATATCAATGTTTTATTTTCTTCTACCTATTTTTGGAATACTTCGGTTAAAAAAAATAGTTAAAATGTTCAATAATAATGAATATTGTGAGTTATGAGATAGGTAAAAACTTGAAATTTTACACTGAAAACTAGTTATAATTACTAAATTTCAATATACTTGTTATAAGGAACTGATCCAGGTGATTTATTATTTTAGATTAATTCAAATTCCACAAATGAAAATGAATATTTCAGTACAAAGTAAAAAAGCGTATTTTAAATTCGACAGTAAGTGAGATAATAATTCTAAATAGAAATGTTACATTCTGTAATTCATTTCGCAAAATGGAATTTGCTTCAATAAGCGCACTGAAACTGAATTATATTTTCCATTTCTGAACCCATTTATTACAATTACAATAAAGTGGTTTAACTGTGTTCGTCTCTTTAACTGTGTTCGTCTCTCTTATTCTACAGCAAAATAGCTTGTAATTTTGTCAACAACAATATTATGTACTGATAGTGACGCTAGAATTTTTATGTGGCGAAAACATATTTGTCTGGCTGTAAAACGGTCGTGACTGAAACAGCTATAAAAATCACGTCAGTACCGAAATTGTCAAACGTTCTTAACGGACTAAAATAAAATCCATTCCAATTCAAAATTCGAACTGTCAAAGTGGTTTGAATCGGATTCTTTTGTTCCCGAGGAGCCGTCGTGTCGCGAGCGAGTGAGCACACCTCGTCGTTTGTCAACGATACATATGACTTGCTCTTAAAATATTACGTATTGTTCTTCGGTTGATATTTATGTAGGTCTGTGTGCGACAGTGAGAAATGACAGTCGCGTACGGCTCAGGCTCAATCTGTTTCGTACCGCTCTGTCTGTCCCTGTGTCGTATGAGGTGTTGTTGATGACTGATGAGGTAATAATTATATGCTATTAGAGTCATTGTTCTTAGTACAAATTACCATTTAGGATATACATATTTTTTTACCTGATTTTAGTATACACAACCTAACCTTGCCACCTACCTAAAATACAGCCTAGATATTGCTGCTAATAAATAAATATTATGGGACAATCTTATAAAAATCGACCTACTCTCAAACTAAGCAAAGCTTGTACAATGGGTGCTAGACTGGCGATATACATTATACACAATACGACTTCACGAATAATGCTACACAAACTCATTCCGCTGAGTGCTGAAATTTTTTCCAACTAAATGATGCGTCATTTTGTAAGAACTTAAATCGTAAAATACATTTTTAACTACCTACAACTACATGATCGCCATGCAATATTTTTGGAAAAAGGTATTCTATAAATACCATTCAATTTGCAATGCTTTTGTGAAGAATACCAATATTTTTTATAAGAAATACATTTTGCACCGGATTACGAGACTAACAGAATAAATTATTCGAGGTTGTCGGTACGATTTTCATAGTAAGAAAACAAGGTATGGCTCTCGGGAATGACAGGTGAGACTCGCGCTATGATTGGTTGGACGCCGGATGGTTCTGTTTTTTTTTTTTGTGGATTTTATGGCTTGGCTGCAGAGGCCTTTAAGCCACTGGATGGTTCTGTCAATCCGTTTCTGTGTTGCCAGTAGTGTATCATAAATACTCCCCGATTCCCTTGTTACCTGTATGATTCTTATAAAATCGTAAGTGTTTTAAATAAAATATTGCGATAAAATAAAATTTTGTTAAAGAACTGTAATGCATAAATGTTTTTTTTTTCTTATAATTATTTCGTAACCATAAAGCGGCAACTAATCAGTAACGTAAAAATCCTTTTTATTATCAATACATGAAGTTATGTAAATACCTATAATATAAAATACATAAATGTTGTTAGATATATTACATAAATACTTATAATTAATATTGTTATAATGAATATTGTTATATCGAAATATTGTTTGTTTCTCGTTTAAGTGATTTATAATCTTAGAGAAATAAATATATTTGAACTGAACTGAAAAAGGCTGACTTGCCGGAGTGCCATACCTTGTTTTCTTATACCATGCGAAATTCGATGTAACAGAAGTAACAGTACCTACGATATAGATACGTCAACGACGCGAGAAGGCCAGGAATAGCGTGCGACACGACGGTAGCTCTAATCAATAACATATGTGCAGTAATAAAAGGTTTTTATGTAGTTACGTGCGTAGACTGAGAGTACAGTAGATCATACATCACGCTATCATGGCCTAGGATACGAAAGGGCAGCGGTTCTAAAACTGTGCGACGGCACATTATTGTAACAACATAATGTTTTGTAGCCCAACAACGATAATAAGGTTTAAACTTTTTAGGACAGCCATTAAAAATCACTACAGAAATCTATGTACGAGGGTGGATCAAATAGTACCCGTGTTTGATGGCAAGTGCCGTTACTTAGGAAAGTTGGCATTACCATCGTGTAGTATTGACCTTATCAAGTAATAAAATTAAAACTATCACTTGTTTATGGTTCAGTTTTTTTTCTGGCGGCAAATTTTGTAAGACTTCTTTGTTTTTCGTACAAAATGGAGAAAGAGCAATATTGTTCCGTAATTAGCTTCTTATTTTTGGATGGAAAAACATGCGAACAAATAAAAATTATAAAAAATGCTATCTACGGAGGTCTTTCGTCGTCTATGACAACCGTGAGATATCGGTTTAGTGAGTTTGAAGGAGGTCGTACATCTGTTTTCGACTAGGACCTCTCAGGGCGCCCGGCAGACGTGGTTACCGAAGAAGTCGTGCGAAAGGTATAAAAAAAATGGTCACCGATCGACGTACCAAAGTGCATGAATTAGCAGAGGTTGTAGGGGTAGCGTACGGAACAGCAATTAATATAATACAAGATAAATTAAATATGAAAAAAAACTGTCCGCCCCATGGCTGCCGCGATTGCTCACGGATGAAAATAAGCGGTTACGGCTGTCAATGTCGAAGGAGTCTTTGGGCTTGTTTATGAAATCTGCAGGATTATTTCCGTCGTGTCGTTACTGTTGGTGAAACCTGGATCTATTAGTATACACCTGAGACCAAGCGGCAGTTTAAACGATAGATTTTTCTAACGAATCTGTCCCAAAGAGGGTGGAAACGGTCCCATCAGCCGGAAAAGTCATTGCCACGATTTTTTGGGATAGTAAGGGAATAATCCTTATAGATTTCTTACAAAAAGGGAAAACTATCACGGGGCTTTACTATAGTCAGTTATTGGACCGGTAAAAAAAAAAAAGAAAGGAGCCACGGCCCCATTTGGCAAAGAAGAAAATGTTGTTCCATCATGACGGCGCACCAGTACATTCATCCAAAATTGTCACTGCCAAATTAACCCAACTACGTTACGAATTGCTGCCACAGCCGCCTTACTCACCGGATCTGGCTCCCTGTGACTTTTTTCTGTTCTCTAACATGAAAAAATAGCTCGGGGGAAAGAAATTCAGCTCAAACTAGGAGGCTATAGCTGAGACAGAAGCGTATTTTGAAGAGTTTGATAAATCCTATTTTTTGAAGGGGTTAAAGAAGTGACCGGAACGCTGGGAAAAGTGTAAGGACCTAGAACGAGATTATGTTCAAAAATAAAATAAAACTTTTAAAAAATATATGCGTCTTCATTTCCAACACAGGTACTTTTTGATCCACCCTCGTAATAATCTTATTAAAACTTTCGTGAGACATATTTAATTATTGTATTAAGCGGTTTACAGACACGTGAAATTGGAACAGGAACGGTCCGACATGTTTCGAACTCGTATGGAGCTCTTCATCAGGGACTGCTACCCGTACACCGTCGCGGCAACTTTGTCACGAAATGAGTGACAACAAAAAAAAACTAAAAATCTAGGTACCTATGTATTTTTTAAAACATTGGAAATGAAAATTATACTTCTTTTATGTGTTTGTTACTAATGAATTTATTTTAAATGTCCTATTATTTCACTAGAATTTGATGTACTTTTTTTTAGAAATTTCAATAATTACAAGAAACAGTAAGGTGAGTCGGGGCTATTGTAGCTATGGGGTTATTGTATCTTCTTACCATTATAATGGTCTGTGACCCTTAAAATGGTCTGTGTATATATAGGATTATGTATATATACCATTGGTCTGTGTATCCTATATATACACAGACCATTATAATGGTCACAGACCATTATAATGGTAATTAGATACAATAACCCCATAGCTACAATAGCCCCGACTCACCTTACAACACTTATTTGTAAAATGTTTTTAAGTAGTTTTATGCATTCACTTTGAATGGGCTACTCTGAAGTTCGAAATTCAAAGTTCGTGTCGCATTCATGCCGTTTATTCAAATACAGTTCCACGCAAGAGCGAGATGAATGGCACGATAACGACTTCGCATTTTGAACTTCTAATTAACCCTTCAGATCTGTGCCCCCACCGACAAACAAACGGAAAGCGATTGTTCGGAACATCTGGGAATACGATACAAAGAGGAGACCAAAATATCACCTGGGGACAATGACAACCAAAACTCAATTTGTTTTTTGCCACTGTTCTTCAAAACGTCCTATATAGTTTAATTGGTACAATATTACATAATTAGCGACCGCAAACTAACTAACTGCTTCGCAATGCTGATAAATTATGCATGTATCATATATATAGATTACACTTTGAGATATGAGCTTGTTTCAAGAGGTATTAGTTAGTTAGTAAGTTTTAGTTTTCAACAGACGATATGAAGTTCTTTGTCAGGCAGATTCTCCGGCGAGTCTTCAGTGAGTCCTTATGAAGCTGCAAGGTTCCGCGTCCCACACTTTGAGAATAGCTGCGATAGAGGCCGCCATAACTTATCTACTCTGCAAAATTCCCGCGGGAACGGATGAGAGCCTTCTAAGGCTTTGTTCTAAAGTAACCTTATTTATGTCTAGGTAGGTATAGGGATTTATTAGATCCTATCCTTTTGTTTCTCGGTTTTATGTTTCAACGATGACATAATTTAACGAAGTTAAAGTAATTTAGGTTAATATTATTGCTGATAGAGGTTTCAATATTCTTAACACCAAAACTGGCGAACCTCTGGCCACATTTTTTTAAATATACGTACCGAGAGGGTGTAAACGGGAACCTATTAAACTATTACTTTAACAAAACACCAACAGGATCACTTAGGATGCTGTCCTACCGAGAGCATTCACCTGTAATGTATAATATTTTTTGTTTCATTACAGGCAAAGCTCGCGGTGAGGGAGCATCCTTAGCACAGACCACCCCCACTAGACGGAGCATGTAACGCGACCCGTAGGCGACCCGCGCGCACCAGCGATATGGTACGGCAGAACATTAAAGTATCAACATGGCGGCCACCGTTTAGTTGCGTCCATGTTTATGAGGTCTCTCTACACCACTTAGGGCCTTATCACACTTGCGATTTGCGAGCGAGTTTTCTATACAAATAGGCGTCGCGGCGAACTCGCTGCGTGATCGCTTTCATACAAAATTCGCTCGCAAATCGCAAGTGTGATAAGGCCCTTAACACTACAATTTACCATGTTATTTATTTAATTTCTTTTTTCGTTGACGTACGCATGGATCATAAACAAGGACGCAACTAAACGGTGGCCGCCGTGTTGATACATTAATGTTCTGCCGTACCATATCGTTGGTGCGCGCGGGTCGCCTTACATGCTCCGTCTAGTGGGGGTGGTCTGTGATCCTTAGCGTCACTATGTCCAGTTCGATATTTGTGTTTTTTTTTTATCGCAAGTAGCAGAGCTACTGCGCAGCTTAACTAAGGCGGAAAAGCAGCATTAACTCTTAGACCCCTCACTGAAGGCAAACAACTTTTATCACAATATTATCTTATTATAAAGGCGAAAGTTTGTGAGTGTGTTTGTGTCTTTATGTGTATGTTTGTTACTTCTTTACTATCAAACGGCTAGACCAATTTTGATAAATTTTGGTATGAAGGTAGCTGACACCCTGGAGTAACATTTTGTTGTTGTAGTTGCTATAACAACAAGCTTTTATTGCCGACTGTACTTTTTACACAAACGTTTATTGCTCATCAAGACCAATACAATGAGCCCAAGCACAATGGTTTTGATGTGACCTCGTTCCGTCATCATCATCAGATCACCTCTAAGATACCAAATTATTATATTGTCAATTGAATTTGTATATGTAGGTACTTACACGCAAACTTTTATTTCCGTACGACAAATAGAAGTAAGTGAGTTAGTTAAAATTGACTTGATATTTGATAACATTTTTAGTCACTTACAAACAAACAAAGTTGCAAGGTACTCTATAAAATAATTTAAAAGCGTGTTATCACTACATAGTATAAAACAAAGTCGCTTTCTCTGTCCCTATGTCCCTTTGTATGCTTAAATCTTTAAAACTACGCAACGGATTTTGATGCGGTTTTTTTTAATAGATAGAGTGATTCAAGAGGAAGGTTTATCACTATCATCATCACTACATAGTATAAAACAAAGTCGCTTTCTCTGTCCCTATGTCCCTTTGTATGCGTAAATGTTTAAAACTATTACGCAACGGATTTTGATGCGGTTTTTTTTAATAGATAGAGTGATTCAAGAGAAAGGTTTATATGTATAATACATGCATAATTTATCAGCATTGCACCCGTGCGATGTACTTATATGATGGAAATGTATGAACGCTAGCCCCTGCTCTTATTTAATAGCAACAATGATCACGCCCTCACCTGACGTTATGACATTCCATAAGGACTGTCTTCACTATCACTTCATCACTACATAGTATAAAACAAAGTCGCTTTCTCTGTCCCTATGTCCCTTTGTATGCTTAAATCTTTAAAACTACGCAACGGATTTTGATGCGGTTTTTTTAATAGATAGAGTGATTTAAGAGGAAGGTTTATTTGTATAATACATGCATAATTTATCAGCATTGCACCCGTGCGAAGCCGGGGCGGGTCGCTAGTAAAGAATAAACGGTACTGGGACGAAACAAGAAACGTATATTATTTTATTGGATTTTTTGTGCTTGGTGGCACCCTTCGGGCGCGTGTTTTACTTGCACTTGGCAGATTTTTTTTATATCACTGACTTAGTAGATAATGCCTTACTAAGTACTGCACATCGCTATCTGCCTATCGCTAAGAAGATACTTCTTCGGAAGTGGCGCTGGATAGGTCACGTATTGCGAAGACTTGACAACCATCTATCCAAACAAGGTCTGACGTGGCAAGTGTCCGGTAGAAGAAGACTCGGTCGTCCTCGCACCACTTGGAGACGCACCGTCAACAAAGAGGCGGCGTCAACCGGCCTCGACTGGAAGAAACCGTCAATGGAAAATCCTTCTGAGAGCCCTAGGTCCCTGATGAGGGATAACGGGATACCATCATCATCATCATCATCAAGTACTGCACAAATGGCTTTCCCCTATTATTTAGTTTCAGGGCCTTATTCTTGATTGTTTTTGATCACAACGGCGCCCAAAGCGCCCAAATTAGTCGCTTTTGTCGTCAATAGAGTCCCAAAATCGTTAGCTAAATAAAATTGAGAGTCAAAATGAAATTCTCAGTCAATTTAGTTGTGTAAGTCGCTAATAGGGTTGTAAAATACCAACCGCAATAGATTTATTCGAGTGTTTAATTTCGGTGCTCGCCCTCATTTGGCGCCCTTCCAGCGCGAGCGTGGAGGGCCGACCTCTCCTCCCGCGGACAGTTGTGGGAATATAACGCTCGTCCTGTGACTTTTACCGAAAATAAGTTTTCCTTGGTGTTTAGTAAAAAAAAACCGGCCAAGAGCATGTCGGGCCACGCTCAGTGTAGGGTTCCGTAGTTGCTCATCGTTCACAATAAACTGCTGTTTTAAGCCCGAGGTTTAAGTTAAGAATGATTTTAAGCTCTATAAAAAGGTCGTAAACGCCCTAGAAACTGTAATCACTTATTACCTTCTGGAAGTCAACTTACGTCCTTTTAAAGAAAAATATGAAATTTGGCGATAACTCAAAAACGGCTCGACCGATTTTGTTCAATATAGTTTTCATTGATAGTACTTATAAGGCCTTATATACATGAATTTTCCCGATTTTTTTCGACCCGTGGTTGAAAAGTTAGAGGGGGGGACACTATTTTTTTTGTTTTCGGAGTGAATATTTACAAAACTGCAGACTTTATTAAAAAATAATGTTAGAAGACCCCTATTATTTTTACAAGACCTATTCAATGACACCCCACACACTAGTATTGAAAAGTAAAAAAAAATTCACCCCCACTAGGTGATTAGGTGTTCTAGAGGTACCCTAAAAAAAATTTTTTTTAAATTTTTATTTTATCGTTCTGTCGGCGTTATACATACACATACTCATACCAAATTTTAGCTTTTTAGTACTAATGATCACGGAGCTAAGCCGCGGACGGACAGACGGACAGACGGACATGGCGAAACTATAAGGGTTCCTAGTTGACTACGGAACCCTAAAAAACAAACAGCTCACCGAACGACGAACCCCTAAAAAATCGGTCAAGTGCGTACCTACGTAAGACCTTTACGGCACTGTGCACAAATAATAACACAAAAGCTTCAACGAGAAGAAATCGTATTTCCGAGAACAAACTAAATGAGAACTACGTATACAATTAAAACACCCAAATCACCATAGATTTACTTATAATATTGAGGAGTTCCATAGATTCATTATGGATGTCGTATTATTATTAGGTATATTTTACAAAACTTTATGGGCCCAATGCTTCTCTCTCGAAAAAAAAAAAATTTTCTAAAACGTTTTATAAATGACGGATTTCTGAGATAACAAAAAAAATTGTCAACCAAATTGCGAACCACCTCGTTTTCGTAGTCGGTTAGAAACGCATATATTCGTTTCACCACATTATACCATCATTCACCTGTAGCAATAAGTTAACATACCCGCAATACATTCCCACATAACCTCAAATGTCCCGAACTGTCAACTACAGCACTCGAAATCAATCATGCACATCGGCGTACTGCGAGCATTCGCGTGTAGGGATGGGGATTCGTGTTGCTTTTCAATCGCTGTGACTGTCGTACCAAATATGGCTTTGATTGAACAAGACGTGATTACTGCGGGCCGCCAAACTGTGCCTCCACACCAGGGGCCCTATATTGGTTGCATTTATCACGTGATAAATAAGTGACAAAGCAACTGTCATTCACACTCGCATTTTGTCAGAATCAGAACGTGACGGATGCGTCCCCAGCGCAGTTCTGGTTATCGTTCTTTCAAAACAACCAATAAAATAGAGTTCTCAAGCGGCTTTTGCAGGGACCTTCTGTTGTAGTGACTTTGCTACGCCTGATACTCATTTATATTTATCACGTTGATGTTTTATACTCTACGCGTAATGTAATGAGACCATTATATTGATATTAACTTGTTGCTAATTGTAATTGCATTTCGAACGGAGTAATTTTTAATTAATATAATTTTTGCTTAAAAATACACAAAATAGTGGCTGCATTGCCACAGCATACAGAACAGATGTCACTAGAAGCGGAAGAACGAGCTACGAGTACGTGATAATATATTTCAGATTGTCGATCGCTGTGATTTTTCGTGGCGTTATTTACCGCCCGCCCGGCTCTATTCGCGAGCCGCGTGCGTCGGGAATCATGCAAGTATTCGGGGAATCAGCCGAGGAATTTTTCGATTAAGCTCCCAGCTCGCGCCGTCATTGTATTAGACATGAGTCGACACCTCGAACCCTCCAGCGTGGGTCAAATTAAAATGTAGGCTCGGACGGGCGGCGCTGAATGGGTAATCGTTGGGTCTCGCGTTGATGCCAGCGGATGTTCTTGTTTAGAGAGATCTAGAAAAAAAAATACCAAAATACCTACTAACTCGGGAATTTAGTTCAACTCCTCTTAAATGTATGTAGCTTCAGATGAAAAAATCCATTGCAGGTGGTTTTTGACAGAAAATTGCTTTGCTTTGTCGTTTATTTATACTATATATATTTACATACTATAGATTTTATAGCGTTATATGCGCCACCATTTTAATTTGAAGAATATCTGCATAATATATTCGGCAGTTGACGTGAGTCCTGCCTTATAGGTCGCCACAAAGACCGGCACGAGGTCATCCGTCCAGCTAGTTGGAGGTTGTGATACGCTGCGTTTTCCCATACATAACCGCCACTCCATGACTTTACTGCTCTAACGGCCAGCCGCTCTTCGGGATATGGCCCGAGTAAAAGAAATACCGTTCATTTTGCTAATTTAAAATGGAAATTATTCTATTTTAAATTGTGGATTACCACAGAGTGAGGTCTATCCAAATTACCGCCTATGAATTTACGAGTATATTTGTGAAATGGAATTGGAATTAATCGGCTAGTTCGGTCCGGATTAGTTCAAACGCGTTTGCCTGTTCAATGTGTTTGTTTCATTAGCAACGGTTAGCGAGCTTTGGGCTTATTTAGGCTCATTGTGAGCTTATTTTGAGCTTAAATCGACACGCACTGTGAATTTAACATAATGTCATTAATATACTGAGTAGGTAGACATACTATAATGATATTGTTACGACATTGAGTATTAAAAAACGCGTTGGAATGTTTCGTTAGTAGCATTATTTTTGTACGAACTATGTATAAGCTAACAAACATAATCTATGTTTTTTGGTAATTAATAATAAACTATAAATAAAAGCGTTTTCAAGAATTATTGACTGTCGGTGCCACTTTGTTTTTAACGTCTTAAGAAATAGGAATAGATGAATATCCAAATTTTCTCGATGGTGTTTCTCTATACACTGTATCTTTTCAAGCTCTGCGAAACATCATTTAACAATTTATTTCAGCTCCAGCGATCGGGCGTTTATCGCGTACCTAAATAACCCGGCAATAAGGCCCACTATGGATTTATAAATACAACCCACATGGCTGCCCTCTCGCCCTTTGCACATAAACCAGGCATTCCTTTAGGCCGAGTTCAAAGCGTATTTAGACAATATTAAACGGTGAATAATGCCCTTGTAACGTTAAAGATGAAATACTGTTTTGTAGAGATTTTAATGATGTGAAATGTTGGGTACATTTGGCTTGTTTAGTCTGAATAGACGATCGTATCATTAACGAGCGTATAGGCCAACCATTTTATCGGTAATATCAGCTCCCCATTATAATGCATTACGTGCTTATGACACTTGTCCCACCGCCGGCAAGAAAGCGACTAACTATTGACTATTTTCTCTCACGAGAAATGAACTAAAGATATAGATCCCGTGTTGGTAAAAGAGACACATATATTAATAGTTGGTCGGCGGTGGGAGAAGTGCCTTACTCGTAGCTTATCATGTGTGGCAAAAGTATTCAAGTTACATGAGCCCCGTATATTTTCCAGTATAAACAGATATATCACTTTTGAACAAATATCTTATAGAGAGAAAATATTTATCTAAGACAAAGACAAATCAAGGAACACACTCTTTTCTTATATGTATTTACAAAGGAATTTATTGTTTGTCAATCTGTAATTTGTCATTTCATTATTTACCTACGTTTTATCTCCGCCATTTCGAAAAAAAGTCGTAAAACTGACAACAAAAAAAATTGAATCTGTCATAAAGTTTCACGAATATCGGCCTATAGGGGAGGACAGCGAAGAATCCAGACAAACGAACATGTGAAAGATTTTTGGCGAAGTTGAAACGGAGACGCTTCCCTCGCTCAGTCAATAATAGTTAAAGAATAAGATAAGCATGAGAATGAAGCAGATGGAGCGACTGAAACACATGGAGCGGTTACTGTTAATATAAAAAATATATATCTACGCTACGCGCTTATTCAATCTGTGTTTTATGTTTCGAAATCTCTGCTACGCTAAATACAAATATTTACTATAGCCGTACAATACAAACAACAGAACACTGGATAATCGATCAGACAGCCGATGAAATATTTTAGGCAAAAATAGCGGGAAAATATCTCGCGGCTTTTTATCTCGGTACACTAAGCGACTACACAGCGTTTAGTTTAGGGAACCGGAACATTTTGTTGGTTGACATAATAGTTTTCGTTGTTTACAGACAATGGCGGAAAGCCCAGCTAGCAGACTTTACGCCGCCTCTGTGTCGCCTTTGTATTCAGTTTTTGATCACTGTGCGGGTGAGCGGCGCTGCAAGGGATCCCGTTTTCGTTGGATTACTTTTATTTTTCACTTTGTTTTTGCGGATACGTTAATGGGACTAGTGAGTTACTGGAAGTGTTGAAGTGTTATGCTATAGCGTTCGAAAAGAATAACAGATCGAAACTAGGAATCTATCGAAACAAAAATACGTAATGAATGAATGAGTCATAATTATAATATTTATTGCTACCTACAGTAACATTAGCGATAAGAAGATTACGTTGCAATCGAAGAGATATTATATGATTATATAAAATACCTACCAGGAAATTTGGAATATTCTCGTATAAATATTTGAAAACAAACGTGTAAATAGTCCATAGATATTAATGATAAAATATCTTATTTTATTCGATATTAGTTCTATAAAAAAAGTTTTATTGAACACCTTTATTTTGTAATTATTGTTATCAGTTAACAAAGGGAGTTATAAATGAAAATAGATTTGGTTTTATAGTTCTACTACTCGCGTTACGCACGTGCACAAATTCTCTCTGACCCTTTTGAGTAAAACTTTTAATGGGCTGTTATCGGCAAGTTTATTTACAAGCATTTATACCAAACGATGAAGTTTCAAACAAAGCGCTCTGCGCGCGGGAAACAAAACACACAGTTATACGCGACTCTAAGGCGGTTGTCACACTGCCGCCGCGTCTCGTTGCGAGACGCGGAGCTACGGACTCGCATGCGGAGACAACGCACCAACGTCCGTGTTTTCTCAGCATCTCCGTGAAAACAGTTCCTATATTTGGCGATAAAATGGAAACGGACCTTATTCAGAACGCTGCTATGATACTTTCAGTTTGGTTTTTATACAATCGAGTCATAAAACGCAGAAAACACTGGGTACATCCCTATTTACAAACCAGACCTATAAATGGGTCTTTTGCTAGAGATTACCAAGATTTAAGGCAACACGAAGAATTTTTTTTTAATTTCACCCGTATGTCAACCGCGTCGTTTGATTGTCTTGCTTTTTGCACACGGTCACTATATTCGTTGCATTTCATATTCGAAATTGCTGGACGAATTTCAATTTCAAAAATATACTTATCGATGTCGATATCCATTGCGCCTACGTCCTTCTTGAGCTAAAAACGGTCCGGCACTGCGGAGCTCAGTGTGACATACCCTGCGGCACGCACCGCATCCCCGTCCCAGCGCGCGAGTCGTCGTGCGTCTCGCTCTTCCGTGCGTCGAGGCGGAGCCAGTGTGTCGTACCATGCGATTTTTCTATACAAAATCAAGATTCTACATACAAAGTTAAAAAACGCATCAACGGACGACGCTGCGAGATGCGGAGCAGTGTGACGACCGCCTAACTCTCACTGTCACTTTCCTTTCCATAGCTTGCGAGCAAGACAGGTGATGCTGCGTCGCGCGACAAACGACGTCACCGCAAGAAATGCTAGCCCTACACCACAAACATTAATGCAATTAAATGAAATAAACGAATATTATTTTTTTCCCTTACTTAACTTATTACATTTTATGACTTATTTTACTTTATTAGAAAACTAAACTTTGTTAAAGTTGTAACTTATTTTAATTAACCACCAACTTGAAATACTAAACCTGTAAGTGCGCTCAAATGTTGATGCAAATTTTTATTAAGATAGAAAATGCAATGTGATCCATAGCATAGGCATCGGACTTCTAATAGAACGGTAAGGACTTTAGAGAGCTATGGAGACGATATTATTATTAAAATACAATTCATACTCATACTCATACTCAAAAGTGTATTTAATTCGCAATTTAAATTTTCTAGTCAAGGACAAAGTCTGAAGAATATACAAATACCTGATTGGTGTTGACATTTATTTTTTCATCGTCATAAAAAACGTAAATTTTTGCGACTTTTTGCATGTTTTCTGGAGTAAATTGGGTTCTATATTGATCGAATAGGCAATGCATGAAATTGACAATTATATACTTAAGGCGAAGGGATGGCTGAATGACATTGCTCGATTGAGATCCTCCCGCGCGCCATCTAGGCGGGACCAAGTTTAGTTGATGAGCGAATACGCTTAATCATTCATTGACCTGTTGCACACTTGACGGTCTAGATGTCGCTGTGACGGCTCGGCATTGATTGCCAACGAATTTTTCGTTGGCTTTCAATGTGTCTATTTACAGCAACTGTCTATCTATTTACAATATACTTTGAAAATTACTCGATAGAATGAAATAACTTCAATCGTACCATGTTGATGAAATCTATGTATATCTTCAAATGGGAGCATGGAATCACTTGAAACAAACTTCAAATCAAAACAGCCTGACTGACACCAGACCAAGGAATAGATTCATTCATTCGCTCACAGAATTCGTGGGTTCAAAATTTTTCAAATTAATATTTTATGTATTTTAAATCCCCTTCAAAAGTACTTTTTGTAATGTTTTCGGTTTTTTCTACTATCTTCCAATACTTCTTTATTTTTTATAATTCGTGGTTTTCAATTTCACAAAAAAAAACATTTCTGTTTACGATCAATTGCCTGGTCAAAGTTGCGAGCAAATTCATTTATTGTTAAAACAGTAGGCGTTAAAGGTTAAATCTATAATAAACCAGCCTTTGGGATAAATAGAACTGGATAAAATAGGTAAAAGATGTATAAGTACCCACTCCAAGTTTGGTTTAAAACGGTTTTGAATTTCCGGAGAAAAACGAGCCCAAACAAGATAAAAACTGTTACTTCAAAACGTATCTGAAGGAAAACCGTGCAAAAAAGTAATGTTTTTCGAACTGGAAGAAAACCTCGAGGATATGCTTGTTACGATACGTATAAGTATCGAAACTCAAAATGATGCGTTATAGCCACAATTCATGACCAAACGCAGCATGTTTTTGGGGTTTCACTATACCCTTCGTCATAAACCAGCCTTTGGGATAAATAGAACTGGATAAAATAGGTAAAAGATGTATAAGTACCCACTCCAAGTTTGGTTTAAAACGGTTTTGAATTTCCGGAGAAAAACGAGCCCAAACAAGATAAAAACTGTTACTTCAAAACGTATCTGAAGGAAAACCGTGCAAAAAAGTAATGTTTTTCGAACTGGAAGAAAACCTCGAGGATATGCTTGTTACGATACGTATAAGTATCGAAACTCAAAATGATGCGTTATAGCCACAATTCATGACCAAACGCAGCATGTTTTTGGGGTTTCACTATACCCTTCGCCTTAAATCTAGGAGTTTGTAATATTGTAAAAAAAATATTTCATTTATAATTTTAGTAAATTAATGTTTGCGAATGTTAACTACAATCCGATGCCTCTGATCTACATTACATTTTTCTTTCATAAGAACCTTGTAAATGTTTGAAATGTAAATGTGTTACTTCCAAGCAGAATCGATATAAATAAAATAAATTATATTAAAAAAGTGCACTTACGTTGTGAACTGAGAAAGTTGTAGAACTCCCGTTCTAGTGCATGACGAACAGTACCGCACGAGCTTACGATAAGGGTCCTCGGAATGCCAATTGGTAATCTTCATCCTCTCCTCCCTCTAATTTTAACGCCGTCAACATTTCTAAAAAGGTTAAATTTCCCAACAATCCCTGTCAATAACTCGCTGGGCTTAAGCCACCGCTTGGCGAGGTTAAGTCGCAATCCGATCGCTAATTAGTTCCCGCTGTCCTGTCCTCATCCGAGAAAAATGTTCCGACAATGGGAACTTACATAACAAGTTATCGGGCGATGTCGGCGCTGTGTAATCTTAATATATATCTCTCGAGTTAATCATTCTTATCGCGGTTTGGGATACGACTACGACTGGAAATATTGTATGGCCTAAAATATGTGGCGTTATTTGTGGACGTTGCTTCTTTATGCGGACAAGAATCATTTGGACTCAGTCCCATTATTTCTCGGATCGTGTCTGAATGCCTAATCCAATTTCTTCAGTCTGGTTTCTTTTCAGCTATAGGAATGACTGACGTCATAATTGAAGATAAAAAATGAAATTTTTATTGTCTCTAGCGGTATTCCAACCCGCGTCTTCTACGGTCTCTGGGATAAGGCCCACATAAGCGGAGCGGAGCACTGCTCGAGCGGTGTAAAATGGTTCAATCACATTTCTCAGAATGATTGGTTCATTTTCTCTGCTAGCTTCAGTGGACAGGCAGCCTAACAGGGCGTTTGCGAAATGTTTCCAAGAAACAGTGTTGTCACATACAATTTTGGCAAAAAGGTAGAACAGAATCAGGAAATTTGTAGAAATTGATAGAATCTGAAATAAAAAATAGGTAGATCTTACCACCACTCTATGTCAGTACGTTTTTTAGGGTTCCGTAGTCAACTAGGAACCCTTATAGTTTCGCCATGTCCGTCTGTCCGTCCGTCTGTCCGTCCGCAGCTTAGCTCCGTGATCATTAGTACTAGAAAGCTGAAATTTGGTATGAGTATGTGTATGTATAACGCCGACAGATAGGTAAAATAAAAATTAAAAAAAAAAAAAATGTTCGGGTACCTCTCGAACACCTTAAGTGGGGGTGATTTTTTTTCTTTTCAACACTAGTGTGTGGGGTGTCGTTGAATAGGTCTTGTAAAAATTATAGGGCTCTCCTAACATTATTTTTTGATAAAGTCAGCAGTTTTGTAAATATTCGCTCCGAAAACAAAAAAAATAGTGTCCCCCCCTCTAACTTTTCAACCACGGGTCATAAAAAATCGGAAAAATTCATGTAAATGAGGCCTTATAAGTACTTTCAATGAAAACTATATTGAACAAAATCGGTCAAGCCGTTTTTGAGTTATCGCCAAATTTCATATTTTTTCTTTTAAAGGATGTAAGTTGACTTCCAGAAGGTAATAAGTGATTACAGTTTCTAGGGCGTTTACTACCTTTTTATAGAGCTTAAAATCTTTCTTAACTTAAAACTCAGGCTTAAAACAGCAGTTTATTGTGAAGGATGAACAACTACGGAACCCTACACTGAGCGTGGCCCGACATGTTCTTGGCCGGTTTTAATTATTAACAATGTGCCAATTGTGCCAGTGTTTCAAGTCGCGGCAATTTCTTTGCCTCGCCAAAGATATTGCCGCGAAATATACTGTTAGCTGTTACTGCTGTCAGTGTCAACTGTCTAGTAAGTGTCAGTCACACCATACACAAATAAAACTCACGAAATTACAAGATAGTATTCGGCTGCTCTAAGGACAACAGTTCGTTTCACGCGTGGAGAATTGTTTAAGCTCGTAAAATTTTGAAAATAGGTAGATTTGATGCTGAGGAGTAGATAGGTAGAACGGAGACAAATTGGTAGATCTACTGAAAAGTTAGTAGATGTGACAACACTGCCAAGAAATACGATCAATCGATGAACAAGATGACTCCAAGATGATAAACTCACCTGATTACAAAATGTAAGGCAACGATAATCGATTATTGAGGCAACACAATTGAGAGGCAATAACAAGGGAACTTTGTAACGAAGTCAAAGGCGTTGTTGATGAAATTTTCAACTTGTCGAACACGACTGCTGAAGTCGAGAAAATCCTATTAAAGAGACGACAAACTCGAACAATCGTCGATATTTCCAACTCCGCGACTAGTTTATTTTTACTACAAGACCTGTTTTTGATGCAAATTTTCCGCCAAAGCGAAGTACTGGCGAATCTTAGCATAAAGTTGAGATGATGGTCGTTGAAAGATTGATCGGCCACTGCTTTCAGCGACTTTAAGTACTGCTTGAGAGTGCGATTATTATTTCAATTAATTTTATTACGCTTTAATTTTTGAACAAGACCCTTTATAACCTATCGATGAAATTGTATTTGACACAGTGGGTAGAATGTGTTCAGATAAATAATTAAGCGAAACCTTTGCGTGGATAAAATAAATCAAACAAAATATCAGAAATATCAGAAATTCTTTAGTGGATCTCTGTGTGTGAAGAATGTTTTAGGGCTGCGTGGTACAACTAGATTATGTTGAATACAATGTTTAGTAAAATAAAAAATGTGTAATAATAAATGGATTAGACAGCATCATGGGTATGCATTTCATGCCACGAAACAACTTTGTAACAATATAGTTACCTACGTGTTACATTAGCGACCTGTCAAAATACCAATTTTTTACATACAATTAGCTAAATAATTATAAGAAGGTAATCCAAAAAATATTTTCTTTAAAGTTTAGACAACATTTTCGTTTATTGCATTGTCAATTGCTCTCAATTGCATACTAGATTTCAGACAATTACGTCATTAATAAAGGCTGAATTGGCTTTGAATTTAAGATTAAAGAAGTTAACTAAAACCTTGTATCAATAATGGTCCGGTTGGCCAACTCGTTATCATCATTATCTCTGTTAAAAATAAGCAAAGGAAAGGAAAGGCCTGCATTGAAGTGTCGGGCATAAACATCTGCATTAAATCCCAGCTGCAAGCGGGTTATCGGAGGAGAAGTAATTCGTTGCAAGTGCGGGCCCGACATCCTTAGGGCTCGTTTATACCTACTTAATAAGTATTTTTAAAAGCACATTTTTCAAACTAATTTTTTGCAAAAATGTCCTTCAAGAAAATTTTCACAAAATTTATTAACATACCTGTAGAGCTAGCATATCTTACGGCGACTTCGGCTTGTCGCGCGACTCAGCGTCGCCTGTCTTGCTCGCACGACAATAAAGAGAAAGTGACAAGTAGAATATCTCGCGCGACAGAGAGTCGCTTGTCACAGTTATGCTAGACGTGCTGTAAGGCTAGTACATCTAGCAGCGAATTCGTTTGTCGCGTGATTCAGCGGCACTTATTTTGTTCGCACGATATTGAAAGCAAAAGTGACAGGTAGTATTTGTCGCGCGATAAAGAATCGCGTCTGAAAGTTATGTTAGGCGCGCTGTGCTAACTCGACCACTGATACTAAAGTGATTAAGCAAAATATTTTATCAACAAAGAAATGTATCGATGTTACTGTCAACATCTAAATGTTATTCAGCAAAAATATATATTATTTTCTGTTCATTTTAAAATAAAAACAATAAACAAATTAAAACGTGTACCTATTTATTTGTTTATTTTAACACATATGGGACAAATTTTCATAATAAGTTTACAATCAATAATTTTCCATATCCGTTGGTATTAAAGATTTCCGTCTAAATTAAAATGTCCACTTTATCAGACATGATAGTTATCTTTTTGTAGTTATCGAGAATTTTCAATGGGACATGTATGCCTTGACGACGCGGTTGGCTCAGTTTGTAAGCACTTGCTTACAAAGCCGGCGGTCCCGGGTTCGAATCCTGCCCAGGGCTAATATTTGTGTGATAAACTTGAATATTTGTGCTTGGGTCATGGGTTGTTCTATGTATTTAAGTATACAGCGTGTATATTTGATATAGCCGCATATTGAAGCCAGACGGAGATTTTAGTGCTATAATCTGATATTTATAACAATTATTAATTTAGCGTTAACTGCTATAGCGTAATTAATTTTTGAAAATTTTCTGAGCAGCAATGTATGGCGTATTTATTACTAGTGACAGTTGTCACATCACGATGTTAAGTGTCAACAAACAACAACTTACAAATACATTGCGTGCTGAATTATTTTATATGGAAAAAAAGTTCGATTTTTTTAAATAATTTACAGTGCAATATATTTATAAATGCCTATACTAACACCCCGTAAAGTTTGCGGTAATATCAAATATACACGCTGTATATTTATTAGTGACAGACCGAAGTTTCGGTTTCGGTTTCGGCCAGTTTCGGCCTAAAAATCATGTTTCGGCCAAAGGTTCGGTTTAGGCCAAAAAACAACCGAACCTTTCGGCCGCGCCTAGTGATGGGTCGCGGTAAGTTACCTGTTACCAGTAACATTCTGTTTGGAAATATTACTAGTAACTTTCCAATCTTACCAGTAAGATTCCGAAAAGGTGGTAAGATACGAGACGAATGAAATACACTTAAGTTACTGGTTATTTGCGGAGTTCAATAAGCCTTATGCAAATAACATTATCATCTTTTGTCTCTTTCACCCAAAGTTCTTATCTTGCATTGGACAATCGGCTTGCAATCTAAATTCATATTTTTAACTGTCCGTCCCGGGCGTGAGCTGTGCTCATCCCGCATGATCAAACTCACTCTTCCGTCTTACCGTACCGGTTTAAGTCAAACTCCTTCGCGATTCAAGCAATATAGGTATAAGTATAACCTCTTCTTCGCTCTTCTTACTCGCTTCCTCATGACTGAACGGTCGTGACCATTTGAGGCCATTATCCGTTGCACCGAAGCTCTCCACTACACACGGTTTTTCGCCTTGCGAATTGACGCCTGTAGAGTTTCCTGAAAGGCTTCTTTCACGGCATCGGTCCATCGAATCGGTGATCTCCCACGGGCCCTTTTTTCTCACGTGGCCAACTACAATGAGCTTTTCCAAACTATCTGGCTCGCGTCTAGACGTCTACGTGACCGAAGTACTGCAGGATCCGCTGAAGGCAAATGATCGAAAAGCGGCACTTGATCTTCAATTCGGCCAGGATGGACGCATTCGTGCGACGTGCCGTCTAAGAGATTCCTAGCATTTTTCGTCAGCACCATATTTGGAATGCGCCAATGCCTTCCGAATTCATGCTTTAAGGGTTCAGGTTTCTGAAGCGTATAGAAATATAGAAAAGATCAGGGTTCTCATCAGCGTGGTTTTAATTTTTCTGCTGATACCTCTGTTCCTCCAGATCTTCTTAAGCCCATTCACCGCCACCGTTGCTATCTGGGCTCTTCTCACAGTCACCATCCACAGCAACCAAAGTCCAAATTAAATTTGTCCACGGTATCGAGGTCGGATAGTTCTGCCGTTCGTTGCAACATGCCTGCCCGATCTACAAACAAGAGTTTTGTCCTAGCCCGATTAATATGTAGACTAACTCCACGCTCACTTTTTGGACCCTTTGCAAAAGCTCAGCTAGTTCCGTTTCATTAGAGCCTAAGTGGTAGAGTCGGTGGCAATTTGGTAGTATCATCTGCAGACCGTAAATTATTAATGAGGTGTCCTCCGATTCGTACGCCTCCATACCAATCCTCCAAAACTCTTCTCGTGATGTGTTCGCCTCGAAATTGAACAGCTGTGGTGAGAGAATACACCCTTGTCTAACTCCACGGTGGTCTGAAAGGGTTCTGATTCGGTGTCTTCTACTCTGATCCTAGAATTGCCGTCGAGGTACAGGTTCTGCACAAGGAAAATTAAGTGATCTGGTATACCCATCTCTCTCATGACTGCGAACATCTTCTTCTATCTGATGCAGTCAAAGACCTTCGCATAGTCAATAAAGCATGGGCCCATCGGCACGTTGAACTCCCTAGCCTTCTCGATGAGCTGCCTGATGTTCAATATCTGTTCGCGTGTTCTAGAGAACACGCGAACAGATATTGAACATCAGGTAAACCTCTGACTAAACCTGCCTGTTCCTTTGTAATCTACCCGATAAAACTTTCAAGTCTTTTATTGAGTATATGCAGAAAGATTACTCGCATGGGATGATGATAGGTATAAACGCATCCAAATATCCGATCCCTGGATCTGTGACTGTGAGTGAAAAATATAATGCACAATAAAACCAAAACACTAATAATAATAAGAAAAGTTACAAGTGTAACTTTTGCATTGTGGTGCATAACTGAAAATGCTACCAAGTTTGCGTATCATATCATATCATATCATATCATATTTAAGAACATATCATTATATATTTATCCATGTAAGTATCCATTTTTTTTCGGACCTAGCAAACTTGATCTGGAACGACTAAAAAAGGTGTGTGTAGATTTACGAGGCGGTAATATTTCTAGTAACATTGGTAAGATACCTGGTAACATTGGGTAAGTTACTGGTAAGATTGGTAATTTACTTTCTGGAGAGAGCCGTGCATTTCTCTTCACTACGAATGATGTCTATACTGTCCATTTTCAATATTACGCAAAACAAAACCTTGAATTTTAATTAAAATCCTGAATCTTACCGTATATTTCCAATTTTTAGTAATATTACTAGTAGCATTACTGGGAAAATACTCACTTTGGTAGTATTACCGGTAGCGACCCATCACTAGCCGCGCCGAAACTTCCAACATCGTACTTTCGGGTCGCGTTCGGTTAACGTCGGGTGCGCTCGGCAGTCGGCACGGTTGGCAATATGGCGTCGCTCGCCTGACTCCGCCGGCCGCTGAATCACTTTGCTCAGTGAGGTGACGTTTGTGTTTGTTCCCCGAATAATGTTAAGTAATTGACCGAGCGAGCGAAGATTTCCGTTTCAGCATTGGCCAACAAATTCTTTCGTATGCCCGGACGTTTGGATGTCCATGCGCTTACCGGCTATTCTTGCCTTAATGTCGAATTTCTCAATCGATTCTCATAAGATTTTGTAAGTATGTTCTGAAAGAAGACTTTGTTATTTTTAAAAGTTAGTAATTCTGCATTTAAAGATTTTCTAAGAATTACTTGCTTAATAATTCATCGTCGGCAAAAAATAATTTTCTTGAAATTTGACTGAAACATTTTACGTTGTTCCTTTCTTTTAAGATACTTTTAAGTTACTTAGGAAGAATTATTATTTTATGTCCATTCTTTCGATTGACAGCATAAAAATAGGGGTGATTTTTTTTTTCACATTTAAGTCGGTTGGATTCCCAGACGAAGCAAGTAATTCTTAGAAAATCTTTAAATACAGAATTGCTAACTTTTAGAATAGCATAAAGTCTTCTTTCAGCAAAATATCCTATCTACGATATTTAAGGTGCTTTCCCTTGATGTCCCATAGTCTTGGGACACCCTGTATAGTATTTTTTCGTCATTCAGTTTTTAGGGTTCCGTACCCAAAGGGTGAAAACGGGACCCTATTACTGAGACTTTGCCGTCCGTCCGTCCATCCGTCCGTCCGTCCGTCCGTCCGTCCGTCCGTCCGTCTGTCACCAGGCTGTATCTCAACAACGGTGATAGCTAGACAGTTGAAATTTTCACAGATGATGTATTTCTATTGCCGCTATAACAACAAGTACTAAAAATAAAATAAAATAAATATTTAAGGGGGGCTCCCATACAACAAACTTGTTATAGATTATATATATGTATAGGTACGGAACCCTTCATGCGCGAGTCGGGCTCGCACTTGCCCAATTTTTAATATTTTCAAAATGGCGGAGATAGGAGGGGTAAAATCACTACTTAATTTTATTTGTGTTATGAATTTGTCATGTGTCAAGAAAAGCGTTCAGAATTACAATATGAGTATTGTAATTCTGAACGCTTTTCTTAAATGTACAAACAAATTGACGGCGATATTGTTTTTTTAGGATAAAAGTGAGGTTTACTTATTTCATAAAATGACTTGTTGCGTGTATGTAATAAAATTAGTAAGTTTGAGTTAGCGTTACGAGACCACCCGATTGCAATATTTTATATAATAATTTAAATTCAATCAATTATTTTGTTGCTATGTTTTTAAACTTGTTTTATTTTATACCATCTACAATTAAAAGATCGCTGCCTCAGTACAGTATTACAGCTGTTAATGCTACATTTTCATTTTTTGGGTAATTTAATTTGAACCAAGACCAAGTGTCAATGTTAAAATATCAATTGAACAAAAGTGAAACGTGAGTTTGTTGTGTAATTGCTGAAATTTGTACTTTTTTACTTTTTCGACCCCAATTCAACACTCTATATACATCTTCACATTCTTGAAATTTCTCTAATCGACAAAAAGAATCTAAGTATATTTTTATAAAACCTACTCACAAAACTTCTTGAGAATCGGTTAAGAAATACGACCTCCAGGCGAGAACACCCCAAAAAGCATCCAATCGTACGCACATACGATACGAAAGAATTTTGGGCCAAGCTGAAACTGAAACGCTTTGCTCCATCGGTTAATTATGCCAGTGACATGTTTCATTGTATTTATATTAGATCTAGAAAGAACGGCCCGCTGAAATTTTATACAACGTTTTAATCACGTTTATAAAAGGTTCGGTTTCGGTTTCGGTTTCGGTTTCGGCCGAAACTGTAATCAGAACCGAACCTTCGGTTTCGGTTTCGGCAGAAAAACGTGTTTCGGTCGGTCACTAATATTTATCTATTTAAGTATGTATATCGTCGTCTAGTACCCATAACACAAGCCTTCTTGAGCTTAATTTGGGACTATCTCGATTTGTGTGAGGTTGTCTGATATTTATTTATTTATTTATTCCTATATATCGACACGATATCAAATCCCTAAAAAGTGCCCTGAGTTAGCACAGTAGGTATGTTTTATTAAACTTTCACAACCAGGGAGTCGTAGGTGATTTTCGCTACATCCACATTGTCCCATGATATCGGCATGACCTTGTGACTTGTCACAAAATGTACAACTTATAATAGAATAAGAGGTGCAATGAATCATACGGCTCACAAAGTATTGCTGTCATTTATAATTCTGGAGCTTATATAAGACTAGACCTTGCGACCTTGAGGTCTAGTCTAATATGTATTTTATATGGAAATGAGGAATCTTTAATCACATTACCAAAAATACATAATGTATTACATGGAAATATGTTAATACACGAGCTCGGTTTAATGCGGCACGATCAATCAATTTCAGCGGCTAGAGTACCTCAACATTTTTTGTGAAAAAACTTCGTTCAGAGTTTTGACAATTTCTCGTCTCGTACGTATATTTCCACAAAACGTCTGTTCTTAAGCCTGCGTATCCATTCAAGGATGCTGATTGTTTTAGAATTTTTTCTCTATGATCAAACTCAAACATAATATGTCATAAAATATTATTATGTCACTACTTAGAACAGGGCTATTGCGATTTATTGGTAGGTATATATTACAAACTTAGTTAGAATTTTAATTGATAATTTTTGTTACAAAAACTACTCGCCATTGACACAATTCACGCAGAAATCATTTTTTTCCACTTATTTTCTACTGCACGCAATGAAATCATGAAATAGCTATGGTACTATCTAGAACTCGGGGAAATATAAAATATTAGGTATTATGTTTTTTTCATATTTGTCATAAATGAAAAAAGTACATTTTAAATGTATAAGGCCTCTTAATTGAGAATTTTGATTCTAGGTACTATGAAACCAGATTTAAATTTACATTTGTATTATTTCTTACTTTCCGAATTGATCTACATAAAAGTTATCTTCAAGAAAATATCATCTCTTTGCCCAGCGAAGCTCAGTTGCCTTAAAGAGAACAAAACTAGAATTCACTTTATATGGAACTTGCTCAACGGGAAATTGAAGAAGTTGTGACTGTGACTATCAGACGCTGGATTTGACATGATATTATTTTCCATGTTTCTTCTTTTACCGTTCATTGCGTTTACTTAGTATAGTATGATAATATAGTACTCATAGGATGATAATATGAATATGTACCTAAGTATGACAGTGACGGACTTCTATATTATGCATAGCATTCTAGATTATTAATGAAAATCAGTTTTCTATGGGCCACGTGATGCTGGATCGCCTTATGTTGGTCTGTTGGCCAAGATTTCTTTGTCCTCCCATCACGCTGAAACTGCTGTACAAATTTTGACCAATTTTGGTACAGGGCTAGCTGGACTGGCCATCCAAAGAAGGTTACCCGTCTGAGGTAAAGAAAAAAGAATACGCGAACGAAGTTGCATCTCCTACAAAGGCTCACTTTCCAAGACAGATCTACAACACGGCAGACAGTGTAATTTTCTTTTTAGCCTTTTGTTCTTGGCTTTAATTATAAACCATAAGAAAAGTCAGTAATCGAATTACTGAATTTTCTTACTCGGTGCCTTTTTTCCAGGCAATTAACCGTCAATTACCATTCGAGTTTTCCCGGCGTGCCTTTTCGATTCAGGCATCAAAACAAATGAAAATCAATACCCGACAACGGTCTTGAGTTCCAATGAACAAAGTTGGGTTCCTTTAGTTCTTTACGTTACGACTGCCGGCGAATATATGAGATATTCGTAGCCGGGTACTGGATAATATAAATAAAATTTTATTACAGTTCTGGGTATCTGTAATAAGCAATATTCGGGCAGTAACCTTGGTTGGTAGGCGAATGGAGTTTTTAGAGTAGATACAATACTAATTTAGTTTCTAGTTTGCGTTTTGATACAAAAGTTACACATAAAACTAATAAGTTCTAACGTTTAGTATGAAGATGTTAGCAACATTGCGAAAATATCTACTAAGGTACGATTTATTTGCATTCTAAAGCGTTAGTAGCAGGTCAAATTTTCCTGGGAATTCTTTAGAACAGTACAGGTAAAGCAGCACAGTGACTGTTAAAGTAGTTCAGTAACAAATTTAAAACAAATTTCGCCATTAGGAATTTCAATATTTCTTATATATTCCATATAGAATTTAAACTCAATTTTTATTTATATTGACTTAAACACGCCCCGCGTGACTTTCGAGGATAATGTTATAATAATATACTGAATACTAAGTGACAACTTACGTAACTTACACTTCAAACACGTAATCGGATAGTCATACCTGTAAAACAACAAAAATACAAGTTAATGCGTAATCGATACGATATATTATATATCCAAATGGTAGTTATATAAAAAAACACAAATAATTCTCTTGTGGGTTTATCAACTTTTTTCTGTAGCTCATTGCCACGGTGACGTCCCCTAGGTCAATCTTTAAAACTACGATTTTCGAGGGTTATATCTTGTGAAATTTGTATTCGCTGCAGCAATAAGCCCATTCTTATGTAGGCTATAATATCCAAAAAATACAAATACATAATATTAATTATCAACACTTTTCTAAGAAATTTAATCACTATTTTGTCTTAGAGTTGATCCACCCTTGTAATGCGAGAGGTGTATGAAAGTTGGCCCATTTCAATTTTGTGATAATTATATGTTTCTCGGAAGCAATAACGTTGTTCATGTTGAGTGCCTAGATTCTTTCTGTACAACTTTACAGTTACAAAAATATAGACGCGAGTGTTAAGTTAGGATACTGTTTATTACCTTGACTGCGTCGCCACATTTCCGACAGGGAACGACATTATTTACAGCATACCCTGTAATCTCAACGCTGCCTTGCATTCCAGGGTCATATTTTAACTGTTACCCGACTAAGTTCACTTTTCACCTTCTTTGTTACGATGTCATACATATACATGTTAAGTGAACATTTTACTCAAGCGGGTTAATGTTCTTAGGAAACAATCTGGAAGTTATATCAAAGCTGAACTTTCTTAAGATGTTTAAAGGGTTTGAAAGTGAAAGTCAAATTACGGTTGACTTTCATTTGTCGAATAAATTGAAACTTAAGAAATGTAAATAAAAAAAATATGATGGTTTATCGAGCTCAGTGGCGTGCCATGGGAGAGGCCTATGTCCAGCAGTTGACTGAAACAGGCTGATGATAGCGCGCAGTTTGGCAATTACGCACGAAAAATAACACAAAATAAATTTTACCTTATCCATGTAGGTGAAGGGATCATGTAGGAACTAACTACTATAGAAGGTTCTACCTAGTCTTCGCAAAAGTTGCCAGAGGACTGTATTCACCGATTTTGTACGAAGTAAGTGGGGATCCCCACTTAGCAATAAGTTGTAGTGAAATAAATAAATATCAGGCAACCTCATAGATCTAGTCTCAAATTAAGCTCAAGAAGGCTTGTGGGTACTAGAAGACGATATACGTACTTATGTAGATAAATATAATTATACTTAAATACATAGAAAACCCGTGACCCAAGCACACATATTGGAGTTCATCACACAAATATTTGCCGTGGCCGGGATTCGAATCCGGTATACCGCCGCCGTAAAAAAAAGTAACATTACTAGATTTTACACTTCCGAAAATTATTACCATCAACCAGTAGTATCGTCGCTCAGGATTGTAATGGCTTGAATAAAGTTTGGGCAATATTTCTCAATGCACAGCAATTTATAGCAATATTCTGCACGTTTGCCGCAATCAGAGTATCAAGCTACGTACGTGATTTGCGTCCAAACTGTTTCCGCATTCAAGTAATAATTATAGGTATTATATTAGAGTTTATGGCAAGCTTCTCGAGTCCCAGAGTACAAGTGAGACGTAATTACAGAAAGAAGTTTTCAAGAGAGGATAAGAGAATTATGAAGTGAGCAATGTCCCTATTGGAACAGCAGTGTGAGCGGTTGACGCGTACCTATCGTACAATAGCATTACTAACACGAGATACAACTTTTCTTCTTCTTCTTATAGTGCTCTTATACACCTCCAAAACTTGACAGATTGGAGACACTCTACATCTCCGTTAAACTTATATCTTTATAAGCTTATTATTATTTTTATTCTATCGTATTTTAATGTTTAATGTTTGAATTTTTTTACTAGGTTAAGGTTGGCAGGCAGCTCCGCATCTTTAGCGAGGTTGAAAAGCCTCGCTGCACTTGTGACTCCAGTCCATTCCCGGATGTTTTGCAGTCACGCTTTCTTCCTGCGTCCAACAGTTGTTCTTCCTGCTACTTAACCCATGATTATTAATTGCAGAAGTTCGTATCTGGACATCCTCAGCACATGAACTAGATAGGCAACCTTTTTCTCCTGATGGTGCAATTTATTGTCGTACGACAATTTTTTAACGAATTATCTTTTAATACCGTTTTAGCAACGGGTTTACTGCATCAAGCAAGCAACAAGTGAAGTCACGGCAAGAACTTAAGCAACGCAGTCAAGCTCTTCGCTAGTATTACATAAATAAACAAATAAATAAATATCGGACAACCTTACACAAATCGATCTGGTACCACAGGCCCATACGACCCTTACGTATTAAATTATTGACTTGTGTTTTAACTAGAATACGTACCTATAGGATTGCTTACCTAGAACCCGCTCTAATGGGGACATGATTTTACAGTTTCGTTCTAATGAATCACTCCATATAGCGGTCAAGCCTCACTCGATATGTTGGGTTTTTACCAATGAAAAGAAACCTCAAGTGCCTCAAATTTTTTCGCAGTTTGCGAATGTAATGCTGATGTAGGCTATTAATGCGAAAAAGTCAGGGGCGAAGATCTCTGTGCTCGAGATGAAGAGCGAAAGATTTATCGCAGGCAAATGGTTAAGTTTGTCATTCAATAAAACGGCTAGGCCGTTGATTAAAAGTTTATTTGGCTCGTGTGTGGCTCCGGCGCGCGGCGGCAGTTTGGCTATACAATTAAATATATTGATTTAAATTTACACGATTTACGAAAGATTGAGTTAATGGCAAATCCTTGACAAACAGCTGTTGACGACTGATGTTTAATAGTGCAAATATATGACGTATACATATTATTTCCATATGAAAGCTGTTTGTAGCAACACTATCCCTGAATCGGACCGACGTTTGCTAGGCTATACCTAATTACACAGATTTGTAACAACAAAGTAATTTTAAAAGTTATTCGCATTCGCAAGTCATGTCTACCTCCTCATGTCATGTCCGCCTACAATTTTTCCGCTTTGCCCTAAGGTTGACTGGTAGAGAATGCCTCATCGCATTAAGTCCGCCTTTTGTACGATAAGTTTTCTTTTGTGCAATAAAGATTAAATAAATAAATGTCTAGAAGTGATGTGACCACAATATACATACTTATGTAAGACTTGGGAGTAAAATAATAAACGCATTAAATCGAGAAACAGATAAAATTATAGTATATTGGCTGATATGTTACGATTTAAATATAAACTATACTTCTGACTTCCTCCGTGTAAAGTTTTTCTTTTCCGTAGTCGGGTTAAAAGTATTCTATAAGTAGAAACCATCTTTGAATTTCCAGCTATCCCTTACCAAAATTTGTTAAAATTCGAATATCTGTTTCGCCGTGATGAGCGGACCAATAAATTAATTACATAATATATTTTGAATTACATTTTAAACGTTCCGAAAATAATTTTCCCCTGATATGTATTTAAGTACCGCCAGTGTACTATTTATGCTCAATGGGTACTCCACATTATGCTAGCTTCATGTACCCAGTACATTCCGAACCGCTCCTACACATGAATAATAACTTGAAATCTCAATTTCACTTAAGCAGGCTGCGTTTCAGGCCATGATTACTTTAGCTAGCTTTTAATTATTTATTATGCAGGAAAGAGAGCAAAATATTCAGCGATAAAAAACTTATCTGAATAACTTAAGCCGCACTTTTTCTTTAACTTCAATTCCATTAGGAGTAACTCATTAGGAATCAATTAAAAGAGAGAATTACTTTCCGTATTTCCATATTTATTGGTATAGCAACTTTTGCTCGGCTGATTGCAAACGTTGAAAACGGTGCTTGTACGGTCAGCAACGTCAAGAGTAGTCGACAATTTTACAGCCTCTTCTTCTTAGTCGTTTCACTCTTTACAGAGCGGTCGTGATCAACTCGTAGTACTATTAGAGGCAGATATTGTTCGCTGTATGATTTTACGCCATTTCTCGCGATTCACAGACATTCTGGTGCACTCATGCAAAGGCCCACAGCCGATTTGATCTGGTCGGTCCATCGCATGGGTGATCTTCCACGTGATCTGGTTCCCTCCACTTTGCCCTGGACAACGAGACGCTCTATGGAGTAATTGTTTCGCCTTGAAACGTGGCCGAAAAATTTGAGAATACGTGACTGGACCAAAGCGGACAGATGCTGCTTGATGCGGAGTTCTTCACGGATGGAGGTATTGGTCCGAAATTCTGTCCATGATATTCCCAGCATTCGTCTCCAACACCACATTTCTAAAGCATCTATCTTTTTCTTCTCAATGTCTCGAAGCGTCCACGTCTCTGCAGCGTATAAAAATATGGGGAATATAAGGGTTTGCACGAGCCGGATTTTCGTGGCCCTTGTGATGTGTCGGTTCCTCCATACTTTCTTCAGCTTGTCCATTGCCGTTCTATTAGTTATCCCCATACGTCGCTTTACTTCATCTACGCAGCCGCCGTTGTTAGATATTAAAGCTCCAAGGTAAATGTAGGATTGCACCACGTCGCAATTCGCAATTCTTGTCACTTCAGGCGAGTTGTTATTGGCGCGGTCTATTATCATTACTTTGGTCTTTTTGCGGTTTATCTTTAAACCAAACTCAAGGCTCACGCGTTCCATCTTCAGAAGTAGTTCTTCCATATGATGCGGACTAGACGCAAATAAGGTGGTGTCATCTGCATAGCGCAGGTTTGCGATCCTGTAGCCTCCGATTGTGACGCCATCTGTCCAGTTTTCCAGAGTTATCCGCATTATCAGCTCGGTATACACGTTAAACAGAAGTGGCGACACAATGCATCCCTGACGAACGCCCGCGCTCGGATGGAAGTCGCTTGACAACATATCGTCTGTACGCACAGAAGCCGAACCTCTTTCATATAGTTGTCGGAGAAGGTGGATCAAATGCTTCGGAGTACCCATTTTCCTAAGCGTGTTCCACATAGTTGGCCATTTCACCGAGTCGAATGCTTTTGAGAAATCAACATAGCAAATGTAAGTCGGCTTGTTGAACTCTCGAGCCTTCTCAATGATCTGGCGAACTATGAGAATCTGCTCTCGAGTGCCCTTCCCCTTCATGAATCCGGCTTGTTCCGGCGCGATTTCCTTCAACAGATACGATTTGAGTCTTTCGTTTAGAATATGCCTAATATTATATTAATATATATTTTACAGCCAGCTTATATCAAATTACATACTAAAATTGACAGCTACTTTTGATGCTGACTGTACACATTGCAAGTAACTGGCGTGCTTTTACTTGCTCCAGTACTTGCTGGTATGGTTGAAGATGCCTATACACTATTAAAGTAGCATGCGGAATACATACAATAATTGCGGATACATATCAGCATGTACAAGTAACCCGAGAGAGCGACTCACGCGAGTTCTTTGGTTTGTCGCCTAGTGGGGCTAGCATTTATCTTGCCGAGATTCGCTTGTCGGGCGACTCAGCGTCAACTGTCTTGTTCGCACGGTATTGAAAGGAAAGTGACAGGTAGTATGTGTCGCACGACAAAGTGTCACAGTTGTGCTAGGCGAGCTGGTATATGACGCTTCTGTTTATGTTTTTACAAGATGCATACAGCCTGTGTTATTGCGTCAATATGCGCAAGCTACTTGCACCCTGCACATGCAATAAACGTAAAGTATCCATCTGTTACATGTCAGTGTCTATGTACATTTTTGAAAGCGTAAAATATAAGAAATAAATTGGTTGTTGGTAATGTCGGTTTACGGACGATAATTTTATATAGTATGCCGGCCGATGGAGTTTAAGAGAAATAGATGCGTCACAAGCCGAACGTTTAGGCCGATCGTGCCTCTCTATCGCTTGTTCTGCGCTCTCGCTTGCACGCTCGGCTCAGGCGGAACGTGACAATGAGTCATGTTTTTTCGTGCGTGCAGCCGGCGTACTTCGATTTATAAGACCATATAAGACGTTATCACGTCAAAACTCAATGACATATCATTTCCCAGATACGTTTTGTATAAGAAATTATAAACGTGTAGACCGTGGTTAATGTATAACAAACAGATGCTAAATTACGGCCAGATAGTTGTTTGTGCAACAGCTCAGCATTTCAGCAAACTTCGCTCCTCGCGGGCTGTTAATTGAAAATTGTTTAACAAATTACGAGTAAGCTGTAACGTGCAACCAAACCAATTAAACCAATGTTTCCTTTGGCGAAGAAGTTATTCTTGTATTTGTTTCATCATAGGCCGTTTCGTCTATTACAGACGATCTTATGCAGTGCTGTTGAGACACCTTTTTTGGTGACTGTGTAGTCCGATGCGAGACCGGCATGATCGCCCACACTTCTGGCATAAATAATTTATGTGAGTAGTTGCTCTGGTGCTGGTTTGCTGCCTCCGCATCCGTTTACCTGCTAAAACCTCAAACCAGGCTTCATCACAAGGTTGGCGACCATCGAAAACGCGTTTACGCCATCCGTCTCGGTCTTCAGCAAATGTTTCCCAAGCCTTGTAGTCAATTTTAAAAACAGCCATATCACGCTTGGCGCAGTCTTTAAAGCGCAGCATTGGTCTTCCAATTTTCCTTTTAGCATGCGCTACGGCGCCAAGCATGGTACGACGCGGTATTCGAGAGGGTTCCATTCGATGCACATGCCCTAGCCACCGCAGGCGCCTCTGCTTGAGAATAGCAGTTAGACTAGGCAGCTGTGCAATCTCAAGAACCCTCTGATTTGTGACTTTATCCTCCCATGTAATGCTTAGAATATTGCGTAAACAGCTCATGTGAAAATTATTAAGACGTCGTTCCTGTTTTGCATACGTCGTCCAGGTTTCTGCTCCGTACAAGAGAATGCACAGCACGCAAGTTTGGTAAACCATCACCTTGGTTCTGATAGTTAGATGTTTGTTAGACCATACCCTTGTACGAAGCCGCCCGAACATGGTCGCCGCTTTGCCAATACGAATATCGATCTCCGCGTCGAGCGAAAGATTGTTCGTCACGGTCGACCCTAAATAGCAAAACTTGTCGACGACTGCCAAAGCTGAGCCATCCACCATTATATTTGGTGTTTCCGCGTTGCCCTGAGCTAGTACGACTGTTTTTTGGCATTTATGGACATGGAGAACAAAGTGCAAGCTCGGGAAAAATTGTCCATCATATTTTGGAGCTCAGGAGCAGTGTTCGCCACAAATGCTGCGTCATCAGCAAACAAGAGTCTGTCGACAAAGAAGTCCTCCCGGTTTTTCACTGATTTGAGGAGTGAGGTGTTAAATAACTTCCCGTCAGCTCTTGTATGAAGATGCACGCCCTGTTGACTGTTCCCGAATGCAGTCTTTAAGAGAAGTGAAAAGAATATGCCAAACAGGGTAGGGGCCAATACACAGCCCTGGCGAACTCCTCTCCGCATCCCAAATTGCCGAGACGTTTTACCGTCGAATACCACAGCGCCTTTCATATCTTCGTGGAAGGATTTGACGAGAGATAGTAGTTTTGGTGGGCATCCTATATTCACAAGTGCGGTGTATAGTCCTTCTCTGCTGACTGTGTCAAAGGCCTTATTAAGGTCTACAAAGGCCATAAACAGAGGAGTGTTTTGCTCCCTACACTTCTCCTGCAGTTGGCGAAGCGAGAAAATCATATCCACTGTGGACCGCTGGGGACGAAAACCACACTGGGCCTCTGGATACACGCGATCAGCAAGTTTTTGGAGTTTCCCTAGTATCACACGTCCAAACAACTTACCAACTATGCTCAACAGGGAAATTCCGCGGTAGTTGTTACAGTCGCCGCGGTCTCCTTTCCCTTTGTACAGTGTGATAATGTTGGCATCGCGCATATCCTGAGGGACCCGACCCACTTCCCAGCACTTACACAAAAGACTGTGCAAAATAGGTGATAAGCACTTAAGTTTTACCACTTCAGCCTGTATTCCATCAATACCAGGACTCTTCCCGCACTTAAGTTGCTTGACTGCTTTGGTGAATTCCTCTATAGTGGGCAAGGCATCTAATTCTGTCCAAGTAGCTAGTATGGGCATGCTTTGAGCTGCCTCTAGCTGGATACCTATTGGACAAGAATAGAGGCCTGAGTAATGTTCAACCCAACGTTCCAGTTGCTGAAGACTGTCTGTTATTATAGAGCCATTCACCTCCTTAATGGGCGCGGTCTTTTTTGATGTTGGACCTAAGGCCTGCTTGATTCCAGTATAAACCCCACTAAAGTTTCCAGTATAAGCGCATAGTTGTATGCTACGACAAACTCCAACCCAATGGGCGTTAGCATAATACCGTGTGCTGCGTTGTAGAGCTGCATTAGCAGTGCGCAGTTGTTCAAGGGAACCAGTAGTGGGACGCATACGGTGTGAGAGAGCAGCTTGGCGTTTTGAGTCCAACAAAGGCTGAAGGTATTCAAGGTTCTCAGCAAACCAGTCTTTATTTGTTTAAAACATTACTATATACTTTCCTTTGTTGTACGGTAGGGTAACTTATAATGATATCTAGACACACGGCAGTTCGCGGCCGCTTTTGAACTTGGTTTCCAGTTCTAAAAGCTTACCCAATTTAATTTCGAACAGAACCTTCTTTGGAAGATCTATGTCAATTCTTTTATTCGCGACACAGTTTACGAACTTGGCTTTTTTTAATTTTTGTTTTTGATGGGATTAACCTTTTCTGTTTTAAAGATCTTCCAAAGAAGGTTCTGTTAATAAAATAATTTAGATATAGCTGATATAGGTTAGGCTATTTATTAGGACTTTTGTTTAACGTTTGATGTTGTTTGATAGTTATATATACAATACTAATTTAGTTTCTAGTTTGCGTTTTGATACAAAAGTTACACATAAAACTAATAAGTCTAACGTTTAGTATGAAGATCGCAACATTGCGAAAATATAGTCTACTAAGGTACGATTTATTTGCATTCTAAAGCGTTAGTAGCAGGTTAAATTTTCCTGGGAATTCTTTAGAACAGTACAGGTAAAGCAGCACAGTGACTGTTAAAGTAGTTCAGTAACAAATTTAAAACAAATTTCGCCATTAAGAATTTTTAATATTTCTTATATTCCATATAGAATTTTTAAAGTCAATTTTTATTTATATTGACTTAAACACGCCCCCGCGTGACTTTCGATGATAATGTTCTAATAATATACAGAATACTAAGTGACAACTTACGTAACTTACACTTCAAACACGTAATCGGATAGTCATACCTGTAAAACAACAAAAATACAAGTTAATGTGTAATCGATACGAAATATTATATATCCAAATGATAGTTATATAAAAAAACACAAATAATTCTCTTGCGGGTTAATCAACTTTTTTCTGTAGCTCATTGCCACGGTGACGTCCCCTAGGGGTCTATATTGGAATCCATAATTTCCTTTGTCCTATTTGTAAATTCCATAATAACTGTGGTCATAATGATCTTTTGCCATAATAACGTTTATCCTAATGTAAATGCCATAATATTGATCATCCTAATATTGAATATCCTAATGATTATTTGCACTATTATCTTAAGTACTAATGATCAAGTGTCCTATCAGTTATATATCCTAATACTAGTTGCCATAATCATCATATGTCTTAATAGTTACTTATCCTAATTATTATCACGTGTCCTAATAGGTACGTATCCTAAATCATGATATCCAGGCTACACAATTTTAATGCTGTATAGTTTTGTACGCACAGATTTTCAAACTTTACTTTTCGGGGTTCAGCAAGTCTATACGTGGTCACAATACAAACCTAACCTAACCTACAGTTTTCGGGGTTCAGCCAATAACCTAACCTATAGTTTTCGGGGTTCAGCAAGTCTGACGCTCCGCTGTACGTGGTCACAATACAAACCTAACCTAACCTACAGTTTTCAGGGCTCAGACAATAATCCAACCTACAGTTTTCGGGGTTCAGCAAGTCTTTTGACGCTCCGCACGCTTCGCTCGCTCCGCTATACGTGGTCACAATACAAACCTAACCTAACCTACAGTTTTCGGGGTTCAGCCAATAACTTAACCTATAGTTTTCGGGGCTCAGCAAGTCTGACGCTCCGCTCGCTTGGCCTATCTGGCAACCTTTTTCTCCTGATGGTGCAATTTATTGTCGTACGACAATTTTTTAACGAATTATCTTTTAATACCGTTTTAGCAACGGGTTTACTGCATCAAGCAAGCAACAAGTGAAGTCACGGCAAGAACTTAAGCAACGCAGTCAAGCTCTTCGCTAGTATTACATAAATAAACAAATAAATAAATATCGGACAACCTTACACAAATCGATCTGGTACCACAGACCCATACGACCCTTACGTATTAAATTATTGACTTGTGTTTTAACTAGAATACGTACCTATAGGATTGCTTACCCAGAACCCGATATAGCGGTCAAGCCTCACTCGATATGTTGGGTTTTTACCAATGAAAAGAAACCGCGACTGCTCCCCTAGGGCCCTTGTTGGGTGCCTCAAATTTTTTCGCAGTTTGCGAATGTAATGCTGATGTAGGCTATTAATGCGAAAAAGTCAGGGGCGAAAATCTCTAGGCTCGAGACGAAGAGCGAAAGATTTATCGCAGGCAAATGGTTAAGTTTGCCATTCAATAAAAGGCTAGGCCGTTGATTAAAAGTTTATTTGGCTCGTGTGTGGCTCCGGCGGCAGTTAGGCTATCCAATTAAAAATATTGATTTAAATTTACACGATTTACGAATAAAACGGGACATTGAATTAAATGTTGACAGACAATAAGCGGCCTAGCCTTTTAATAGAATGGCTAATTAACCAGTTGCCTGCGACATATACATTAGACATACCTACTGAATGCTCATACAGAATCCCGCTCAAATGGGGACCCGCACCATTTTGTTCTAATGAATTACTCCGCTCGGCGGAGCGGTCAAGAGCCTCGCCCGATGTGTTAGGTTTTTACCGATGAGAAGAAAACGCAATTGCTCCCCGGGAGCCTTTATTTATGTGTCTCCAACTTTCACGCACTTTGCGAATGTAATGCTGGTGTATCAATGCAAAAAAGTCAGGGCCGATTTTTTTTATGCTCGAGACAAATAGCGAAGGATTTATCGCAGGCAACTGGTTAAATTTGCCATTCAATAAAATGGCTACACCGTTGATTAAAAGTTATTCGTGGCTCCGGCGGCAGTTTGCCTAGGTGTTCAATTAAATGCTGACAGTAAATCAAGGGCCTAGGCATTTAATTGAATGACTAATTTAACGAGTCGCCTCGACATAAACACATAAGCTTAAGTCACTTTACTAACCATTCTATACAAGCAATTATCTGAAATAAATGATAACTATATACCTACTCTACTAAATGCTCACTAATTTGCTGAAA
The DNA here is from genome assembly GCA_932273695.1 of Apotomis betuletana. Classification (NCBI taxonomy): domain Eukaryota; kingdom Metazoa; phylum Arthropoda; class Insecta; order Lepidoptera; family Tortricidae; genus Apotomis; species Apotomis betuletana. Next base: position 21,216,432 of record OW026303.1, on the reverse strand, counting down.
TTGGGACCCGCACCATTTTGTTCTAATGAATCACTCCGCGCAGCGCGGCGGTCAAGAGCCTTGCTCGATGTGTTGGGTTTTTACCGATGAGAAGAAAGCACAATTGCTCCCCAAGGGTTATTATGTGTCTCCAATTTTCTTGTACCGTAAGTACTTTACTTTGTTTCCGCGACCCGGGGCTGTTTGCGAATGTAATGCTGATGTAGGCTATGAATGATTGACAACAATGAGACAAAGCCGAGTGAGCTATGCGTTTTGGTATACATTGCTTTATATATATTACTAGATTTTGCCCGCGACTACGTCCGCGTGGGACTTGGAAGTATAGAAGCAACTTCGTACAACTCGATAGATATCCACCTAATCACCTTAATTAATAAAAGGGATTATTAAAAGCACCTAAGCAAATGTAAGAGCAATTGTGCTTTTGGTCTAATAATTACATTTCCTACAGGGTCATCAATGTCATCATGAATTACTTACTCACTTTTCAATCTTTTTAGGGATAATTTCCAGGATGAAAATTATCCTATGTCCCAGGATGAAAACTATCCTATGTCCTTCCTCGGATCTTAAACGATCTCCATGCCAAATTTCATAAAAATCGATTCAGCGGTTTAAGCGTGAAGAGGTAACAGACAGACAGACAGACAGACACACTTTCGCATTTATAATATTAGTACGGATATAAGCACAATGCATGTTTAATATCCTATATTTACCTATATATATGTAGGATGAACGTGAAAGTTTATGAGAATGTATATTTAGGTATCTGAATTTATAAGGCGTAGGCTACAATATATAAGGATATTTATAAATAACAGGGTTAAACGTTAAAGTTAAAGGCACATTTCATCCTTTTGCACGAGCGAAGCTGCGGAAAAAAGCTAGTAAAAAAAAGGATAGGGAAAGTCGCACGAGAGCCAAGGCTGTAGATATCTCAGACAGTTGCCCAACTTAAGTCGCAGTGGGCGGGGTACATTGTTCGCAGTATATGGCTGCTGGGGCAAGTTTCTTAAGTGGCGACCACGTACCGGAAGATGCAACATGGGAAGGTCCCAACAAGGTGGACCGACAAAATGGTTAAGATCGAGAGAAGGAGAAGGGTGGCGTACGAACGATCGTTATTGAAAACTTTGGGGGAGGCTTTTTTGCTCAGCAGTGGACGTTTATCGGCGGATATGATGACGATGATCAAAATAAAGAGAGTATTGTCACCAAATTAAAACACCGCTATTTACCTAGATGTTTGTTTTTTTTAGTTAAAATTAAAGAAAACAGTAACTATAATACTACTAGCTGCGCCGCGTGGTGTTGCCCATCTCACGGGAACACTACATTTTTTTGGGATATAAAGTAGCCTATGTTTTAATCCAGGATTTCTTCTACCTCCATACCAAAATTTGTCATAATAAGTTAGTCCAGCCGTTTGAGCTTCAAGTAACTAACATACAAAAACAAACACACAAACACACTTTCACGTTTATATTATTAGCTTTATTTTTAGAGGTATGCTCTAGGACGATGCAACTTCCACGAACTTAATATAAAGTGTGAATTACTCCAATTTAAAACTAAAATGAACTTTTTAATAAAGTTCAGCGAAGAGTTCTCCATTACAGCTCTGCGCCCTCATTGGCCCGGCAGCAATTAATCCGCTAAGTACCTGTACCTGATCCGCCGATAAGTGATGGTGACATATGGGGCGCCCTTGGTACGCTCTAGTTCAATAGAAATTAAGTTAAGTTGGCTAGCGTAATTTAAAAATGTATGGGTTTTAAAAGTGATTTGATTAGTAGGTAGATGTAGTTTGATCTACTGCCTCTTCGCAGAACAATTTTTGGTCGACTCTTTCATTTCGCCCAATTTTCACTTCGCAGAATTTTTAATTCTCTGTAGACTACAAACGATGATATTTGCAAGAATGTTCATATATGTTTACAAATGAAGCGAAAATTGAAAAAAAAAAATTAATGATTCGGACAGGATTCGAACCTGCGTTTCCAATGGCTTTCCGGGCCAACACTGGCGTCCTCCCAATTGGACCACCGAATCAGATGTCAGAGCCATTGAATTTTTCAACCAGTTGCTTCGACATGCCTTAGGGTGGCATCGGTGGTCCAATTGGGAGGACGCCAGTGTTGGCCCGGAAAGCCGTTGGAAACGCAGGTTCGAATCCTGTCCGAATCATTAAATTTTTCAATTTTCGCTTCATTTGTAAACATTTAGTTTACGTTAGCAGACGTTACTGCTTTAATAAAAAATAAATGTTCATATATTTTTCATAATTCTTGCAAATATCATCCGTTTGTTCAGGTTAGGTTATGTTTGTTTTACAACAATCCCAAGTAGTCGACGGTTTCAGGGAAAAATGCTTTCTACGAAATGACACTTCTTGGAAATGAAGCATTTGGCGAAAAATAATTCTGTCATGATTTAGTGAACCCTGTAGTTTTCATTTAGTCAGTGTTCAGCACTATGATATATCTGCAGCAATGAAAGTACAATAAGTGGACCAACTTGTAGTACCGCCTCAAGGATGAAAAGTGCCTCAGCCATCTATTTTTATGGTTTAACTAGCTTGGTTCAGCATTTTTACAAGTTTCGTTTAGTAATTTTGTTTGGTGAACATTTCAAAAAAGTATTCTATATCAAATGGTAATTTTCAAACAGAAATTCCCGTTTGCTTATCTTCCAAGGGTTTTCACTTATGTACTTTAGGATTCTCAAGATTTCGTTAATGAACAATTGTCATTCGCCGCAGACAGAACTCAAGAAGAAAGCCGTTATTTAGAAGAAAAAGGTAGTAAGATTGCTACTTTTCAAACCATCCTACCCTTTTTACCGCCTAAAAATGCTAAGTCACTTCGACTCACATGGAGTGTATTAGGGACGTTGACAAATTACCATGTCAAGGGAAATTATTTAAAGCACTCCGTGGAATGCGCGGGTTCATCGGTTGTTGAGGAAATTTTTAGCCCATTTCTGTCTCTGTGTGTCATTGTGTCTGTGTTAAAGTTTTTTTGTAGATTGTCTTTAAAGGAGAACGTTCCTCAGTGTGTGTACTTCATTTGTATGTTGAGACTTTTGGGAAAGCTCGTCATTTATGATATGAACCAATTTTGTCAGAATTGAAATTTGCACTGACGTCTTCTGCACAACGCATTAAAAAAACCATGAGTTACATACGGATTGGAAATTTAGATTACAGTTACTCAAGTAATATGTAATATGTGTTAATATGTGTTTTCGGGAAGGGTGACTGGGTGACTGTGAAACACTTGTAATATTGATATTTTGCATTGTATACCATATTTACGTCACCCTAGGCCGTAAGTGGCCACTCACTTCCTGGTCAAGGCAAGAACTAAGACAAACCACGAGCAGTAATTCGTAAAACTGCGGATCGCATATTCACGACATTTACGAATTCACTGTCCTAGATATTATGTAATGTACAGCGCCACAGGGGGTTTAACAACCCACGCCATATTGCGGATTTTTAGTAGTACAAATTCATTTTACTGGCAACGACAAATTTTTGGTAACTGATCGGTGAATCGGTGAATGGTCGGTTTTTGCATACTAAAGCCAAAAATATCAACAGTGATGAAAGTCAAGTTTTTTTCAATAGGATTTAGTATTTATTTCGCAAGAAGAACGAAAGATTGAGTTAATGACAAATCCTTGACAAATAGCTGTTGACGACTGATGTTTAATAGTGCAAATATATGACGTATAAATATTATTGCCATATGAAAGCTGTTTGTAGCAACACTATCCCTGAATCGGACCGACGTTTGCTAGGCTATACCTAATTAGAATTACACAGATTTACAGTAATTTTATTCTCTGAAAGTAACCGAAATCCAAGTTAAATAAACAAAATATGTAGGCATTTGCATTCTGATGTTGAGCAGAGGAGAGAGGAGACATATGATATTACATACTGACAGAAGCGTTTCATACATTCTAGATTCAGATTGGGCACACGCTGTCTACCGGACCGGACAACACGTTATTGAATTATGAACGTACCGACTCCTCTTACGTTGAGAATAGTATTGACACGCTCAAGTATGTGTTTCATTCCGTCGAGAGACGTATTCCTTGTGTATTAGAGATGAGAACTTATTATCACTTTCGTAGAATGTAGTATCAAAGTAAAGAACTTATTTTTATGGAATATGACACCTGTGCAAAGTTATTCGCATTGAATTTTTCGACTTTCATTTGTTTTTGCCGTTTTGCAGTACAAGTCATGTCTAGAAGTGATGTGACCACAAGATACATACTTATGTAACACTTGGGAGTAAACTAATAAACGCATTAAATCCAGAAACAGATAAAATTATAGTATATTGGCTGATATATAAATTAATAAAAACTATACTTCTGACTTCCTCCGCGTAGTTTTTCTTTTCCGTAGTCAGGGTAAAAGTATTCTATAACCATCTTTGAATGTCCAGCTATCCGTTACCAAAATTTGTTAAAATTCGACTATCCGTTTCGCCGTGATGAGCGGACAAATAAACTCATTATATAATATATTTTGAATTAAATTTTAAACGTTCCGAATATAATTTTCCCCTGATATGTATTTAAGTACCGCCAGTGTCCTATTTATGCTCAATACGAGTAGGTACTCCACGTTATGCTAGCTCCATGTACCCGGTAGGTACATTCCGAACCGCCCGCGCCCTACACATGAATAATAACTTGAAATCTCAATTTCACTTAAGCAGTCTGCGTTTCAGGCGATGATTACTTTAGCTAGCTTTTAATTATTTATTATGCAGGAAAGAGAGCAAAATATTCAGCGATAAAAACTTTTCTGAATAACTTAAGCCGCACTTTTTCTTTAACTTCAATTCCATTAGGAGTTACTCATTAGGAATCAATTAAAAGAGAGAATTACTTTCCGCTTTTCCATATTTATTGGTATAGCAACTTTTGCTCGGCTGATTGCAAACGTTGAAAACGGTGCTTGTACGGTCAGCAAAGTCAAGAGAAGGCGACAATTTTACAACCAGCTTATGTCAAATTGCATACTAAAATTGACAGCTACTTTTGATGCTGACTGTACACATTGCAAGTAACTTGCGTTCCGTCACGCAATATTACGCAAGTTGCGTGCATTTGCTTGCTCCAGGACATGCTGGTATGGTCGAAGATGCCTGTACACTATACAAGTAGCTTGCACATATATATACAATAATTGCGGATACATATCAGCATGTACCAGTAACCCGAGAGAGCGACTCACGCGAGTTCTTTGGTTTGTCGTCTAGTGGGGCTAGCATATCTTGCCGAGATTCGCTTGTCGCGCGACTCAGCGTCACCTGTCTTGTTCGCACGGTATTGAAAGGAAAGTGACAGGTAGTATGTGTCGCACGACAAAGTGTCACAGTTGTGCTAGGCGAACTGGTATATGACGCTTCTCTTTATGTTTTTACACGATGCATACAGCCTGTGTTATTGCGTCAATATGCGCAAGCTACTTGCACCCTGCACAATCAATCTAAACGTAAAGTATCCATCTGTTACATGTCAGTGTCTATGTTCATTTTGAAAGCGAAAAATATAAGAAATAAATTGGTAGTTTGTAATGTCGGTTTACGGACGATAATTTTATACAGTATGCCGGCCGATGGAGTTTAAGAGAGATAGATGCGTCACAAGCCGAACGATTAGGCCGATCGTGCCTCTCTATCGCTTGTTTTGCGCTCTCGCTTGCACGCTCGGCTCAGGCGGAACGTGACAATGAGTCATGTTTTTTCGTGCGTGCAGCCGGCGTACATCGATTTATAAGACCATATAAGACGTTATCACGTCAAAACCCAATGACATATAATTTCCCAGATACGTTTAGTATAAGAAATTATAAACGTGTAGACCGTGGTTAATGTACAACAAACAGATGCGAAATTACGACCAGCTAGTTGTTTGTGCAACAGTTCAGCATTTCAGCAAACTTCGCTCCTCGCGGGCTGTTAATTGAAAATAGTTTAACAAAATACGAGTAAGCTGTAACGTGCAACCAAACCAACTAAACCAATGTTTCCTTTGGCGAAGAAGTTATTCTTGTATTTGTTTAAAACATTACAATATACTTACCTTTGTTGTACGTTAGGGTAACTTATAATGACATCTAGACACACGGCAGTTCGCGGCCGCTTTTGAACGTTGTTTCCAGTTCTAAAAGCTTACTTAATTTAATTTCGAACAGAAGCTTTTTTGGAAGATCTATCTCTATTCTTTTATTCGCGATGCAGTTTACGAACTTGGCTTTTTTAGGGTTCCGTACCCAAAGGGTAAAAACGGGACCCTATTACTGAGACTTCGCTGTCCGTCCGTCCGACCGTCCGTCCGTCCGTCCGTCCGTCCGTCTGTCACCAGGCTGTATCTCAACAACGGTGATAGCTAGACAGTTGAAATTTTCACAGATGATGTATTTCTATTGCCGCTATAACAACAAATACTAAAAATAAAATAAAATAAATATTTAAGGGGGGCTCCCATACAACAAACTTGTTATAGATTATATATATGTATAGGTACGGAACCCTTCATGCGCGAGTCGGGCTCGCACTTGCCCAATTTTTTTTTCAATTTTTGTTTTTGATAGGATAGCCTTTTCTGTTTTAAAGATCTTCCAAAGAAGGTTCTGTTCGAAATTAAATTAGGCAAGCTTTTGCACATTCGTAAGAGAATGCAATTTGGCATTAAGTTCTCCATTTGTACTGACTTTTGTTTTGTGCAATAAAGTTTCAATAAATAAATGATAATCTTACTTTAAAGGTTGATCTAGCACCAAGTTTAATAAAATATAGCTGATAAAGGTTAGGTTATTCTAACCCTTAAAGGCATAAATTAAAAAAAAAAAGTGCGTGGCGGCCCTCCGTGCGGAATAAGTGATACTTCGTAATGTGGAAATGAAAATAGGAAGGGGTAGAAATTGCAATTTCAAAAGAGAAAACCTAACAATCAATTGATATTCACAAGAGACGTACCTTGACATAACCTTAAATCCGTCGCATTGTCCGTGGGATTGTTGCGTTGAACGTTTAACGCAACAGTGCTTTCCTACCCCCTCCACGGTAGCGTTAAACGTTTAACGCAACCTTGTTGGAAGTCGCATTAGAAGTTTCACTTCAAAAATATAATATTATGAAATATTATTTTATTTAAAATAAATGTTTCTAGTGTTCTACCAGTAATTCATTTTTGTTTATGTAAGCTGCATCTTACACTAAGCATTTAAGGGTTAACGACTTTTGTTTAACGTTTGATGTTGGTTGATAGTTGATTTGCGTTTTTGTAAATTTCATAATAGTTGGACGTATGTTAAAAAATATTTTTTACTCGACTACAGTAAAATAAAACATAATAAAATCTCACGAACATGACTGTAATGAAATGAGAATGACACATCCATGGCAACTCCAAGCTACTCCAGTTTTTCGGACACACAAATTTACCGTCATTTCGCGTCCGGAGTTCTTCATTCAATTAGTTACATAAAGAGGATATAGCAAACTTTCTGCAGAAGAGTTCGTGAAAATTATGAGTATTATTCGCCTTTCTTCGATTTTACAAACTTGTTACTTACTTCATGGCTGATCAAATGGACGACATTGACAGGTGTAGTTAGCGTTTGATAAGCTGACAACCTCAGAGTAAGGATCGTATAGAGTACTTGTAACTTCTGTAGAAACCTAGTAAGTTATAATGTGACTAAATTAAAAGTAATTGTTAAAGGTGTCATCATTATTTACCCACCTACATTATATGGTAGCATAATTTAGCCACTAGATTGCTTTTGGTAACTACGGCTACCTGTCACCGCTCTTATTTTATTATATAAATAGAGTCCAACTCAAAATTCGAAGCAATTGAGTGGATAGTGGTTCTTTGACATACAGTATTCTTCGTGACTTTTAGGCCGTTAATAGGGTTATCAACGCCCTATTTTCCAAAACCTATGCTGACAACCCATGGTGAAATCGTACCTAAATCTTAACTTCGAACAGAAGCGCAAAGCATCAAAATGAGAAAAGTTACGGAATACTCCTTGAATAAAAGAGTCCGCGTGCGATTCAGACGTCCTTGTTGAAAACAAACTGCCGAGGCATCTCGTTAAGTGCCTACTTAATTGTAAGCAAAAACCTCTTATTTAGTAATTAGGTGACGCTGGCAAATTACGGGAGTTTACTTTGTAATTTTAAAATTGTTTTCATACTTTCTACACTTTGCTGTAATATCTGGATTAGAGTTAATTAACTCCCAAGTTGTGCTTATTACCTACTGCTCATTCTCTAAATACCGGAGTAACATACGTTATGAAATTACTACATAATTTCATTAGGTCATTCATTAGGTATACTATATTCTCATTGTAGGTATTAGTTTATTCATTAAACCAATTTATTCAATTTTATGTAAGCTATGTAAACTATTTGTTACAAAATCTTCTGGTATGATATTTATCTGCGTATTGAATAGTTTTATTCAAAACATTACATTTCCTGTTTTATTTCGTTGAAACCTTTTCCTTTGAAGTCGTAAAATTTTCATGATATTTGAGTTCATTTTATATAAGTATATATGCACATTAGCTAGGTTAAGTTTTGTTGTATAACTATTCAAAAAAGTATTGGTTTCAGAGAAAAAATATTCGATGAAATAGAACAATCATCAATTAAACGTTTTTCAGTAAAAAAATAGACGTTCAAATGTTACGCATTGTCTGCTCCTCGCTCGGATTTACCCCCAGCATTCCTATAGCATGCAAATGACTTGCATGGCTTCATTAACTCGCGCCCCAGGTCTCACGTCTCGCGTCCCAGGACTCACGTCTCGCGTCCTAGGACTCGCGTCTTGCGTCCCACGTGCGTGCGCTAAACGTCTTCCTTAAGTAATTTGCGGTGGAGCACTATTGTACCGTTCGGAAGAAAAATACAGGAAAACTGATTCGTTGTTGGTGGAGTATTTAAAACAGGAATGCAATGAGAAATTGACAATAGGCAAATAAAATTAGGTGTCCACTTCTTTGGTGGACGTATACTAAGACGATGAAGCAGATAATGGAAATGGTATGAAAAAATGAAGACACACGCGAACAAAGACAAAGTCGCGCGGTGAAATAATACTTTCCATACCTAGCTAAAGATAACAAATGAATATCTGTATTGATCCCATCTCTTTTATATAATTTTTCTCGAATTTAGCACCGAGGAAAAAGTTAACGATTTTATTTCCAAACTCAAGAGTCCTCTTGTCTTTTAAAAAGGACAATAGCCTGAAGTCAAATTGAATGCAAATCAAGTTCACCCGGGGCGTTTATTAGAAACCGAATTGAATTGAATTCAATTTATGGCCAAATTCATCAAAATTGATTTTGGTAAACGTTTATTATATCCGGAATCAAAATTCGGCTGAATTGCGTCAATCTAGTCGGCCGGCTCAAGTTTGGGATTTGCATAAAGTTACAGTAATTCTATACGAAGGCTCCAGGTGATATCTGATCCGATAGTCCGACTAAGTATCTTGCAACTGCCGATAACTATATTGAAGTCCGTATTGAACTTCTGAGAGGATATTGAATGGTGAACTGATGCTATTGAAGATTATCGCCGGATGAATTGATGATAGTTGCACCTGGATCCAGATCCAGGCTAGCATACATACGTATTTGAAGTCATACATTTATGTAGAGGGTCCAAGAAGGGATTTTGGGATTTTCTCAATGGTGATGGATTAACATAAGGGGGTACTTTGAGCACTGCTGAAAACCTCCACTTAATTATATGAGCCCTTAATGGCCGTGTGTAGGGACTCCTGAACAAAATAGTAAATGAAACGTCAAATACCCGTGGAGATACGACTCGAAAACACTTCAAATTAACTTTTTATCATTGAAATCGCTAGCTGATTTAATATTTTATTAAGTGTTCATTAATTTTAATTTGATTGGACTATAAATGAGCGCACTAACTAGGCGTCCCAGTAAAAAAACTTGTTAATTGACTTATAGTAAGAAAACTCGGCCGCCATTTGCACATTTCATTTCATTTAACATTTCTCTAAGTCGTTGAAACTTGCTAGCGTTGCAGACTGACCCAAAAACAAAGTCAACACCGACCGCTCGAAAACTGCATAAATATCCGTAGTTCGTTCATTCAATTGGGATATTTCCTGGTCATTACTGAACTTTGGTGAAAACTGGTTACCAAGTCGCGATCTTATGGTAATCGAGTTACAATTTATTGTTATTGGAGTCGCCGCGCTGGGAGGACACGGAGTGGGCGGCGAATTAATCACATCGCTTTGTGTTGGGCCAAAGTCTAATTTACATGACAAGACCCAGGACATGGGTCAGCCAGATAAAACGTAGCTTTGATCAGATCGCGGCTGACGTGTTTGTGGCCAGCCTTATTTGTGGAAACCCTATTTATTTGAGGTAAACAAGGGAATTACCAAAAGCTGTGGTGGAAATGTGATTGTGTCTGTTAGTTGAAGCAACTTGTGTTTTGATGACATTTATTAGGAGTAGAGTTAGGAGTATTCAATGATAGTTGATAAAGAAAATAAATTATTTCTATCTACACATATATATATATATATATAAATGCAAGTGTCCTTACTGACTGACTCATCAACGCAGAGCCATTATATATATTGTGGTGGTACTGATTGTGAGCCTCTAGTGTGTGAGTCCAAATTACATTTCATTGGTTTGTTTAAAGTTAATTAAACACACAATGACTTCGTATACATGTAACGTACGTTTTATAAAAACAAAGGTTTTTAAAATATCACAGTGTATCTACTTTGTCATGCATAACACCCAAGAATATTTTTTTTAAAGCGAAGAGTCTCCAAGAGTACGGCCAATAAGGAAAAGCGCTTTCTTGATGGCTGTCTCCTTACAAGGATCATTTAAAGGACTTTTTTGTAATCAACTTCTAATATGGGAAAAGTTTCGCTAAAAAGTTATAAAGCCATTCCGGAGAGTGAAGATATTCCGGTCACAGGGAATAAGTGAGGCCGCTTCAACGGGGCAAGTTGGGAAGTTGCACAATAAAACTGTCGGCTGCCGACTACTTACGTTTCTGGGCACGTATATTGCGAGACTTCTGGATTACGGCCTGCTACTTCAATAAGTTTGTATTGAATTAGGCACGCCTAATATACACATCGATTCCCTTTTGATTGAGCGCCGCGCCGCCGGGTCAGAGAATGTACTACTTTACTGATACTGTAGGTATAGGTATTTCATTTGAAAGGTGTATACTACACGTCAAAGATATATGTATATTCAATTAAATATATTTTTCTTTCCACAAGGGCCACATAAAAGATCTAGGTATAAATCGTGTACTCCAAATCATTCGTAGCAGTCCCTCTCTCTTGGCCGAACAAGACACCACTTCGCTTCGGGCCTTTAATTCAAAGGCACGTGTCGCGAAATATGAGTACCTGGAATTTACGAGTCACTCCATCCGAGACCAGAGACGCATCTTTTTTTACTAGGATTGGCTCCATCTTTTTTTACTAGGATTGACACGTTCGCAACTTTTTCAACGCATCAATTATATTTCGAAAACCGCACAACTCTATGTTGTACTGCCCATATCTACGCCGAAGCAATCCTGAGATCCAGTAGGCACCTCGAGAGTCCACCACCAATAGCGTCGTGCGTTATGCAAGCATCCAATGAGATAGTAGACTGATTCCTGTGTCAGCTTTTACAACAATCAAAGGAGTGTGGCTTCTGTAGTGGTTTATTCTGCGCTTAAGTGTATACTTTCCAGCTTTCCATACGACTTTGTGAAATGGAGGATCCCCAAGTCCTTTACGCAGCTTTGAGCTTCGTTAATGGACCATTAGGATCTGGCTCGCTGCACCGGATTCACCTCGCCACCTCGTTTGTCACCGGCAAATGCCACAGAACGGCTATTCTTATGCCCTTATTATGAGGACATTACCATGCCGGGGACATTTAAAAACAGCTTGCTAATTTAAAGATGACGGTTGCGGTAAGGCACGAAGACTTATGGTCATGAGACCCTTTGCGAGTTTTATAACTGGTTAGGGTCTAATAAAATTAATAATGGCATATAGTCAGGCTATTGACGTATGTATAGCCATACCACATATTGCCATGATACGATTAATATATTTGGATTGATGCGATTTGTAATTTAAAGGTGTATTTTACCAAGGTATATTAAGAACAGATCAGAACAGAATCTCGTCAGACATTAATATTGAATTTTGTTACTGCGTGTTATTTATTGAAAGTAAATACAACCGGTCAAAAGTAATATTCTGTAGGCGATACCAGTAAACCACACTTGAAAATTTCAAATATGTAATGGAACATTATAGTGTTAACATGTAATCCAGAGAAAAAAGGAAAAACAAAGAAACAGTAAAGAAAAAGCTTAAATACTACTAACAACTATGTACAAAAAACCTAAACATTTATTGAATTTCTTCTATACAGAAAATATGTCAGATTTCATTATTGTATACGATTCAACAGTGCCTCAACCTACATAACGAGCAACCAAGCCAACAAAATGACAAGGAGGTTAAGAAAACGTTAGAAAAGCGTTACAAGCTCATCCATCATCGCCAAATCGTCAACAACAGCTCGTTAACACGTCGAGTTTGTTTTCGTCGCGTGTGTGTGGTGTCAATTTTCTTTAACACGAACTCTCGGCTTACTCTCAATGACCCGAATTGATGGATTGGTATTCCTTTCATGTATAACATACTAAAGAGCCTAACCCATGCTTCAAGCACATTACAACAGTACCAATGACGTATCATCATCATCATCATTTCAGCCATAGGACGTCCACTGCTGGACACAGGCCTCCTCAATTGACTTCCACATGGGCCGGATAGAAGCGTCCCGCATCCAGCGTGTCCCCGCAACCCTGACCAGGTCATTCGACCACCTTGCGGGTGGCCGTCCTACGCTGCGCAGGAATCGAATAGGATGTCGAATCAGGATAGATGAGATTCGTAGACGAACTAACGTCACCGACATAGCAAACAGGGTTAGCACACTGAAGTGGCAATGGGCAGGGCACATAGCTCGAAGAACCGATGGCCGTTGGGGCAGAAAGGTTCTCGAGTGGAGACCACGTACCGGCAAGCGCAGCGTAGGACGGCCACCCGCAAGGTGGTCGGATGACCTGGTCAATGACGTATATCAAAACCATATATATAAACCATAAAACTGCATCTTAGAGAAAACGCTTGGTCAGTAGTTATCGAGTTTATAGATAGATAGATAATTTTACTAAGAATTTAATTCATTATATATATTTTGGTTATCAGTAACGCATTGTATGGGTATTATGTGTGATTGAAAATTAGATATACAAATTAACAAAACCTATTGGCGATGTTTTTAATCATCACACACCATATATTTCCTTCTAGGTTTCCGGGGTTGCCTGCAGCTGCATGTCCAAAATATTTTGCTTTTAGATTCCAAACTATTGGTTTTTCCGGAATGATAGTAGGCTTCCCCGTTCCGTCCATATTTATATGTATTCTTATTCCGTATTTATATGTATTCTTATTATTTAGGTTAATGTTAGTTTAAAGGTGATTTGTATGTTTTGTTTTATTTTAAAATTTACTTATTTTGTAATTTGATGTTGACATTTTGTACGGTTTTTTAATAAATAAATATATTTTACCAATTCTTATTCTTAAACCATATCATTCATATATTGTGTTTAATAATGTTCATTTGTAGATTTTTACGAGCTAACGATTTTTTTGCTACGCTGAACCTGTTTGATTTCACTCATATGGTATTTCAAAGGAATAACAACTTCAGATGTGGGCACTGAACAAACATTGGAGGCTTTCAAAACGTTTCGGAGAATTTTTGATAACCTTTGGCATTTCCTGAATGTGATTCGATTTTTATGTATATTTTAAGTAATTTTGAATTTGAATTTAATTATGGATGGTTTTAATTATCACAAACTCAATCAAGTGGTTACCTAAATGTTTCAAACTAGTCAACATACTTATGAATAGTAGACAAAAATATACCTAAGTACTGTACATTTTGTTGTTGTAAAGAAGAATTAGGATTTTGGTTATGTAATTTTCTGATTAATGTATTAATAACATAATGAGTCACTTCTCTGGATGGATACAAATAATTAAACTTCATTCCTGTTCTTGCCGGGATTCCGCCATGAACTTTTAGTTCAAAATTGCTGAAATACGATATTTTTTACGTTTGCTACACCCATATTTACCTCCGCCCTATTGTGAAAAACTGGGGCCCAATTCGAGAATGCCGTTTGAGTGAACGCCAAACGTCACATCTCTATTAGATAACTGTTATATCGCCATTGAACTGTCATTAAAATGCGATGAGCTTTAAATTGACATATCACATCTCAATTTTGGAAATGCGAAGGCGATAATGATTGTCAAAAATGTTATTCATGCATATGAATTTCTGTTTTGAATGAAACGTAACGGACTAATTTCACGCACTACGCGGTCAATTTAAACTATGCGCCTGTTATTTATGCCGTCACATACAAAGGAAACGAAAATTTAGCGCGTTCGAATTAACGAAGTTGCGATATTCTAGGGATATCGCCACTTGTCAAGTAGGCACACGTCAAAAGTGACGGATGGCGATGAAAAGGAGAGATCTCCATTCTATCTCTAAAATTCGTCGAATACCCCCCCTGAATCGACAAAAATCTAATAATTATCGAACCTGTACGTCTATCATAACTTTGACACGCGACTCTTTCTCGCGCGACAAATACTACCTGGCACTTTCCTGTCAGTACTGTGCGAGCAAGACAGGCGAAGCTATGTCGCGCGACTAGCGAAGTCGCGTCAAGATATGCTAGGCCCGCTGCTCACACAATTTCTAGAGAATCAGTTAAGAAATGCAATATGTAGGCGGACATACGAAAGAAATTTTGTTTAAGCTGAAACGGAAATGATTCGCTCCCTGCGTTTGCTGAGTCAATTTAGTTACCAAATAATAACAAAAAACCCACAAACCAACCTGCAACCAATAAAGTTATTCCTGTGGTCAGCACATGAAAACGAAGACTACCTACTTACTTTTATATATTTCACTAAAAGAATTATACGGCAATAATTCCGAGGTAGTTCTAATAGTTCCTTTATTTAAATGCTATTGATATTACAAGCAACGGTTGATAACGCTACGTCCACTTTACAGACGTTTATTGTAAAAGTTAGCATGAAACTGCCTTTTATGATAAAAGTTCGACGCACTACTGTCTAAACTTTCTTAAATTAGATTTCATCACAGTTATATACATAAAAGACAACTTTTTCCTCGTGAACTAGGTACAAAGTGCTTTTATAAAGTTCTAAAGGCGCAATTGTACATCAAAATGCATTGTAATGGAACAATGTTCTGCCCGTGGCCCGTGCTTACTGCGGCCATTAAACGACTAGATATAAAGTGGAGCGAGTGATTTACTGCTATTATCTTGCACATGTTTATATTGTGTAAAAGTTGCAACAAAAGACATTTTTAAATTGAGAGACAATAAGTTCAACGAATAATGTATGTACATTATTCGAAATTTGTATTAAAATAGATTAAGCTATTAAATTTATACGCCACAGACTGGAAACATTTATTTTTTATTTTTTTGTATGTTTGTACGTATGTGTATTTGCGGTCCCATCACGCCAAAATTAATTTTAAGAGATTAATGTTTTAAAACGTCCATATATATTTGGATATCCAGAGATGGGTATCCTATATTTTCCTCCTAATCCACCAACGACCAAGCGATTGTGACTAGATCATCGGTCCACTTTATTAGAGCCCCCCGCTGCGACTTCTTGTACGCGGATAAGGTAAACTTGGATACAGAGCTATATTTACAACATTGATATGGATTATCTTTATAATCATTATTAATTTAATGGCACTTAACTAAGAAAAAGACCGGACGCGTCTTAATTAACACTCATTAAAAGCAGGAAATGATTGAAAGGAAAGTAGTACAAGAGCCTCTTCAAAGAGCGTTAAAATTAAATTAAACATTGTATTTGTGGCCGTAGACATAATGCAAACCATCAAGCTTCCATTGTCTCTTTAATTGCATTTTGTTTGGGCGCGCAAAAGTTTTAAATTAATTTCACAAGAATGTTTACTTGCTTCGAGTTCGGCAAAATAAGATCTGCAATGAAATAGATGTACTAGTTAGTCTAAAGTTAGCATTCCGCTCTCAATACCCTCATCCACTGAATTATAAAAGCTTTACACTTGTCAACGTTTCATATTACTATGAAACGTTGACAAGTGTAAAGCTTTGTTTTCCTAGGATAGTACAGTCTGACCAAAAAGAGTAGAAATTAAAAAGTGGCAATACTGTAGTGTCGTCCTTTTCTACTCAATCTAAGAAAACAGGGACGATACTACAGTATTGCCACTTTTTAATTTATACTCTTTTTGGTCAGACTGTAGTGCCGTCAGCGGTTAGCGGCGGCCATAGGTGGGAGCGGGAGATCCGAGCGCGGTGTTCCGTTCCCTCCAATGCCGCTCGTCGCTGACGGCAAAGCTATCCTAGAAACCCAGCACGGCTAGCATAACTTTGACACGCGACTCTTTCTCGCGCGAGATATACTACCTGTCTCTATCTGTACAGTACTATGAGATAGTGACGGATGATGCTATCTCGCGCGACATGAGTCGCGTGTCAAAGTTATGCTAGACGTGCAGAGGGTATCTGAGGTGTACATGCATTTTTATTTATTTATTTATTTTATTTAACAACAAACAAATTACACAGCATTACAGCATTATGCTAGGCACTGTGAATTTAAATAATAATATCTAAAATAAAACGAAAATAACAATTAACACAGATAATAACAAACTTTCATGCACCAATGGTGATTTTCTGTGGGATACCGTGCGCGCCCTCGGAACTTCCAGCAAATGACGAGCACGTGCTCGGAGATTAAAGTTGGATTTAGACAATGAGGGCACAAGCAAGCATACAAATTGCGAAACCAATTCCGGACAATCCGAATCACCTCGTAAGATACGGCACGCACTGGTCAGAAGGCTATGATTTCGCCGTACCTCAAGGGAATTAAACCCTAACATGCCCAGCAGGAATTTAGTTGGGTACAAGAAAGGATAGTACCCGTAAGTTTTCCTGTACAAGAAACGCAAAAAAGCTTTTTGGATTTTCTCCAGAAGCAGTGTGCGTATGTAACGCACACAAGCACGGCAATGTAATTGTAATAATCATATGCGAGTCAGTAATAAACGGGCCTTCACTAGAATCGGTTGTTTTGTTATCTATCCTGTATATACCTCAGTATCCTATCTCAGCTCTGAAACATTGTTTCCCATGTGTAACGTTTCGCCAAATTTTCATTTGTTCGAAAGTATTTTTTTCCTGAAACCCGTAATATTTTTAGGATTTTATAAACATCGTTTTAAAGAACCTATTAGGTTAATTTACCTTTGTGTCATTATTTATAAAAAAATTAAAATGTGGTATTACCACACAAACAATATGAATCGATAAAAAGATTCTATACAAACTATTAGGTTAGGTTTGTTTTATAACTATTAAATTTTGGAAAAAATGGCTTTCGGACAAAAAACGTTACAGATGAGAAACAAAAATTTGTGTTTCGCGATCTGGTTTGGTTGAGTCTATACTGCCTCCTAGAATACGGTATTTGATGACAGCTCAAATCAGCTACTCTTTATGAACTGTCAAAAACGATCTGTTAAAGTATGAACCTTTTATGATGATACAGGCATGTGACGTCATAAAAATCAGTAGTCAAAACACGTCTTCTTTTTAGTTATTGTACAATTAAAAATAGTATAATGTCCAAAAGTTAGTGATAGTTTATTTGGTTCCGCGTATTTTTGGATGTGTGTTTAGTGGTTTCAATGCCACAATTTATATTCACTATAGTCAAACACCGTATTATTTTACGTCGAATGTTTTATGTAGAAAGCAGTTTTCTTTGCAACTGTAAACTATTTGAGATTGTTATAAAACAAACCTAACTATTATGAATAATGTATGACTACAGGGGAATAAGATTCTGCGAAATGAAACATTCCACGAAATAGGTTTCTTGGATCAAAAAAACTAAACAGACATTGAAAGTACGTTATCATACATTGAAAGTACGTATACATCAATCGTTGAGGGTTACATGTCGATTGCTTTTTAAATTTAGTTCGGATGCATTGTTTCATCAAATATACTGGTACAGTATAGTGGGATCTAGATACTTGGTTCATCGTCCAAACCCAGCTATGGCTGTGCCAAATGAAAGATGATCAGCTAGTTATAGGTAGGCTAGGCTGCCTGTGTACTGGAGCAAAGTGTATAAAATGAACCAATCCTCAAATTTAAATGTACTTGGGCTTTACTAAGACGCAACCTAATAGTTTAATTTTCTGCACTACGCTTCAGTCGACAAGCAGCATTATAGTGGACATTCACATGCTGGATGTACGGTATATAGTCAGTAACTATTGGTACACTTACTAAATAAATACGCCAAACGACATCAATTCGGATAGCAGACGTACTCATTAATTATCTCTTCACCAATTGAAGTAACGATGAAATGAATGAATACAAGTTAACTGAATTTATTCATTTCCATTCATGGATAATTCATGTCGGTCGGCGTAACCGGCATAATAGCGTAACCGCGTCGATTCGGCATCAAAAGCCAATCAGTCGCATTGCCGTGTCAAATCAAAATCAATTTGCCGGGTAGTTTATTGTAAAATTGAATAATGAGGCTCGGTTGATATTGTTGATGCACTGATTCAGAAATACTACACCCCGATCGGCGAATGATGATCCCCGGGACACTTTACAAAATGTGATAACTTTCTAATTATCAGGCTTACAATAATGTTGACGTGACATCGACGCCATCACAAGTTGAATTTTTGAAATATCAAATGAGGTGTCCTAGTCAGGCTAGACGTACAATAAGTACTGCGATATACAGATATTTATCAAATATCGTGATATTTATTATTGGGCATCTAGTCTAGTATACTGGTGGATAACAATATTTATCACGGAAATCTGGATTACTTAATGACAATTTGTTAACTATTAACATTCGTCATAGGGATAATCATTCGCCGACCGGGATATAGTAGGGTGGGTAATGCGACTCGCTGAAATGTTTGTCCTTTTCCGATATTCATTATCATTGCTACATGTGGACGTTTAGAGTCCTGGACGAAATTCTTTCAAGTAAATACAAGCATGCGTAGGTTTTCTAAATAAAAACAAATGCAGCATGTGGATGTTTAGAATCCAGCGAGCC
This sequence comes from Apotomis betuletana, assembly GCA_932273695.1. Classification (NCBI taxonomy): domain Eukaryota; kingdom Metazoa; phylum Arthropoda; class Insecta; order Lepidoptera; family Tortricidae; genus Apotomis; species Apotomis betuletana. The sequence goes on along the minus strand of OW026303.1, from coordinate 21,197,040 downwards.
TATGATGGTTGCTTTTATCACGCGACAAATAAGTGATAAAGCATTCGTCACGTTTTGACAAGATGCGTGTGTGAGTGACAGATGCTTTGTCACTTATTTATCACGTGATAAACGCAACCATCATAGGCCCCCTGGACAAAATTCCTTCAAGTAAATTCGTATTTGTTTTTATTTAGAAAAACAAATTACTCGAAGACGTCTCGGGGTGGAGTGGCGTCTGCCTTAATCAGCTGCGTAGATCTTGTTTAGCCTAACAATGGAGCGAAGTATGAATAACTTGAAATATGAAAAATGTACTCCGCAACTGGGTATTTTTTTCTGTTTTTGCCACGTTTTTATATTTTAGGTATAAAGTGAAATGTCCAAAATAATTTCTTTTGAGAAAATAATGTTCTTTAACTGTAAAAAATGTGTCCCAATATTTTTTCGTTCTATTGATCTATTCCATATTTATCTGCTTGAGTATTTTTGTCGTCATATAGTATCCAAAACATAAGCCTTCTTGAGCTTAATTTGGAACTAGGTCGATTTGTGTGAGGTTATCTGATATTTCTTTATTTGATTTATTTATTCCGTTACCATTTCCATTATAACGTAACAGAATGGAAAAACAAAAAATATATGAACATTTTGGGACACTTTTTTCTCCTAATCAGATCGAAAGATGTTGGGTAGAAAATACCTAAAGTATCCAAAGGGGCATTTTATCTAAAGTTGTTGTTGTGATACTTATTTTGTTTCGTATTAAAACATTTTAACATTTTCATTCTCTTTGAGACAAATATTTTGATACGAGTAATACAAATTAAAATAGCGAATCATATCGAAAATACTAATGAAAGGAGCGATCAATATATACAAGTATAATTTTGACGAAATTCTCAATCAGGGCTTGCCTTATCGAATTAGGACCTTCAATTTAATGCTTGATTATTCTTACCATCACCATTGTAGAAGTTACGCAACAGCTATCGCCTTACCTAAAAGAGAAAATATTCACTGTTAAAATATATAAGGAAAATTGAAGACGACTCTGGAACTTTATGGATCATAAATACAAATGAGTCTCTAGTCGACATCATATTTCTCGGCGGATAATGTAAGATTTAATAACAAATTCGATTTAAGGGCCGGATAGAAAATACAAATGTGTATCTACGTCGCCTTCGATTAAGGGGCTTTGTATATAATGTATGTTTGTGTATGTTTTGCTATGTAATCCGGGATTGAATGGGATGGAAAGTTTCATAATCCCTTTAAAATATCCATCTGAAAAAGGGGCCGTGTCTGATCTTATCTGCTTTACTGTTAAAATATTACAAGATTAAGTGTTATTGAGGCCGAGGGCGTAAAATGTTATATAATCAATTCTTAGAGTTACAGTCGCAATGTTACAGTCCATAAGCTGTTAAAATAGCTCTTATGCGGTTGACCTTTGAACTTCTTTCACTTCACTCACACCCGAAGTCTATCTTAAGAAGTGACAGAAGAGAGTTGAACTCCTTTAATAAAATGAAGGGGAAGAATTAGCTGTCTATTTTTCATTTTTTTTTATATAATGGCCACAAATTTTCTCAGTTCATCATAATGACTAATAATATAAAAGGGATAAAACTCGCTGGGTCTTTCACTATATTTTTACCTTACTGATTTGAGAACTTCAATTGTCTGTAAGTACTGTAAAATTTTCCAAATGTTCACAACCAAATAATAACACAAAAAACCAACAAACAATTTGACAACAATCTTATAAATAACACACTTACAAAATAAAACCAATAACATGAAATCAGACTCCTCAACCCTTCATTGGGGATTTAAAAACCACGGGTATATCGCCTTTCTTAAAATCCTTAAATGCGATATTTGCGATTCGGGTTGCATTAGTGACCTTCACGTTCCTACCCAGTCTATTGCAGTTTGCGCCTGATATCTATGGCGTCGCATATAAATGTGGCACAAAATCAACGCGGCCAGTATAGCAAAGTGATGATATACCTACATAATAAGCATTTCGCCACTTCGGAGATATCAGAGAGATATAGAGAATTAGCGTCTAGTTTAGTTAAATTCTGCTGTAGACCGCTTAGACGCAAAATTTATAGTGAGTAGTATCCGTGATACAAAACAGCCACGAATAGCGAGAGTGGTAAATAAACAATTTCCCCACTGGTGTTGCAAGTGTTTTAGTTAATAGTGTTGCAAGATGTAAGCTAAAATTGTAAACTCGTGCTAGGAAACTGCTTACAAACAAGCTTGGATACATTACGAGCGTCAAATCGCAGTTGCAATCTTGTAACGATCAGAGTTAAGGCCTGTAAACTATAGCGCTATACTATTCGTATAAATGTTTATTAATATACAGATACAGGACTATTTAAAAATTCCATGCTTCAGCACAGACAAAATTCATTCAAAAATGTTCAAGTCGAAACCCGCACGAGGCCAATGCCTTTATAAAAACAATGTGAAAAGTTCGGCTGTAGACGGAGGGGCAGTTTTGCGAAGAAATAGTCGCCATCCACAGACGTGATATTTTATCACTTAGGTCCTAAATTATGGTTCTCAACGTACTGTCTGTGAAAGTGTTAAAGCACAAAATAATCTGCCCGGCGGCGTACCTGAACGTATGGCAACCCTATTATATTAGTGGTAATGTAATAGTGCAATCAGGACACACATTACTATTTATACACTGTACTGCACTGTAATAATCTGATTCAGGAAATGCAAGTTCCTAAAATATCTGCGTATAATAATAACCAGTGCCCTGGATATAAAGCTGAGAGCATAAGCCATAAATTTAGTCTGTTTGGTGCAAATTGTCAGTCCGTGGACTTGGAGAGCGCCCAACTACAAACTAGAACTAATTAGTGACCGTCTTGAAGACTCCACGCGGTAAATTTGTTATTATAATTACTGTATACAAGATTAAGGAAATATAAGTTAATAAAGTAGGTTTTGCTTCGTGGCTAATTCGCTCCGAGGTACTGAAAATACAAGCTTTAAAATCTGTTTTGAAGTGTAAACCAATTTCATATTTTGGATAAATAATTCGTACACTTTGAATCTATTCTACAAAGCACTCAAAGTATTTATATTATCTTAGCCATATAATATATGGATTTATAAATTAGGCTAATGCTCGATGTGGATGGAAAAACCTCTTATTAATATCGCGAATCGGGTAAGACTGGGTTTAACCCTTCGTATGCCGCGTCCAGAATACGCGTACCGCGTACCGCGTACGGATTCAGGACACGGCATACGAAGGGTTAAGAGGCCCTATTGTTTAAAAAAAATCTTATTATGACAAATACCTATATTGATAATTCCAACCAACTTTTTGAAGTGAATAATACTTTTCCCTGAGTTCTATAGATAGTTCGTGCAGTCGAAAATTGGTTGAAAAAAACAGTTTTCTGCGTGATTTGTGTAGTTCTTGAAACAAAACTTATCAATGAAAAATTCTAACTGTAGGTTACAAAAATATACCAATAAATCACAATAGCCCTGTTCTAAGTAGTAACATTAAAAACATGTTTCAGCATAGCCTATTCGGTCAAATTTGGAGAATTCAAGTTTTGTTCATAATCTAATTGTGTAGTAGCATTAGAGTGTACACGCGAAATCTTCGAGTAACGTCACGTCATACCTACACGGAACCAAAAGCAAATAATTATTATGGTAAAAGGAAAAGAGAATATTTAATACCCAGAATATTTAATTCTATCTTTCCGGAAGATGAATGCGCCACTAAAAGTATTTTTAAGAATAGATTAAAAAAGATGCTATTAGATGCCCCGTCTTAGTGTAACACTTACTGTTATGGTTACTACCTACCTACTTAGTTTGATTCTAAAGAATCTAAAGTGTCTGGCAAATAGTTACCTACCTACTTTTAAGTTTAAGTGAACGTATTTTAAGGATAGGGATCCAACCCGCACAAAACAAAAATTAAAATTTGAACCCTGAGTGTACAGCTCACATCATTTCTTTTTGTGTGGATTGGATCGTTTTCGTTAAAAGGCGTCCTAGTTAAGATTTTAATGGTACTAATGTTAAAAAAGTGAGTGCAATACTCGCCAATAAACTTCGTGTTTGGCGAAATTAGTTGTAAAATGTGTACCATGCTTTTTTGAAATAAATAAATTAAAAAAAAAAAAAGAAAAGTACCACCGGAAAGTACAAATAATGCGTAGTGTACCGTGAAGGTAAGCCTTATTACAACCACATTTGAAGGGTCACTCCCAGGGGAAGCGTCTTATCTCTCGCCACTCATCTCATAAGAGCTTACTGTAATAAAACTACCTCGCTTGCTGGGAATATCCATTACTGGTTAATTAAAACTAAACCACAGAATAAAGACACTACAGAAGCCGCACTCTTTTGTTATTTGCCGCTTTTGCAAAAGCATTAGCCTACTCGTATCTGATTGGCCATTTTTAATGACGTACGACGCTGTTGGTTCTTGCTTCTTTGGGGCGTGTCATACTCCTAGGGTTGCCTACATTAGCAAAACGGAAACTACTTCTCTGTGTTTGTAATTATTTTTAAGCTAAGCTTTAACAAAATACGTTCAAAATAAGAGGTACCTAGCGCGATCTTTATAATGATGGGCTCTAAGAGTGCCTACTGGATCTTTGGATTGGTTTAACGTAAACATGTGCGGTTTTTTGCTTTTCGAACCAGTTTGATTAGCATTAAGATCCACTATTATAAAATTGACCGTATTTTGTATCCTGGAAGTGCTTACTAGATCTCAGGACTGGTTCAACGCAGTCACGTGCAGTTTTCGTATTCTGATTCACTTTGATGAGCAAGTAGAGAATGTGTTTATAATATGTAAATGCATTTTTAAAAATTTTATTTTAGCCTTTGGAAGTTTGTAGACAGAAACATTTTTATTTATTTTATTATTGGTTTTACACCCGTTTACATAACATTTCATTTTTATGCACACTTGACATCAATGATTGATGCAATCGACGACGATCAATGACAATATGGTTTATATTTGTATACATAGAAATAAGCCCGTTTCTAGCGGCCCTGGGATTATTACATTTTGTTTGTTCGATATTTTCCGAAGTTGAGTGAATTTTGAAAATCCAATTTCATATTCTGACTCGGCTGACCCAAAAGCCTCCCGATACCGAGTTTTAACCCCCTAAGACTAACTTGAAATTTTCAAAAAAAAAAGTCCCCATTTTGTTTTTTTTTCACGACTGTCACGACTGTACTTGCGTGGGGGTCCCCTATGACATTCGTTCGAGCACCCCCTACCCATTTCCAGCCGTTTACGAGATACGGGACCCTTAAAAAAAAATCTCCATACAAATCTTGTTGTTTCCATATTTTCCGACTTTGACTGAATTTTTTTGGACACCGATTTCAGATTCATATTTGTGAGCCCCAAATGCCCTCCGATACCGAGTTTCAGCCCCCTAGCACCAATTTGAAATTTTGAAAATAAAAGCCATTCGCCATTTTGAATTTAATTTGGTTCGCTAATTTTCACATTCATAAGCGAAGTCGAACAAGACACGGCGCGCACCTTGTGCGCTAAACGCAGCAATGCGGTCTAAATCTGTTTGTTCGTGTACGTGATGTGGAGTTTGTGGACACGTCCACACGCGCATTGCGTTGGTAGTAGTGTACCTATCGCAGCGCGTTTGTATGAAGCTTAGTCTCTATTCCGTTTCTTTACTCATGTGGAACCAGTCCTGAGATCCAGTAGGTACTTCCATGATCCATCATAAGGTCAATTTTATGATACTGAGTCCAAATGTTCATTGTGGTGAATCGAAATGTAAAAACCGCACATGTCTGCGTTGAAACAATCTTGAGATCCAGTCCCTATTTCCAGGGTCCATCATCAGGTCAATTTTATGATACTGCCACATACCGGCTGTAAATTTTCAGTAAAGTGAGCAGAAAAACCACACTTGTCTACGTTGAACTAGTCCCGAGATCTAGTAAATAAGTTCCATCATCAGATCATGATTTAATGGCTATGGGAAAACCGTAGCAGTAACCGTATTAATTAATAAAAAATATATAGGTATATCTACACTTTACGGAGATAATCGGTGAACTTACGTTCAAAACGATTCAATGTAGCGAACACTGAATCTATTCCTTTTTAAAGTCGGTTAAAAATAATAAAAAATCACAATAATATGTAAATAATAAAAATGTAATCGATGCGTTGTCTTCGCTTCGAACGTGCCGACCCTAGCCGAATAAAGGCGGGACGATGGGCGGGCTCGGGCACAATTGTGACCCGAAATTAGTAGGTATAGTTTTTGACACTTCAGCGGAGTGAAACCCCCTTGACTAAACGTAGTTTGGTAATAGTCTTAATGTGTAGGCAGTAATACAAGTTGTCGTCAAATTTAATTTAGTTTTTTAATTTATTTCAGTATCTTTGCAGTAATAAATCTGTAGGCCAGTTTGTGGTAAACTGTTGAAGAGAGACGGCTCCATAGACCAGACGAAGACCCAGTCCCAGAGGTCAGTGAGGGTCCTGGACTCTGATATATATATCATCTTTCTGCGGACCCAAGAAAACCCGTAGGATATTCAGTTCTAGCTTGCCTGCATTAACCATCCATAAAGAAGCGTTATAGGTATCTGTCAAATGGAATATCACCGTGAGTGCCTTCAGAAAAAATGTCAAGTGCAAGTCAGACTCGCGTACGAAGGGTACCTACCGTACCGTCAAATAAAACACCGACAAAAAAAAGCACGTTTATTGTATGGGGGCACTTAAATATTCCGTTTTTAGTGTGTATTGTTTTGGCGCGGTCTGCACGGTTCATGAGTTACAGCCTGGTGACAGACAGACGGACGCACAGTAGAGTCTTAGTAATAGGGTCCTGTTTTACCCCTTTGGGTACGGAATCCTAAAAAGCGTAACATAATAGATCTCGATGTCCCCAAGCACTCACACCGAAGTTGCCTTTGATTTAGGCTTCGTCGTCATGTGCAATTACAATTTATCCATGAGACAGATTATTTTGTTAGATGTCTGGTTGTCTCAACCAATAACCCAGTAGACCAGACCCTCTAGAATCACCCCAATTGTGGTCTATTCCCCAATAGTGGGGGATATGATATGGATTCCTGAAATCAACATTATTAGTTCTTCCATATTAGCGCGGTACAAAATACAAGATATAAGAATGATCGTTCTTATTCTTATATCTGGCGGATGCTGTTTTTGATGTGCTTATACAGCCTTTATCCAGCTGAAATTAGCGGTATTAGAGCTGTATAAGGGCTTATGTAACTTGTGTGCTATTTGGGATGGACATGAGCAACATTCATTTGAAGTAGGTACAGTCTGCCAAGAACGTGGTCTACCATTTTAGGACCTTAATACTCATAACCACCTAATTACTCATGAACCCAATACTTAATACTCATGTACGTAGAAGCCCAAATTTTTGGCTTACTGTATTCCTATTATTTCATAAATAAGACATCAACATAATTATGTAGGGTAGGCGCATTTCGACTAATTTTCGCAGGTAAAACAACAATTATAAATTTGTCTAAACTTGAGTACTTTTCAGCCTGGATAATTAAAAAAATCGATCGGATTCTGCGGTACAATTCTTGAAGAAGGAAAAATCAGGAGTACTAGAAAACCGCTCACGTCTAAAAATTCCTTCAGATGTTGATTTTTAATTAAAGCCTTAATTATAGCGCAGTTTAATTCCGGTTCAGACATTCTTTACCTTTTTGTGTTTACATTAATTAATAAAATTAGAAGTCTGTTCTTTGATGAGAAATTTAATTATTAGCGGTTGTATGGGCCATAACGCAAGCAAAACTAAAATATCGCAATGTCTTGTAACACAAGTCCGTGCTAGAGCTTTGCTTGCTTAGAGATTTACCTTCAAATAAATTATTATATCGTGGTAGATAGGGAAAACTGCTCAATGTCAGATACTCGTATGTCAATTTGAGCAGTTGACAGCATAAATAGGCTGTCAATTGCTCAAATGGATATATCTGACTTTTACTGCTATGAAATTGAGGCGAAATTTGCACATTATTGAGACAGAGCTTTCTACCTAACCGCTTTTATAAAAAAATGGTGTGCTCTTTCTGCCTAGTAAAAATTTAGTTACTAAGTAAGTGACACGTTGTTTAACAAAATTTTAAATATTTTCTATATTCATAAAATATGTTATAAACGCCAATAAACCTCATGAATAAAACCATGATAACCTTAAACCAAGTAAGCAACTATGTCAGCGTTAACAAATTCGATATCGGAATTTACGTAGAATTTTCCCATAACATAAGGATATAATATTTACGGGCGTGAGGAAAGGGTTGAACCACAAAATTTGCGGCGGGTGCTGCGATGGGCTGCACTAAAATTAACTTGTTATTCCGTAATTTAATATTACGGGAAACCTTTCTTCCATGAGATTTTTTAGAGATAAGGTGAGCATGCCAAGCGACATTATGTACGGGCTGGGTCTATGATAGATAAATGACATAGCAAAATAGGATCACTACGCGCTTTACTTTCTATGTATCCTATCCTTTCTACCCCTCAACTGAGTGGACGGCTCCGCCTTTCGCCTTTATTCGTTCAAAATTACCGCGCGTTTGTAGCCAGTGGTGGGGTACACACGTGTCCGCACTTTACACGAACAACCAATAAATGCAGCTTTTTGTTTGACCACCAGAGAGAAACTTCTGTAGTACATTACATACCTACATACTTTATTCTGTAATGATGGAGCATTCATCACTTTCCGAAGCATACAAGTGCGAGAGTGACGGATTCTTTCTTTTTTCTTTCTTTCCTAAGTACCAACCTTATGTTAAGTAGTGAACTCATTTTCACTAACAAACTGGGACACTGGAATGCCAAACCTAACGAGTAGGTAATATTATTATGACTTCACTATAATCATCTTATAAGTGCATAGCGGAATCGCACCCCAGTTTGTTTAAAAAATTTACAATCGGTACCTCCTCAAAAAGTACCTCCTTGATTAACAGTGAGTTTGCGAACTAATTAATTATCATGTCATAATAATTTCATCTGTTAATTATGTACTTACTCGTTATTAACGAGTCGTTAATGATGAAAGCGCGAACTGCTATTTAAATAGAGCATTAATTATTGTTTCTCTCGCATACAATCCTTGCAATAATTAGCTTTCATTACACAACATTTCATTAATCATTAATGTCCAATGCTGTTTTTACAACCTTTAAGTTTCTTAGGTTCAATATCTTTGCTGGTTATAAACTTCAAATCTAGACACGCAGCAGCGTGTCCAGCCAAGTTCATCCCAGGAACTGGCGAGCAGCAGCCGTGTGTTATATTACACGAACCGTTTGGAGCCACTTTTGACCCCTCAATAACTCCAAATCTATTTAACATCGTATCATAAGACTGTAAAAATCGCAAAACCTGAGCTAAATGGGTCGCAATAAAATACAAAAAGGCGTCCAATGCCCCACCTTGTATAAGAGAACACATTTATTCAGCCATAGTGGCAGGCGGTGGGCGTGGACATCCATCTGCCACCAACTTATCTATTCAGTCGGCGCCGTCGCTCGTGTCAACGTGCACTGCCATGCATATACGTATACATGTAATGCAAATAGTGTGGTATTTTCCTTATGTATGGGTTACGATTTTTCTCAAACGGTCTCATTTCCTGTTTCGTTTCCCAAGTCAACTGGAACCAACACTGTTCTCGTGAGCAGGAAACTTTTCTGAATTCTTATTTAGTGTTTCGTAGAAAATTTAGTTTTTGAAACGCAATCATGTTCTGTTTGTTTTTAATGGGAGTAGGTAAATTAACGTCACTTTTTTTTATGTAGATGTAAAGATCAAAACGTAAAGAGCTATATTCTGCTCACCCGTAGTCCATATCAGGAATGGAAGCCAGAAAGGCAGCCGGTCCAGCGTTTCATCAACTCGGTCAGAGACTCAGTGATTTTATATGTATGCAAAATAAAGTGTTTTCATGCGCTTCGATCTATACTTATATACCCATTTTTTATTTAACAGTCGACTAGCTAGGACATCGAGATAAAACAGAAACACTAAACCTGTAAGTGCACCGTGAAAATAAAAAGTTTGGGAGCCCCTAGTAGTTCTCCATTTGTCCACCCGTACAATTAACTTGGTGACATTGTAACTATCATGTTACCACGCCATTACTCACTGCAAACACCGCAAAGCCCTGCCTATGATGTTAATTAATTACTTTTTTTGCGAAACGGGTTGCTAGTTAGCGTAAACATGCCGCCTTAGAATACACAATGTAGTAACAAGGTCATACTGTTGTTTTTAGCGCAAAATAAACTTTGCATGGTGTAATGAAAGCTTCTTGTTCCAAAACTACGTGGACGGGACATGTGGGGCTTTTAAAGTAGGGGGCATATTGCTTTCGCAATATTACTTTCGATCCTGGACCCGTTACTAAGCAAATTTGAACAGAAGTTGTATGTAGGTACGAGTAGAATCGTGTATAATGTGAAATTTCTTTAGATTTTTTTGGGATTTTACAGATATAACAAATGAATCCTATTTACGAAGAATAATTAGCTTATAATGTGAATTAATATCATTTGTGTTTGGATCCTTACAACTGCAAACATAATAGAAATAAAGCAAGTCAGTAGGTTTCGAAATAGTTTCGAAGGTCCAAAGACAGAGCATTATGTAGTTTTGTTTTCTATGTTCTGTGTAAGCTTTATCACGCGATAAATAAGTGACCAAGCATCCGTCACGTTTTCACAGAACGCGAGTGTGATTGACAGATGATTTGCCACTTATTTATCACGTTATAAACGCAACCATCTAGGCCCCCTGGTTAAATTAAAAGTACCACCAACGTATCAGATTATTAGATCTTCAGAACCCATATTAGGGTAAGGTTGCGATTATTGGACCACTTTACTTGGGATGGCCATATCAGCTGAAATATTATAATTAGGGAAGTATAAAATAGTAAGTTTGATAAGTCTTCTATAAAAGAACATGTAGGTGCCAATGTAGATTTTTATTTATTAGCATAAATTAATAAAAAAATAAAAACCGGTTTCGCAAAGGTTGCTTTGTTTGAACCACTGTTTCCTTGATTGGACCAGTTAGTTGCTATAATTGGACTTGGGGAATTGTTTGTAGCGGTCCATTCAACGCACCCAATGGAATTCAAACAAATAAAATAAAATTTTATAATCAAACCAATGATTTATTATCAGAGCGGTTTTTTAAAAGGTAAGTACAATTTCAAAATTCGGGAGTAAGCCATTACATTTTTTTCGTCAAATCTAGGTATGCTTTAGTGTCGCCTTTGGTACACCATACATTCTACTTGCCTCATTCAGACCAACTTCTTGGTTACGTAAATGCAAGTTTCATGCTTTCTTCGTTCCATGCATAATATTCGCCACGTTTTGCCATGCTCAAACAAAATACACCAATTAAATTTTCAATTTTAAGTTTCTATGATTGGACCAGTCCAATCAAAGAACCTTCCTCCGGTCCAATCATGGCAATTTGCTGTGTAAACACTAAACCATTTTTAGAAAAAAAACGGTTATTTATTGAACCATATTGATTAGAAAATTGGATAAACAGATAAATAAAGTACGCAATTAATAAAAAACCCATATCAAACATCTTTAAAAACTGTATTTACTTGGTATAAAAAAGCGCCGTAATTTAACATCGGGAGCGCGCGAAACACTCCGACGTAGGTGCTTCCTCGACGAAGGCCACGGGCGAACTGGCAGGACCGGGGGGGTTTACTGGTACAAATAGGTAGCATTTAGGCGCCACCGTGGAATTTTAAATTTGTTCGTTTCCGAGAAACCAACGCGGTCCAATGAAAGAGCCGGTCCAATGATCGCAACCTTACCCTACCCACAGTCTCACGTTACCCAGATACATTAACCGAACGACCCAAACACGGCAACAGGCCTTCATAATGTGCGCGCGCTAAAGTATTAGTAAACTCGAAAATTACATTAATTCCCCATGAATATCGATGGTTGTGGATTATTGAATTATTCATAAAGACCCTTCGTTTGTATTCAGATCGCAATAAGCTGAGCAACGGACACGTCGGCCGAAGCCAGACAGATCTTATTTACATTGATTTCATGTCGGGAACACCGCGACGATTGACACACTAAGGCATCCCTTCAGCGAGTATTTAGGGAAAATCTGTATTAACCATATCCATAGTTTTATCTCAAATATGCTATGAAATATTGACATTGTGTTCCATATATAAATAGGCTTCGAAGTCTCACGTTTCGTGTGCGGCGGGGGGTCGACAGGAAGCAGGCTTGTAATGACCAACATTTCAGCCTCTTCGCCGGGAAAGCAACCTTTTGTTTCATAATATTTTTTTGACAAAACATAGTAACGTTCAGCCTATTAAAAACTACTAAACTACTACAAAAAACGATTTTATCGATATAGAACTTTTAATATTAGCGTAGTAGGTATCTCTAGCCTCTTCCCGGCCTCTATAGTAATGTACCACTGCACGACATCATTATACTTAAACATCATAATTATTTAACTTCCGTAGGTGACTGACAATTTGCTGTGACTCAAAGTTGTATAGGTAATTTAAGCGCCTTTTGTATAATACACGTGGTTACTCTACTACATGCAATTCCAACTTGTTTCCAAGTTCACTCTGACCAACTGGACGGCGAAAACTGGAACTGATAAAAGATGTCTCTTGATAATTTGTTTCAGTTTTCCCGTGAACTTTAGTTTACCTATTTTATATTTATCAAGTATCTTGTACTTATAATTGGCATATAATATGTATATTTATATCGATAAATATTTGCTATTCGAGCTGCATTACGAAATACATAACATTTACCAGTTTTCATTATAAAGGTATGTGGAGCATATCGCTAATGCAGATATATAGTGGTGATAGATGCTATAAAATATAAAAACATCATAATGAATGAATGAATGAATGAATAAGCTTTATTTCAGAACTCAGGATTCCATAGTTGTTAGTTACAAAAACTTATAGCTACATTAGTTAATACATATTTACTACAAACATCTTAAATACAAAACAAACTAATCTAAATTTCGTGCAACACTAGTGATCTGCCCCATCCAGTGTTTAAATATTGATAATAAGCTCACGTAGATGATTCAATTTTAAAGCTCAAAGTTGTATCGAAACAGCATTTTTCATGCAACACACGCATGGTTACTCTTTTCTGTACTGCAAGCAATTCGAACTTGCTTCCAAGTGCCTCTGTCCGACTGTACGGTTAGCCACTATAAGTTCAGACTGAAGTCCGCTGACCTAACCGCCCAGCGCTAACAAACTTTAACGGGAAAAGTGCCACCGTCTCAATGGAACTGATAAGAGCTGTTTCTTGATACTTTGTTTCAGTTTTCCTTTAGACTTATTGTTATTTGTATATCGCATCCGCTCATGGGATAATCGTAAAGGGACCTTTTGGAGGCCTACACTCCCAAGTACCACACATGCTGCATAAATACATAAACAGCTCTTATACGGCCTAAATTACAGTTATAATGCCTGTATAGGCTCTTAAGGCCGTTCCCTGAGCCAGAACCCCGAGCCCCTCCTCAGGCCACCCGTCCCTGTCACATCACAGTCACATTTCAAAAGAGTGACGGAGACAGAGCTTGCGGGTCGTAAGGCGATATCTTTTTTCGTAAGAATTTGTCGATGATTATTTATTTTAAAAATATTGGCTTCAATTATTGAAATTCGGAAGCTGTAAAATTACTATTTTAGTTATGATTGATTTTTCTCCTTTTTTTGTTTCATAGTGTCACGTAGAAAAAAAACAAGTAAAGTTGGAGTAAAAATTCGAATTGGAGGTTACTTTGGGAATTAATTGTATCGAGCGAAGTGTTATGAATCGTGTATCGAATGCTGTGTTATTAAAGATAATATAATCAAGAATGATATATATTTTTCCCTCGTTTACTAATATCAACGTTTCGTAGAAAAATAGGATAATTTTTGGGGTATTTTTGCAAATCTGGCTCAGGGAACGGCCTTAAACAGCCTGTTTGCTAGTTGGGCTCAGAACTGAAGTCAAGGAGCAGAACCCTTTCGTGGATTCAATGAAATAAAAGGGGAAACCACACAGACGGCATTAGCTATATCCAAGAATTATTATGGATGTAAGGGATTAAAATCTACCAGGGTATTAAATAGATTCAATTTTACACAAATCGATCTAGTCCTACAGAAAGCTTTAGGCTAAAATTATTTATTAATAGGAAAGAAATTATCGATTTATGGAATCGAAATACGGCAGGGTATTAAATAAATATATACAGGGCAACCTAGGGATGGCGGTGCGGGACTACCCAGTACATTTTGTGTCCTAGAAGCTTGCTCTTTTATGAACATATGCTGCTCCTAGTATAGTATAGGGCTGACACATACATTAAGCTAAGGCAATCTGTGAAAATGTCCGTAAGTGTTTCCTTTGTCATATACCCTGTACAGCCTTGACCCTGCACACTTTACAGTCACTCATCCTTACTGTTCTTATGTAAAAGTTTACTACAATCTTCACCATGGAGCTAGTGAACAAAAAATTACAGTTGAAATATTTTAAAATAAAAACATCACAGCACAGCGAAGAATAATTCGATAAAACTTTTATTTAACGCCATGTGTCGCACAATTCGTTTTGAGTTAATGAATTTTTGCAAATGAACTGCGACCCATTTTGATGTAACCGAATTGGCGCGAATATTCGGAACAGACGTTTTCAGACGGAGGCGTGCGAAGCATGATAAATATCACTTAACGTCTGAGGCTAAACTAATGTAATACTTACACAATATTTACATCCATATCGTAATATCCCTATAATGGGATCTGAACTTATGTATATGCAAGGAATAAGGAATACATTACTACAGCAAATATGGGCGTTAGGGTGTTCTATTTATGCGAGAAAAATTAAATTCACTTAATCTTGGCTCCACGTGGCTATATTTGTTCTCTTATCAGGTAGTAATTATAGTAATTATATTAATTTAGAGTAGGTAAGGTTTTATACATACGTTTTTCTTATGGGTAATTATCAACATTGTTTCTTTAAATTTATACGAAATTGTAGATTATATTAAAATTACGTAATTTTTAATAAAAGTAATAAATTCATTCCATTTATTTATTTTATTTTATTTATTTTATTTTATTTATTTTATTTAAAAACATGAGTATGTTTACAGCACAAAGCCAAAACACATACACATTAAATTACATAGAAAATTATACAATAATACTAGAATAAAATTACAATTTAAATTAAATTACATATTACAAATCAAAATTAATTAGGATTATAGCATAAAATGAATGTCAAAATTTAATAAAAGTTGAAAATTAAAAAAATAATAATACTATCTAACATATAATTCCGAATCACAAACATTAATTAAGATTATGGCATAAAATGAATGTCAATATTAAATAAAAAGTTGAAAGTTTGAAAATAATAATACGATCTAACATATATAGTTCCGAATCACAAATAACCTACTGCAATGAATTTAGTTGTTAGAAAAATAAATAAATGAGAAAAACAACACATTCACTGACACACGTATAATTTATTGTTTAATGGTACAAAATTACGAATTTGTCGATAATTTACACTGGAGATCACTTCAGCACACGTTTAACACCGAAATCAAAACACACAGATATTAATGGGTAAAATTAACAAATTATCTTAAATTTATACTTTAGGTTTTTCTAGGGGTTGAATCAAAATGATTAAGTTTCTCGCGACAAATTTAAGAAGAATTATACTGCAATTTGACGAAAACCAGTCAAAATTCTCCCACGTGAAAGGATTTTGGCTGGGCTGAGAATTTTGACTGGGCCGGCGATTAAAAACGGTTGCATGAATTGTTGAAAGGCTGGTGAAGAGTGAGGTATGGCTGATGGATGTTATGATTATGGTCGAAAAAATGCAGTAAAAGAAGATATGTGCCCGACGAACGAGGCTTTCGGAATTTAGAGGATTACTACGAACAAAAAAAGCTTTGTCCGCATTAAAATCAAATAAGCATTAAGATCACAACTCGACACAGTAAATTAAAACTAACAATTAAATATCGAATAATTTTGAATTGGTTTTGGCCGAATATTACACTAAAATTAAATTATCCTAAATGCACCGAACCGCTCGAAGATGTGCGCGCACCAGTCGCGCCGTGCGCGTCGATGACACCAACCTTCTGTAAGCCCTCAAGGGCAGGACTCGTACGTTGGACGGCAGGTTAAATAAACAAACCCGTTCAGGTCTGACGGGCACTGGATGGAGGACTGTGGCTCCCAGTCGCAATCAGATCGTGCTAGACGCACACACAGGATCACACGCCGGCCGGCAAGAGAACCAAGCACTCGGCGCACCGCTTGCAGCCGTTACACCGCACAGACCCTCAGAAAAATAAGGGGAGGGCTCCTTATGGGATCACAAAAACGTGGACACAAACTGTACTACTCGGATCGCAAAACGTGGACAAAAACTGTAGTACTCCGGTCAAAATACTTGAATACTCAAGCAATTATATTAATAAGATGCTTCTTGTCTCAAACTCAAAATCTCAATGACAATCCTTCAAACAATTTTTTCCTTGACAGAAACCCAAAGAACGAATGAAATCTAATTTTTGAAATTCAAATAAAAATTTATAAATACTAAAATGACAGTTTGCCAGACCTAAATCTATAAGAAAATAAGGCTACGGACTAACGAACGAAACTCGTACAATTGAGAATAGCGACACCTAACGGGAACGGAGCGAACAATTTCCGAAAGCATGCAATCTACCAAGTGAAACCAAAATTCATGCAAGCTAAGACATTAAAAAAAAAAGTACAACTCGTCTGTAACAGATGGCGCTGTGCCGTGATGAAATTAAATAAACAACGGATTAGTAAAAATAAACTCTTAAACCGTAGCGTAATGCTACACTACATATTATATTATAATGTCATATAGTGCAATTGTTAAGAAACTGCATCACCCGTCTCAGGAAAGTTCCTGTGTTGTCAGCGAACACATCCACCTCGGCAACATGCTGGTACAATTTATTTAAAAGCGCGGTTGCCCGGCGCGTGGGCGCGTTGTCCCCGCGCGTCGTGCGCGCCACGCTCCGCGCGAGCAGCGGCGGCCGGCGCCGTGCCCCCGACCCGACATACATCGACATTATAATCATATGGGTCCATTTGGGTGTGTGCAATATTTCAGATTTTCAATGCATTTCGGAAATTTTATTACTTAAGTCTGTATTTAATACATTCGTGGTTTTAGGACCTGTCCCTGAATTTCCTATTTCTGCGATGAAAGATTCCCTTGACAAAAACAACATAATCTCTCTAACAATTCGAGGACAAAGTTGCGGGTTTTCCTAGTTTGGTAATAAAATCTTTTGTACTCGTGGCTTCGTGCTGAGTGCAGACATGACAGGGAGTAAAGTTTTCAGTGAAAAACACAGATTTAATGGGATCTTTTGTAGAACGGCGAGCTTCGAAGTAAAAGACTGTGTCACTTTAACAACTTTTATTATATCCGACTTGCACAACTTCGATACAAGAATTTTCAATTTTTATCAGATATGCAACGTAAACATTTCTCGTACGGTAACGGCCTGTCTTCGGCAACGCGTGCTATCTGCTATCTGTCGTGAGAACCCCGCCGCGGCCGGTGTATGCAACAGCGGCGCCACTTTCGACAGCACGCGTTGACGGGGACCAAGGCCGAACTCGCTATTCAGCTTTAAAGTTAAATTTTGGTAAACATCCGACATATGATAAATTATTTATTTATTTATTTAGGAGAACCAACAGCTTTAACAATTTTGAGTAAACTTAAATATAATAGAAAGCAGGGAAGCCAATTACAGGATCTCACGGATAGAAACAATTTAACTAATCTTAAATTAAAGTGCGACACTCATCACTTCACATCATCTCACCTTGTATAGAAAAAGTATATAAAAAAAAAAAATAAGAAAATGGTAAACAATACACTACACTACACGAGCTCTAAAAATGGCAACGTATATTTTAAGCCCAGGCAGGTGAACGACTATGTAACACGTCTAGTTAAAGCACCTTTTCACCAAACTTTGTCTCACAGAAGGTTAAGATTATAATTTATTTAATTTAGTATTTACCCAGAACATTTAACATTACGAAAATAACATTTAATACACAGTTCTATTCTAACAATTCGGCCATCCGCAACATGTACACGTCCCGTGTACCAGGTCAGTAACTACTATACTAACAATAAATACTCTTTATAAGTAGACTTAATTAGTCATGACTTCGATATTTGAACATTGTTCAACATACAAAATTATCTGACAGGTTTTGAACAGGCATTACTAGTACTATTATGATAGTTACTTTTGTGAGATACATACACAATAAATATTCTAATTATACTCTCATAGGTGAGACAAATTGTTTTATCTTAACATCCACGAGAAACCTAATTTAATTAATAACTAAAGTATGGCACAGTGGTACAAGTCGCTACTACCTTGAGACCACTTTGGTTATGACGCAGTTCAAGTCGCTTCTATCTTGAGCCTGCCTCATATCTTAAAACTAATGACAGTTCAAGTCGCATCTATCTTGAGCCTGCCTCAATCAAACATCAAAACTAATAACAGTTCAAGTCGCATCTATCTTAAGCCTGCCTCAAATCAAACATTTAAACTAATAACAGTTCAAGTCGCATCTATCTTGAGCCTGCCTCAAATCAAACATCTAAACTAATAACAGTTCAAGTCGCATCTATCTTGAGCCTGCCTTAAGTCAAACTTCTTAACTAATGACAGATACTTAACCAATTCACACGAATACACAATAATCAATCCGTATAGTAAATAAACTACTGGTCAATCACTCCAGACGAAGCCTCTCCTTCATCGCTGCTGCTAGTAGAGGAATCAATATTTGTTCTCTCAAAACTCAGCCATGACTTCATTTTGTCTACAGAAATTACCGCGCAATATTTCCGATTAGCCCTCTTAGTTAAAGGCGTATCTTCGACCTGATATCGATCATTCTCTAGAACTGCGGTGACGCGGTATGGGCCTTGGTACTTTGGAACAAGTTTTCTACTCTGCCCAGTCGACGGAACTTCCCTCTTAACACTTACTAAATCGCCAATTTTAAATTTTAACGGTGTACTAGCCCTCTTGTCATACATCTGTTTTTGTTTATCCTGATATACTGTAATGTGTTTATTAATTGTTTCCCTAATATCATCAACCGTACTACCGCAGTCTATGTGCTCGTTATCTAAATACGCCTTAATCCTACCTTCCGAGCTGCCGGTCATAGACGTGCCAAATAACGCGTGCGCTGGAGTCGTACCAATTCCTTTGTTTAAGGTGTTATTTAACCCCCACTGTACGTCAGGGACACTAAGATCCCATTTGCGTTCGTCTTGACCTAGGCATTTAGCTGTGAGTGCATCAAGTAATGTTCGGTTGTACCGCTCAACCTGTCCGTTTGCTCTTGGTGTGGCAACAGCATTAAGGATGTGTTTGGCTCCCACCTCGTCAATGTATGCCTGAAACTTGCTGCTTGTGAAACATGACCCCCGATCTGAAATTATTCGCTTTGGCACTCCAAAGATACTAAAATATTCGCGTAACCGATCGATAACTATTGACGTTTTTGTACTTCTGACAGGTCTCAATACAATGAATTTTGTGTACGCGTCTATTATGACCAAAATGTGAGTGTTTCCTTTCGAGCTCTTGACGAACGGTCCGACGTGATCAAGGTGGATGGTCCCAAATGGGATATCTATTTTTGGAATAGGGTGCAACAAGGGTCTTTTCTTTCCCGACGCCTTGGAATACGCACACTCTAGACAAGACTCTACGTACTTCTTAATAAATTTTTTCATTTTACCAAACCAGTAGGTTTCTTTAACCTTAGCGTAGGTTTTTTTCAAAAGCGAAATGGACGATATCATCATGACACTGTTTAAGTATTTGCCATCTCACCCCTTTTGGCACCACCCATCTCTCTCCTTCAGCCGTCTTTCTATACAACTTCTTATTGCGTATTGTGTAATTTTCTAGTACCTCTACTACTTCCGACGATTTTGGGTCCGTTAATATGCTTACTTTCCTTTGGATTTCTGAATCAGACGCTTGCACTGTACTCAACCAGTCAGAGTCGCCTACTATAATAGTATTCACCGATTGAACGATGACGTCGCCAGATGGTGGGTTCCTGCTAAGTGCATCAACATACGTCATTGACTTGCCTGGTCGGTACTCGATAGTGTAATCAAACTCCTGCATTGAAATCCACCATCTAGCGACCCTCGGTATTAGGTCACGTTTGAGAAAGGTCGCCCGAAGTGAATTGCAATCAGTGAATATCTTAAATGTAATGCCGATAAGGTAAACACGAAACCTCTGCAATGATGACACTACCGCTAAAGTTTCAAGCTCATACGATGTCATGTGTTGCTCGTCAGGGGTCGTCTGGCGGCTAAAATAAGCTACTGGCTTGAGAATTCCATCGTTATTCCTCTGCATCAATATACCTGCCACACCGATTTTACAGGCATCTGTATGGACCTCTGTGATGGCTTTTGAATCGTAGAGCGATAGTGTTGGTTTTCTAACTAGTTCGTCCTTTAAAGTATTAAATGCGCATATTTGAGATTTTCCCCATACCCACGGGGTATCTTTCTTGAGCAAAACAGTAAGTGGCTTTGCGATAACTGCGAAGTTTCGCACAAAGCGTCTAAAGAAGCTACATAGGCCTACGAACTGTCTAACCCCGTGTTGATCGCGAGGTTGAGGAAACTCCTGAACTGCCTGCACTTTACGAGCACCGGGTTTTATTCCCTCCGCGCTTAATTCGAACCCAAGATAGTCAACACTCTTACTGAAAAAACAACACTTTGAAAGCTTAAGTGTCAATCCTGCTTCCTGTAACAATTGTAAAACGGACTCTAATCTACTTATGCCCTCGTCAATCGTTTTCGATGGTATGATGATATCATCCATGTATGCGGATGCTATCTTGTTATTCCTAGCCGACGAGTCACCGTTTTCGTCCACATGATTGTTGACCGTCCCTAGCACAGAGTGAACCATGCGCATGAACGTTGATGGTGCATTAACCAGCCCGAAAGGTACCCTTTTAAACTCGAATTGTCCATCAGGTGTTACAAAACTAGTCTTTGGTCGATCACTCTCTTTTACTCCTATCTGGTAATACCCAGATGCTAGGTCCAGGGTCGTATAAAAGTTAAACCCCGACAGTTTATCGAGCTGGTCATCGATTCTAGGTAATGGGAAATTTTCTTTTATGGTCTTCCTATTGAGGGCCCTATAGTCTACGCAAAGCCTAATATCACCGGTCTTTTTCTTAACTAGGACTATAGGACTCGCATACGGTGATGATGAAGGCTGAACTATATCACAATCGACGAGTTCCTGCACCATGTTGCGTACCTTCTCCCTTTCGGAAAACGGTAACCTATACGGACGATACACCACAAGTTCATCGTCTTTTAACTGAATCGACATTTCGACTAAGTCTGTTTTGCCTAGTTCCTGCAGGTTAAATGCAAAAGCTTTGCGATACTTATTTAACAAACCTAGTAGTTTTACGGTTATCTCTGGGTCTAGCGTGTTCGACTTTAAATCATCTACTGATATGGCCCGTGCTGGCTCAAGTAAATTGACGCGCATAACCCTATTCAGCATATTGTCATTAGGTTGAGCTTGTTCTGCGCGCTTGCATCTAGCTAACAACGATCCCCTTTTAAGCTCAAACGGTCTTGACGTCATCCCTTTAACTAATGCTACACCACTACCCTCAGTTACGGTAAACAGTCCCTGTACTATATAATGTTCACGCCCTGATTGATAACGTGTGCTACCATCGATATAAACTTCCCCTGTATATTCGGGTACTGTAGTAAAATTAACAGCAGTTAATCCATCGATGATAGTCTCAGCCGCGCAAATTAACTTAATCCTACTATCTAGATAATCGTCTGAACTACTTATACGCAAAGATGTACTGTCCTTCTCGACTATAATATGTGGCTGCTCGGTAAAAGTCTGTCCAACCAGCAAAGGCACTTCCAAAACTTTATCCGGAACAACCATACACTCTACCAGTGCCTTTGCCGCGTCTATTTCTACTTCTAATTTACATTTACCTAATGGCCTAACAACGGCATCACCGAATCCCTTTAAGTAGGGTAACGTAGGGTCGTCTTTCCACACTAACGATAATTCATGAGCAAAAGTTTCTTTAATCAACGTTGCCGCGCTACCGAAATCAATAAAACACTTGCAGAGAATTTTATTAGTTATGGCGGGCTTGTAGTACTTAGCCGACTTTGTATCCGACACTCCTACACACATGACAGGTTTGGATGTTCTAGTGGTGTTGTCGATGTTTTTAATATTATTATTGGTTCGACAACTATCAGCAGAATGACCAAATCGCATACATTTATCGCATTTTAATACCGGTTTGGGACACTGAGACTTATAATGCCCATCTTGCAAACAGTTAAAGCACTTTATCGTTTTATCGTTAACTGTGTTTCTATTCCCGGTTTCTGACTTCGTTTCAATTCTACTCTTAGCCTTTCGATCGATAAACGAATTATTCTTAGCGCTTTTCAAGAATGGTAACAGCTGGTCTGGACTATCGAAACGAGCCGCTTCGGCCCCTAAGCGAACACTACGATCATCTATCCCGAACACCAAACAGTCTACTGCTCTCTTGCCAGTAACATCGCAACGATTTAATAATATAATCTTATCATAGAAATATTCCTCTAAGGAATCATTAAACCTAGCACGTTTAGCGAGCATTGCCGTGAGTAATTGACCATAGTTATCGTCGCTAGGGAATGCTAGTTTCAATTTCTCCTGCCACTCTTGCCAAGAAAACATCACAGTTGAAAGGCCAGCGTACCATTTTTGAGCCATACCCTTAAGTTTAGGTAACGCAAAGTGAACGGTCTGACGATCATTCCAATTGTATATAACTGCACACTCGTTCACTTTGTGTATCCACATTGCTATTGTTTGTTCTTTACAAGCAGGATCAAATTCTGGCACTGTATTTTGATTTGATAATTTCTCATTAGAGCCTTTGTCGCCAATGGTACGCAGAGCCTCTACTAGCTGCGAAATAGTAACGTTATTGCTGAGGATGGATTGAGTATTCGAGGACTCACGTACAGATCTGGGTGGTTGTTGCCCCTTGTGAGTTGACGAGTGCGCGGCCGTAGCTCTGCTATGTGATCGTCGTCTCTCGCTTCGCTGCCGCTGACTGCGTGAGCGTGGCCTACTGGGACGACCCTGAGCACGGTGGCTGCTACGGCTGCGTGTCCGGCGCCTGTCGCCGTCAAAGCCGCGTGACCGGCGCCTGCTGGCTCGTTCCCGTGTCCTCTCGTCACCGCGACTGCGTGGCCGACCCGTGTTGCCACGTTGACTGCGTGGCCGGCCCTGGCTGCGATGGCTGACACGGCTGCGCGAACGACGAGATCCTCTTTGCTCCGTGTGCCTGGTCCTGCTACGTGACCGGTGCTGACCCTCGGGTGGCCACGGTGGCGTTGTCAGCACACGCGACCTCCTTCGATCGTCTTCCATTTCCTGGAATTGCAAGTATTCTAGCACAAATCTCTGTTTTCAAACCAACACAATAAATACGAGTGAGGGAAATACAACTGGCTAAGTTTATGCATTTCAACGTAAGAGCGTGAAAAGTTTTGTTTCCCATATATCCCTTAAATAAAACCCGAAAAGCATACCCCGGGAATACTGTAATGCACTAGCAATTTCTCGTAGTAAACCGCTTTGAACGAGTATTTTCGAATTAAATGGGACACGTTAGTGAAATAAGTAACAAACATTCAAAGAAAACAGCGAGCAATAAGAAAAAAATATATCTATATTATAGTTAGTAATATCAAGTTAAGCGTACTTTGAACATGTGTAATTATTGGCTAGTTTAAACGAGAGCGGCGTACAAACAATTTATGCCTATAAAACTTTCATTCAGTTCCATAACCACAAAAATACAGAAAGAAAACCCACTGCAATTGCATAGCTCAGTGCATTCAAGAAAAAAAACGTTAGTAAAACATGACCATAACAAACAAATAACGAAAAAACAAACAACACTAATTCGACTTTAGTATTTCACTTACGTATTAAACGCATAACACACTTTATCATTATCGTCATCGTTGTAGAATAATTCTATTACTTACGGTTTTATTAGTTGTTCTCAACAAACCACAGGTTCGACTCAAGGAGTTAATGCTTACAACTCCTTGCTATCCCTTTCTTCTGAATTGTAGAACGGCGAGCTTCGAAGTAAAAGACTGTGTCACTTTAACAACTTTTATTATATCCGACTTGCACAACTTCGATACAAGAATTTTCAATTTTTATCAGATATGCAACGTAAACATTTCTCGTACGGTAACGGTCTGTCTTCGGCAACGCGTGCTATCTGCTATCTGTCGTGAGAACCCCGCCGCGGCCGGTGTATGCAACAGCGGCGCCACTTTCGACAGCACGCGTTGACGGGGACCAAGGCCGAACTCGCTATTCAGCTTTAAAGTTAAATTTTGGTAAACATCCGACATATGATAAATTATAATTTATTTAATTTAGTATTTACCCAGAACATTTAACATTACGAAAATAACATTTAATACACAGTTCTATTCTAACACTTTTGAATTTGTAATCAGCACTTAATTGCATTTCCTTGTTTCAGGATCCGCTGTCGGCCGGTCAAGATGGTGACACGGCAACAACTCCATTTTGCTTAGTTTCACGCAAAATTAATTATTGTTTGAAGTTTTGTCCTTTGTCCTTTAAGCCACGGGTAATTAGACTAATTTTATTTGAGTTATATGTAGGAAATATAGTAATAGATTAACTTAACGATAAAGCTTCTGTTTATATTAACCACGTGTGAATTCAAACGTCGTCATATTTAAGTCTTAGTTCAATTGTACACACTCGTCCGCTGCGTCTTTTTGGTGAACGTGCAAGTATTTATGTACATACACGGGTTTGAGAGATAGGGGTAGACTTAGGTATTTTCTGGCCTTATTACTGGATTATACAACATTATTTTAACGAATATTTATTTCATGTTTTTGTACGAGACTATAATATTATTTGTCAGAATTCAAATCAACGGTGCTTATCTGTACTTAATAATAGTAGTATTTGTTATGTTAGATCGAACATGAACTATCGTAATATATCATGATAACGTCTGCTTTGGGAATACGCATGCATCCAACTATCGGAATAGGCGGGATAAATTGCAATGTTCGGCATAAACCTAAATCTAAATGAAACCTCTCTATTCGGGCCGTGCCACCAATTCAACCAATCGCCATTTTCTGCTATCTATATCACAACTATCACACACACACTAGATATCTTTTTTACGGATTACTATAGACAAGTTTTTGTTAATAAAATTTTGAATGTGTGCCGTTTTGTTGTTGGTACAGTATTTTTTCATCTAAATCACGATGTATTTAATCTGCAGAATTTTGTCAGATGTCATAGTTTGACGTTTCAGGGCTAACTAGCAATTTATTTTTACTTTCATATTTTTATTTTACGAACGCGTGTGGGCCCGGTTTGTTTTATTAAGGTTGCGCTACCTTAATACAATTTTAAAGCTCTAACCATAACCAAATAAAAAAAACACACTCGTGTTTTAAGACCGCTCATTATTGACCGAGCGAGCGAAGCGTCTCCATTTCAGTTTGGCCTAAGTTTTTTTTTTGATGATGTGATTGGATGTTCGGATGTCCACGTGTCGAGCATTTTTATGGGTAAGTTAACAAACTAAGTAGTAATCAAACAAAGTAAGTTTGTTTATTAGTATATTCTCATATTAAAACTTATACTCACGGAGTATATGGAGATGGCATTCAGCGCAGTTTGTTCTAGCACCGCTGTAGCCGACTTTTACACGCACACAATTATATTCGTATAAAAATAAGGTTTTCAAACAAACAGAAGTGAGTTGACATTGGCTGAGCTAATGTGTGCGTATTACGTGGTCATACACTACTACGATCAATGTATCGAGAATTTTAGTCCTTATATGCATATCAGACAATGTCTTTATTTTTATTATAACTTAAAAAGAAATAAAATAAAAGGCAAATGAGACTTTGTGATTCAGTACGACAAAGCCTCGAATTGACAAGAAATTGATTTCTACTTCCGTCAATTCAGTAGTGTCACTTTTGATATTAACGTTGGCTAAATATCGCAAGGTTTTATGTTACAATTTTAAAACATTTAAAATTGAACCCTATCCTTGTACCACGGGGTCTAATTTTAACGACCCAGAAAATGTAATATAAGCTCTGCCAGCGGTATGCATCTAATGATTCTAAAGGTTAAGGGCGTGATCAAATCAAAATAGTTGATATCGATAAAATAATAATATGTATAGGCTTATAATATGTATAATGCATGTTGAAAATATTTCTTTTGTATGGTCGTAAACGTCGTAAATTAAATTATCAGACCTTTTAATTTCTGGCGACGAAATCAAATGGAAGCGTCCATCTCAATCTTTCTATCGTTCAGAATGTTTACTTTACATATAGTGATATATGAATAATAAAAACATCACCTTACAACATTTGGAACAGGTAGTAGGTAAATTATAAACGGAGTAGATTTATTTATTTCATCATATAAAATGTAAACAAAATATTTAAGGGACAATCGTACACAACTCGACCTCGCCTTATACTAACCAATAGTAGACGACGATATAAACAATATAATATATAGATAACATCCATGACCCAGGAACAAATATTCGAGTTCATCACACAAATATTTGCCCTTGCCGAGATTCGAACCCAGGACCGCCGGCTCAGTAGGCAGGTGCATTAAAACTGCGCCAACCTCGTCGTCAACTGACTAGCACGTATTACATTGTGGATTAGCAAAACAA
Source organism: Apotomis betuletana (assembly GCA_932273695.1). NCBI lineage: Eukaryota > Metazoa > Arthropoda > Insecta > Lepidoptera > Tortricidae > Apotomis > Apotomis betuletana. The sequence continues at coordinate 21,169,954 of OW026303.1, read as the reverse complement.
TAATTTAATTTGTGCCTGGGTCATGGATGTTCTATGTATTTAAGTATTTATTTATCTATATAAGTATGTATATCGTCGCCTAGTACTCATAACACAAGCCTTCTTGAGCTTAATTTGGGACTAGGTTGATTTGTGTGAGGTTGTCTGATATTTATTATTATTATTTATTTATTAATAATACTGTTTTAATCTAATGATTTTGTCACCCACTGCTATTGATTACGCTGTAATAAAATTACTTGTCTGAATTTAAAAAAAACTGGCCAGGTGCGATTCTGAATCGCGCACCGAGGGTTCCGTACAAACTTTCACTTATCCCATCTTAATTGGCCTGGTTGAGTTAAGTTTGCATCTGAAATGTATGGCGCCACATACAAACGAGGTGCAAATACTTATAAAAATAATGTAATAATTAATGTAATTTAATCAGCAAATTCTGAGTTTTAGTAATTATTTTTGACATAAGTAACAAATTGAAATATGTAACAATTAAGTATTTGAGTATTGTTTTATTTTGTTTGCATGCCTTTTTGGTAGAACATAAGCAACACTGTATATACCTTTATCACCTAATTTATTACTATGTTCTTGCAATAAACTAATTTGAATTTGAATCAAACTTAACGCAACCAAGTTCTCCAAATATGATTTACCTATTTATTTACTTAATTAATTTTTATTGCTCAAAAGAAAACGTTCGTACAAAAGGTGGACTTGATGATTGAAAAGGACTATATTTTTTAAGATTTTTATTAGTATTTGTAGTAAGTATGTGGCGATTTCAGATTTTTATAAGTATTTGTAGTACTTGCCAAATTTCATAGTTCTAGGTCATCGGGAAGTACTCTATCACTTTGATTTCCTTGAGTGACGAAATTTGCGTTTTTGGCGACATAAACGGCCGTATCTTTTTTTCACGTTAACGTAGAAGCTTGATTTTTTTTCACAGCTTTAAGGGACCCTAGACCTGAGTATATATACATATAGTGTTAATTTCAACTCCATACCTCCACGCGTTTTCGAGATAAAGGGTCTTGACAGACAGACAGACAGACGGACGGACGGACGGAAAACAAAGTGATGCCATAAGATTTCCGTTTTTTCCGATAGAGGTATGGAACCCTAAAAAACAAGGTGATAAAGTGTAAATTATATTATTAAAATGGACAAGTTAGTATGAAACACGAGCGGCTCACATTAAAACCTCCATACAGAATATCGACAATTTATGGTTTAGACTTGTTCCCCCGCATTGTCAGACGGACGTATACATTGCGTGCTCCTAAAGATGTTGCGTGAATAGTTGCCATGTCAAGCTAGTAATGTATAATTGTCATAATGCACTGCAATATTTTACGAAATATTACAAAATACCGAATTTTATTACTTTCCAGTGAAATTAAACGGTATCAGGTATCTTTTTGAGTATGCAGATCTCGCCTGTGATGATTATAATGGCACAATTCGGCATATTTCTAATTTTTTGGCACATAATTACTCAAGCACGTTCATACGGTAACTAAGTGACTGTTGACATCACGTTGACATATCTTTGGGAATTTGGGCATAAGCTCGGTTACGCGTGCCCCGCCCAATACCCAGTCTATAGTATTCTTATGGTCTGTGCTTATACTTCTGATTAAAACTTTTTTGTGACATGTTAGGTCTATATTCTATTAATTTTCTAATTCAAACTATTCTTTGCGAAAATAATATATACAATTCCTATAAAAATTTAGCAGCAATCATATCGTTTCTGAGATAAAATTTGATTGTAACACAAAAGTTTGTAAGTATAATACTTCATCCTCGGAATTACTTTTACTTTCAAACTTGATAATGTTAGTGCCTTTCCCAACACTACATTAAAAGTTATCATCAGTCTCGCATGTCAATTGTGCCAGCTTCTGAAACTGGTTATTTTACCATGGTAACAAAAATGCAGGCCAGGGCAGCGATTCCACTCTGTACTTAAAATATCAAAATGAAAACATTTTAATATGATTTGTTAGTATCGGCCTTCGAGTCCGTCAAATATAACGTTTGAATTGTATTATTCTCGCTGAATATGACGCCATTTGACGTTTCTCACAAGCCGTATTCGAATACGTCCAATTAGTGAGCTCCGTACGGAGCAAAAATTACCAACCAAACCATGACCAATTGTGACTGTCCGTACAAAGCGTTGACACAGGATAGTGAAATCCGTAGTGACTATTTCGTTCGCACCAATTTAGGAAACAGACAGAAACGATACCTGCTAGCGAAACATTTCAGAAATACAGTTGCCATACGTCGTGTTTGCGTTATTCTAGTTAAGTCTCTGCAGTTATTAGTGTCGTTGGCACGAGCGGACTCAGTGCCTGTATAGAGAACATTAAAACAATATATCGGCCAAGTGCGAGTGGGACTCGCGCACGAAGGGTTCCGTACCATTATCTGTAAGTTTGTTGTATGGGAGCCCCCCTGAAATATTTATTTTATTTTATTTTTAGTATTTGTTGTTATAGCGGTAATAGAAATACATCATCTGTGAAAATTTTAACTGTTTAGCTATCACCGTTCTTGAGATACAGCCTGGTGACAGACGGACGGACGGACGGACGGACAGCGAAGTCTCAGTAATAGGGTCCCGTTTTTACCGTTTGGGCACGGAACCCTAAAAAGAACTATTCGTGGTCACTTTTGCATTGAAACATCCCAGCTCGGCGGTTCGATACGGTTTTATACCTTCAAAAAAACAATCCGGGCGAGCGATGCGGACCGTAAAATTCTTTCGTGTGTCCAGATGTTTGGATGTTCAGGGGACCAGAATGTTTGTTAGTAAGTAACTAGTGTTTAACCGCCTTCAAAAAAAAGGAGGAGGCCTATGCTTGACTGTATTTATTGTAACAGTTACAAACTATTGATCCTATTACGAAAACCTGGTGACTCTGTAGGCTGTAGATCTCGCAAAATATTTATGAAGTGACTGAAATATGTCATTTTTACGTCTACAAGATCGAATCAGAAATGAGGAGATTCGTAGACGAACCAAGGTCATCGACATAGCAAACCGGGTAAGCAAGCTGAAGTGGCAATGGGCGGGGCACGTAGCTCGAAGGACCAGTCGCCGTTGGGGCAGAAAGGTTCTCGAGTGGAGACTACGCAGTGTAGGACGGCTACCCACAAGGTGGTCGGACGACCTGCACGGCTAGCATAACTTTGACACGCGACTCTTTCTCGCGCGAGATATACTACCTGTCTCAATCTGTACAGTACTATGAGATAGTGACGGATGATGCTATCTCGCACGACATGAGTCGCGTGTCAAAGTTATGCTAGACGTGCTGGTTAGAGTTGCGGGGACTCGCTCCTCACTCGTCCGGTGGCTGAAATGATGATACGTCTACAAGTATAGACGTACCAATAGACACGCAACTAGAACACAACAAAGTCAGAAATTTAATATAACCATCACTATAAGCGTTGTAAAAATTGCATAAATTGGTTGCACCTTGTGACGTTGGTGCATCCTTTCGAAAAATCGTGTTTCAGAAACAAAATTGCTGTCATTCGCTCCGGCCACATAGGAGTGAGCGAGATACTGCGCTCGGACCTTCCCCTCCCACCTATGGACACCGCTCGCCGCTGTCGTTTGCCGCCGATCTCGTGGCCGGGCCAATACACTGCACTGCACCTTCTAGCATTGGTGAAACGCAGCTGTCATACAACATGTTGACTTTATTCAGGTTGTCTCTGCTCTGCATTGGAATCGGGCACGTGTCGTTGCCACGAACGGACTCAGTCTAGATACAGCCGTATAGAGAACATTTGAAAAGGAAATAGTCAACACACGTGCATTGTGCGCTCGCTTGCTTTGCTATTGCTGCGAATTAGTTTAATTTGCATAACATTGAAAACTATTTATTACGGCGTCGCTTAAGACGAACGAGGAACCATGTACAGACCTACGTTTTGTTGTTGTTTATAATAAGGGTAAGGGGAAGCACGGGCTAACTTACTTTGCCACAATTTTACAGTATGTATTGAAGTTGTCAAATCCTTTATAGTTGTCTGGCTTAAGTAACAAAATTTCTAAAGAAATCAGGACAATAATCGAGTTTTATGCCTGTTTTAGGGCCGCCACAGACCTTCGCATTTTTTTTCGGTTTCCGTACGGAATGACGTCAGAAAGTGTCTATGTCTCTATCTGTCATATGGCGATGTCTAAAGTAAAATCCACAGACCTACGGACCAAATTGACAAGTAAGTATGAACAAATGTTGCCACAGTTTGGCCAGTGTCGTTCCCATCGATATTAAATTATTGTTACATCGTAGGTTTAAGGTCCACCCAGACGGGACAATCAAATTGACAATTTGATCGGCTAATCTATATACCAACTTTTTACAGTGATTTTGACAGATCAAAAGGTCTGTAGACCCCTAATTAGATAGAGATAAAAATTTAATGTCAAACCAGCAATAATGTAAAATTATATATTTATGATAATTGATAATTTATTGAATACATCCATTTAATTAAATGAATTAATAAAATTATTGTTCTTTATTTTCAAAATCCCAAAAATGTGGTCCATTTTTTTAACAAAAAAAAAAGCGGGTATCTTCAGAAATAGTTGACCGCTGTTTACAAACAAACTACTTTTATGTATCTAACGATATACGTTATCATTGCTATTACGACTGTTTATTGAAATTGTGTTATTATGGATTCGCAAGATTCGGGACCAGAGCAATGATCATCAAAATGTTCGCCTCCGACAAAAAGGAGAAACAAAATCTATTAGTGAAACTGAAAAAGAGACGATTCATCCAGTTTACGTCTATATTTATAATGAGATGGTAGATAGATTACAGGACGAACAAGATATCCCAGAGGACATTCATGTCAATAAAAACGAGTGTCATGAAAACCTCCGAAATTCTTGGTATTTCGAGAAGTTCAGTTTTTAAAGTTTTGAAGGAATACAAAAAAAAATTGGGCAAGTGCGAGCCCGACTCGCGCATGAAGGGTTCCGTACCTATACATATATATAATCTATAACAAGTTTGTTGTATGGGAGCCCCCCTTAAATATTTATTTTATTTTATTTTTAGTATTTGTTGTTATAGCGGCAATAAAAATACATCATCTGTGAAAATTTCAACTGTCTAGCTATCACCGTTGTTGAGATACAGCCTGGTGACAGACGGACGGACGGACGGACGGACGGACGGACGGACAGCGAAGTCTCAGTAATAGGGTCCCGTTTTTACCCTTTGGGTACGGAACCCTAACAAGAGAAGTTTACTTCACCTCTGAAACCCGGTCCAAAATTAACGTTCAAAGATAAGGTGGACGAATTTACTTTTGCGGCAATACGTCAAAAAGTGCATATGTTTTTTTGAAAAAAAAACGAGGCCCCGACTGTTGCAAAGGTAAATTGTATTGCGATTTTCAATTATTTCCGTTAAGTTTGTTGTATATGTAATATAGTCTGACAACCCAAGTCCGACAGTAGAATATTATTTTTAATTTATATGACTCCCTTTTTTTCGCTCTGAAATATAAATTTAAAGAATATTCCAACACCAGATTGTGATTGTCAGACTATAGCTAAATTTTTATTTTGTAACTGATGATGATGATGAAGATGACGAAATAACGGAGCCTGGAAATGAATAATATTTTATAATAAAGACTAGTTATCGTCGGACAAGGTGTTTAATTTTTTACTTACAGACTCGGAAACCTTTTTATGCTTTAAAACTAGTGGGTAAAAACGCATTTTATCCATCCACTACCTCGAAAATCAAACAAACCAAAATTCGTACCTCTTATTTGAAACTAATATACTTATTTTTGATTTAAACTACTCTGTTATTTGTACTTTACAACTTGTCGATATATTGTTATCGACATATACCCTTCACTATTTTTATTTTGCTGTTCCTGGTATCATTTTACCTGTCAGTCAGTTGTCAATTTAGTCCGTAGGTCTGTGGATTTTAGTTTAGCTTGCCAGCAAGCGACGCCAGCGTCGTCGTACGGATACCGAACGAAAATGAAAGCGTCTGCGGCGGCCCTTAGATAGTCATATGATAAACTGCGAAATTTGGTGGCCATATATTATTAAAAAAAATACTTCGCCAGATTTTACACTTACCGCTTCAACTATAATTCAACGGTCATTTTTTCTGCAATTTTATCAATGACCCAGAATCAATTGGAAACGCAGCCGCCTTTATTCGACGTTTCAGTCATTCGTACCAATACATTCACGTCCATTTCAAAGGAAATTTTCACATTTGTTAGGTATGGCGACAATTTCGCTTTGCATTCACATAGACGCGGATATGAGATGAATGAATTATTTAGACTTTTAAACAAAGGTTTCCAATCAATCTCAATTAAAAGGTGCAACCGTTATTTTACTTGTTTTAGGCATTCCCATCTGTAACGTTTCGGCAAATTTTCATCTGTCCGAAAGTATTTTTTCCCTGACACCCGTAATATTTGCAGGGTTATATAAACATCGTTTTAAAGAACCCGTTAGGGTAGGTTTGTTTTATAATTATTCAGAAAAAATAACAGTTTTGGAAAAAAATGGCTTTCGGACAAACGGGAACAGTTACAGATGGGAAACAAAAATTTGTGTTTCAGACAAGTAATTATTTTTATTACGTATTTCTTAATACTTAATAATTTTTTCTTTACTGCTGGTTGCAAAAAGAACAGTAACTACATTCATCTTTCGCAAAGCCCCGTCATTTCGCACCTGCATTGTTACTAACAAAACAAGAGCGCGTGTTTTGATCAAAAATTCAATTTCAATGTCCCGGTGAAATCCGGATTCGACCTAAAAATCCGGATGTGTCCTGATAAATCCGGTGAATCGAAAATACGCGAGCGTGTTCATTTTCACGGAAATATTTAATACTGAACTAGCTATTGCCCGCAACATCCTCTGCATAAAATAGGTACCTACTTTTTTTATACAAGCTTGCACCACCTTTTTCCGGTATTAAAAGCTATCCTTTGTCTTTTCCTGGGGCTCAAATTATCTCCACACTAAATTTCATCTATAACGGTTCAGCAGTTTAAGTGTATTGAGGTGACTTCTAATATTAAGTGGATTCTTGAATAATATTTCCGCTAATAATTAAAATAACAAGCGTAAAGCACCCAAGGTAGGCACAACGCTACATGTAGTCTTCCTATTGGTGCATAATCAAAAATATACCTTCACTTATAGACCCAAATTAATTTAGCCTATATATGCATTTAAGCTAATACCACCGACGAAGTTCTAAAATTACCTTCTAGTTTCTGTACCAAACTCCAGCTCCGTCAAAAACCTACAAACAGCTCCAACAACTTCATTAAATCGCATTTATCACATTATCGAATGAGCTGTGAAAACATAATCAAATTAATTCAACACGACGATAATTTAAAGTGAAAATTATATTAGTTAGGGAAATTAAATTTTCCAAGCAGTGTACCGTGTTCGCGGGGATGTCGCGAGTCTCAATAATAAATAGAACGTGTAGTAGACGCAATCGTTCGGGTCTTCGTAGAAAACGTGATGTAAAAGCAAAATGGAGTTACAGGACTTAGGGAAATAGTTACGTTCTGTCGCAATTCGTATAATGCCTATAATTGTCCGTAAGTAATCCTTTTAGATACATTATGGTATTTATTTAAATTGAATCTACTATAACGGGCCTATGATGGTTGCTTTTATCGTGCGATAAATAAGTGACAAAGCGTCCGTCGCGTTTTGACAAAAGGCGAGAATGAGTGACAGATGCTTTGTCACTTATTTATTACCAACTTAACTGCTGTTATTTTCAACAAAAACGGACATATTCGCTAGCAAATAATAATATGATTTATCGCTACGCTTTAGACGTGCATACCTCGGGGATTAGGGTGCGCGACTACTTTTCTAAAGAGTCTCGGACTCAAAAAGTTCATATTATGCCTACACAACGTTTGCCTCTCTGAAAAGTTTATACTAGTATGTAGGTCTAGCATGTTTCTTTGCATCGCCAGCACAACGCATACGGCCCTTTGAGACTTGTTAGCGAGAGCACGAGGGATAAATGATTTTTAACTTACGTTGACAATAATTAATCTTTTCAGTTCTAAAATAACCTAGTTCTAAAATCTGTTCTTAATAGCACTCTCTGTTTTTCAAGTGAATACGTACTCTTTGGCCAATGTCAAACATTTGTGCACCGAAAATCCCGGGGTATGCATGACTCATAGTCTCGAAGAGCGTTTGTCAAAAGGGAGATAAAATAACAACGGAAAAAGACGGAGATAATAAAAAAAACATAATCGTGGTTCTTTCAGGTATTAGGTACACGAGTTTTTAAATTGAACCGCGAAGTTCTCGTACAGTTAGTCTCGCTCGTCGGCATCGTCGCCGCAATTTTCCGCGCCTGGTTGACGCGGCCGCTTTCGGGTTTCCTCTGAGGACGCGATGCAAAAGTAATATGCGGTTGCAGAGCTTAGCTACAGTCGACCGCGTTTATCACTATTTCAGTGAAACTGGGTCGTTCTCTTTTACCAACCGAAAATATAGTAACTTTAAAAATAAAAATGTGTAATTGAAGAAGTGTGAAAATGCAGCCAATAGAGACCAGTGCACGATTGCGCCAGAATTTTGTCCTAATTGTGCCGCGGATATACGATGGTCACGTTAATAACGTAATAAATATGACAAGGGGGGGTATTCGACCAATTTTAGAGATATAATGGAGATCTCTCCTTTTCATCGCCATCCGTCACTTTTGACGTGTGCCTACTTGACAAGTGGCGATATCCCTAGAACATCGCAACTTCGTCAATTCGGACGCGCAAAATTTTCGCTTCCTTTGTGACGGCATAAATAACAGGCGCATACTTTAAATTGACCGCGTAGTACGTGAAATTAGTCCGTTAAGTTTCGTTCAAAACAGAAATTTATATACATGAATAACATTTTTGACAATCATTATCGCCTTCGTATTTCCAAAATTGAGATGAGATATGTCACTTTTAAGCTCATCGCATTTAAATGACAGTTCAACGGCGATATAACTGTTATCTAATAGAGATTTGACGTTTGGCGATCACTCAAATGTCAATCTCGAATTAGGTCCAAGGTATCCGTCACTTTCTGATACGTATCATATAAGTGCGGTAATGAACTATGTCTTGCCAAAGGACAAACGGACAGACAATCGGACCAGTATTCGGCTCCATAAAAAATACCGGTAGTCAATTTGGACTTTTGCTTATTATTACACATTTTAATACTTTAGTGTGCTAATTTCAAAGCTTAAACTAAATTCTATGTATGTAATAGCATTTGAAAAAAAACGACACGAAATTAGATCTCTGTTCATGCCAAACAGTGAAGTACTGTACAGTACTGTCTTATCAGCACGGTAGCGCGTTATTGCGCCTGATTAAATGACCAATTATATTAATTGTGCTGTACTGGTTACTATAACTTACATTAGACAGTTTGAAAATAATTTTATGTTACTTATACTAGACTGTGTACATCAGACCTATGATGGTTGTGTTTATCTCTTGTTATAGTTTATTTATCATTCTCTGTGCCAAATGATCATACATTACTCACCAAAATATTTCTTCACAAATTGTAGCTGCGAAGCGTATTACGATACGACGGAGGTCCTCGGAATGGACTGAAATATAATGTTACTAAGCAACACTCGAACAACATGTGTTACCGTCCTGTAATCTAAAGATTCAAAGCTGACTGTACCGAATGCGCTGGGGTGGTCGGCTCGTTGCCGGAGCGGGGAATACTGCCGTTGATATTTCCCGCGTCGCTGCAAAGAGCCCGCAGATAAAATAACGTACTTTCAATATGGTAGGTCATCGGGTACCAGCATGATCTCGGCCGCGCGTTGTAACGGGTAACTGTTATTGTGAGCTATGACAGTCTTGCCTTTACCTACGTGTGATGGTATCCCGACAGGAACGCTTCTCTATCCGCACTTGTTGGAATGCTCCGTGCTAGTCAGCTATAGAGTTACAGAGGGATATCTCGTGAGTAAGATGGGCTGCCGGCTATGGAAGTATATCTATAGTTTTACTACATGTAATGAGGAAAGAGAGAGGGCGCCAGACACTTTTATTTATACTCCAAAGGTCAAGAGTTCAGCGCGACATCACTGGAACGCGCCAGCGGCGCAACGACTCCACGGACGAGCGCCCGCTCGAATCGCCTATGAAACTGATGCTAACCTGCGTGTACCGCGTGGTACGTAGCTAGCCAGCTACAATTACTGAAAACAATATTTTACATTAACAAACAATCTCGACAAACGACAAAACCCTGAAAGATACACGAAATTCCAGACAGTCATGTCTGTATCATTTACCTAGCCGAATTATTATTACAAATCGAAAAAAATACGCAATGAAAGAATACTTTCTCACCTGGCGAGAGGACAAAGTATCGTCTAGTGATATTAAAAAAAAAATATCTATAACAATTGAGAACATGACACGTTTAGAAATATCGTTTCAAATCTAACAAATAGCACTATTCACTTCTCGACAATGCGAGCGTACTTACCGAATTGTTTATTGTATCACTGCATTTCTGGTTTACAGGATGCCTATAGGTTTCTAGATTTACATGACGCTAAGGTAAAAAAAAACGGTTGAGCGCTTTCAGCGGAGCAGTGAGTACGCCCTCATCCCTTGGACTCTTGCGACGCACTGGCTGGTCACCGGTGCATTCTATATTATCTTACCAATCCCAGAGGCGTCTGCGCAGGTCGGTCAACCTAACTGATTTCATAGACAAACCCTTTGAATGAATTAAATAAATAATTTATATGAATAGCTACAAATAATATATGCCTTTTCTAAAGATTAACAAAATGCAATAATTATCGAGTGTATAGCTCGCTTGATCACAATCCTGCAAGTGTATCTCAAAACTAGTTCAGAGTGGGATCACTCTGTAACATCGTTATTGTGATTCTCATCGCAATGAGTAGGTATTTCCACCAGTAGCATGCAATAGAATACTAAAAGGTCTCCCATGGTGTCAGTGTCTCCATGTTGTGAACACCCTATTAAACCTTATCGGATAGATCTTGTTATGAAACGGTAATTTATGATAATAACGCTGCTTATGCTAGTTATGTCCGATTAAATTAAAGAGAGCGGCATCTTTGTTAGAATAAGTATATGCAAAACAACCTTATCATTTTTAACCGACTTCCAAAAAATTAGGAGGTTCTATGTTCGAATGTATCTATTTTTTTTTATGTATGTCCACCGATTACTCCGCCAATTGTGAACTGATTTTAAAAATTTCTTTGTTTATATGAAAGAGTATACTCCTGAGGTGGTCCAATTATAACCGAGTTGGGATCTGATGACGGGATCCCAGGAAAATCGAGGGCAACCCTCAAATTTTATAGAAACTCATAATGTGTTTCATATAATTTCTAAAGCTATTTAAGTATTTGCATATGGTAGTCATCATCTCATCATGCTGAGCTGATGATGGAAGGTACAACTCCTTAACGGTTAAGGGATATTTCAAACGAGATGCATGCAAACAAGACCTACCCGATCACCCCGCCATAAGCATTTTATTTGAATCAATAAAAAGCAAAAAAAAATCTAACAAAAAAGAATCGACTTCAAAAAAACTGAAAAGCCAAAAATAACCCGTTCATGTACAGATTACATTTGAATCACTTTTGAAGTCGGTGCCAAACCTCACGTAAACTATAATATATAAACATCGAACAAAAATACTCGTAAATACCAAATGGTAATCATTAAAGGCTTTAATGCGCGGCATCTTTTTTCATAGTAATAATTGAGCTCTGATTGGAAATCACGTACGTACGTATTATTTACCTAAAATCAAGTGTAACAAAACGCACGTGATGCATTAATGGTAAAAATGTTTATTATACTTGCACGAACTTTATTGTCACCATAATAAGTGTGCTGTGTGCTATTGTGAGAATAGGACGTGTCAATGTATACTGGTGCTGTTGAGTGTTAGAGGCTTATCACACTTGCGATCTGCGAGCGTATTTTGTATGAAGGCGATCGCGCAGCGTGTTCGCCGCGTCGCTTATTTGTATAGAAAATACGCTCGCAAATCGCAAGTGTGATAAGGCCCTTAGAAGGTCTGTAATGATGCAACTCGGACAACTACGAGTATGCTCGAACTATACGGCTTGCATATCTTGCTGCGACTTCGTTTGTCGCGAGATATAGCATCACAGCCATGGTTTGGCATGACAGCCTTCTCAGCAAGCTTTCCTCATACGGGATACCCACTGGTTTTTGCACGTGGATCGCTGACTTCCTGAGACACCGATCGATTAGAGTCGTCATCGATGGATGCTCATCCGATCAGTTGGCGATTAATACCGGGGTGCCTCAAGGATCAGTTCTCTCCGCAACTCTCTTTCTGCTGCACATAAATGATCTGCTCAAGCCTGGTATGGTATTCTTGGTTATGCAGACAACAGCACAGTTACGGAGAGATACCTATCTAGCGCACGAGCTACCAGTGGTGAGACTCAAAGCCTTAGGGAGGCTATGGTTGAGCGAACTAGCATGACCTTGAAGGCTGTGTCCGAATGGGGCGATGCCAACTTGGTCAGATTTAACGCTGCCAAAACACAGGCGTGTCTATTCACTGCTAAGCGGAGTCCGTTCACCTTGACTCCCACTTTCCAAAAGGTATCCGTACCAATACGAGATCACCAAGAGCTTCTTGGTTTGGATCTCAAACGAAATCTGAACTTAAGTCTTTCAAGGTCACGTGTTAAACGACCATCCGCCCACTAGGAATTACCTGCCTGATAAAAAAAGTATGACAACAGGCATGACGCACACCTGATGGCTAATGAGCATGCATTTATCATTTGGCGAATATCATGTTTTTTTTTTTATAATTGTCGAATTATAAATTTCGAAATTAGAATATCTGAGATCACGGTCTATCTGGTTTATCGCAAATAAAAGTACTATTAATTTGTCAAATATAAACTTAGGTAACAGTTAGGTACTTATTTGCGTAATAGTAGGTACATTACATACAGAGGACGGTGAATTAGTGAATGTCCCAGATCGCCGATGTTTGTCAAAAGTTTTACGTCTTGCCTTGGCCAGGAAGTGAGATTTTCTCCCCGCGTAGCAGGCAGAAAATCCCCCTTACTGCCTAGGGTGACGTAAACAGATTTCAGTCTGTAAGTAAATCAAATAGGTACTTAACCACACGCTGGAATCAACATACATTGCGTACCCACATGAACATAGTTGAAACTATAGATACTTACTTGTTTATCTAGAGGAGGTAGTAAGTATAGTGTGATATTTCATTGCAATGCACAGTTATTTATTTATTTAAACTTTATTGCACAAAATACAAAAGTACAAATGGCGGACTTAATGCATAAGGCATTCTCTACCAGTCAACCATAGGGCCAAACAGAAACTAGCAGTTGGTGCAGGATCATAAAAAGCCGTGTCTAAAAACATAAAACGAGACAAAGTCAATAAGTTATATTACTTTCCTAATCACAAGCTAGGTAAATAAGACCCAGATAATTTGACTCTCTAACAACCTAAGTAAGCACATAACGATGATCGTATAGTGTTAATATTAAAGAACGAGTAAGTAAGTAGGTAGACCACTCAAGTTGTCAAGTTCATATGTTCGATTATGGTTACTGGTGCAATTAGAGCTCATTAAAATAAGACATGAAAGCAGTGACTGGATAAATTTTAAGTGAAGATCTATTTTTGTAGCAAAGCCTACTTAGGAACCTGTTGTCGTAAACTTGACAGCGTATCTATTAATGCACATTATAAATAAAAAATCTACCGGTCAGTAACGATCGATTTATATTTTCTGTTAAGTATTAAATCGAAGCATGATGACTTTCTACCAAAAAATATATTTTTGTGCTCTGGCAACAAATTTTTACCAGTAGCTCGCCAGATGGCAGACCATGCGCTTGCGACTACGAAGCTCAAGGTAAAAAATATATATTTAAATTTTTAATATTTACTTGGTAAATATAAAATCACTTAAACTTATTGCCGAATAGTTGAACTAACGTAATTAGCGTATTTTGGGGTGTATCTGTTAAAGCACACTGTCAGCTTATTATTAATCTAAATATGTGCATTTTTAGATACATTGCCAAGTTGTGGTTATTATAATTGACCAGCGGATTGACCTCAGTATCACCTGATGGTAAGTGACTACGGGGTCGAAGATGTAAGTCGCTAGTTCAACAACAGCCTTGAAGACCTAAATTAATAATTTTTAGGGAATACACACCATGGGAGCGAGTTCCATCCCTTATAGCGATAGTAAATAAAATATAAACTGACAACATAAGGATAAAGTCGGTTCTCTTGCTTGGATGTCCGATGGTGAAATAGGGATGGTGGCATTGAATCCTGCAATTCCTACACAAACTCTCTATAATAGATCCGATAGAAAACTGACATGCTGGTAACTTTGCGGCGATGTTTGAGGCTCTGCTGGATAATGCCCCTAACTGGCAAAGCCGGCGGCTTCACCAATGGGCTCGCGTTCTGCTGAATTCAAGGTACCCCCTTGGTGCTTTTGTCAGAGCTCTTTTATTAAGCTCTAATAGTAAGTAGTGTCCATTAAACGCTTTCTGTAAAAAAGCACTAGGTTCTCTTTTGCTCTGTAGATGGCAAAGTATCCTTAAATATACACATTTATTTTTGTGCGTCATCATGAACACTTGGTAATGTATCTAATAAGATACTACTATAAATACTAAAATCGGTACAAACCAAATATTTTTTATATATATTTTTCTTTATTATAATCGCTAACTAACTAAACAAAACAAGAAAAAAAATTAAAAACACACCTGGTATAGGGTTATACTAGGGCAAATAAATGCAACAAAACCGTCATCACCACAGATATATAGTTAGACTAGATCACGCAAATGCATCTACTTCGCGTGTCCGAACTGTGGAGAATATCCACACTCGGCCGTCGCTACAGACATTCCGCGCGCGTCTGTTGTTGTGGCCGGTCGTCCGTAAAAATTACTAAAATGCGTCGTTGCGTCGTACTAAACTGCGATAGCCCAAAAATTGTGTGCACACAAACGCAAGGACATATTTCCTATCACAGGTAAGTTATTTTCAAATTATATTAAGCGTAAATTCATTTTAAATCAATTTTTTAAGTATTCCGAGATGTGATTCCAAGTCTGTACCTAAGTAACTAGAGATTATCGGTAAGTAAACAATGTTTACATTACATTGCTGCGTTTGCTTTGAGCGTTTAATCTGACGCTATGTGTTAAGAGACGATGAATGTGAGAACAAGCGATACTGTCGCTCATCGCTTCGAGTTCGTGGTACAAGGCAACTTATCATTCGTCTGTCAAATCTAGCAACTAGTGTTGTTCGTTCTACAACATGTTTTTATAATCGATTTTAATCGATATCGGACAGACGAATGATACTAACCATTTTAAAAACGCAAATTGGCTACTTGACAATTGTAACGATAAAATTGTTGTAAGATGTACTTATAAAATAAACCTACACCGTTTATTTTAAAATACTTTCCGAAAAGTGTCAAATAGCCAATTTAGTAGTTAGGTATTGATAAAAACAAGCTCATAATATGTCCTAATTTTAAACGACAGCTTTATAAAAGGAGGGTTATATCTTCGGGTAGAGAGTTCGTGTATGTTATGTGTTCATGTTTATCCTTTGAACGTATAATACGTTTATAAATTTCAATTTTTCTTAAGAAACTCTTACTTCTTTTTAGATGCCCACATGATCCTATCACAAAAGAAAAATGGATTGAGGCCACTGGACGGAAAGACTGGTTCCCGACTAAGCATAGCCAAATTTGCTCGAAACACTTTGAAAATAGCAGTTTCATTGAAGGGAAGAAGTTGAGAATGTTGAAAAAAACGGCGTACCCCACTATTAATATACTGAAAGATAGATAGATAGATGGTAGATGGCGCTACGATGCCACCCTAAGGCTTCAATGGCTCTGACATCTGATTCGGTGGTCCAATTGGGAGGACGCCAGTGTTGGCCCGGAAAGCCGTTGGAAACGCAGGTTCGAATCCTGTCCGAAACATTAAATTTTTCAATTTTCGCTTCATTTGTAAACATTTAGTTTATGTTAGCAGACGTTACTGCTTTAATAAAAAATAAGTAAAAAATAAATATACTGAAACTCATTGACGATGATGATGAGGTTAGTGAATCGATTTAATGTTTAATAGTGTTTTTATTATTAGATACCGTATAAAATATCTGATCATACTCATTTTATTTGTGCTTTACAGAATCAAGATACGCCACAACAACCTTCATCATTGTCAAGGAAGAGAAAACTAGAAGAGGTTTAGTATATATTTTTCGGAAGCGTGTATTATATATATAATCTGTGGTGTAAGGGCGAGTATATAGATGCGAAACTAGCGCCACTTCTGGAATATGTCTATAATACTTAACACAAAAGCGGTGGTTTTAGCTTTGTACAAGTTTTTGGGGACAACTACAGAACGACAGTGTATACACTGATTTAATAAATATATTGTAGGTGTTTTCCTAGTACCTGATCTTTTGCAATTACTGAAATTTAATCTGATTTAGAAGATATAAAACGTTTCGGAAGTAGCGCTAGTTTCGCTTCCATAATCGCCTTAATAGAACTTAGATTAAGAGCGAGAGTGGAAGTGGAAGTGGAAGCGGGAACAGAGATTGGGAGAGACCAGGAAGCGACAACTAGAAACATTGATGGAACTTAAAAAATTACAAATTCTTACCATTTCAAAACAAAGCGAGGTCTACAGCTCACAGAGCTAAAAATCTTATAAGTTTTATTTTGAAAATGTAATTCAAATATGCTTCCTTTATTTAATAAATCCTTTTAATATCATTCGTCTGTTTAAATCATTCGTCTGTCTAAATCATTCGTCTGTCAGAAAATCGATGTCATTCATGTGAATCGATTAGTGATATTTAGGTTATACTCGCCTTTGAATCGATTTTGCGCTGACAACGAGGAATTCGCACCACTAATTCGCTCTTGTGACGTCACAGTAGGCAGAATAAAAGTGACACGGTTGGTTTTCATACAGATTGAGGTGTTTACGTTATCTAGTCTAACTATATATCTGTGGTCATCACCTAAGTTTGCGATCAGAGGCTTCGCGGCGCCGCGGCACGCGGTCGCAGGAATAAAGATGCTAATAAAAACGGCTAGAGCGACGTGCCGATTTGTGGAAACCCGCAATCATACCGTATCAACTAGCCCGTTCGTTTCATTGTTTACGCTGTATCGTCGTTAACTTGTCTTGCTTGACCTTAAACGCGAAAACCGTCATCGCATCGAATAGCGCTTCCCTTATAACACGGCCAGCTGTTTCTCGACAAACAGTTTCCGTGTCTCCGGTTTGAGTGATACAGTTAAAAACGGGAAAAAGTTAACTTCCGAACGATAAAGAAACCTCTGACATGTTTGTATTACTCACTACTCTATATTTACTTGCGTTGGGGGAAATACTCTGCCAGGTACAAGTTGAAACAAGAGTAATTAAGCCAAACCTACCATTTGCGAATTTCGAAGACGATCCTCCAATGGAGATCAACTCGATCAATTCTGCAGGGCCAAGGCGGAATGGATATTCATCGGGAAACAAGGATTTAAAGACAGTAAATGAAGCACCGTTGCCAGGAAACGTAATCCTCGAAGACAGGACCTCCTTCGACGGAAGCCAGTGCCCCACCGGCTACCTCAGAGCATTGAACGGAACGTGTCTGCAAAAGGGAGTAATATAGTAGTAGTAAGGAAACCAATATTACTTTTAGATACTTTACAAGATTCCAATACGATCATTAGAAATAAAGTATTCATGGTATCTTCTTACCTATATAAAGGAATAATTACTGGTTCTCATTTCTCAGTTATCCGTTTTATATACAACAGAGTTGATAAGATAACAATTCCATAAAGTGTAACAATTTTAATGAGTTATAATAGTACATTATGACATTTATTACACAAGTGTGCTAAGTTGGTCATTACAGTCGAGGCGGATTTGCAGTAATATAGCTCGCCTACGGCTCGGGCTGCAAATCCGCCTCGACTGTAGTGACCAAATGCACACGCGTTTCATACGACGTTTTTCAACACACTTGCGAGGAAAAAAAACACCCGTTTATAACTGAAATATTTAATTATTAAAACAAGTTGTGAAAGTACAATTATTGAAATGATACACAGTGGATTTCGATGGCATTTGTACAGTATGTGTTATGGTGTTATTAACAACTTCATTATTCGAATCTTGAGTAAAGGTTGGAGATAAAAGATAATTCTCGTATGAGGTGGAGGGGCGTTGTAATTCCTCATTATTAGGAGTAGGTACAATAGTATTTTTGTCGGAAGAAGTAGATGGTCGTGGTTCAAACTTCTTAGTTTGTGGTTCCACCTCCAAATTGATGTCCTGTGTTATCTGGGCACTTATATTTGTTTTGTTTTGAATAGAGTTTGCCACGTACGACTCCGCGACTGTGTTAGACCGCCACCCACCATGATATTTCAAAGTCAATGTATCAGCGCCCGAATCAGCCAACAATGTAGCCGAAGTTCTTCGAAAACTGTGTCCCGTATAACTATCAGCATCTGGTACCTGATTCTAGATACTTCGCGACTTCCTTAGGGCTCCCCCACATCTAGCGTCTCCCGAACGTCGTCGCCTCACCAACGCCCGCGCGGCGTCGACGCCGCGCTCCCGCAGCGCCGACGCGACGCTGCGGCGCCTCTCGAACGTCGACGTCGCAGTGACGTTCGCGCGGCGTCGGCGCCGCTTTAGCGCCGCGCCTCCTCGACGTCAGTGTCGACTGTCGAGCGTCGGAGCGTCTTATCGGCGCCCACGCAGCGTCACTGCGACGGACAGAGCACCCAACCCACCGCGCAGGGTTGCCAGACGTACGATAATTATCGTACATGTACGATAATTTGGCCTCCGGTACGATGTACGACACAATGAGTACTATCGTACGCAAAAGTACGATAATTTGCAGGTCGTCGAAGGGTGGGTTAAATTCTAGGGTTTTTTAATAACATTATATGAAAACGCACTCACTAGAGTAACCTTGAATCGAAATAAACGTCCAAATGGTCAGAAATGACTGCCAACCTGATCAGATCGTCAAAATTGTTCACTGTTTGGTCGCCATTAACAGGGATGCCAATGTCAGTGTTTTATGAATGAAAATTACAATTAAGTAATTTGTGAATCATTTATTCAAAATGTGCTAAGCAATTAACAATCCTCGTGAGCTATTTTTAGGTTGTTCTCACAGCTCGCGTCATGTTGTATATGCCTTACTCTAGGTGTCTTTTTCTTAATCAACTCGGATACATCTAGGGCATAGACCATAGGCCAATATGCCAACACGTTGTCTTTTTTATAAAGAACAAAAATGAAAACACCATAAATACTAAGAGAATTAGACATCATTGACGAGATTACAACTTGACAAAAGTATGAAAAAGGTATAATCAACACAAGTTTAGCTATAGCTAAGTCATGATAACATGCTACCGGACTGTAACTGTAAACATAAAAATATTAACATAATTATTCATCATGAAACTTAATACCAACAAATACGAGTATACAGGTCGGGCCATGCCAAGACAATTCCTTAACAAAACATTAAACAACATCAACAATAGGTTTATAAGATTAACTAACATAGTCTTTGAGATAGGAAGGTTTTTTATTTCTCTCCTAGGTCGGTTATCCTTGGTATTAGAAATAGATGACCTAAGAATAGGTGAGTTTACTACCGAAGTTGAGGGTTTGGGAGAAGAACATTGATCCCGAGTTACAAGTAAATCTAAGTCATCTAAGGTAGACTCTACATTCTCAGGAGATGGGTAGGGTGGTCCACGATTGTATGGGAAAAATTCAAACTGTAGTTACTGGTAGCGCCACCCTTCAAAATTGTTACACATATAATGGTAAATATATAGGTACTGAAAGTTTTGTGAATTTATCTCAACTATTAAGAAGTGCTCAAGCGTCTTAAATATTCATTTAAAAGGTATTTTTTTTGCCCCTATAAGTAATTAGTACACGGGCTTTTATTACAAATCAATCATATTTATTATAAATAATCATTATTTACTACAAATATTTATTAGTACTATTATTTGTTTATGACTATAATTTGATCAATTTTTAAATGTTTGATCACCTTGAGCACTGTCTTGCAAGAAAGTTAGGAGTCGAGGAAAAAAAAAGGACTTTTGCGTACTCATTGTATTGTACATCGTACCGGAGGCCAAATTATCGTACATGTACGATAATTATCGTACGTCTGGCAACCCTGCGCGGTGGGTTGCGTGCTCTGTCCGTCGCAGTGACGCTGCGTGGGCGCCGACAAGACGCTTCGACGCTCGACAGTCGACACTGACGTCGAGGAGGCGCGGCGCTAACGCGGCGCCGACGCCGCGCGGACGTCACTGCGACGTCGACGTTCGAGAGGCGCCGCAGCGTCGCGTCGGCGCTGCGGGAGCGCGGCGTCGACGCCGCGCGGGCGTTGGTGAGGCGTCGACGTTCGGGAGACGCTAGATGTGGGGGAGCCCATGGCTCCGAATTTGTTGATCCCCATAGGCTGACATGTACATTTTCCCTTTTGAAAATTTTGGAAAAAGCGGTCTGTTTTTGCTTTCGTCGAACGTAAATTTTCGTATTTTTTTACTATTTCATAAAACGGCCCGTGAATTGTGAATGATCGTGGTATTTTGTTTTTAGTGTTAGTAATTTTTACCAACAGCATTTTGCCGTGATTTTCTGTCTTTTGTAGCAATATTAAGGTGCGACCAAACCGCCGCTTAAAATACGGTGACGGTACGGAATCGCAGTGACGCATCGTATCCGTACCGTTTTTAACGCATGCCCCCCACACCGCTGCTTAAAATACGGAGACGGTACGGAATCGCAGTGACGCATTGTATCCATTGTATAATAATTCAGTGAATTAAGGAGTTTGACCTTACAAACGGTCCAGAAGTTTTGAATTTTTGATAATATGTTGTCTAGGATGGTTAGTGAGTGTTTAAAATGCAATTAAAAAAAAAATAACCGACTTCAAAAGTAGTACTAGCTATCCGGAGCTTCTTTCAGAATCTTTTCGACGTCCTTTGAGGACAATACTTTAGATTTTTTTACTTCTGTAACCATCTGAGCGCCTCTTCAAGAACGCAATCAGATTGGAATATGTTTTTATGTCAATACCATTTTTGTTCCGAACAGTGCTTTTTAACGTGGAGTACATAGACCACAGCGAGGTAGGCTTATATTTATTTGCTAGCTCATGAAAATAAGCTAAAAATACTTTTTCCGAGAACGACTGGGCTTTTTTGCATAGGCTATTAGTACTTTTCTTTGGATTTCAATGGCAACAGGCTGTCAGTAGCATTTTTTGCAACATTAAGTATTTCCGGAGGCGTCAATTCCACATTAAATCTTCTTCATTACTTGAACTCGACATTTTTGTAAATGTAATCAGTCACAACCTAAGTACAGCGATAAACTCGAATAAACAAATTTTATGCATAGCAAAATGGCGCGGAGATTTATTTTTTTGCGCGCCTTGCATTGTTTGAATTAGTTATGCGCGCGCAGATGCAAAATGGAAGTAATGACGAAACCTAAAGCAGAAAGATATAAAAATAATTTTTAACTAAAAAATAACATACTTTAAAAAATACTGAAAAGCCAAAAATAGCCCGATCATGTACAGGATGTACCTACAGGCAAACCTCACGTAAACTTGCGCTGCATCTGTTTTCATAGTAATGATTGAGTAGTTTGGCACCGACTCCAAAAGGTAATTCAAATGTAATCTGTATATGATCGGGTTATTTTGGCTTTTATGTATTTTTTTAAGGAGGTTCCTTTTTGTAATTTTTTTTTACAAGATAATTTGAGCGACCGCTTTCATTCGAGTCCATGTACAATATTCTAAAGTATTAGTATCATGGAGTACCTCGAGTAACAAAACTATCACTGATGCTCAACTTTCCTGTAAAATTCTAATGAAGTCACGACCATTTTAATTATAGATAAACAATTAAGTCTTGTGATACGACTGCCCAAATCTTTTAATCTCTCTAACTTTCTTCGACAAATCACGGAGAAACAAATTCGAGAATGAACAGAACATTTTCTAACAAATTTGTTTACTTTAGCTCAATTACGCAAATTAATCGGACTGTATCGGACTATCTCGAGCTTTGTTATAGCTAATAAATAAAAGTTGATTGGATTTCCTTGATGGGGTTGCTCCGAAATGATTAATAACGCGTTCTCTATAGTTATTTGTTGTTTTATTGCACAATTTGGTCTCAATAACAAACTCTCTCTCCCTCTCTCTCTCTATCTCTCTCTCTTTCTCTCTCTCTTTCTCACCCTCTCTAATGACCAATAATTACTCCCATCTAGTGTAGGGTACGCATTATTTGTCTTCTTCTTCCACTTCTCCCTAATCTAAACGC
The DNA here is from genome assembly GCA_932273695.1 of Apotomis betuletana. Classification (NCBI taxonomy): domain Eukaryota; kingdom Metazoa; phylum Arthropoda; class Insecta; order Lepidoptera; family Tortricidae; genus Apotomis; species Apotomis betuletana. Next base: position 21,147,348 of record OW026303.1, on the reverse strand, counting down.
ATCATCTGAGATCGGACTTTATGAGATCTGTACATCGTCTCTACCTCAATGAACAAACTATGCATACCTCTTGTCAGTATTGTACACACGCATATATTATAATAAGTATCCAAAGAACACTCAATGGCTATTAAAAAGCGATCTATTTCTAAATTCACGATGGTCGTATCAATTTTTAGGTCGACCTGTTTGGTATTTCTAAAAATATGCTTCCCGAAACCAATATCTTGCTATCCTAACCAAGCAGCCGACTCGATACGATCTCCAAAACTCTAAAATTTAACCAAGTTCACGACGCGGAATATGCAGTTTTTCCTCACATGGCCGGTAGGATGTGGCTCGATTTACATGGATTATTTTTATTAATGCCCGGCTTACACAAATCCCTATCATTAACTATCTACTTTGCCGGCCTGAGCAAACAGATAGGGGAGTGACGTTTGTTTACTGATTAAAAGTTAGTGTAATTATGGTAGACTGCTACCTGGAACACCCGGGGAGTTTGGGGTGTAATATTATTAATAGAGAAATATATGTTATCGTACTACGTTGGCTTAAGTTGGGACTTAGTTTACTCGTGTAAGGATTTAGATGTTTGGTTGTAACCAATCATGGTCAGGATAATGCTAGTGATTTTGATTTTAGTCAATTACATACCGGCATAATCCAAATGGGTCAGTAGGGAGAAGTCAGAAACTATAAGAGATAGGGAAATCAGTTCTTAGGAACCATGGCATCGATTTCAGATTAAATAAAAATAGTTTTTTTTTTATATATAAATCTCATACATAACCCGGTCAAAACCGCTGTAGGTAAAGAATGTTACAATACGACATGCGATTAATCACAGAATTTTAACCAGGTCAATTCCCGGTCATGTATGTGATTTATAAAAAAAAAAAAATATGTCGTTTATATTAAATCCATGGTCTCTAAGAACAGATTTCTCTATCTCTAACAGTTTTCTCCCTACTGACCCATTTGGATTGATCATCCTGTATATTTGTAATATACATACGAGATCAAGATAAATAAAATCATTTAATAGGAATAGTGACTGGTGAAAAGTTCCAGAAAGCAGGTAGGTGCAAAACGAGTTTAAAGTTTCCGATCACTTTCCGATGACTACGTACAGATTACTATGTTGAAAAGGGGTTTGAAATGATCGTTTCAAATAGCAGTTTTACGATCCAGTTATGACTCACAATTTGTCTACATCTCTGGAGCTGCTTTGTCAGCGTCTTACTACAGAATATTGACAAATCGTTGTGAAGGAAGCCCGTATTTTATTTTGTGCTTATCTTTATTTGTTACACCGACGTCACAACCAATGGGTGGCAAACGGTCGGTCCATTTTCCTTACCTTAAAAAGTTACCTTTCTCGCAAATTCTTGGTCCCGAGTCTATACAAACGGAGATTCGAAGCAAATTGAGTGTCAAGGGGAGACAAGGCCCCGCAAAATTGCTTTGACATGCAGTTAGGCCCGGTATCAATACGGGGCATACCGTTCTTTGTGTGCGATACCTTTAGTGTGGTTCGAGAATATTTGATGTCGAGACGTGATAGGCGTTCGGACACCGTATGCAGGCTTGGGATTACTAGGTCAACTTTGGAGATTGGGGAAGCAAGATTATGTCTACATATAATAGGCTCAGTATAATCTGGACACCGGATTTTTAGGGTTCCGTACCCAAAGGGTAAAAAAGGGACCCTATTACTGAGACTTCGCTGTCCGTCCGTCCGTCCGTCTGTCACCAGGCTGTATCTCAAGAACGGTGATAGCTAGACAGTTTAAATTTTCACAGATGATGTATTTCTAATTGCCGCTATAACAACAAATACTAAAAATAAAATAAAATAAATATTTAAGGGGCGCTCCCATACAACAAACTTACAGATAATGGTACGGAACCCTTCGTGCGCGAGTCCCACTCGCACTTGACCGGTTTTAATCTTCTATATTATATGTACTTTATCTTCTATGTTTACATCGACGCGTACGAAATTTTATAGGTGCACTAGACCCCACCCGTAACTATTTCAACTTTTACACCCCGTTTCGCGACCTTAGTTTAAAAAAAAAATATCTAAAGCATATTAGATATAGTGGAGACCTCGGACCAGCAAGCGCAGCGTAGGACGTCCACCTACAAGATGGACAGATGACCTTATAAAGGTCGCCGGAAGGCGCTGGATGCAGGTCGCTTCCAACCGGTATATATGGAAGTCCAAAGGGGAGGCCTATGTTCAGCAGTGGACGTCCTATGGCTGAGATGATGATGATGATGATGAAATATAAAATCACTTAAACTTATTGCCGAATAGTTGAACTAACGTAATTAGCGTATTTTGGGGTGTATCTTTTAATGCACACTGCCAGCTTATTATTAATCTAAATATGTGCATTTTTAGATACATTGCCAAGTTGCGGTTATTATAATTGATCAGGGGATCGACCTCAGTATCACCTGATGGTAAGTGACTACGGGGTCGAAGATGTTAGTCGCTAGTTCAACAACAGCCTTGAAGACCTAAATTAATATTTTTTAGGGAATACACACCATGGGAGCGAGTTCCATCCCTTCTAGCGATAGTAAATAAAATATAAACTGACAACATAAGGATAAAGTCGGTTCTCTTGCTTGGATGTCCGATGGTGAAATAGGGATGGTGGGATTGAATCCTGCAATTCCTTTCCTACACAAACTCTCTATAATAGATCCGATAGAAAACTGACATGCTGGTAACTTTGCGGCGATGTTTGAGGCTCTGCTGGATAATGCCCCTAACTGGCGAAGCCGGCGGCATCACCAATGGGCTCGCGTTCTGCTGAATTCAAGGTACCTTGGTGTTTTTGTCAGAGCTCTTTTATTAAGCTCTAATAGTAAGTAGTGTCCATTAAACGCTTTCTGTAAAAAAGCACTAGGTTCTCTTTTGCTCTGTAGCAGGCAAAGTATCCTTAAATATACACATTTATTTTTGTGCGTCATCATGAACCATGAGGTAAAGTATCTAATAAGATACTACTATAAATACTAAAATACAATCCAAATATTTTTTTATATATATTTTTCTTTTATTATTATCGCTAACAAAACAAGAAAACAATTTAAAAACACACCTGGTATGGGGTTATACTAGGGCAAATAAATGTAACAAAACCGTCATCACCTAAGTTTGCGATCAGAGGCTTCGCGGCGCCGCGGCACGCGGTCGCAGGAATAAAGATGCTAATAAAAACGGCTAAGCGACGTGCCGATTTGTGGAAGCCCGCAATCATACCGTATCAACTAGCCCATTCATTTCATTGTTCGCACCGTATCCTCGTTAACTTGTCTTACTTGACCATAAACGCGAAAACCGTCATTGCGTCGAATCTCGCTTCGCTTATAATACGGCCAGCTGTTTCTCGACAAACAGTTTCCGTGTCTCCGGTTTGAGTGACACAGTTAAAAACAGGAAAAAGTTAACTTCCGAACGATAAAGAAACCTCTGATATGTTTGTATTACTCACTACTCTATATTTACTTGCGTTGGGGGAAATACTCTGCCAGGTACAAGTTGAAACAAGAGTAATGAAGCCAAACCTACCATTTGTGAATTTCGAAGACGATCCTCCAATGGAGATCAACTCGATCAATTCTGCAGGGCCAAGGCGGAATGGATATTCATCGGGAAACAAGGATTTAAAGACAGTAAATGAAGCACCGTTGCCAGGAAACGTGATCCTCGAAGACAGGGCCTCCTTCGACGGAAGCCAGTGCCCCACCGGCTACTTCAGAGTACCGAACGGAACGTGTGTGCAAGAGGAATAGCAATACACAAACCATTATTACTTTTTCCTATCCCCCTTTCCTCTACAGTCAGAAATTTGGGTATCACCATGGACCAGACGTTTTCGTGGGCACCGCTCATACACACACCGCGCAAGTTAGCCAGAAGCTCTTTGCATCTCTCCACTCTTTAAGGCGTCTGCAGAACTTTCTGCCAATTTCCACTAAGATCACTCTTCCCAGATCTCTCTTGCTCCCTCTACTAGACTACGGTGATATTGCTCTACTGGATCTTAAGGAGGAACTACTTGACAAGCTTGAGCGCCTACAAAATGTGTGTATCAGGTATATATTTGGATTGCGAAAATATGACCACATTTATTCCTTTCGAGCGCAGCTGGGTTGGCTACCGATTCGTCGGCGAACCGACGTGCACGTCCTTTCATTGCTCTTTAATGTCCTGTTTAATCTTTCTTCTCCTCCTTACCTTAGTGAAAGATTTTCGTATATGGCTGATGGCAGTGGTCACCGCTTGCGGTCTAGCGCCAATCTCACTCTGGCTGTACCGTCTAATAAGACGCGTACCTATAGCAAGTCTTTCATGGTAAGCGTAGTGAAGCTGTGGAATGAGTTGCCTCTGTCCCTTAGGAAGTCTCCATCTGTTGCATCACTTAAGATTAACTTGAAGAAATAAGTAAGAAAGGAAGAAGGTATAAGAGCTGTCCGATGACGTGTGAATTCATTGAATACTATATTTATTTACGCATTTATATGTATTATATGTAGATATATATATATCTTATATATATATATACCTATTATATAAATATATGTGTATTATTACTTAGTGTATGTACTCATAGTTTTATTAAGTATAATATAGATATCTCGTTTGTACGTAGTGTAGTTTGCCTATTTTCTTCAAATACCTATTCCTTCAATTGCTCAAAGGTTAACTGGAAGAGATCCCTAATAGGGATAAGTTTGCCTTTGTACATATTTCGTTTGTTATCAATGTATTTATAACCAGTTGTAGTGTACAATAAAGTGTTTACATACATACATACTTTTACATACCTTACAAGATTCCAATACGATTATTAGAAATAAAGTATTCGTGGTATCTTCTTACCTAAAGAAATAATTACTGGTTCTTATTTCTCAGTTATCCATTTTACAGAGTTGATAACATAGGTCAAGCAAATTAAGCCGCATAAGGGCAATCAGGGGAAATAATTCGTGTAGTTTTGAAAATTGGTACAGTTATACCTTTTGGTGTCTAGATGAACATACTGAAAGTCCTCGAGGGTGGGGGGGTGCTGAGGGTGTGTGTGGGGGGTGAAGGTACCTTTTGGATTTATGCTCATATCTCGAATATTTATAGAAATAGCATTTTTTTTAAATTATACATAAGATTTCCTACGAATTTAAGAATAAGAATAAGAATAAAATTATTTCACAAAGCACACATGAATAAAATACATAGGAAATATCTTGCAGACCCCGAACTAGGCTGTGCCTGTATCTCGGGGCCTTGGAGTGCACTAAACATGATGATGTTAACTAACATTATGCGCAGATTATATAAGCTAAACATGAGATTATAAATACAAAATGGAATGTAAGAAAAAGAAAACATGAAAAACATTGGACTAATTAGGTAAATTCTAGGCACAAATAGATGCAAACAAGTAGCATATGATGTGAGTGTGTGTGTGAGTGATTTGGTCATATACATTTTTACTCTACCTACGATCAATAATATGGGAGCTACAGGGTGTTTAAGTTAGCAAAAATATTAAAAGTAGTCGCTTATTTATTGAATACAAAGCAAACCGTTTTTTCATCCTGAATCACAACTTAGAGTCAGTATCATAAAATAGACCTGATGATGGATCCTGGAAGCCCGTGATGGATCGGATCTCAAGATACGTTCAATGTAGATATGTGTGGTTTTCACATTTCAACTCATCTTGATCAGGTATGTTGAGTTGGTTGTTGGCATTGTACGTAGTTTATAATCGACCGCATGTTATCAAATTCAAATTCATTTATTTAAAAGACAATAATTGGCCCATAATTTGTTAGTAACACATAGTAATAGTAAATTTAATTGTCTACAACATTGTCTAAGCTCGTTTCTAGCTAAAGTGCTCTTAAACGAAGGTATAAGCAAAAATCTGAAGAAAGTGCCGGTCTTTTCAATATGGCGGAGGGCGCGGAGGGAGGGGAATTGTGCACTTTGCATTTTAAACACTCACTAACCATCTTAGACAACATATCAAAAATTCAAAACTACCGGACCGTTTATAAGGTCACCCCTAGTACTTCAGTCTATATTCACCGAACTATATAGGGTTTATAGTATATTTATATAGGTACATAGGTGAGTATTTGTTGTATTTATTTATATTCCATCTTAGTGTGGAAACTACTAATGCAAAGTATGCTGATTACTGTAAAGAAGTTTTTTGTCTGCCGGAATTAAACGATGATAAGAAATTTGAATAATTTCGTAGGTTCCGAAGTAGGTACGGTCACGACTCGACTTTATGCTCCAGACAATAGGGTCGTGTTCAGATATTTCTGTTCTCGTAAGTGTGTAGATGTAAATGAACTCGACTGTACATGTCGCCTATAATTGGATGAAATGTGTATAAGGTTTCAATTAGTGGAAAACTATCAAAGATTAATCGAAATAATAATCAAAATGAAAAGAAAATTAAATGGCGCTCAATCCCAAAAGGGTCAAGCCACGAGCTGTGTGTGGCCCTTTCCTTCGCGTTACCAAATATTCATATATGTAGATACTATAACAAATGCATTATGTTTAAATAAAAATAAAAAGATCCGCTTATATTTTATCTATCCTCAAAAGTTAATGTATTTTCATACAATTTAGTATCCATACAATAAGCAGGGCTAAAATTCAACACACATTAAATGTTTGCATGCCTCTACGGTAGAACATAAGCACTTACTGTTTACTACATGATCTAATGTACCTACTATGTTCTTGCAAATAAACATTCATTCATGAATAGTACAAATACTTATTCGGTAACGCAGTTGACCAATCGATTCAAAGGGACAAAATTAAACGGGACATTCACGAATTCACTGCCCTAGGTACATTATTATTACAGGTTACATAAACTTAGTGAAGTTAGTAATTGAATAAACCGTTACTTGGGTTAAAAAAACCGGTATTTTATTGGTTTTATTTAATTGCGAAAGTAAAACGTGGATCAGAAACATAAGTAAGGTATTTTAAAATAACATTTTTAGATCACACGTTAGAAATTCTATAGCTAGCTGTGAATAATTTGTTTTTATTCTTTATTTTGAATAAGGGAATCTACTTATCGCAGAGATCTATTTATACTATACGCGCGGGCGCAAGCTGAGAGCATTACTGTTACTACTGACATTTGCCTTTCTCATTTGTCATTGCAAGTAAGTATTGCCACTAATGTGGCCACTACGAACGGAGTGACCTGAACGCTAGCAAAACAGTATCTAAAAATATGAAATTTGAGCTTTTCAAGGCAAAAATAAATAGGCTGTTGCTGAAGCAGCGAGCTTACATCTTCGACCCGGGTAATTCTTATTCTCATGTATTTTTTTGTGATTTGTAAGAATCACATGTTTATTTTGTTGAAATAAAAAATCTATTTATGCCTTTGTTGAGCAAATATCCTCTACTTATCTTTTATAAACACATTTACCTTAAAATATTCAGAAATATATACAGATCCCAGATGTCCCAGATGTACCACGTCACAGTGACACTGGGGGTAGATCAGCTCAAGAGAAACCCAACCAACCTAACATGACCTCAGTAAAAGTTGCACGGTTTTCGAGTTATTACCGAAACAAAAACTTTTGAGAATTTTCCCCTTTGTTTTACATTTTTAGTACCAGCATCGACACGGAAAGCTCTTAATGACAGTTTTTTGTGTGTATCAAATCATGAATAGCTAATTCAAAAGTGTAAAGTGTTATTTTGTCATTAACAATTGTAAAATGCTGAAGAAAACTTGATTAATCTTGATTTAATTTGTCACAAAAACACGAATTTCAACTTTGACCATCTGCCATTTTCTTTTTTCATTTGAAACGAAACAAACAAATGACGCCAATAAATTTATAATAAGGCATGTTCTGCAGATTCTAAAATGGTATAACACATGTATCTTACTGTGATAACATTGGGTATTCTTATCACTTAAGCGATGCACTATCGAGCCAACTTAAAACTTGAACTCCGAAAGCAGTCACTGTTATGTGCTACAAAGATGCTGTGTACAGCGATGACTCTTCTGTTATCTGATCCGATTATTTTGCCAAATGCACGAGGGCTAAAAACTAATGTTTTTCTCTCTTTTGGAGGCTGGCTTATTCTAAAGGACCGGATAAAATCATAAAATGTCAATGACAATTAAAGTAGATTAATGGCTTTGGTTAGATTAGAATTGCGACCACAACAGCGCGCGAACCGAGCGAGCGAAGCGAGCGTGCCGCAGTAGCGGTCGGTGACGCACCAGGACCGGACTGCTACCAGTACTCGTAAAATAGATTAATGGGCTAGGTTAGGTTAGAACACTTAGAACTGAGACCACAACAGCGCGGAAGCCGAGCGAGCGAAGCGAAAAGAGAAACGGTAGCGTTTAGGTCAGCGTCATCATCCCTACCACATCCAACGCGTCTAATCACTTCTTCCAGCCGACTACGCACATCGTGTTTAATTTTGCCAAAAAATGATACAGATGTGGAGACAAAACCCGAATACCTTCAATGAAGTATTGTGGACTGACGAATCGGCTTGCAAAGGGGATGGATGTCTCAATTTACATAACGTCCATAGCTGGCAGACAGAAAACTCACATGAAGAACGAGAAAATCGGTCCCAACACCAATTCAAAATTAATTTGTGGAGTGAAATTCTTAATGGAATTGCGAGACCGGTCGAGTTGCCTCCAATTCTTGATGGTAGAAATTATTTTAAATTTTTGCAAAACGTGCCTGCCTGGTTTATTAGAAGATGTGCCGTTGGCACAGAGACGAAGGATGTGGTACCAACAAGATGGTTGCCCAGCCCACTACGCCCGGCTAGTCCGTGAGCACCTCAACGAAACATTCCCCGAGAGATGGATTGGTCAATTGGGACCAATTTTATGACCATTGCGTTTCCCAGATCTAAACCCACTAGATTTTTTTATTGGGGATATTTAAAAGACTAAGTTTACGCGAAACCCGTACCATATCGGAAGTCAGTTTAAGAAAATTGAGCCGAAATTCTATTGAACGATGTTTTTTGTGCATTAGTCCACGGGAGAAAATTCGAACATTTATTGTGACCTAAATTTATTCCAATAAATGAATCAAAAATAACCTGTTTTTTATTGTCATTGACATTTTATGATTTTATCCAGTCCTTTAGAATAAGCTAGCCTCCAAAAGGGAGAAAAACATTGGTTTTTAGCCCTCGTGCATTTGGCAAAATAATCAAGAGTCATCGCTGTACCAGCATCTTTGTAGCACATAACAGTGACTGCTTTCGGAGTTCAAGTTTTAAGTTGGCTCGATAGGGCATCGCTTAAGTGATAAGAATACCCAATGTTATCACAGTAAGATACATGTGTTATACCATTTTTGAATCTGCATAACATGCCTAATTTATTGACGTCATTTGTTTGTTTCGTTTCAAATAAAAAAAGAACATGGTAGATGGTCAAAGTTGAAATTCGTGTTTTTGTGACAAATTAAATCAAGATTAATCAAGTTTTTTTCAGCATTTTACAATAGTTACTGACAAAATAACACTTTACACTTTTGAATTAGCTATTCATGATTTGATACACACAAAAAACTGTCATTAAGAGCTTTCCGTGTCGATGCTGGTACTAAACATGTAAAACAAAGGGGAAAATTCTCAAAAGTTTTTATTTCGGTAATAACTCGAAAACCGTGCAACTTTTACTGAGGTCATGTTAGGTTGGTTGGGTTCCTCTTGAGCTGATCTACCTCCAGTGTCACTGTGACGTGGTACATCTGGGACACCCTGTATAAAAAAAAGAATGTTTGCCCAAAATGTCACGTCCATGCCGTGTGATATCTCCCGATTTTCTAATAAAATATTTTTTTCTGCTACAATATCACGTAATTTTGACTAATGTTATACGAATGACGCAAAGCTAATAAATGTCTGATAACATTATTTAAAAGTTGTAAAAGTATACTGTAACAGTTTCTAAGAACGGAAAAACTACCTTCTTGTCGGTTCTGCTTATGACAAAGTGCGGTGAATGTATAGCAAAAATCATTTTTTGTATTTATTAACAAAAAGGACAACCTTAGTACGTCACCACCGTGGAATGAGTTTTAAATGTAAGTTCTACTGTAATGTTAATGATACTTATATAAATTTTACCTCAGAAATAACAGAATAAGGTGATTGTTTAAAATTGGCGAGACAAAGCAAAGTGTTCCGTTATGTCGCACATGTTCAAAATTTGTCACGACCATGGATAGATCTAAATGTCACGACCACGGAATTTTTCAAACCTCGGTTGTGACATGTAATGCTTGGTTGTGACATTCTTGTAGTATATTTGAATAATTTGATGATTTTGTTTGCTAAGTTGGGTTATCAATTTGTTGTATTTTTTCCGCAGATGTCACCAAAGAAAAAATTAAATCAGCCATCTAGCGAGAGTCTCTTAAGATGTTTGTCGAGACTCTTCGCTATAAGACCGTTAGCCGAAACGACTATCGGGACAATGATCGTCGAGTCAACATCCCACATGGCGGTCACCTCGTGAGCCAAGTCAAGGTACTTGCTGAGTTTGTCCTTCTCGGCCTTCACGAGGTTCTCGTCATGGGGGATGGTGATGTCGACGAGCACTGCCTGGCGCTTGGATCGATCTACCAAAACGATATCAGGCTTATTGGCTACAATAGTCCTGTCCGTGATGATAGATCGATCATAATAGAGCGTGGCACGCCCATTCTCAAGAACTGGCATCGGTGCGTACTTATAGTACGGCACCTCAGACCCCACAAGACCGTATCGAAGAGCAAGTTGCTGGTGAATGATCCTGGCTACTTGGTTACTTATTATTTGACACAATTACTAGATTTTGGATGAAATTGTCACACCCATGTTATACAGTCTCACAACTATGCTTAGGGATGTCACAACCATGCATTACTTTTAAATTTTAATCACTTGCAGAGGGTATTAAGCTTGTCCATCTGCACCAAAAATTAGCCTTTGGTATGTACTCTTAATATACACCGCAATATATCACAGAATAAAAAAAAAAATTGTTAATATTTTAAAACTATATGAGAATCACCCCCCTAATTAACTATTAATTACCATCAGGTAATACTGAGTCAATCGCTTCTCAATCTATGAATAAAAACATGTTTATTTCTTACATAGGTACTTATCATTCTTAAACTATGACACCCTAGTAATTCAATTGGGAACTTGCATAATATAAAAAAATAGGGCCTTGTACCGATTAAATGAGAATTTATATTATGAATCATATACTTAACTTTTATCTGACCGATGTGGACACTACATACTAAGAATTTTAGAAATAGGAGTCAAAGTGAGACGTGTATGTACATACACTTAAAGTTAAAATCACTCCATAGAAAGTCTCAGAGTTGTGACGTCACAATTGCGCACATGAGCTATTAAGCGTATGAAAAAAATGCATTTTACAATGTGTGTAGTTATCGACTTATCGTACATATATTATGTTTACGTTTTTGTAGTATACCTATTAATAGTTTTCCTGAAAATACGAATAAAAAAAGGTCCAAAATTTTCAAATTTCGTTATTTGAAGTAGTGTTGCACTTATTTAAGAGGATATATTTTTCGAGTTAATTTAGCGTTAATAAGTATACATAAAGATAATTATGAATTGTAACTTCATGCATGTTCCCTATTATCTGATTATTAAATCGGTTTAACACGGATTGTTTTTAATAACGCAAGTAGGTAACAACGTACCTACTACTTGACCAGTGTTCAGAAATTAGTTGCCTGTCTAAGTCCCGCGCCTGCCTAGGCATTGCGAACACCATCCTTGTTATGGCGTCTTCCAAATTCATATTTAAATTATATTTCATCTTCCTTTACGCGATGGCTCTAAGCCTCGCATCTGCCAAAGACGAACGGGCTACGTATAAAGTGGTATACTTACATACGGAAAGCAAACAACACCGATTGTTACGAATAACTACAACGACTACGACGAGACCAATCCGAGCCTGGTTTAACTGGTATACATGGTAAGTAGTAGCTGGTATAATACCCAATGCCGAATTCGTCGGAGTATAAAGTATAAACCCAACAGTGTGCGTCCTTCAGAAATACGAATAACATGCTACTCCGTCATTATTACGATTTCGAAAAAATTGCCTATTTGCTTGTTTGTTTTAATTTAAGTTCCTGCTTAATCTAAGGTAAGGCAACTAACAAAAGCTAAAAAAGGTATGATATGGTGCTAAATATAAAAACATCGCTTTTTAACCGACTTTAAAAAACGGGGTGGGTTCTCAATCGACTGTATTTTTTTTTAATGTTTGTTACCTCAGAACTTTCGACTGGGTGAACCGATTTAGATGTTTCTCTTTTTATTTGAAAACTGGTGCTTCCCGTGTGGTCCCATTTAAATTTGGTCAAGTTCTGACAAAGATATCTATATTATTATTACGAATAAATAAAGAAATAAATAAGAAAATCATATAAGTGTTAAGTGTTATTGTATGTTCCATTTCGCTCATTGAAGTCTGAAGGTAACTTTTTTCTGAAAAAGTGATTAATATTTGAATCACTAAAAAGCAAAAAAATATACTTAAGAATACATTTTAACAAAAAAAAAACGACTTTAAAAAAAACTGAAAAGCCAAAAATAACCCGATCATGTAAGTACAGATGTATAGGCAAACCTCATAAATCTCACGTAAACTTGCCCTGCATCTGTTCTCATAGTAATACATAATTGAGTGGTTTGGTACCGACTTCAAGGTGATTCAAATGTAATCTGTACATGATCGAGTTATTTTGGCTTTTATGTATTTTTTTAAGTCGGTTATTTTTTTGTAAAATAATCATTTTTTTATCAAGATAATTTGAGCGACCGCGTTCATTCGATTCCATGTATATATTCTAAAATATTATATATAAAAGATGGAGTACCCCGAGTAACTAAAATACCACTGATGCTCAACTTTCCTGTAAAATTCTAATGAAGTCACGACCATTTTAATTAGAGATAAACAATTAAGTCTTGAAATACGACTACCCAAATCTTTTAATCTCTGTAACTTTCTTCGACAAATCACGGAGAAACAAATTTGAGAATGAACAGAACATTTTCTAACAAATTTGTTTACTTAATTACGCAAATTAATCGGACTGTACCGGACTATTCTCGAGCTTTGTTATAGCTAATAAATAAAAGTTGATTGGATTTTCTTGATGGTCGTTGCTCCGAAATGATTAATTACGCGTTCCCTATAGTTTTTTGTTGTTTTATTGTACAATTTGGTCTCAATTACAAACTTTCTCTTTCTCCCTCTCTCTCTCTCTCTTTCTCACCCTCTCTAATTACCTCTAATTATTCCCATCTAGTGTGTGGTCCGCATTATTTGTCTTCTTCATCCACTTCTCCCTATCTAAACACATCGTCTGAGAACTGACTTTATGAGATCTGTACATCGTCTCTACCTCAATGAACAAACTATGCATACCTCTTGTCAGTATTGTACACGCACAAAATGTTTTAAAAAGTATCCAAAGAACACTCAATAGCTATTAAAAAGCGATCTATTTATAAATTCACAATGGTCGAATAAATCAATTTTTAGGACGAACTGTTTGGTATTTCTAAAAATATGCTTTGCACGAAACCAATATCTTGCTGTCCTAACCAAGCAGCCGACTCGGTACGATCTCCAAAACTCTAAAATTTAACCAAGCTCACGACGCGGAAAATGAAGTTTTCCTCACGTGACCGGTAGGATGTGGCTCGATTTACATGGATTATTTTTATTAATGCCCGGCTTACACAAATCCCTACCATTAACTATCTACTTTGCCGGCCTGAGCAAACAGATAGGGGAGTGACGTTTGTTTACTGATTAAAAGTTAGTGTAATTATGGTAGACTGCTACCTGGAACACCAAACTCCCCCGGTGTGATATTATTAATAGAGAAATTATGATATCGTACTGTTGGCTTATGTTGAGTCTTAAAGTTTACTCGTGTACCTATATGTTTGGTTGTAACTAATTAAATTATGGTCAGGATAGTGTAACATACTTACATACCGGATCAAAATAAATAAAATCATTTGATAGGAATAGTGACTGGTTGCTACAGTTCCAGAAAGCAGGTGAGTGATCAACTAAGTGTTGAAGCTTTATTGTTGTAAATTAGTATATTTTATAAATGGTTTGTTTAGATTAAGTTAGGTAGGTATGTTTTCTTTATTTGTCATCATGGACCCACTGAAAATCAGCATCGTTGCACTATGTGCCCCAACATACGTATGCTGAGTGGGATCCTTTTTAGGGTTCCGTACCTCTGTGGGTAACACACATGTGAATATATCAAATATAATATTTATATAATTATATTTAGAACCTACGTTTTATTATAATTATAATACACAAAACATCAATAATAATATATCTTATATATTTACAAATAACAATACCATACAATAATAATAATAATATAAACGTATTTAAATATAAACCAAATAATAACAAACCAATATTTAAATAACAACAACATAGTATTTTGCCGTATCGTATGACGTCACGCACGCCGGCCGTGCTGTGGACACTCGCCGGCTGAACGGGTTGCTTATCGTTGCTAGGCGCACCCGCGCTGCATCGATGCGGTCAGTCGTGATTTTGACTTTTGCACGCCTACCTAATGTCGCTTGATGCATCTGCCTAATTTACGCGCTTATTCGCATTTGGTGTTTACTTCGTGTATTTTATTGTGAACTTTCTTTACTGTTTTTCTTCTGAACTTTGTATGTGAAATCTGTGTCGTGTATGTGTAATAAAATAATATAAACTTGTGAATGTACGTGGACTTTTTCATTCGCATATACCTAAGGACAATAGTTGTTCAATAACAACTGGAGGTAAACTATATACACAAATACACATCTACACCTCAATTGGAAAAAACGGAACACTTTATAGGATCACTTTGTTGTCCGTCCGTCTGTCGGTCAAGACCCTTTATCTCGAGAATGCGTGGCAGATCTCGACAGAAAGATAAAATTTAAACCATATACTAAGTCTACGGTCCCTTGAAGCTGGGAAAAAATCAAACTTCTACGTTAACGTGATAAAAAGATACGGCAGTTTATGTCGCAAAAAACGTACATTTCGACACTCAAGGGAATAAAAAATGACAGGGTACTTCCCGATGACCTAGAACTATGGAATTTGGCAAGTAATATTGTCATAATACTACAAATACTTTTAAAAATCTGAATAATATACATTTGTAATAAAATCATAAAAAACATAGTCCTTTTCAAACATCATATTTTGAGAACTCGGTTGCGTTAAGTCTGCACCTCACCGGTTTTTTTGAGATACCATCAACACTCACCTCTTTCTTTCTTTAGATTTAAGCGAAAATCTGTACACGATGTTGCATGTGTAGGTATATATAAAAAAAAAAATCTTTTTCTTTCTTTCTAAGTTCTGCAAATCGCGTTTAAAGTTTCCGTAGACCACGTACAGATTACTATGATGAAAAGGGGTTTGAAATGATTGTTTCAAATAGCAGTTTTACGATCCAGTTATGACTCACAATTTGTCTACATCTCTCGAGCTGCTTTGTCAGCGTCTTACTACAGAATATTCACAAATCGTTGTGAAGGAAGCCCGTATTTTATTTCGTGCTTATCTTTATTTGTTACACCGACGTCACAACCAATGGGTGGCAAACGGTCGGTCCATTTTCCTTACCTTAAAAAGTTACCTTTCTCGCAAATTCTTGGTCCCGAGTCTATCCAAACGGAGATACGAAGCAAATTGAGTGTCAAGGGGAGACAAGGCCCCGCAAAATTGCTTTGACATGCAGCTAGGCCCGGTATCAATACGGGGCATACCGTTCTTTGTGTGCGATACCTTTAGTGTGGTTCGAGAATATTTGATGTCGAGACGTGATAGGCGTTCGGACACCGTATGCAGGCTTGGGATTACTAGGTCAACTTTGGAGATTGGGGAAGCAAGGTTATGTCTACATATAATAGGCTCAGTATAATCTGGACACCGGATTTTTAGGGTTCCGTACCCAAAGGGTAAAAACGGGACCCTATTACTGAGACTTCGCTGTCCATCCGTCCGTCCGTCTGTCACCAGGCTGTATCTCAAGAACGGTGATAGCTAGACAGTTGAAATTTTCACAGATGATGTATTTCTAATTGCCACTATAACAACAAATACTAAAAATAAAATAAAATAAATATTTAAGGGGGGCTCCCATACAACAAACTTACAGATAATGGTACGGAACCCTTCGTGCGCGAGTCCCACTCGCACTTGACCGGTTTTAATCTTCTATAATATTATAAGTACTTTATCTTCTATGTTTACATCGACGCGTACGAAATTTTATAGGTGCACTAGACCCCACCCGTACCTAACTATTTCAACTTTTATACCCCGTTTCGTGACCTTAGATTTTATTTAAAAAATATATCTAAAGCATATTTATGTTTTTACCTGTATTCTAAATGTTATGACGGGTACACGAAAACATGTAGGTATATTAGTTACTTTTTAGAAACGGATTCTTTTTCTCAAAATAAAATTAAGTAGGTACGCAATGTACTACGAGTATAACTTATCACACAGTTTAGACAGATACAAATCTTAACGTATGGATACAAATCCGAAAGTAACTTTCTTTTCATGTTCCACACTTTTAATTCGCGCTAACTTAAAATTAACAATGCAATGTTCTCGTCGATAGTTCTTTACCTATGCACTTTAATTAAATTACCACACGATAATACAAAAAACTAAGAAATGTGTTTCCAGTTTATTTTCTGAACTATGACATAAATATTAACATGCTTTATTTTTTCTCAAAATAGCTATGTATATAAATAGTACCTGTCACGGCATTGTTTTTTGATAAACTCAGCAGTTTTGTAAATATTCGCTCCGGAAATCCAAAACTAGCGTCAACCACGGGTCAAAAAATTATGGAAAAATTAACGAAAATGAGGCCTTATAAGTACTTTGAATGAAAACTATACTGAATAAAATCGGTCGAGCCGTTTTTGAGTTATCGCCGAATTTCATAATATTCTTTATAATGACTTAAGTGCCGCGCGGTGTCCTTATACTTCGAACGTTACACATAATAATATTAGTTAAGTGGCATACTGCATTAAAACATTCAGCTCAATCTAGCGCATTAATCGATAACTTCCAGAAGGTAGGTAATGAGTAATTACATTTACTTTGGCGTTTACGACCTTTTATAGACGTTGAAATCTTTCTCGTAATTTAAACCTCGGGCTTCGGTTTTAAGCTCGTCTACTGTGAAGGATGGGCAACTACGGAATCCTTCAGTGAGCGTGGCCCGACATGCTCTTGGCCGGTTTTTTTTTTTATTGAACACCACGCTAAAGTAACCTTTCCATTGTGTCATCTACATTTGAGAATGAGTAAATTTTAAGAAATAACAGTGTACGTCCTTTTTCTGAGAATACAGAAAAGTAATAAAATAGTAGTCTTAACAATATGAAATGTTGTCAATTATAAGTGTAACTATTGCAAACGTAGTACCCAAAGTAATAATAAAAGTAAGTCGATGCTAATCCGGGGCCCGAGTAAATTGAAGCGAAATATGGCGTCCCACGCACTGATCCATTAAATTGTCAATGGAACTGTATAAAACGAATTCGCCATTAGGGACGTAATAGTTCCCAGGTTTATTGGCCTGGCAATCAAGAACGTCTTATGGCAGCAAAGCTCGTTTCCTGGATCTATAGGGAAACAATAGGGAACACGCAACATTATAATATATTGTACCAATTGAATGAGATTTTCATATCAATCATATGTCCCATACTGACCAATGTGATGGGGCCACTAAGAACTTTAGGAATGGTAGTCAATGCCAGAGTTCTACTGAACGTTATAAACGCTCCGTAGAAAAGTCGCGCAGTTGCACGCAATGAGCTACTAAATGTATGGAAAAACATGCAATTTACAATGCAGTTCTTAAAATACTAAAGTTTAAGTATATAGTTGTCTTATATTAATGTACATACGTTTTGATGTGAAAATGTGTATACTATATTGTAACATAAAATCTTCCTTATCATAAAATTTTACTGTAAATTAAAAAAAAAATACTAGTCTTTTTTTTGAAATTTCGTTTTCGAAGTAGAATTTAGACTTTATTGTGAGGATTTATATTTGAGTTATTGGACCCAACGAGCGAAGCGAGCCAAGCGTCTCCGTATCGGTTTGAATTAAAGTTTTTTTGTATGTCCAAATACTTTTCGGCTGTTCTCACTGTATTTTGCGAGTAAGTTGAACTAATTGTCAACTAAGCTATTAAGTAAAACAGTTAAAAGGACTGTGTATTTCAACTTTGTGCATGTTCCCTATATAGTTCTATTTACTCGACCGCATGCCACGTCGGGTACAGTTGCCAGTTTGTTGCTGATCGGTTGTTGTTTTAGAACTATTTTATTGGATTTTAGAGACTTTAACGTGAGTAAAAGGTAGACAGAAACTTAGCGAAATCGATGTGTCTGCACGTTGTTTGATACTATGGAAAAATGCCAAACCGTAGATCTATTTGCAACTAGACCTAGTGAAATGAAAACTGTAAGTAATTGACCGAGCGAGCGAAGCTCTCCGTTTTAGCTTGGCCCAAAATTCTTTCGTATGTCCGTTCGGATGTTTGTTCCTAAGCGTGTGGACGTGGACATACAAACATCCAAGCGTCCATTTGGATGTTTGAATTTGTATGTCCAAATGCTTTCCGGCTGTTCTCGCCTCGCACTTCTTAACCGATTTTCATAGAATTTTATAAGTACGTAATTATTTTGCCAATTTTTTTCAAAATTTTCCAAAAAAACAGTAATTTCGAAATAAACTCGCCGTCTATAGCTCTCACAGAGCCACTAGTGATAGTGATTAATTGATTAAAAAAAAAAAGTCAAATAGTATCTATCATCATTTAAAAGTAATCACAGATAATAAAAAATGTCCTATTCCTAAATTAGCGCCACCGAGTTTGCAAAACAGCGTATCGAAATTCCTTAACCGCGTCAACCGCTCCGTAACTCGGAAAACAAAACTGGAAGGACTGAGTGAAGTTGCGTCCATCGTCCCATTTAGCAACTAATTTAATTGTGTCCAGCAACTTGGATGTTGTGGCTTTTAACCCATTCGCTGCAGCCCATTTGCTATTCAATTTTTTTCATTAGATTATAAATATCCCAGTAGCAAAGACTGATACTGATCTTATTACATTCTCAAAATTACCATTTTCTGTCTTCTTGAAATGTTAGAGGATTGCTTGCAAAATATCGTAAATTATTTTTTTAATTATTGTATTAAGCGGTTTATACTTACGTGAAATTGTCAGGGATGGCACGACATGTTTTGGGGTAGCAGTCCCTGATGAAGAGCTCCATACGAATTCGATTCATTCCTGACAATTTCACGTGAGTGTAAACCGCTTAATACAATAATTAAATATGTCTCACGAAACCTTTAATTAGGTTTTAGACCAGTTTTGGATAAGTTGGAGTGTTGAAGTCGATCACCAATTTCCGGCAGCAAAAGATAACACTAAAATTAAAACAATTTGTTAGGTTGCATAAGAAAAAAATCGATAGGTTGCTTGAGAGTTAGGGTGGCGAAATGTTTATGCGCTGGACCGGCAATCCAGAGGTACCGGGTTCGATTCCCCGTCTCTTCCACCAATTTTTCTCTAGGCTTTGATCTTTGTATCAATGGTTTAATGTGTTATTTTGTGTGTCGCTATGCTGATGGGTTGATTTTTATTAAATACGTACCCAATGATATGATACAATCCCTTAAAGTTTACTAATTTTAATTGACTATATTCGATTAAAAATACAGTTAATTAGCCTACAGCAGAGACCGGGTTAAGTCCGACCAAAGTCCTTGGAACTTCAGTCGTCAACCCGTCGTCCGAAAGTGTTGCCATACATTAACCCTTTTCATTGCACGCGCGAACATTATATAAACATTACGTGTATTTTCTTTGTACTTCAAAGGACCCCTGGATTTGAATAAGCACAACAGGAGTTGTCTGTATAATGTTGTAATAATAAAGTTGACGTCGTCTCCGGGGTGGTACAATATTTTTATAACATTATTGAGATTTACTGCTGGATTCTGGTCCATTATTTTAAGAAGAAAGGGAATAGTCAAGTTTCTCGTTAGTATTATTTCATGTCTAGTATACCTAATCTTTGACGGCACGTTCAGTTAAGTTAGTTGCAAAATGGCTTGCGCAGCTGCTAGCCCTGAGTTCGAATACCGAAAAGGGCAATTGGTATGAAATGTGATACCAATATTTGAAGTTTTATTCCGTTGTAAAAAAAAATATTTTTAGTAACTCCGTCGTTTTTCTGATATTAGATTTTGGGTGGTTGAGCATTATATAAAGTTTAGCATATATAAAGCTTTTCCATCTTTCTTTTGTCGGACAAGCTGGTTTTCATAGTTTTATCAATTTTTTTCATCTAAATTTACTGAAAAAGCATGCAAAAAAAACTTTTGCAACAATAACCGCAGGCAGAATATAATACACTACATCTGTATGAGCGAAGAATTTTAAATGTAGGTACTATCTGTGGTTGTGGCTGCAATATATGTGTACAGTCCGTGAACTGACAGAATGAGATTCGGGTTTTATAAACTGTATCTCTCGGTTTTATGCGATCGAGATATGAACCTCACCGATTTCACCCAAACATGAATTCCAATCTGTACATAATTGTATTCATAAATCCTTCATAAACATATCTACATAATTATTTAAGAGGCCTTATTCCTTTTAAAATGTTGATTGGTTTAGACATTTTTCTCTATGATCAAACATGCTTCTTAAGAGGGCGCCGAGCGTTAGCGACTGAACCATAGAGCGCGGGGAATGCGTATTTAGATCGGCGCGCGGCCGCCATAGTAAAAATGTATGGAGAATTAAAAGCACTTTTTGATAAATCTGGACCTTCAATACCAAACAATAATTGAAATATTTCATGCGGACAAATTATAATGTAAACATTCATCTTTTTTTTGAACTGAAAATCAGAATATATTTCCATTGTTAAAGTATAAAAAACCACTTAACGCCTGCTTACGATTTTACAATTTTCGTCCAACTTTACTTAGTTCTCTAGGGTAAAATATTAATAATCTTATAATTTTTCCACGGAGAAGTTGTTAACACATTCTTTGAAGTGCTAAATATGTAGTTTAGAAATGGATTAAACAACTAGTGTTGACGTTATCTACTTAACGGCAACTGCCTATTTTTTCACATTTCGCTCGGTGCAGTCTTAATACTCGTATATTATTGATGTTACTACCTAGAACAGGGCTATTGAGATTTACTGGTATTTATTTGAAACCTTCAGTTTGAATTTTTCATTGATAATTTTTGTTTCAAAAACTATTCGAAATTGACAAAATTCACGCGGAAAATTTGTATTTTTTTCAAGCATGAAATAGGTTACTACCTTGAACTCGGGGAAAGTATTATTCACTTCAAATAGTTGGTTGAAATTATCAATATACTTGTCACAATATGATTTTTTTTTTAAAGGAATAAGGTCTCATAAAAGGTAAGCACATAAGAAATATGGAAGACTCAATCATTTTCAAATTAATCTCTACCAATTAATGTCCTTAATTTTGCTAATGTAAAAGTTCTGCGTATACATTATCCTGGTCCAATCGCTGCATGCACTCCCTATAGATTCTATACAAGTGTACATAATATATACATGTTTTCGAGACTAAACGACCACCGTGGGAAATCTTTGTAATCGACATCTGATCATGTATTTCTTGAGCTACCTTACAAAAAGTCGTATTCCACTCCTGCGGTCGCCTGGAATATGGACTTTCGCTATTGAGACAAAACTGTGATTTTGCATGCACCAAGGAAGGAAAGTTGTCTATAGGTGTGCGTTGGTCCATCTCATTATTAGAGGATGACTGGGATGGTAAAAATGAGGGGGAGCTACGCATTGTGACGATGGATGATTATTATCATTGGTCGTTTGTAGATAATCGACGTGGATATATTTGGGCTAGTGGCGTAAATCAATGAGATTGTGATCTTATTGAGCTTATACTGTGGTAAGAATCGTAATTAGTGTCCAATGTTTTGAGGACACGGTTATCTATGTTGGTTGCACAGCGGCCTGCGAAGAGGCGGTCTTGGATTCGATTTCCTGCACGGGCAAGTATTTGAGTGATGAGTACGAATACTTATTTTGTTCCTGGACCGTGGATACTTAAATACATAGAACAACCATGACCCAAGCGCAAATATTCGAGTTCATCACACAAATATTTGCCCTGGCCAGGATTCGAACCCGGGACCGCCGGCTCAGTAGGCAGGTGTGTACAAACCGAGCCAAACGCGCCGTCATATAATTCAGCTGTTTAGCCTGTTCATAAACGCAATGTTAAATAATAATTTACTTCGCAGCCCAGGCCTTCAATTTTGTTTGAAATTCCTTTACAGTTCTCTCGAGTTGCTCCGCCCGAAACGCGATACTTCGAAGCCTGAATAACGCACGTTATTACGAAATTTCATTGCATGTTTGAAAAAAAATATATATCATTGTATCCTACCAGTGTACACGCAGGTACCTGACGTAAACAACCACATAAGATTAACGACCGACATCTTGCCGAACGATATGTGACACACACACACAGACACTTCACCGCGCAATTACCCGGAACGTGCTGACTGTAACGCTTTTATATATTTTTTCCTTAAAATATTTTAGTATGTACAGTCAACTGCAATAATATTTGATACTTTTGTACATTATGATCTAAATCATGCTGTATGACATAAGCAATCTCTTTAAAAACAAAAAAAAAAATGCGTTCATGCAGGCTCTAAGGTAGGACGAAAAAAATATTTTAACCAAACGTAGTTTGCATAAAAAAAATAAATGGGAAGAATAATGAACGTACGGAATCTACGTTTGTTTCCGTATTAAAAATTAAGAAAAAAAAATACACTTCTGATGCAGCCCTTACAATAAAATATATGATGTGTTTACCCTTTTTTCTATCAAATGTGAAAATAGAGAAACTATTAGATCGGGTCATATTTCCTGATAGGTACTTAAAGCCTAACCAGAAATATATGAGGATTGTCAAGAGGGCGCTATTTATAAGATTTATATGGCAACAATTTTGCAACCAATCGCAACCCACGTATAATGATATTAGTTTAAATACCTGTCAGTTCCGAAAATCTGCCAGGAAAAGAGTGCATTCCATTAAATGATATTACGAGGTTAACATAGCCTCGTAATATCATTTAATGGAATGCACTCTTTTCCTGGCAGATTTTCGTGTAGTAAACACGTGTACACTTTATTTATAATCTTACGTTCACGACTGTGAATGGTTTTCAGCATTTTCTTTGGATAATTTTAAATATTTGTCTTTTAAAGAATCCACCACGAATGACATTGACATTGTTGACAAACCATCATGAAATCATTGCCAGTGTAAGAAATTAGTTCCAGTGAAATTCCGCAATATGGCGCATCCTCATATATTTCTGGTCAGTCTTTAACATTCTATTCTGTAATCAGTTCATCAATTCATTCATTCAATAGGAGCGTAATAAGCTGTATCGCTCCCTACTTCACTCAACTACGTTCGAGTAGACAGTGTTTTTGTCATTATTCGGATATACTTTTCTTTCCGTTTGCTTTTACTGCTCTCATTCCTACAGTTTCGATTTTTTCATCGGTAGTAAAGAAAATACTATGTTTACTCTGCGAAAGGCAAGAAAAGTCAACTAAACGAATAAGTTTCGTATTACTGGCGAAAATAAAATTTGTTTTGCTTATTCAATAGTATTATAAGTATAATATGAATACTATCACTCAGGTATTTTCTGTCTCGTTCTATATCTTTTAAAAAGGTTTATGGCGCACTCCGCATTCAATGGGTTAACGCGCGTAGTCCACGCGCAGCCGAGGGGTTAGGTGGGGCGCGGCGGCCATCTTGCGGTTGCTATCCGCTGTGCAGCGATCGCGCGCGCGCTCAAGCAGTCGGGTCCGATCATTCATTGCAACGATCACATGTACTTGAGAATCATACCGTGTTGACTGTTAAATGTACTTAAACTGTGTTGAGAAACCTGTAAACAGTGTAAACATAATAATAACCTATAGTGGCCGCCCAACTAAGTGGCCTTGAACGAACCCAGTGCCCACAGATATCATGCCACCAAAGGGTCCGAAGACACGAGCGGGTCAAGCGGCAGTGGACCACCAGCGGGACAGACGAGGAAGCGACGATTACTCAAGCGACGAGGACCGCGACTCTGTGGTGGGCTTAAATATGCGCGCTAGCGACGACGCCGGCCCAGCCCCCACGCGCGAGAACACTCACGAACCGCACGACCAGCAGGGCGTCGCTCGCGACGACGGCGGCGGCGGCCGCGCCGGCAGTAGCGGCGCCGGCGCACCCGCCTTCGACACCGAGCGGCTGCTAGCTACGATGATGGAGGCGTTCGCTCGAACGCAGGCGGAGACTAACCGCACGCTAATGGAAACCCTGCGATCGCTTCACCACGGCGGCCCGCAGAGCCCGAACCCGGCATCGCCTACGACGAACGGGTCAACGACCGGGAACTTCGCGAAGTGCACCGCTCGATTCGACGGACAATCACGCGACCCCGAAGTGCTGGAGGCGTTTCTCGACGCAGTGGAAGTGTATAAGGAGTGCGCTGACGTGACCGACGAACACGCGCTACGTGGTCTTCCCATGTTGCTGTGTGGCGAGGCGGCGGTGTGGTGGCGCGGCGCCCGCGCTTGCATCGCGACGTGGCCCGGCGCGCTAGCGCGCCTGCGCGCCACCTACGGCGTTCAGAAGCCTGCATACCGCGTGCTACGGGAGGTATTCGCGTCCGAACAAAGTGAGTGTGAGCGTGCCGAGGTATTTATATCAAAAGTGCGATCCCTATTAGTGAAATTGCCCTACGTTGTACCTAAAGTTATGCAAGTAGATATTATTTACGGTTTACTTCACCGCCATATTCGTAAACGGTTGTCTCGCGATAATTGTTTAGATGTGGATAATTTGTTAGAGAGAGCGAGACTCGTGGAAGACACGATAAACGAAATAAATAATAAAGCATCGATCATCCCTGCGCCTGTCGCGACGAGTTTACCTACGAAGGGCCAAAGCGCGAGCGCGGCGCTCGATCGCGGGGTTACCATGCGAGTACTACTACGGGTTCGAAACTCACCTCTAACTCGGATGAGATTTCTAAGCGTATTCGCGTCAAATGTTCATACTGTAAATCATTCGGCCATACTGTTAACGAATGTCGAAAATATAATAATAATCCCGGCGATGATAAAGTAGGCGTAAGCGCTCAGTCACTACGGTGCTATGGATGCGGCCAGCCCGGGGTAGTTCGGTCGAAATGCGATATATGTGCAAAGAAGTCGGCACCGTCTAGACCGTCCGACTTCAACGTCGTAGGCAGTGACTATTTTACCACAACGTCGCACCCATTAATATCTATAGGCGTAGTCGGCAAACAAGGGGTTGCAATAGTCGATACCGGGGCTACACATAGCGTGGCCAGCCCGTTACTGTACCGCTTGTTCGTGGATAGCGGCGTGTGTTTCCAGGAAACTGAACGCGTTATCGGCCTCGCCGACGGTTCGCGACACACGAAGTTAGTTAAGATGGCCACGGTGGCGGTTACCGTAGGTGGACGCGTGATCGACACCGAATTTTGGGTATTCCCGGGTGACGACACCCGAACACTCCTTGGTCGTGATTTTATCATTAGTGCGGGTATAGTTTTAGACATAGCTCAGGAGACATGGCACTTTGCAGATAACCCCGAGGAGAGATTCTCTTTTGAGTACTCTTACGTACTCAACGAACCGGCCATGTTGGACACTCTGACCGATGACTGCGACGTATCGTTGCGTCCGGACGAAGGTACAGTGTTATCGTCTCAGCAGAGAGCTGCACTCAACGGGCTCCTACACAAAAGGTCCAGCCAGTTCGCCGCAGAGGGGCCTCCTACCGATTTTGTGGTCCATAAAATTAAGGTAAGTGACACGCAGGCGCCTCTCGCGACGCCTCCCTATAGACTCTCACCGCCCAAGAAGGAGGCGCTTGAGAAGGAGCTGCACAAGCTGGTCAGCACCGACGTGATAGATGAGTGCGAATCGCCGTGGGCGTCGAATGTGGTCCTTGTGAAGAAAAAGGATGACAGCTACAGGTTATGTATAGATTACCGCAAATTAAACGCGGTAACGGAACCGGACCGCTACCCTCTCCCGAGGATTGAAGACATCTTGCACGCCGCGAAGACTGCTAAATACATGACCACTCTCGATCTCCGAGCCGGCTATTTTCAGGTGAGCGTAGACCCTAGTGACAGGGACAAGACGGCGTTCACCACACCGCTCGGCACGTTCAGGTTTAAACGCATGCCCATGGGCCTGCGCAACTCAGGGGCAACATTTCAGAGGCTCATTGACAGATTCAAGTCCAATTTACCCGGGGTTACCCTTTTAGCTTACCTGGATGACCTGCTGGTGCTGTCCGATCATTCCTTTGAGAAACACCTCGCCGACCTTGAATCTGTTTTTGACTGACTCGCAATGTTCAACCTGCGAGTTAATCGCGAGAAAAGTCACTTCGCCAGGGAGTCCGTGAAGTTTTTGGGTCACATTATATTGCCGGGCGGCATACACGTGGATCCTGAGAAGACAGCAGTGATTGCCGACATGCCGACACCTAGGAACGTAAAGCACCTAAAATGCTTCTTGCAGACCTCCAGTTGGTTTAGGCGGTTCGTTCCGAATTACGCTGAAGTTGCCAAACCATTGACGACGCTCCTGAAAAAGACAAGTGCTTGGCAGTGGGGTTCGGAACAGCAGGCCGCTTTCGAGCACATCAAACAGCTGCTGGTGTCGGCACCAATACTCCGTCAGGCCGACGCGACGCTGCCCTTCGTACTCAGGACCGACAGTAGTGGTTACGCCCTCGGGGCGGCTCTCCTTCAGGGGGAGGGAGCTGATGAACGTCCCGTGGAATATGCCAGCCGCCTTTTGACTCCAGCAGAACGGAATTACAGTACGACGGAGAGGGAGGCCTTGGCCGTCGTCTGGGCCGTTTCAAAGTTCAGGGGGTATATAGACGGAGCTGACGTCGTCGTAAAATCCGATCACCAACCGCTCAGGTGGTTGATGAACATGAAGACTCCAAGCGGCCGGCTGGCAAGGTGGGATCTTAGCTTGCAGGAATATAGCCTGAAAATCGAATATACGCCAGGTAAGGCAAACGTCATAGCCGATACGTTGTCGCGCCCAGCATGCATCGAAGACGCTGATTGCGACCTATGTTGCGCCACCGCCGATATGCCCTCTCGCAGTCTGAAAGACGTGCGCGAGAGTCAGCTGAAGGACCCAGAAGTGAACAAAATCATAGAGGCGTTGGAGGCGGACGATTCTATCAGCGGGCGTATATGGGCCGACAAAGGGTACGTGCTTGCCGGGGGCGTGCTATACCGCTACGGACCTGAAAACGAGTAAAATGACGACGCTAGTCTGGTTGTCCCACAGCAAGAGCGCGAGAAAGTTATGGCTGAGTACCATGATGCACCCACCGCTGGTCACATGGGAGTGGAGCGTACGCTGCAACGCTTAGTTGGTAAATATTACTGGCCAGGGATGCGCTCCTACGTTTCACAATATGTAAAAAATTGCGTACCTTGTCAGCGCTACAAGGCAGATAACCGGAAGCCGGCTGGTTTGCTGCAGACGCCCGCCTACACTCGGCGGCACGAAGTACTAGCCGTTGACCTCTTCGGACCCCTACCTGAAACAGAAAAAGGTAACAAGTGGATACTTATAGTCGAAGATACCTGCACACGATGGGTGGAGTTGTTTCCTCTTGCAGCAGCCACGAGCGAAGAATGCGCCACCGTGTTGGTGTCAGAGGTATTCTTACGGTACGGGGTACCCAGGCGCCTTGTGAGCGACAACGGTGTCCAATTTATTAGCGAGGTGATGCAGCAAGTCTGTCACGTTATGCGCATCACACAGTCGTTCACTTCTTATTACCATCCGGAGGCAAACCCGGTCGAACGTAAGAACCGGGACATGAAGCCGCAGCTGGCGATCTTAGTAGGTAGAGATCACGACACGTGGGATAGGCACTTACCTGCAATCCGGTTCGCGATGAACTCGGCAATTTCGTCGGGCACCGGTTACTCGCCCTCCTACCTCAACTTCGCACGAGAGATGCGAGCGCCAGCGGACGTGCTGTCCGAGATGTGGGAAGTCATCGAGAAGGAGAATCACGTAGGCGAGATGACAACTTACCTCAAACGGATGTCCGTAGTACTCGTGAATGCACGCAACATTCACGAAACCGCGCAAGCCGCGCGCAAACAATACGCCGACGAGCATCGTCGTCCGACGCCGGACTACCAGGTTGGTAACCTGGTGCTGCTGAAAACCCAGGGGCTTAACGACACGGCGAAGGGACAAACGGCCAAGTTCATACCTCGCCGTGACGGACCTTACAAGATTAAAAGCATTGTCAGCGCCACGACGTACATTCTAGAGCGGTTGAGCGACGGCGTAGTGCTCGGGAAATATCACAGCTCGACATTGACACCCTTCGTTGGGCGCGTCCAAGCACCAGTACAGGAGAAGCGAAAGAGAGGTAGGCCTCGCAAGAACTAACCCGATCGCGGGGACGTTCGTTCGGGTTAGAGGGGGAGGCTATGGCGCACTCCGCATTCAATGGGTTAACGCGCGTAGTCCACGCGCAGCCGAGGGGTTAGGTGGGGCGCGGCGGCCATCTTGCGGTTGCTATCCGCTGTGCAGCGATCGCGCGCGCGCTCAAGCAGTCGGGTCCGATCATTGCGACGATCACATGTACTTGAGAATCCTCCCCGCGTCTCGCTCACTCGACGCGCATATGTGTACCGTGTTGACTGTTAAATGTACTTAAACTGTGTTGAGAAACCTGTAAACAGTGTAAACATAATAATAAACTATAGTGTCTGTCGCCAAGCCCTTGTTTCCTTCGCTACTCACCCAACGAGCTAACCTATAGGTTTCTATTTAACCCTATGGCTGACTCATGGAGATAATAATATGTTCTAAAGTATTACATTATTTCCATTAAAAAAATAAAATTAATTAAAAAAAACCGGCCAAGTGCGAGTCTGAGTCGCGCACCGAGGGTTCCGTACAAACTTTCACTTATCCCATCTTAATTGGCCTGGTTGAGTTAGCTCAACCAGGCCATACATTTCTGGTGCGAACTTAGGTTCGCACCAGAAATGTATGGCGCCGCATACAAACGAGGTGCAAACTTAACGCAACCGAATTCTCCAAATATGATGTTTGAAAAGGATTAAATTTTTTATGATTTTATAACAAATGTATAGTTTTCAGATTTTTATAAGTATTTGTAGTATGTGACTATATTACTTGCCAAATTTCATAGTTCTAGGTCATCGGGAAGTACTCTATCATTTTGATTCCCTTGAGAGTGTCGAAATGTACGTTTTTTGCGACATAAACGGCCTTATCTTTTTTTCACGTTAACGTAGAAGTTTGATTTTTTCACACCTTCAAGGGACCGTAGACTTGAGTATATGGTGTTAATTTCAATTTGATACCTTCACGCGTTCTTGAGATAAAGGGTCTTGACAGACAGCTAGATGGACGGACAATAAAGTGATCCTATATAAGGGTTTTTTCCGATTGAAGTACGGAACCCTAAAAATGAGGTCCCATCACAGAATGTGTCGAATTCATGGCAATTGTTGGTAAAGAAAACTAGAGGAAAAACTGATAATACTTTATGTCTGCCTAGAGAGCCGTTCGAGACGCGATTTTGAGCCTCGCCAGCAGCACAAGCTTATAGTTTTTAAATGTTCGCTTGAAATAAAGACGTCACCTTTAATTGTTTTGTTTTTTTAGTCAACGGCTACATAAATACCCAGTTCATCATATGACCATCTAAAACTTGCTGGGTTCGGATTTCTTTAAATAATATATTTTTTACGTAAGTCATACAGCCTTAAGGTAATTTCACAACTTCAATCGTCTGTACTGTAAATTTAAGCAAATGTCAACTTCGCCAGTTTTTTTCTTAGTCAAATGCACTTATGCTACGAATAGCATTCAAACAGTTAATCAGTTTCAGCGCCGTGGATTGCAAATGTTGTCTAAGACCATAAACAACAAATGAAAGAGGAACTATACTATTGTTGAAGACGCGCAAGCCTGCGTAGACGGCCTGAGTATTCCCAACAGGCTTAAATTAGTGTGGAAGTAATCTGAGTAGCTTTGACTCACTATCGCTTCGGATTACCTCAACGCTGAAATTTCTTATAAAATGCATTCGCACAGCAGTTAACCTGGCACCAGCCCATTAGTTTCAGCGCCGCGGGGCGCTAATGCAGTCTGCGGCCATAAACAACCACGGGGGGCTCTGTTGTGTACATAATTCGGTGTAGAATAACTGACATAAAACTCCATGGTGCCGCGATGAAACGTTTAGGGATTAATAGACGTGTCTGAGGAAATGTCAAGAAGGCATCGACCTTTAGTTTGTATTGTTGATGGGAAACAATTTAGGGGTGCAGTCTGAGTCGTTGTACCTACTACCCAACTTTTAGCTGCTTGAATGGCTTTTAAGACAAATTGCTAAGTTTCTGGGGTAACATTTTCCGGCGTGTCATATTTGGAAGGATCTGAAGGACAAACTAAGTGTAGAAAAATAGATCTTAATCGTGGAGAAAGATATCTTTGATGGTTTTGGAGCGCGTATTTTACCTATACCAAATAAATGCTCATGATTTCTATGTTGGGACATTTTTATGAATTACCATTGTAAATAGTCCTTAAGAGGCCTTATTCCTTTTAAAAAAAATTTTTTTCATATTGTGACAAATATATTGATAATTTCAACCAACTTTTTGACGTGAATAATACTTTTCACCGAGTTCTAGGTAGTAACATAGCTATTTCCTAATTTTATTGCGTGCAGTCGAAAATAACTTGAAAAAAACTAATATTCTGCGTGAATTCAGTCAATTTCGAGTAGTTTTTGAAACAAAAATTATCAATGAAAAATTCAAACTGTAGGTTTCAAATATATACCAATAAATCCCAATAGCCCTGTTCTAGGTAGTAACATTAATAATATGTGAAGGAACATGTTTGATCATAGAGAAAAATGTCTAAAACAATCAGCATTTTAAAGGAATAAGGCCTCTTAAACAGTAGGTGCAGATGGATCATGTTTTATCGGGTATCCCTGTGGATAACTTATATCTGTACAACAATTAATGACATTTAGCCGACATATTAGAAAATATCACAGTCGAAACGCAGTGATATCCATATATGTACCTACTCCCTTGCCGGTTTCGGTTACGGTGACTGTGGTGTTTAGGGGTTTTGGTGATTAGCCGTGTATATCGTGTGCCCTCATATGAATCCTTTGCTGTCAAGATAATTAGTATATGTGAGAAGCTAAACAGGGTAATTAGAGATAAAACTGATATTCCTGTCTGACACGAAATTTCTGAAATAGTCGCACTTCGCGTCGGAAAAAGTTATATTCACAGAAATATGTGAAGCGTAAAGAGCAGTGCTCTAAAAAATGAAATACGAGCGAGGCTTCCGCGCCGACTTACGATAGACAACCTCAATAAACTTTTACGTATTTCATAAAATTTTAGCTGAGTGCGTGCTCAGTTAGATATTTTACGTTTTAAATATACGTATGAGGAAACATCAGCTTTTTATTGGTGACGATTCATAATATAATATTATGCCGATTATAAGAGAAGTGGGGCACGGTGTTCGTAAACCTGATAGACAATAAAGCCATTGAGCTCATGGATGACGATCCCGCATTAAAAGGCAAAATGATACGAGGGCCAGGGTCTCACAACGAGGACTATGACTGGTGAAAATCGCGGGAGTCTATTCGATACCAGCGGTGCAAGACCAGCCAAAGTGGCCTTCTTTGAGACTGGCCTATGTTTTTTTATTCACAAACTGACCGGCGATTGACCTTAGTATCACCTGATGGTAAGTGACTACGGGGTCAAGGATGTAGCTCGCCGGGTTCAGTAATAGCCTATTCACTCTTACCTTGAAGAGACCCAAATTATAATTTATATATGTTCAGCGGTAGGTGTCTTTTACTTGTAAGGGTGCTGCGGTATAGCAACATATGGGTATTTATACCCGATTATAAACTCAAAGCGATTCGGTAAAAAGGCGATATCGATGTACCTATCAATATGTCTGATTTAGATGACCGTGAATTGCAACTGAATGTCCCCTACACGTAGCAACTAGGTCACCTACGCCAACTACCTTAATAAAATATTAAAAGCAAGAATATACCGTGAATATGTAAATGGAATTTTAAAATCTTTTTATTGCGTTCTGGCGGAGTATATACAACAAGCATCAAAACAATGATATTGCGTACCTAAGTGACAGTCTGATAGAATATCTCAAAAGAAGAGA
This sequence comes from Apotomis betuletana, assembly GCA_932273695.1. Classification (NCBI taxonomy): domain Eukaryota; kingdom Metazoa; phylum Arthropoda; class Insecta; order Lepidoptera; family Tortricidae; genus Apotomis; species Apotomis betuletana. Next base: position 21,114,692 of record OW026303.1, on the reverse strand, counting down.
CATTCTCAGTTGTGGATATCGCAAAACCCTGTCGAATTAGCGCCATGGCATTGTTGTCTGCTTGTCACGTTTGTGGAATAGGCCCCTCGAAGCTTAATATTCGCAGTAATTTTTAAGGTCACTCCTCTAGGGACATCGCAACCTTTACAATAGCTACAAGCACATAACGAATTTGCAACTTCTCTTCAATCTGATATAAAGTGTAAGTTACTTGACAAAACAATATCCCAACTGGTTACTGGGGATTATTCTGTAAGTTTTGGGCCTTCTCATTTGTCATTTCCGCCTACTGAGCTAATTTTGACTACCTACGTGCTGGCATGGGCGAAATTCAAATATGATTCAACCGGAAGACAAATTTAATATGTTACCTACAATTATACTGCTAGGTTCTTACAGAAGCAAAGTTACGTGACAATCACGATCGCCGTGTTTGCTACGATAAATCTCGAGAGACCTTTGTTTCGGGAGAGACCCGGAACGAGGGTCAAGACCTGCCTTTAGCAAGCGTAGGCCTTAGAGCCAGCGCACACTTAGGCTTCTTGTGGCCGCGACGGTACATCTCTCTTTTTCTCACTTCGAGCGCGCAAAAGAGACATATGTACTGTCGCGGCCACAAGAAGCCGTAATGTGCGTTGGCTCTTACGGAGATGTCACGACTTAGCGCGACAGCGGCAGCGGCAGCGGTGTAGGCATGGTGTAGGTATGTGTGTCTCGCTCACTCATTATGTCGCCACGCTCGGATCTCTCGCTCAACCGCTTGCCGCGCCGTCGGTCGCACAAAGTCGTGGTAATAAACAACACTCAGTCGTCTCTGCGATAGGTTGGACAAGGAAATACTCGTAATTAGTGCCACGGACTCGTAATTCAAAGACCTGTTGTACAACTACAGTTTATTGTGCGGAACATCTAAAAATTCCGAAGGTTCATTTATTCGAAACCATCATCATGCATATTTTTTATAATACCGAAAGCACTGTCGTGCCAAACGATCATGTATTAGTGATTTACCATGAAGCATCCATCGATTGGGATATCATACGACTCATATCCCAAATAAATCAAAATATAAAAAAAAAAATGTTTTGGAATTATATAAATTCAAAATAGTGATCCATACGGACAAATTAAACTTCGAAGTGTTGTAGCCGTTTATTGTGTTTCAACTACATATTTTTTCTGAGTCATGAAAACAAATGAGATACATCTGTTTCCTTCTGTTAATGAATGTTACTTAAGTTAATGTGACAATTAAATAGCGGCCATTACGGCTAATAATGAAGAAGGCGCAATAAAACCGGAATTGACTGCTTCTTTTCTCATCATATCCCTTGTACTTAGAAGCTTTGAAATGTGAATTTTATTCCAACGTCGTTAGGTAACTTTTCCTGCAAAATACTTGACTGCAATGTGAGGTTTTCGGAGTTAGCGTTTGGAATTGTACTGTAATGAAAGGGCAGTAAATTGCTCTCTGGATTAATATCCAATTAGAGCATCAATCACATCTCGTTTAGCAAATAAAATGAAATGTGCCGTAGAACAGTTTAGGGTCGCAAGAGGTGGGAAGGGGTGTAGGTTTTTAAAGGAATTAAGTGAAATTGAACCTTCGGCTATAAGTATAAAAAAATAGCCTTTCTTAATTTCACCGAATCATGACCGCTTTAGACTAGTTTCTACATTTTATTTAAATTTTTATTTGAAAAGAAATCTCCTAGTTTTTCTATAAAAATGTAACAACTTTGTAAATTATTAATATATCCATTGCTACGAGTAAATGGTAAATTAAAAGCAAATGACTTGGCAAAATTAATTCTGCCTAAAATCCTCATTGAGAAAACGGAAAGGATTTTAAATTCATTATGGCACTCCACTCAGTGTCCATGCAAACTCGTGCAAATGACAAGTCCATTGTTCTTCATGAATTGAACGACTTAGGCGACTTAGGTTGGAGGCAGACGAGCGTATTTTTTTGATTTCTGATTAATTTCGTAATTTTGGTTGTGCGTAACGTAACGTGTAAAGCGACCGAATTTCGCGACCAGAACTGAAAAAACATTGCCTAGGCTTTTATTTAGCTAAAATGCTCCTAAACGAAGGTATAAGCAAAAATCTGAAAATATGCATTTTTTTTTCAATATGGCGGCGGCCGCGGTGGATGGAATTGAACATTTTTTTTTTTTATTTATTTATTTATTTATTTATTTACACACACAACTGTCCTTACAGGCTTACCTAATTCGACAGCATGGAATATTTACAAAATAGACACAAATACATGCATAGTACACAAACACAACACTACACGTCAACTATTTATACTATTTACTATACAGCATAACATAAAACATAGAGTGTGGCCCTTGTGAATTCGCTCAAAGAACAAAAGAAAAGATCAGATACGTTTGCTACTCGATTGAGAGTGCGAAGCGCTCTGGTAAAGGGTGCTTGGCGCAGCAATTGCGTTCTGGCTTGAGGCTCCGCGAGCAGGCTGGGCCGCCGCCGTCGCCACACGTATTGCTGCGGCACGTACAAACTGACCTCCGCTAGGACTCCTGGGTTGAATACCTTGCCCCGCAATAACTTAAAAATATATATTGCTAACCCTAATTCCCTTCGGACTTCTAGTCGATTGTATCCAACCATGCCTAGTAAAAATAACGTAGGATACATTAGCGGGTAAAAAGGATACACCCCGTACATCTTTAAATATAAAAATCTAATAAATTTGTTCTGTATGCGCTCCAACATAAGCCTATATTTAGACTCATGCGGGCTCCAGATGACTGCATTACATTCTAGGTGACTCCTAACTATCGCCTCGTATAATGCTCGTATCGCATTCATATTATTAAAATCCTGCGATTGGCGCATTATAAAGCCCAGGTTTCTAAAAGCTTTTTTGCATACCTGAGTAATGTGATCTCGATATGTAAGATCAGCTTTCAGAAGCACTCCCAGATCTTTTACCTGATCGACTCGCTGCATCACTGTTCCCTCCAGCATGTATTGATAGTGATGCGGATTTTTAGATCTACTAAAAGAAATTACGGAACATTTTGACGCATTAAATGATAGCTTGTTCGCTAAGCTCCAGTTAACTACTCTACATATGTCTTCCTGTAATTTAAGACAGTCCGAGCTATCACCAATTTTTCGAACAAGCTTTAAATCGTCCGCAAAGAGCAAACAAACGGAATCCTTGACTACTTCAGGAAGGTCGTTTACCATTAAGTTAAATTGCAAGGGTCCCAAATTGCTGCCCTGACTAACTCCAGACCTTGTGAAATATGGCTCCGACCGAAAGCCAGCGCAGTCCACATACTGGCGTCTTTCCCGCATATAGTCAGCAAAAAACTATAAAGTATGTGGACTACATCCTAGGTTCGCTAATTTAGCCAATAAGATATCATTATCAACGGTATCAAATGCCTTACGAAAATCGAAATATGCGACATCGACCTGCTTCCCGGCATCCACAGCAGGGACTACGTTCACCATAAGGTGCAGCAGGTTTCCTGTAGTGCTACGCCCGCTCCGGAAACCATACTGCGCATCCGACAGCTGGCTACTCACCTGTGCGTTCACCGATTTGTAAATCGCGGATTCGAATACTTTAGCGGGAGTAGACAACACTGCTACAGGTCGATAGTCACTGGCTTTCGTTCCACCTCGTCCTTTTGGCACAGGAACTACCCTTGTCAATTTCCACTCCTGGGGAAACACTGCCGATTTTAAACAAGAGTTAAATACATGCTGCAAAGGTGCCGCTAGAACACTACGACAGTCTTTAAAAATAAGGCCTAGGGTAGGCCTGTTGTACTTCCACCAGTTGCAGGCTCGAAACGTGGACCCTAGCGCTATCCGCCGTCGATGATGTGGCTGTCACTTTCACATCTAACAAAGCTGGTTCTGTACTATACACTGAATGAAAGAAAGCAGCAAACTCTTTTGCACATTCCGAGTCCGCAAGGACGCGCCCGTCACTTACCAACTTTGGCTTACTTGCGCTGTTCTTTTTATTCCTGATAAAAGTCCAGAAAGCTTTCGGGTCAATTGACAAATTATTTTGAACACGATCCATGTATGTTGCGTGTGCCTCTGCTATTGCCTTTTTTACTGCAGCCCTGCACTCCGAAAATACAACATAGTCGATTTCCGATTGACTACGCTTATATTGTTTATGCAGTTTATGTTTGTACTGAATGTCGCGAATTAAATCTACAGTGTACATACCACTCAGGGTAAGAGTACCTAGAGCTTCCACCTATTCGCTTTTTATTAGGAACACAGTCATCCAAAACTCTATCTAATTTCTCATAAAAATACCTAACTACCTCATTCGGATCGTCAATATTATAAATATGATCCCAATCTATGTTTTCCAATGAATAATATAAATAATTAAGATCAGCTTTGTAAAAGTTGCGCTGAACACGAGGCAAGCTTGCATCAGCGTCACTGGCTAGACAAGCCGGCGTGGCGACGGGTGCGGCGGTGGTTGAAACGCTCATAGTCACCGCGAGCGGCGGATGGTAGAGATCCGCGGGTTGCAGGCTGTCGTCATCGGCGGCGGCGCACACGGTTATTTCACCGCGCACCCCAGAGCCCACAAGCACAAGATCGAGTTGCCTATTGTTACAATTAGGTATCTTGTTGTTTTGAGCGAACTCACAAAAGGCCATAAAGTATTCGTAGTATGCTAACACATTACTGTTACTCGAACATAAATTAAAATCTCCGAAAACGACTAGATTACCTTTATACTTCACACATAAACGTTCAATCAATCCAAACATGATAAAATACTCGTTTTCATCCGCCTGGGGTGGGATATAGACTACACAGCAAGCAAATAAAAAATTACATTGTAAGTGTACTGTTACACATACTAATTCAAATTGATGAGTGTCCAGGCTAATGTCTTGAATCACTTCACGCACTTCGAATCGCGTTTTGGCCGCGAATAAAACTCCGCCTTGCTTACGGCCGTCTACGCGATCACACCGTACAACATGGAACGTCGGCGGAATTATTTCAGCGTCGTGAATAGAGTCACAGCATCCTGTTTCGGTTATGGCATAAAAGTCAAATGAGGAAGATTGCAACAGACACAGGAATTTAGCCGTTTTGGTCCGCAAACCTCTCACGTTTTGATACAGGATTTCCAGCGGTTTATTTAGCTTACATATGTTATATTTTTCCACTGTGGCGACGAAAATTATCCCGCCATGGTTTGACGCATATATCCTGAGCCCAATTTTCGCCAGCTAATACACGATCTACCAACTTAGATGGGACCCCTAACTTGAAAGAAGCATAATTTCCGCGCGCCTTGAGGGCAACGACAGAGCATATGTCTTTACAGCCACTTATATTATTTAAATGTAGCCTCACTTCCTCCTCAGTTGTTCCCTGCTTCACGTAGAATAAATGCAGATATGTCGTCCTTTCTGAAGCCTCGAGGGCAGTTGAGCCGGGGGCCGCTGACCCTCGCACCATACTCGCCATTGAACGACGCGTGCGTTTAGACTGTACTTTCACCCAGCTGTCATTATTGGTGGACTCATCTTGAGGCTCAACGCTTTTTGCGGCTGACTGGGTTGAGGCCAGATTACTGGGGGTGGCGGTGAAACTAGATGTGCTTCTACTACTCTGACTCTCTTCACTGCTAGACTTAGGATCTCTCGCTGTTGATGAAGACTCATTCGGCTTGTTCGTGGCGTGCACTTCTATTATACTGTGTCCTTCCAACAAAGGTGTCTTTGGTGGTTCCACAGCCGGGTTAGATCGAGTTTTATTTACCTTCTGAATGTCTAGTTTGATAGTGGTAGGTAGCGACTTTTTCGAACGCTTCCTTGAAGATCCTGCCTGTGTTGCTGTGATGTGATGCTGCGTTGAAGATGCGCTGGATGTATTCCCATACGAAGCCTTACTTAATTGGCTTTCTAACGACCCAACACGAGCTTCTAGATCAGTTACTGATTGTTTCATCGCCGAAAGTTGCTCGGATACTAGATTGCTAATCAGTTTAGCCAGGCGCTCGCTAATAGCAAACTGAAGTTCTTCGCGGACCACGGCCCGAATACTATCGAGGCTATATGTATCGTTGCCTATATCTCTATACTGCATACTGCTTTTATCATTTATTGGCTTCCTCATAGTAATATTTCTGTAGGGCTCTGTTACCGACTGGACACTGACTAACCATCCTAGACAACATATCAAAAATTCAAGACTACCGGACCGTTTGTAAGGTAAAACCGTGGTAAAACCCAAACCCCTTTATTCACTGGATTATAGTATAAATGTTTTTTTTTGGTAATTTGGATAAATATGGTAATAGAAAAGGTAAACTCACGGCCTAAATCTAGATTCTTCTTTGAAGGAACAGAAAGGATTTTAAATTCATCAGAGACGGCACTCGGTGCTTATGCAGACGCGTGCAAGTGACAAGCGCGTTGTTCTCCATAACTTAAAGTGCTTCAGCCCCGTTGCTGGCTTAACCATTCCAGATATTCGTTTTAGACCGGTCACTTGATACTATAATTAAGGTGGCCACTAAGATATTATGATAACCTCTTTCTTTTGTAAAATATTGATATTTAAGCTCTTATGACTCCGTTGATATTTAACCAATTTATTTCATTATAAGAAAATATATCGAGAAAAAGAGCACTAACTCTCTGATCCAGAAAACAAAAACATAATTATTATCATGATTTTTTTATCACACTAATATTACCTATAAAGGTGAAAGTTTGTGAGTGCGTCTGTGTGTATGTTTGTTACTTCTTTACACTCCAACGGCTGGACCAATTTTGATAGATTTTGGTATGAAGGTAGCTGACACCCTGGATTAACACATAGGCTACTTTTTAGCCCGAAAACATGTAATGCTCCCGCGGGATGACCACCGCACGACGCAGCTAGTAATTTGATAGACCAAGAAATATTTTTTTTATCCCATTTGAGCGAAACCATGGTCGATACTAAATTGTAAATGGCACTAGTACCTGTGTGAGCAAGATGCCACCCAGGTGACGCAGTCGACCGACTTATCCAACTCAATTTGAAACGCGAGTAACGCCATCGGAGATGACTAACATGTATCGGTCGTCTTCATACCTGGCCCCTATTGAAGTCATCCATGAACGTTTCTGTCATTGAGTGTGTACCTCCTCAATTCAATTTTCTGTAATCCTATTACCATACACCCGCGATATTTTTGGACTCTAGGCAGCAATATTTTACTGGCACAGACGAGACAAGTTATGACCCCATTTGTCAGCATAGCAAGAGGATATAACTCAAAAGGTGATATTACAGGACCTAGTTTAATGGTTTTGTTGACATAATATTGAAATAATATATATTTTTTTGTTTTTGTTTTTTCCAATTACGTAACCAATTCGTAAAATAAGGAAGAAAATTAATATCAATGTTACCCCAAATTATATGGCACCGCCTTCTTCGGGGATACAAGAAGTTAGATTACTCTTTTTAACTGTTTTATTTTTACATAGAACAACTGTTTTATTTAATTTATTTATTTATAAATATATTTACACAGCATTACAGACTTAAATCTAATATACACTGTAAAACTAGATGCACACTTAAGCTCACTATAAAGAGGATTGATCTGTAAGTTAGGGACAGATTAATGGAGTTTTATTATTATAACTAGTAATAAACTTTTTTACATTTTAACCTTTACTATTTTCTTTGCTATGTATAGATACAAAAATCAACAACACAAAGGTTCTGAGTCCTGCTGTGGAGTGTGTGCACTTTAATTTTTCATTGCGTGTTCAGTTGTACTTGATTTGTCCGTCCCCGGAAAAAGACCTAGAGGGAGACCTAAGACCACCTGGACAAATGTGTTGCTGACAGACATAAAAGAATGCGATGTTTCCGAAGACGACATCAGGGATAGGGCGAAGTGGAGGAGGAAGACAAGGAAGGCTGACCCCACCACCATGTGGGATTCATAGTCGGGAAGAGAGAGAGAGATTGCGTGTTCAGTTGATCTTATATTTTTTATTATATTGTTATCACGGGGTACATGAATCTATATGTATGTAGTATATTATAATTATGTATTTGTGTAAGTTTAAGTATGTATATTATATTTTATTTAAATTTGTCTCCGAACGTTATACTCGTAGACCCTGCACCAACTCAATGTTTCTGTTTAGCCCTATGGTTGACTGTTAGAGAATGCCTTGTGGCATTAAGTCCGCCATTTTTACTAGCTTGATCTGTGCAATAAAGTTTAAATAAATAAATAATATTTGCATTAAAAACATTTCGAAACATAATTGTGTTCCGAACTAAATATAATTTTTCTTTAAATTTACTTAGACTTAACGTAATTTTAATTAAACAACAGTCAAAAGATAAAGACAGCATTATAGGATCTTTCCCAAATTACTTATTGGCTAATGTCATCTAACTTTATAATGTAATTTCAGTCTGTAATGAGTTCCGGAGTTATTCAATATTTAGATATTTTTGGTGGGATATTATTTGACTGAAAGATGTTGCCTGATGTTGTGGAGTGATGCAAGGATTTTATAAAAATCTATGTGGATTTAATAAAAAGGTATCTATAAAGTTGGCTGTTTAACATATCCAGTGGAGGAATAACTATGTCCAGTGACCAGTGCCGTAAACTGGGCACTTCTTTGCCCTCCCGGGATATCTTCGATTTACAGGCTTCTTCCTCAATTACCGCGAATTGGTCAATAAACATAAAAATGTGTAATGAGCAATGACAAAAACGAAATGATCACACTACTGTTTTCGTAGGAACGGCATTTTGGAGCAAAGGAGCACTACGGCACGCAACGTCCTAAATTACATATTCGGTAACTGCCAAGTATGTGTAAGCATTTAGTTATGCAGTAAGAGTCACATATATGCTGGAATTGCCGTCTAAGCTAGCTTTAAATTTAAACTCACATGCTCACAAACTCAGTCCAGTGCCTATAGTAGGAGATGCCACATCACGTTTAACACATCCCGTTGTTCTTTTTCTTGATGACTCTATTTTTTCTTAGTCATTTCATATTTATTTACTTACACGAAATTTTCAGATCAAATAAAACGCCTTGGCTCTTGAAACTTGAAGACAAGTCCTTGTCCTCTCACGGATGAGTGAAACGTAGTACGAAAAATAACTCCTGTGGCGCGGAGAAATACTCGTTAGAGTTGGTTTGAGTCCCCATACAAAGCCATACTTACTCATAGTGAGGGCTAACCTGCCCTGATGCAGTCCCGTTGGGTTGCCTTTGTAAAAGGATTGCACATTTTTGTATTGTCACTTATTATACTTTCTACATCTAAACCTGATTCATCATCATCATCATCATTTCAGCCATAGGACGTCCACTGCTGGACACAGGCCTCCTCAATAGATTTCCACATGGGCCGGATAGCAGCGACCTGCATCCAGCGAGTCCCCGCAACTCTAACCAGGTCGTCCGACCACCATGCGGGTGGTCGTCCTACACTGCGCTTGCCGGTACGTGGTCTCCACTCGAGAACCTTTCTGCCCCAACGGCCATCGGTCCTTCGAGCTACGTGCCCCGCCCATTGCCACTTCAGCTTGCTTACCCGGTTTGCTATGTCGATGACCTTGGTTCGTCTACGAATCTCCTCATTTCTGATTCGATCTCGTAGACAAATCCCGAGCATAGCTCTTTCCATAGCTCGCTGAGTGACTCTGAGCTTCCTTAAAAGGCCCATAGTTAGAGACCACGTCTCGGCTCCGTAGGTCATCACCGGTAATACGCACTGGTTGAAGACTTTCGTCTTCAAGCACTGAGGTATGTTGGACGAGAAGACACTTCGCAGTTTCCCGAAACCTGATTAATTATATTATATTATGGACAGGAGAAAGGAAAGCAGCCAGCGGTTAGTTTTTTTATACATAGTATCTTTTATTATTGATTAGTATAATCGATTTTAAAATAATAAACTAAATTCTATTTAAGGTTTCAAGTAAATAGAATTACATAAATTGCATGATCTACTTTGTTTTATTTAACATTGTATAACATTTTTAGTTAAACGGACGAGGGTCAGGGTAGTCTAATTAAAGCTGGATCTTACACTATAACGCTGTCGGCACTGGGACTATTAGAAATTCCCTGAAAGCTAACTGTAAGTACACTGGAGTTTGTCGACTTTGGGAAAGATTACATTGTTCGACAACAATGACTGTTTGAGTAATGGCGTCTCAGATGGCAAATACCTTTCTTACGTCAGACCGTGTTTACAATATGTTTTAGACGCAATATTACATTATATTGGACGGTGGACTAGTATTGTTCCGGGTTACGATGTTTATTTTAGGTATGGATTTTTTTACTGAAGCAAGCAAGGTAAAAACTAAAAGTATACACCAGCTTACAACCGGTGCATCAGCTGCACCTTTCGCTTTTAACTATTTCTACATTCATCACAACTGAAGTTTAATTAACCTTATTCCTTTTAAAATGTATTTTTTTCATATTATGACAAATATTATATTGATAATTTCAAACAACTTTTTTAAGTGAATAATACTTTTCCCCGAATTCTAGCTAGTAACATAGCTATTTCATGCTTTCATTGGTAGCAGTCGAAAACAAGTTGAAAAAACTAATTTCCCGCGTGAATTTTGTCAATTTCGATTAGTTTTTAAAACAAAAATTATCAATAATAAATTCAAACTGTAGGTTTCAAATATATACCAATAAATCGCCAAAGCCCTGTTCTAGTAACATCAAAAATATGTCAAGAAACATGTTTGATCATAGAGAAAAATGTCTAAACAATCAGCATTTTAAAAGGAATAAGGCCTCTTAAGAGCCTTCATAAGCCGCATGTAATTTTTTCAACTATTAATGAGAAAATACCACTGCTAATTTTGCCATACAAATCGAGGTTTTGCTCTCGTTCTTCCTCCAATTTAAGCAATCTTTACGTTTAGGAACTAAATGGGTAGGAACATTTCTTAACCTTAACCGACCTCAACAAAATTGTTTTTATAGTTTTTCCACTCTGTATTTATACTTACATAAAAAACTTACTTATATCTTTTTAGGGTTCCGTAGTCCACTAGGAACCCTTATAGTTTCGCCATGTCCGTCTGTCCGTCCGCCCCGGCTTAGCTCTGTGACCATTAGTACTAGAACGCTGAAATTTGGTATGAGTATGTGTATGTATCACGCCGACAAAACGGTAAAATAAAAACTAGACTAAAAACTTTTTTTCGGGTACCTCCCGTCCCGTACACGGCGTACACCTAAAGTGGGGATGATTTTTTTTTCGTTCCAACACAAGTGTGAGGGGTGTCGTTGAATAGGTCTTTTAAAAATAATAGGGGTCTTCAAACATTATTTTTTAATAAAGTCAGCAGTTTTGTAAATATTCACATCGAAAATAAAAAATTGTGTACCCCCCCCTCTAACTTTTCAACCAAGAGACAAAAAAATATGGAAAAAGTCATGAAAATGAGGCCTTATAAGTACTTTCAATGAAAACTATATTGATTAAAATCGGTCGAGCCGTTTTTGAGTTATCGCAAAATTTCATAATTTTCTTTAAAATGACGTAAGTGCCGCGCGGTGTCCTTATACTTCGAACGTTACACATATTAGTTAAGTGCCACACTGTATTAAAACATTTCGCTTAATCTGGCTCGTATAATCGATAATTTCCAGAAGGTAATAAGTAATTACTGTTACTTTGGCGTTTACGACCTTTTTATAGAGCTTGAAATCTTTCTCGTAATTTAAACCTCGAAGCCCGTCTATTGTGAAGGATGGGCAACTACGGAACCCTACACTGAGCGTGGCCCGACATGCTCTTGGCCGGTTTTTATTCTTTTATTTTGTTATGTTTACAACTTTAACGACGAGGTTGGCGCAGTAGTAGTGCAACTACATGGGCATGGGCAAATACTTGTGTGACAAACTTGAATATTTGTACCTGGGTCATGTATGGTTTTATATATTGAAATATATTCTGCAAATTTATCTATATAAGTATGTACATCGTTATTTATTTACTACCCATAACACAAGCCTACTGGAACTTAATTTGGGACTAAGTAGATCGATAATATATATATATATAATTATATATATATTTGTATTTATGTATGTGTATTGTATTGCATATATGTGTATGTAAAGGTATATCGTTAATATATATATATATCAAACTTATTGAATTTTGTCTCGTTTTTAGCCACGACTTTTTATGATCCTGCACCAACTGCTAGTTTCTGTTTGGCCCTATGGTTGACTGGTAGAGAATGCCTTATGGCATTAAGTCCGCCATTTGTACTCTTACTTTTGTATTTTGTGCAATAAAGTTTAAATAAATAATAAATAAATAATAATTATTTATAAGAAAAACGTTTCATAGATACTTATTGTGTTCTAGCTTTATGATGACATGCACTTTACTTGAACTTTTCCTTTTTCAAAGAAATTGTGACTAGATTATGTTCTTTCCGTGTACCCTTCACTTAGTCCTAGCGCTGCCTTCAAAATAAAACACTTTCAGGTCCGATTGTGTAAATGCACCCTTACATTATTCATTCTCAGAGTCACGAATATCAGAATCAGAACAATCTACACTAACACTTGAGCGAGAATGTTCTCAGCAGTTATTTTAGCGGCACATTATGTGCATGCACTTTCGTGCATTTTGTTTATTATTCAGTGCCAAAGTCACGAATATCAGAACAACCTACTCCTACAGTGAAAATGTTCGTTCAGCTATTTCGGCGGTACATTATGCGCCTGCACTTTGGTGCATTTTGTTGCCGCCACTTGTCTGCGTTCAACCCGCGTTTAAAATGTATTGCACTTTTCCTGAAACCTCGCTGATGCAATAAAATAAAGCTTTTACGGTACAAAAAGGAACAAGGAAAAGACTTCACATTCTATGATTTAATTAGTCAGCTGAATGAGGTATGTTTTCAGAATACTCGACTTTAATTAAGTTCTTTGGAATTCTAGTCTAGACAGACACACTATACCTAATGAAAGTATAAATTACCTTTTTATATTTGTTAGCGGCATCGTCGTTGCAGTCACATCATGCCACAGCTTGTGATCACTTTTAACGAATTTTGAAATAGGGATTCATACCGACGTCCATAGATGGTTATTACTAGACTATGTGTCTTAGTCCTCAATCAGCATATGGAATCTTTAGATCGCAAATACCTACCTATTGCCTTTATTTGTTAGTTAAGATACGAGTAGGTATACTTATCTTGAAATGCTAAGCAATAATATTTGTAGAATTAAAATATTTTCTCCGCGTGCGCAACTATATGTGATTATCTTCAATATATTATGCATGGCGAAGTTTAGATGTAGAATTTGTTTTTATTAACGAAGAAATACACATATAGGTACCCCTAAATATGATACCATCATTCGGAATGAACTCACGTTCACGTAGAGGAAAAACGCTCAGCTTCCGAGTTTTGGTTGTAAACACGGATAAGCATCAAAACAAAGGCAAGGAAAAATGATAAAACATGTGCAATAAAACGTTACTCAACGGAGCTCACGTGTCCCGTCGGCGGGGTGTCCCTCTGGTGTAACAGTAGCATTTCAAGCGTATTACCTGCAACATAACAGAAAATATACGTAAGTATTGTTGAAGTAAAAATTACTAGCGTTTATTTGCAGCCTTGGTGGCATTTGTGGAGTTTTTGCGTGTGTATTTGGGAACAATGGATTTATACGGGTAAAAAATTCTACATAATGTAAGGTTGGTGTGTCACTAAACTAAGGCTAAGCTCTACCAATACGGAATGTGGCGTCACGTCAAGTACCTAAGCTTATTGGCGGATATTTTTGTCATAACTACACCAGTACGCTTAGTCCTAGGGTAACCGTAGCCACTCTCTTTCCCATATCTATAAGTAAAACACAACCAACTAGCATATAGGCTTAAAATTCAATGATCGACCAACGAATATTTAGATTATACCGAATATAATAGTGTTCCCGTGAGATGAGCGGGTAACACCGCGAGGCGCAGCTAGTACCTACTTAATGCTTAATGTTATATATAAATGATTGATAATTACTGTATTTTAATCGGAAGTGTTAAATGTAAGCCATTCTAGCACAATTGTACAAATAAAATACGGCAAATACTAAATACACTCATATGTGGCATAGAGGCATTTTTATCCGCGCTGTATCCTAAATGCATAAACCGATTTGGGTAAATGAGGTGTCGTTAGATTCGTATTAGTCTAGGGGGTGGCATGGGGTAAATTACGCCATCATACCCGTAATCTTATATTGGATATTGGCATATTGGGTAGGTTTTCCAAAACCTATTTCAACTTTCATTGCATTTCTAGTTTGTGATTATGATTAGGTCAAGTATTGTTGTAGTAGAGTTGTTAGTCCGCTGTTTTCTAACATAATTGTGCGCATCGGGTTACAAGCATAAAATTTCTACCACAGATAGAGTGTTCCACGGTGATTATTTTCAGATGTGGAGGGAAGTCAGATTCGTCCCCTGTGAGGCGGGAGAGCGGAGTGTATACGGCCAAGTATCCCTCTTTTCTTTCTTTATTGCTGGTCAGTTAAGTCTACCAGGACGTGTTTGGTATCGTTTCCGTGTAAAACAAATATCAGAAATTATTTTTTTATGTTATTTTTGTATAGTTCTATATAAAAATATGGGTGTATGGCCGAAAAGGTAAAAATCACAACAAGTTTTTTTATTCAGTGAGGTAAATTAGTTAAATTTCTTTAACATTTTCAAATTATTATGAATATTTCAAAAAGCTCATTTAATCTAGTTTCTAAAAATATACGCATGTTGGGCACTTCCCATACAAACAGTAGCTTAAAATATATCTTTACGTCGGCGTAACCAACTTTAATTTCCGAACGCATCCTATTTCGCTTCATTAAATACATTAAATAATGATTATTAACATGTTTTACATATAATATTTACTAAATACGTCCTAGAAAAACAAATTAATGTAATTAATACAAAATATTTTTTTGCAAATGTATCACGAGCACTCGGGCTAATCTCAACATCAACAATTTATTTAAGTTACTGTTTGTATGAAGAGTGCCCAATATGTATATAGTTTTAGAAACTAGATTAAATTTCCTATTTTGCAATATTTTTGTTAGTTGTAAATATTCAGGAAATATAACTAATTTATCTCCCTGAATAAAAAAAAACTTGTTGTGATTTTTACAATTTCGGAAATACAACCATATTTTTATATGGTACTATGAATAAATAACATAAAAAATGAATTGCTGATATCTGTCTTACACGAAAACGATACCAAACAAGTCCTAGTAGCGTTATCTGATCAGTAATATAAAAAGAAAAAGAGGACTCCTTTGTCCTATTCACCCCGCTTTCCCGTCGCACAGGGGACGAATCTGACTTCCCTCCACATCTGAAAATAATCACTGCAGAATACTCTATCTGTGGTAGAAATTTCGTGGTTGTATCCCGATGTACACAATTTCGCGACTTAGCAAAATGTACTGGAACACGCAGGCTAAGCTTAACATCAACATTTTTTTCAAGGTATTTTTTGTATGAGATGTGCCCAATATGTATAAATTTTTAAAAACAAGATTAAATTTGCTGTTTAGTAATATTTTTTTAAATTGTAAATATTCAGGATAGATAACTAATTTATCGTTCTGAATAAAAAAAGCTTGTTGTGATTTTTACCTTTGCGGCAACAAACCCAAATTTTTATATGAAACTATTCGTAAATAACATAAAAAATTAGTAGCTGATATCTATTTTACACGAAAACGATGTCGCACAAGCCCTAATAGCCTTAACTGATCAGTAATAAAAAAAAGAAAAAGAGCAGTACTTGGTCCTCTTCACCCCGCTCTCCCACCACACAGGGGACGAATCTGACTTCCCTCCACATCTGAAAATAATCGACGTGGAACGCTCTATGCGTGGTAGAAATTTCATGCTTGTAACCCGATGCGCACAATTTCGCGGCTTAGCAACTCTACTATTGTGTGTATGTAGTGTACACAATTTTAAGGTCAGGTGGGGTAAGTTAAACACTTAAAATAAATCACAGTATGTGTTGGTGAATCAGATTTATCAAAATATAGAATTAATAAATGTCGCTGCAGTTTATCGTTTTATGGTTATTAAAGCTATTATTTAGAAAATATTCCAAAGTATTTCCCTTACCTCACCTGCTGATGATGGTTGCTTGTATCACGCGATAAATAAGTGACAAAGCGACCGTCACGTATTTATCACGTGATAAACGCAGCCATCATAGGCCCGCTGATCTGATAAATATTGTGAATACTGTAACGTTCTCATATTTACAATATGATGGACGCAGATTGCGATCAACTTATACAACAAAAGTTAATAAATAAATTCATTAAAGGACAAACACTTTGCAAAATACATTCCACAGCATCCATTTCAAGTTTCGTCCAATCACAAATAGATATATCCACCCCAGGTTTCGTCAATAAGCAATGGCACAGATACAGATAAATATTATCCGCAACATGCATCGTCACGATGTAGGTACACAGTAAATCTAAATTAACGCACTGCTGAATTCATCGTACACTGATTTCAAGTTAGAATGGCATGCTTGAGCTTAGCCGCGCTTCCAGCCGACAACGTTATCTGCGCAAGATGAGACGCTGAGATCCCACAACAGACTTGGCCCTTTCGCCCAAGGACCCAATGTAAGGCCGTCAGGCCTCTTGCCGTCAGACGACTGAGACCCTGGGGCCACTACGCAAGGCGGATTCGTCGAAACCATAGCCCGACGCACAATATCATTAATAGCGTGAAGTCTACCTGCACGTCGCACACAATTAAGCCCGTGGTTATCACACGCTTCAACCATCACACAAACGAAAAGGAGAGGTTCACACACTCTACAGCAGCTCTTACCCTAAGAGAGTCATCATCCAATAATAACCGCACCCCTGCAGTCGTTGTGGAGCCTCAGTAGACGCCCTCGGGCGCCACGGCCTTCACTGCCAACAGAGCGCCGGCCACCTTAGAGCCAGTCGGCTTGTCTGCCGCGTACGGGAAGAGACCCGACGGCTGCACCCTGGTACCGTGGTCCCGAGGACGTCCCTTAGCATGGGATGCCACTTGCGTGGATACGCTGGCCCCGTCGCACGTCCACCGCTCTGCACGAATGCCAGGGGCTACCGCTGACGACGCCCAAACCGTCAAGGGCCGCAAATACGCATTTCGAAAAATCAATTACGTATTTGCGGCTCTTGCGGTCGAAACCTTCGAGCCGTGGTCGTCCGACACAAAAAAATTGTAAAGGAAGTGTCGGACAAGCTCATCGGCGCCTTTGGCGACCCGCGAGCGGGGTCTTACTTTGCGCAGCGGCTGGGGTTGGCTATCCAAAGGGGAAGCGCGACCAGCGTTTTGGGGACAATGCCCCGGGCGGCTCTACTAGTGGAGGGTAACCAAATTTTCTAAGTGATATTTAAGTTTTTTGTTATCTTTTTTATATAAATTGTATATAGTGTTTATATTCATGTAAATTGTTTAACTGTAATTTCCCTTGTAACTTAAATTTGTTTTTTGATAAATAACTTGCAGTTTTTTTACTGATTCCAATAATGTGTCCAGGTGTGACGGCAATGAAAGGAATATGCAATTGATTATTGGATTAGGACTTAATGATTACACGTATGATTTCAATTTTGATTGCATTTTACTCGACTAAGGGTAATATTAAGGCAATTAAATTCAATTGTGTTTAAATAATTAGATCTTTCCGTCACTGCTGAGGAACGTGAATCGTGTGTTGTCGACTAAAGCCTATAGTTTCAGCCATCCCATAGTAAAGAATATTAATTAGCGCATCGAACATTTCCATACGTAAATGCTTCAATAATGAACCCCACCTTTAGTAATAAAAGCTGCTTTAATAATGAAATTGCCTTTTATTCATGGTACAGTCAGCAGCAGAATTTCGTACGGAAATTGATTTTAGCCAGTTAAGAGAAAGGCACGGCACGATTGACCATGGGTATAGTCCTAGTGCATGGCACAGTGAAGATCACTCAGCCTTAAGAACTACAATTATAACAATAGCAGAAGTTCCAAAGCTACGTTACTGTACACTGACTAAATACCCTCGCCTTACTTACACCTCAATCTTATAGCAACCCTTTTTTGTGACAAAAGTAAAGAATCCGAGCAATTTCATAAATGCGGAGCTTACACTTCCTACTGAAGTCTGTAAAAACTTTATTACCCAGCCTAGCTCAGTCTACGTTACTTAAACAAAGATTCCATAACATTTTACTACAAACAACCCGCGCGTAAAGCACATAGTTTGAATTTTATTACAAAACCTTTTATAAGGATACAGATAAAACATTTTTGCGAGAATCCCCTTTGATAGGCGCTGTTTATTCTGAAAGGGCTGCCCTCTGTGGTAATAAGATTTACTTGAGGGCGTTGTTATTTAATTTCAGACGCGCCTTTATTACCATTACCCTAGTTTTTCCCGCGACTTGGTCCGCTGTCCAAAATATGACCACCCATGCTGACGTGATCAAAGTGTCCTTCTAGACAAATATAAAATATAATACTTATGTCTCTTGTGGCAGCGCGGTCGATACACTGGGACACCATGGACTCTCTTGCCAGAAAAGTGCAGGCCGCTTCTCGAGACATGCCACTCTGAACGACATTATCCGACGCTCTCTTGCCACCATGAACGTGCCGGCGCTACTGGAGCCATCGGGCATCGCCAGGCAGGGACGATGGCAAGAGACCGGACGGGATGTCCCTGGTTCTGTGGAGGCTGGGACGTGTGCTTGTATGGGATGCCACCTGTGTAGACACACTGGCGCTGTCCCTCCTTCACGGAACATCGGGCAGAGCGGGCGTGGCTGCTGAAGCGGCCGAAAAACTAAAAAGCACCAAATATAGGGGTCTCGGCCCTGAATACAATTTTGTACCTTTTGGGGTCGAGTCCATGGGGTCCCAGCGCCCAAAATCTTCACAAAGAGCTCTCCAAAAGGCTAAAAGAGACCACTGGGGACCGAAGAGCTGGCAGCTTCCTCGCACAGCGTATCAGCATAGCTGTTCAGGGAGGAAATGCTGCCAGTACAATGCCAAAGGGGAGCAATTTTTTGAGGTTTAGTTTATTTTAATTTTAGCTTTTTTAAGCCGTTTATGCAGGCCTTCAGATCTTGGTAAGGCGTAATCACAATCGACGAACACGACCAGCGACCATGCATGACCTTTTCGTTTACCTCGTCGCGGTTGCCAGGCCACGTGGATACGTGAAAATAAGTATAGATGTAGGTAAAGAGCATGTATAAAACAAGTCCATTTTTTTTTCTAAAGTGTCTTTAACTTGAAGCCGACTTTAACTTGACAGTATTTTACTAAAATATCGTGGTTTCAGACTTAATTGAACAGGTAAACATAATATAGCTGAATAATATTGTAGGTACTACATTAACAAAATGCGTAAGAACATTTCACGGTTCATTAGATATTTGAGACGGCATGGAGCTTTGTGTGCACCGAGTTCTTAATTAATTTTTGACGTGCTCTCATTATGCCCCATATTCCATTATATTCTGTGATTTTGTAAGAAACATAATTAATAACATAACAACGCCGTTACTCGAAAATCCAGCCTGAAAAACTACAAAGAACGTTGTTCATCATTATACTGTTTTTCTGTAGTAATATTTCGTTTCAATTTTTTTTAATTTGTGATATTAATGGCTGGAATATTCACAAGACTAAAAAGGGGTTTATTTCATCAAAACATATAAAGATATTAATAGAAAAACATTAATGAACTAGCTTCGCCGTGCGGTGTTACCAGCTCATCCCAGGGGAACAGTACTTTTATTTCGGGATAAAAAGTAGCCTATGTGTTAATGCAGGGTATCAGCTACCTTCATACCAAAATGTATACTTCATACATAAATGATTTGACGTAGTAACATATAATAATTGTTGTATTTCGCACCGTGTATAAATATCATTGGTAGTTGGTATTTTTAGAGTTTTGACAATCCCTTATTCTTATATTATAACCACATTTAACTGCATTATGATTATGACATGTAAATATCTTTTGTTACAATCAATTGTTATGTTTTTTACTATTATTATATTATCTCATTTTTATCTTTATGACGATCATAGTATAAAATGCATGTAAATTGTCTTAGCGTAATTTATACTGACATTTTATATTATGAAATAAATAAATCGAATCTAATCTAATCTATCAAAATTGGTCTAGCCATTTGAGCGTGAGGAATTAACAAACATACACATAAACACACTCACAAACTTTCGCCTTTATAATATTTGTGTGATAATGATAAACTAATAACTAAAACTAAGTATTTAGGATGTAGGTCAGTTTAAATGAAGATTTTGTTACTGTCAAGTTCCTCTGCAAGCCGCCACTAATCAAATAATCATAATTAATTATTCTATTTCGGTCTTAAATATATTCAAAATTAACCAGTCATGTGTTTCTCTGAGCCTTCACCGCTATAGTATATATATACTGGAAACCTAAGCAAATTGTGGTGGCCTTAAATCGAAAATATTGGATGTACGTTTAAATATATTGCAGTGTGACTATGACGTCATTATACTAACTGAAACGTGGCTTACGTCTGACATAATATAATTCCGAATTGTTCGACAGCAAGTATAATATTTTTCGGCGCGACAGGGACTTGGTGAGCACGGCGAAAAAGGGGGTGGTGTTTTAATAGCTGTTAAGTCAAACCTTCAAGCGAGCCGGTACACTGATTGGGAGTCAATTGTTGTCGAAGATGTGTTTATTGTGGTAACAGTGGGTAAACGCAAATTATTAATTAACGGCGTTTATATCCCCCCAAAATCAGCGAGCAGCGATTATGAAAATTATTGTAGTAAGATTGAAAAAATAAACGATTTTTATGAAGAAGTCGATATTTGTATTGTCGGCGACTTCAATCTACCAACAATTAATTGGGTATCTACAAAACTTTAACACTGGAGAGCTCACACCCTCTACTAATGACCTTTTCACCTCACCACCTCAAACATGGCGATTTTGCTGTCAGATAACAGTGAACAAAATGCGATTTTGTTTCGAGCGTGAGTAGAAAGTAGCTTTTTAATTTTTTCAATATCTGACCACGAATCGACATTCTTCAGCCAAAGGTTAATTATAAAATTCTAATCATTTGAATCTCGATGCACTCTGTTTCTTTCATATGTATATAAAAGAGAGGGATAGAAACTTATCAATTTGAAATTCGATTTTCGAATCCGACCTCGATTGAGAACAGTTCGGATACGCGTTATACCAAAAAATTCATTAAAAACACCCGAAAAAGTTTTAATTGCAACGTATTTTTTTTTCTTTATTATATTTTTATTTAACAACCGAAAATTAAAATGATTGTGCCTTTTATATAAAACAATTGATCATTGCTCAAATATAATAAGATTTTTCACCTTATTACTTATTGTAAATTATATTTACTTATTGTAAAATATAATTTTTAATACAGTTGCTCAAAAAGTGGTACTTTTTGTGGCTGCGTAGCGTGCGAGAAGCTCATTTTCTCGAACTAGTGCTTTTTACTTTTTAGTTCCAAACTATACTTTCGAAACGCAGTAACTGAGTTTCGAATGTCAGTGATGATGATGACGATGACGATGACGATGACGATGACGATGGCGATGGCGATGGCGATGACGATGACGATGACGATGGCGATGGCGATGGCGATGGCGATGGCGATGGCGATGACGATGACGATGACGATGACGATGACGATGACGATGACGATGACGATGACGATGACGATGACGATGACGAGACGATGACGATGACGATGACGATGACGATGGCGATGGCGATGGCGATAGCGATGGCGATGGCGATGACGATGATGATGGTCTTAATGTACCATATCATTTGTAAAGTATGGGTTCGTTCAAAAATAACTTCGAAGCAAGCATATTTTATCGCAATGATATATTAATTTGTTATTTTTTCGCAATTGCATTAAAAAACGTCGTTTACAACACGTGTAAAATGTCTTTTTACTACTCGTACCGAGTCTTGCCACTCGCTTTCAGCTCGTGGCAAGATACCTCGGTACTAGTGGTAAAAAGACATTCTTTTCACACTAGTTGTAAAATGTACTATTATAATTTCGCCATTTATCATAGATGCATATTCGAAACGTACCTTAAAAAATATCGAGTTCATATTGTAATTGTTATTTTCTTTTGCATATATTTTGTTTGGTGTTTTAGGAGTAAAAATATTAATCAATGTATAAACAAAATCTCGTAATATAATAATGTATTTATAAATAAACACGTCATGTATCTGCTAAATCTTCCAATTTGATCAAATAATGGCAATAACCGTGATTATAATTTCAATTAAATTATATTGTTATTCCTTTTTAAGCAGCACTGATCTATTTCTGATTAATAATATTATTGAAATCAACAACAAAGACTATACGTTGGAAGAAAAAACACAAAATGTCGCATATGTTCTCGCTGATGAGGTGAAAAGTTGTGTGTGCTACACGAGAGCAAAGTTTTTTGCATCTCGTGCTGTTGAGTCCCTCGCTACACTCAGGATTCTAACATAGAATCACTCGCTACGCTCGTGATTCAAACGTAGAATCCTTCGCTTGCTCGGGACTCAAAATCAGCACTCATAACAAAAAACAACTTTGCTCTCTTGTTGCACAAATAACTATTGCCCCCTAAGTAAACTTGTTCTGAACGCCGTTAATATGTTAGATTTAAAACAGTACAATACATTTCTGAATGTCAATGAAAGGATTTTAGATTTAATATTTGTGGATCAAGCATGTGAAATCTCTGTCCCAGAAATCGAATTATCTAATATAGACAGACACCACCCGGCTGTTCAATTCTGTGTCAACCTCGATCCTCTGCCTACTATTTCCATAAAGCGTATACCAAAATATAATTACTTAAAAGCTGATTATGATGTTGTAGTGCAAGAGGTAAGCAAAGTAGATTGGGATTCTGAACTTGCCAATTTGGAACCTAACGAGGCGATCGAGCAGTTCTACCATTTAATATTTTATGTTATTGATAAGTGTGTGCCCCTGAAGCGTATTAAATCTGAGAAATATCCAAAATGGTTCTCCTCTGCCCTTATGGCTACTCTAAAACAAAAAATTAAAGTTTGGCGTAAATGGAAAATATACAAATCTTTGACTGATTACCGTGAATTTTCGCTGCTTCGTACTCGTTGCAAAGTCTTAATGTTAAAGGATTATACTAATTATACTGTAAACACAGAAACGTCTTTAAAACAAAATATTAAAGCATTTTGGTCTTATGTCGCATCGCTCAAAAAAGACTCTATGGGCTATCCTGCGACGATGTTCTACGAAGATGATTCGTCGACAGGTGGTGAACAAATAGCCAATATGTTTTCAAAGTTCTTTTTGTCTGTTTTTGAACCCAAAGATAACTTAAATGATAACGATTTACTGAACTTTCCGGTATCTGATAAGGCCCCAAATTTGTCTGACATCTATATAAAAAATTGGGCAAGTGCGAGCCCGACTCGCGCATGAAGGGTTCCGTACCTATACATATAAGATAAGATAAGATAAAGATAATTTTATTGACAAAAAGGGTACATCAATAAATAGAAGTCCCTGACTTCTGAGCTAGGTGGGAAACCTGTGTTACAGAGGTCAGTGTCCTCTCCCATGTAAGTATAATAATTTAGTTACATTTTGTCTTATTAGATAGGTATACAAAAAATATATATATTTGCATGCTAAGTGTGTGTGTGTGTGTGTGTGTGTGTGTGTGTGTGTGTGTGTGTGTGTGTGTGTGTGTGTGTGTGTGTGTGGTGTTATAGTATCTATTGTTTAAGGTAGGATAGCTTCAGTTTTATCATAATCTAGCGACATTAACCAATTCTTAAGTTTAGTTTTACATTCATAAGTAGATAGGGGATACATGTTCAAAACTAAATTTATCTTATTATATAAGTATATGGCCATAAATTTCTCTTGTCTTCTGGCAGTTGTCAATTTACATTTAGGAGGTAAACAAATATTAGTTACAACACGTTTATTTGCGTTTTTATTTTTATCATAAGGGGTAGCTTTATGTTTCTTTACTACTAATAAAAATATGTACAATTGTCTAACAGTTAGTACTTGACATTTGTTATACAATGACGTTGTTGGGTATCTATATGGACTAAAAGTCATAACCTTTAGCAGTGATCTTTGTGCTCTTTCCAAATTTATCATGTGTGTTTTACAAGCACCACCCCAGACCACACTACAATAACCAAGAACCGACTGCACCAATGAATAGTACACAGAACGTAGTAACTCAAAATTAGCAGCAGTTCTTAATTTTTTAAACACCCATACTAGTTTCCGAATTCGTGTGGTGATTAGATCTAGGTGAGGTTGCCAACTCAACTTGTCATCAATAATGATACCCAAATATTTAATACTATTAGATTTAGCGATTACTGTGCATGTACAACTGGTCTGGATGTTACATGAGTGAACTTTAAGGTCGTAAGTGGGTTTGGTGAATTTGGATAATGAAAATTGCAAGTACGTAGTCTTAGATAGATTTAGGGTAAGGAGATTTACAGATAGCCAGTTGTTAATTTTACAGAGCCCCTCTTCAGCATTTTTATAAACTTCGGTCCAAGTATCTCCATAAAAGATTATGGCTGTGTCATCAGCATAGGTAAATATTTGTCCATTATCTAACGATAGTTGACACAAGTCGTTTATATAAATTAAGAAGAGGCTTGGGCCAAGTCGTTTATATAAATTAAGATATATATAATCTATAACAAGTTTGTTGTATGGGAGCCCCCCTTAAATATTTATTTTATTTTATTTTTAGTATTTGTTGTTATAGCGGCTATAGAAATACATCATCTGCGAAAATTTCAACTATCTAGCTATCACCGTTGTTGAGATACAGCCTGGTGACAGACGGACGGACGGACGGACGGACAGCGAAGTCTCAGTAATAGGGTCCCGTTTTTACCCTTTGGGTACGGAACCCTAAAAACCAGATGTCCTAAAAAACCTTAACAATGTCGATATCAACAAAGGCACTGGACCTGACAATATAAGCCCCGTCTTCGTAAATAAATCTGCCAAGGCGCTAGTAACTCCTTTATATATTATCTTTAATAAATGCTTGAGCTCGGGTATTTTTCCTGATAAGTGGAAAGTATCACATGTCACTCCGATACATAAAAGCGGTTCACGCTCCCAAATCACAAACTATAGGCCTATATCAGTGCAGTCCTGTATACCGAAAATATTTGAGAGCCTTGTTCATGATCTTATTTACCCAGCACTTCAGTCTAACATCTTGGAAGAACAACATGGTTTTATGAAAAATAGATCCACCATCACTAATCTTTTGCTTTACAGTAATTTCCTATTTGAATCAATGTACAGAAGACAACAAGTAGATGTAATATTTAAAGATTTTAAGAAAGCCTTTGACAAGGTCGATCATAAACTCCTCCTTGAAAAACTGGCGTATAATGGTATTCGCGGGAACCTCCTGCGATGGTTTGCATCGTACCTCTCAAACAGATTGCAAATTGTGGTTGCAAACGGTTTTAGGTCTGATTGTACCATAGTCACATCAGGAGTAATTCAAGGATCTATATTGGGCTCGCTCCTGTATACCTTATTTATCAACGATCTAAACTTATGTTTTAAAAATTGCTACTTCCTTATGTTTGCCGATGATCTAAAAATATTTAAAACTGTGAAATCGATTAATGATACCAGGCTAATCCAGGATGATCTTAATGAGTTCTTCGAATACTGTCATAAGAACAAACTACAGCTAGCAGGTGACAAGTGTTTACACATGACCTTTACAAAAAACAAAAAACATATTTTTGACTCCACTTACAGGTTCGGAAATTCATTAATTAAAAAAGTTTCTTCAACACGGGACTTAGGTATACTGTTTGACGATAAACTAGATTTTAAATATCATATAGAACGTATCACCTCCAAAGCTTATCAAATGCTAGGTTTTGTGTTGAGAACTGCAAAAGTCTTTAAGAAATCGTCTACATATTTGTTGTTGTATAAATCGCTCGTTCGACCACACCTCGAATACGGGTCAGTGATTTGGAATCCACTATACCTAAAATACTCAAAAGCCATAGAAATGGTGCAGAAAAAATTTCTGCGTATTTTACATAGACGTTTGACTGGCAAACAAATGCCCTATTCAAACCTACTACATCACTATAAGTTGCATTCGTTGGAGGCCAGGCGCCAATGCTCAGACGCAACCATCTTATACAACATCTGCAGCGGGCATTATAACAGTATTGAGCTGTTGGAGCGGATTCGCTTCAGGGTGCCGGCACGCTGCACCTCGCGCTCGGCCGCCACGTTTGCCGTCCCCAACGCTGCAAGTAACGCCGGGGTACGTGCTCCCTTACGTCGTTTGTGCAACACGTACAATAAGATGTTCACATCGGTGGACCTTTTCAAGTTAAGTCGACCCAATTTCCGGAAACAGATTCTGAACGTTCTTGCCTCCGAAAGTTAGTATAATGTCGTCATTACATGGTGCTCAGCATCACGCTCGTCTTAATTCTATAACTAGTAGGTAAAACTAGCTGGTGCTTCTTTTGTTTTCTGTCTTTCTTTGTTTTTGTTTATTCTAGCTTATTTATTTCGTGTTACTTAAATGGTTCACGCTAATTTACGAATTGTTATTGGCACAGTGTACCTAGAATGTATCGTAGGTTAAGAATATATTCATCAAAATGTGTCTTAGTGAGAGCTGTCTAGGAAATAAGTGCATGGTTACTGTTTAATTGTATATAGATTGTAAGACTATCCTGTACTTGTTTCTGTTTGATCTCCAATAAATAAAAATAAAAATAAATATATATAGATAAAATAAAAACCCAAATCACAGTCGCTCGGAAGGTTGCTGGATGGCAATGCTGATTCGCTAGGAAAAATAGTGGCCAGCCCTCACGTCAGCCGGTCACGGGTTGCTTCTATGAGCGCGTCGACAATTCTTTGAAGAGTCGCACATTTGGCCCCCACGGCCCCAGAGTTTCTAACTCAAACGCCGTGAATATGTAGCTGCTTCCACGGGCAGCATATTTACGACGCTTGAAGATTTCAGCAGGCGAAGCCGCTGCACCAGCACCATTCTTTGCCAAATGATTCACCATGTCTATCTTTTGGTTCAAAATACATCATCATCAACATATCAGCCGATAGACGTCCACTGCTGGACAAATGCCTCCCCCAACGTTCTTCACAATGGTCGATCTTGCGCCGCCCTCATGCAATTCCTGCCCGCGACTTCCCATGCTGCGTCTTCTGGTCCGCGGTCACCACTCAAGAACCTTTCTGACGACGCGTTTGGCTCGGTTTGTAGACACCTGCCTACTGAGCCGGCGGTCCCGGGTTCGAATCCCGGCCAGGGCAAATATTTGTGTGATGAACTCGAATATTTGTGCTTGGGTCATGGTTGTTCTATGTATTTAAGTATATATTTATCTATATAAGTACGTATATCGTCGTCTAGTACCCATAACACAAGCCTTCTTGAGCTTAATTTGGGACTAGATCGATTTGTGTGTGAGGTTGTCCGATATTTATTTATATATTTCTGCCCCAACGGCCATCGGTTCTACGAGCAACGTGAGACATACTTCTTCTTCATTTATTTGCACTTCAGTTTTGATTATTCTGTTGATGCTAGATTTATTTTTGTAGTAATTCATGATTGTATCATTATTACAAAGAGCCCTTTCAATTATATATTCTGTGTGAAAGTCGATCACTGAATAAAAAGTCGTTTTGTTAAGTTCAGTTCATCTCGACCGTCTTTAACCTTTGCTGAAACATCGCAAAGGCGCCTCGCGAGGAAGTTGCAAAGTATTTCCAACGCTGTTTAATTTGTTACTTCACGATGAGTTGAACACTTTGCAAATATTTTTCTTTCGATGAATTACAAAGTTTTGCTTTGCATCATATTTACTGAACTTTTTCAACTGTTAAGCAGTTTAAAATGGAAATATTTACCAGATTCTTTAGCTGTGTAAGTTAATCTCGAGCTCTTCGTGCAAGAAAATTCAAAGTCAGCAGCATAATATTCAAATTTAAACCCACAGTAAAACTATTTGTTTAATTGAATATGCTTTAAGATCTCAAATATTTTCAAGTATTTGACTTGAATGGAATGAGAAAATAAAACAGTTTCACCGTTTTTTTTACAAAGCCTCATCAAATTTAATAACCATCTTAGTAAAGTACAATACAGGCGTAGAACGTTTTCACCATTCGCAATGCTGCTCTGGGGAAATCCAACCACATGTGGAGGGGAATTCACTCATAAAGGGGATCCGAAGTGTCCAATAAAGCTATCCATTACATCCAAGATTGGGCAATAAAGTGAAGCTGTGATGTAAAACGCAGCTGTTCACAATGAATAAATATGTACAAATGGATCTCTAGAATACAATTACTTTGTAAATCTAGCAAGATGTCTACAAAAGGCTTTAGCTCGATTGCCTCAGCCTTTTTAAGAATTCAGACTTTGGAGTTTTAATTCAGACATCTTAGATCAGTTTATCTTTTAAAATGAAACATTATTCAGCTTGTTGCCTGATGTAAATACTTGTTTTTTTTGAGTAGGTACTTTTTGTTAAAGCGATTACAGGCACATTTGAAATAGACAAACTGTACATATGGCAACATTTACGTCTCGCAATATTTTTATTAAAAAGGGGCCATTGGCGTGTTCCGAATAGACACCCATCATCGATAAATACTTAAGTAGTGTTTTCTTAAAAATAGTTAACTAAACACACACATATATTTTACATTTGGATTGAACTATTAAATAATAAACTCATACCATTGTAAGCTTATGATTGATACGATGAATACAAAATCGCATGCGACCTTCTGAAAGTTTTTCCGTGTCACTGTATAAGTGTACCTACTCGCAGGCTCGCAGCGGATTAAATATTAGAATTCCTCTCGTTTCTGCAGAACGGAATTCTTCTGAATTTCAATTTGAACTCAAAGTTAGACAATGACCCGGGGAATCGAACGATTGAATTCCATTGTTTTTGGACATCCCCATGAGTAATTAAAAAGCGAAAGGCTTGATTAGAGACGGGCGTCAATTTATTGATTTGGAATTTATTTTAGGGCGCTACTGATAAATGAGAATTGAATAGAAACTGGGACCCAATTCGAGGATGCCGTTTGAGTGAACGCCAAACGTCAAATCTCTATTAGATAACAGTGATATCGCCATTGAACTGTCATTAAAATTCGATGAGCTTCAAGTGACATATCTCATCTCAATTTTTGGAAATACGAAGGCGATAATGATTGTCAAAAATGTTATTCATGCATATGAATTTCTGTTTTGAATGAAACGTAACGGACTAATTTCACGCACTACGCGGTCAATTTAAAGTATGCGCCTGTTATTTATGCCGTCACATACAAAGGAAACGAAAATTTAGCGCGTCAGAATTGACGAAGTTGCGATATTCTAGGGATATCGCCACTTGTCAAGTAGGCACACGTCAAAAGTGACGGATGGCGATGAAAAGGAGAGATCTCCATTATATCTCTAAAATTGGTCGAATACCCCCCCTGATCCTCGCAAACCCAATTTTGGCTTACGGCAGTTAATTACGGAATTGTAAAAATTCAATACCTATGTTATTGAAGTTATTTTAATAAGATACATTTATATAAAAAAAATAATAAGCATATTGGTTCTGAGCTATGTTTTTCGATCTTTGCGTGTTCGTGTGGTACGTCATTTATATTTTTGGCGCGTTTGGCGCCATCTACTTGAAATCTTCCCAGGTTCAGGATAGCAGCGGTGTCCCGTGTCCCCTGAATGTATGGCTAACACAGCCGTCATAAAGAAAACTGAGCAAGCACATTTGCTGCGCTACAGGATGAATAAAATGCTTAAAAAACGTGCACGGAATGATAACTCGTAGACTAATTGCAGCTATGCCATATCAAGCCACGAAAAAAGTTATGACTTAATAGTTATATTGTCATTCTATGATACAAATCCCCCATATTAAAGCTGTGTTTAGGATAGCGGCATCCCATGTCCCCTGAATGTATGGCACCAACCACAGCCATCATAAAGGAAATCCAGCACATTTGCTGCACTACAGGATGAATAAAAACATACAAAAAACGTGCACGGAATGATAACTCGTAGATTAATTGTAGCTATGCCATATCACGTCAAAAAGCCACGTAACGAAAAAAGAAGGTTAATATACTTGATAGCTATAAGATTAAACTTTGTTATTTCTACTCAACTCATTCTTAAGATACAACATTTCGCCAAATACGCGAAAGGTAATCCCCCATATTAAAGCTGTGTTCAGGATAGCGGCATCCCATGTGTCCCATGTCCCCTGAATTTATGGCACCAACCACAGCCGTCATAAAGGAAATCCAGCACATTTGCTGCGCTACAGGATGAATAAAAACATACAAAAAACGTGCACGGAATGATAACTCGTAGATTAATTGTAGCTATGCCATATCACGTCAAAAAGCCACGTAACGAAAAAAGAAGTTTATAACTTGATAGTTATAAGATGAAACTTTGTGATTTCTACTCAACTCATTCTTAAGATACCTACAACATTTCGCCAAACACGCGAAAGGTAATCCACCACTTCAAATCCCCATATTAAAGCCGTGTTCAGGATAGCGGCATCCCATGTCCCCTGAATTTATGGCACCAACCACAGCCGTCATAAAGGAAATCCAGCACATTTGCTGCGCTACAGGATGAATAAAAACACAATAAAACGTGCACGGCGTGATAACTCGTTGCGCGATTGTTTATTTGGCAATTTGTTTTAGGGTCAGTACCTAAGGGTAAAGGGGCAGAGATGCTTCAAATGGTACAATAGAATTATTAGACGTTTTATTCCTTTTTAAGTGTTGCGAGTCCGGTTTATTTATTCTAAAAAAGATGTATTTTTCACCTTAGACCTGAGTATATTTTAATAATATATACTCAGGTCTAAGTATAACTCGATATCGACCTACTCGTTCAAGGGTCATCACAGACAGACGGACTGACAGCAAAGTGATCCTATCACTTTTCTGTAAGGGATCCGTTTTTCTTTTGAGGTACAGAACCCTAAAAATCAAAGAAAAAAGTTTACAAATATATTAAAATCCAAAAAAATATAAAAAAAAAAAAAAACGCGCTAATAGATACTGTCGCTACAGGATGGCACAAGTGTATGCTCCAAGGATGGTACTTAAACATGCGCAATAAATTGAATGTACCTATTAAACATACTCTAGTAAAAGTGATTTGATATCAAAAAGAAGTAAGTGTTTAGGAGGCCTTAGTCCTTTAAAAAAATATTTTTTTCATATTATGAAAAATATATTGATAATTTAAAACAACTTTTTGAAGTGAATAATACTTTTCCCCAAGTTCTAGGTATAGTAACATAGCTATTTCATGCTTTCATTGCGTGCAGTAGAAAATAAGTTAAAACAACTAATTTTCCGAAATAGCCCTGTTTTAGGTAGTAACATCAATAATATGTTAAGAAACATGTTTGATCATAGAGAAAAATGTCTAAAACAATCAGCATTTTACAAAGAATAAGGCCTCTTAACCTTTTTCCCTTCCCCGGCGGTTGAAACGACCCCGAGCCTTAGCCAACAAAATACGACTATGCCAAAATTGCCGTTGATTTGTATCTTAATTTGCAGCACCACAGGCAAATAGAGCAAAGCTCTTCATTTATTACCGAAAGTTTCATTAGAGCAGGGTGACACTAATATTAAGACAAATGTTATCGTTGAGGGGGAAATAAACTGATTACGTGGTTTTAGAGGCCTTATTCCTTTCGAAAAATTTTTTTTTTCATATTATGTCAAATATATTGGTAATTTCAACCAACTTTTTGAAGTGAATAATACTTTTCCCCGAGTTCTAGGTAGTAACATAGCTAGTTCATGCTTTCATTGCGTGCAGTCAAAATAAGATGGAAAATAGTTATTTGTTATGCAAGGCTGCAAAGTTGTTATTTGGCGCGAGTGTTGAAATTGAAAGCTGAGCGTAGCGAGGCTTTCAAGACACGAGAAGCTAAATAATTTTGCAGCCATGCGGAACACACAATTTTTCACCTCACTACAGCGAAGAAAATGCAAGATTCAAGAAAAACAATTAAAACATAAAAATAATCATATCTAATTTTGCCTATTTAACACATCCAATTTAAAACATAACACACTCAAATCCAAACCAAATAAATACGAGAGAAGCACACATATAAAAAATTAAAAGCAATATGGCCGTAATTTGTATTATCGTCGTGTATATTTTATCGTTGAGTTTTTCTTAAGCACTGTTATATTACATTTGTATTTGAAACTACTTGACATATTCCTTGCGAATGTGGGAGAATGGCATTCTGGGAAGGATTAAATAGTTGGCCACTCCGAAGTATTTTCCATAACACTTGCTTTGGAAGTTATTGGACGATGGGATCCGAACAAAATTATTTCGGCTTTATCTTCTTTAATAACGCCAATAGTTTCGGTAAATTACTTATCGTCTCCAAATATTTATAACAAATGCTTTTTCGTTTTAATGCAGGCTTTTAGCATTGAATAACTACTCCAAATTGGGCTTAACTTTCTTGTTTTCGATATTAGTTATTTCGAACAAAAAGTTGTTTACGTGAATTGTGAAAACTTCCAACTTTTTAATTATTATTTTTTTTTCTCGGGTGCATTCAGAAATTACACTCTTATGTTCCAACTTTTATAACAAATAAATATTAAAATTGAATATATTTACTAGTCAAAATATGTAAATTAAACTGAAATACTTACTATTAATATATACATAAACATATTCAACATAAAAGAAAGTGTAGAAGAAATAAAAACTTAAAAATCTGTAACAACAAACCAGGTTTCTGGACGTGATATTGTAGGTGTATTTTTTTTTTAAAAGACGTATTCAAACGTACATATGATTTTAGCCGGCCTGACCAGATCGCCCTTTATTAGCGTGCGTTGATTGGTTATTCGAAGATTTATCGACTTATGAAATCAGTTACGCGTTGAAGGAGTCTTAAATATAAAAAAGTTACATGCACCACAGAGAATCAAAATCGTCGTGTTCGAAATTCAAATGACTTTTGCACGCTAGCGGATAAAATAGACTTTTGCACGCACATTTCGCCCTATAAACGGAGGTTTTCCGAGCGAGTGAGGTGAAAACTAATTTTCCGCGTGAATTTTGTCAATTTAGAGTACCTAGTTTTTGAAACAAACATCATCAATGAAATATTCAAACTGTAGGTTTCAAATATATACCAATAAATTCTAATAGCCCTGTTCTAGGTAGTTACTTCAATAATATGTTAAGAAACGTGTTTGGTCATAGTGAGAAATGTCTA
The DNA here is from genome assembly GCA_932273695.1 of Apotomis betuletana. Lineage (NCBI taxonomy): Eukaryota > Metazoa > Arthropoda > Insecta > Lepidoptera > Tortricidae > Apotomis > Apotomis betuletana. The sequence goes on along the minus strand of OW026303.1, from coordinate 21,081,109 downwards.
AAACAATCAGCATTTTAAAAGGAATAAGTACTCTTAGGAGATACTTTTGACATATTTAATTTAAAATTGTTTGATTTTGTGACATGTAATTAATTGCTATTTGTAGGACGATATTGATAAAAAAACCGGTCAAGTGCGAGTCGAACTCGCGCACCGAGGGTCCCGTACAATCACTTACCATCCTTAAGTGGTTATGTTAAGTTTGCACCTGGTATGTATAGCGCTCCATACAAATGAGGTGCAAAGTTAACGCAACCAATCCTGTTTGTTGTATGGGAGCGCCCCTTAAATATTCATTTTATTTTATTTTTAGTATTTGTTGTTATAGCGGCAATAGAAAAACATCATCTGTGAAAATTTCAACTGTCTAGCTATCACCGTTCTTGAGATACAGCCTGGTGACAGACGGACGGACGGACAGCGAAGTCTCAGTAATAGGTAGGGTCCCGTTTTTACCCTTTGGGTACGGAACCCTAAAAAGTATATTAATAGTATCAATTGATTTATAAAATTATAAAGTGCAATTTATACCTACTGACATTTCATATAATAAAATAAATAAGTAGGTAAATCTTATCTAATTATGCGCCAATTTCAGATACTGGAATTTATAACCATGACACTGTAAAGACAAGATAAGTTACCTATAGTTTGAGGTATTTATGAATTAAACCATCAATCCTTTTTACCAAATATTACATTGTGTTTGCAAAATACAAAACGAATCTGTTACAAGACCCAAAGTCAACAGATATACCACCACGCAGCCTAACCATAGCAACCAACCATTGGAATTTCCACATTTTACCTGTCATAACTCATGTTTGCGCATCCCCTAAATTTATATTTTAAAATGTCGAAACAAGGCAATCTGAACAATGTATGGGGGAAGTTAATATTGGTACGCTGTCACCTGAGTATGATCAACTACGGGCAACTTTGTTGTGTAATAAAGGTTTCGGGCTACGAGCAACAACTTTTGACAGAGGTATCCGACCGCGATACTCGGACAAACTTTACGGGCTCGTTACGTTGAATTTATTGAAATTTAAGCGATTAAATTGAAGGAATTTTAACTCAAACAGTTTGAATGGAATTTATATAGGTACATTTCAAGTTAAACCTTTGATGTTACAATTAATATCACGATTACATTCAAAGTAATGTATTGTAAGACGCTTGCAATAAAGGAAATTTTACTATTTTAGTTACTTTCCGCGTGCAATTCGTTTTATCGGGTTGGACGCTCTACTGACTCAATAATTTTCAATTTAATGGAAATGCTGGCAAATGAAATCGTATTTTTATGAGCACAGTAGAATTTCTTGTTATTTAAGCAAATCTCTTACTGGTTATAAAAGCGTCAAACTCAAATATAGCCATTGCTTAAAAATGTAATATGCTTAGACTACTAAATAAGTAAGTAAAAGTCGTTGACACTCAAGTAAAGTTAAGTAAAAATACGAAATAAAATCTAAATAAAGACACGATGTATTTAACGCTATATATATTTTTAGATGCAGTACGGGTCAAAACAAAATATCACGATATCACTGCCAATCACAGAAAAGAATCAAACTCGAATACTGGTTCAAATTTCCTTTCAGACAAGTTTTATTCAGAGTTTGAGTAAATAGGTAATGCAGACGGTAAAGGCTTCGGCAGCCGCCTCGGGCTAGATCAGGGGTACTCGAACTTTTTCTGTGCACGGCGCACTTACAGGTATAGTAAGGAACCTAGGTTTAGAACCGGCGCCCTTATAGACCATAAATTACTTTATTTCGACTAGCGGCTTCCGGAGATTGATGACTATACTGGCTAGCGACGGATGTGTGCGGAGAATAAAACAGTGCCCTAGCGGTTACTTTGTAAAACTACAGTTCTCCATACAAATCGTTTACAGAGTCGCTAACGAGTACTGTCACTGTAAACTCATGGTAAGGGTACTGCTCAAAATACGCTGACGGTGCGTTTACGAAACGTTTCTAGTATGACACGTTTTTAATGTATCCTGTCCACTCCGAGGCTTGACGTTGCAAATTCGCTATGACTCGTAGGTAACGTCAGGATTTATTTGTACATTTCTCGGCATAAGCGCACCATTAGTGTATTTTGTGCATCGGTTTTGATAATATGCGTTAAAAGCTTGATTCATGCGACACGTGTAAACGCAATGCCAGCGTTTTTCGAGCGGTGGTGTGTTCGCTTCTTTCTACGGTGCACCAGGGTGCTGTGGTTGAGGGTACGCAAATGGCGTATTTTTTTTACTTACAGTTGTGTAAGGGATGCAATAAGCTCAGAAGGTGCCAATTATTACCACTTATTACCTACCTAGTATTTTTACATAATTTTACTACTTTTCGTTAAAGAGAGTTAGTGTAGTCATACTTAACGATATAGCAATCCATTATTACGACTTCTATTAGAAAATGTTTTCCAAAAATTATACGTCTCCTTTCACATAATTTTAATAGAAACATGGCGAAACAAAACACATATTCTATACATATTTATGGTTGCTTTGGGGTTGCGAAACAGTATAATAACGCAGAAGAAACTTCATTTTGTTACAAATGAAGGCGTGAGGGTATAATCCTGGGGATATAACACGTAGACGTTGCGCGCAGAGCGAGAATGAGCGATATCCCCGTTATGGACATTATGAATAGCCCCGGGTTCAAAGAATAATTGGCTGCTTTGTATGCTTATAGCCTTGACCGTTTCCATCAATATTTCAATCTCGTTTCAATCTCGGCGCGCTTTTGTTTTCATTTATCGCTCTAGAGCATAAACAATAGAGACCGGACCGCAATACCAGCAGCATCGAAAGTTTGTGATTAATATCTTCGTACACTTTATTCTCCGCGGCCTTTTCAAATCTGATTTATTTAATTCCCCTCCTTCCAGCCTTTTAACGTTTTCTTCAACTTATGATAAAAGTGCCAAGGTCGAGGAGACGCGAAAGCCCTTTTTCATTCGATAAAGAGACAATAGAAAATCTCCGCTAAAAAAACTTTGGAAAGAGTTTTGATAAAAACAGTCGTCCTTTACAAAGTCGCGTCTAAGTTTAGCAGATGTCGCAGTATTCTTTAGATGTTCGCGTGTATAATTCATTTAAAACGTGACTGTAGCTTCACAGAAACATATTTCATGTTGTCCCTGCCACTTGCTGTATTCGTCGCGTAGAATGCTGCGTCATATGTGGAAGCTGGAAGCATTTCACGTTCGCTCATGCATGTAATTTAACAACTGAAAGATAGTACCTACGCAGCTACATGTATAGTATAGTATTATATAATCTGTGCATGTATGTATACCTATACATACATATGTGAGTGCTGCGGTACGCATGTGTCCCAACCTTTAACATTTAGTGCGTCCGTAAGGAGGCAATCCCACCGGGCGGGCGACTCGAGTAGCCCGCTCCGCTCGGTTTACGGCCCGCCTCGACCCTAACAAGATTCCCGCCGCTCGTTACACCAATTTATTACGCCCTTACAAGGGATTTATACTTTTTGTGGTAGTTTCGCCCACTAGCGCCCGCAGAGGACACTACTTACGCATACACGAGACTGCCTCATTTTTCCAGTCCCAGATGGCACATATTGGCCCAAATGACGTAATGAGAAGCACTGTGCTCGTATTCCGGACTCTTAAGTTGGCTTAATCTGGAGATACGTCCGGGGATGTGTTATCGTGAGGCATGATCTGGGATTAACTTGCCTCAAAGTTTCATCAATAAATTCTGATGATAAATTCAGTGTTCTTATAAAAATTATGAGTTGGAGATATAATATGTAAACTATAACTCCATTTTGGGTTGTTGTGTGGTAGGTCGTCTACTTGACTATAATAATTAGGCTTATTATTTTCGCGGCGACAGAAAAATTAAAGAGCAGCAAACTATTTGCAACTAAAATAATAACTTGTCAGCGATTAAATATTTTGGCAATCATTTATATTAAATGAGCTTTAAACTAAGGATATTTTAAAATTCAAATAATGGCAGCTACTTTAAGGTAGCAGAAATAATAAACAAGATTACTGAAATCATAGGCGAGGTACTATAAATAATGACTTGGCGACTAATTAGCAGAAGGATAACAAACTTTATATTAGTGGCAACTACAGGTCTCCATCTAAAAAAGCATTTTGGGCTTTGATTTGCTGGCAGCTTAAATATTAAAATGGGTACTATATAAAAGTAATGGGGAGTTATTTTTTTAGTTTTCGAAACCATAATTTAATGAAAACGGCGATAAGCGCGTTCGTTTGAAGTGGAGTGCGGGTCGTCGCGCGGCGTTAAGTTTGAAAATAAGCATTGCATTATCATAAGACTTGCCTCAGAACCGAAGCTGTCAACCCCGATTCCACGTGGTCTTGTCTGCTCTACCCCTAGAGTGTATATAAAAAGCCGGAGGCGCGGAGGGAGAGCAGCCCTCGCCCGCCGTGACAAAGCTCGGGAGCCGTGCGGAGCGGAGCGGCTGAGGCTGGTCGCCGAAGGCGACCAACAAGCCGAAGCTACGGAGCGGAGTACGGGCGACCGTGCTTTGCCACGCAAGGGCGGAAGGGCTGCACTTCCCGCAGCGCCGGAGCTAAGACAGAGTCTGACGTTTTTCGTACACATTGACCAAAATCAGAGCCACTAAATAAAACTATAGACCAAAATTATTATTTATACATGCAATTTTCAACTTTGATTAAAGCTCTTAAAGTGTCGCACAAAGTATTTTTTTTATGACCTTGATTTATTTTATATGCAATCTCCATTGAACAATTAGAGTAGGCCATTTTCAACTTTTTATCCGCTGTCATGTTTCCGCTTAATTAGTTAATTCAGTCGCCAAAACAATAACTCGATGCTAGTTTATATTGAAACAAAGCCGAAAATTGATTACTTAGCTGCTACTTTTTACTTTATACTAACTAGTCTCCGCAATTAGTCGCCAACTTATTATTTCTGCTACCCCCTTTAATTTTTTATAAATTCCTAAATCAGATTAATTTGTCGCCGCGTTAAATACATGCCTAATAATTAACTGATACAGTTCTTTAATCCTTAGATTTCCGCTGAAGAAAATGTCTTTATATTCATAAAGTTTATTTTGCAGAGACACTGAACATAAATGCTGCTGACGTTAAATTACCGCGACGTCGTACTTTTGAGACCTGCTACCGTCGCAGACTTAATAAATTTTACAAAATATCATTTTCCACATTATGGTGTATTTCTGTCTCAACTCTTAAGAGCGTTTTCCTGCTGAGCACAAAATGTTTGGATTATGTCATAGTTTTCTATATAGTTTTAGTTGTGACAGACACTTGGTCCATACGTAGGTACCTCCGTTAATGTTTGATATCAAATTACAAAATAAAATAAAGGCCTAATAATACTAAATACTCGATGTAAGGCTTCGGGTACAATCTGTTCATACCCGCCCTTTAAGTCCCTTCGAGACCAATCGACGTAATGAAAGTCCGTCCAAAAATGTTAAAACGTAAACGGGGTAATTAACATTATTTACGCTCCGTATTAAATTCGTTTTTATGACAATTACTGAGAATTATGCAAGTAATCTTAGTTGTCATCTAAGCAAATGTTCAAGATCGGCTGAAATAATAAAATTGGAATGTCACGTGACCGCCCTTAAGAAGTCTTTATTCCTGGGAATAGCTTTCCCTCTCCGTCCTGAAATTGGAAACTAGATACGCTGTCGTAAGGAGCTCGGGGTTAGCACTTATGGGAGATGAACTAGTTAGTACATGCTAGTAATACGTAGATGCCCTGACCTTCTTTGGAGCCGAAATAATCTGAAAACACGCGGTCGTTTATTGTAACTTTTATAATTGATCGAAGAAGTGTTTCCGTTTCAGATTGGCCAAAATTACTTGGTACAGTTTGTACGTCCGGTTGTTCTCGCCTACAGATTGCATTTCTCAACCGAATCTCATGATTTTTTTAGAGTACTTAGATTTTTAGTTTATTATGTCGATTCATTCGGTTTAAAGATCTTTATTTTCTAAAAAGAAAAAAATCACTTACCTACTAGTAAAAAGAAATTACAGCATGCATAAACTATAACAATCTAAGCTAGTGAGCGTAAACATTATTACTATTTTACAATAGCAAAATTATAAAAGTTACAATTGGCCGGTAGAATGATAAAAACATACAAAGAAGTTAGCTAGGTCTGTTTAGGAGCGCGCTGCACTGCTTTTCACAGTTTTTCGAAATCATTCTAAATAGCTGATATATACATAATACCAGGTAACCTCATACAAATCGATCTAGAATAGATAGCTAAATATATACTTAAATACATATATACAATTACAGCCATCTTGAAACAAAGTCGCGAGGTCTACAGCTTACAGAGCCACTTGGGGATAAATTCAATGTTTCTAACGACATCTGTGTTACGTCGTTACTATATGGTTACTTTAGCGATGTACCACTCACCACGCGCCGCAAGCCGCGCTGCTAGCCTACGCACCCGCTTGTTAGTGCTTAATATAACATTTGAGGGCTGCCCTCGATTTCGCTGGGATCCTACCATCAGATCCCGACTTGATGACAATTGGGCGACTTTAGGAGTATCATCATCATCATCTCAGCCATAGGACGTCCACTGCTGAACATAGGCCTCCCCTTTGGACTTCCATATATACCGGTTGGAAGCGACCTGCATCCAGCGCCTTCCGGCGACCTTTATAAGGTCATCTGTCCATCTTGTAGGTGGACGTCCTACGCTGCGCTTGCTGGTCCGAGGTCTCCACTCGAGCACTTTACGGCCCCATCGGCCATCTGCTCTGCGTGCTATGTGGCCTGCCCATTGCCACTTCAACTTGAAGGAAGGAGTATATATCTCTTAAATAAAAAAAAATATACATGAGAATCAGTGCACAACTGAAGGAAAAATCGGTGAACATACATTATAGAAAAACATACATACAGTCGAACATATAACCTTCTTTTTTTAAAGTCAGTTAAAAAGGGAGGACGGAATCAGTAGTGTTTTTTTCTGTGACAAAACGAAGAATATTCTTGAGAATTATCGAAGAAAAACACCACTCAAGTGTCAGTTAATAATATTAACTGACACTTGACTTGTATTATTAACTTAATAATAGACACTCACACTTGTTAACGTCCAATTTCCGAGCACAAAGCTATTTCAATAACCCGCCCCGACCTCCTAATGTGCTGATTTAATCACATCCCATTAAGTTATACCACAGCTTAATTAATAAGAGACCGGACACTAACAGGCCTTATTTATCTTATTAACGATCTAACCTAATTAAGTATGGGGGAATCGGGCACTCGCCACCGAATTACTTCCACAAATCCTTAAGTTGTGACCACACTGCTGGTTAGAATAGGCTGACGGTTCGTTTACGTAGTGGCGTGATGTATGCGTCACGTTTTTATATAACGTATATCGTCCGAACCGAAGCTCAAAACTGAATTATGTACGTTCATGATGTAAGACATCGTATACGCAACATCAAAAACCTCGGCGTAGACAAAAAACATTAAAATCGTGACGCAGAAGTCACGTGACTGCGTCAATTTTTTTTTGAACAGCGGTATTGTCGCTTATTTATACTTATTCAGGAAACTCTAGTCATAAGGCGAACAAGTACTCTCCAAAACCGAAAGAAAGTAAGAGATTTTGAAGCGCATTAGTTCCTTTTTTCCAAGAGTGTGTTTTAGTCGACGAAATTGGTCCGGTACGCGGTCACCACTCAAGAGCCTTACTGCCCCAACAGCCACAGGTTCTACGAGTAAAAAATATTACTTCGCATTTCATGTTTGGCATTAACCCTCCTGCCGACCGATTTCACAGTAGGATCCAGGAGTTTACAGTGACCGTACACGCTAGCAACTATATAAACAGTTTTTATGGAGAATAAAATTGTAGTTCAACAAATTTAACCGCTAGGAGCGCTGTACTATTCTCCATACAAATTGTTTACGCTGTCGCTAGCGAATACGGCCACGTAACCTCATACACTGGTACTGAAGAATCTATAAGTATAAGAAGGTATAAGTAGCGTACGCACGAATACGTAATCCTGAGATTGTTGGCGTAAGTTGTCTTTGTCGCAAATGGAGTTAAGGCTAATTACACTTGTTGGTACAGGATCATCATGATACATTTACGTACAAGTTACTTGTTTACGAGTTCAGGGTTCTAATTCGTTGAGGAATTGCGATGTGTAATGTAGAGATATCTCGGTTTAGAATTAGAACGTTAATTGTACACAAAATATGAAATACATTTTAACAGAAATGGGAACGTATCCCTTTAAGGGATCTCTTCCAATTAGCCTTTGAGTAAATTAGTGATACGAACATACGTAAGTGGTAGACAAACCACGAGACGCCACGCTCAATATATCAAAATGTTTATACACTGTGCGTTTTTCATTTGTACTTTCGCGATGTGACTCGTTATCGTGAATTTTTGGCCCATTAAAGTAGAAAGAAAGAGAATATTTGTCAAAATGTTATAACGGCTAAGCCGAATAGAGTACATGGCATACACATATGGCTAGCCCAATACCTATAACAGAGTTCTATATAAAAGAAATACGGTTATGACATTGTTCAATCAGTTAAATGCAAAACATGTCCTCTGTAATATTGATATCGATATAATAGCGAGATCTTAGGCGTATATCAATAGTAACATCGAATTTGAACCCAGACATTCAGTTAAGGGTGTTAATATATTAATGCGTAAGTAATTAAGCCGATGGCTTTAAGTAACGATGTTTACTATTTCGAAAACAGTAGTTACCAGAGATTAAGTTTAATGAATGGCTTCGCGATGCGTATTGAAATTTACCCTGTCATGTGAAACCGCGTTTCACTTATCAACGAATTAAGAACGTGGTTTTAATAGTTTTAATTTATTGATAATCGCGAAACCTAAAATATTTAGTATGTTTAGTTTCTTAATATTTATATAAAAGAATCGCTTACTCCTCCAAGGTAGAACAATTTTAATTTAAATAAATAACGATCGAGTTTGGTACTAGGCAGAGGAGGTAGCTCTTTTAATCAAATGGGATTATAGTACTCATACCTCCGTATATATAAGGTGGGAAGTACTAGTACTCGACATTGCAAGGGATATTTATTTTATGTTTCGTAATAGTACGTTAATTTACACGTCTATCGCAAATTTATTCATCCCTTATGAGAGGTATGACTTTTACCTTTATTAAATGGTATTTATATCATTATAATGATCATATAAAAAAATCTCGTAATGTAATGAAATGTAAGTCAATAGGATTGTCCCAGTACATGTCACGTGCTTTTGCAGGCAGTCAGGGGCCCAATTCGAGAATGCCGTTTGAGTGAACGCCAAACGTCACATCTCTATTAGATAACTGTTATATCGCCGTTGAACTGTCATTAAAATGCGATGAGCTTTAAATTGACATATCACATCTCAATTTTGGAAATGCGAAGGCGATAATGATTGTCAAAAATGTTATTCATGCATATGAATTTCTGTTTTGAATGAAACGTAACGGACTAATTTCACGCACTACGCGGTCAATTTAAACTATGCGCCTGTTATTTATGCCGTCACATACAAACGAAACGAAAATTTAGCGCGTTCGAATTAACGAAGTTGCGATATTCTAGGGATATCGCCACTTGTCAAGTAGGCACACGTCAAAAGTGACGGATGGCGATGAAAAGGAGAGATCTCCATTCTATCACAGAATAGATAATAGTACAAGTACAGAAGGCACACTACTTTGATCTTTACAAAAGCCGCTTTTTTTAGCCAAAAAAATATGATTTATGGCCCTTCTAAAGTCGTCGTCCCCAGCGCAAGCCAAACGGAACGTTAAAGCTGCGTGCCAACGGTAAAAATGAATTGGCTCGCTTGCCGCGTCGCCGAGAGCGAGGGCTGTCAACGACTAAAAATAAAAATGTATTTCCCATTTATTTCTTGCATTCAATATATCTCTATATTATAGTAATATATTTATATTCTTCATACATTATATTTATTATTTCATTATTTAACTATAAAATAATCAATCTCAGAATTTGGACGAATTGAATCCACAACCAGGCCGCAAAACATTTTAGCTTTATTTGTAAACATTTTAATACGTATAATATAATAAAATAATGCAACGAATGCGTTACCTTAACATGCAATTAAATTCTTGAGCTTCATTTTGTTTTTGCTTAGTTGTCCGATATTTATTTATTTGTTCATATATTATATTCATCACTACACACCTAGTATAAAACAAAGTCGTTTCCTGCTGTCTGTCTGTCTGCCCCTATGTAGGTATGCTTAGATCTTTAAAAATACGCACGGACGCACCGTGCGAAGCCGGGACGGGTCGCTAGTTACAAATAAAACATGTACGAAGGCGAACTTATCCCTTTTAGGGATCTCTTCCAATACATTTCTTTTAACTCTTTATTTATATATTTTATATGATGATGATGATGATGATGATGATGTCCTCCCAGACGTATCCGTCGACGGCGACATCCTAACAAGAACGTATTTTACGTTTGCCTACGCGCGTGAGCGCGGGCATGACTAGCAAACCCGAATTTGGTTTTGAAAGTGCGGCAGCATGTAGCACAGTACAGGTCCCCATCTGTGTTATAAGTGTAGTGGTAGGAGGGCTTGGGCTGAGTTTTACGGAGTTGACGTTTGGCGTCAAGGTCTTCAAGACGGATGCGCTCAAAGTTATCAAGACCCGCATTGACAGCATTTCGCCAATCCAATCTGTGAGCAGCCAGCTTCTCCCACGATTCACATGGTATGCTCACTACAGACAAATGACGTTTCACGACGTCCCTATAACGCAGGTATTGACCTCCAGCTTTACGTTTACCTGAGGCTAGCTCAGAGTAAAAGATAGTTTTGGGCAGCCTGGTGGGCTCCATACGTACAAGGTGCCCACACCAACGCAGTTGACCCTTCATGAGAAGACACTCCATACCAGGCAAATTAGTACGACGTAGAACCTCCGAGTTTGGTACACGATCTTGCCATCTCAGACGAAGAATTGCCCGGAGACACTTCAAGTGAAAGGCGTCAAGACGTTTGATGTCCGTTTTGTACAGACACCAGGTTTCGGAGGCATAGAGCAAAAGAGGCAGAATAATTGCCCTATATACGGCAACTTTTGTGTGTAACCTGATGTCGTGCGATTTCCATACTCGTCGGTTTAGTCCGCCAAAGGCTGCAGCGGCTTTTGCGATCCTAGAAGAAATTTCGGACTCGAGACGGTTGTCGCTCCGCAAAAGACTTCCAAGGTAACGAAACGTTCCTACTTCGTCTAACGCGTTACCCCTAAGATAAACAGCAGCCTCGTCCGTAGATTTCCCTCTAGCGGGTTGCTTTAGAATCTGGGTTTTCGAAGCGCTTATTATCAAGCCAAATTTGCGACAAGATTCGTCTAAACTGTCCAGATAACTTTGTAGAACCCTTAAGCTATCAGCCATGAGACAAACATCATCGGCATATAGAATTTCAGTTACGGAGACAGATTGTACTTTGCGCTTAGCTCTCAGACGCGCGAGGTCAAAAATACTTCTATTTTTTATTTTATATACTTACTTATCAAACTATCACTCAATCGTTTATTCATTACTTACAAGTAATTTTACAAACTTGATATCAAATATTATTATAAAAACCTCTATGATTGTTGATTTAGTAGTAGACATACTTATTTTACTAGAATTTAAATTGACAAATATCAGCAAATAATCAATTCAAAATTACATAAGTACTTAACAATTAAAATTGATCTGAGTAACCAGTGTTAAACATGGAAGTAGATACACCTGCAATATGTTTTTTATTATTAATCAGTAACCACTTATTATATATTATGTTAATTTTTTTACCTATCGGCATCCTTCGGACGTGTTGGGAGAACGAAAAACGCGTGATTCCAATTTCGATCATTGTTCCTAAAACCCGCTGCGATACAATATCTTTTCGCTGTCTTTTTACTCATTTAAACACTTTATATTATAATATAAAACTGGTATCAACAGATGAATGAGGAACGTTCACTTGCGACGTACATAAATCGGAAGATCGTGCGCGCGAATTTCGTGTACATGCGTTCCGAGACAGTGCGTGGTAGCCACTGAATAGTCCCCATGCATGAGGCCACCGGCATGTACTTGTAGCGGGAAACGTTAATCGCAGAGTGCGCCCCGCCTGATTCTATCTCTAAAATTCGTCGAATACCCCCCCTGGTTGTATATTTTATTATTTTGCGTGTGAAATTCGATAGCTACAAACATTTCTCATGTATTCATTCTATTTGCTATGAAGGTAACGATAATCTCATCTTATTTATCGCAGTTGAAAGTATGGTGACGCGTATTAGTACCGCGTCGAGTACTAATACTTCCACCTTATGTACATTTGAAAATAGGTACAACATAGTGGCTCCACTTCGCCTGATGGTATCCAAAAGGGGAGCTCAAGTCGCTATAGCAACTGACAAGAAACCAACGGTGCCGTGTCAGTTGGCACTGTCATGCTGGCCCGAGAGATGGGTCCTAACGCTTCGTTTGAAGTGTCCCACCTAGGTTGTAAATTATCATTTGTAAGTTTGATTTAATTGTAAGATTACATATTCCGAAAGCTATGAGGTGTTGGATTACCCGTTACAACTTTTATTACCGGTAGGTCTCTAAATAGTTTAAATAATAACTTTTAACTGTTACTCAAGTGACCAACCGTCAACTTAAGAAAATCAAGTGGAATTGCATGCAGAATTGTTAGTAGAAAAATGACTTATGTGTATACAATTGAAAATCTTAAGAGAAGTGCCGTTTTAACCTAGTGCGTCTGAGTATAAACGAGGTTACGGCTGTACCTCTTATTCCATTGCAATAAGATGAAAAACTGTATACTTTTTTAACCTCGATGGTGCTAAGTTTCGCGGGCGCGCTGCCAACATCCCCCAAGAACTTTTCTTACTTTATAAACGGATTTTTTATACCCGACTCTTTTTATTGCAGTTTCTGTTCGAAATTCAGTTGACGGCGACGATATACGGGTGATGATATAATTATATTGCAATATTATTGAGTTATATATTATGATACTGTGATACAGTCAGCAGCAGACGTTGCTACGCACGCCGAGTACGAAAAAATTGATGTACACGAACTCATGTAGAGTTTTAATTTACAATCTAGGGAATCAGGGTTTATTATGGACATGCTAGAATACTAGTTACTTCAGCTGCTCTGTATATAAATACATCATCATGATTTAAGAGACTTGAAGTTGAGCTTAAAGGATATATATAAAAGTTATATTTTTAGAATGTTTGGCTTATTTATATATAAAATAATAATTGTTACAGCTTTTCATTTTAGTCGCGGTTTTTCATATTTTATTTGTTAAAAACTTGATCCACGAATTGGTTCATTTTATTTCATACAGCTGCGGGCGGTGCGCTAGTGTTATCGCCAGTTATTTATTTTCCACGTAAATAAAACATACGGCTTCGAAAACCGCCTAAAATAAGATATCCGCTCACAAAAACATGGTAGGCATTTTTTTTTACCTTTTATTATACTTCCTCTCAAACACTTTAACTCTGTAAATGTCTGGTTAATATTTTCGCCGGCATAAATATCGGTTATTTTCTTTTCTTCTAATATCCGACAAAAAACGGCCGTTCCGCGAGGAATCCTATACGTCTGACGCATTTGTCTTCCCTTCGTCGTGTTTTATTATTTGTACATGTAAAACAATTTTGCGTGCGTAAAAACGTCCATGGAAAATCTCAACGGGAACTCTGCCATTATGAGAGGTAAAAAGGTTTTTCATAAAACAGGATCTCGCCAAGTTGGGATGTTGAGTTTCGTTTACCGGAAATTAGGGTTTTTCAGCGTAGATTGCTCAAAGCGATAACGAGCTGGGTTACTCCGTAACTTTCAAAATGAAAGCGATAATAATACTCCCTCAGATTTTGTTTGTTGTTATTTTTTGTTGATATAATAATAAAAGTTTTTTAACTTTCAGTGAGAGTTGAATTCTTGGAAAGTTAAATTATGTGAAAGCGGAGTTTATTAAGGTTTAATTGTGTTCTGAGAAAATTTCAATGATGAAACGATTCCACAAAATGTTTTCGACCGATTAGATTATTATATGAATATGAAGCTTTATTAATGTTTCCTGGTAAAAAATATATGAAGAATATTGTGTTATCACTTTACACCTTTGACAGCTTATAATGTAGGTACAAACATATCTAATTATACTTTCGTTTCAAAGTCTTTATTTTCAGAGGCGCGATAACTAATACTCTAACACTAAAGTAAATTGAAAATTGTATACTATACACCCCCGACACAAGAAGGAAGTTGGTCATCACGAGATCCTCATTCGTAGAGTGATATAGAAAATGCTACTAAAACTGAACATAAACACAAGATTTGGAATTCCCAGCTTTAATATTGGCTGAGATATTATCACTTGTTCAATTAAAGCTTGGAAACTACTGGTCCTTTTTCCACCAAACATTACTAAGAACCATCTCGACGGACATGTATTTCGATTAAAAAACTGCACTCAAATTGGACCATACACATGTTAAACTTATAATACTTACCCCTCTTTTTTCGTCGGGGATTAAAAAAGCCTGAGTCGTAAACTCGACGCTTGTGTTGTTTAACAACGTCACAACTCAGTAGTGTCGACTAAAACATTTTTTGTGTTTTGGAAAGTCATGTACATTTTATAAAGGTTAAAAGTTGTGATTTTACATGTGTCTCACAAATAATTTTAAAGCTAATGAATTAACATACGATACCACCGACCACCTTCACACACTCAATCAAATTGTAGAAAAATATTGTGAATTTAACTCTCCATTATATCTAGCCTTTGTGGATTACACCAAAGCCTTTGACAGCATCACACATTCCGCCATCATAGCCACACTTCAAAATCAACATATTGATCCGATTTATATCAATCTGGTGAAAACTATATACAATAACAGTACAGCAGACGTTAGACTTCAGTATTCCGGCCAGTCGTTCCATGTGCAGCGAGGTGTCAAACAGGGGGACCCGCTATCTCCGAAACTATT
Organism: Apotomis betuletana; assembly: GCA_932273695.1. Taxonomy (NCBI): domain Eukaryota; kingdom Metazoa; phylum Arthropoda; class Insecta; order Lepidoptera; family Tortricidae; genus Apotomis; species Apotomis betuletana. The sequence goes on along the minus strand of OW026303.1, from coordinate 21,065,974 downwards.
TACAAGCACACTCGAAGAAGTCTTCAAGAGCCTGGCAGTTTCCTGGGAGGCAAAGGGAATAGCAGTTGGCGATAGAAGGCTTTCAAACCTTCGTTTCGCCGACGACATCGTTCTCTTTGCTTCTTCTGCAGACGAACTTCAGCTAATGCTCCAAGATCTGAGCACAGCAAGCCTTCAAGTTGGACTAAGAATGAAGCGTGCTAAAACCCAACCCAAGTGATGACCAATAGCACGAAACGTAGGGTCGAGGTAGATGGGCAGATCATACAGTATGTCGATGAGTAGATTTACTTGGGCCAGCTAGTCTCTTTCAGCAACAGACAAGATAAAGAAGTTGAACGCCGCGTCCAAAATGCCTGGAAGAGCTACTGGTCCATGAAAGAGTTCATGAAGGGAAACCTTCCACTGTCACTGAAGCGAAAACTCATCGACATGTGTATTCTGCCTGTCCTAACCTACGGTGCTCAAACATGGTCCCTTACCGATCAAAAGTCCAAATTGAAGGTTTGCCAACGGGCCATGGAGCGCAGCATTTTAGGGGTGAAAAGGACGGATCGTGTCAGAAACACCACGCTGCGCTCCAAAACACGCATAGCTGACGTAGGCAATAAAGCAGCCAGGCTCAAGTGGGATTGGGCAGGCCACGTCTACCGTATGAACCCGGAAAGGTGGGCCAGCAAAGCCACCAAGTGGGTGCCCCAAAACGGGCAACGTAGAACTGGCCGGCCCAGACGGAGATGGCGGGATGACATAGACACATTCCTCAGCAACTGGCCGGAGGCAGCGTCAGACAAGGACCTGTGGAAATCAAAGGGAGAGGCCTTTGCCCAGCAGTGGGACAGTCCTATAGGCTAGATTAAAAAAAAAAAAATTAAGATACGAGTATTTTTAAGAATGTTTTGTTATGCCTCAGTCTCAGAGTTGATAAGTCACTAGACTCATTTCCATTGATTTTTTATTTTTCCTGATTTCTTTAATTTTTCTTGAGTAGGTGGGTGACCACAGTAAACTTTACTGAGATTCATGACGAACAATCAATACATATACTTATTTTAATAATATGACCATTTGCGAAAAAAATATTGACTAATGGGCTTCCTTCCGCTTTCTTCTCAAGTCTCAACTACCAAAAAAAAATATTAACACACTTTCGGTAATTCCTGCACAAAAGGTGCAAATTCTTTCTTGTCATTAATTAATTCAGGATGCCATTGATATTGAAATCAAATGAACCTGCCATGGACAATAATCATCGTATGGCATGTTCAACAAAGGAGGACGCGTTTTTCCCTCATATCCATTGTTTTCTCCGAGAAGAACTCCATAGGTTAACTTAATTAAGGTACCTAATTGTTTCGGGGCCTATTACGAAGGCGTCTATAATATGATTTCGCTTGGAAATGTGAAGGTTCGCAAAATTGGCTTGTCTTAATTGACTTTGTAAAACGTGGGCCACATTCAGTGCCCAATTATTAACAAGGTAATTAATTAAATTTGTGGGTACCTAGTTCTTTTTGAATCTTAAAAATAATTCCCCTACATTTTAACAAGTTTTTTATTTAACGCTGGTAACAAGCATCAAAGTAGTCTGTAAAAGGCGCTTTTAAAGTTTCTAGGTCAGATGGATTAAGTTTCTAGACATAAACTATGCATGAAGTCTGAAAAGGTGATAGAACAATAATGACATGAGTATAACTTCAGCAATTAATTTAATGAAAATGTGAAATGTTCTAATTAACGCTACCGTTTTTAGGGTTCCGTAGTCAACTAGGAACCCTTATAGTTTCGCCATGTCCGTCTGTCCGTCTGTCCGTCTGTCCGTCCGTCCGTCTGCGGCTTAGCTCCGTGATCATTAGTACTAGAAAGCTGAAATTTGGTATGAGTATGTGTATGAATAACGCCGACAGAACTGTAAAAAAAAATAAAAAAAAAAATTTTTTTTTTCGGGTACCTCTTCAACACCTAAAGTGGGGGTGATTTTTTTTTTCTTTTCAACACTAGTGTGTGGGGTGTCGTTGAATAGGTCTTGTAAAAATAATAGGGGTCTTCTAAAATTATTTTTTGATAAAGTCAGCAGTTTTGTAAATATTCTATCCAAAAACAAAAAAAATAGTGCCCCCTCTAACTTTTCAACCACAGGTCAAAAAAAATCGGAAAAATTCATGTTAATGAGGCCTTATAAGTACTTTCAATGAAAACTATATTGAACAAAATCGGTCGAGCCGTTTTTGAGTTATCGCCAAATTTCATATTTTTTCTTTAAAAGGTCGTAAGTTGACTTCCAGAAGGTAATAAGTGATTACAGTTTCTAGGGCGTTTACGATCTTTTTATAGAGCTTAAAATCTTTTTTAACGTAAACCTCGGGCTTAAAACAGCAGTTTATTGTGAAGGATGAGCAACTACGGAACCCTACACTGAGCGTGGCCCGACATGCTCTTGGCCGGTTTTTTATTCTACTTCCGCCATAGTACCTATACCTAAAAAAAATACAAATAATACGTAAAAAATACAAGTAAAACGAGTTTATCAGGAAACCAGGAGAGTGATTTGTCATTTTGCTTAATAAATCTTAGCCAAAATTATGAGTACGACACGCCCTGTAGGACGGCCTCCCGCCAGGTGGACCGACGACCTAAAAAGAGTGGCGGGAAGCGGTTGGATGCGGAAAGCTGAGGACCGGGTATGGTGGCGCGAACTGGGGAAGGCCTATGTCCAGCAGTGGACGACTCCGGGCTGATGATGATGATGATGATGAAAATTATGAGTTGCCTACGAATGGTTTCAAAAAGGCCACAATAACTCTATAGTATGGTGACAAGCCTCTTTCAGGGTTTAGCAGTAACACAATGGTTTACTGCGAAGTAAGACGCATATTGCTTGTATCTGTGGGTTATCAAAGGATTTTTAGAGTCCTGTTTACCAATAAACTATGTTCTTATACTTGCAACTAGATCTTGTTTAACTTACTTCAAACACAGTTTTCCGATATTACGACACGTTTATTGTATCTATGATAATACCCCCATACCTACGTCCTACCCCTACCTACCTCACTTTTAATTCTAATTATTTAATCTGTGATATCGTCGGGGATACTGCAATACCGCGTAAGTAGCAAGCGTAGATACGAATCAATATTCAAACAAATGCTAAGTATTTTATTGAAATGAGAACTTTATCGACAGCTGTTATTTACGCGGTATTGCGCTATCCCCGACGATATGTCCACTAGCGATACTGATTGCGATATTTCAATCGCCAATTTCGGCTTGAGTTCTCGATTTAGTTACACTGTTCCCATTCCCACCCGTATTTAAAGAAAACGTGGCATAAAACAGCACAGTCGGGTCAAAACATGGATGGGAATGACCAATACGAACCAAGTGGTGGCTTGAAACCGTGCCAGTACCGATTACGGCTCGCCGCGGAGGATCGAGGCAATTTGGTAACCGAATATCGCTTTAAGGCGACTCCGTACGTGGAATGGTGATTTTTAAAGTCCTAAGGCTCGTAATCTAGCCAACGGAAAAATCTGAAAAAAATATATGTTATTTTTGACTATTTCTTCTAAAAAATTATAGTTGGATTTTTTTTTAAAGCAATAATTACTATGGAAAAAATAATGTTGAAATAGGGTCGTTTTCAATTTTCAATTCCCTAAGGCTTCTAAACTACAAATGATATTTACACGGCTCTTTCGCAAGAATATTGACAATTCATTGATCTTTAATCGTATTGTTTAAAAGTTTGTAAAATGTAAATTCGGTCTAATAAAGCATCAAAAAAACTGAATTTCCGCGAGCGCGGCCGTGCCCGGGCTGCGAGCTCAGTGTAAATCTAACCGTCGAAGGGGAAGGCTGTGTCACTTGCTTTCGCGATCCATCTAGTTACGGAAAATTGTTATAGTACCGGATACCGCGGAGGTTCGATCTGTCTTCGTGCGTTTGAAGTGTATTTTAAGAGAGTGTAGTTCGTTTTTTACGACTACGCTATGCGACATAACAAAAAGCACTCATTTTCATATAGAATTAAATGTAACTGTTTTTTTTCGTATTTAGGTATCTATTAATTTTAAGTACTTATAAAAAAAATTGTCATAGCTTAGCATTCCCGGACACATTTGGATACTTAGATATTCTCAGTCATGGGCCCACACCAGACAGGATTCCCAGAAAATAACACTTTTGGTGTGGGTTTTAGGGCCCTTCTCTGTGTAATATTAGAGTACCGTAGGTATTTCGGTTAGTAAAAAATTCTGATAATACAGATATTTAAGTATGATAACGTCTAATGATCTTTATTAATTCAACCCTAAGAGATATGAATATCGTAATGCAGAACAAGTATTGTTCGCTTGAATACCATTGTAATATTCGGTAAAACGCTAATTTACGAATACGAATATTTATTGTAAGTATTCACATTCGTTGCGTCACTAGTACAGTACATGACATATGATATAAAAATACATTATCAAAAATTACAATAATTTTCTAGTTCAAGAAGGCAAGTGACAATCTGGGCATGAGGGCTTATTTATGTAAATATAGTCAGAATACATATTTGCATCAATAAATTTCCCACTTCATATTTAAATCTAAATGAGCGTTAGTAATTATTGACATATCCGCCGGGCCTAGCTAGACATACCTAGCCTGGCCATAAGTTCTGTTCCAATTGTTTACCGTTTATAAAATAAAAACCTGATTTTTATTACATATCGTTTAAAAGCCATATATTAATGATCGGATTACAGTTGAATTAATGAAAAAATATATAACTTTATTTAGACTCATCGTAATGCCCAGACTTGATTTTTGACTAATGCTCAGAATTTTTCTCTCTAAGTTTGCCAGAGGGCAATGAAACGATCTTGGATCAAATTAATCGATCGCGGAAGGAACGCCAAAACCCAAATAGCTTACGTAACTCAGACAACCGCTAAACTAAAGTAGGGCTGACACGTTTGCCGCATGTCAACCGATCTGCAGATCAAGAAATCTACACCCACCCAATAAAATTCGGAACTTCTAAGTTAACGTAAAAAAAAGATACGGCTCTTTATGCCGCAAAAAAAACGTATCTACGCTGGAAAGGAAAATTATCCAAGAGACACGGAGCTAACTTTACAGGACATCTAAAAAACTACGAACTTTAAAAAAAAAAAAAAAAGTTTTAAATATTCTGTGGACCTACTTTTTAAATGAAGCATTTATAATTATAAACAACATCATGTTCCCTACATGTCGCTTTTGTTATTTTGTCTATTAATGGAATAATTTAAAATTTAGCATCGCTTACGCAAAATGGCTGTCAAAATAGAATTAGGTAAAATTATCTAAACGACACGTTTCCCGAGATATTAGGTAAAATAGTATAATCTACATTTTACACAACAATCAACACAGTAAACAATATCTATGTGCATACGATGCTCATTTTATATAAACAATATCATGTTTTTTACATGTTGCTTTTGTTATTTTGTCTATTAATGGAATATTTTAGGATTTAGCGTCGCTTACGCAAAATGGCCGTCAAAATAGAATTAGGTAAAATTATCTAAACGACACGTTTCCCGAGAAATTAGTCAGGTAAAATAGTATAATCTGTTACACAACAATCAACACAGTTAACAATATATATGTGCATGCTCATTTTATAGTCAGGTAAATACATATGTATATAAATGTGCATAAATTAGCATGAAATAAATCAAGAAAAATTATCTAATCGCCTTTGTAGGAAATATTTCAGACATGAAAAGCTATTTATCGTACAATAAAACCTCACGATTAATGTTTTAATTAGAGAAAAATATGTATTTTCAAACATTAAAATTAATGAAGTGACATTTAAAGTTCTCTAAGACAAAAACTTATGGTCCAACTACGCAAATACAAAAAAAACTGCTTTAGGAATTAAAGATTTATTCATCAGATATCACGTGAAATTTCAATTTTATAAATTTTTATGTGTGATCTGCTGAAAGATTTCCAGTAGTTCTAGACCAATGTATGGTAGCAAACGATAGCTATGACTAATGAGAACAGCACAAGAGTTCTCAAGACTGCAATCACTCGGTACTCATTAAGGAATTTTAAATCACGAACTACGTGAAATTTCAAGTTTTACAATTGCAATGAGATAATATCCTATCCTAACAAGAATAACAAAACTACCTACAACTCTGTGTGGTATAAGTGACGTCTCGTAAGACACTGTTTGAGTGAGATGGCGTTTGGGTCCATCAAGCGAGTCCAAAGTAATGCCTTAGCGCCACAGACACAGATTTACGCCGCAGATGGGCGATAACGGCCTTTATAAATATATTGAATTACTACTAAATGTGTGATATTTTATAAAACAGAACCGGTAAATTTGTCTAACTACCAATTTAACGAAAATATTTGTTTTTTAGTACATTCTATGCGACAAATACGACTCAATTGTCATTCAAGCAATTCAAGATAAGCGACAGTAGTCGATCAAAGTCATATTAGGTAAAAAAGGATAAGCGACAAGGGTTTCATAGTATCAAAGCAGGTAAATTTGGATAAACGCCAATAGTTAAGATAGTTAAGATAGACAATCAGGTAATTTATCTAACTATGTTATTTTTTTTATAGAATCTTATATCGATTCTGTTTAATAATGTGGAAATACCACATTTTTACTTTTTGGCTAATGCGCATAAGCATTTTAAACACACATGACATGACACAGAGGGCGCTCCAGTAGCGAAGAATTATGGAATCAAAGATTTAGTGTGATTGACGTAACGATACGATAGCTCAGTTGGTAGAGCACTACGCCGGAAACTTAGGGTCGCAGGTTCGAGTCCTGCTTACATTGCAGTGGATCACATTCAATTTTTCTTTCATAATTTACCTTTATGTTAATTTTATCATAAAGACATAGGTAAAATGCCTCAAACGACATTAAAATATATTTTACGATCAGATAAAAACAGTTAACCAACAAGTGCAAGGTTAGTTGCAATAAAGAAAATTATCCAAGTTGTTTGATCTGTTTTGACAAATAAGTAAAAAAGCTCTAAGGTTCATTATTATGCAAAAAACTTTTTATGTTATCTCCATTTTGCTAAAAAAAACTCAAAAATCAAGTCGTTTAGTAGAAAAAAAAGTAGAGATTCTCTAAATCACCGACGGGATAAGCGACACAAAAGTCGTCAGAAAAATCTGCCGATCCCAACAGTGTGTATAACTCAATATCCCCAAAAATGTCGCTTAGATAAGTTCTCCTTTCCAGCATCGGCATATTTTGACACTCAAGTAAATTAACATTTATAGGGTATCCATTGACCTTGAACATTGAAATTAGCCAAAAAATTCGTCTAGTAAAATATCGTCAATATCAACAAGTATAGGGGAAAATCTGAGAACATTACTAATGTAGTCATAAAAAATTGGGCAAGTGCGAGCCCGACTCGCGCATGAAGGGTTCCGTACCTATATACATATATATAATCTATAATATGTTTGTTGTATGGGAGCCCCCCTTAAATATTTATTTTATTTTATTTTTAGTATTTGTTGTTATAGCGGCAATATAAATACATCATCTGTGAAAATTTCAACTGTCTAGCTATCACCGTTGTTGAGATACAGCCTGGTGACAGACGGACGGACGGACGGACGGACGGACGGACGGACGGACGGACGGACGGACGGACGGACGGACGGACGGACGGCGAAGTCTCAGTAATAGGGTCCCGTTTTTACCCTTTGGGTACGGAACCCTAAAAACTATCACTGTTTATAAGTAGGTAAAGGACGTAAATCCGTTTTCCAACGGTAAAGTTGAGTTTGTCGCTCTATTATTTATAGTTTATCTTTTCATTAGAGCAGCATGACCCGGGGGATAAAGCTGTACCTCCACTACTACTTATGTTAAAATATCGGTTCATCCGCTGGGTCAGGATATGATTTATTTATTAAAAAACGGTATTTTTTATTTTGCATGATTTTACACGTATAATCAAGAATCTTGTCGGCATTTTAACTATTTTTGGTAGGTACCTACACATCCAAAAGAAACTAAAAAGTATTTTTCGATGCGAGACTTCCAAATGGCCAATTTCACTTATTTTTTTGGAAAATAGCTTTAACGCATTTTATTTTTAATATTCTACTGTAGTGGGTAAATAGATATTTAGTAATCCGCAATAATTATATCATTGTTTAAATGATTTATTTTACTTCGAGATTTTTCAATGCCTTAAATATTATACCTATAAGGTTTGTTGATCTTCAACTCTCGCTCGGACTATGCGAGTGTATGAAGCTGCTTGGACGCCACTCAACGAGATTATGAACGAAGTAATGTTCCGGGGGCGCACGGTCGGCGGGGGGAATAACGTTAGGCTCCGCCCAGATCCTCAAGGACGTTGGGATTAGGAGTCGCCTTAAACTGTGTAAAAATGCACAAAATATGCCCGCGGGCATGATCAGAAGCACTTTGTGCACTTACACGCTTCGTCTCATGTGTGGTTTCATGTTACATTCAATATTGTAGTTTGGATACAGATTCAACTTAAGTTTCGCACGTTTTAGTACTAGAAAGCTGATTATGGTATGAGTATGTGTATGTGTTTTATCTGGCGCGTATAATCGATAACTTCCAGAAGGTAATAAGTAATTCGCGTCACGTCTAAACCTCCAACATGTTTCTGTAACGCGTCTTAATTTATAAATTATTTGTGATTAATTAACTTAAATAAATGAAAAAAAAATTACAGTAATTTAAACGTAATTTAAACCTCGGGCTTAAAACCGCTGTTTTACGCCCGTGTATTGTAAAGTATGGGCAACTACGGAACCCTACACTGAGCGTGGCCCCACATGCTCTTTGCCGGCGGTTTTTTTTACTGATTCTGGTCGACTATTTGATGAAAAGTTGTAATAAAATTACTAATGCCTGCGTTCATTCTTATATATGTCATGATCATGAGAATTTAATTGAATAGTGTAACTATTCAATTGCTGTAATATTTCAGAACTATTTTGTCGCCGTCTAATTCTTTTATTTGCACCCTCAATGTGCTCCAAAAAAAGACAGCAAGGGAAAACGAAACAAAAACTAACTTCCAGGAAAAACTATAAATGAACGTTTTTCAATACGGCTGTGTGTTTCAAAAACTCGTAGAACTTTTAAAAAAGTCCAACTTTAATTATTTCCATCCAGTTCAGTTTTTTAATAAAGGAAACACGGAATTTTTATATAAGGAAATGTGTGAGTAAGTTTAGTAGGAATTATGCCTTTGGATATGTTATATATTGTAATATTATGCGTACATATTTCTGTTAATTGTCGTCGTGGATAATGTTTACTTCGGTCTGTGCTTCGGTGAGTACAACTTCACCTTCAACTTCATTTAATAAAAGAAGATAATAGTAGTTTATGTGACTGTACATAATGAAGGGTATTAAACACGAGTGTGGGTTTATGAAACGAGTTTCATAATAACATCACACGAGTGTTTTAATGCCTAATTATGTACAGTTACATACACTACTTTATCTAGCCCATATCTAGCCACATAATTATCATAAGCCTACATGATACATTCAGGAGCCGCACATTATGATAAATTTCACCCAGTAATGGCGGTAATGAAGTTTTGTGGCAGCTGTCATAGTTTTTTTTTTAAATTCAGAGACAAACTAGAGTCGGCCCAGCTATCACATCGTTCGATATCTTACTTACGTGCGACATTTGTCAAATTTGATTGCAAATTGACAATTCATTTCGAACTAAACGTCATCTCGACTGATATTAGAATAGAGGTCAAATCAAATTTCTTTGTTTTTCAGCGATGTTCGAAATTTGAATGAATAATTATTATCGAAATCGATGTTATTATTTAGCAATAATAACATTTCTACAGATAAGAAATTTGTTCTAAAAAAACAGCCTATTTTTATGGTGGTTATAACGTGCGGTTCTTGAACGCATCATGGAGGGTTTATGATATTTGGATAGATAAACTAATTTAAAAATGAAAGCGTCCCTAATACTTTTTGTAGTTAACTTTGTGTCCTTAATATTTTTGACATTTTTCTTGCTTGTAATGAAATAAAAGAATTTATTCAGTAAGTAGGCCACAAAGGCACTTTTGTAAATACATCTTAATACCATCATCATCTCCTTACGTATAATTTGTGTTTATTTGTATTTATTTCCTATTGAGCTGTGCCATAAAAAATATTTTTATCTTAATTGCTTTGCAAAAACGATTTCTAAAATTATAGTTCAGACCCAATACTAAGATGAGACTTACTATGACACAGTGAGAGAAGAAAAAAGTGCTACGGTTAAAATAAATGCTTTAGTATATTATATTGGTTAAAAACTGGTACAATAAAATTAAAATGAGGAATTAGTGATGTTGAAATTTTACGTAAGTATCATGGAGTAGTCAGGCCATTCATTGAGTATGCTGCCCTGTGATCGGGCTGATCACATTTGTATTGATAAAAACCACCAGAACCAATGCGGCAGAAATTCGCTGATTGTTGGCACGCATTGGCACCATTACAATTATATATGACTGTGCATTATTTAAATAGTTATGCTAGATTTTCTGGTGATCAACCGGTCATAAATCAATACGATGTTTTTATAATCCTGTAGAATTTAGTGCATTATTATATCTAGTGACCGTGTACACCAAACGTCAACCTAAAGGAGGAGTGATGTTGTGAATGGGTGCCGAAATAGTTACAGTTTTATTATTTGCATAAACCCTTTCTCATAGCAACCACCCAAAACATGCAAAAAAGAAAATAAAGTTTACAAACCTTAAAATGAATACGAAGCGGCTTTTCTCCGTAGCTGGCAAGTGCGACGAAGCGAACAAGCGTATTGTGATGTAAAACATGGCGCCCTGTGGGCTTTACGTATTCACACCCCAACAAAGTGGAATATCGACTAAACACCATACTTAATACTTGTAGGTATACGAGTAGGTATCTGACCAATATTTGATTGTAACAAGGGCCTAAAACGAGTTGTTACGGCATGAAGTTATTATTTGCCGGAGTGAAAACAGCGAGTGGTCAGCGAGTGCGAAAACTCCGCATCTAAGCAGCGAAATCTCCACTAGCATAGTGGACTATTTCTATGGTCATCGTAGCGGGGCTGAGCGGACTTTTAGACAAATCACTCAACTTAACTCTGTGGCAATAGGAGCACTTTATTTTTTTTGTTTCACGCTCTTTTCTATTTCGATACGCGTCCGTACGGCCAGGCCACGACTACGCGCGACTAGAGGAGCCGGGAGCGGCGGCCATAGGTTGGAGCGGAAGGTCCGAGCGCGGTGTCTCACTCACTTCTATAGCCATCGCTCTCCGCTACAGCATCAGTCTTTCGGTGGCGTGTCCTAAAGGACACACCACGACAGTCGACACCAGTGCAAAGGGTCCCTCGGACCCGCAAGGATAACACAGGATAAAAAAAAAATACATGATCATCATCGTGCGAATTCGTAGCTTGGTCGTTAGGCTTACGATACTTTCATTTCTTTTCTAAAAAAAAATATTATGCACTTTCTCGCAAAAAATGTTTTGGCGCTACGCTACTATTGGGTAATATAGGTATACTTACAGAATAGTTTGTATTACACGTATATTATTTCGTCTATTTTAATGAGACAATTTCAATGTAATAACGCCAATTTAGACATTAGAAGACATTAATTAATTTTAACAAACTAATGCGGTTGATAAAGACAATTGAATTTCAGATCTCGGCGTGCAAGTGACGGTTGATAACTAACTTCGGAGCATCGCTCATCGGTGTAATAAGATTTAACTCCAATTAGGGCCCTTTGTTTGAGTTTGATTCATCTTAAGTAACGCGGAACTCGAAACGGTTTCGTGTAGACGACGCGTTTCAAGATCTCTTTGAAATGAACGGATTTAACATTATGTTAAATGATCGCGTGGCAAGGTGCTTCCTTGTAACGGCGTATAAATAAATTTTGGAAACAAGATAAATAAAAACTTATAAAAAACTTGGATTTTCAGCTTATCTCAGATCTCAAGCACATCAACACCTAGCGACAAATGCCACAGAAATCACAAACACCCGCCTGGCAGCCGGCCAGCGGCGTCACAATACTACGTGTCCAGCCCTAAGGTTGCTTATTTAGAGCCGTCCGAAACGTGACCAGCTCGCGTCGGTGTGAAGGCTTCTTGAGACATGCGAGAATCTTATTTATTCCTATTCTCCTGTACTAGAAACACGTACAAATATATATTTTTGGGCCTCTCAATTTAAGAGGCCTTATTCCTTTTAAAAAATATTTTTTTCATATTATATGATAATTTTAACCAACTTTTTGAAGTGAATAATACTTTTCCCCGAGTTCTAGGAAGTTACATAGCTATTTCATGCTTTTATTGCGTGCAGTCGAAAATAAGTTGAAAAAGCTAATTTTCCGCGTGAATTTTGACAATTTCGATTAGTTTTTGAAACAAAAATTATCAATGAAAAATTCAAACTGTAGGTTTCAAATATATACCAATAAATGCCAATAGGCCTGTTCTAGGTAGTAACATCATCAATAATATGTTAAGAAACATGTTTCATCATAGATAAAAATGTCTAATCAATCAGCATTTTAAAAGGAAATATAGGGCCTCTTAAACTAATCTTAGTCTAATTATATAGTTCTAATAGCCGATGCACCAGCGCGCACCAAGGTGCTCGACTCGACCTTTCGTTCTTGTTTGGGCAAAATGGCTCACGTGTTTTAGCCAGTTGAAGCGTTACAAACAATAAAAACAGTTCCCAGTTGTCCCAAGCGGCTTCTGCAAAAATCAAAACCCTAAATAATATATTAATCAGAAGTATTTTATCCTTTGGTTACCTTCAGCTTACCTCGGGTCTCAATCACATCAACACCTAGCGACAAATGCCACAGAAATCACACAGACATTCGCCTGAAAGCGGACCAGCAGCGTCACAATAATACGTGCCCAGCCCTAAAGTTGCTTATAAATAGAGCTGTCCGCGAGTGCACAGGCATTGCATTTTACGATTTGCACATATTGCGACCTGCACCTTCTGCGATTAGCATTAGTGCACATTTTGCGACTTGCACATTTGCCTATGTATCCCGTTCCACGACCAATTGCATCGCATTTTAAACAGCAAATAAAAAACCGTTCACAGGAGGCTTTTGCAAATGTCGAAAAATGTAACGTTCCAAGTGTTTTATTCTGTGTCCATGTTGACAGCAGCTCACAGTACATTCAGCTGATCTCATATCTCAAGTACATCAACACCTCACGACGAATGCCACAGATATTCGCCTGGCACCGAGCCAGCGGCGTCACAATATTACGTGCCCAGCCCTAAGTTTGCTTATTTACAGCTGACAAGTTCGACTTTGGTAGACGTTTCTATGGGAACGAGGCGATAATCTTATTTATTCTAATTCAAATACAGTGGCGGCCCAAAGAAACTTCAGCACTAAATATTTGCATTTTTTTGCAAATGTTTATTTTAATACAATGTAATGATAATCGATTTCCTGCCAACAAAAGTGAACTCGACTCTCCAGACAAATCCCGTAATGTGTATGTTAATTACTAAAAAGCGCCTGGTATTTAAAGATAACATGTGTTGAAGTTGTCCTAAGATACCCCGGACGTTCATAAGCTCTCGCCACGCCTTTCTGTCTTCAGCTACTCCTTTAGCCTCCAACTCAGTCCGATAGCTCGCAGCTCACTTTCAATAGTAGGTACACAATTTACATACCAACATATAAACATTTATTTTGGCTCAGCCTCAGAGTTGATTGTAAGGGCCCATTTCATCTATCTGCGCGGGCGAAGCCTTGTAGAAAAGTGTCGATTTTTACCAATACCTATCGCCGTAAAATATCCAACGAAAATAGCAAGAAACCGTCTCAAAATTGAGGTATATTCAATTTGCCATCTCAATTCAACGTAACATTAGTAGATGTCCTCCAAAGGTCGAAAAGCAAAACCGAATTAGGTACGGGTCGTCTATCGTCCACCCAGATCCGATCCACTTCCGAGCCGACTGTACTTTGATCCAAGATCTTTGATACATTATCTCGATGTTACCAAGCATGATCTATAGTAATACATAGCAAAATTAGTGGTTATTATACCCATCTAATGCATTGATAGAGTCTGATTGGCGCCGGATCGATTTACTGAAAGTCAAAGTGATGAACTGCAGAAAGTCACATTAATCAAAAGAAAAATCTATTTGCCCGTAAATGGGACCCAATGGGTTACTTATTTGTTTGTAAGTTGTATTTTGTACCAAGCAAAAAAACTGGAGTAAAATTACTCGTATTTTTTAACAAATAATTTGTCCAAACAATTAAATAATATTTAGTATTTTTTAACTGTTTTTGTGTACAATAAAGTGTTTACTTACTTACTTACTTAAATAAGACATTAACGTAAAACATAGATCTTCAATGTAAAAAATAGAAGGTACATTGACTAGTGACTACTTTTTAAATATTGTACTGCCGTTGTCACAATGATCCTTAATTAAACAATCCAGTGGGAATCGGGTTCTATGGCCGACACACCACTGGTACCTATATATGTAACTATTTAGACCTTATTTTCAGATCAATAGGAATCCCGCATTCGATTGAAATGAATGTACTAAGTTTTTACAAAATACAATTTCAGCTATAATGCGGAGCTTTTAAAATATTAAACAGAATATTCGAGTTTTACAAAGCTCTGAGGGCTTAACTGTATGAGTTCCGTAGAGTTTAGTACTTAAGCCTAGTTCAGGATCTACGCCGAGAAAAAGGTTTCAGTCGATGGAGTTTTGAAACTCGGCAATCCAGACTTTATTAAATAATTTTCAACGGGTGAACTTTTGTTATAATGAACTTAAACCACAAAGAATTAGGGTTAGGGGAGACCGGGTATGGAAGTCACACGGGTTGGTTGTCACAGCGGCCATAACTGACAACTAAAGGCACGAATCAGTTTACCGACCGGTGTCCAAGGATCGCGAGAGCTAAACCCCCCTCCGTACTTTACCTCAGTCGGCTCCGGTATGTTGTGACGGAGCCACATTCGTTTACTTTTTTCCGCCAGTAAAAGTATTTTTTTGTGCATCTGTGTTAAATCTCGTAGGTACACTTTTATTTTGCATATTAATATGCTTCTTCGTGTATTGTTCAAGTTGAACTTGTGTATAATCATATTGTTATAAGGTTTTTAGTGGAAACATTCATTTGAATTTATATTGTAAGATTATTTTCTAAAACGTGTTTTGGGGCAGGTTGTCTCAGGTCGACGGGGGCTGGTAGTCACGTGTGACTACCTTATTAGCTGAAAGCGAATTTAGTTTTTGGGTGTTTTTATTAATTATGAATACGTATTTCGTTACTTTCCTGGTCACAGTGACTTACATACATCATTTCAGTTTATAAAAGTTACTAGCTGAAAAAAAAAATTGTGTTTGAGATTTTTTTATTCATTACGAATATTTCGTTATTTTCCGTTACAGTAACTTACATAAAACATTTTTATCTTCAACAAGAAAAAAGTTCGTTTGATATAAATGTGTGTATTATTGTATGTCCCTCTTATTTTACTATGTGATTACGTACCCCAGCACCTGTGACAGCCATCCCTGACACGGGGTTAAAAGTCACATTTCTCTTTTTTCATAAAAATAAAAATATTTCCTCCGTACATAATGTTAGTGAAAAAGTATTGATATATTTTTAAACTCAAATAAATACACTATCCATTAAATTATCTTTTATCATCCCCAACTAAAAACAATAGTACTAAAAATGCAAAAGAAATAAAATGTGACTTCCATACCCGGTCTCCCCTACTGTATTAAACACACATGTACACCTATGTACTTAAACAAATGTATTTAGTAGGGACCTTTGATAACATGACTTTCATAGAAGGAAATAATCTTCAAGATATAAAGAAAGGTAAGACTGAAATACGCAAAACAAAACAAGTACCTAATGCTTAGTATGCAAAGAAGAATAAATGAGTCTACGGATAAGAATAAGAATTTAAAGAGGTGGCGGGACAGTAGGTACTTCTTTGTTCCTATTTATTATATATATCTTTTATGTACTGGGTAACTTAATTATATAATAAAATATATAACACTATTCACTTGTGTTTAAGCTCTCTCAGAACGATTCTATTTCTACTCTGCACCTACTTGAACTATCGGCCTATTCTGCACCCACTTGAAGTTTTGGCCCTGTGGTTGATTGGTAGAGAATACCGTTTGGCATTAAGTTCGCCATTTGTACTGACTAGTTTTGTGCAATAAAGTTTCAATAAAGAAATACCTCTAAATTTCTAATATAATCTTTCGTCTCGTGATAAACGAAACTAGACTCGTTATTTATGATAACCTGGCAGATAAGACTACTTGCTTCATCCGCTGCACCGCGTTTGACATTTTCAATGTACGGAAAGACGGTTTTCCGGCGGTTCTATCAAGTTCTATAGACGCCTATTAAATGTTCAATTCAAACAGCACAGCGCTTTGATACTAAGCCGGGAACAATGTCCTTATTCGACTGGCAGCCTGAACAAGCGCTATTCAGACGGCGTTCGATATGCCAAAACTTCGGAATAAGAACGACACATGTGCATATAAACTTCATAGTCACTTGCAACTTTGTTCTACGACGACACCGATTTCATGCATCGCTGACTTCATTCACGAAACATATTGGTTTGATCGATTGTACTTGCATTTGGACGAATAAAATCCCTGTCCCGCCAATACAAGGTTTGTTTTATTTTGTGTAAGTTGTGTTGATGTGTTTGAAGTGCGCACGTAATTGCCATAGTTTGCATGATTTTCGTATTATGGAATGAAAGCGGATTGCTGATGTGTCAATTGGCGTTTAACGTGGGGTGACTAACTTTATGGTAGTATTATTTCTGTATCAATAGTCAGGAAAAGCGGCCCGGATTTGTAAACAAACAAGAATAGGTAAACTACAAATCATTGAATACGTAAAGACTGAACAAATCTCTTAGACGGTCTCCATATCATACTGATCACTGTTGCGACGCACACCACAGGGGAGATTTGAGATTATTTCTGCCAGTATTTCTGTTTGCATAAAAAACCGGCCAAGTGCAAAAACATCAAAAAAGTTGACTACAAGGTACTAGGTATAAGATAATATCTGCTTCAAAATTGATTCTTGCTACTCAATTTTGAAGCAGATATCTTCAACTGATTAGCTGAAATTTTGCATATAGGTAAGTACCTACTTAATTTAGATGACAACGCAATTAATAACATGGTACCATGGGGCTGGTCTGCTGATGGAGTCAGAATGTACCCCTAGTAACTCTGTAATAGATAAAGCAAGCCTACTGAGTCTTTGTGAGATGTTAAAAGAAAAGTATAGTCGACTATAAAAGTTTGTCACAAGAATGAAAGTTTCGACAGAAACTTATTATTTTTAGTTTTGTTCTAGGCAATAGTTTTTTTAAAAAAACTTGGAAAACCTAAAAAAAAATAATTAATCCACTAACTTTTAACTATTCTTAGTGTCAGCATTTGTTGTTATCGCGGCCATAGTAGTGATGTCATTATTTATTATAACAAAACGGGACTTTATCGCATTCAAAAAGTGTATATTTAAAAAGTGGTTTCGAAGGAGTGGCTTCCCATGGAGTCCCTTCGCGATGAACGTTACGTTCGAAACGTCAAGGTAAATAATTAAATAAACACATTCTGAACGCGATTAAGCTCTGTTTGTTAAAATAATGTGTGAAAATCGTCTAAGTTTAAATCAATATGATACACACTATGCTTAATTTTAAGTATCTATTACGGTTGGAGAGATACAGCCCAGTTTCCTATAATGACGCGTATATAACAAAGACATGTCATAGTTATAAACTGAAAAGTAATCTAAATGAAACTCAAACCGGCAATAACCTTGACCTGTAAATTATATGACGGGAACTTGAAAAAACCCTAAACAATAGTTTATCAACGGTCACAGCACACTTTGTTTGCCTCCGATAACCTACATCCAGCCAACTACGCCGTAAATATAACACATTTCAAAAACTCGTATCTCATCCCACTTCATATTTCCAAGAAACAGTCTTACTCAATGTTAATAAGGTATCGAATCTGAACAAACGCTGAAATGTTAAGACTTTTTAAAAATTTCGTTGGTATGCATAAAACGTGACTTCTTGGACATTTTTAACCAATGCATAACAGTGTTTTGTTTTACTAGCCGTGATTCACTATCGCACGACGCGGGACTGGGCCCTTTTTGTTTTTTTAGTGACACCATCTATCCCTGTAGAAATCCATTAATAGGTATATTTATCTGGAGTATGCCGAAAAAAATTACACATGTGTGCCTAAGTGTCTCGACGCAAAATATTTGAAATGTGGATAGCCTAGACGCTACAATGGAATAAATTGGCAATAAGAATGGGTAATAGTCTTATAAAACTTCAAATCGTTCTCAGGTTGAGTACCTACCCTAGGAACGATTCGGATGTTTATGCCAAAGCAATGGATATATATAAAGGGCAAAAAGTACCTACTACATGGGTCAAAAACATTGTATAGCCTAGGCAGTCTAAATATACATATCGCTCGATTTGAACAATACCGAACAATTCCAGCATACTTACACCCTTTACTTATTTACGCGATAAATTTTGCAATACCGAAAATCCGAGTGTATGAATTTACTCTTACGATTTACCTGTTTTACAAAAGATCTGCAGGCGTCATCTAAGGTAACCCTCTCCTAAAACAACCCTCAAATGTTTTGTTATTTCTATGTAGTTACTCGTAGTTCCATCTCTGAAGTGAGTCAATATCGAACGGTGCCAAATAATGGAATATACCAGTTAGCGGGCCCACTAAATATTATCAGGCTAATTCGATTATAACAAGAGTATTTCGACTTAAATGTGCCTCACTTTCGTCTTGACGTTGACTTATAATATTAAGTTTATTTAGGAAATTATGAATAATTTTGTGGTTTTAGCTTGCTGGCGTATTTTGCGTGTATGAAAAAGACTAGCATAACTTCATGTCCCGTCTAGCATAGCTGTGACACGCGACTCTTTGTTGCGCGACAAATACTACCTGTCACTTTCCATTCAATACTCTGCGAGCAAGACAGGTGATACTGAATCGCACGACAAACGAACTCACGGCAAGATACGCTAACCCTGCTGATACGTGTCGGAGAGTCTCAGATGCTTTGTAATTTATCTTTAGTGATAAAACTGATAAATTGACAGTCATTACCATCATAAGCTCGCCAAGCTCTCTAGCTATGTTGGCGGCTTTTGATATGACAAATGTACCTATCCTATAATCATAAACGATTCATAGTTATTATAGATATTAATTATAAAGAACACAAATGTACATACACAAAAAAACATACCTAAAATAACTACCGATTATTATTTTATTTACGCACGCCAAATGGTTAATAAGGAACGCTTTATCTACACTAAATAACAGCACCGAAAATACCGCATTTAACATAATTAAAATCCGCCGCGATAGCCCACAGGTCATTCTTATCAAAACAGCTATTATTCTTAAACTTGCTCCCACAATGAGTTTCCTCATAACAATTACTAACTCTTTACCGATCACCAGTTTAAGCTGACCTATCTCCCCCGTTTCAATATGCAAATGCTAGACCAACAAGAGGAGTGTTTAATAAGTCTTAGGGGTAAAAGTACGTTGGTCGTTTATGTTTTCTGAAGCTGTTATCAAGAAACCAAGGCCGTGGAGTCCGTGCTCGGAATAAACAGTAGAGTTCTAGGTTGCTTGATGTATGGAGATTTATCAACATTCGTTAATATGATCCGATGAATATAATAAAGCGTACAGAGGTATAGTCGTTAGGAAGTATGCTATGAGAGATTTAAAGGATAACTTTCCTTTTCTTCTGTCTAATGTAAAATGTAACATGTACTCGTACGAGTAGTTGCATAATTCAAAATATTTTTCTTTACCAACACGTGATTTTAGGCTATACATCTATTTTTAACCTCCGAAGAAAACGACGGGTGTTATAAGTTTAACATACTGTGTATAGTGTGTATCCGTTTATTAGCGTATCTGTGTGTCTGTCTGTGGCATCATAGCTCCTAAACGGATTTGGAATTTGAGTGCGGCTTTTTTTAATCGAAAGACTTGTCCGTCGAGATGTTTCTTAGCTGTGTTCGGTGGAAATAGGACCAGTAGTTGCCAAGATATTCAGCTTTAATTTTATTGGAACAAGTGACAAGATCTCAGCCAATATTGAAGCTAAGAATTTTAATTTTTGTTTTATGTTCAGTTTTAGTAGCAATTTCTACATATATCATATTAATAATATTAAATAATAATTAATTATTTAATTTATTTAGGTTTGTATTATTATTATTTTTCAGTTACATAGGTTCACATTTTAATAACGTGTAGCTTGTTTTTTTTGGATCACGTGGATTACAATAATGATTAAGAGGCCTTACACGTTTTTAATTTTTTATTTCGTATTTGGTATTATGGCAAACATTTCCCTGAGTTCTAGAAAGTTACATGGCTATTTCATGCTTTCATTGCTTGCAGTCTTAAATAAGTTGTAAATTTCGAGTACCTAGGTAGTATTTGAAACAAAAATTATCAATGGAATTTCAAACTGCAGGTTTCAAATATATACCAATAAATCGCAATAGCCCTGTTCTAAGTAGTAACATTGATAATATGTTAAGAAACATGTTAGATCATAGAGAAAAATGTCGACAACAATAAGCATTTTGAACGGATAAGGAGCCCTAAATAATGGAATGTTGAACCGTTTAAACGTTAATTTCTATTTACATAAAATTTTGGGTAGGCGACAGAATAACTTGCATCGTGGGAATTTACTTCGTACTTCTAAGTATAGAACAATAGACTTGTGACCAATAGAGCGGGTAATCGATACAGTAAGTTACTTAAGCTCTCCAGCCAACGGTACTTAGCCTATGTTGATAATATCAGGCTTGGTACCTTCAACATTTCAAGTGGTGCTTAAACCTTGCCCTCTTAACTTGGCTGTAGCGTTATCTAAAAATAATATGATTTGAGGGGTTTATTTCATATCTACGAGTATGATGATTACTAAATTCTATAATTGTAAATCAGTCTTTTTATGGAGATGAGTCTTCAGGAAACAAATCTACATAATACAGCGCCATTGTTGGTAAACATTTATTTGGCCACTCATCACACCGAAACATCTAGACGGATTTTAAGCTGTACAAAGATATAGGATAGGATACTTTTTACCCGACTAATAAAGAAAAAAGTTTTACGTAGATAAAGTTTCGGGCATCTTCTAATGCCTAATACAAATAATTGATTTAGACTTACACGATCTTAACACATTACTATAACAAAACGAACCAGAAAGAACCAGAGTTACCGACATAGCCCGAAGGATAGCAAAACTTAAGTGGCAATGGGCAGGGCACATCGCTCGTAAAACCGACGGCCGCTGGGGCCATCGAGTTCTTGAGTGGCGACCACGCACCGGACGACGCAGCGTGGGTAGGCCTCCCACAAGGTGGACTGATGACCTGGTGAAGGTCGCTGGAGTCCGCTGGATGCGGCAGGCGCAGGACCGGTTATGGTGGCGTTCTCTGGGGGAGGCCTATGTCCAGCAGTGGACGTCTTTTGGCTGATGATGATGATGATGATAACAAAACGATACTTTATGGCGTTCAAAAAAAGTAGTTAAATAAACACTTTTTCGAACGCGATTAAGTTCCGTTTTGTTGTTTACATATAATAATAATACAAGTACTCTTAATACGGTATTTGATGACTGCTCAAATCAGCTACTTTTTATGAAATATCAAAAACGATCTGTTAGTATGAAGCTTCTATGATGATTGATGATACAGGCATGTGACGTCATAAAAAGCAGTAGTCAAAACACGTCTTCTTTTTAGTTATTGTACAATTAAAAATAGTATAAAGTCCAAAAGTTAGTGGTACTCAGTTTATTTGGTTCCTTGTATTTTTGAAAGAGTGTTTAGTGGTTTCAATGACACGTTTTATTTACACTTTTGTCAAATAGCGTATTGCACTCCTTATATAACATACAGGAGAAATACAACGCAAGAACTTACAATTAGAGGTAAACAACAGGCGGCCTTATCGCTAAAGAGCGATCTCTTCCAGACAACCTTTGGGTAGTGGAGAACTTTGAGTGGATAATAATACCTAATACATTTATTACTAGCTATGTGGGCTGTGGGCCGCGCGAGCTTATTTTGAAACGGTTGAAATTTTTAATTTTGTACGTTTTCAACCCCACATCAGCGTCATTTAGAAAAAACTTAATCGAAAAAAATACAGATAATTAACAAACCGGTTGAGAAATGCGACCTCCAGGCGAAAGTAGCCAGAAACGGACATCCGGACATTCGAATTTTCTTTAGGCCAAGCCTCAGTCAATAATCTTAATTGTATGATTATCAAGTGGATTAGTATAATATTCTAAACTCATTTTGATTGCCTGGGCAGTGATTCCACTCTGTACTTAAAAGGTCATAATATAAGTATCATTTTCTCGAACATGTAATGAATTATCGTCATAACGTGCGTTAAAAGAGGCTTCGAAGTGTCACACAGTGACAATTCGAGAGAACTGTAAAGGAATTTCTTACAAAATTGAAGGCCTAGGCCGGGAAGTATTTTTTTTAAACATGACGTCTGTGTTCATGAACGGGCTAAACAGCTGAATTATGTTGTTTGAGTGGAGTATTTTTTTTATTTCATTGTATATGTTTGAGAAAAGCACTATACATGCCATAGCCGTTTTTTTTATTTCCCGGCGTCTGCAGTAATGTACTATTGTTATCGGCATTAGAGTGTGCTTACCTAATATAATATTTGAATTGTATTATTACAGCCAGTGAACGCATATTTTCCGGTCACTGATTACAAAATTATAATATTGACGTCAGATAGAGACGTCGTTTGACGTTTCTCGCAAGTCGTATTCGAGTTGCCAATATTAGAATCTTAAACGTGTGTTGGACAAATAAATCTGATAAGTGTCATAATAATATTGAAGTTATAAAATCCAAGAGCGGTTATCTTCCCGGTCACTTGAACTAATCCCGACTTAGGGAAACTTTTCGAATTTCCAACTTCTTACACGAGATAATTATGTCAGACATTTGTTTCATAAGTTTTCTTGTTACATTTTATTATTTGAGGAAAATTATTGAGCGGAGCTTTTTCTTCTATGGTTATAATGTAAGTAATCGCTACTTTACTGGATGATTTAATTGGATTAGGTTTCTCTACTACGTCGCGAATAAACTTCTTAAGCAAACTGGGGACAATAAGTACTTACAAACAATCTATATCATCCTCGAGACAAGTATTGGTTCTCTACGAGACATCATCAGGTGAGCCTGAAGATGTGGACGAACTGTCTTTTGCTTAAAGTGAAATTTTAGACGAACATTTTCGGATTCAGTAAGGAAATTCTTCTCAATTCTGCTGTATTTATTAACATTGTTTTAAATGTTTGTTACCTTAAAACTCGGTCATTTATTAATCGTTTTGAAAAATAGTTTTTATCGTTAACAAGTTCAGTTGTTCTGGGAAATACGATTTATTCTCGTTGAAGTGGGATACGTATTTCGATGAAATAAAAAGTGATTATTATCTCCGTTCACGTTTCTTTATATTTATATACAAACTATACTGATGAGTATGTGTTGGTGTTTACATTTGTGACCTTTCAGTACCTAATGGGGTATAAAATTCGGCCCACGCACTGTCCCGGTCTCGGTTTTATTTGGCAGGTGAAGAGGTAGTTTTACGACCTTCCATTCATTCACTACGTACATGGAGGCTAAACCATTTCATTAACAATGCAATTCTAATTTCACCCAGAATATCGTGGAAGTGAGAAACTAATTTGTATTTTCTAGAATAATATGACTTTTTAATCCTATCCCAAATAAAAGGAAAAACCTAGCATTATATACGCACCGAAGGATGAAATGTGTCCATACAAACCTCTTATAAATGAATATCTCTACAAATTTTAGCCTATTTTACTTTCTATTCTGGAATGTAAGCTAGTTTGTATGTAAATCTGTTACGCATACTCTTGAACCAATGCTTAATATAGAAGGGAATGGTTGCGGCCCCTTTCCTCAGCCCTGCTGCAAACTTTGAAAGTCTCTGCATTCGTTTTCAGAAATTATCCATTATTCTCTTCGTAGTCGTGCACTCTTGGCAGAGTGGTCGTGGTCACGGTTAGGTCGATTCTTTTGCCACCGCTTCTCTCGTGTGTATCCATTATTAACATAACTTATTTGCAATTCGTAGAAAAATCAATTGTTTCAATGATTCAGAAAGTAACAAACAGATGAAAAATCGAAGGCACAATCTTATGCAAAAAATACTCATACATATTTCGAACTTAATCAGAAAATTGGTTTTGACGCTAACTACTATAAAACCATACGCCATTTCCCAAAATATGAACGGTTTTGTGACCCCTTGTTACAGTTTACTAGCGAACTATCACGAGTTTTCCACTCTAAAACGCAAACACGCCACCGCAATCACATCATTAATACACGCTTATCGGCGCCATCACCGCGACACCTGGCTAGCAACGCCGGAAAACTAATTTAATTTACTCTGGAAATTCATTTACACGACAGCGACACGGGGCTTAGGGTGCGTGTCCTCTAGCGCAGCGTACATGTCAAGAGTGGTCTACGCGCCGAAAGTTGCGCTAATAGTCTACGCACAGGTGCGTACCTTGGTGCGTGGCTCCACCTTCCAATTTTGTTTGGATTTAATTGCCCGCCAAGCCCATCGCAACATGTTCACGCTACGGCCGGATGCGTCGTCGCGCCCCATGATCAAACCTGTTTCCTCTTACTCTGTAGTTTAATGTCTAATTCCGAGAATCTACATGAGTACGATAAGTTCGGCAGTGTTGAGAAATGGTTGTAGAGTTACTCTACAACTAACTGTACTACAGTCCAAGTTCTCTAAATATAATGTTCATTCGGATCTGTAAGTGTACTAGTGAACTATCACGAGCATGTACCACTCGATACCGCAAACACGTCGACGCAATCGTATCCCGCCCAACCATGAATACACGCTTATCGGTGCCATCACCGCGGCACCTGCTAACGACTCCGGAAAACCAATTTAATTTAGTTTGGAAATTCATTTACACGGCATCGGCGTTTAGGGTGCGTTCCCACTGAGTCGGCGTCTTCACTGACGTTGTATATTGGAAAGTGCGTTCAGTCCCGCTCCGCGTTCGCAGAGATTTCGAGCAATGCGACTGGTTAATTCGCGGTTTGTTCCTCTAGATACAACTCAGCTGCGATCCAATTTCTTTTTTATGTTACGTTAGATGGTTAAGCATTACCTATAGGCCTCAACCTCACGTGATGCTAAATGACGACGAAGCCGAATTAGGAGCATGCTTATCTAGATAGTGCTTATTTACACCTTATAGATCTGTTACACTGTTTCTACTGATGCGGAGGAGAATCAGAGATTTCCATTCACGGTCCATTGTTCCCGCTCCACCAAACTCCTTGTCAATGAAAACGGGTCCTTAAGCTGTGTGAAGTTGATTATGTTTGGCCGCATGACAGTACGATGAGCCGTTTTGAGCTTGATTTTCAATAATATATCATCAAATATATAATTTGTAGCGATGTCGTCATGGCTTACAACTCTACATAGTGCAACAAAAAAAACTATTGCCGTTTGGCCTTTAAAGTATTCTTCAAAATTTTATATAGGCTACAAGTATCTCTCTCGTTATTTGACAGTTACTACAAGGGTCAGTATCGGACAATTTATACTGATTACATTGTTAATGTTCTGAAAAAGGGTTCCCGGGTCCGAAACACAAGTGTGTCAGGGCCGGGTGTGGAAATCTGGCCCTTCAAATGACCCTACGGTCGGCGTCATTACGCGAGGACTAATAAAGCAAGCATGACCGGCGCAATGACCGAGTATATTAGACGGGTCCATTAGAGAATATTTGTAAACTTTACTTTTGGAAGTATTTAGATTATTAACTTTATAGCTTTGATAAATACACACATTATTATTAGACATACTCGGTCGACCTCTGTCCCTGGCTTCCCTGTTTTCAGCCTATACAGTATGCCTCTTAGATCTTCCTCTACACAGTTAATCCACCGCTTCCTGGGTTTGATGTAGTCCATTTGGTCAAAGTTTTGGCGGCTCTGTCGTCGTCCATGCTTTCCAGCACAACTGTGACATGCGACTCTTCCTCGCGCGACAAATATTGCCTATCTCTTTCTTCGCTGTACTGTGAGAGAATGACGGAGATGCTATGTCGCGGGGCAAGAAACGCGAAGCGTAGTAGTTTAGTGCTTGACGGACAGATTTCGTGCCCACCTTAGTCGCTTGACTTGCAGAATTTGATTGTTTATTTATAAATGCCTCTAATTCATGATTTGTACTATATGTGCTGTCGGTTTCTTGCACGGGGCCGAAAATTCGGCCCAATCGAAAATCATACGTATGCAAAAGTGATAAACTGACAAATTATATGTACTAGGTATTAACTAACTACGTTTTCTTAAACTATGTCATCACTTGGTGCGGGTTGACACATTTGACAATCATATTAAATTCGCTGACAAAAGCATCAGCTAGAATTTCATTAAAAACGTGTTAACTCGGCATAGAAAATCCGTCAGTCTAGTATTCCGTTTCCGTTGCTGACACTCTGATTGAAAACAGTGTCGGAAAACCCGCTGACGTAAAACAATTGCTGACACTGCGAGAGATTGGGCCCCGGTGTAGTGCAACCGGACGTATGGAAATCTGCGGGATAAAATGCCGAGGAAAGTTATGGCGTATAGTTATTAGGTAAGGCATAAATGGCGACACATTCATAATACGCTACAGTTTTTATAATAGTGTTTCAACCAGTGGCGTGGCGTCTCAGAGAAAGAAAAGATGAGTTATTGGGAAGATAAACTTTAGTTATGAAATAATTAAATAATGAACTTTATTCTGCAAGTAGGCCACAAGGGCACTTTTACATGCCTGAGTATATCGGTATTTCACATCAGGAGACCACTGTTGAGAAGAAACGCCGAAAGAAACTCAACACTCAGTAATTTTTTCAGAAACTTACAGTAATATGAACTATGAAATTATTTTGAAAAGCAGATTGAGAAGCTTAAATGCCTTTTGGCCCCAAGCTATTGATAATTGCCGCTACGTCACTTTCGCTTCTAGATACACATACATCTAAACCGCTAACTTGCTACGTATATATTTTGACAACCCCAAGGATTAATCTGATGGTACTTGACTCATGCATGCATCTGAACTTCGCTAAATAACGCGCAAACTCATTAAACCTACATGCATGTAGTTATGTACCGTTTTTATGTTAATTCCCAAACTTTCTCTGTGAAATACTGCTTTTAGTACTTGCTCTTGCTTTGTATTCAGATTTCCTAGCGTCATTATCGAAGCGTTTTTAAGGCTACACAACGTTATGTGTAAATTAATCTTCGTCAGTACTCTCATTCTCGTCAGTAATCTCTTTTAAAAGCTTATTATAAGGTAAGTGATTATATCATGGATAGGGATGTTTGGAAGTGATAACATCCTTCACGAGTAAGTAATCTATCGCATTTAAAAAACACAAAATATAAGTAGTCCTCCAACAGTAAGAAAAATTATGTCATTTTATGTTTACTGTTTTGCAAAACAGCTGACATTCATAAGTACATTGTAATTACGCCTAAAATGAAGAATAAACTACTTTGACTTTGACTATCCTACAGAAAATCTCATCTTGAAGTTTCTAGAACTTTTTGTGTATTTAGTATCTACATTCTGCGTCAAGTAC
The DNA here is from genome assembly GCA_932273695.1 of Apotomis betuletana. Lineage (NCBI taxonomy): Eukaryota > Metazoa > Arthropoda > Insecta > Lepidoptera > Tortricidae > Apotomis > Apotomis betuletana. Next base: position 21,037,997 of record OW026303.1, on the reverse strand, counting down.
TTAGTCATGTCGCCCGGTGTGTGTACGATGGGTAAACAAATGCTGGCGCGAGCGAAACACTTGTGGAGTGGAAACGGGAGAGACACTTTACGGGATGAAATATCTAATTAGCTAATGTGTTTCTATGGTGAGACTGGCGAGAGTGGGTTCTGCTCTACGAGCGTAATTAACCTTTTTCTGTGATTTTAGTGAGTGCTAAAACTGGGCGGATTATTCTTGGATGCGGGTTTTGTTTGATATTTGGTTGTATTTCTCCTATTGTTTGCACTGGTAGCTTCGATTTAACGTCTCATATTTGCCCGTGTTATCGATTTTCATGAGTCGCATAAAATTCGACTGTTCTATAGGAAATTTTAAACTATAACTAGAACGATCAAATAGTTCTACTCGTATTGAGCCTATTGAGCCTGATTGAGCCTATTGGGACTTAAACTTGCTTGATTATTTCAATATCTTTGACCTTTTTTATGACCGAAATAAAAAAAAAACGTAAATCAGCAGAGAACAGTACGAGTGTGAAACTATACTTAAGTTTCTTTTAAAATTAACAGTCACCTTCTTTAGGCATTTTACTAATATATGTACTCGTAGATTAAAACTCAACTTTTTAACGTTTCTTATTTAAATCTGAAGTACAACAACCTCCTTACTTAGAGTGGAACTGCCGACGGGAACAGTAAAATATTATCTCTCTCACGTCCTAGTTTAATATTAAGAAGTCCATTCCGACGCATAATGCAAAGGGCCTCCACAACTAAACAAGGATTTACATTTTATGCAAAGCACACCGAGACCACGATACCCGAAGCAAAGTAAACAATGCTGGCAGCCATCATAATGTATGAATTTTATACTATACTGTGGTTAACCCGGGGCTTCTCTTGTGTGGCAATGGGATTTTACTGCAGCTTAGCTTAAAGAGTCCAACTGCTTCACAAATGCTCCTCACAGGGATCTCCATAAGGGCCTTGCACTCCCTTTGTCAAATGGTCTCCCACAATTTAAATATGATACTCGTTTCCTGGCACGAGGAAGCCACTCAAAAGTCTTTTCTTCCAACGGTCCTTGGCATTTTACTTTTTCCTTCTAGATGTGCCCTTTGTTAGGTCAAGAAAGATCGACTTTCTCTGACACATATCCATATTATAATCAATAATAAAACAGGGTCCCACTATCGCTCATATTATATATTATACCTTAAACAAGCAATGGATTGGAATCAGAAAAAAAGCAGATTAATATGGTGGAATTAGAAGAAGCAAAGATATTAAAGTCATTAATGAATATGCGGAATCAATACTGTTGCGGATGGAGATTCACTGTAGTTGCTCTTTTATCCATCTAAGAACTATGACTTAACTCTGACCAGGGTAAAGACTCAGACTGATCTTTGACTTTAGTAAGTAGTGGAAAAAATCAAGCAACCAACATACAAACTCGCATTTATTTCAGTAAGGATAGTTGTCGAGCCATCTCTGTTTGCCGGTACGTGCCCTCCGTACGTTAGATAAGTTTTGTATTAAAATTGTATGGTTATGCCCGCGGTAAACTGGCTGGAAACGACCTGGCGCGGCCGCGGCGTTGCACGACTCAGAAACAATTCCCATTTCACTCGAGCCTCATGCGATATTAAACCATAACAATTTTGATACTGCAATAGTATTCGTTTATTTTAATGGGTGTGTATTGTTTCTTTGTTAGTTCGCATGGAAATACATTACTTTAAATATACAAATATCTGCACTTTTATGGACGCTCCTTAAATCATATTTTATGGAGGCAAGAGGACAATGATGATGATGTACAACATGTTAATACGGATGATTAGTAAATTTTACGCTTAACTATGAGAAATGAGAAATTTGATTTCATGACATCCTTGGAAACTAGAATTTTAGCACTGTGTTGTTACCAGTTATCTTTTTTCGTCTTTGAGTTTAACGACTTTTCAACCGTTTTTTACGTTTTGTTGAATTTTCAACGCTTAAGTAACAACGCAGTGCTTAGTTTAAACAGCTTTTCAAAAGTTTTTAGTTTTGTTAGGTTTTGAAAACTAGATTTTATTAATACAATAATTGTACAATGTAATTCGTTTTGTAATTTTTGACTTGCTTTTAACCTTGCTGTTTACGGACGTCAGGACACCAGCCATTCAGTCTCATACGAAAGAAGGAAGGCCGTAAGAAGTGCCAGTGTTCCAAATGGCCCCCATCTGACACTTGTGCGCGATATATGAGCGGCTTCCCGCCCGACGGTGTCATATGTTATGTATGGTTGCAGCACGGATCTACTTAGCTTTATGAAAGACTAGCTGTGCCCCGCGGTGTTACCCGCTCATCCCATGGGAACACTAAATATTTTCGGGATGAAAAGTATCCTATGTCCTTTCCCGGGTCTCAAACTATCTCCATACCAAATTTCATCTAAGTCGGTTCAGCGGTTTAAGTGTGAAGAGGTAACAGACAGACAGACAGACAGACAGACAGACAGACAGACACACTTTCGCATTTATAATATTATAGTATATAGTATATAGTATATATAGTATATAGTATATATAGTATATAGTATAATAGTATAATAGTATATAGTATATAGTATAGTATAATAGTATAGTATATAGTATATAGTATGGATAGGATATTTGTATGATACTCATGTTTTGCGTGACACGCGCGTCCACTGTTGTTCTTCTTAAGTAAGTACATATTATTAGTTGTAAGTTGCTTGTAATCTTGTGATGATAATAGGAACTGCACCTCGCACAACCGTGACACGCGACTAACTGGCGCGCGAGAAAAATTGCCTGTCTCTTTCATAACAATACCGTGCGAGGAAAATGGGTGACGCTGAGTCGCACGGCAAAGTCGCGGCAAGAAGTGTCAGCCCTGCTGGTTACGTGATACGAGAAAAAAAATGCTCTTCACTACATAGTTTAAAACAAAGTCGCTTCCTGCTGTCTGTCTGTCTGTCTGTCTGTCCCTATGTATGCTTAGATCTTTTAAACTACGCAACGTATTTTGATGCAGTTTTTTTTTATAGATAGAATGATTTAAGAGGAAGTTTTATATGTATAAGACATGCATAATTTATAAGCATTGCACCCGTGCAAAGCCGGGGCGCGTCGCTTGTATTTTACAAACTTACATTTACCTATTTGCATCTGGTGCTGGTGATGGTCTGTTTGTGTGTCTGTCTGTTGAGAACAACCTACAACAGAACTACTATAATTTCATCATCATCATCATCTCAGCCATAGGACGTCCACTGCTGAACATAGGCCTCCCCTTTGGACTCCCATATATACCGGTTGGAAGCGACCTGCATCCAGCGCCTTCCGGCGACCTTTATAAGGTCATCTGTCCATCTTGTAGGTGGACGTCCTACGCTGCGCTTGTTGGTCCGAGGTCTCCACTCGAGCACTTTACGGCCCCATCGGCCATCTGCTCTGCGTGCTATGTGGCCTGCCCATTGCCACTTCAACTTGCTAATCCGGTGAGCTATATCGGTCACTTTAGTTCGTCTACGGATTTCCTCATTTCTGATTCGATCACGTAGAGACACCCCGAGCATAGCCCTCTCCATTGCTCGTTGAGTGACTTTGAGCTTTGAGATGAGGCCGATAGTGAAAGACCACGTTTCGGTGCCGTAAGTCATCACTGGTAACACACATCGGTTAAAGACTTTCGTCTTGAGGCACTGAGGTATGTCGGACGAAAAGGCTATAATTTACCCACATTAAATTCAGGAACACTATAACTATTATACTACTAATAAAATTGCCAGCAAATCCGCCTTGCTGTTTCTCCTATGCCTCAGTAGCCTTGGGTTAAGTGCTGAATGTTCCCGAAATTACACAGAAAGCCTCTCACGGGCGCACACGGGGAATAAAGTTCAAGTCGGGAGTGATTTAGACTTTACAACGACCATTCGCTGGATGTGTTTTAAATTAGTTGTGTAAGGAAAGAAATACTGCCATTGCCTCCCAGAGACCGGAATGTGTGCGGCGACAGTAATAGCCCGCGGTTGTTATATTGCTTGGAGCATCCAAGTCGGAAAATTGGACTTTACGAGTACTTTATAGAATTGGGTTTTTATTTCAATTATTTGCTGAGTTAATAAAATGTCTTTTGTGAGCAAGGGCCGATACAGATAGACTGAATTTGAACTGCAACCAGCTGCAAAATAGCAGTTTGAGGGCAGTTGGTTTGCAGCTATAGCGTGCAGTCCTGTCAACTGACTGCATCGGAAGATAGTAACAACACAATACCCTCCGTCGTAGTTTATAGATATGGCCCTCTAGGCCCGTCAGATTGCGGTTCCTATAAGTCAATCCAGATGCTTTCCACAATATTGACGTATGCTCGTCGTCTATGCCTTGACCGCACAGTGGGTATTACAATACAGTACGTCTGGCATTCGACAATGCTAATGCTTCTCGATAAGGTAAACTTTAGGTATAAAATTGATCTATAAATGTTATAAAAGATCCAATACAAGTATCTATAGCTTTCATTTACGTCTAGGTCGATTTAGGCCAGGCCATGGGCCATAGGGTAGGCCAGGCCATGGGCCATAGGGTAGGCCAGGCCATGGGCCATAGGGTAGGCCATGGAGCACTATACTTATAATATTTTATGGCCGAATGATGTCCTATTCCGACGTTTTCGAGACCGGTTAGTTGACACCATGAAGTTGCGCCACACGTCGCCTATTTAACGTGTTTGTGCATAAACAAATTGTATGTTTCTAATAATGTATGTTAGTTTTAAGGTATTCTATGGGCTACAGTTGCCTGATAATAAATAATTTGAATGATTAAGTGATATGCTTTGATTTTTATCAACGAGTCAAATCAAATAAAGGAAACAAAACAATAGTACATAGTGCCGACCGTCTTTAGCGTTTCTGTTTAGAGCGTTCAACCCGTGATAAAGTCTGTATTGTTTGAATCTAGTCGTAGCTCGATGAGTGGTATTGTCTCGGAGGAGAGCGTAAGAATGCAAAACTAAATAGAGTATATTTTACTTAGAAAACTAACGCGAGTCTCAGACATATTAAATACGTACGATACGAGTTTATTCACCTCGTAGATGTCGAATATCGACCGTCGATATTCGACTTTTACGACGTGAGTAGGTAAGCGCGTTTCGTTCCTAAATAAAGTTATTGAAAATTATATATATCACCGTAGCGCATCAACATGTATTCTGCATAGTGCCAATATGGGCGAATCGTGTTATTAGCCTACGCAGCAGTGCACACTTGGGTGCACGGCTTCACCTACGATTTTGTACGTTCAAGATCAGCACGGCTTTATAATAAGTAGGTACTAGCAAGTCAACAACAAATAAAACGCCCTTCTAAGGCAGCTTTAGTGAAGATCGAAAGAGTGATCATTCCCTTGTGTATATTCTGTATCGGTGTTTAATCTCGCGGCAAAGCTTTCAGTGCTCGAGCTTAGTCGTGTGGGGACATCGCCGGCGGCAGTTGTGGCCTGCGGCTATATTACCTCACTCCGACCTAGAACTCTGTTGAGCGAAGAAGAGGTTTTGTAGAAAAAGTTTCCAATTTAGTTGTCACCACAACGCCACAAGAAGTGAGCGTGCGGATTTTTCAAATGTCTTTATTCGCTTTACGTACAAATATTACGCAAAATGTTATTATTTAATACCTGTAACAGTATGTTTAGGTCTAATCGAGAGTTACCTAAAGTAAAACGCATCAATAATGAAATACTTAATGAAATAATGAACTTTATTCTGCAAGTAGGCCACAAGGGCACTTTTACATGTCTGAGTCTACCGGTATTTCACAGTGGTCTCCCTGTTGAGAAGAAACTCCAAAAGAAACTCAACAGTCAGTCATTTTTTCATAAAGGATAAGTACTTAACTATTACAGTAATATGAACTTAACTATACGTAGTTCTCGAAGAAAACGGAAAAGTGTAATATAAAATAGAAACTAACAAGAAAGTATGACGGTTTATCACAATTTATGTACGTTTGATATGCTTTCTTATTAGAACTATGTCCCTTAAACTAGTCAGGTACAATCTAAGGAGTCAGTGACTCGGTTTCTGGTTCAGGCCATGCATTTTTGTCTGTCAGATAGTCCTCTACTGTATAATATGCTTTTGAGGGGTGCGTAACGATGGCTATAACAACTTTTGATATAATTTCAGTCGGTATAACGCTCATTTGATATAATGATTGAATGATATAACAACACTTAATATATCAACATTTGATATAATTATTGTTTCATATACTGATCATTTTATCGAATAACATTTAATATAACATTCTTTTAGTATAATGCATATTTCGTCTAATGAATTTATGGTATAACGTTTATTTTATCTAACGTTCAAATGGCATAACGTATAGGGTATAGAGAAATAGGGGGGCGGGGGGCGGAGCCCCCACAGGGGGGCTCGGGGGGCCAAGCCCCCCGCATGAAAAAAAACTTAAACCGAAAGTTCAAGAGAAACGTAGGTTAGGTTAGGTTAGGATAGAAAAAAAAAAGGAAAAAGAGGTAAAAAGGAAAAAAAAGGCAAAAAAAAAAAAGAGAAAAGGTTCAATACCCGCTCAAACTGCTCAAACATGAAAGTTAAATTGTAATAGAGTCATGGTTAGGTACGACGACGAGCGAAATTATACCAAATGTTGTTATACCAAATGTTGTTATACCAAATGTTGTTATACCATATGAAATTATACCATATGAAATTATACCAAATGTTGTTATACCAAATGTTGTTATACCATATGATGGTTATAGGAAATAAGTTTTATACCAAATGATAAGTATACGAAATAAAAATAGATATTTTGAAATTATACCAAACGTTTATTATATCAAATGAGTCATTATACCAAATGTTGTTATATCAAACATACTTATACCATTTATTTTTATATCGATCATTACACACCCGCTTTTGAGATATTAAAATAAAATTAACAAAATGTTTTACTGCGATGATTTAATCAGATTTTTTATTTAGGAATACCCTTTTTATGTGACCTACTCATATTTTTTTCTATTTTCAACATAGTCGAACTTACTTTAAATTTTGTCACAAACGCACATCTGATGATAATCTGTAAGAAATTACCTCTATCCACTTACTAAAACTAACATAAGGTGACTCGGGGCTATTGTAGCTATATGGGGTTATTGTATATTATTACCATTATCATGGTCTGTGACCATTATAATAGTCTGTGTATATATAGTATACACAGACCATTATAATGGTCTGTGTATCCTATATATACATTGTGCAGTATAATGGTCACAGACCATTATAATGGTAATAAGATACAATAACCCCATAGCTACAATAGCCCCGAGTCACCTTACCACATCATTATTGAGGAGTTAGGTATGCCATTTTCTTTCCTCTTCAACGCGATCTCGTCATGAGTACATTTTTCACGTGTATAGCTATTTAACCTATCAATGATAAATACGATACGGTTTTTACCCACTAAATCACTCCAGTGAAAGGTCTTTTAGAAACCGGTTCAATCTACTATGAATAGCGCTCAGAAACCCGGTGTCACCGCCATAAGTTGAGCACTATGGGGCTCGGGCGTCACGTATCGACGCGCGCGTCGGAGCGGAAAATCCGATCAATTAAACACCATTTTATGCCCTCGGCCGTAAATTTCCGCCGTGCCCACTTGGAATTAGAGGAAAAAATTGGATTGGCGTGAAAGCCTACACGCGAGAGTTCTCTAAGGATTTGCGCAATATATATCAATTAGCATTTGCGAAGCTCGCGAAGTAAAACCATTTTGCTTTGCCATTGAGAACTATTTAGGTATATGCATACCTACTTCTATGCAGTGTATTATTTACCGCGCCATATTTTTTCTCTATGAAAAATCAATTTCGATCTGTAGTTCTTTTCAAAGCAAAAGCAAACTTCGTATATATAATGAGATAGAAAGCTATCTAATAAAAAAAACCGGCCAAGAGCATGTCGGGCCACGCTCAGTGTAGGGTTCCGTAGTTGCTCATCCTTCACAATAAACTGCTGTTTTAAGCCCGAGTTTTAAGTTAAGAAACATTTTAAGCTCTATAAAAGGGTCGTAAACGCCCTAGAAACTGTAACCACTTATTACCTTCTGGAAGTCAACTTACGTCCTTTAAAATAAAAAATATGAAATTTGGCGATAACTCAAAAACGGCTCGACCGATTTTGTTCAATAAAGTTTTTATTGAAAGTACTTATAAGGCCTCATTTACATGAATTTTTCCGTTTTTTTTTTGACCCGTGGTTGAAAAGTTAGAGGGGGGGGGGCACTATTTTTTTGTTTTCGGAGCGAATATTTACAAAACTGCTGACTTTATCAAAAAATAATGTTAGGAGACCCCTATAATTTTTACAAAACCTATTCAACGACACCCCACACACTAGTGTTGGAACGAAAAAAAAAATCACCCCCACTTTAGGTGTTTTTTTTTTTTTTTTTAATTTATTTATGTAACACAATAGTACAACAAACTTTTTAAATACCCGAGTTCGAGAGGTACCCGAAAAATTTTTTTATTTTATTTTTATTTTACTGTTCTGTCGGCGTTATACACACCAAACTCTCATACCAAATTTCAGCTTTCTAGTACCTACGAATGATCGCGGAGCTAAGCCGCGGACGGACGGACGGACTGACGGACAGACGGACATGGCGAAACTATAAGGGTTCCTAGTTGACTACGGAACCCTAAAAAGGATTGGACTGAAGACGGAACTTGATAGGAAGCAAAGGAAGGTACCTATATAGATTTAAATTTACCGCACAAGCATCTTATTATAGCACTTAATTATCTTCTTCTAAATCACTTTGTTTCCATGTTTTAAAGTGTCTGGGGTAGAAACTAAAGGTAGGTAAGTATGATATCTTATATGAGGTAGGTACCTAAGAGTTTTTGCAGCCGTGTTATTTATTCAAGATATAAATAGGAAATAAAACGCTGATTCTGTTAAGAGCGGCTTTTAAGGTCTTATTACGCGTAATATAGATAGCAAATTTGATACTCTTAAGCGCACGACGGCGGAAGATCTCCGTAACCAGGTTTACGATACGATAATGCAAAGGCACTCACTTCCGAATTTCGTAAAACGGAAAAAATGCCGAGGATCGAACTCGTTTGGAGCCGAGCGTTTTATTACTCGATCACTGATGGCTAACTTCAGTGACTCCACGTTTTAAGGCTCGAGACGCTCGAGTCAGCTCGAGACGCTCGAGTCAGCTCGAGACGCTCGAGTCAGCTCGAGTTGATACACTGGAGATAACATCTCAGATATTAATTAAATTATTAATTTATTTTCTCAAATACAATCAACATGCCATAATGCATAATAATTAATTATTTTAAATATTACACTTAACTGTCTATGGCTTTACGAGGGTTGTTTGATAAATACCCGTGTTTAGAAAAAAACAACAAAGGTTTGTATACGTGTATATGAATTTTTCTACATAGTCACCTTCCAACTCTATACACTTGTTCCAACGGTGTTCTAGCTTTAATAAGCCGTCTAAAAAATAAGATTTCGGAAAGTCGTGAAAATAGGCCTCCGTGGCGGCAATGACCTCTTCATTAGACGAAAATTTCTTTCCACCGAGCCATTTTTTAAAATTTGGGAATAGGAAGAAGTCACAGGGAGCCAGGTCTGGGGAATAGGGCGGATGAGGCAGCAATTCATAATGTAATTGCTTTAATTTGGAGTCTGCGATTCTTGAGGAGTGAGCTGGTGCATTATCATGATGAAAGAGAACTTTTTTCTTATTTAGATGTGGTCTTTTTTTTTTTTAAATGGTATCAAATTCTTGCAATATATTAGAGTGATATTGCCCGGTTATCGTTCTTCAGTCATCAACAGTCACAAAACGCCGAAGGAACTCACCCGGACTACTTTCGTACTTATCTAAACAGTGCCTTGAAATTTGCTTCCGGGTGAGCTTTTGTTCCTCGGTGAGCAAACGCGGCACCCACCTCGCCGAAACCTTCTTCATGCCTAATTTGTGTTCTAAAATGTGCTGCACGCGTTCAATCTAAACATTTACAATGTCGACAATTTCTCTAAGTTTTATTCGGCGATCGCTTAATACAATATTCTCAATTTTTTTTACCATATCACCTGTGGTCTCCTCAACAGGACGTCCTGGGCGATCTTCATCAAAGATGGACGTTCTGCCTCGTTTAAATTCATTGTACCAATATCTAATGGTTGTCATAGAAGGAGTATGATCATTGTAAACAGCTTGCATGCGTACTTTTATTTCATCACAAGAATTTCCTTCCAAAAACAGAAAACGAATTACAGAACGATACTGCTCTTTCTCCATTATTGCAATAACAACGCGAACTCTGTCGTAAAAATCCGTTAAAAGAAAAAAAAACAAAAGAACGCTGTATTTTTTTTTTAATTTTCTAGTCCATAAAGGATGCCTAAAAAGTTCGTATACATAATTTCATCCAGTAACAAGAATAACTTTTTAAAACGTGTATTTATCAAACAACCCTCGTAATACACCTTGTTTTTCTTAAAACCATCCATTGTAATTTAGGTACCTGAAACAAAGTAAGAAAATATTAGAATAAATTGTAATAGTTGTTGTATTCCTAATTAATGATTTTACAGATTAATAAATAATAAATAAATATCAAACATAAAAATTGCACCTATTGAATGATTGGTCCGAATAGGGCGACCCGTGTAAAAGTTTAACTTCATGTCATCAGAGTGCAAAAATAATCTTGACTCGAGTCTGGTCGAATCAAAGCTCGTCTCATCTTGAGTCCAAATGACTCGGCTCACTCCACCACTATCGCGAGTGCTCCTGATCCTGTAATCTCAATGTCACGAGTCGCTGAACCGATTTAGATCGATTATTTGTTAGTTTCCCCTGTTGTTAGTTTCCCCATCTATAAATTATTTTTAGATACCTTCATTTTTTCCGAAACGGTTGACAATAAATTCTTAGTGATTTACACGCGTTTTTATGGCGTGGTTCGATACTATTGTCGAATGGGTTTCATGCAAATAAATCCTCGCCCTCATTTTTTTTGCGGTAATAATGAGTATCCCGAACCGCTTTCATAGATTGGTAATTTATGTTCTTTTTAGGGTTCCGTACCCAAAGGGTAAAAACGGGACCCTATTACTGAGACTTCGCCGTCCGTCCATCCGTCCGTCCGTCCGTCCGTCCGTCCGTCCGTCCGTCTGTCACCAGGCTGTATCTCAACAACGGTGATAGCTAGACAGTTGAAATTTTCACAGAAGATGTATTTCTATTGCCGCTATAACAACAAATACTAAAAATAAAATAAAATAAATATTTAAGGGGGGCTCCCATACAACAAACTTGTTATAGATTATATATAGGTATGTATATGTACGGAACCCTTCATGCGCGAGTCGGGCTCGCACTTGCCCAATTTTTTAGAAGAAATACTTAGTTACCGAACTCGTTAAATTGACTTGTTTTGGCCAAATCGGTGTGCTCTAAATATCACAGCCTGGTATAATCAATGCACGGTCGGCATTAAATTAGGTACCTGTTAATTTTACTTCTTGCTTTCTTGACAAAGTCTTTGAATTATCACTTGCTTTTGACGCCCACTGTAGGTACTAGAATATTTAAAGCATACAAATATTAATGTCCACAAATTTTAAACTTCGTTGCAAAATTTCACAATTAAATAGTGGTTCTTTTATGTTTATGGTTAACGTTAAAGTGTTTATAATGTTTCAACTGTTAAACCTAACAAAATATGTGTAGAAGCCCGATTTCTTGGTCTCCAAAAGACATTTTAAGTAAAGCCAGAGATAGTCAAAAGTGTGGGTGTGTCTATTCTTTATTCGCGTTAAAATGCCATCGCGTTACTTATCATGATAAGTAATTGTAACTTACCTACGAGAACACAAAAGAACAACTTATATTATCAGTCTAATATTATGATGTACCTAGTTGGTGAAAGTCGGTTTAATAATAGGTAAGATAGGATAGTAACAACAACGTGTGTATAATAGAAAATAAGCCTTGTAGAGGAAATAAGCCTTATTATTTCCTCGCACGGGATGCGAGCTAACCCTTTCAGGATAAGCACTACTCGCGTCGCAGAAGTGCATCTCCTAAGCTGCATATATCCGCGCACGTGAGCACGACTCGGTTTTATCTCCGACTGCTAGCACTACAGTAAATATACGAACAGAATTACTTTTTGGCTTTGATTTTTATATAGAAAAGTCTCAGAAATTCTGAAGGCACGGTAGACATTTATGGTAAAGTGCTCGACGTATACTTTAACCTGGCATTAAATCTTTACCACAAAAATAATAAAAAGATCGATTTAAATATTATTTATATAAGTCAGTTTGTGATTTGAACATTTAACTTGTAAGTAACAACCTAACAACAACGTGTGTATTTGTGTATTTCCTCGCACGAGATGCGAGCTAACCCTTTTAGGATAAGCACTATTCGTATCGCAAAAGTGCAGCTCCTAAGCTGCATAAATCCGCGCACGTGAGCACGTCTCGGTTTTATCTCCGACTACGACGTGCTACAGAAAATATACGAAACTTTATTACATTTCTGATTTGGTTCATTTTTTAATCTAGAAATGTGTCAGAAATTGAGCGGTGGAAACTTGAATATTCGTATTAATTTACTTCTATCGTCTCTATAATTATTGGGTAACAAAAAGCTCGTATCATCTATTATCCTAACAGAAATGACCATAACATGCCTAAGATAACAACAACATTAGAATATGTACATATATAAAATAAACACTGATGTAGGTGAATGGTTGCAATGGCCAAGATAACTAATTAATTATGAAGGATTTATTATACAAAGTATTCATTTAATATTTTGCCAATATTTATTAATTACACAATCTTCTCAAAAAGTGCCAGGAATTCATCATCAGTGGCGGAGGTCACATACCCGATCTTAGAAACTCCGCTTTCGCTAAATATTACTCAAATTAAATTCCATATCTCCCTACCCAAACTAATTGTTTTTCTTCTCGAGTCTTAGGCAAATATATTCATACTCGACTATTTTAATGAAATCTTTTTCATTCAAATCTTTTCAACTCCGAACGCTCAGCTGTATTATTTCCTGCCTTACGATAAAACCTTAGTTAATTCGATTAGGGATATCATGGTCCCTACCCTAACATTTACCAGCGACTATCGGAGGGACATTTAGTGGCGGATGTTCCTAACAGCCTAATGACAGACGTAAAGGGAATATATTGAAAAAGTTCAGTAGTAACAGGCGGAACTTTCATAATTTTGCCGGGTATCAGTTGGGCGCAGATGAGCCCATTTATAGGTGTTCACTAAAGTGGGATATCGTTCAGTCTAAACTATTTGCAATCGTAGTTTCGTCTTTCTTACATGATGGTTCTAACATTAGTGTTAAACGAGCGATAGCCTTTTTTTCAGGGATATGTTGTTTTTGTTACAAATGTTCTTGAATATCGAGCGCGTTCCAGAGCGCTAATTCTTGTGTATTTTGACGTACTTTGTACGTTAATTAACGATGTCTCAGGTATATCGCCTTTAGCTGTCAATAAAACGCAATATTTTCGATTCGGGCTGCATAGTGGCATTTCAGGTTACTACCCGTTCAAGTTATGTAAGTTTGCGCCTGATATCTTTGGCGTCGCATATAAATGAGGCGCAAATTTAAAGAAATATTGTCAATCTGAGATTTTTCCGAGATATATGAGATGCCCTGGAACCGAATTTAACAAACTGACATTACTATTTTCATAAAATTCAAAAAATTAGACTTACCTATGTGTTACACTGACGCGCAGTCCCGGGTTCGAATCCCGGCCAGGGAAAATATTTGTGTGATGAACTCAAATATTTGTAGGGTAGACCGAGGCGATTCGGATCACAGGGCGAATTGGATCAAAATAAGCTTTTTGTCAAATTCAAAAGATTGCCGCTAGCTACGGGCAGCCAATCACCGTCCAGCGTTGGGTTCGACCTTCCCGCACACTATGACACAGGCGGCCATTTTTTCGGACGCTTGTGTCAGTCTCAGCGATGCCTCGCATCAAGTCACTAGTGTTGATGTGCTGTGATTTTACTGGTCATGTAAAAAACGTGCTTAAAAAAAATACAAAAAAAAAAAGCAAGTTGACTGAAGTTTAATATTTATTACTCAATATTGACATTAATGTGTCCTGTTTTCGTAATTAATGTGTAATAAACTGTATTTTAAAGAATATTCAGGTTAGGTATAAATATCGTAAGCCTATGGTTTGGGGCTATTCGGATCACTTTTGCGGGGGCGATGTGGATCACTTATTTAAATTGCTCTTTTCTAGTTTATACTAATAATTTTAACTGTTTGTGTGTTTTAAATGGTCCGTACGTACAAAAGAAAGACACACCAAAGAGAATGGAGTACAAACAATATGACAGAAGCAGCTAACAAGGTGTTAAGAAAAGAGCTGTCATTACGTCGGGCGGTCGAAATTTATAATGTAGGTACCGTTCACATCTTTCTTCTTCTTACCATGTCCCGTGGTGTTATAAAACATCGAGACAGTATTTAAAGATGCAGAAAAACTATTTGCTGGGAGATTACTGCAGTGATCCATACAACATTAATTTAATAGTCTCTAAAATGGCAGGAGAGGACTGGTTTCATCTATTTCTGAAAAAAAATCCGCGTTGTTGTGTCCGCGAAAGTTGAATATTCGCAAACCTGAGGGTCTTTCTAGAGCGAGAATGAACGGGATGAGTAAAGAAAAAGTTAATGCCTATATATTTTGCTACATTAGAGAAAGTGATAAATGAAAATAATTTAAGAGGAAAACGTGTGAAGTAAGTGAAGAAAGGTGCCATGAAAACTGTGCAGATCGTGGAGGTGCTGTAGTTTCTTTATTATTCCAAAGATTTAAGAACTGTTTTGTTTGAAATGATTTTGTCTCTTCTAAAGGGGCGAATCGGATATTTTTAATGTTTAATGTTGAGTTTATTACAGATAGCAATTTAAGTTTCAGTTCAGTTTTTGTTGTAGAAACGTATTAATTAGAAGTTTCTAACACCTCGAAAATTGGTTTTTGATACTCTAGTTAGCTTTGAATACCTAATTTTATGTTACATTTATAATGAAAAAAAAAAAGTTAAATTGTTCTAGAGGAGAAAAGTTGAAATGTTAGAAAATTACCTCTTATGTCGTGTTATTAGTACTGATCTATAATAATATGTCATTGATTTTTCCAAACGTTACTAATACATGTGTTTTTGATTCAAAATAAATATTTTATGGAAGAGTTTTCTGTGATCCGTTTCGCCTCGAAAAATGGGGCGAATCGGATTATTTCAGTGTTTTTCTATTTTATTTCTCAAAATTAAATGACAAGGTTCATTTTTACTTTGATAATTGGATTTTATAGTTCGATAACCACTGTATCCAGAATAATATTAATATACATGATACACTGTAACAAACTGGTTTTATTTCACATTAACTAAAAATTGATCCGAATCGCCTCGGTCTACCCTACTTGGGTCATGATTGTTCTATGTATTTAAGTATATACTTATCTATATAAGTATGTATATCACCGTCTAGTACCCATAACACAAGCCCTCTTGATCTTAATTTGGGACTGGATCGTTTTGTGTGAGGTTGTCTGTTATTTATTTATTTATTATATTATATATTTAAATTGCACCTATAATATAAAATAATACACTGTGCCAAAAGCTCTTATGGTAAATTTTTCGCTTTGTTGAGAAAATTATAATTATAATTAGATATATTTTTCTGTAATGTAATTGATTATCTGGTAATTCGTTATTTTTGTAAGTTTAAATAGAAACAAGATATTAGGATGAATGCGGAACTTCAATGTATAGCCATTGTTTGTATTACGATTACGACTAAGCGTATTAATTATTAATTTATTATTATTTAAAGTGTTTCATATTTTACACTGTCTATTTTAGGCTCTGTGAATGAATCTTAGCTGCTTTGAGGTAACAACATGTGAATATATATTCTTTATGGCGGATGGGATGTAAAACTGACAATTTGAAACCCTTCGACCAAATTTTGGTAGCTTTCAGGCTTGTGACAACCCTAACGACCTGTGGACATAACTACACCGGCATTAAACGTGTATCAAAGTTGAACCGTGTCGAAAGCCACTAAATATTCCGTTTAATTAAAAGGCTTTTTGGGGAAGTATTAAACTTTGAGCGACATTTCCTCCGGTGTATTCAACGTGTATTAATTATGTATAATCTTAAAATAAATATACAAGCTGACTTGGTTTTAATATGTAATAGGTACCTATTTTGTTTACGTCTTTATCCTTTTTTAAATGCCTGATGAAGCCGTTTTCTCAAGACAATTGTAGAAAAAATATATTACGGGGCGAGGCTTAGGAAAACAAGAAACATAAAATACATACCTAAAAGGCGCTATCTTTTTAAACTGGTTTATAATCCTTTCGTCAATGGAAGAAGGCTTGTTAGGATTTGTGTTTTTTCACTTATACAGAGTGGAACAGATCGAGGGACTTTAAAGCAAACAGGGAATTGTCAAGACTGAGTGCTTCATTTTTCACAAATTAACTATGTAAATAGTTTTATCCATTTTTGAGATACAGTTTGTTAAACATTAGTGTAAAAATCTGCACAACCCTAGCATCGTTTGAACATCATTTAAGTTAAAGACAGGTGTCAATTTAAAATGTTAATAAAAACTTTGAATTAGTAGGGTCGTCACTGATATTAAAATGTTTTATTTTGATGACTCTACAATAATAATAGGTCGATTGTAAATCACTCAGATGACACTATCCTGTCAGCCCAGTCTTTAGAAATGTTCCACACTGTATATACATAGGTACAACTTATATAGCACAAAACTATGCTTATTAAACACTAAACACAAGCTTAGCGTAACGTCATCTAATGCCTTACTTTAAGCGCTTATGCACTCAAGTGATTAGTGCATTAAATATGGCGCTAAGCGACGGATCTAAGCTAGGGTAAGCTAAGCTAAGTAAGGAGCTTAGCCGTAATTAGTAAACGTCGTTAGCACAGTTGCTGGATTGGGAGTATGGGCCAACTTCCTTGTATTTTGAACACTTGAAAGTTTATTAAATTTTGATTTGAACAAAAAAACTTATCGTACAAATAGTGGACTTAATATCATGGGCATTCTCTACTAATCAACCTTAGGGCAAAGCAGAATAACTCACGGTGGCGTTCGTTCTACAATCCTCAAATCCTATTTAAACAAGTGTATGTACATGGCAAGTTATGCGAGCATTCAGCGGTTTCAAATAAAAATCATTCCATTTTTATGGAATCCATATTTGGCCGGTCGGATCAAACGAAGCGTTAGCAAAAGGCCAAATATTGTATGCCACTCGCGCACAGGTATTGGGTATATGAATTCCAGAGATTTAATTGGACGCGAGCTTGTTTAGAATGTTACGATATTTTTTGCGATGCACATTTCGATGTCGCAAAATAATTATGTTCGAATACTACTCGCAAGGTCGGATTCAGGAGTGAGGGTGTAATAACCCCTTTACGTCCAGCATAACTGTGACACGCGACTCTTTGTCGCACGACAAAGACTACCTGTCACTTTCCTTTCAATACCGTGCGAGCAAGACAGGTGACGCTAAGTTACAAACGAAGTCGCGGCAAGATATGATAGCCTTGCAGGGCTAAGTTTAGTCTAGATCGGTGAATAAAAAAAAATTGAGTCTAGTCGTTACTGGACCACGACTAAGTAACCTTTCCCCCTTCCCTCCTGTCTTTAAAGCTAAATCTGCCCCTGACTACTCCGGGCTACTGGTCAATTTATTATATGCTTTTATTTCTTTTGATTTGTCTTTGTGCCTGTCTGTCTATCTGTAATGGTTAAAGTTGATTTTCGATTGAGCTGCAATTTTGCATTCATAGGTTAACCATATGACAAAGCATCTTACACATTTAAACAGAACAGACGCCTTTACACACATTTCATAATAATAAACGTAAAAATCGAAACGATCCGACACAGAACATTTCCTTCCAATTCAGTTCCTAAAAATTCAAAAAGAAAAGATTGGTTAACTTTTGAACGGAACGGTAAGTTCGGAAACAGACAAGAACGAAACGAAAAATGATCAGTGGTATTTCCGCTATAAAGACCTAAAAGTAAATTTTTCGAGGATGCTATAATGTTTCTTGGGTTCATGTTATGTAAGACATTGCATTGGACTTCAATCCCCCCACAATGTTAAACACAATGTTAAGGTACAATCATATATGACGCTCTTGAAAAATCCCCGTCGCTCCCGTTTGTTTGCTGCTTTTAAATAACGAGCCGGGTTGTGTTTGCTGCAAACAGTGAAACAACGTGACGCGCCGCGAGCTGAAATTGCTAGACACAAATAACGTCTCGGCGATTGCAGGTTACGTCTTATGTGAGCTCGGTATTGTTTTGGAACTCATATGGTCGTGTTTGACTTCTAATGTTATTGACTGCACTTGCATATGTGACAAAAATGCGCATTAGTCATATGCAAGAGCACTATCAATACCGTTGGTCTTGGGATTTATATTGGTTGTTGGTCTACTGGTGGTCAATTGGTGGTCATCAATATCATACCGTTGGTCTTGGGATTTATATTGGTTTGTAACAGGGATGTAGATGTTTTTTTTTAAGATATCAATAGGTCCTATTTCGTATTGGGATCAAATGTCTATATGGGATTAAGTCCCATCATCGGCATTAACTAGTACTGTATTAATACAGTTAGAGTGCTCTAAGAGTCATTCGACATTCCCACGGAGCGCTGAAAACACTCCATAAAATGGTGAGCGAACCGTTTCGTCATCACCCCGTAATGATTGTTAACTTAGTTATTTTTCCATATACATCTACAATTATCTGTACCTATTTATGGAAAAATAACCAAGTTGCCACTATGAACATGAAAAAGTGCGTTTAATTAAGTACATGGGTTGACGTACAATTATTGTTTCGTGGTATTATGAGGATTCTGGTAATAATTTTACTTTACACTTAAAAAAAAACTAACAAAAATATCGAATAATATGTACCTTTGAAGTTGCGTACCTTTCACATATTTAACCCTTCGTCTGTGAGATTAAAAAAAATCTTGCGTTCAAACCTCATTTGTGCTGCAATGAGTAAAAAAATATGTCCGTAAAAAAATGCAAAAAGAAGGTTTAATATGTGGTCAGGATCCTATACCAACACAGACGAAGGGTTAAAAGCACTTTTATTTGTTTTCTTTATTTCATTTATATAGTAACTATGTTGTATTTATTCAACATCAGTCTATGTACTACGCTAATAGCCGACGTTAATATTAGTTATAGATGTACAGTCAATGAGACTATACAGTCGAGATGTCTGCGAGAGAAAAGAAAAAGATACTAGCATTGATGAATCAGATAAGGACACATTGTCACTCGTCTCATCGCCTTTGCTTTAGTTCATAAAGTGACTCATTCAGTGAAACGCTTTCCAACGCCAAAAAGCGATCTATGGTTCCATTGTCGTGAGTTTATGATATTGTATGCATGACGATCCCTAAAAGGGGATTCAGTTAACCGCGTCGAGTTCCCGACAGGTGGCAAGCGGGCCGCCTCACCCGCCGCAGTAGCGTAAGTGGGTACTTTATTTTATTGTCACTCATATTTGTATACACACATATAATATCTGTGAAAGTAGTTAATGCCATTATATTACAAAGTATTTATTAACATTTTTTTCCAAGCGGATTCGATAAAGCGTATCCGTCGGGATATTAGCACTACAGTAGTTGCATAAATCTTTATTTCGCTTCTTGGAAAATTAAAAAATTTGATGAATTGTTCAAGCGGGGCTCGAACTCACATTTCCAGTGGCTTTCCGGACCGTGTCGGGGTGTTGGGTATTTTACCTATTAGACCAATGGATCGATGGGAGAGCCATAGAATTTTTCAACCAGTTACTTCCATGCCTTAGGGTGACATCGTATCTCCATTTACCGTAAAGGTGGTACACAGTGGTAAGTCCCCTCCATATTCTACTTTTGTGTTAATAGCAACGAAGGAAATGATAAGTAAGCACTTTTGTTCTCTGCCTTAGTAAGTATGCGTAACGTGGCGTAACGAAGGGAAAAATCTTTATTTTTATAACCAGAGTAGATACACTGATAGTAACAAAAAAATAACGCCAACAGTATAATCATGACAAATGCAACACATAAAACTACAATTTCGCGATTTTCAAGACAAATTCGACAAAGATCTTTGTTAAGTCGCCGTCGTATATACACAGTGCTGCGACGCCGACGAACCGTGGTTTCAAAGACTGACATAAATCTTTTGTAAAGCCCGCAGTTTATAAGTTGAGCATTCCATTATGGAACTTTGTTGCCATATTCAGAGTTTGTATCCCTCTTGATATCTTTGTTAACCGCGAGTGTTGCGTTATAAATGTGTAAATATTGTTAAGCTTTTGGTCTCTTTACGTCAAATTTGCAAATAGCTCTCATATGTCAAAGGCCATTTGTCAAAATAGAGTCAGATGAAATCTTATTTGACGGGAAAGAGTTTGGTTTTATATAATACTTATTAACGCTTTTTTAATGTGCCGGTGGCGCGGCAGGCACGACAGCCACCTTTAGAGACTACAAATACAATACTTTATTCTACACCAAAAAAGTTTACAGATTAAACACAGATACCATTATTTTCATAACGGTAGACAAAAAAAAAAAAAAATTAATCTGTTTATTTCAATGAAGTCTACTACACACTTCTGCTTAGACTCTAATCTTATATTTAAAGATTGTATTATATTGACAAAAGGGTTCTTGTCATTCAAGGGGTTAAACGATGTGTTTGATGAATGGGATTGAGATTCACTGCTATGCTTTGGGCAAAAGCTTGTGATTGCCATTGGGTTAAACAGGTCAAGAGAAGCAGCATCGAATGAAGGTGGCGTGGGGACACTCTACCGATGTGCTGTGTGAAGTATCTGTTATAACTTATAATATGTTTAGGAGCTTGCGACTCAAAGGCCGGAATGGCGGAAGGCTATAAAGACCAATATGCGTGGAAGGCTATGAATGCCTCCGCCTTAAAAACCTCGATGCGAAACGCGAGCTGCTCTTGTGATCGTGTGTTTGTGAACAAGCTGAGATTCACGAGCCACGTGCGCGCACACGCCAGATACAGTTGACAGGGTGTCGCCGTTGACGGATACGTCAAGGAGGATATCATCATCATTATAACTTATAAAACCTTTTGGCAGTAATCTAATAGAAGATATAGAGCATGAGAATTATACCCTTAAAACACCCAAATGCTATACCAAGACTACAATTTGCAATTTTCAAGATACATTCGACAAATTAAAATAGATGTCTTTGTTAAGTCGTCGTCACAGTGCCACGACGCCAACGATCCGTGATTTCAAAGACAGGCATAAAACTTTTGTAATGCAGCAGTTTATAAGTTGAGCATTCCATTATGAAACTTTGTTGCCACATTCAGAGTTATATCAATATGCCATTTGATATCGTTAACAAGATATCGTTGTGATAACTGTATACCAATAACAGATTGGAATCGGTCTAACTGTTTAGGCATGATGAAGATTACTAAGACACTGAAAATTACTAACATAATATTATAAATAATAATAAAAAATGTGCCACTGCTCAGTGACCTCCAGTCTATTTTACTTACTTATTGAAAAATAGTTATATTGAAACTATTTTGCTGACATTAAATTTTAAAAAACTCCAATATGCTTTCGAAATGGAATCCAAGTTGGATTGCCATAGGTATAGACGAGTAGCAGCTTGCCTCTCCTACCCACCAATACAATAGTATACGGGGTGATCAATCCAAATGGGTCAGCAGTTAGAAGTCAGAAACTTTAAGAAATGAACAATGGAGTCAATTTTAGATTTTATAAAAACTGCATAGAATCTGTTTTAAAATCTCAAACACACCTCACAGGATACTCACGGGATCAACTATTTGATAACAAATGCGACATGCGACTTATAGTATTTTGACCAAATTCGATTTCCGGTTATGTATAGAGCAAAAAAAATGCCATTTTTATTCAAGCTAAAATCGACGCCATGATTCTTAAAATCAGATTTCGTTATCTCTCATAATTTCTGACTTTTTCATTTATTGACCCATTTGGATTGATCGCCCTGTATATAACTGGGCTTAATTCGACATCTGTAAAAACATATTTCCGAAATTTGATAAATATTATCTAAGTAATTATCTAATTTAGCGGTGTTCTCAAAACATTTAAAAATACTCAGTTTTAAACAAAACTCTCATTACTTAATTTCACCTTTATAATTTTGTTTAAATATTATTCCAAACCTAGAGTACACCTCCTCAAATACCTATTCCTTCAATTGCCTAAAAGTTAACTGGAAGAGATCTCTAATAAGGAACAGTTCGCTTTTGTACATGTTGTATGTGTTATGAATGTATTTATATCCAGCTGTTGTGTATAATAAAGTGTTTACATATATACACACCGCAAAAACCAGATTAAATGAAGCTTCATTCTCATCATTATACTAAAGACCACACAAAAGCGTCAAATGAAGGTGTTACTTAATTTATTACTGTCACCAACAAAATTATTACCTACATAACTACCGCTTAACGTCACCAGCTCGTATCTCTTTCTGTTCCAATAGAAAAGGTAACTTTGCGCACTGTGATATAAAGTATACTTTTCATGCCATGTTAATTAGAAATCGGAGCTTGGAGTATCCAGGAGTTGATAATTATCTGGTCTGGTTACACCTACAACCAATTAGAGGGAGTGCCTGCGATGCCAAAGGGTAATTATTCACGTCGTCATTGTGCAAATAATTACGTTGACGTAAATTTTCACAGCGGTGGTTGTTACCGCCCTAGTGCGAAAATGTTGATGGCATGTATGCCCAGACAATTGGTAAAGTTCGTCGGTGCATACCCAGCCAATTGGTAAAGTGTAGCAACTGAGCAAGGATAGTATTATCGTCGTATTAATGTAACAAAGGCACATAGTAATTAAAATAATACCTATTAATCGTTTAAATATATAATGACACACCCCTATTAATCGTATATATAATAAAAAGAAGGGGAGGCCGTTGCCCCTTATATAATGAAATTGTATTTACGTTTATTATTTTATGAACAATTCCTAGCTTAACATGCAAGCGACGCTTACCGACGCGTAGCCTGCGTCTTTCTAAAGCCCAAAGGAAGTGCATTTAAATGTGAGGAATGTGATTGGTCCATTTTAAACATCTCCGTTCCGCTCCGCTCCGGTCCAGTGAACAGGCAGCCTAAATATTGACAGATTACCCAGTATACTGTTATTACGAGTATGTGCCATTGACTCCGACCAATATAGCACGTTAGACGAACCATTTGTGGTTAAAGTTTTATGGACGCGCTAAGTGTTAATACATATACGAAATATTAATGGCCAGGAAACGTGTAATAAAATCGGTATTTGTATGCTAGATTTGTATGGTTACCGTTACGCAGTTAAAAACGTCATTACTTATGCAAATAATAACGGTGGAGAGTTATCTAAAAAACTTAGCTGGTTAATGACATTTTGATCTAACAAAATAATATAATTAAAATGACTTTGACAAACGCATCACACATACTCGTATCATAATCGTGATCACTATATTAAAATGTTTTTTCTGTTTAAACTGTGTCAAGCGATAAGGACTATGATATTTTAACTCAAATTTATATTTTACTTTTTCAATAAAAATTTAATGCTTGGTGCTGTACTGTTCAAGTATTTAAATGTTTTTTTTTTATGTAAGCCGTTTATCATCCATTCATTTAACAGAAGACAAGTGGGATAATAATTCCATGTCAAAATTTTAAATAATAAAAATATCAAAGAAGCTCTTTAAAGGATTGTCAACATACAAAAATTAAGACGGTAAAGATAACACCGAAAATTACAAATCAAATAAGACAATGATTAGAAATAAGGTCAAAAGTAACTTTTAAGTGTTGTCAATATAGTATAATATAGATACAAAACTAGAGTATAATAAATAAAAACATGTCAATTACAGCGAACGAATAAAACATAGAAGCCTAACTAGCGTCGGAAAATGGCCCCACGGATTTTGTGTCAGTTAAGGCGGGGCGTAAATTTTGTGTCAAACGGCTGTCTAGTTTGCAAATGGCGACGCAGCCGAACAGTTGCATTATGTGACATATATGAAGTCTCAAAGTAACAAAATATGCCATAATGTTCAGTGAAATGGTGTATTAATCACTCAGGAAAACACAAAAAAAAGATGGTATCACTTTTCATACGTAAATAAAGCCGTACACATATTAATTTAATTTATTTTACGGAACAGATTTTGTATAGGGATGGTGTTATGCCATATGACTAATTTATATACGATGTTTGAAAAGTTATGCAATCAGTGGCGTGCCTAGGCTTATGGGTAAATCCATTTTATTGCCGCATTACTGTTCAAAGTACAATTTCAATAATACACAGGTTGGGCGTAGGTTTTGGGGAAAATATGAGCTGTTTTTCCTGAGCGAAAGTTAGAGTGCCTACCTTTCCTTCGCCTGTTAAAAGACCTGCACACTTTAACTCATCACAATCGCACGGAGCAACTCCTTCTATTGTTTAAAGCCACAGTAATCACAACAACAAACAAAATCAAAACACGATCACTATCTATAATATTACCTACTTCTACTTATTACTACGCTCAAACAAACACTACACTAACTAGATATTTCAAAACAACGTGAAGTTAAATCACTCCTGTTTACGCGAAATTTGCAAGTGGCCGATCCGTATCTAACTTCACTTCACTTGAAGCAGCGTATAGTTATGTTGATACATAGGTTACTTCCATGTGTTAGAGTAGGCGGTATGAAGCCCGATTGCAAGCCAACGCGTGCGAGGGAGATGACTAGCGGTGACATAGAACGGCGACGAGCCATCAGCGAGCGCGGCGCGGTCGGTGCGCGGACAAATATTGAACCACGCGGCGTCGACAAAATTTGAAATAAAACAATTTTATATTGTTCAAGTAAATCATTTTTTATCGTTCGTTAATATTACTAGGGCAAGCCGGGCTTTTGTGCTTGTATAAGACCGTCCCTAAAAGGCTATGCGTTTTCCGTCAGTCCGGTAGGAAAACGTATAAGTTCCTAATTATGTTTGATATTTTTTCACTACAAAGATTGTATCGACTTTACATGTAAAATATTAGTTATTACAAAGAAGGAGAAATAATAATATATACAGCAGTTACAGCACGCATTAATAATAATCATTCAAAGTATTAGTAACAACAAGGAACAAACAAGGATTCCTTTAAAGATGTTTTTTTTTTATTCGTATGTAAGCAATAACCTTAACATTCAAGATTTATAATGAAGGAAACAAAAATGGCTCTTTACTGCATTAACGATTCACCAATTATGAGTTTTCACTGTCACCGCCATATTACCATGGACAAATGTCATGCGTTTTGTCGAATCACAGCTGGCCATTCGGAAATTGACGAATCACATTTATTTGTTATGCGTAATTGAAAACATTTGAGTGGCTGTGATTGGTACACCGGTGAGCATGCGCATTTCGACTGTTGGGCCGGTTTTTGATTGTAATTCTGTATGAAGCTCGTGTTCTATGTTTTATTCGTTCGCTGGTCAATTACAATATAAATTACTTTTCCATATACTCACTCTGAGTATACAATACAATACAATACAAAATGCTTTATTGCACACCAAAAAAGTTTACAAATTCAGAACAGAACAATAATTTTAATAACGGTAGACAACAGGCGGTCTTATCGCTAAAGAGCGATCTCTTCCAGACAACCTTTAGGTAGTGGAGTTGATTAGTATAAATCACACAATGAGTAGGTGATGCAGAAGGGGAAGGGAGAACAAAATAATTATCAACGGATAAGCAAGTAAACGTATCAATAGATATACACATACATAAATAGATATATATAAACCTACTTAAACATACATCTATATCATAAAAAAATATCATATCAATCTATATCATATATATAGGTCGCCGGAAGGCGCTGGATGCAGGTCGCTTCCAACCGGTATATATGGAAGTCCAAAGGGGAGGCCTATGTTCAGCAGTGGACGTCCTATGGCTGAGATGATGATGATGATGATGAAACATACATACATATAAATAAAACAAGACAGATAAGGAACACAAGAAAAGACAGATAAGGAAGTATAATGGATTATCCAATAAAAAGTTTCTCTATTGCCGTTTAAAGTGTTTGCTCGATACCAAACGCGCGCAAACATTGGCAAATTATTACATTAAAACCTCAAACATGTAAAGTGGGTAATGTATAAGAAAATAAGGTATGGCACTCGGAAATGACAGACGAGATTTTTGACGTCATCACGCTATGATTGGTTGGTTAGTTCTGTCAATCCGTTCCTGTGTTGCCAACGGTCTATCTTAAATACTCTCCAATTCGTTTGTTACCTCTAAGAATCTCATATCTTCTTGAGTGTTTTAAATCAATTATTACAACAAAATAAAACTTAGTCAAAGAACATGACAATCGTAATTCATAATTATAATTTTTGTACGACTAGCGACAATTTTTTTTTTCCTTATGATTATTTTGTAACCATAAAGCGGCAACTAACCAGTGACGTAGAAAGTCTCACTAGCCGGAGTGTCATACTTTATTTTCTTATACCATGGAGCCAGCTGAAACGTTGAATTTCCTTGCGTGAGCGCGTAATGCGTACACACAAATAATCCCCTTGTTATTGCTTACACAAATCAGAATTATTCAGTGTATATTAAGCCTCAATTCGACTGTATGCTGGTAATCGAATTACTGTGCGTTTGTAGTTAATTCCATGTTTAATTAAATTATTTGCTTGATTGGCTATAATGATGATAATTTAATTTAATTAGAAATGGGTTTACTTTGATAATAAGCGCAATTACTAAAACTCAAAGGTCAAATCAGTTAAATATCTGGTCATAATGATAAGTAATAAAATACTAGAAAACGAATATTTTAGGTATGCTTGGATGGTATTTATGTAATTTATTTTTATCGTCAATAACTTTAGCATCAACTTAAGCATAAGACCAACTGCTCTCAAACGTTTTCAAATAGTTTTAGTATTTGTGTTTCTTGTGTAAATGTTTTTTGTTGTAGGGGAAAGCGTTTTTGTAGATTATCTAATACCACATAATAAAGTGCTATTTTAAATAAAAAATAACTTGTATCTTGCATTGGTTAGAATAACGCATGAAGTTGGAATTCCAAATGTTTTTTGAAACACTAATTTGACTCAAAAATTATATTTTTACACTAAACGCTAAAGTCTAGTAAGTACTTCAAAACACGAGTTCAAAAGATGTTTCTTTTTCTAATTTTCAGCAATACTAATGATAATGATACCTACTATTGAATTACTTACACTAAAGCGTAAATATAAATGTATGACAGCTACGAAACGATACCAACGATATATACTAAATGCATGTTTTTACAGCTCGTGCAGTTGTGACGTCCCACCCAAACGAACATAGTTACATACATACATAGATAAGTACTTTGCAAGTTAAATATTTAAAAGCTTTTAAAACATTTTTGGCACGCCTAAAAGCCGCAGGATGAAGCTAGTATTGTATAAATGACCAAATAGCCACATAGCGTCATTAATAAA
Organism: Apotomis betuletana; assembly: GCA_932273695.1. Taxonomy (NCBI): domain Eukaryota; kingdom Metazoa; phylum Arthropoda; class Insecta; order Lepidoptera; family Tortricidae; genus Apotomis; species Apotomis betuletana. Next base: position 21,010,191 of record OW026303.1, on the reverse strand, counting down.
GATAAATTAGGGATTTATCTAACAGATTAGCGTGTATGGATGCACAATCTCTCGTGCACTGCCCGCAATAGTGACGCTATTCAAGCAGTAAATCATGTTGAATTCATTCGTAGCTATTCGGCGAATTCCGGGAAGTGGAGGACCAACTATTAAAATTAATGTTGGGGGAGGTGTTTATTTATTACTTAAGGCGTTGGCACACTACTGTACCCATACTCCTGGACCTCATGGTAAGGCGCCTCAGGCTGCCGAATTAAACAGAATCAAGACGAGCACACTGCAGCCGCAAGACGTGCTAAGAGCCTACACACAGGCGCGCAAATTATATGAAATAAAATGAAATGAAATGAAATTTAAGTTTGCCAAATATGGGTGGGTCACAATGTTAACCTACTATAAGCGCCGCTGTTGAACTGAACTGAACATATTCTACTTATTCAGCAAGCAAACTTTGGTGTGTTTCTCTAAATCAACAAAATAAAAAAGTCGGTAAGTATCTATTCTAAAAGTATAAAATAAAAATCATTTACAACAAATCGTTACTTATTACTAAATCTCGTATTCAGAAGCAATAGTTTCACCGCCTTCTGTTTCTTTCGCGCAAGTTGTCCACGTGTTCGTAGTTACAGATAGAAGCGCACACTGACATGACCACGCGACTTTTCGTCTACACTACGTATGCTATTTAAGAGTCAATCATCTTTGTTTATGTTGCTAGCTGATGGTCACTCATTAAATTACGATTTTCGGCGGTTTTATTTACTAAAAAAAATTCATTGCAAGAGTTACAAGCCCATTCTTATGTACTATCTCTAAACAATATAAGTTATCAACACTTTTCTACGAAGCATGTGTGTGTTATTTTATTAAATAATCCTTGAAAGAGATAAATAATTGTCTTCGGTTTTGCAGTTGTCAATTGTCATTCATTACAACAACAATTACATTGGATTATATAGCGGATACGATTTTACAGCTTCCGTTTTCACAGATTAAGACTGAAAGATATAATATTTCTGTGTCAAAGTTACATTTGAGCAACCCACACATTTCAAGAATCTGAACTAAACCTTTTCGTACCTACGTATTTTAATAAATCTGAACTAATTAAACTTTTTCAAAGGCTTTTAAGAGACCACGGCTCAGTTTTCCATAAAAATCGAGGTTTGGTTCTCGTTTGTTTCTTCCTCCTAAACTTAACCAATCTTTACAAAACTGCAGGAACTAAATGGAAAGGAAATGTTCTGAGTCGGACCGTTTCGGGTTTTGCAAAAATTATTATAGAATTTGTGTAGTACCTACTAGGCATCCGTTTGCGGCGATGTTTTGGCCAAAAACAGACGCATAGTAGAGAAACATCAATTTGTTTAGCCCGATAACGTTAAGTTTGGACTTCATTTCTATCCAACGCCATAGTCACCAGGTGCGAAATCAACGTAAACTGATAGTAAAGGAAAAGTAGCAGTGATATATTCCTCAAAGGATTGATGCAACAGCAACACTGTAGATAAGCTGGGTACTTATTGCTGAACGTCTCGAATACGAAGTCAGAATAGAAAGTTTTAATTTAACCGTACAGAACAATGCGCTGAACGCTCAAGTAAAATAAATTCCACTGGCTCAGCTTAAGCGGAACTATAAAACTATTCAAACTTTGAGCGTTTCTTGTTTTGCTTATACACTGCGCTTTTCCTGTCCAGACAATTTTATGTAGAATACTAGCGACTCGCCCCGGCTTCGCACGGGTGCAATGCTGATAAATTATGCATGTATTATACATAAGTATACCTATACCTTTCCTAGTCCTAGAGTGGCGACCACGTATAGGAAAGCGCAGCGTGGGTCGGTCCTCGACTAGATGGACGGATGACCTCGTGAGGGTAGCGGGGAATCATTGGATGCGGTCTGCACAGGATCGCATTTTGTGGCGAGTCATGAGGGAGGCCTATGTTCAGCAGTGGACGACTATGGCTGATAGATAGATATACCTTTCTCTTAAATCACTCTTAAAAAAACCCGCTTCAAAATGTATTGCGTAGTTTTAAAGATTTAAGCATATATAGGGACATGCACATGCAGCAGGAAACGACTTTGTTTTATACTATGTTAGTGAACTAAATAGCGCCTCTTCTTTTTTTTATGGCCGTTTTTACTTGCGCATTACACGGAAATACATTTTTTTTCGGAACGAAAGTAACCGATGCGTTAATCCGAGGTGTCAGCTACCTCCATACTGATTTTCATCAAAATTGGTTCAGCCGTTTGAGCGTGAAGAAGTAACAAACAGACTTACTAACTTTCGCCTTTATAATATACTAGCTGCGCCGCGCGGTGTTACCCGCTCATCCCACGGGAACACTACATTTTTTCGGCATAAAAAGTAGCCAAGTTGTAAGCAGTGTTCATCCAGGATGTCGGCTATAGCTTTATACCAAAATGTATTAAATATTTCCAGCCGTTTGAGCGTGAAGAAGTAACAAACATACACATAAACCCACTCACAACACGCGCTTAGTGTGACTAACTGCGCCCCGCAGTGTTACCCACTCATCCCACTGAAACAATACATTAATTATCGGGATAAAAATAGCCTTTTATCGAATGATTTAATTTAAAACATATTTTTTATAAGAAGCGAAAAGCCTTAGGCAAAAATCAGAACTTTCTTTAGAATTACTTAGAAAACATAGCTCGGAAAAATCGCCGAAGTTTTGATGGATTCTTTACTTAGGTACATTAAAAAACTTTTTTAGTTCTATACTTGTACGTTAGATGCATTCTTATATTAATTTTTCTGCAGTATAAAGAGTCATTAATTCTAATAATAAACCGTAATCTTTGTTGGTAATTTCAATTCTAAATCGTTGGAAAAGTCTGAAAATTGTCTTTTGTTTGTTTTTTGTGGTCTTACTACGCGCGGTGTTAGTGTTACCCGCTCATCCCAAGGGAACGTTACATTTTTCGGGATAAATCCGTTACGAATGGTTACTAGCACGCGCCCATCTTACTCGAACAAAGGTAGATAGCAGAGTCGAGTGTACTAGACTTAGGCTACTAGCGAATAGCCGAATTGACACAGTGCCATATTCGGCAGGAATTCTACGCTAATGCAAGTCGTACATCAAATCCGAGCGGAAAAGCTCACTTTATACGTAACCGCATATTTGGCCACTACCTGAAACCCATTTGTCTTCAAACAATCGCGAAACATGGACCTAGGCGTAACATAAAATTAGTTATTCGTTCTTCTAGTCTATGCTTACCTACTCTAATATAATGCTACCAAGGGACTTTTCACTTATCTACTATCTGCGAGCGATCTTTGTATGAAGGCGATCACGCAGCGTGTTTGCGTCGCCGCGACTGATATTTGAATAGAAAACACGCTCGTAACTCGGAAGTGTGATAAGGCCCTAATGATAACAAGATCAAACTTAGTTTCATATTACGCGATCACATTGGAGCTGCCTTTTTTGGGTTTATATATGCTTTTAATCTTGAAACTAGCCGGCGTTTTGTACACAAACTGTCAATGAAATACAATGTCCCGACAGTTTTTGACACAGAGTTCTGTAGTTTTATATTCTATGCCATCGTCCCTACTGTATACTAAGTACTACGTTTCTACAGTCGGGATCAAGTGTAGCCTTTACGTGGCACTTAGCGTGCCGCCTGCCCCGACCAGACGGTCCCACGGGGCCGGCACTACTTACAGTTGCACATCAATTTAGTGAAAAAAGTGCATTTAGGTACAGGTGTTTGACATTAATTAATAGACTACACAAAAGCCATGTGAGTTTGTATTCATATTTTTTTTCTTATAAGCAAAGACAATAAGACCCATGCCATACATAGAGTCATGTGGGGAAAGTGTACGCAGTGGGCAAGTGTGCGCAAACAAATTCATTTCGGCTGAAATTAATTAGTCTGAAATGAATGAATTTGCGGACACTTACCCACTGCGTAGACTTGCCCCACATGACTTCACATATCTGTATATCAGAGTCCATACCTCTCTTTTGTACCGATATCGATAATACTGCCTGGGTGTGCACTAGTTTTCTCGTTTAAATAGATTGGTGCGCAATTATTCGTCCCGTGGGACTGGCCCGGAGTGTTAAGGTGCTTGTCCACTAGTCGAGACGAAGTGGGACGAGAATTGAAATCGACGGCGTCGGGCCATTACTACAAAAAATTACCTTCTTCATCAGAGATCAGAGTTAATATCTCTTTTATTGGCTTGTAATGCGGCAAACCTTCATGGTTCACCACTGGCCGCTTACAAACACCGTTTAAAAATATAGGCGTTCGACGCTCGCGTTTTATCTTTTTTCACTTCATAATAAGAAGTGTTACGAGTTAATCGTAATTGTATACGAGTATATAACGTTCATATGACGTTGTACAATACTTTGTTGATTAAATACTTGTAAGGGCTGTTGCTTTGCAATCCTTTTTACGCGCACCTCGCGTTTTATACGCACCTCGACCGGCGGTTGTTCCTGCCTGAGTGCTTAGAAACTGGAACCACTTGGATACTTGAAACCCTGCCTTCCCTACCATCCTGCCCTGCTCCATTAAGGCCAGTGATTTCCGATAGTGCCGCATACTGACTTATTACCGAGTTAACATTGTATTCTACATTGTACATACCTATAGTTTTAAAGTTTAATGTTTTACACCATGGCTCGTCTTTTACTCACGACGACTAGTCGGTCTACAGGCTGACTGTACTACTAGTATAAATTGAAATTTGAAGACATGTGCACTTTTTTTCTCGTAAAATATATTGGTCTGCAACTGTCCGTGTCCGTCTCAAGGGACCGTCTGGACAGGACTGTTAAGGTGCTTTTTCACTAGCGAGTTTAATGTGAGACGAGACGAGACGAGAATTGAAATCGTTGGCTTCAGCCCATTTCTACTAAAAAGATCGCCCGCACGAGCTTGTCTTTTTTATACACAAATTTAAATTGTCGACGCAAGAATTCTTCTTTCTTTGGGTTCCGTAGTCAACTAGGAACCCTTATGTAGTTTCGGCATGTCCGTCCTGTCTGTCCGTCCGCGGCTAAGCTCCGTGATAATTAGTACTAGAAAGCTGAAATGTGTACCACGCCTATGGATCACGCTAATAAAAAGGTAAAAAAAATACAAAAACAAAACTTTTTTTCGGGTACCTCTCGTAACCTAAAGTGGGGGTGTTTTTTTTTTCGTTCGAACACTAGTATGGTGTGTCGTTAAATAGGTTTTTTAAAAATAATAGGGGTCTCCTTTACATTATTTTTTGATAGTCAGCAGTTTTGTAAATATTCGCTCCAGAAATAGCTTCCCCCTCTAACTTTTCAACCACGGGTTAAAAAAATATGGAAAAATTCTATATTGAATAAAATCGGTCGAGCTGTTTTTGAGTTATCGCAAAATTTCATAATTTTCTGTAAAATGACGAAAGTGCCGCGCGGTTATACTTCGAACATTACACATATTAGTTAAGTGCCAAACTGCATTAAAACATTCCGCTCAATCTGGCGCGTATAATCGATAACTTCCAGAAGGTAATAAGTAATAACAGTTACTTTGGCGTTTACGACCTTATAGAGCTTGAAATCATTCTCGTAATTTAAATCTATCGTGTTGTGAAGGATGGGCAACTACGGAACCCTATACTGCTCTTGCTCTCTCGTGGCCCGACATGCTCTTGGCCGTTTTATTTAATTTAATATACGTACCATAAATAATCAAGAAACTATTCTTATAATAATTTTACTCGAAATCTTCTAGCCATGTATGTACGAGTACATATATTTAGTTAGCAGCAAAGAAAAGTAACGGCTTCCCACATATAGGTATTTATTATCGGAGTTAAATTACTCTTTTAGCCAGCTGTAAGAGATGTAATTAAATTGAAATTACACAGACTTGTAGACTTTACTTTTCTCATTAAATAAACTGGTGTGCAACTCTCGGCCCCGTGGGACGGACAGTTGCACACCAATCTGGACGAGACTGTTAAGGTGATTTTACATCTAACTTGCGAGACAAGAATTTTAATGAAAGCCTCGACGACGGCCCTTTTCTATAAAAATGGCAGCATCATAACCAGCGAAGCGGTGATAAATAAAATTCCTTGTAGAAATTAATAAAGAAACTGTAAGGGCCTTATCACACCTGCGATTTGCGAGCGAATTTTGTATGAAGGCGATCACGCAGCTAGTTCGCCGCGACGCTTATTTGTATAGAAAACTCGCTCGCAAATCGCAAGTGTGATAAGGCTCTTAAGTAATCTCGAACTACGAGGAAAGCTTAATAAATACCATGTGGGGCCTGTAACAGGAGCAAAAAATTAAAACATAGATTTTACTCGTCAAACTGAACAACATCTGTTCAGAAACTTTTTAAAAAAATACTGTTTCCATAATGTTAATTTTTTCAAACAAAGTAAATAGCATTTTTAGTGTACGCCGTCCAACATTGACATCGCCTTAGCATTGACGTAGCTGTCACTTTACGAAATATCAAATGTTTCGAAACATTGTATTGACATTGCGTCTTTGAATAAACTTTATGTTACAGTTTTACATTATAAAATAAGTTATTTTTAAAAGTTGTTTAATAAATGTTGTTCAGTTTGAGGTGTAGAATCTATGTTTTAATTTATTGCTCCTGTTACAGGGCCCACCCGGTATATTCATGTAACGAAAAACAAGAAAAAAAAACCAGAAATCAACTTAACCTAAAACTACGAGTACACTAGAGCGATAAAGAAAAGTGAAAAGCATGTACACAATAAAAATGGATTAATTTGTGTTGAAGAGTATTTTATTTTTAAGTTATGTAATGATTTGGAGGAGTTGAAATAACTCATACCTAACACGGAACCTTCGTCAACGTTCAAAGTAGGTATTACATTAATCCATATCAGCATCTCAATAATCCACGCGGTAATCGAAATCAAACATCTGAGTCGGGATAAAGGCACGAAGTCACGTCAGCTCGCGATATTCTAAATGGCAATGTTGATACAAGAAATCCAGACTCCATAGATACACCCACGGACAAATATTTCGGGTCAAAAACAAAAATCATATTATATCAAAAAAAGGAATGCAGCTAGCTCGTTAAAATAAAGTAGTCATGCGATGTCATTTTATTTTTCAACAAAACGCAAAAGAACTGATATTTCACTCCTTAAAAAACCAGAACATAATTATAATCCCCGAAGTTATTGCTATATATATGTTGTGCAAAATTAACACAACATATATATAGCACTACCCACACTCAAAAAAATATTTTGAAAACATAATTGTGTTTCGATATAAAAAAATTAGAACCAGAGTTTTGTTATTATACGACAATAGGACCCAACTGCACATATTAATATACGGTTACCCTTGTTTGTCCGAAGTAGTTGTAAATAATTTTATCCTTATTGTGTACAGTACTCTTGTTTATTTTTATTGTAATTTTTGCTGGTTTTGTGTTGTATTCGTTTTATTTTTATTTCTGTTTATTTTCCTTTTAATTGTCTTTCCGTATGTAACTATTGTATGCCATGCAAATGTTTTGGTATTATTCACTGTAAATTTGCATGTAATTAATGAATAAACAAAATAATTTTCAAACCAAAATCTAATTCGTTTTAACCGTTTTTATTGGGGGACATACATAAAAAAAGCAATAAAAAACCGGCCAAGATCATGTCGGGCCACGCTCAGTGTAGGGTTACAACGCCAAAGTAACTGTAATTACTTATTACCTTCCGGAAATTATCGATTATACGCACCAGATTGAGCGGAATATTTTAATGCAGTGTTGCACTTAACTAATGTGTGCAATGTTCGAAGTATAAGGACACCGCGCGGCACTTGCGTCATTTTAAACAAAATTATGAAATTTTGCGATAACTCAAAAACGGCTCGACCGATTTTATTCAATATAGTTGTCATTGAAAGTACTTATAAGGCCTCATGATTTTTTGACCCGTGGTTGAAAAGTTAGAGGGGGGACACAATTTTTTTTATTTTCGGAGCGAATATTTACAAAACTGCTGACTTTATCAGAAAATAATGTTTCGAGACCCCTATTATTTTTAAAAGACCTATTCAACGACACCCCACACACTAGTGTAGAAACGAAAATAATAATTCACCCTCACATTAGGTGTTCGAGAGGTACCTGAAAAAAAGTTTTTTTTTAGTTTTTATTTTACCGTTTTGTCGGCGTGATATATACACATGCTCATACCAAATTTCAGCTTTCTAGTATTAATGATCAGCGGGCCTATGATGGTTGCGTTTATCACGCGATAAATAAGTGACAAAGCATCCGTCACGTTTTGACAAGATGCGAGTGTGAGTGACAGATGCCTTGTCACTTATTTATCACGTGATAAACGTAACCATCATAGGCCCCCTGGAAGCTAAGCCGCGGACGGACGGACAGACGGACAGACGGACATGGCGAAACTATAAGGGTTCGTAGTTGACTACGGAACCCTAAAAACAACGAAGAACTAAGAACCTGCTCCGTTTTTTTGACACCGGCTAAAAAAATCAGACCAAATCAGTTCAGCTGTTTTTGAGTAAATCGGGGAACGTAGGAGTGACCCGTATTATTTGTCCGCGAGTGTATTTGTAGCCCCTTTTAACAATATCGGGCCACGCAGAGCCATGACTCATCCAGAAATCTCAGAACGGAAAAGCTATTAAGCCTACGTAATCAGAGATTGCGGATTTCCGAATTCCTTACGCCATACAAAACTATTTGAATCGAAAATCTACATTTTATGTTCACTTACCTTTTTATTTTTACTTTCTTTACAAGAACGTATACGAAATAGGAGTTAACAATTCTGCTATTTAGCTTTTAAGACGTTTGAAGCACTAGTGCACCGATTTAAACCGTCATATCTATACAACGCTCTTCTATCAAACAATTATTGAATGGGTTTCACGAAGTTTGAAATCATCGTGGTAACCCCCCCCCATTTCCTTATCGTTCAAGAGCGTGCCCACAGCACCGGTCTGGTTATTTTTGTAACACCACGTGCCCATAGCCGCTGCCAGATGGAGCCATACATACATACTGTATAAGAATGTATATCTCTGATGAATGGTCACGGTTAAACGCATCAACGAACTAACGTGGCGGGAATGTTGTTTTTTAGGGTTCCGTAGTCAACTAGGAACCCTTATAGTTTCGCCATGTCCGTCTGTCCGTCTGTCCGTCTGTCCGTCTGTCCGTCTGTCCGTCTGTCCGTCCGTCCGCGGCTTAGCTCCGTGATCATTAGTACTAGAAAGCTGAAATTTGGTATGAGTATGTGTATGTATTACGCCGACAAAACGGTAAAATAAAAACTAAAAAAAAAATTTTTTTTGGGGTAGCTCTCGAACACCTAAAGTGGGGGTGAATTTTTTTTTTCGCGTCAACCCTAGTGTGTGGGGTATCGTTGAATAGGTCTGTTAAAAATAATAGGGGTCTCTAAACATTACTTTTTGATAAAACCAGTAATTTTGTAAATATTCGCTCCGAAAATAAAAAAAATTGTGTCTCCCCCCCTCTAACTTTTCAACCACGGGTCAAAAAAATATGGAAAAATTTATGAAAATGAGGCCTTATAAGTACTTTCAATGAAAACTATATTGATCAAAATCGATTCATCCGTTTTTGAGTTATCGCAAAATTTCATAATTTTCTTTAAAAGGACGTAAGTTGACTTCCAGAAGGTAATAAGTAATTGCAGTTGCTTTGGCGTTTACGACCTTTTTATAGAACTTGATATCTTTCTCTAACTTAAACCTCGGGCGTCTCTTGTGAAGGATGAGTAACTACGGAACCCTACACTGAGCGTGGCCCGACATGCTCTTGGCCGGTTTTTCTAATTGAGGCGTTAAAATTGGACTCGATTTGGTACTGGTATAAATAGCGTCTTTCGGTTGACGATGACAAACATATAATTACATCTACGGTGCGTATTTTGAGTAGTACCGATCCCAATTTAGATATGTTTTAATGTTTGCTATTTTAAAGGCGTATTCGCGTGTGCGATGTTCATGGTCATGACTAGAAACTGTGATACTCGTATGCCAGAAAATTACTAAGAAAATGCAATAGGTGACGACGCGTTTGGCTCGGTTTGTAGACACCTGCCTACTGAGCCGGCGGTCCCGGGTTCGAATCCAAATATGCAAATATTAATTGTGTGATGAACTCGAATATTTGTACTTGGGTCATGGTTGTTCTATGTATTTAAGTGTATATATTTATCTATATAAGTACGTATATCGTCGTCTAGTATCCATAACACAAACACAAGCCTTCTTGAGCTTAATTTGGGACTAGATCGATTTGTGTGAGGTTGACCGATATTTATCCATACTAATATTATAAATGCGAAAGTGTGTCTGTCTATCTGTCTGTCTGTCTGTCTGTTACCTCATCACGCTTAAACCGCTGAACCGATTTAGATGAAATTTGGTATATAGATAGTTTCAGTCCCGGGGAAGGGCATAGGATACTTTTCATCCCGAATAAATTTAGTGTTCCCGTGGGATGAGCGGGTAACACCGCGGGGCACAGCTAGTTATTAATAAACAAACTTTTCTAAAGAGTCTTTAGTAATCTTTGCAACATCGATGTTTTGTTTAAATTACGAACCCTATGCACATTGGAACTTAACGCGTAGGTACTTTTAATTATATTAGTTCATTTCTGGACTTTGGTTTCGCATCAAAACTGTCAATTATTTCACAATGTGTCACAACATTACTTTGATGTACATGCAATATTGCAGGCAATATACAATAGTATGTACATATACCAGCGGCATTTCCCTAATACCGACCACCCACTACAAAAACAGGAGCAGGAAGGTATGTTATGTTAATGACCGCGCTTCAAACGGGATGCAAAAATCTAACAGATAGGTATTCGACGACGATATTCGTTCGAAATCGGCGAGCGTTAATGAATGAATGAGTAAATGAAACCATTTATTTCAGACAACTGTGGCCCATATAAACATACGTTAAAACTAACACAGGTACCTATCCAGATACATATCTTACGCAAAATAATAAAAACATAAGTTACTAAACTTGGTCACATTTTTCAACAGCGATGTGTTACGCGAGTTCGAGGTATCAGGTAGTCGTCCACAGAAACACCGGAACATGACACCTTACCTTTCGGCCAATACTCGTGCTTTGTGAAGGATGCTAGTTGGTTCGTCGGAACTCTCAGCACGAAGGAATTAGAATTCACATTGTGGCGAGACTCAAGTACCTAGGTACTTATTATTCTACGATCTCTTCAGCCTTCGTAGTTTAATAATTCGTAGTTATAGCCAATCGCAGCAGCATACACCCGTCGGTCCGTCGTGTCGCTACGCAGCACGATAAAAGCGGCGCATTTTAAACAAACAACTAATAAGATATAGTTCTCAGGTGGCTTTGCGAAGATCAAATGAAAGAACCTTCTGTAGTATTTTATTCTGTGACTCGGTCCAGCCTGTTCATACTGAAACCAATATTTGCCTAACAACGGCCGGCCACTACAAAAACAGGAGCAGGAAGATATGTTATGCTAATGAGCGCGCTTCAATCGGGATGCAAAATACATTTGTGAAAGCAACCTGTTAGCGATTCTGTTTGTGAGCAATTCCGTGTATAATGAACTATTAACAGTAGTTCTGTTGAGTTCACTGCTGATAGTAAAATGAAAATCAATAATCATGTAATAACTTTACTTTATTCTATATTTATGGGTAAATTCGACGTATGCACCTATGTCTACGCGTAATCGTAATTATACAGTAAGGTCGCCACAAGGTGTGCCAGCAAAAGTAACATGACGCTATAGTAGTATTGTAAAGTCTTCTAATTACGAATTTGGTGCCACATACATAGTTCTGTTATGCAGACGAGTATGTTAAAAATCCCATCTAATTTTTATGACGTCATACTTGACTGATGACTTCATATCCCTGCGAAGTGACTACCGCACTTTTCATGTCCAAGAAAACATGCCATGCCCACAATTAAGTCCCACGTTGTCTTAATATCGATTACTATTAGTACTATAACATCTGTACTTTTCGATATTTTGACATGATAGTAAGTGCGCTTGGCCCAACTGAACTAACACTTCCTTTCTCATTCATATGAACACAATCAAATCTAGTAAAACTAGACGAAATAAGGTATGAAATTAATATGCAGATTTTAAGTGCGCTTGGGCCCAACTGAACTAACATTTCCTTTCTCATTGATATGAACACAATCAAATCTAGTAAAACTAGACGAAATGGGTGCGTCCCATATTATATACAAACTTTTGGTATAATTTCAATTTATAAACATACAAAAGATATAATGCACGATATATGTAATAAAAAATACCATATTTTCATGAAATATAAGGCTTGATTGGTATAACATTCAATTCATATAATATCATTTGTTATAATGGTTATTTTGTCGAATAATTTTAGATATAATATTTATTTTGTATAACAATTATGACATATAATATAATATCATTTGAAATATCTATCATATCAAATAATATTATATGACATACCTAGTACCATATAGACATTTTATAAAAAAAAACGCAGTACTTACCTATATCTGTAAGAGCGAAACGAGCGCAGGCAATTCCAGACGAAATAAGGTATGAAATTAATACGCAGATTTTATTTATGCGTGACGTGTTATGCAGACAAACGCATATTCCAATTTTAAAGGCAGATGAATATCCAATGAATTAGCAAACGACAGTCGCACCGTAAAAACAATTACAATTAAATATTCATTGATCGTTGTTCCTTATGTAATTCGGTATGTCGCATGCAAAGTACTAAGTGACATACTAAGTAAGAAGAACAAAGAAACTCGAAACAAAAATTCTTTGAACTTAGATCGACGGGAGTTCGGCTAAGTTTGAATTCAGAATATGTTTGTTTTAGATTTAGGGCTTTACGGCTTTAAGGGCCTGTATTGAATAGGTCGGGTGATTTTAAGGTTGAGCATCCACTATTACTGGGTGAGGCAGGTAAGCGATGTGTGTAAATTATAGCCAAAATGGGGGTTTTACAATCCACGCCATATTGCGGATTTTTAGTTGTACTTCCTCGTATTTATTTTACTGGCAACGACAAATCGTCGCCTCGCGAAAACAGGGTTCCATGTGATACTTACACAGGTTTTCAAGAACAGAGAAATGAAATTTTGCATTTTAAATATATACTTATTTTTACTTTTTTGTAAGCAACAGTGATTGAAGAAAGACAATGATATGCAACTTTATCGATTAAAATACAAAAATGTGTTTGTAGCAAACGCCAAATAAGTTTATTTGTTAAATTCGTATTTATAAGGTTCTATCTGAAATAAGTAAGTACTGCTGCGGGCTTGTAAAACAACAAGGTGCTATGTGAGCTGGAACCTTGGAACCCTTATGTTCATTGCGATTAGAACTTTGAGACTTTAGTCGTCAAATTACAGGTAATAGAATTAATACAAATTTCAGAAAATATAAAAAAAATATAGGCATATAACAAAATAAAATAAATTAATGCATCTTCATATTGTAATAATTATTGTGCATGTATGTCGGCGAGGGCGACTAAGAATTTTCAAAATGCTAGCATATTCTGTTTCATGCCAACTGGTTTTGTAAGACACAGTGAAATAACACTGTGTGAACTTCAATGCAACTACTTTTGTGTAGAGAATTGTACCATAATTCAGATATTTTGTGCAGTTACTGTAATCAAAAAAGTCATCCCTCTGCATTTGGTTAACATTGGAGGGCTTTTTCAAATCAACTTTCGTTAGCAAGCGAAGAAGAAGCGATGAATAAAATTCAGCAGCAGACATAGTTCTGTCAATGCATGAATGAGCAGCATCTACTTCCTGCACAGCAGAATCTCCGGGGGTTGAATATTTTAGCTCTATAGATTCAATGTAGTCATGTTCCTTCAAAAAAATTAATATCGCAAATGACATCAACGAATTACGATTCTGAGGCACGCGAGAATCACTCCACAGGTGAGTTTTTTAATACTAATATTTACTGAGGATTGTCTTCAATATTTTAATTAATCCTCTTGCAAAATTACATCCAGATTTGCCTGCAAATGTTTCGTTCAATATAGCACGATAAACCAAACATTACATTAATTAAACATTTTAACCTTAAATGTCTGAATGATCATTTTAATAGTTAAATTAGGATTATCATATTATTAAAAGTCATTAAGTTTTGATAGTGGATGATGAATTGCTGATTAACATGTTGAAGCGTTCTGTATTAGGTATATCATCAATACAGAATTCCAGATGGAACCTTGTTTCATGCTCCGAAAATTCAACATTTGCAGATAGAACTTAGTATACCTCTAGATTTCTCATAGCCCATTATTGATATTCGAAAATTAAATATAGCAAAATACCCGTAATGTGAAGGAAGTTAGTTCAATACAAAAACACAGGTTTCTTAAAAATTGTCAGATAGAACCCTGTTTTCGCGAGGCGACGAAATGTTTGGTAAACTGACGATGTAAACAAAGAGGAAACAGGACTAAATATTCCGTAAATTTTGAATTACATGAATTAAATGTGGTTGTTTACAGCTTAACTAAAAGCATCGGTCCGGCCCACGTCCGGCCCAAGGATAGTGGCGCTTCAAGTTTTCATATGACAGTAATGTGCTACGTCATATTTGCGTTATTAAACATTAATAGCTATTTGTCAAGGATTTGTCATTAACCAAATTCAAAACAACCGGAATATTGCTCAATCCTTCGTTCTTCTTGCTAAATAAATACCTATTGAAAAAACTTGACTTTCATCACTGTGGATGGTTTTGGCTTTATTATGCAAAAAATACGGTTGTACCTTGTTTTGCCTAATTTCGGTTTGCCTAATTTCATTTAAACTAATATTATTTAGCATAACTATTCACTTTGCCTTATTTTCATTTGAGTGAAAGTCGTTTTGTATAATACTCCTTTCATATAATCTTATTTCGTCTTATTTTATTTGGCCTAATTTTTAATTCGTATAAACATATTTTGCCTAATTTATATATTTAGCAAGCATTCTGACGACTATCCATGGTCATAAAACAAAGCTAACCTAACCTACAGTATTCGGTCTTTAACCTAACCTACAATTTTCAAAATAAGAATCGACAAAGTGAGTTTTAGATAAAATAATATTCGACAAAACAAGAGTTATGAAAATGATCATTTAGGTAAAACGAATTTCGATAAAATAATAAGTATGAGAAATGATATTAATACATATTGACTTTAGATAAAATGTTCATTATGGTAAAAGTTGTTAGACAAAAAAAAATTTGACAAATCAAGGGAATACCATGTAATAGAGATAAAACCAGATTGAATATATTGCAAATACTAGTGGGAATACCGCGCTGGTGGATGCGCAACTTAAGGCACACGTCGGCTAAGTTCAAATGGAGCGAGAAATGTATAAACAGGCTTAATAGGATATATCACTTTCCCAGACTATCAGTTTACGTTAAGAGGCCTTATTCCTTTTAAAATGCTGATTGTTTTAGAAATTTTTCTCTATGATCAAACATGTTTCTTAACATATTATTAATGTTACTACCTAGAACAGGGCTAATGGGATTTATTGGTATATATTTGAAACCTGCAGTTTGAATTTTTCATTGATTATTATTGTTTAAAAAACTACTCGAAATTGATAAAATTCACGCGGAAATTTAGTTTTTTCATCTTATTTTCGACTGCACGCAATAAAAGCATGAAATAGCTATGTTACTACCTAGAACTCGGGAAAAAGTATTATTCAGTTTAGAAAGTTGGTTGAAATTATCAATATATTTGTCATAATATGAAAAAAATAAATTTTAAAAGGAGTAAGGCCTCTTAAGGTCCAAACTTAGCGTAACAGTTTTATACAAATCGAGGTTTCGTTATCGTCTGTTTCCTCATCCAAAGGTTATCCAATATTTACAAAATGTTCTGTGTCGAATCGTTTCTATTTTTGCGCAAATGATTATAGAATTGTGTACTAAGCGGTCGGAATTTTGGCCAAAAACAGACGCCAAATATAGTACACAAATTTTTGTAATTAAAAAGCGCATAACGGGTGATAACAAAAAAATGAGAATAACTTTCTATGGACCTCAAAACAAGACTATTCACTCAGACAAAAAACTTTGTTTATGAAGTTGTTACTACTTCTTTTGAGGTTCTTAAACTTCATTTGATTTTGTTTTTCAAGCATTAATATTTGTCAAAATGGTGTCGAAACAAGAAACGCTGCGAAAACGGTTGAACATTTTTATAATTCAAACTATAACTGGGGGAAAAAGTCTACTGTAGATAATTTTAGTAAAGAATATGTACTTAGTCTCCACTATTTATAGAATTCTTGCATCCTTGACGATAGATCACAAAAGTGGTAGCCGGCGACCAGCGAAGATAATGACCAAGAGAAGGATGAACCTACACCATAGCACTTTTAACGATAATAATCCTATGAGCCAACGAGATGCCGCGAGAAAAAATAAAGTGTTCCCAACCGTGCACTTGTTCGTTCTTGAAAAAGATAGGTCTGAAATGCCGCAAGAAGGTGAGAGCACCGGAATACACTGAACAGCAAAAACTGACTATTATATCACAGTGTCGCTGGATGATCCGAAATTACAAAGGAAAATCATTCATTTTGGACGATAAAAGTTATTTTCCTTTGAGTAAAACACATATACCTGGAAATGACCGATACTACACCAGCAATAATTTTACAACACCAGACAATATAAAACACAAGTATAAGCACAAGTTTGAGCAGAAAGTTATGCTTTATGTGGCTATATCCGACAAAGGTCTTTCGAAACTGTCGTTCTAACCGAGTGGTTTAGCGGTCAACCAAAAAGTGTATGAGAGCGAATGCTTGAAAAAAATACTGATAGCATTTATTCGCAAACATCACTCAGATGGAGAATATGTTCTGGTCGGATAAAGCATCGTCGCATTATGCCAAAAAAACGACGCGTTTCCTAGACGCTAATAATATACCATTTGTACCGAAAATCCGAAACCCCATAAACCTTGCACAATGTCGGCCGATTGAAGATTTCTTAGGTTATTTGAGCAGTTTAGTATACAAAAATAATTGGAGAGCTGAAAATTGTACCCAACTGATATAAATAATTAAAACATGTGTGCGGAAAATGGACAAGAATTCCGTCCAAGAGTCTTGTTCCAACGTCATGTCTATACTGAGTGGAACAGCTGACCACGAGTCCTATTCTAATGTGCATTGATGATTTTGTAAATAGTTTCTATGTATGTACATATTTTCCAATAATATCAAATTGTGCTAAAAAGATACACGAGTATTTTTTTACACCTCTGAACGAATTCTCATTTTTTTGTTATCACCCGTTATCCCACTCAGTTCCTAAAATTTCTTAGAGATTAGTAAAGCTTTCAAGAAGGAAACTAAAAGAACGAATGTCGAAACTCGATTTGTATGGAGAAATTAGCAGTAGGTACTTATTTTAAGGATCACAACCTCCTAAGCTTTGTGCCCTTATTAAATATCCCAAATTCAACCAACTCAGCGCAGATTTTCGCAGGCTTTGAGTCGAAAATTAGATATTTGTTAAGCTAATTAAGAGAATTGGGATGTTCGTTAATATTGATTTTGGTTAAGGCGTAGCTAAGTTAATGATAGAAACGTTTTCCACTGTGTTTACCAAATTAGGTGCCTACACTTAAGTTAGTATTAATCGGTTTATATTAATGTAATCAATTAAATGTGTTTAATAGTTATTATTTATTTACGTAACGTAGATTTAGAGCATACAAGTACTCTTTATTGCATAGCTCAAAAATAGGGATACACAGGAACGGTACAAATCAGGCGGTCTTATCGCTATAGAGCGATCTCTTCCAGACAACCTTTGGGTAGTGGAGAGCTTGAAAATTGATTGAGTTATTAGGTGGAGCAAAGCGAAAAATTGTTCTTAATAAATAGAAACATTCATAAAAAAAACATACATAAACAATAAATACACCTCATTTCAGTTACAAAGATGAAAGGACAAAGATTTCTCAATTTTCTCATGTATTATTTTTCTTGTTGGTGTGCAATAAAGTATTGTTGTATTGTATTGTATTGTATTGTATTGTATTGTAAATATCTTATGCTTACTCAAAAATCATATCGGAAACATGAAACTAAGAAATCAAATAAGCATATAACATACTTGAGTTTTTCTGCATGAAAATCATTCATCCTTATGGAATATATAAAATAACAGGATGCTATAAAAGTTGGATGCTGTAAGTTTGTCTCCTTATCCCTCTACATTGAGATTTTATGGAACTTTTATTGTTGGTATCCACTATGAAACTATGAAAGAAAATATTATCGTACTTTCTGCTCCAAGAGAGAAAGTGAGTCTCATAGATAAAAATTATTGTTTGACAAGTTTATTTTCGCTTTAACCTTTCCCCTGTATTTATTAGGGAATACAATCGGTTTTTTTACAAGAAAAAAATGGGTTTTAACAGAAACCGCGGTTATTTTCGTACAAATCAGTTAACCGTTGCATTCCCTAGTAGGTACCCATTTAAAAATTGATATTCCGAACCCTAGTTAATAACAAACGTAATTTTACGTCCGACCAACCAATTACAATTTAAGCGTATTATCATATTTTATTGGTTGTAAAATGAAACGGCTATGTTTGTGGAAGTCCAGGCTGTGCTGATAAATTAACGCATTAATGTCAGCCATTTTGTTTTTCATGGCCACGTAAAATGTAATTATGTACAGCGCTTGCACATCGTCATTGGCGTATCTAAGATTATTTTTCAGGTGGGGCCTGGGTCTGCCTATGAGTTGAAGTCATGACTTTGTATGGGTAACCCAAAATCCTGGGGTGGGCACTAGACCATATTGGGGTGGGCACGGTCCACCCGGCCACCCCCTTAAATAGGCAATGCACATCGTGTCCGATCTGACTTAACTTAGACCAAGAGGGATTCACGCGTCGCGAACCACGCTAGATTGTTCGGCCAAAATTGGCACGTGTTTAAGAGGAAACATCACTGCTCATTTTTCCATACAAATCGAACTGAATAGGGAGGAAATAGTCTCTGGCAAATTATTAGAGAATTTGTACACAAGGCGTACGTTTGAGGCGGAATGTTGGCCAAAGACGCAGCACACACATTTTATAATAATATAATAAGCGTTAAAACCGAAACGGTTTGACATATACAATTTCCTTTTCATTCAGTTCCTAAAATTTCGTAAAGATTGGTTAAGCTTTGGTTGAGGAAACAGACGGGAACGAAACCTCGATTTGTATAACCCGGTTACGTTAAGTTTGGACCTCATTTGTGTGCGTCGCCAGATGCCGGGTGCAAACTTAACATAAATAGTGATATATCCTCTTAATAGCCAATTGTAACCCGTCAGACGGTCTCGTCACCAAGGCCCATCACCTATTTCGCTTTTTGCCTAAACGATCAGTTCTCAAGCGGCGTTTATGAAGATCTAAAGACAGGGTCTTCAGTAGTGTTCTACTTTGTGTTTTTAGTCAGACAGGTGCAGGAGAGAGGTTAAGAAAGCAAATACAGACTAGTTTGTAAGTGTATGCACGACAGCGGAAATACATACCGCGGATATTGAGATCGCGTAATTATGTCGATGTTATGCAAAATAGACAAACATTTGATCTCAGTTCAGGATATTACCTTCCGTTTAAATGGATAAGCGATACCGAGTGCGAGAGATGCGAGATTAAGTTATATTTCTATGATGCATAGTCATACAGTGAATCCATTACATTCGAGTAGGGCGCGATTAGTAAAAAGAGTAGGTAGCTTCAACACGGTGTCACTCTCGAGTCATGTTCATCAGCTATTTTATTTTCATAGCACATTGCTATCTTGACTTGATAATCCTTATACACATATGTAAGTTCCATATAAGTGCCACCACAGACAACCCCACAGACGAGGAATTTTCGTTTAGATTGGTAGAAAATTCTAAAAATCGGCTTCCTTTACCGTTCTAACGTCATTTGGTGAGCCATTTGGGCAACGTGACTTTTCCGATGTAAAAAAAGCCTGCTGAATTCGGTTCTGGATGTTGCCAAGCTTCGTCCGCGGTCCTTTCGACTCGGGTGGCGGCCTTCGAAATTTTATTATTAGGAACATTTCTTGTTTTTTCTTTTTGGTAAACAATAGTAACGGCCTATTGTCTCTCCTGGCATGAGATTAGAGCACATCATACTTACTTTTCGGAAAAAGTAGTTGCAATTAGGACGTTAGTGCACAACTATGTGGTTTAAATTTCATTGGCAAAATAATTGTAATTAGTACGAGTGTGAACTAAGGTGGATATACTAAATAGGTAATAGTTTTCACGGTGTAATGGTGCGTGTACTTACCTATTAAAGCACATTATAAGCACATATAATAAATAACCTTTATTCGGCGATCGGAGGGCCACATTTTCGATAATGTACCTAATTCGCACTGAATAGCGATATTTAAATAAAACAATTTAAACGGATTATAACGCGTATATTAATTATTTGAGTCTCCCTGACGTTTCGGTACCTTTACAGACCGTTGTCAAAATAGCGATAATTAAAAAACATTAAATTAATTTATAATTTACAGAAATGCCATGTTTGCACGTTTCTAAAACAACAAAGAGTAATTAAAATTTCAATTTGGGTACGTTTTGTTGATTATTCCTCTATTTTCTTTACTGTTTGTTATAGAAGTTTGTGGATCCATATTATTAAAACTACAAATTAATTATTGAAATTTACCGCGTCAGTTTTCTTATGCGAGTAAGTATTTAAAGTAGGTAGTTAATAGTATTTTATGCAACCGTTGTATAAGGGGCAAAAAACGCGAGTGGCCACGGGTTACGATGTGAGCGTAGCGAACATCGTAAGAAAGATGCCACGAGCGTTTTTTGACCTACTTATACAACGTTGCATACAATACTTTTTCTACGTTTCGAAATTTCATAAATAAAATGCAAATAAACAACAAAGAAAATAATTCCATGTTCCCGCTCGAAATCAACAAAATTAAAAAAATAAATAGTCTGATGAACTTTTTTTTTATTGACGTCCATCTGTCAACAAAATATGAACTTATACATACATAAAGGTATACGTTCACTATATTAAACATCTGTCAAAAAAATATAAACTTATACAATAAAGGTATACGTTCACTATACTAAACATCCATGCACTGAAGATAAAACTTTTTTTTTAAGTTGGCAGCAATGCCTTCGTACAATATTTTTTTTTTTATTGCAAATTGTGTGAATGCAGCTGTTTATCTTGTAATCTGTGGTACTAAGTGATGTTTTTTTGGCGACATTATAACATCGTTTAGCAGTGTTTTTTTGGGCAGTAGAGTATAGACTTTTACAATTTATGTCTTTATATTAGAGTTAGTAACTATATCATCATCATCATCATCATCATCTCAGCCATAGGACGTCCACTGCTGAACATAGGCCTCCCCTATGGACTTCCATATATACCGGTTGGAAGCGACCTGCATCCAGCGCCTTCCGGCGACCTTTATAAGGTCATCTGTCCACCTTGTAGGTGGACGTCCTACGCTGCGCTTGCTGGTCCGAGGTCTCCACTCGAGCACTTTTCGGCCCCATCGGCCAGAGTAACTATATAAATGACAGAAAAAAGTACTGGAGTAGAAAAACAATTTTGTCAAAGTAAAAGCGATTTACAAACTATGCGCCTGGCGATCCAGTGTAAGTCTCCGAAGTGAGATTACTTGTCGATTCCATACTCTTGATTTCAGGGTTCCGTACCTACCTAAAGGTTAAAAACGAGACCCTTTTACTAAGCCTCCGCTGTCCGTCCGTCTGTCCGTCTGTCACCAGGCTGTAACTCATGAACCGTTACCGTTGAAATTTTCACAGATGATGTATTTCTGTTGCAAACGTGATCGGTTGCGTTAACTTTGCACCTAATTTGTATTCCCCGGCATACATATCAGGTGCAAACTTAACTTAACACGGCCAGTTAAGATGGGATAAGTGTTACGGAAGCCTCGATGCGCGAGTCCGACTCGCACTTGACCGGTTTTTTCGGTTAAATAACATCATAGCAAACGCGTCCGCGTCTTTGCTTTAAAAGTAAACTTAAACTAAACACTGAGCATCAAATGAAACACATATTGCATTCGTAATGCGGCTGCATCGCTCAAACGGCGCCGCTGAGCTAATTATCCCACAGCTGGTAATCATGAGATCATGACGCGACCTTGCCTCGCCCGTCTTAGAGACCAATACCTACGAGTACGTAGAATATTGATTAGGTAGTCGTACTCATCAGTTTCATTCATTCATTCATTTTTTTTTCGGGATAGGTTTTTTTTCCAAGACAGAGACATGAAGTCAATAAATACAAAACCGACCAAGAGGATGTCGGGCCATGCTCAGTGTGGGGTTCCGTAGTTGCGCATCCTTCACAATAGACTTAAGTTACGAGAGAGATTTCAAGCTCTATAAAAAGGTCGTAAACGACAAAGTAACTGTAATTACTTATAGCCTTCTGGAAGTCAACTTACGTCCTTTTAAGAAAATTATGAAATTTTGCGATAACTCAAAAACGGCGGGACCGATTTTTTAATTTTCATGATTATTTCCATATTTTTTTGACCCGTGGTTATAAAGTTATTGGCGACGCTATTTTTTTTATTTTTGTGGCGAATATTTACAAAACTGCTTGCCTTATCAAAAAATAATGTTTGGAGACCCCTATTATTTTTAAAACACCTATTCAACGACAAACCACACGCTAGAGTTGAAACGAAAAAAAAGAATCACCCCCACTTTAGGTGCTCAAGAGGTACCCGAAAAATAATAAAATAGTTTTTATTTTACCGTTTTGTCGGCGTGATACATACACATACCTACTCATACTCAATTTCAGCTTTCTAGTCCTAATGATCACGGAGCTAAGCCGCGCACGGACGGACAGACGGACAGACGGACATGGCGAAACTATAAGGGTTCCTAGTTGACTACGGAACTTAATTGTTAATTGTATTATTGGTCATTTACGGCCTAGGCTGACGTAAAAAATATTACAGTGCTTCTATATGGTGCTAGAATGTACTAACAATCTTTTTACCAAAGTTGTCAACAATCAACAACAGTATATCAGTCGAAACTTGCTCGCTTTCTCTAATTTAATTGTGTAAACATCATTTGTTACCAACTACTACGAGTACATTACATCGTTATGACCGACTTGTTATCAGGAACGCTTGAAGTGCAACTAAAAGCTTAGCAGAAATCAATTGTATAGTCTCATCAGTAAGACTCGAGTTATAACTGGCTGAACATGGTACTTGTGACTTTTGTTTTCAAGCCATGCCCAAGCCATACTAAAGGGTTTGAGTCGTATGTGCACTGCTGATGAGTTTGCCGCGGTGCATCGCTTAAGGCGTGTAGTGCAAAGGACAATGAAAGGCGACAAAACGTGACAAATATAACATGCATGAAATTGGTTGTTTAGCTATAACAGTTCATTACCGCTAAATTAAGTCGAACAATATATACTTACAATAATTGCTAGACTACATAAAAAGATAAAAATGTACTAAAGTATATATTTATAATTTTCAGTAAAACTTCTAATATCAGTACCAATTTTTTTTACTGAAAATTCTTTACACAAAATCTTGAATATAGGTGCATGACAGCTATATAGCAGTAGCTATACATAAGTATTTATTGTTATCGTTATCAACACTTTTATAAATAAGTAAATATTTATTTATGTAAGTATATGTATACAAACGTTGTATTTTCATGTTGTAAATAGTCATGTTGTTTTTTTATCCACTTAGTAGGTCATGCGCGCAATTATAACGACACATCTTTTTTAGGGTTCCGTACCCAAAGGGTAAAAACGGGACCCTATTACTGAGACTTCGCTGTCCGTCCGTCCGTCCGTCCGTCTGTCCGTCCGTCCGTCCGTCCGTCCGTCCGTCCGTCCGTCTGTCACCAGGCTGTATCTCAACAACGGTGATAGCTAGACAGTTGAAATTTTCACAGATGATGTATTTCTATTGCCGCTATAACAACAAATACTAAAAATAAAATAAAATAAATATTTAAGGGGGGCTCCCATACAACAAACTTGTTATAGATTATATATGTATATGTATAGGTACGGAACCCTTCATGCGCGAGTCGGGCTCGCACTTGCCCAATTTTTTATAATAGACAATTAGTCCCACAGTAAGCTCTAGTCGTCTTGTGTTACAGGAATTAGATGACGATAACATTTCTTCTAGTTCATCGCACTTTCTTAAAACCCAAATTTTATTGGATTTAGCAAGTGACCACAATCTCAGCGTCTCGCTTCTCTCAGACAGAGAAATTGCCAGTTAATTTATCAGTTAGGTCACGTTATCACTATTCGGGTGACCTAGTAAGATTCCTCGGAGACTAGCGAATAATTATTGAAGTTAGCTTAGCGTTGAAATCTTATTACAAGTTTTAATTCGATCAAGGTCTTTCGGAATGAAACGGTGCGACTATTATGCAGGTACAGAGAACTTTTACAAAAGAACATCTTGAAGCTTTTTACAGTTTCTCTTATCCCCCGCGGTTAAGTCTCTAAAATATGTTATAAGGTTAACGTCTATATTGTGCTCGGGGATATCATAGCTTCTATATTGTTGGATCTCTTTTATGTTTCTAGAAGGTAACTTGATCAAAAGTGCAAAAGTAGCATTTGAGACGATTAGTTCAACTGTATCTTAAACTCGTATGGTATCGAAGCTCTTAGTGACAGGAAAGATTCAAGAAGACGAAGAGGAAGGAGTCCCATGCGCTAGACCGGTCAGATTTGAAACACAACGGTCACCAAGTTTCCCGACGCCATACGGTCGGCATTAGATCGAAATAAGTGGAGAGCGATCGTCCGAAGAGTGATAAATAGAGGTCACAAACCACAGCAATGAGGAATACGACACAAGAAGAAGAAGTTCAACCGTAGGCCGCTTATGTTTACAAAATAATAAATTATACTTGTAAGTCTGTACTGACTTGTGATCAGACCTATAAGTAGCAAACATATGGACGTTGTTTGTACCTACTCTGTAGTAGAGCCAAAATCCGGAACTTCCCAGTCGATTCGAAAAAAAAACTGCTAAAACAAATAGTCTCGTAGGCAATGGACATGGATTACTTAAAAAGTGTTCAACTTGCAAATATATGTCACGAGTCATTGTTAGATTATCTATTTAAGACTAATCCTCACTGATTGACTAATTCATTGTTTTCCAAATTTGGTCACGCTCGCCGTGTTAATGTTTAAGTACTTAGCCAACTAGCTATGTAACCAAACCCATCTCGTAATAGCTTCTACTATGAATGAAACAGGCTCTTCGACAAACACTAGGATACTATTAAAATGAAAAGTTTCGACCATATGTTGCCATCAAAGCAAACCTTGCATCAACTAGCAAATCAAATGGCCTGAGTGAAACTGGATTGGTCGCACAGTCCCAAAACGAGTCTAATTTTATTCCTTTCGGGGTCGAGACCTTAGGCCGTGGGGTTCCAGCGCCCGCAAACTTTATATAAAGACCTCAGTAAAAGGTTAGTAGAAACTATTGTGGACCGAAGAGCTGGCAACTTTCTCGCACGACGCATTAGCATTGCGATTCAGCGAGGAAATGCTGCCAGCGTCTTTTGGACCGGGCCATGAGGGCATACATTTCTTTACATCTTTTTTTATCGGTTGTTAATTCATTATCGACTTTAGTATGTCAATATTTTCATTTAATAATAATAATAATTGTGTTGTAGGTACTTATATTGGAGTCCCTATTTCATGATGTTTTATGTATATACAATATAGTTGACAGCAAAGATACATTAGAACAGTCTAAAGTCCCTGAAATGCAAGTAAGTAATAGATACGATTATTTTTATCTCACTATAGAAAAAGAATAAGGTTATGATTTTTCTTCCAGTATATAAATAGGCTCACAGTTAAGAAACCGAAACCTAATTTGATAATGTCACACGATGTCCAATCTTTTTCTCCTTCAAATCGGAGACTAAAAAGCGCAAACTTGTTAAAATAGCCCAGTGACGTCACATGAATAAGAATGAAAAACTTCATCCACCTGAAATATACGCAGTCTCGCCACGTCCGTAATCCGAAACTAAAACAAGACGGAAGAAATAAAGTTCTCCAAAGAATTCACGTTCATTTTCCATTCAACCGAAGTACAAAGCAATACAAAGATACACTGTCGGGCAGCTGGACATGGCCTAGCTTCTATTATGTTTGTTACGCGCTTATCATATTTGATCGTCAAGCACCTTTAAGGTAACGTAAGATGCGAAACTATTGCGACTTCTGATTTTTATCTCAGATTAATTTTCCTTGTCCAAAACTAAAATGGCCGTTTTAGATTTGAGCGAGTTATTGGGGACAAATACAGGACGACAAATCGTATGCTGTGATTTAATCTTTTGAATTTACTGATCTTATTTAGGTAGAAGATATATGAAATAGGAAGTGGCGCTAATTACGCTTTATATATCGCCTGAATAGGTGAACAAGTCTATGAATAACAGTGGAGGGTCATAAGAGTGACAACATCTGATAAAAATAAGCCTCTTTGGGAAAACCTGCTTCATCAAAAGGTGTTGTACCTCGAGCATTTGCCTGTAGGTGTTGATGTTTGTTACATTACAGACGAATGCTCGCAGTGAGAAGCTACCTAATAATATTTAGGCAAATAATTAAGTTTCAAAAGTAAAGTGACTTGAATAGTTTGTGATGCCGCTGTCTGCAGTATAAATTGAAACATCTTAATGTTATAATATAAAAGTTAAAAGTAGTTTTCTTTATAAAGTATTAAAACAGTTATTATATCCATAGAGAATGCAGAAAAAAAATCATATTTTAAGGTTTTTTTCGCTGAGTTACGGAACATTACTTAAGAGTTAGTTCTGAGAGTATCCTCCTTGCGTTTACTCCGTGCCCATAAAATCAGCAACGCAACGTATTTAGCGCAAGCCAAAAAAAATTGCATGTACAATTGTACTTACCTTAATTAATTAGGTAATTTAGAACATATTATAAGAAACCGATACGAGCTGCGAATCATTTCTGTTTATTTTTGGTTAATATCTGTTATATACTACTCAACATGATCTTTAACCTATACCTGTCCAAAATAAGTTTCAGGTAAGTACCTTTTTCACGTTCTTGGAAAAAAGATCGAATATTTTAATTCCGCACCACATTTATTATTTAGGTTCCTAAACATTGATTCGTGCTCAATAGATTGGAATATCAATTGAAATAAGCATCGGTAAATCTTCAAATACAATGGAACAAAAGAGCACGATTGCTCAACTGGGCACATGCCCTTGTGTGCTTGTCCTATCGCGCTTACCGTAACCAATATGATAAACAGCCGTACCTTCATATTACCCGGCTCAAAGACTAAGTAATTGATAGATTTGTGGATATACACCTGTGTCACGGTAACGAAATGGAAATACAGAAAGTATATACATTTTTTGCTTTTTGCTATAATTTAGAGAATAAATGAAATCTCGTCGTTTTGAGTAAAAAAGCATATACATAATATCCAATATTTAACACAAAAAATGGTAGTTCTGTTTTTTTAACCATCGCTTTAACAGACTATTATTTACATAGTTCTGATAAGCCCATTGAGATTGGGTGCGTTTGATTCATCTTGACATTTGTGCATTAAATTAAAGTACAGTTGTCAATAAAAAGAACGCCTCAAAACCATTTCTTGATGAAATCTTATTCCTCTTTTAATCACTTCCAGATAGCCTGGCTTCTGAAACTCACGCCCGCAATTCCCAGGCGGTCCCAACAAAACAGCATCCCAGAAAGTGGACGAAGCCTCAACCTGACTTCACTCGCATTATACACGCCCCTCACTATGCTAATGTTGCCGCCTGAGAAACTTGAAAATTTTTGGGGTATTTTAACCTAATTTGGTCCGATGCTCAGAGTACTGTTATGCCCTTTGGAATGTATAATCACCTATTTGCAAGTAGCGACGAAAGTTGTTTTTTATGACTTAGGATGCAAACGAGCAAACGGATTGTCCGATGGTGAGCGCTCAGTTATAGTTACTGTCATCCATGGACAATGCATTACCAGAGGGATCACAGATGCGTGACCGGTCTTCCAGATGGGAGTACACTCTTCGTACTTGAGGGTTTGAAGGTCGTATCGGTCTCAACTAAAAGCTACATATAATGACTTGGTAGATGGAAAAAAACTAATAAAACCTATTCAAAGAATGTAAAAAGTTATAACCTTATAACCCTTCGTTTTGGCTTTGGCGTGGTTAGGTGAAAATCACAATCACAACTAATACTTTCAAAAACAGGGTGATTCTTGAAAGGCTCAATTTACAGCGTCCAGAAGGTTAAAGTACCCGCACAATTGAAATAATTGACCATAGTATTTTTTATATATTACATTAGCACCTAATCTAACTGGAGCACGATTTATTTTTTGTTTAAGTTAAGTATAATTAACTCTAAAAGAATATTAAACACCTAAAACTTTATTCCCTTGGTGCGTCCATTCGCCATTTTTTGAACAAACTACCCCAAAAAGTACATGTTGTGAATTGAAATAAAGTATAGAATTGAGTTAAATTATTAGAATATAAGTTATTTATTTAGAAGAAAAAATATGGTTGCTGTGTGTATCGTAATTTTAAAAAAAATCTATGTTAAAGGTTTGTCCAGAGCTAAGCTAAGATTCCTCTGGTGCCTCATTCAACACGGCGCACATCCCTACTTAAACGTCATTTGACCAGTTGCAATGGCCGGGCTTGGCAAACGTCAGTAACGCTTCCAGATATGCCGGGAATGGTCGTGACTAGTTGCTGGAATTCTTAGCTATGAAGGCTAATATATGATTCACTTGGCATTGGTTCACTATGATTTTGATTCCCTTGAATTTTTATATAAAATTTTATATCTGCAATAGGTACATAGTGTTTAGTAAAAAGAAAACTACATGAACGCCTGCATGTGTTGACTTAATAGTTGTTCTTATAATAATTTTAGTTTCGGCAGAATCGACAAGAAACATACTTTTTTCTTATTCCTCTGGTTCTAATTTCGAACAAGGGAATCACAGTTTTCTTGCGTTTTCATGAAATGAAAATAAATTTCCCTTTAATTCGCGTTGCAGATGACTGAATCATTGATTTAGAATTTTATTCCATTTAGGTACGGCAGGTCTGAAATAATTTTGAGCTGAATTCAAGAGAAGATGCTTATTCCCAGCAATTTTTATACTACGACGGTGGTTCGATCATTAAGAAAATTGCCAATTAATGCGAATAAAACACTGTGAATTTTTGTAACCTTACACTTTGTAAAACTTTTTATTTATTGAAGAAAAACTGATCTGAATATTATTCCCCTGTACTTTTTTTTATGATTCCTTTGGCGTTTTTCTTATTCCCATGTCAACTTTTCTCATTCCCCTGGCGGCGAAAACATAAAGTGGTATATTTTTGTATCAAATTGACCAAAAGTGGTGCCTATTTGATAAATCTGCGTAAAATTAAATACAATTTCATATTTTCTAGCAAATAGGTAAAAAAATATAAAAATAAATATCGCCAAGGGAATCACATGAAGAATTCGATTCTCAAGAATGACCCAATCTCTCTTTCTCTTAAATTTTGTGTATGTAATCAATTAATCATTTGTATTTAATTCATACACTAAGGTAATAAGAGCTTCGATTCCGAAACTAATTCTAACAAACACACATAACGAAACTCTACAAAAATAGATTTTAGAATAGCAAACAATTGTAATCAAATTCAACCAAACAGTCGCAGTGTCAGAGAATAATAGCTATAAGCTCCACTACTCTAGAGATACGCGAAAGTAATGTTCAGGTTTTCGCTATGGTAATTTGCTCCCAGTTTAGGTTCCGCATATGAAATATTCAGCGCATAAAAATTCTAATCTAATTCCATCTTAAAGGTCGCGCTGTTTGAGTGTGAATATTCTCGAGTGACTCACTTACGAGAATTTTCCGACAAGCTGCATAAATATTCCTGGAAGATATCATGGATCTCTACCTATAATTGAGATAAACTGTATAACGTGTAAATCTGTCGTTACTTCATTCTTGAAAAAAAAAAAAAAAAAGATTGTATATCATAATCATATAATGTTAACGCATAATGATAGCCATGACCATGATGTAACTAGCTTGTATTTAAAATATTAATATATTATTGTATCAACCTTCTTTTTATGCTTGGTCGTGTTTTTCATTACTGAAGGTCATGTCCCTATTCTGTATCAGTTATTTCCACTTCGTTCGGTTCTCGGCTTCCATCAGGGCAGATAAAACAAGAAAATCAGTGATTCCGGTTACTTTAGTCATACTACCGACGCGGAGATCTTCCGCTAGGTTTTTTCTCCTCCACTTTGCCTACTATCACTAAGCTGTAAATTGTATTAATACTTATATATTATAAATATGAAATTAAAAAAAGTCCTACTAAACACAAAATCGAAAATCATACAAGTCGTTTTGTACATACGCATGGCATAGCTATTGTTTCACAGGCTCAAAGGAGTCAAAGGTTAAGTCCCAACTCTGATTGTTGTCTTTAGTGAAGTAGAAGATTCTAAATATTTTTCCTAATTTCGATTATAGTTGAAGCTACAAAGTGAGTTACAAAATCTAAAAGTAGTTAAAGATAATTTATAAACCCCGAAATAAATAAGTCTTCCACGACAATGCTCAATCTCTACTCCTTAATCCCGACACCAGCCATCTCATTTCCGACATGAATGTACATTTGAGGATGAACCTCGCTGCATCGTATTAAGTTCACATGTGGAGGATAACCGAGTTTAATATACGAGTTCCTGAGAGTTATACGGAGTAATGTGTGCGAACCGCTGGACCGTGAGCATGTTGATTAGAACGTTACGAGCACAGACCACCCCCACTAGACGGAGCATGTAATGCGACCCGCGCGCACCAACGATATGGTACGGCAGAACATTAAAGTATCAACACGGCGGCCACCGTTTGGTTGCGTCCTTGTTTATGAGGTCTCTCTACACCACTTAACACTACTATTTACCATGTTATTTATTTAATTTCTTTTTTCGTTGACGTACGCATGGATCGTAAACAAGGACGCAACTAAACGGTGGCCGCCGTGTTCATACTTTAATGTTCTGCCGTACCATATCGTTGGTGCGCGCGGGTCGCCTTACATGATCCGTCTAGTGGGGGTTGTCTGTGGTTACGAGCGATTAGTAGAAGATCCCGGCTTATACCGCCCAGCCTTCATCGGTTTTTTCTGATAAAACAAATGTTCCAGCAGTAATTAATACTATCGTGAGACATCTTTAATAATTTATAAAAACGGTTTAAACTCACGTGAAAATTGTCAGGAACGGCCCGACATGTTTCGAACTCGTATGAAGCTCTTCATCAGGGACAGCTATCCGTGCTGCTATGCGACTCACGGCCCACTGTACTGGTATTCGCTCTCCTCGCCACCCTCAGCGCCCGCGCAGATAGCGCGGCAGGAGGAGGGAAGACGTTAAACGTTTTAGTAATGGGTCAGGCGTCACTTTGCGAAATCTTGTATTAATTCACTAGACATCAAAAACTTCTCGCACAGTCAATATCTTCAGTATCTCCTCATCATGCCTAATAGTTTTTTTTATTAAAACCTGGTTTTAGTATCATGGTTCTGGTTTAGTTAGGAAAAGGGTATGAAAGTCTGGTACCTTAGCGTTTTATTCATGTAGGTATTTTACTTTCGGCATTATGTATTTTTATTAACAATAGCAGGACTTTGTATTCAATACAAATTTGATTGATTGAAGTAAGTAGTTATTTTCAAAACATATTCCAGAATCACATCCAGAATATGGAGCGACAAAAACACGTTACATTTAATGAAAATTATGAGGTTAGTTCGGTGTTAGTTGGGATCTCAAACTACATGCAGACTAGAGCAAATCTAGTGAGATGGATTGCCCAATAAGGGACGCTCATGCGATGGCCAATCGAGTTATCTTGCGAATTAATTGTAGAAGAATATCGATAGATGCACACTTGGTCTGATGATGATGCTCAAGAAAAACTCGTTCAAAAGAACAATTTGCTAGACCAATTATTATTGCTATTTGTAATCTTATATTGTTGAAAAGAAAATAAACATATCATTATTTTTTTAAAATAAATAGCCATTGTAACTAACAAATCGTGATCGATACAAATCCTGCATGCTAACCCCTTTTATGCCATGCCGAAAATTTGCTAATTAAATTGAAACTAACTGATGTTATAACGTATGGTTCAAATGTCCCCCACGGATCCCCCTCTATTACCCCTAATTATACCTCTATTACCCATAATTACCCCACTCCAAAGTCAACTGATTTTTAATACAATTTTATAATAGATATCTAATATAATTAATTTTATAATAGAACCTCAAGATAGGTAAATATAATTTACCTTCTCAATGTGCCGTTGATGTTAGTGCTTATACTTTTATAATATTGACTCTAGTATTGAAAAGGTCTAAAATCCAATTTACATTTTTGGACGAAAAGGTTTGCCTGAGAAGAACCCACTATTTACTTAACTGATTAAGGCATTGATCATTAATAATGAGTAATAACTCGAGCAATTACTGAGATAAGTTAGAATTGTCCTGGAATCCCCAGTAGGTGTTTACCCTCTATATTATACGCTGAACATGATTAGTTCAATAATTGCTCTCAGCGTTTAATTAAGCCTATATGTTGGTTCTGATCAGAAACAGATACCTATGCGAATACTCATGATTATTTATGTATCAAATTTAAGCCGAACTAATACAACTTGCCGTGAGTTTGCTTGTCCCTTTTGCTTGGACTCTTTCCCAAGAATCGAAAGAAGTACAAAGGAAAGAAAAAAGTGTGATAATGGGGAACTTGCATGAAGTTGGAATTTATATTAGTAGATATGTGTAGGTAATAAAAGACAAGTTAAGCGTAATAGGGTATAAAAGCTTTGCGTTGTCAGATGATCAATTGAGGTGTTTTTCGAAATTTTGCATTTACTGAAAATTTATCCGATTTAGAAGATATTATATAAGAACATATCAGAATTGGCAGTTTCGTATGACATACCGCCTTAAGTTAAGTTTCTAGCACATCGTCAA
Organism: Apotomis betuletana; assembly: GCA_932273695.1. Classification (NCBI taxonomy): domain Eukaryota; kingdom Metazoa; phylum Arthropoda; class Insecta; order Lepidoptera; family Tortricidae; genus Apotomis; species Apotomis betuletana. Next base: position 20,976,869 of record OW026303.1, on the reverse strand, counting down.
ATAAAATCTCTCAGTCAACCGGCGGATGAAATTTCGCAGCTTCTAATATGTGTATGCAGTCATAATTATCATCGGATAGATTTATCTATTAATGGTTTGACCATAACAGCCGACCTCACCCGTGTCAGTGCTTGGCAAGCCAGATGAAGCGAATAAATCAGGTCTCATTCAGCATTAATGTTAAATGTATGCCCGGCCGATGCCAACATACCAGCCAAGATTTATGCAACTCATTGTAAATCCAATGCGTCAGGCTTTTTGGACACTTTTCGTAACACAACTGCATTACACACATATTTTGCTACTGAATGCGGGTGTAACCCATGACACTTAGGATTATATAAGGGATCCATAAAGTACGTCACACGTTAAGGGGGAGAGGAGGTCGACGAAGTGTGAAATTGTGTGACACGGGGTAGGACCTAAGTTTCGTGACGTCAAAATACATCTAAGTATTAAAATGCCAAATTAGAACTGTCAGGGAAAAACTTTAAAATATTTCGCAACATGTGACGTTCGTAGGCGGAGTATTTTATATATAGTACTTATTAAAGTCCTATAAACTCTCAATAATCTCAGTGCACCAAGTATTATGTCTCCATTTGGCTCGAATCTACAGAATATTATCAATAAGAAATGATGGATTACAGACAGACTAACAAAATTTGGTTCACTAACAAAATTATATCAGCGCTCCTAACGTCGCTTGTACTTTAAACATGAAATTATTAGCTATCATATTTTATTGTAGGTACCACTTTATGAATCATAAAGGCAAATCAAAAGAATATAAATCACGAGGACTTACATAAATTAAAAACTAATTCCTAGTTATTTCTAGACTTTGAATACCATTGCAGTGACTCAATCATTAAACTACTCAAAGACTGTTACGTTACATACAAATCGGGTAAATACAAAACTATTGTAAACATTCAACTTTAGTTGACAGGTTAGCATGCGTGTTTGTTAGCATTGTTAGCACCTACATGATTACTCCGAGAGTTTGTGAATCAGCACTCCCAAAATATCGTATATCACTTTGAGTCTAAGTTACATTTACGTCGTTTTAAAACGGCACATGGCCACGAGTTTCAGCGAAAGCAAAAGGTCGTATGTCACTTGGAATCTAAGTATACTAACGTCTTTTCATTACTACACTTGACCATATGTAGCCATGTGCGTCACTTTGCATCGCAGTGACATAACATAACATACACACACATATGCAGGCACCTTGAACCGGTACACGTTCGGTACAAAGTTTTTGTAAATGTATGACTTAAGCTAGGCTAGGATCGTGTGACTATTTATGGTAACAAGATGAATATCGTAAAGAAGCCGGAAGGTATTTTTTTACTTGTATACTATGTGTAATATATATATACATATATATATATATATACTACATTGTTTTGTTTAGTGCTTCTATTTAAATCTGCATCATAAGGTATTCATTATCTATTAATTATAATAATAATACAAGAGAAATACGAAATCTATGATAGTATGATAGTATTGTATTGATACAGACTAGGTAGCAGTGGTGTGGCGTCCATACAACTCAACTCTCACTAGCTTGCCTACTCCAGAACGATTAAGCACGCAAGCACGCAAAGATAACAAAAACCCCGGTTTGCCCTGAGTTCTTGTTTGATGCTGCACCACTGCTAAGTAGCTTATCCTGCCCTGGTTCTCCTGCGGATCTGCTTTTCCGTTTGAGTAACTTTGAGCCTTCTTATAGTTATTTGAGTGGTGAGCCGCGTTCTCTTAGAGAGCTTGATTTAAGTGGCAATAGGCGAGGCATGTTGCTCGTAAAACCAATAGCCGCTGAGGCAAAAAGGGAATGGCGACCGCGTACCGGACAACGCTGCGTGGTGTCAGTCCCCTGAAAAGGTAACCGATGATCTGGTCGGTAAAATCATTGAATAAGGGCGGCTCACGACTGGTCATTGCGAAGATCTTAGGGGAGGCCTTTGTCCAACAGTGGGCGTCTGTTATAATGACGATGATGTGGGCCCACTTGCAAGTTTCTGATTATTTAATTAAAATGAATGTCCAAACATTAAAAAAACTTCTTAAAACTGTATTTTAAGAACTGGCACTGCCGATAATGGAGAATGTATTTAAATGTGTCATATATGTTGAATATAATAGTCTCTAAATCACCATAAAATATTGCCAATGAGTCGTAAATTTTAATTATTTTAACGCCCATTCTTCTAAAACAATAGTTAAATAACTTTTTATCACCGCCCCGGTTAACTGTTTCATAAATTGCGGTCCCACCCGCACGCAAATGGCCCGGGGACATTTTAAATATTTCAACGCTTTGTCTTCATCTTCATTCATAAAATTACAGACGTATCAAATTCTTTGAAGAACGCCTCTAGGCGAATTATAGACGGTTCCCCGCAAAAATCACTTACCTTTTCAACTGAAGAGTCCTTTCAATACACCGCCTTTTCCACCCGTAATCACTACAACTAGCACTATTACAATATTATATTAAACATTCACTGAAATCACTATATTTACACTATTATCAGTGCATCATCATAAACTGCAACACATTAAAACTCATGCATGTCAAATCAGAAATCTGGTTGCGCGCGAAAATCGCGTAACATCGACGCAGAAAAGTTCCAAGATCACAAATACGTTGTCCGTATCAGAGCGTTGCCGCCGTACTGACTTAGTATTTCCATTCCCCCATACCATGAAACCTTGGCAGCTCGACGCTTATAATCAGTGACGTCAAACAACATGAAACGTAATCCACTGCTACTTTGTTAGTAGAGTTTGAACGCGTAGGTCTCCAGACGCCGCAATGGTATACAGTTTCCGGTGAATGTTGGTAAAGGAAAGCGTGTTTTCTATGAGCACAGTAAGAGTTTCCTGTTAACAGTACGAAAATCCGTCGCATGGCTGTCGGAAGCGGCCGCTCAGTCTCCGATCATTTGGTTCACTAATTCAGTCTAACTCTGAAAGGCTGAACTTGCTGACTACTTTGAAACTAGCCCGATATTTTAACTAAGCCTGTTCCGGCTCCCTTAACCCAGTGGAAGGCGAAGTTAAGGAAAACACATGCACGGCATATAAAGTAGTTTTAGGAAATGAGATTCAGAGATAACTTTAGTTTGTTGGGAGCCACAAAGAGGAAAGCTATGAACTTTACTGGGTTGTATTACTTCGAACGAACAATTACTTTAATTTTCTGTTGTACTTTTGATAAAGATAATGCTACTCGTATATATATGTAGATATTAGCTATAAAAATGTCATTTACGAGAGAAGTTCGGTAGTCTGACCACGCCATATTCATGAACCACGTTTCATAATACATATTTTATTGCCTAATTTTCAATCGCAAAATTTAAAATTTTGGTTACACTGGTAGTTGAGTATTCACAGATGGTCATAGGATACTTTACCAGATGGGGTAAACCAAAAAGAGGGTTATGTTACGACTTTATTCTTCCTCGCGCGAACAATGTTGAACATATAAATGAAAACGTATTAATTAATTTTAAACTCTATCACTTTAACAGTTCCATCAAATAAATGTAAGTGATTGAGACGTAATTTTATTAAAACTTTCGTGAGACATATTTAATTATTGTATTAAGCGGTTGATTGAGACGTTTCAATTTAACAGAACTATGGCGACCTTTATATTAAGGATATTGTTCATATCGGTAAGCTCTGAGAGTTTATTTGATAATTAAAACAGGTAAATGTGATGCCTCTTGAATGTTTGACTACAGTTACAACATGGAATAAAATAATACGACACAGTGAACGAAAAACCTGTATATCATTTCAGATAACAATGATATGTCAAAACGTACCTACATAGAAATGTGGACAAAATATTAAAAGCACAAATTGAAACGTTTATATTTCCAGAGAGAATTTCAAATGAAGTTCGTGTGCCTTTGTGACGATATTCAAATGAAAAGATTTCCCACTGCGGTCATGAAACGAAAGTTACAGATTGGGACGCCGTGAAAGATTTTTGACAAATGTCTGCCCTTAACACGGGAAAATATTTGAGGTGCGAGAAGAATGGTTTATTCGGCAACTGCCATTTGTCACTGGTGACGGTCCCAGACTGGTTCTGCAGATGCGTACATTTTACCTGAGAAGGAAAACAATGTAAGTGCTGTGCACGAACTTACACGGTTATGCTTCTCTGACACGGAGACACTTACAGTGTAAGAAACATATGCAAAACGGTAATCATCATATCAGCCGAAAGATGTCCACTGCTGGACAAAGGGCCCACTAATCTACACATTTCCCGATCGGGTGCTGCCAACGCAGCCATCCAACAGCTCATCGATCTATACTGTTGAAGATCATCCCACGATGCGACTTTCGGAACTCAGTCAGTGTCACCACTTAAGATTCTGCCTGCTCCAATGGCTAGTTTGACCAACGATGTATGGCACTTATATCTGGCAACTCTCTGCGGTATGTCGAGATCCTTGGCTCTCCTGCAAATCTTTTCATTTCTGATTCACGCAAGGAATCAACACTTGAGATAAACTGTTCTTGGGTACAATGCAAGAAACTGACTAAAGTCGAAGATTGTTAATATATTTAGGAGTAGCGGTCCTTATGTACTTTGAATATTGATAACAATAATAGGTAAACCATCTTTTCTGTAAAATAAACCGCGGCCATAGCTATTGAATAAAGTAATCGTCGCAACGTCACCATTTCCAAAGATAGGAAACACGTGAAAGTATTAGTAGAAAATCGACTTATTTACAAATAACGAGATCTAACAATTTTTTAAACCCACGACTCGCTCTCGGCTGATGCAGCGCCTGGTAGTCGACAATATCGGTAGGTAGTAACAATACACATAATGACTATTAAACATCTTTATTTTTTCAAACGTGTCTGGTACAAGCGCTGTAGCAGAATTCGCTTTCTGAACAATACGATTTATCACATTACAGCGAAGACTCAAAGAGCACTTTAGTGATTTCAAGTGCCCCTGTCTCAATCTTAAGCCCACCAATCCACTTCCACTTTAGAAATGGGTAGAAAAGTACTTACGAAGCTTACGTAGAACGACATAGATGCGTATTAGGTGGTTTAGTACCTAAGGACTATCTAACAGTCACAGACGTCCACACCTGAACTTAGGCCTGCGTTATAGCTCGCCACAAAGTGCGATCCTGTGCAGAACGCATCCATTATCTCCCCGATCCCTCCACGATCACGATGTTTGATAAGAACTGCCAGAGGCTGCTCGGTACTTGACTATAATAAAAAATATTATGTCATGAAAACCACTAAACATACATTCAAAAAATGCACGAAACCAAATAAACTACCACTAACTTCTAGTATTTTTAGTTGGATAAAACTAAAAATAAATAAGTGTTTTAACTACTGATTTTTATGACGCCACAAGCCAGTATCTTTATAGAAACTTGACACTAACAAATCATTTATGACCTTTCATGATTAAATAAGTTTCTATCAAAAAAATCATTTTAGTGACAAGCTTTTATAGCCGACTGTACTTTTCTTTGGATATCCATCAAATGCTCACAGAGACGATTCTAAAGAGCCCAACCTCGGTGGGATTGCTTTTTCTATTATAGAGTTCCTATGGCCACCTTCCGGCTCCATCATCAGATCAGCCCCATGGTACCATATTATTGTATTGTCATCAAAGTTAAGTAAGTATGCAAAATTTCAGCTCAATCGGTTGGCTTCAAAATTGAGTTGCATGATTCCACCCGAACAAACATCTTACTTACATACATACATACATTGCAAGTTAAGTAAAAGCTTTTAAAAATAAAATGGAAAGTTAGTAATGGTGGAATGGTATTTTCACCTCACCAGCTCAAACATGGCGATTTTGCTGTCAGATAACAGTGAACAAAATGCGATTTTGTTTCGAGCGTGAGTAGAAAGTAGCTTTTTAATTTTTTCAATATCTGACCACGCCTTGTCATTCTTCAGCCAAAGGTTAATTATAAAATTCTAATCATTTGAATCTCGATGCACTCTATTTCTTTCATATGTATATAAAAGAGAGGGATAGAAACTTATCAATTTGAAATTCAATTTTCGAATCCGACCTCGATTGAGAACAGTTCGGATACGCGCTATACCAAAAAATTCATTAAAAACACCCGAAAAAGTTTTAATTGCAACGTATTTTTTTTTCTTTATTATACTTTTATTTAACGACCGAATATTAAAATTATTGTGCCTTTTATATAAAACAATAGATCATTGCTCAAATAATTTTCAACTTAGGTATTACTTATTGTAAATATAATAATAATAATTTATAATTTCACCATTTATCATAGATGCATATTCGAAACGTACATTAAAAAATATCGAGTTCATATTGTAATTGTTATTTTCTTTTGCATTTATTTTGTTTGGTGTTTTACGAGTAAAAATATTAATCAATTTATAAACAAAATCTCATAATATAATATGTACCTACATATTTATAAATAAACACGTCATGTATCTGCTAAATCTCCCAATTTGATCAAATACCTAATGACAATAACCGCGTTGGTTGGTTGATTATAATTTCAATTAAATTATATTGTTATTCCTTTTTAAGCAGCACATCTATTTTCTGATTAATAATATTATTGAAATCAGCAACAAAGACTATAAACATTCGTTGGAAGAAAAAGCACAAAATGTCGAATATGTTCTCGCTGATGAGGTGAAAAGTTGTGTGTGCTACTCGAGAGCAAAGTTTTTTGCATCTCGTGCTGTTGAGTCCCTCGCTACACTCAGGATTCTAACATAGAATCACTCGCTACGCTCGTGATTCAAACGTAGAATCCTTCACTTGCTCGGGACTCAAAATCAGCACTCATAACAAAAAACAACTTTGCTCTCTTGTTGCACAAATAACTATTGGTTCTAAAAACTTTTTCCATCGTTAAATTGTCGCGTCTTTCATACAAATTATACAGATATGATAGCTAGATTTTTTGCCGATACTGGGGGGGTATTCGACGAATTTTAGAGATAGAATGGAGATCTCTCCTTTTCATCGCCATCCGTCACTTTTGACGTGTGCCTACTTGACAAGTGGCGATATTAATTCGAACGCGCTAAATTTTCGTTTCCTTTGTATGTGACGGCATAAATAACAGGCGCATAGTTTAAATTGACCGCGTAGTGCGTGAAATTAGTCCGTTACGTTTCATTCAAAACAGAAATTCATATGCACGAATAACATTTTTGACAATCATTATCGCCTTCGCATTTCCAAAATTGAGATGTGATATGTCAATTTAAAGCTCATCGCATTTTAATGACAGTTTAACGGCGATATAACAGTTATCTAATAGAGATGTGACGTTTGGCGTTCACTCAAACGGCATTCTCGAATTGGGCCCCTGTATGCCTTATTCCCGTAAACTCATTCAACTCGAGATATTCTGAGGAGCTGTATTACTGATGGTACAGTGCTCTGTTATATCTTTGAGGAAATAGTTTAATCGTCATTTGACAGCCATTTTTTTATAGCCATTTATTTAAGGCCTCAGTTGCGCCTAATGTTTAGTGAATATAAGGCCTAAGACCTAGAAAATGCCTACCTTTTGACTTTTGACGACGCGGTTGGCTCAGTTTGTAAGCACCTGCCTACTGAGCCGGCGGAACCGGGTTCGAATCCCAGCCAGGGCAAATATTTGTGTCATGTCTGGATGTGTCTGGGTCATGGTTGTTCTACGAATATAAGTATATATTTATCTATATAAGTATGTATATCGTCGTCTAGTACCCATAACAAAAGCCTTATTGAACTTAATTTGGGACTAGATCGATTTGTGTGAGTTGTCTGATATTAATTTATTTATTTTATTTATTTACCTATACACTCTTGACTTGAAGAGATCCAAGTTATAGTTTACGTGTCTCACACATACCTAATTATAGTTTTATTTATTATTGTATTGAATTCCGTGCTTACAATAATAAAGCGATCAGTTTACGACTGTTCCGTTACTTCCATCCCAGAAATAACGGTGCGCATATAAACAGATAATAGACTGATATCTAAATAAACATTATCCCATTCATGACCATAAACTAGATAGATATATTTGTTCGGGTTATCGATATAACCCGACTAACGTTTGTAGATCGTTATTTGTGGACTACCATAACAGTATCTAATGGACAAACAGTGACGAAACTTTGCGTGGGCAGCTTTAAACGCTTGCAACCGAAAAAAGTCGGCGTCGACCATCCTAATCTGACCCACCCCGCGCTCCTTAAACCGTACAAATCTCAACTAAGAGACGTTCTTGTGAATGGTAGTAGGGCTCGAGATAAATTCGTTGGTAAACACAATACCTTAATAGATACTTTGTCCGGAGGTATACATAAAAATGCAAATCATTGATAGGTACTATTATATTATGGCACTTGAATAAGGTTCTGTGCGAGCCGCACCTATATTCAACACGCAACACTATGGCGTACCTATTGCAACTTCTATTCTATCACTTATGGTCACGCATGAAGCTAAAATCATAACTTAAAAGAAAACCAACTTCAAGAAGTTAGATCTTATTTCTGAGTAGAACTGTAAAAGTTACTAGGTATTTAAAAAAAACTAAATTACTATAGATTTGTCTATATATTTGAAGAATTCCTTTGGTCGACATTTGATCTTCACCAAAATGTTATGGGACCACTTTGGAAATATCTCTTTTCGAATCCATACTATAAATGCGAAAGTGTGTCTGTCTGTCTGTCTGTTACCTCTTCACGCTTAAACCGCTGAACCGACTTAGATGAAATTTGGTATGGAGATAGTGTGCGACCCGGGAAGGGACATAGGATACTTTTCATCCCGAATAAATTAAGTGTTCCCGTGGGATGAGTGGGTAACACCGCGGGGCACAGCTAGTAAGAGAATAATTTTCCAAATCGTTTCATAAGTGACAGACCTCTGAGGCACCAGACTGAAAATAAATAAAAACTGACTTAAATTAAGAACCTTTTCGTTTTGGAAGTGGGTTGAATAACCAGCATTTCGATATGTCCTGCTTCGAAGTTCATTATTTATGTCACTTGTAGCAAACTTTTAGTAACGCTTCAATAACAGTTCCGGTTTTGTTTAAGTTACAGTAAGCGTCAGAAAGTTGTTCACTTCTGGAGTTTCTGCCAGATATGGAAGTTCTTATTTGCAATTTGCTTGATAAGTTAATTAAATAAAACAAACAATCGTTGAAGAATATAAACTCATTAAATGTTTTAAGTAGATGAAAAGGCAACTCAACGAAGCTTTAAAAGCTCATTTAGTAAGTACTAGCGACCCGCCCCGGCTTCGCACGGGTGCAATGCTGATAAATTATGCATGTATTATACATATAAACCTTCCCCTTGTATCACTCTATCTATTAAAAAACTAAGTATTAAAATCCGTTGCGTATTTTAAAAATTTAAGCATACATAGGGACAGACAGACAGCAGGAAGCGACTTTGTTTTATACTATGTAGTGATATGACATTACATATTCTGTGCGTTTGTATGTATGAATGTCTAACCACCCAATAATACACAATACAATACAAATCGTCTATATTGGCACACCTCAAATACACAGGGATACAAAAGTATAAGAGATATACCTGCAGCAAATTAATATTTAGAGGCGGTCTTATTGCTAAATAATGTTTCTGTTTAGTCTTATGGTTGACATTAAGTTCGCCTTTTGTGGCTTTGTTTTCTAATGTGCAGTAAAATTTCAATCACTAAGTAGCTTCCTGCTGTCTGTCTGTCTGTCTGTCCCTATGTATGCTTAGATCTTTAAAACTTCGCAACGGATCTTTATACGTAGTACTTTACGTACTTTTTAATAGATAGAGTGATTCAAGAGGAAGGTATATATGTATAATACAAGCATAATTTATCAGCATTGCACCCGTGCGCAGCCGGGGCGGGTTGCTAGTAAATAAATAAATGTCTTGGCGGCTTCATCATGCTCAAAAGACGCGGATTTCAAAAATGATGGTACTCATTGTCTATAATAGATATAGGATAATTAGATTACGGTAAAACAAGGGGAGTGATGGCTTTTTATCACCACGCGAAAGAAGTTTAGTCGCGGTCATCTTCTAGTAAGCAGATAGATAAATTCATCTAAAGATTTACGGTGAAACATAAAAATAATACTTAATTATAGATAGCAAGTAAGGTAAACGCAGGTATCAACGACCCATCGAAAATCTGCAGGTAATACCGACCTATAAATTGAAAGTCAATTTTTACGCTTCCTGTACTATTCTAGCTATAGATAGCTGAAGTTACGCACACGTTGGTTCCTAGACCATCATTTACTTTTGCGTTAGTATGTGTGAAAGTGCAAAAAAGAGACAAAATAACCCAGTTTGTGCGGAGACAGCGTGGGCGCAGTTCACGTCGTACTAGGCCTTAATCCATCAGGTAAGCACGTGACTTTTCTACTTAAGCGATTTATTCGAATAAGTGAGTGCTATACTTTTTGTTGTGTTATTAAATATGTTCCGTTGAGTGTCAGTTCTGGATTTCATACCACATTTTATTGAAAAAAAAGCTGTTTGAAACGATAAAACCTTAAAATAAAATAGGACGGTCTTAGCTTCATCAGTTTTAGTTGTGGCAGCTATCGCCGAGTCATAAGTCGTTAATGGCCTCAGCATAGTGTTTCGGTTTTTTCTATATTATGTTATTATATGACAATAACACAGGTAGTTCAATAGACCAATTGAAATTCAAACATCTGTTCTTTGTCAAAATGTATTAGCGCCTTACGTATTGTTGTCTACTTTCTTTTTTATTACGCTTTTATTTTAACCAATATTGACATATTTTTGGAAGGTCGACTCATGCATCGTTACATTTATAAATATTTGTTTTTTGTTTAAAACTGTATGCATGGGTACATATTTCTTGTTATATTTATTCATTACGATCTGATTTATAGTCAGAAGGTGTAACTTAATAATAAATACCTACTTTTTATGAGTCGCTAATACATCATATGTTTGCACTTACAAATTTTATTACCGACCCATAAGTCGTTAATGGCCTCAGAATAGAGTTTTGTTTTTTTCTCTATTATGTCATTATATGACAATAACACAGGTACTTTAATAGCCCAATTTAAATAAAAACATCGGTTCTTTGTAAAAATATATTAGCGACATACGTATTGTTCTCTACTTTCTTTTTTATCACGTTGTTAATTGAACAAATAATGACATATTTTTGGAAGATCGATTCTTGAATTGTTACATTAAAAATTATTGTTTTTTGTTTAAAACTGTGTGCATGGGTTCATATTTCATGTTATATTAATTAATTACAATCTGTTTTAAAGTCAGAAGGTGTAACTTAATAAAAAATACCTACTTTTTATGAGTCGCTGATAAATTATATGTTTGCACTAACAAATTGTATTAGCGATCCATAGGGGTCGGTAGTAGCAACAGTAAGAAGCTATTACCGATCGTATATAGATTATTGTATATCTCACCTACTTTGTGACCGGACAATTTCTTTGTTTTTTGTTTAAAACTGTATGCATGGGTACATATTTCTTGTTATATTTATTCATTACGATCTGATTTATAGTCAGAAAGAAGGCGTAACTTAATAATAAATACCTACTTTTTATGAGTCGCTAATAGATCATATGTTTGCACTTACAAATTTTATTACCGACCCATAAGTCGTTAATGGCCTCAGAATAGAGTTTTGTTTTTTTCTCTATTATGTCATTATATGACAATAACACAGGTACTTTAATAGCCCAATTTAAATAAAAACATCGGTTCTTTGTAAAAATATATTAGCGACATACGTATTGTTCTCTACTTTCTTTTTTATCACGTTGTTAATTGAACAAATAATGACATATTTTTGGAAGATCGATTCTTGAATTGTTACATTAAAAATTATTGTTTTTTGTTTAAAACTGTGTGCATGGGTTCATATTTCATGTTATATTAATTAATTACAATCTGTTTTAAAGTCAGAAGGTGTAACTTAATAAAAAATACCTACTTTTTATGAGTCGCTGATAAATTATATGTTTGCACTAACAAATTGTATTAGCGATCCATAGGGGTCGGTAGTAGCAACAGTAAGAAGCTATTACCGATCGTATATAGATTTTTACGATCGGTGATAGCTGCATAAAAATCGTTAATAGCTTCACAGGCATTTTTGTGAGTCGGTATTAGCAACAATCGACTTCGTCGTTATATAAATTATTTTATACAGTATAGACCTTTATTCAGTAGCCTTTAACATAGAAAATATAGAGTTTACACATAATACAAACGTAAAAAAATAAAAACGTGAATCTGAGAGCAATCAGCATCCTTAAAAATGATGGTTCATTTTGAAATTGCCTTAAGGGGGTCGGTAATACCTGCGTTTACCTTATTCCACCAAATAGAAATCTTACGATTCGAAAACACACCGAAGGTCACTTAGGCCGAAAACGTATAATTTACGCTGAGTAAAATATTGCCAGTCTCATTCACTAAAAGCCTAAGATTACCTCTTTATTACTTCGCCCATAAAGATTCTCGTTCCTTTCCATTAATATTAAATGCATTAGATTCGATTTGTTCAGAACGATACGTTTTAAACCCTATCACTTATAATACATTCAGTATACTCTATGCCTATCACTAAGAAGATGAATTATATCATAAGATCATAATAGTACTATAAGGTAGGTAGCTATTTTACTACTTCCTCCTCGCAGAAAATGTCGCAACTCTTTTTTTGGTTTTCCATAGAATATGATATATAATGATACATAAATATGAGAAGTAGCCTATCAGTTCAGTTCAGTTTATTTATTCAGTCACAATGTACATTGTATGTGAATGTGATATCAAACATAAAATAGTAATTATAAAGCCTAATACATAACTTAATACTAAAATACTGCACAATTGGTTTATAGATAAATTAAAATAGGTAAATACATATACCTATAGAAATCATGAATGACATGAGTTAAATACCTATAGAAATCATGAATGACTAGTTACTGGTGGAAAAGGACAGTTCAAAATGTCTGACCCTTTAGGGACGATGAGACCGAAAAACACGCGTACTTTTATAGACATACTTAGTGGCGGCTTTAGGAGCGATAGATAAGTGACAAAGTATCCGTCACGTTTTGGCCGGCCCTGCACATACATAAATATAGTCGACAAAAGCTGTAAATATGAATTGTATAATGTACATTGATATAATGTTTTCTTCACAGACCGATATCTTACAAAAAAAGTGAATTAAGCAATATTAAGTTTGGTAAACCAGACTACATACCAAAATGTTAACTTTTTGCTACACACTGACAGGGTCCCTGTACCTAGTTTTTTTTTTTTTTTTTTAATAACGGCATAACATAGTGGCTCCACTTCACCTGATGGTAAGCAAAAAGGGGAGCCCAAGTCGCAATGGCAACTGACGAGAAACCAACGGTGCCAAGTCAGTTGACACTGCCATGCTGGCCCGAGAGATGCTTCTTCACGCTTCGTTTGAAGTTAGTTATAAGTACTTGGATGCAATAAATATGATTATTATTATTATTATTAAATGAGAGTCATGTTTTGTTCTTTACTTAAATCAAAATATAATTAGATTACCCCTAAGAATAAGTCACCAAGAAACACTCGCCAGTTCAAACTTCTCATATATAAATGAAAAAGTCAGCGCGTTTTGCTCAGTAGCCTAACGAATTTTCCCGGACAACTTCTGTACTTGTAACATTCTCAACTAAGGCTTGCGAACAAACGAAATTTTTTACCCAAATAGCTGTTTAGTGCTGTGAAGGTTCCGCGCATAATGTGGCGAGTTAGGTGCCATGTCTCTTCGCCAAAGCCTGCCTAATTGTGGGCTTAATAGTTTGGCAAACTTTGCTTGTTCATAGTATGCTTGGAAACGAGTTGATTTTTGGTGCAAGCTCCGCTAGTCTCACTTCAGCTTATTGTCGCAAATAATACGATATTTTTGGTTGGTCTGCTGACTTAGGCTTTAATAATATTAAGCCTAAAGCTGGTGTCCCGTCTACCATTGATGGTCTGTGTGAAGGAACTTTTTTAAGGCTAAAAGTAAGGGGGGAAAGGGGCATACTCGGACGAGTATAGGTTGCAGTGTGGGGTAAGACAAGGTGGTCTTAGTTCACCAAGACTGTTCAACCTGTACATGGAAGAGTTGATCGACAGGCTCAGCAGCACAGATATCGGATGTTCAATAGGCGGAATTATGGTCAACAATATTAGTTATGCGGATGATATGGTGCTGCTGTGCCCGTCGATCAGTGCGCTGGTAAGACTGCTGAAGATTTGTGAGGAGTACGCGGTTATCCACGGTCTGAGATACAATGCTAGCAAAAGCGAGCTGCTTATAGTTTTTAAAGCTGGAAATAAGGAATTTTTGATGCTGTTCCTACGGTATTCTTAAATGAGGTTCCACTAAAAAGAGTCACAAGTTTTAAGTATCTCGGATCACTGAATATCTCCATGATGATGCCGTTGTTGAGAGGGAGCGCAGGGAATTGGCCGTGCGCTGTAACATGTTAGCACGCAGGTTTGCACGTTGTGTTAAAGTAACCCTTTTTAAGGCATTCTGTCACACGTTTTACAAGTTCAGCCTGTGGACTCATTACACTAAGAAGGCTTGCAATGCTCTGCGCGTCCAATACAACAATGGGTTCAGAATGTTGTTGGGGCTACCACCCTTTTGCAGCGCGTCAGATATATTCGCTGAGGCGCGCACTGATTGCTTCATCTTCAGTGTCACAAATAGTCACAATACGCAAGAGAACAGACCAACACCCTCCTGCGCCTAGTGTGGGAGTATCCTGTTAGCGCTATATGATATGGAAGCATTGGAATACTATCCATATGGAATCCAGAGGCTGTGTGTATGATGTTTGTACCTACTAGTTAATATAAACTAACATAGTTTATACGTTTTATGTCATTAACAATATATGGTCATGGTCTGAAATAAATGCTTTGAATTGAATCGAATTGAATGTAATACGAGTGACAGTGAGAGAGTGCCATCTTTTCGAGCTCTCGTTACTATATTTATATTTAAGCAATCGGTACGCGATATTCGACCGTTACCGTAATTACCTTTTGATGAATTGTATATTGCATTGAAATGTGAAATTCTACTATAAACCATTGATAGCTACAATTTTTCTACTATAAATAATATTAATGAGATAAACGGAATATGTCTAAAATTACTAGAAATTCTGCATGGCACTGTTAAGATTGTTCCTAAAATAATATCCCATAAATATTGAATGCAATTTTAGAATTGTATAATAATGTTAACGATAGTCATTGAGGTAAATTACGTCAATGACATAGATTCTTACGATTGATTCGTTTTATATCAGCGTTATTTAATGGAATGTGAATTACGAGGTCCCTAGTTTGTATTATAATAATTTATATTCGCTAGCATCTCGAAGGATTTGAAATAGTAATCCACAACTGAACTGAAATCATCCGGCGATGACGGATGTAGGTACAATTCGCGTTCAGCGGCTTAATATTTGATGAATGGCGGATAAATAATGAACACGGAATAGTTGTTTCTATTTCCGTTTCAGAAGGCACGTTCTATTCGTAAATTTGTCGATTCAAGTGTTTCGACCTAAACGTAGACAGTTTCGTGGTAAATAATAAATTAAAATTCATCCGTCTTCCTTTTGAGGTACGGAACCCTAAAAATTTGGATAACATATATTTATATTACGACATTCTAACGGAGAGATAAGTTCTATGAGACAACTAATACAAACCCGCAGATAAGTAAAGAACCTCAAACAGTATATTTTTATCGATGGGGTTATACTTACAAACGTAATATTATCTAAAAAATATTCCCAGCTTTATTTCGAAAGCAGTAATGTGTAACATAGTCTGTCAATCACCATTGTCATTGATTGACGCGAAGTCAGAAAGGGTGAGATGGAAGGCATCGATGGGCTGGTGACAGATTCATTAGTGAGTTGACACCGACGGCACAGTATACAGGGTGTCATTTACTTTTTGTTCGTTAACTGTAGACGTGTGCAATTATTCACTGTTGATAATTTAAGGCTATGATTCTGTTAGTATGGCTGATTGTTGTTGGTGATAATTACTGCATGCAGTAGGTTGTGTTTCGCATAAACACGAACAGAGTTCGTACCCTTGGTACAGTCCTCAACAGTAGTTGGGTCCAAAATGATATGCACAGTACACGGACTCTATTATCTAGATAATAGGGGTTTCTCCGGAATGACAGGCGAGATTTTTCACATCATCACGCTATGGTTGGTTGGTTGGTTCTGTTTTTTTTGTGGATTGTATGGCTTGGCTGCAGAGGCCTTTAAGCCACGGTTGGTTCTGTCAATCTATTCCTGTGTTGCCAGTGGTGTATCATAATCATAATACTCCCCGATTCCCTTGTTACCTGTATGAATCTCATACAGTTGTGACTGTTTTAAATCAATTATTACGGGAAAATTAAATTTAGACAATGAACATGACGATTCTAAATACTCTAATGCATAAACGCATAATTTTTTTTTTTTTGTACGACTGGCGGTAAAACAATTTCGTCTCGTCCAGAAAACCTTAATTATACTAGTTTTTAGGGTTCCGTACCCAAAGGGTATAAACGGGACCCTATTACTGAGACTTTGCTGTCCGTCCGTCCGTCCGTCTGTCACCAGGCTGTATCTCAAGAACAGTGATAGCTAGACAGTTGAAATTTTCACAGATGATGTATTTCCATTGCCGCTATAACAACAAATACTAAAAATAAAATAAAATAAATATTTAAGGGGGGCTCCCATACAACAAACTTGTTATATTAGATTATGGTACGGAACCCTTCATGCACGATTCGGACTCGCACTTGCCCAATTTTTTTTAATAAGTCATAAAAAAAATTTAACTGTTAAGTACTAACGATGACATGTTACATGTAAAAGCTAGCACAACGAAAATTTAATTCTCTTATGTTTCCAGGTAGCAGTCTAGGTATTGGTAAACGTGACTACTTCCACACCAGTAAATTGACCTTATTGGAAGGAGTCCGTAAATTGAATAAACGAGACCTGATGTTGTCGGGAGGCTATTCCCGTGTCACCGTGACACTAACACTTTCCAAGGAAATTAAATCTCAGTGAAAGAATGTCGGTAAATTTGAAAACAAATTACCTGCAGGTTTTCCTTGTTCTTGATCATTAGAGCATGTTGGTGAGTCATGCGGCCCGAGAAGTTGTTGTTTAATCGAATAGAAAAAGTGTAATATGATAAAACCAACCATCTCGTTGTTTGTTCGTCAAACATAGTGTACAATTCTCTTCTGTAACCATTTACAGAGAGAATAGTAACAGAGGTGATATATACATCATCTGTGAAAATTTTAACTGTCTAATAGCTATCACCGTTCTTGAGATACAGCCTGGTGACAGACGGACGGACGGACAGTGAAGTCTCAGTAATAGGGTTCCGTTTTTACCCTTTGGGTACGGAACCCTAAAAAAGAAGGTATGACACTCCGGGTAGTGAGACTTGGCTAGTGATTAGTTTGCCGCTTTATGGTAACAAAATAATTATAAGAAAAAAAATGTTAAGCGAGACGCCGCGGGCCGAGAATTGAAAAGACCAGCTAATTTCAATCAAAACTCATCATTAAATGCTATCGCTAGATTCGCGTTCCGCCACGAACATGACTTTGCCAAAATAAGTTCATTTTAGTCTCGCCTTGTTTCACCTCGCCACGCCGGTAAAAAAACTCCTTCAAACATCCGTCAGTGTTATATAGTGTGCTTATCTATATGGAAATGGAATTCTAATGGATGCCCAGCCGTTGAAGTCTACTCGTTGTATGAATTTAACATTAGCACAGATCTCGAATCGACTGCGAACAACCCTCCCTGTTTACTGATCCGCATGAAAGAGTGCACGAAGTGAAACTGTTAGAACGTACTCGTAGATGCACTAGCTAGCTATTAGCTAGTCCAGCGGGCCTATGATAGCCACGTTTATCACGGGATAAATAAGTGACAAAGCATCTGTCTTTTTGACAGGTATGCGAGTGCGAGAGTGACATATTATCTATCACTTTTTGACAATTATGTGATTGCGTGAGTGACAGATGCTTTGTCTGTCACTTATTTAAGACGCGATACATAAATGACGATATATCTGTCACTTTTAACAATTATGTGAGTGCGACAGTGACAGATGCGTTGTTTGTCACTTATTTATCGCGTGATAAACGCTACAAAAACTACGCGAGGTACAAAAGACAGAGTAAGAGCCACTCGATTTTTCGACGGGACAAATCCTAGTTGAAAAGGACCTGCGACACCCGTGACTGTCAGGAAAAGAATGAAGGCTGCTGTGTTATATTGGTTCTGATGAAGATTTTTACTTATTGAAATATATATGACGGGGAGAGCAGGAGAGAGATCTTCTCGGGACCGTTATCGTCCACATGTCCATCCATGTTTTTATTTTAAATTTACTTGAAATAAACACGACATTACTTGTCTTGATATTTGTTTATTCAAATCCAATCACATTCACTTGAAAATAGCAGCTGATTGACAAGATATCAAGAGATGTAATGTCACTACCACTTAACCTCCAAATTAACCAAGAGCGCGTGTGCACTCGAGCACCGTTCCAACCAAAGTGACGTTTCGCTCCACTACTACCACTTCCCTCGTCTCTCTGACAGCCGGAATCCTCTGCTGGTGTTGCCAGTCTTAATAAAACTAGTGGCGCCATCGAATAATATTAAGTGGAGGGTAACATTACATTTCTTTGAATTTGACAGCTATAATAATAATCGAGGGTAGCTAAACATTTTTATCAAAGTAAACAACTAAACAAATCTGACGTTTGTCGGTGGCGTGACGACACGGCCATTCTGACAGGCTCACACGTCCTCGTGTGATGTACCTAGAACAAAAGAGAATTCAAAACAGAATTGTTTCCTCTCGGTCATTCCTGACCTCAATAAGGTCGAAGTAAAATAACGAAATTATTTTTAATCCTCGAACCATCATCAAAACAAATAATTTAAGCTTCTAAGTTAAATTGATCTTACATTACATTTATGGTTACATTACTGATCCCAAATTTCCATCCACATGTCGCTTAACCAGCGAATTGTTGTACCACTTAACCAGCGGCTTGTTGTGTCACTTAACCAGCGACTTGTTGTGTCACTTAACCAGCGACTTGTTGTGTCACTTAACCAGCGACTTAATATTCGCCACTTGACCAGCGACGTATTGAGTGTCACTTAACCAGCGACATTAAACATCATCGTCACTTAACCAGCGACGGAGTTTTACATCGCTTAACCAGTGATGTGCATCATCGTCCCTTAACCAGCGACGGAGTCTTAATATCACTTAACCAGTGATGAGTATAGTCAACTGCGCACCGCGCACTCACTACAGTCATGAAACTGGAGCTACGGCTACAACTTGACTAATACCCGCATGATGGGGGAAATGGAATCAGTAGTGAACGTTAACCGTATAGCGTAACATCAAACAACGACAAATTCAAAAGACACGAATACAATTAATTTTCATATTGTTCACTCTCATGTTCATTTTTTCGTTTTTCAAAAGAACGAAATGGCTAACTGAAAAATTCTGCGCTGTTTGCTTTGGTAGTGGAGTTCTACTAGATACAGTCTGGTCCCTGACTTTGTCTAAGTCGATAACA
This sequence comes from Apotomis betuletana, assembly GCA_932273695.1. Lineage (NCBI taxonomy): Eukaryota > Metazoa > Arthropoda > Insecta > Lepidoptera > Tortricidae > Apotomis > Apotomis betuletana. Next base: position 20,957,072 of record OW026303.1, on the reverse strand, counting down.
GGTTCCTCGTCATCACAAAATAAAAGGCCTAATCTTTCCTATGAGTAGTTCCAGGGCGCTAAACTTCGTGAAAATGAATGCTTTTAATTGTTGTACCCTTATTGTTAGCATTAATAATCGGCGTTCGAGATAAGACCACTTTTATCAGATGAAATGCGAATGTCTAAATTCTGTGATAATTATGTCTTGACCAATCATAATATCGTGCTTCAAGTATTTGTCAGGAAGAACATGAAAGAGAACGTCGAGAGCAATGTCATCAATATTCACCAATGCTAATATTCGTTCAATACTAAAAACGCAATATTTACTTTACCAGTCATCTGTCCAGATGTATTAAAGCGTTTGCTTCGGAATGTTGATGGCATTAATTCTTTCATAAGAGACATTGACGTATTAATTACATGGACACACAATCCGACGGAAAAAATGGCACCCTCCCAACTAATGCAAAATCACAAATCGCATTAGTTGGGCGATCAGTCTCGTTTAGACCATGACACGCGGCGGGTCTCAAAAATGACTTAATTTTCAGTGAAAAATTGCAGAAATAACAGCTATAAAATAAAGAAAACGGTCGGAATATTCTTTTTTACGCAGATTCTATTGATTAATTAACGAATCCTATGTAAAATCATAGCATATTTTAGATTAGAATTATTAACTTTGTCCCTACAAAATGCACCTCATTACAGAACAAAAATCTAAGGAGTCGCTATAGTTATATATTTTATTAATTAATAAAGGAGTGCAATAAATACTAATTATCCTATTTTTTTTATTAAAATTCTCACGCGATCTTAAACAACGTGAAAAATTGAGGTCACGTTTAGTAAGAGACAGACGTCAAGAATAATTTCAGCCAAATAATTCGTCTCTCGCGTGTTCGTTCGGCATAATCATATACTTATATATTTTTTTATGTTTAATCAAAAGAAGCGTAAAAGTCTTTCACTCAACACAGCTTTAATATCTCAATAAAAACGTAAAAAAATGACAATGTATACAAAAGTAGCGTAAAATGGCTATGTAGTATTTGTGGTAGTAGGTATCTATACATAAATAGATATACACTGTCTCAGGCGCACGTCACATAGGATGCTGCGTTTAGTTACACGCGAGTTTAGGGCGAGAGTGGACGCATGACGTTGCTATGTGTGCGGCGGCGAGTGAGCCAGTGTTATGAACATATGCCTTTTACAGGCAGATCCTACAGGTTACATTAATAAATTTATAAAAAAATTGCTCTGTTGTCATTGTTTTATTTTGTCTCAGAGTCTAGACACTGTCAGTTTAAACCTTTGAACGCCAAGAACACCTAAAGACAATGTGTGCTGCCGTGCATACTACGCCACCGACTTTCACGCCACGCCATCAAACTTTAAAGGGTTAAAAATGTTAATATTTTGCACTTGCCTTACTCTCATTTCACATACTAGAACAAGATGAGTTGAGAAATCATAATGTCATTATTACCTACTGATCCCTTCTATGCAGTGTCGGGACCCTTTTATGCAGTTGTTAAATAAAAACGTAACTTAATTTGCTATTAACAATTTACGAGATTATTTAGTACAACAAATATATTTTAATACCTAAACAAAATAATAATGAAAATATGTTTAGTATGTAAAACTATTAAAATGTGCTCCATTCGTGCCATGTTCCAAGTTTGACAAGAGACATGAGTCAGAATACGCTAAAAAAGTTAATTTACACGAAAAATATTTGTGGTAATAAGTACGTAAGCCAATTTGACACTTAAACGTTTGAGTAAAGAGTTATTTTGTACGAAGTAATTATGTTGTTGTAAATTATAAATAAGCGTTATTGGCATCTACTTGAACATGACAGCAGTGCCACTTTTTTCGACAATTTTGTTCGGGTCTGTGGCTCTATTATAAATAATACCTCAATGATAAGAGAGCATTAAGCTACAAAATCATAACAAAATGAAAAAGACCCACCGGGTTGTTAAAGCGTTCAAACTGGAGCGTGGGCCACGCAGCAGTCGACTCGACGCTCAACAGTGTTGGCAGCGGGCGGAGCTCCAGGCTTGTTTCCGACGGGGCTTTTCTTCGGTTGAGGGCATCTCGATGCGTAATGTCCCATAGCTCCACAGTTGTAGCAGGTGACAGCTTCAGATGTGTTAGGCTTGGTGACAGTCGCCTTTTCTTGTTCTTCATGCGATGCTCGGTTGGTGATTTTATCGTCTCCAGCAGAGCGAGAATATTTTGATTTTGCTGCTCCAGCAGCATCCTCCATTTATCTTCGGCATTCGCAGATCCAGATCCCACTTCTGATGACGGGGAGAGCAGGAGAGAGATCTTCTCGGGACCGTTATCGTCCACATGTCCATCCATGTTTTTATTTTAAATTTACTTGAAATAAACACGACATTACTTGTCTTGATATTTGTTTATTCAAATCCAATCACATTCACTTGAAAATAGCAGCTGATTGACAAGATATCAAGAGATGTAATGTCACTACCACTTAACCTCCAAATTAACCAAGAGCGCGTGTGCACTCGAGCACCGTTCCAACCAAAGTGACGTTTCGCTCCACTACTACCATTTCCCTCGTCTCTCTGACAGCCGGAATCCTCTGCTGGTGTTGCCAGTCTTAATAAAACTAGTGGCGCCATCGAATAATATTAAGTGGAGGGTAACATTACATTTCTTTCAATTTGACAGCTATAATAATAATCGAGGGTAGCTAAACATTTTTATCAAAGTAAACAACTAAACAAATCTGACGTTTGTCGGTGGCGCGACGACATATACATGTACTGTGATACCCGCTGGCTTGAGAAAAGGACTTCATATATTAAATATGAAGGATGCGACATCTGTATAACAATACGCATCGGTCGACAGACATCACCGTGTTCCATAACCAATTGCGTCACATGTTTCACAAACCACCAATAAATTAAACATCATAAAAATATTTTAATTTCCCTGAAAATAAAATTTAAATTTTAACCTTTTCTCCTCAAAGCAAAATTGCAATGGGTAGATACCTAAGTATATTATTATTATAATATTATAGGAAATATCTGTTACATATAATCCTACTTCGCTTCTATCTCTTTAACTGCCATCTTTTGGTAGGTTTTAAGCCTTAGCGTTCAGACTGGAAGCTTATCGTATATTCATCCAGGTATTTAAAAAAAAAATCATATTAATAAAACGGAAACACATAAGTACAGTTATAATTAGTTTTTCGTGAAACTTTACTAAATAAGCTGAGCATTTTATATAAATATTTACTGACGATACTATTAAATAAATAGTGTATTGCGGTGGTTGATTGTATGGTTTTATCATAGCGATAAATAACTCAGTTCGTAGGTCACTACTCAGGAAAACTATTAGGGTCCACTTGATTGGCTGACTTCATTTTATATTTGCATACTTAAATATCTTCACAAACTTTCACATTGTTAAGATATTAATATCAATCGAATAAGACTCCAATATGTGAAAGAATCTCAAGTATTTATAAAAATAAATTATTAACAATGATTGAAAAGCATAATTAAATTAAGCTTTACATCAAAGTAATCCAACTTTTCTTAAGTAAGACGTCCAAACAAGACAAATTGTTGTATTTGTTTCCAACTTTTGTCAAATTATGGAAATAATGACACAAACTGAACGAGTTCAGAAGTTGGATTTCGACCGTTACTTTGTCAAATTCGTATCGTGATTATTACGATTGGAATAACAAACTCACTTTGTAGTAAATAAAGTTCAGTTTTAGACCAGTACCTACATTGTTGCACGAGGTTAGAAAAGTGAGTAGGAAAGTTAGTCAATTTGGGAGCACCTGCGATTTTCGTGTGATGTGGCATTTTGCAGCGCGTAGAGAACCACAAACTTTATTATTTTTAATTGAACATTGTCATAAAGGCATTAAGTTTAATTTTAACTACTCTGAAAATGTAACATAGAGCCTGTAATATTGGGCCTGAGAAATGGCGCCAGACGTTCTTTGCCGCCAGAACCCGTAATATTCAGACTTTAGTCAAGTCAAAAATTTAAAAAGACAATCAATATTACGTATTACAGCACTTATTTTGAGGATTTAGGTTATTACAAACTTAAAATATATTTTATAGACAGCATAACTCAGGTAACTTATACCTATTTAATATGAAGTCATATTTTTAGACTCGCTTTGACTTTGATTTTTATTTTACTAGCATCTCCATGGTTTTTAAAACCGCGATATTCTACCAAAAGTCCTACATAAAAGTGCCTCAACATACTTTACATACCCGCCATTTGCATGTTGAAAGGCGGCCAAATATTTACAATGTTTTCATTCCAGTGTGTTTTCAAAAACGTTTGCCTGCAGAATCTATAAAAAATCATGTTTGCAAAGCCTGTGAGCTGTCAAAGCATCCTGTGCTGTTCGCTCGCCAATTCATCAAACACATATCTCCTCTTTCATATTTTATAAATTCGACTGTATCTCTTATAGAATAATGTTGCGTTTTTAATGCAAGTTTCAATTACCGCACGAGGTTGGGAAGGTAAGGTTTCGGTATTTTTTCACCGGCAAGCTCTTGACTTTGATTAATGAGTTACGCGAGTTTCACCTCGTAATTGGGTAATAGGTTCGGGGACAGGCGATCAAAGTTAATACATATATTCAATTTGCGGGACTAATTTAGCACCAATAAAGGGGCTTGGATCATATTTTAATACGAATTAAGCTTAGTAGGCCTTAATTAAAATTTTAGAAGACGCCATAATACTCATTTTGAAGCTTAAACATAAATATATGCATCTAAATATATATTTTCAAACGACTTCAAAAATCCTTTTTTGAAGTTTCTCAATTCGACTGAGCCCTGTGTTAGTTCTGTTTTTTTTTCAATAAAATGTTGTTATAGGAAACAACATTCATACACTTAGGGTACAGTAAAGGATACTGAAACGCGTACCTTTTTAACCCTTTATTGTCATTGTGACCAGACCGAAAAAGGTACATGTTTCAAATAATTCAATTTCCTTGAATGTACGGTCAAGGAAATGGAAACATGTACCTTTTCGACCCTTGCTTGTTATAATTCGTATTATTTATTACTATGTCATAAGAATCTAAACTAGAAAATATTTCAAATAATGAATTATTGAATTGTACGGTCAAGGAAATTGAAACACGTACCTTTTTGACCCTAGTTGTATAATTCATATTATTTTCATCTCTCCTGTTCGGAAAGTGTCATTTTTCATGAGTAGATAGCCGGGTGGAAAATAGCTTTTCCATCCCTAGGGTGAAAAGTAATTTTTTTTTAATTGCCACGGAGTCAAAGATAATTGCCATCTAGATGCATGACGTCGTGACCAACTCAATTAGGTACAATCTGGCCGGCCGTGGTAAGTGGCCATTGAAAATGGTCTCCAAAGGTTAGATGTAGGCATGCTTAATTTATTTATATTTAAATATTAAATATAAATTTGCATTATATTCACACATTTAATTCCGTCCCACATTTATTGATAGATCGTACATTTATTTAAAAATAAAATTGAAACCATTGGATTGTTTTTTTTTTTTACTTTATATATGTTGGCGGTACGTATATCTTAACTTTTTTATCTATTAAAAATAATAATAATGAAAGTTTGCAATAGAAAAAGCGGGAACACGAGATTAAATATAAATACCTTGTCTTTTATTGGTTATTGGTTAAAAATTACATGGACATTATAACTCACTAGTGATATGTGCGTGTAGTAATTTATTTTCCTCGCAGTCGAAATGAAAAATAGAGTGTTTAACTCGGGTGAAATTACCCATTTCACCCTCGAACTATTGGCGTTCTCACGTCGTTCGAGCGCCAGAAATACCTCGGGTGCAATGGGTCACTTTCTACCCTTGGTTAACAATCTACTATTAATACTCTATGATAAGAATCTCAATGAGAAAAGATTTCATATAATGAATTATTTAATTCTAATTAAGAGGCCTTATTCCTTTTAAATTTTATTTTTTTCACAAATATATGTATTAATAATTTCTACCAACTTTTTAAAGGAAATTATACTTTTCCCTGTGTTAGTTAGTTTTAAAAAACAGTTTTCTGCGTAAATTTTGTCAAAATCGAGTAGTTTTTGAAACAAAAATTATCAATGAAAAATTCAAACTGTAGGTTTCAAATATATACCAATAAATCTCAAAAGCCCTGTTCTAAGTAGTAACATTGATAATATTTTAAGGGACATGTTTGATCATAGAGAAAAATGTCTAAAACAATCAGCATTTTTGAACGCATAAGGAGCCCTAAGTCAATAATTAAGTTAACGCTTGTTAGCCCTATCGCTTCAACATGCATTAAGTCCCAGCTTAGGACTTCGACTTTAATCCGTATTCCAGCGGAGTTCAGAAACGCCGAACCTTGAAAGTTCACCGCCTAGAAAACATTTTAACTTATTGCCTCAACGAAATTATAACCCACATAAGTATAGGGATTAAGCAGGCTTTGGTATGCTTTAACTTTTGCTTATGCTGAAAATAAGCCCCAATGAGTTTCAACAAGTCCACGAACACAAGAACATTTTGAAAATTGCATGCTGCGGTGCGGCACAGACAAAACTCACACAAAAAGTTCTAGCTATAACCTAAATCATAAATTTAAAACACCCCCCACATAGACATTGTAATAGATATATTTTTTAACTGTTTTTGTGTACAATAAAGTGTTTACTTACTTACTTACATAAGTAGCTGGTTATCATGAGACCCTCATTCAATGAATGATATAGAAAATTCTACTAAAACTGAACATAACTACAAAATTTGGAATTCTTAGCTTCAATATTCATAGTTCCAATGAAAGCTGAATATCTTGGAAACTTGGCCTTATTTTTCCACCAAACATAGCTAAGAACCATTTCGACGAACAAGTCTTTCGATAAAAAAACTGCACTCAAATTGGTCCATCCATTTGGGAGCTATGATGCCACAGACAGACACACAGATACATATGTTAAACTTATAACCCCATTTTTTCGTCGGGTTAAAAACGGCACAAGGCATTCATATTTATATAAACATAATTGGGAAATATTCAGCTGTTGACGGACTGGTAGTTTTGAAAAGATAAGTCGCCGTTCACAGACGTGGGACGAACGGAAAAGGAAACAGACGCGAAGAAACCTCGATTTGTATGAAAAAATTTGATGTATTTCCTCATAATAGTGTAGTTACTAAATATAGTAGTAGGTGTACGCCCACACAAACTCTGACTCACTAGTAGTGAGGGCTAACCAGACCTGACACAGTTTAAGTCATAAAAAAAACTAAAAACAACGTCCTTTTTACAGAGAATTTACTTTATTCAGTGAAAAAGGGCGTAAGTACATTTAAATCATTATCTACGTAGGCTCTTCTAATGATGGAACGACAAGATTGCGAACACACACGATGAATACGCAAACAGGTTCGTCGTCAGACGCGTCACGCCCGTGTTAATTACAGGAGCGCCAAAAATTAGGGGTCCGCTGAAGGGTTTCCTGTAAAGGGAGTCACGGATGGAATGCCTTTCGTTGTTTGTAAGGAGATGTATAAAAATAAAAAATAGATATAAGTACTTTGCATTGTCGAATATACTTTTAGTTTTCGGGCACAGTCGCGGGATAAACTTAATCTATACCACGTCATCCAATCCTAGCCGATTTCGGCCACGGCGACTGGACACACTAGCTAGTCAGAGCGTTGTTCGTGAGGTGACTGACATAGCCAATTTTTGCTGCAAATGTACGGCCACAAATGCTGCAAGTCAGCACCCTCAACCCCTCCGACGAAATTATAATTGATGACACATGCAGCATAAGAGCTTATTAAACACACTGCCCATCTGGCATGTATGTACATTGTACACCTTTATTATAAATTCATATTTATAAAATGGATAGTTTACACAAATGTAACTTTGCCAGAGAAAAATTGTGTTTTTCTCAGTCAACCTTTGACAATGGTAACTGTAAAGATACCGAAACGTCTAGGAGGCTCAAATAATTAATATACGCGATATAATCCGTTTAAATAATTTTATTTAATAGTATTTTATGCAATCGATGCACAATGAAGGTTCCTAAAGTCGAGTACCGCGTTTAGGTCACGGGGCTTGCCGAGTGGCCTAAGTAAGGTACGAGATTTTAAAAAGCTTATTAAAGCTGTGTAAGGGCTGTTTAAGCGGTAATACAGCATGTGTGCTGCTTGGATATGAAACTACAAGGCAACCGAGATATATGAGAGGCTATTTCATTCTCATTTTATACGTAGGAACATAATGCGTATTTTTGTTGATTCTTTTCGGAAGCAGGCCATTGTCTACCCATTTATAGAACAAATCCTTCTTGAATCGACAATACCGTATTCATAGAACATGGTTATATTTGGAAAGTGGATCAAAGCGTTATTTATAAGAGCTGTAGCTATTCGTATGCTATTTATACTTATATTTTAAAAAAAACTAGCTTGTTAATTTTGTCACTAAGCAAACACAACCTTGTTTGCTTAAGACAAAATAACTATATACCCATGTTTTTAACTCTTACAGCCGAATAAGGACTAAGTAAACTTAACAATGTTTTGATGTTTTATAATTTTATGAAACAATAAAAATCAGATATATTTTAAAGAGACTTATTATTAAGCTACATTCAACAAATAAAATGACTATGGATGGGGTTAGATGGAGACAACTTCATACTTCATCAGGTACACCGATAAGAGTTTGACTTTCAAATTTATTATGATGATTATCACCTCTATTTATTATTAAGTCTTAGAGTTAGTTGGTTCTTTACAATGAACTTATATCAAAAGTAAAATACAATAAAGAAATTACAAAATATAAATACATTATAAAAAAACCTAACCAAGGGTGCCGCCGGCAGCGGGCAGGGCCCAGGCTACCGGTGGTTAGGGCTGCAGAGACAAGAACCTCCTGACGATGCGCGCCGTGTCCAGGAGAACCGCCTTCGGAATCTGACCCTTGACCTAGCCATCTAGCGAGAGTATCTTAAGGTGTTTATCGAGACTCTTCGCTACAAGACCGTTCGCCGAAACGCCTATCGGGACAGTGATAATTATTATTATTACCCATCAACGAAACCATACCCAAAAATATTGGCGCAATTCATCACTAGGCAATTGGATAACGTGAGCGAAACCGTGGGTAAAATTCTAATAGTCACACATGTAACTCAATCAGTTCCAACGGAATACTATTTATTTGGTACTTCCCGATTGTCGCAACCCTAATAGCCTATAATTTTTGTCATTCAATTTTCAATTTATATGATGTCATTTGACATCAAACTTAAGTATATAGTACTAGCTGTGCCCCGCGGTGTTACCCGCTCATCCCACGGGAACACTAAATTTATTCGGTATGAAAAGTATCCTATGTCCTTTCCCGGGTCTCAAACTATCTCCATACCAAATTTCATCTAAGTCGGTTCAGCGGTTTAAGCGTGAAGAGGTAACAGACAGACAGACAGACAGACAGACAGACAGACAGACAGACAGACAGACAGACAGACAGACAGACAGACAGACACACTTTCGCATTTATAATATTAGTATGGATATTAGTATGGATTACGTTAGTTTTTTGTGTATGTACGAAATCACTTACGCTCTTTTTACTGTATATATTATTTGTATGGCTTTTTAGTCTAACGCCACTGGATAAACTGTAACAGTAATATGATAATTGCTTGCAGAATCCTTGTGAAAAAGCGTGGAACGGACTTGCTCTGTTTTTGACTCGCATTGTTGTTGATAAAATGAAAGTATAATGAGGGTCGTGTTCATAATTATGGAAAATAATGATAAAACGTGTATGAAATGTTAACACGCGACGGATGCCCGTGACCTGTGTCGCTGCGACCTGAAATTATGATAATGAATGTACATTTAAACTTAGTATAATGGCGAGCAATAATTCACTATTTGCTGTAAACCTCGTACCACGTACTTTTCCGTTTTATGTGAAATAATTTGGTACTTGCAAATCCACATATCAACCTATATTTTAAGATACAGTCTTACCTGACAGAGTCTTCAAAGAACACCAGCTGATCGATCTCCTCTTCAACCTTCTCTTCTTCTCGTCTTTCGTTAATCGCGTCTGATAAATATTTATTCGCACAATTATTGTATTGAGCGGTTTACACTCACGTGAAATTGTAATTTCGTACTCTTATGGAGCTCTTCATCAGGGACTGCTACCCTTACAAGTGTAAACCACTTAATACAATAATTAAATATCTCTCACGAAGGTTTTAATAAGATTATTGAATCGTACAGTCCAAAATGGTTCGGGAAATTGATCATGGCTTGTGCCACTGCAATCGTTCGCTTACACTTGAAGATCCCAAAGGATTCACTTTCCGTCGCCTTGGTGCGACTCTTTTTTTTTGTCATCGTATACGGTGACTGTATACGATGGCAAGTTAAATTTCAAAAGAAGCTCTCAATTTTAGTACGAAATTCGGCATATATATATACCAGCAGCAAAATTAGCAGCTACTTTGCTAAACGAATACTATTTTGACTAGCTAGGAGGCAAAAAACAAGTCGCTACGAATTGAGAAAATGTTTGGCCACCTTACACGACATGACGCTTTAGCTATAGAAGGACAAAGTTGCAGCGAAGCGAGGAAGAGGAATGCCACGAAAAAGTTACAAGAGTATACTTGCATATAAGTAATGTATATATTTCTCTATATAAGTATGTATATCGTCGTCTAGTACCCATAACACAAGCCTTCTTGAGGTCAATTTGGGACTTGATAGATTTGTGTGAGGTTGTCTGATATATTTATTTTTTAAACCATGAATACAAAGAACAAAGCTTGTAGAAAAATTTAAAAAGGAGCTACCTGGTGGAAGGGACCGGGAATCGAACCCGGTACCTCTGGATTACCGGTCCAGCGCGTAGGGCGTGGCCACATGTCCACGACACGGCGTCGTAAACGTAAAACGACACAGTGTCGCGTCGGAGCGCGACACATTATCCACCGTGCGAATATACGTTGCCGCGTCGTGAAAACACACGACACGGCGTCGTAAACGTAAAACGACGCTGTGTCGCGTCGGAGCGCGACACATTATCCACCGTGCGAATATACGTTGCCGCGCCGCGTCGTGAAAACACATGCTGCACCGGGCACCGCAGGTCGCGCCGCGCGCCGGGCAGATTAACTTTGCTGTGTTGAGTAGATGCACGGTGTGGTGCCACGTTCGATTACGACGCCGCAGCTTCTCGTACATGTTCAAAATATTTTGCGATCAGTTTTCAATTCGACATGGATCCTATCACACGTATTCTGCTCTTGTTGCTTTTAAGAAGAAGCATGAAGAAAAAGCAGAAGAAACGAAAATGTTGCATAAATCCATATCTTTCTATTATGAACCATGATGGCAGTCATTTCAAAAGGAAGTACGAGGCTTTAAAAATAAGTGATCACAAGTTTTATGATTATTTTAGAATGTCTGTGTCAAGTTTTGAAGAACTATTATGGCAAATATCGCCTCGTTTTAAAAGGCAAAATGTATTTAGGAAACCAGTTCGACCTCTGGAGATGTTGGGATTAACAATAAGGTAAGAATTACGTATATTCGCACGGTGGATAATGTGTCGCGCTCCGACGCGACACAGCGTCGTTTTACGTTTACGATGCCGTGTCGTGTGTTTTCACGACGCGGCAACGTATATTCGCACGGTGGATAATGTGTCGCGCTCCGACGCGACACAGCGTCGTTTTACGTTTACGACGCCGTGTCGTGTGTTTTCACGACGCGGCAACGTATATTCGCACGGTGGAAAATGTGTCGCGCTCCGACGCGACACCGTGTTGTTTTACGTTTACGACGCCGTGTCGTGGACATGTGGCCACGCCCTTAGTCACTTACTACCCTACCGCGCTACCCTCGCTCCACGTAGACCTGACGAATTTTTCCTTATGCTTTGTGTGTCGAGCTTTGCATTGTTTATTTGAAAGGTTTTTACACCTTAGCTCTTTAAGCTTTGATCTTTGCATTCATGGTTTAATTAAAAATTGTGGTGTACCCACAAAAAAAAATGAGACATTACATGTTTCATAAATTTATATTTATTTTTTATTTATTTATTCATTTAATATATATTTCGCCCCTGTTAGTCCTAGTCATTAGTCCAGGAGTAGACACCACTTGAGTGCTGACAGGCACTTTTCTCCTTGCTTAAGAGGCCTTATTCCTTTTAAAATGCTGATTGTTTAGACATTTTTCTCTATGATCAAACATGTTTCTGAACATATTATTGATGTTACTACCTAGAACCCAGACTGGTCGGCCATATTTATAAGCAGCTCATTCAGCAAGCTGGGCAGCTCATTCGGTTGTCGGACTCCAGACCGTCAACATCTCCTGATGATGCCTCGTAGAGGGGCGAAACACGTGTCGAGTAAGTTCTGTTATTTTGGTGGTGGTTTGTTATATTTATTTGCGTATTTATTTTTCTTATCGTGGTGGGAGGGTGGGACCATTAAATGCATATATGCATGAAAAAATACGCAAATAAGTATAACGGGTTAGCACAAATTTAACTGGCACGATATTCTATCGCGGAATAGCAAAGCAATATTATTATTTTCATTAATATGGATTTCCGCAAAGTAACGCCTGATTCAATTAATCCCTTATAGATTATTAGATAGAATAGTAGTTTTTTTTTTAATACCTAACTTTGCACCTAATTTATATGGGGCGCTATACATACCAGGTGCAAACTTAACTAAACCACTTAGGGATGGAAAGTGTTTCTACGGAACCCTCGGTGCGCGAGTCCGACTCGCACTTGGCCGGTTTTTTTATCTGCAGATTTAGGTATCCATTTTTTTTTTCAATTTTTTTTATTGACTAATACTTACCTAGTAATCTCCTAGTAATTTATTCTTAAGGAGTTCAAATTGGTTGATTTATTGTCCGAATTTATCAACGTACTCGTATTCCCGCCAAACTTATACTATTATCTATTCTGTGGCCAAACACAGAAATACTTCTAATCTGTGGATTACCATATCGAGCCATCAAGTCTGTAAATTATAGGTACAGAACGACTTCAGTTAGGGCTTGTAGCATACAGTATGCCCATTAAAACTATCGTGCGTTATTTAAAACCAGTTGCTTAAATAACCATCGAGTAGGTCATAAATCCATAACTAGTTACTCGCACGTGCCGCCCTCGACCATAAATTCATATTTATAGTTCTGACTGGGAACTTGAAATTTTAAGTGCAAGGGTTGTGTGAGTCATAATTGAATGACGTTGATTTATATGTAGGTACAGTCACGATTTTATGCTCCTGACAATAGGGTCGTGTTCAGATATTTTTGTTCTCGTAAGTGTGTAGATGTAAATGAACTCGACTGTACATCTTGTAATTGACCGAGTGAGCGAAGCGTATCCGTTTCAGCTTGCACTAGAATTGTTTCATATGTCCGGATGTTTGAATGTCCGGATTTTCGGCTGTTCTCGCCTAGAGGTCACATTTCTCAACCGATTTTCATGAAATTTTGTACGTAGATTTGTTAATATTTTACGCAATTTTTTTGTCGATTTTTTTCGTTAAGTATATACTTATCAATATATATCGTATATTGTCAATTAATATTTTTTTATTTTCTATACCATTATTTTATAAGATTACCTAAATGCTAATATCATAACCCTCACCGTGACTGGCGGACTTTTATAAATTACCATAATACCTATATGATGTGAAGTATCCGAAAAATACAATTTCTGTATCAAATAGGCCTTGGTAGCATTCCCTCCGATATACATACTTAATTTTTTTTTTGCTGATACAGAATTAGATTGGGCTCTTTTCTTTAACAGCCTAATTTTACGCTTGTTTGAACATTGGTTGAGACTTTGTTAAGGTTAATCTTAAAATAAATTTCCATGTAGGAAAATTACGTCTATATAGAACTGAACTTTTTAAAAATGATCATACTTATCACTCAAAATTCTTAATGCAACGACATGCTGAATTTTTGGATGGTATAAAAAAAATTGGAACATAATGCGCAACGAAAATTATTTTTGCTGCGCATACGGGGTCACAATCTTGATTCGTAAGTAGGAAATTGCAGTACATAAAGTAGGTATCTAAGTACATCGTGTTTTCGTTTATTACTTAAAACCCCCCTGTATAAATTAAGAGAAACCACGTCACTAAACCCAAACCTTTGTCCGGCCGCAGACGGAGGTTAATTAACTCGACCTATTTATGACTTTATGTCTTTTCGTCCGACATACCTCAGTGCCTCAAGACGAAAGTCTTCAACCAATGTGTGTTACCAGTGATGACTTACGGCACCGAAACGTGGTCTTTCACTATCGGCCTCATCTCAAAGTCGCTCAACGAGCAATGGAGAGAGCTATGCTCGGGGTGTCTCTACGTGATCGAATCAGAAATGAGGAAATCCGTAGACGAACTAAAGTGACCGATATAGCTCACCGGATTAGCAAGTTGAAGTGGCAATGGGCAGGCCACATAGCACGCAGAGCAGATGGCCGATGGGGCCGAAAAGTGCTCGAGTGGAGACCTCGGACCAGCAAGCGCAGCGTGGGACGTCCACCTACAAGATGGACAGATGACCTTATAAAGGTCGCCGGAAGGCGCTGGATGCAGGTCGCTTCCAACCGGTATATATGGAAGTCCAAAGGGGAGGCCTATGTTCAGCAGTGGACGTCCTGTGGCTGAGATGATGATGATGATGATGATTTATGACTTTGGACCTTTGATCTAGATTGAAAACTTTGGAACCGGTCTCGTCTCCCACGGGACCTCAAGTTTGGAAAGGTTAAGTGGGTGAGAAACGTTATAAAACTGGACATTAAAACATTACCAAGTTCAGAAAACTATTATAGTGAAATACAATGAAGTCCTAACAAAATACATGCTGAAAATATTTAACACGCTTACTCTGTAAATCAAAAAGTTGCTCAACATTTTCTGAAATCGGCATCACAATTTCGACCGAAATGATTGTTTTAAACTTTTGTGGAATCGAGTCATCATAATCATCGTGCAAATCATTCGATAAATTGCTGGATAATATAAGTGCATTTGTGTCGGTCAGCACTAGACACCTTGCAAAAATACACTTATTATTTTTTAAGTAAAACAATTTAAACGGATTATATCGCGTATATTTCGTATCTGTACCTTCCTGCCAACCTTTAACAAAACTGTAATACAGTTATGTAGCTACTGAACCATCAGGAAGGCTCATATAATGAAATATGGGTGTTAAATAGGTGATAATCGTGGAAACCAAAGACAATATAACGCTTATTATTACATGTACACGGTACGTTAACCAGATTTGGTTCAAAACATGGTTTTCCGTCCACAGAATGTATTTAATTTACCCCGATCTTTGTTGAGAACAGTCCTACCCCTGGTGAGTATTATATTCCTTGAACCCTTTTTATTTCAGGTAATTTAACCGAGTATCTTGTTTACATTTGGCCCGTACGGCGGACAGGGGCTTAAGCAAGACGTGGTCGAGCAAAGTTCCAAATTTGACATTTATGAAAAACATACATTATGAAAGTACATTTCATTATACATATTTATATTTGAAAAACTTACGCAAGTTTGGAGAGTTAGTAAAATACGTATTTTTTGCGATACCTCTGACGTAACAATTTTTAGATATATAAACGTGCCGGAACTCTGCAATACGTAACTTCATGTAAAAAAATTGTTTCATGATGTCAATAATTCGAGTATGTATTTTCAATTCTTTGTTTAGTCAATGTTGTTCCGATTTAGTATTTGAATGTGATTTCAACTAAAAGCGTCATCAACAATGGCTACTACATCCTTAATTAATCTGTATGGTAGATTGTAAGGTAGGTATTTATCTATGGGCCTTTGATACCTGAATTATTATTATTTGCTCATTTCTTCACGTTTCTTAGGTTATTTTTTTTACAATAAATTTGTATAAAATGTAAAATATTTAAAATACATTACAAATATAAACACATTCCAAAAAACCTAACCTAAGGTGCCATATTAATAATAATATGTATATTATGATATGTACCTATAAATTGCTTAACTTTTATAAGTTTCAACGATTAAAATTAAATCAGATTCTTCATATACATAGGCCAGATAATTAAATTATTACTAAGCACATTTTCAATAAATATATAGAGTGACCTAGCTGACGAACCCTTATTTTCATACGTAAGAGGGGGCTATGCCCGCTGCTCATAAACACGTTATTGAATATCATATTATGATGAAAAATTGCACTGCGTAGGTATTTATATTGTCTGTATTTTATATGAGCATACATTTATTAAAAAATAACTATACAAACTTTTGTTATAAGCTTAGGGCTGGATTTGACCAAACTTTTATTCCAAGAATATAGCCTTTTCTCGGACAGTAATGTCGATCTAGTACGGAGTCGAATCCAGTCCTTAGTCGGGGTAAGTGAAACTTTGCCGACAAAAAAGTAGATTCATTCAGGTACAAAATCCCAAGCCCCACGGGGCATTCTTTAAGGCACCATTTTAATTAAATTTAATGTGGCTCGTTTATTAACCGTATCGCCATGGGGTTGAGATAAACTGAATAAGGCATGATTACGAGGTCATTACACTCCGGAGATTTTGTTCGGAAATGTAAGTCGTTACGTTTTATATACTCAGTGAACAAACTTTGAGGGTTGTATTGAAATGTTAATTTTCAGTACCCCTTATACTTTTTTGGAGAGTTGTTGAGAGTTTGATGAGGCTTGCCTTGCCGTACCCCATATTCTATTGTTGAAGCGGGGTATTTTCTGATTTTGACGTTTTTCTCATTCCTTTGAATGTAAAAGTGTTTTTTTTATTATATGGAATGTAGTGTGTTTATAATAAACTAGCATTAACCCGCGGCTTCGCTCGCGTGCCTATATAATATACATCATCCTACGGGAACAATGCTCTTTTTTTCAGGTTTAAAAGTAGGCTATTTGTTAAGTTAGGGTATAATCTGCAATCTGCATTTCCCTCATGCATATCCGTCCAGCCGTTTTAGCGTGAAGAACTGAAGAAGTAACAAACATACACAAGACTTTCGTTTTTCTAATATTACTGGGAAATACTTTTTATGTTATCACAACTCCATTTTAACAAATCAAACCGAAAACTCAAGCACTCAAATCAAGCGATCTCAGCTTATACTGTATCCAAATAAAGTTCACTTCAAAATTCCTAACTCGAAGTGAAGCTAAGACACCGGGTTATGTGTGCATTTTATTTGTATAAAGCTTTTATAATGTCCCGAGCCTCCGCTTATCGACTTGGGATATTCGAGATTGGTTTAATGATTCTAAGCAATGTTCTAAGTTACGTCTTGTTCTATTGTAAGATATTGAGGTTCTCTTCGTTGATGAATGAAAAATGAATTATTCTGAGCCAGATAAACGTAATTCAGAATTCTGAAATGACTTAACATAATTATTGAAAAACTTGAATGTACTTATTAGGGATGCAGGAAGTTTCCCGATCATTACTCCTCCCGTCTCAACGCGCCGCCCGCCTAGGTACCGATTGACGACGATCGAGATGCCACCAAATACTATTTTTTTCATCTATTAGGATAACGCGGGTCTCTATCCATACCTCAAAAGCAAAAATAGAACCCCCTTATAGGATCACGTGTAGCTGTCTGTCAGTCCGTCTGTTACAACCGATTTGCTGCAAAACTACTGGACCGATTAAATTGCGATTTGGCGCAAATGCTTTCAAGAATTTTCATGTCCACAATATAAAATTTCAAAATCGGTGGCATTTTCGTAATTAACGTCCCAAGAAACCATAATTAGTCCATACTCATATTTAGTCATTTCAACCCCATCGCACCCCAACAGGCGAGACGGTATTTCACGTCCACCACGTTTGTTTTTAAAATCGTTGTTGTTTTGGTAATCAGCGACCCGATAAACCATAGAAACATTACCCTTGTTGATTTTCAGACTTTGTCACCATATTCTCCTCCTTTAGGGGTTGAATTCTCAAAAAACATGAAACACGTGCTTACTCATATATCGTTAGAAATAGTCCTTGGAAGTTTTCAATAAAATAGTCTAATCTTTTTCCCCATACAAACTTACGACCCCCATTTCACCCAATTGGGGGGGGGACTTTTGACAAATGCTTCTTTTATTGCACCCCTAGACTTTATAAGGACACGTAGGTTCCAAATATGGACTCTCTAGAACCAGCGGTTTAGTATTTAAACATTTCAACCCCATTTCACCCCAACAGGGGAGATGCTAATTCACGTCCGCCACGTTGAATTTTAAAACCGTTGCGATTTTCGTAATATCAGCGACCCGATAAACCGTAAAAACATTACCAATGTTGATTTTCAGACTTTGTCACCACATTTCTCCCTCTTAGGGGTTGAATTAAAAAAAACCTGAAACACGTGTTTACTCATTTATCGTTCGAAATACTCCTGTGAAGTTTCGAATAACTAATCTTGTTTCCCCATACAATCTTTGGAACCCCATTTCACCCCTTTAGGGGGTGAGTTTTGAAAAATTCTTTCTTAGTGCACGCCTACACCTTATAAGGAACCTACGTGCCAAATTTGAACTCTTTAGAACCAGCGGTTTAGCATTTAGACATTTCAACCCCATTTCACCCAACAGGGGAGATGGTAACTCACGTCCGCCACGTTAGATTTTAAAATCGTTGCGGTTTTTGTAATCAGCGACCCGATAAACCATAAAAACAATACCCATGTTGGTTTTCAGACTTTGTCACCACATTTCACCCTTTTAGGGGTTGAATTTTCAAAAAACCTAAAACACGTGTTTACTTATTGATTGTAAGAAATACTCCTTTGAAGTTTCCAATAAAATAGTCCAGCTAATCTTGTTTCCCCATACAAACTTTGGAACCCCATTTCACCCTTTTAGGAAGTGAGTTTTGAAAAATCCTTTCTTTGTGCACCCCTACACTTTATAAGGAACCTAGGTGCCAAATTTGAACCCTCTAGAGCCAGCGGTTTAGTATTTAGACATTTCAACCCCATTTCACCCCAACAGGGGAGATGGTAGCTCACGTCCGCCACGTTGGATTTTAAAATCGTTGTGGTTTTCGTAATAAGCGATCCGATAAACCATAAAAACCATACCCATGTTGGTTTTCAGACTTTGTCACCACATTTCTCCCTTTAAGGGGTTGAATTTTCAAAAAACCTGAAACATGTGTTTACTCATTTATCGTTAGAAATACTCCTGTGAAGTTTCGAATAAAATAGTCTAACTAATCTTGTTTCCCCATACAAACTTTGGAACCCAATTTCACCCCTTTAGGGGGTGAGTTTTGAGAAATCCTTTCTTAGTGCACCCTTAAACCTTATAAGGAACCTACGTGCCAAATTTGAACCCTCTAGAACCAGCGGTTTAGTATTTAGACATTTCAACCCCATTTCACCCCAACAGGGGAGATGGTAACTCACGCCCGCCACGTTGGATTTTAAAATCGTTGTGGTTTTCGTAATCAGCGACCCGATAAACCATAAAAACAATACCCATGCTGATTTTCAGACTTTGTCACCACATTTCTCCCTTTTAGGGGTTGAATTTAAAAAGAAACCTGAAACATGTGTTTACTCATTTATGGTTAGAAATACTCCTGTGAAGTTTCGAATAAAATAGTCTAACTAATCTTGTTTCCCCATACAATCTTTGGAACCCCATTTCACCCCTTTAGGGGGTAAGTTGAAATCCTTTCTTAGTGCACCCTTAAACCTTATAAGGAACCTACGTGCCAAATTTGAACCCTCTAGAACCAGCGGTTTAGTATTTAGACATTTCAACCCCATTTCACCCCAACAGGGGAGATGGTAACTCACGCCCGCCACGTTGGATTTTAAAATCGTTGCGGTTTTCGTAATCAGCGACCCGATAAACCATAAAAACCATACCCATGTTGGTTTTCAGACTTAGTCACCACATTTCTCCCTTTTAGGGGTTGAATTTTCAAAAAACCTGAAACACGTGTTTACTCATTTATCGTTAGAAATACTCCTGAGAAGTTTCGAATAAAATAGTCTAACTAATCTTGTTTCCCCATACAAAATTTGGAACCCCATTTCACCCCTTTAGGGGGTGAGTTTTGAAAAATCCTTTCTTAGTGCACCCCTACACCTTATAAGGAACCTACGTGCTAAATTTGAACTCTCTAGAACCAGCGGTTTGGGCTGTGCGTTGATATGTCAGTCAGTCAGCCAGTCAGTCAGTCAGTCAGTTTCTTCTTTTATATATTTATATAGATAGATATTATCGCACTTAACTTAGTAACCTGTACAGTCCCACTGCTGGGCAAAGACTTCCCTTTCTTTTCTCCCTCTTCCCCGTCCAAAACAGCAAACGATCAATCCTTTCGAAATGCATGTAGCTCGTTCCGCCATCTCCGTCGAGGTCTGCTGTAACGCCGAACCAGTCACTCAACAGTAATAAAATAATTAGTGTTAGTTTATTCTTGTCAGTGTGTTTTGACAATACTTAGAGTTAGGTATTCGTGTTAGTGTGCTTTGATCTATAATTTAATAAAAATGTGGTGTAACCGGATTAAAAATAAATGAACATTACATGTTTCATAAATTTATAAATAACAGCCCCCTCTCTACCTTGCTCTTTCACTTCTGTAAAATAGAGCGGTAAGATGTGAATATTAACGTATTCACATAGAGGTCGCTAAGCCTTTCAAATTAACAATGCCAAGATCGACACACAAAGCATAAGGAAAAATTCGAAAGGTTATTTGGCGTTAGGATGGTGGAAAGGTTAACACTCTTTCACCAGGCTACGCATTTCAATTTTTCTTTGTGTTTTGATCTTTTTCTGATTAGTAAAATAGGTATATTTTTATAACTTACTCGTAAGTGCTATCGACCGGCAAACTTCTCAAATTCCTGCCTCTAAACACCTTGCCTTCCTCCATTAACCCATTAAATAATAACCGCTATACAATTTAAACCGCAAACTTTAAATTGCCCTCGACTCACAATGTTCCAGAAAGGTTCCAAATTGCTCCTAAGAGTTCCCAACTGCTTGGGATTCCATCCATGTAATAAGGACTGAGATATTAGGGTCGCACTCATAAGGGCCCAACTTAGAGTATCGTCTAATTTATAAACGATCCCTGACCCCTAATAATGGAATAATCCCCGTAAGCTTTTTTCGATAATGGAACGCAATCTATAAGTTCATTACGTCTCATTACGGGGATCAGTTTTGACATCTCTTGGGAAATGTTTGGGGAAAGGAATAATGTTAACAAAATATTATATTTTGTTTTTGTAAGAACAGTATATTCTTACATACATCCATGTTTATTAAACAAAATAGTGGGTATATTATTTCGTATGTGGATTTGAAAGAAAACCATTTTTACATGGGAAAATACGCATCGTATTACATTTAAACAGTCCTTCGTGACCGATGGTGATAATAAACTTAAGTAAAACATTTATTTATTCTGGAAATCCGATCATTGATGATGGTTGCGTTTGTCACGTGATAAATAAGTGACAAAGCATCTGTCACTCACACTTGCATTTTGTCAAAACGTGACAGATGCTTTGTCACTTATTTATTGCGTGATAAAAGCAAACATCATAGGTCCGCAGCTCAGATGAAAAGGGGCTACTTTTCTTCTTCTTAAACCTTAATAAAAATGCAAGTTTTTATTATTATTTATTTAATGATACAAAATGTATTTACAAATGTCAATGATTAGTACAAAAGATCCTATTTTGTAATAAATACTCTTTTCAATAAAGTCACTGTGACTGATGTCTTTGATGTCATCTGATGAATGATGCGTTCCTTTAGGCGGATGCTGAAAACACAATATCGAATATTAGTGTGAAATTCCATCATATTATGAGACAGACCAATGTAAAATTAACTGGAAAAGGCATTTCAAGTTTAACACGCAAATATTTGCCTTTGCCGGGATTCGACCCCAGGACCCGGAGGCTGGACTACCACTGCACCAACCGCGTCGTCGTGTTACCACGGTTTGCACTGCGGTCTTTTATTATACAAGTCAAAAGTATCTGACAATTCTAGTATGCAATTTGACCTACCTATATGAATAAAATTACCTCAAAATGACAAAAAACAAAGAAAAAATATATATTTAGAAATAGGTATGGGACTCCAAAGAAATTTCGAAACTGTTTTTAGAATCCTCATAATTTTACAAAACAATAATTGTAATACAATCATGAACGTAAACGCTCTTTTTAACGGTGAAAATGGCAAATTACTTATCGTCCCCATACAAATATTGGTATCCCCATAACATATTATAATGACGTCACGATTAGGTGGCCATTTGCATGGAGCGTTTTTAACTAGTGCTCCGTAGGAATGTTGAACTTTGACGGTCATTTCTGACGTTTAGAGCAGTCTAAGTGTAGTTAGTCCCATATACCAATAGATATTTGATCCCAATAAAAATAGAATCAATTGACATCCTCAAAAAAATTTTTTTAGACATGCCTATTGTCAGTTACTTTTGATGCTGACCATATCCCCACCATGCACAGTATATTATAAGTATTCCACTCCCTTAGCCTAACGGACAGGCTTACGATATTTTGTAAGGCAGTTTTAAGAACCGGGATATTTTTTTGCCCCATCGTGAGTGCAGATCACCGTTTGGACTAAGGCTAAGATCATGTTTGGATCACTGAGCCAAAATAGTTAGTTAGTTAGTCATTGTGAGTGGTACAGCAATACGCAGGTGTCGCGCCATCTATTCTGTTCTTTATAAGCCGTGCATCAGTTATTTGTAGGATACTGCACATATAAACCGGTACAACTTGCCAAGAACACGGCAAACACAAACATGCCTCGTTTGGCAACTGATTGCAAAATAAAGAAGACAAACTACTAGCCCAGATTCTGTGTCGAAGGATTATTTTATTGTGAAGATAAAATTAAAATGGGACAAGTTTTCGTTTCATTTTGTAGTTGCGTGATGTTCTTTACTCTTTACGCTCAGAAATGTAAAATGTAGATAAAAAATAAACAGTGAATCAGTTTTCAAGGGTAGGTACATAGGGTTTCATACTGGGTAAGAAAAGTCACTAGAAGAAAGAGCATAGTTAATCTGGTTTTTTGTACACCCTTTTAGTTATATGTATATTTTACATGTTTATGCTTGGAAACAATTTAAGACAGACCCTACCTCTTCAACTCACGAAGTTGACCGATGATATCTGAGGCGAATTTCACACCAGCCACTACTACTAGTCATAGAACGTTTAAACCCTTTAAACTCAAAGATTTATATCAGTTTAGGAAAGGTCATCGTAGTATACAGGATTAGGTTTGAATTCTGATGCTGTCTATGAAAAGATTTGTAGGTTTTTTTTTTAACAAATTCGATCCAATATTATTTTATAGGCTTGGTATAGCTTACCTGGGACTGGTTCAGGCGCAGGGACGGCCGCCGGCTCCGGGGCAGGCGCAGGTTCCGCTGGGGCAGCTGTAAAGTAAATATAATAAATATTTCACACAACCTAGCCCCTTTGGCTATAGCAGGCTCGTGTTACGAACAACGACTTATAATACATATGTAAAGTTAGATAAATCGATTCTTAAATATATAGAAAACATATATGACCCAAGAATAAAATATTCGAGTTCATCACTAAAATATCCGTTCCTGCTGGGATATAAACCCAGGACCGCCAGTGCCACTACTACGGAGCAAACAACAACGCCAAAATAACAAAAAAAAAATGTTCTGACAAATACCTACACGCCATATCTGCCTTATTTGCTCACCCCGGGGGTTTCGGTGCACGCATAATTTGACGCCTACTGTCGGCCTAGTGTTAAATCATTTGTGGACTGAAAACCCCGGAATATGCTTCTTAGTTAAGAACCTAGAAATTTACAATTTGGAATATTATACCAGTAGTAAAATTGTCAGCTACTTTTTATGCTAGCTATGCCATTAATCGGGATTTATTTTCCTTAGTCATTTCTAATTTTGTATTTTACCTTTTGATTTTGTTTAATTTATTTTTGCCATAAGTGTGAAGGAGAAAATAATTTTTATAAACCATTTTTTTTTCTAGGATTTACAGCAAAACTAACATGTCATGAGTCGTAAACGAAGTTGAACCCGGTGATGTATCTATATAGTGATTTAAAAAATATGACTTCAGTGTCATACTTACTGCCTACATAAATTATGACATTATTACAGTCTTGTAATGTTTGGCAAATGGCAATTACGTTGCTGACAAAAAAGCAAATATATATATAAAATATTCAGAAAAGAATATATAATCATAAAATAAGATACAGACACATAAGATAAAGACACATAAGATACAGACACATAAGATAAAGACACATAAGATACAGATACATAGGATATTGACACATAAGACATAGACATACAAGTACGCCACAGTTTAGTCTACTCCACTCAAACGACAATCACATAAAGTCTGTATTTTCAACGTCTGCTTTGAGACTGAATACCTTCTGCAGGTGACGGCGCAGGCGCTGCTTCCGCCGGAGGGGCTCCTAAAATTGTTTGTTATTATGTTGAGTAGACTTAAAAAAATTCGCTGAATGCAGATAGGTACAATAAAATACAACAAGAATCTTATGAACCCTATAAATATACTGCATGATCAAATTCTGTTGCGTTTATCAGGTCTCCAATCTCATGGACATAAAGCAGAGACAGAAATTCAGTGCCGCAAAAGTATTCACCAGTCACTGAGGAGAAGTGAAAAAGGTGTCGCGGATGGACAAAGAAAATCGAATCTGTTGGGAAGGTCTGAAGCTGCCAATCCATCCATTGTAGAAATATACTAATCGCCGCTGATCGAAGTGAAACGCATGCTGTTTAACATAGGTTTCAGTAGTCTAATGGTTCGAGGGTAGTCCCAAGGAC
Source organism: Apotomis betuletana (assembly GCA_932273695.1). Lineage (NCBI taxonomy): Eukaryota > Metazoa > Arthropoda > Insecta > Lepidoptera > Tortricidae > Apotomis > Apotomis betuletana. The sequence continues at coordinate 20,932,033 of OW026303.1, read as the reverse complement.
TGGTCGGGACTGTGTCTTAGGGCGTCCTGATTCCAAGGGCTCTGGGGTAAACCTCGAACTGACACGGAGCGCTTTATCTCCCTCGCATCACTTGCGAAAGAGAAGTATGATCTGACTTTTGTATCTCGCTAGGTTAAGAGAGGACTGTGTGCAGGTCAACCACTGATATTTTTTTGCTGAATAGCCCCTCGAAGGCAGGATTCATCCTCGTCACATTGAATTGATGATATAACCAACATTACCTTCTGCAGGTGGTGCCGCGTCGGCGGCTGGGGCGGGTGCGCCCTCCGCCGGAGGTGCCGCGGGCGCTCCTGTTTGATACCCATAACGTGTGTATGTGATGAAATGGAAATATGCTGAGTATTAATACTTGAAATTAAATACTCAGAATTAGAAAAACCCATGAGAAAGCGATAATGACGACGGTCTTTTGATGTCAAGTACTCGTAACGTCTTTTAGGCTTGCATGAAACTACTCTTCTATTTTCTTCAAGCCCAAAATAATTGCACTGACATTATTTATAAATAAAAGCAAAGCAATTATCTTAATGTGGTCACATATACTCTCATATTTTTTCTCTGGATTGTTCTTATTGTAGGTACATGTTCCTTTTTTTTTAATAAGTTATTAATTACACAAGTGTAGCGTTCTAGTCAGTACCTTCAGCTGCCGGTGCTGGAGCCCCTTCCGCGAGGGGTGCTGCAGGGGCGCCTTCTGCTGGAGGTGCCGCTGGTGCCCCCTCCGCCGGCGCAGCAGGCGCGCCTTCCGCAGGCGCGGCTGGGGCTCCTTCAGCCGGGGCCCCTTCCGCTGGAGGAGCCCCCTCTGCCGGAGGGGCTGCCCCTTCCGCAGGCGCCCCCTCTGGAGCTGCGGCCGCTGCGGGATCTCCCTCCTAAATAAAGCATGGTTTTTAAAATAAAGAATTTTAAGTGGGTTAAGGATAGCAATTAAGCAAGAGAAGTCTTTATAGTGAACAGTGATTGTTACTTGAACGTTCTGAGGAATGTTAAATATTTTTTACTTATTGCAATAAGCTTTTGGTGCAAAGCATAAAAAGGCTATTTTAGGCGCAGTCGTTACTTGCCAAATTGATGATCATAGCTCGGACTAATCATCGCAAAACAAGCATTAAGAAAACATTTAGTGGAAATACGCTTATAAATATAATTTATATTTTATGAACGCAACCCAAAATTGGCCAAAAGTTTTTCTTAATTTTTGCTTTGCGATGTTTAGTCTGAGCTAACTATGTTGATGGTACTCTAAAAATTTATGAAGTTAAAACGCAATTAAAATGACTGACTGGAGTGACTGGTTCAAAACTATAATTCATAAAAAAAGTAACGGTCGGGGAACGTATCCTATATATATTGCCCTTTTTAACAATAATGTTCCATAGACGATTGAAACCATCGTATTAAATATAAATTGCAGATACATTTTCTGGTCTGCTAAAATATTTTGCTTTTCTTATTGGAAAATTTAATCAAAACCTTCGTTACATTCTCTTACCCGTGTTAACGTTTCAAAATAAGTAGTCAAAAAAAAGATATCAGTTCCATTTTATTATTATGTTTTATTTTATTTCACAGTAGATAATATTAGTAGATTCTTTCATTATAGCCTTGAGCGACGCTATCGAAGTTATAATATCCATGCTTTTAATGGAAAAACACATCGGATTAATTTAATAAATATAGGAAAATACGCTCAAGCAATTTTATTATACGTTGTGCCATATAAGTATACCTACTTTTGATGGATTTCCCGAAAATAAACGGATGAAATTTAATAAAGTACGTGCGACGCGGTGTGTTCTTCGTTTTATGAAAATCAAAAGCAATTTGGAAAGCTTTGGTGTTTGACTCGTCAAGCTCAATGATTGGTATAAGTTGGTTTAGCGTGACATTTGTAGCAATTGTCTAGTAAATGAATGCATGAGCGGAACAAGGTATTTTAAAGCAATTTATACATTAAGCTATTTTGTATGGGGCTTTAAGCGCCACGCATGATATTTTCTGTAGATGTTGCTCTCATCTGATTGATCGGATTATTATTTGTACAGCGATCCACAGAGGTGAGCATTTATGGATTGAAAAAATTCAACGATTTTTGACATGACACCCTCTTGTAAATAGGCAAGTTATACTTTATTTTTTTATATTTTTCTATGTTCACTTAGTATAGTAATCGTCTAATGTATACGCAAATCAACATTAATCATTATTTTTATTTATTTTTGTTTCTTATATACGGAGCACGCGTGGACTCTTCCTTCTACATCAGGTGAGTCAATATCAGAAAAGTTCTCACAATAACTATGTGGCGTCATGTCATAAATAGTCGAAATGCCTTTTATTACTAGGATTACCATTATATGGGCAAACTGAAATTATACAGAAAATAAGTGCGTGATGTACTGCCTCTAGTCTTATCCACAATAACTAAGAGCCAAGGTCGAATATAGATCAAATCCAATGCAAGTAAAGCATGTTTATTAGAAGGTAATAAATAACTGCGGATTTTGCTAGAGGACAGACCTTTAGTACCTAGACATATATTTCATACAACTCATACTTACCGGGATGAAATATTTTGGTGATACTCTTGAGCTAATGTAGAATATTTAACGCCGCGCTCTATACTATAGTGTTATATGTTCATATATGTATATGTTACATAACTATATGTATTATTTTCTTTTCTATATTTGAAGTTCCATGATATGGCTGACTATGATACATATGAATAAATCCGATTCGTAAAACTATGTTTTTTATTCAAGACAACAAAGGTCCAGTAACAAATAAAAATAGTGGGCTACTAACAAGTGACTTTACATACTTAATAAACAAGGAATTCCTAGTGCCCCTCCAATTAGGGCTCTTTCAGAAATGGTTTATTCTACAAGTCAATATTATCAGAAAATTTTTGGATGTTAGAACACCATTTTAGTGTGTTGCTGACCCTGTAGTACAGTTGCGAACCTATTTTACCTCCGCGGTTTAAAATCTCGCAACCTATTTTACATCAAACCTCCGTGGTTTAAAATCTAAAAAAAGAATATCGCTCACTTCCTATCATACTGTCTTAAACAAAAATACTAAGGTCAAGTCGATCTCAGTATAGGACATAAACAATTTCGTTTCTATATTTTAAAATAATTTTATCTTCCTTATAAACTCCCTTGATGAGGATGAGTCTATTTTTATTCCTCATTGATAGAAATAACGTGGCAGCTACTTATATATTTTGTAAAGCATAGCTGCTTATTTTATATTAAAAAACCCGTGAGTCTTAGTCATTATAATACATATGAAACGCGATATTCAACTTTTATGACGTGTATAAACTCACTTCATAAAAGTTTAATGTCGCTCGACATGTTTCGAATCGGTTCGTGATTCATATCATATCCTAATCAATCATAAGGAGCCATACAATCAAACACTTTTAGCTGCCTGCTTTAACTCAAATTCATATTTATTCTAAAAACCCTCTACTTTCACCATAAATAACTTACCTGACGTTCGCTTAGCTAATTTTTTTTCTTAGAATTTACACGATATTTTTTGTGGTGATGAGTGGGCAGTGATCCAGAAAAGATTAAGAATAATACAGGGTGACCTTGGAGATGTACCCTGTCAGTTTTGTTAATGTTTCATAGCTCCTTAAATGAGGTAAAGAAAAAGAATTATTTTTTCTTGTAACGAAGGATTAAAGTTTAGATTATCTTATATTTGTATTAGACAGGCATTTTATTCGAGTACAATATTACGACTAACCGTTTTCATACAGGAGTCCTTATAATTCTCAACATCGCCTTTCTATTCTGATCACGTCTTCCAAGTCACCTCGTATATTATGCTGTATCCTGCAATGGGTCTCTGGCATGCATCCAGTGAGTTTTCTTAGATGTGCACAACTGCCGCCCAACAGGGTTAATCATTTATAAGAGTTGGCATCACACCAACAGAGTGCAAGTCAATTATTTGAGCATAAGGAACGAAAGCCAGGTGTTTTTTTGCTGGGTCAAGATAAAATTTACTGTAACTTTGTTATATTTCGTAACTTGCTAAAAAAATATAGTCTCCTTAGCCTTATTAGATCCCAAACACAAGTTTCAACATTTTTATTCTTACAATATATATGGACTCGAGCATTCAATTTATAGTTAGTGACAAAATTAGCAACTTTTCATCAGGAAACATAGGTAAATAGGTACAACGAAATTGAAGATCTAGACTATCTTCAAGGGAAAGGTTTGGTTTTCAATACAAATCTATATTTTTCAGTATTGTATAATACTAAGTTGTGACAAGGGTAGGAAATACATACCTTACGCTGGGTACACGTACATTATGTAGGAATAACCATCGTATCCGATCCAGCGGTCTATTGCTGTAATAGTATAGTCATCTGCACGGTGTTCTGCCTTTTCGCAGAATTATTTTTCGTCGAATTTTCACTTCGCAGAATTTCATTTCGCCGAATTTTCACTTCGCAGAAACTTTATTCCTCTGTAGTTATACATTTCTTTTATAATTCTTGCATGTATCATATTGATTGGGTTGGTATCCCAAAAGTTTACGGTTTGAAATGGAACATTCGACGAAAAATAATTCGGCGAAAAAACAGAGAACCCATCTGCAATTCTGTACGCTAGTTTCATTCCACTAGAAAATGCAACTATCTACTTCTTCTGTCTCTAATCGATTTCAATCTACAACGAAATCGATTACAAGGATGGTTATTTCATTTCATTAGGAAGGGATTTTCTTCTTGTTATAGGTACTTTAATAGGACATAAAACATAAATAAAAACCCATTTCTCAATACTACCTCACGGATGCGGGAAGAGGGTGACAAGGGAACAAAGACACATATACAACACATAACATAGTACAGAATATTAATTTTTATTTAAACGTATCAATACCTTATAAGAACATTATTGTAATAAATAAATAAATTATAAAAATCATGACATGTTCAAAATGGTAGACATGATCGGTATACAGATAATAGATATAACAATGGAGGAACTATTGCCATCGGCTGAACTGGGAAGGAATGTCCCCATGGGTCGGACTAGCCTTAAACGGGGTGGGTGATCACATTGAATTGAGACAGTTATGGCAATAAGGTCGACTGGAATACGACAAAGGTCACATATAGTTTTTGGTAGGTGATATAACACTTCATGCCTCAACCTCTTCCTCTTTTACCTTCTGATCTTGCTTTCCCTTGGACCAGTCGGGTTTTTTCTGTTGGAACAAAACATATAATAAGTACACAAAAGTAAAATTCATATATCAACAGCGCTTCACCGTGATCAGTAATAAAATTGCTAGTGCGCGCTATATTAACACACGCTCACACATACGAAGCCTGTACATAAACACGTTCATAGGTATTTACATAAATGCTAGTACCAGTTCCGTACGATAGATCAAGGAAACAAATGGTATGATCAGTCAAGTCTCATTACTATCCTCCGCCTAGGCGACTATTATTCCACTAGATAAGACACCTCGGAGCTACCAAGAGTTCTCTATCAATTTTCCCCCTTGCCACTCAGTTTGTATCCTTTGAATGCTATAAGGGATAAGATACCGACTGAGCGCGTACAAAGTGAAAAAATTGAATAGCGTGGTGCGCGAGTAATAACATAATCCACGCTTGAGGTTCTTTAGTAGTGTCTACCGTTTGCTCCCTTGAACATTGCCATATCTATAATGCTTACGAAAGAAAACACTTATCGAATCATCGCCGTATAACCTTAAAGCATGTTACACACTTTGAAGCTTACATATGCTGCCAGTATCTAGAAACCCTTCTAACAGTACAAAGCATATCGTGAAGCGCTCGCTACATATTCTGCGGTCTCGAGAACCATAGGCGCCCTAGTCGGCGTTGTGTAGCACTCAAAAAGCAGTAATTCCAAATCTACCACTCTTTTCATCCCGACAATATCGCTTTGCAGAAAGATGAAGCATCAAGATAGTAAAATGCAAGAACAGATTTGTGTCAAGTTCTACTATCGGCAAAGTTTGTGTGCCTACGCGAGAAAACTAATATTGCAGCCATTCTGAGAACGATGTATATCATTCATAAGCCGTGATAAAATATCTACAGCGTGCCACGTGTATCGTATGCCCAGTAAAACGTGTCTACATCGTGGTGCTGGTATGTATGTTCTTTTTACGTATTTACCTTGCCTCCGACTCCGCCCTGTGAAACATGGGAACGTTAACACATCGCTAAACGTAATTTAATCATGGGTAGTGTATGCGTGTGTGTCGGACCACTGTGCCACCTATCTTGTTTGGTACCGTCATTAGATTAAATCTGTAACTAACTGGAATATGTCCGCATCGCATCTAACTCGTGAAGATTCTACTCGAGACTGCAATATTCTCTACCTAACAATTCTCTCTTGTAAATTAAATTACTACGGGAAATATTGTACACAGTTAGTCACAAAAGCTGAATAAATATTAGCACCGTATATTGTAGTGTTCTACTTAAACAAAAATAAAATCTTTAAGGAATTGCGAAGCGGGGACACGCTTGATACTGGAGTGAAAAATTATACTTTAAGAACATAGGTTTAAGCTTAAGCTTATGATTTAGGTACAACGTGTTCACCCAAACGTTCTCACCTTGTTTTTGTTTGGGATGATAAGGGAACTCTAAATAACTCTTTGTTTAAATAATAAATAGAGATTTATTCTTATAATATTAATTGATATAAATAATGTCCATCTTATTGATCGCAGGTATTATCGGTAGATGGGTTAAGTTTGTAAGTTGTGACAGTGTTTACTTCTTGCCGATAGCCCAATCAGCTTTCTCCGCATTCTTAGCCTGTTGAATATTAGTAGAGAAGAGTTTATATCCAGGTAAGTAAATAATATATTTACTGTGAGTTCGTAATATCTTTATCTTGCTCACTTTGCGTCGAGCGATGAGGAAAGTTACAAAGAACCTATTCCTAACGCTTTTATGTGAGTTTTATGAGTTGTAAGTGTTTTAGGATACCAATTAGTGAAAATAAAAGAATCAAAAGTAATTTAGACTATTAAGAAAAAGTATTTTATGTTATTTTAAATAACCGATTCCTTGTGTAGAATAAAATCCATATGAGAGATAGGAAAGGGTGATTTAAAATAGATCGGGATAAGTGGAGACAGACAGTAGGTATATGAAATTATTCTCGCTATGTTACTGAAATTGGAGGAGCAAATCTATGTGACAGTTGCTTCTGAGCTGGATTTGATTTATTGGATTCAATAATCGCACTCTCGCAGCTTTCGAATATTTTCCTCTTTTATTGAGATCGGGAACATATTTAAATACAATCTTGACGAAATGTCATGTATAAGTCCTGTACATCGTCGGCATTATTGCAACTTATCGCCGAGCTGAAGAACTCCAAATCCCGGTAGCTATAGGAAATCTATTATTTTGGATTTGCATTAAGGAATATAGTAAGCAATTCACCTCTTTGTCTTCTTCTTCAAGGGTGAACTCCTTCTTTTTGACAACCTTCAACTGGTTACGGAAGTTGAACTCGGCAGCCTTCTTCTGGAGCTTGGCGAATTTGTTCTCGTATTTGGACACCTTCTTGAGTGTAGGTTTGACGCTAAAAGAAATATCTTTCATGAATTAACAAATCTAATTTATAGTTGAATCCTTACAATAAATGAATATACATCGCTGAGAGTCAGCAGCTATATTTTCACGATCCGAACTCAACGTTTTCTATGGAATTATAGAAAGTAAGTGCCACTCCCACACACACAGCCTTTTAAAAAGTGTCGGTAAATTTAACAACGAATTTTTTATGGTTACTGTTTATCAGTGCAATTTTTTTTTCTATCTCATATTATCTATTATCTTTTCTATATCTACATTCACATTTCATCTAGTCCTCAAATACTCATACACAATGTTCAGTACACGTACGATCAAATGTACGTTATTTACACTGCCTCGCGACGCACGTCTACTAAAAAGGGAGCGGAGAGCAGACAAGGGCCCCTGAGTTCCTGACACTCCGTTGCGAATATCATTACAACGAATCGTATTCGCTGGCACATCCACCGCCAACATCGCGACTCTGTGTATGTGTCTGTGTTGCTCGGTTTAAACCTAATTATTTAATTGAAAGAACGCAGAACATTTGCAATGGACTGGTTTACTTATAATATAAGTAACTGAAATATCCGAAATTTCCTTTTTTTAGGAAATGGCAAGGTGCTTTTGTTTTCTAAAAAGAATCGAAACTATTTTATACCGTTGTAGGTTATAATTTAGCTTGGGACTTTTGAGTGCTTACCGTGGTTCTAGAATTCATGGAATCGTCATGATAAAATACTTTTTCAAGATCTAAGTCTAAAAATATTACGTTATATTAAATTTAAATGTTATGATTTATGTTTTAAAATCGTTGTTTTTTGCATATGTTAAACCTGTAATACATACCTATACGTCAACATGTGACTCAATACTCATATTAGATTAATGATTATATTTATTGCACACTATTATAATATGTCCATTAACTATGTAACAACATAAATCATAACATTTAATATGCATAACGTGATTTTTTTTGACATTGACTTCGAAATACGAACATCGACTCAATGGATTCTAGAACCACGGCAAGCACCCAAAAGTCCCAAGCCTAGTTATAATGTAGTTACTAATGTAGTCTACATCACAGTAAAACTGAATTTAGGTTATAAAACTTTCTGATATGATAAATGTCACACAAATACATATACGAGATAGACTGTAGTTAAGAAGTTACTTTGTATCGGTACTTACAATTTGCCTCTGAGGTCGTTGACTTGGGTGTTCAGGTCGGAGATCTGGCAAAATAAAACTTATTTAGAAAGATTTATGGGCGAAAAGGGAAATAAGAAAGAAGCAAAAATACGAAATAGTTTATAATTATTGATTCGATTGTTAATGTATCTAATGCCCAATTTGATATTTAGAAAAAGGAAAAAATTACATAATTATACTGTAATAAGATAAAAAAGAGAATACTGAATGAAGATCTATTTATTGACAACACAGATAACATTAATCATTGGCAATATTTACATGAAAGTGAAAACTAAGATTATTTACTAAACTAAAGTACCTACCGACGCTGAACTGAAAGTATTTGCAGTTTAAAGAAAGAAAAGTATACAATTCATGCAGAACGTCATTCCACAAGTTTGCAACTGATATTGTGTGGAGTATTAAATGTTAAACAGTTTCGCTAGTATAAAGTACGAGTATATTGCCACTTTTTAAAAGTTAAATAAGGATATTAAGTTTTAATATGTTTCAAACTTGTAAAATGGAAAGTGTGTTGTAGAAAATGTTAAACATGAATACAAAGTCATGCAACACCGTGAAAGAAGAAATCAGAAAGCAAACGTTTGAGAACACACGTCAAGCCGGCTGTTCAGTTACGCTCGGTCAATGATACAAGAAAGCACAGAACAAGATATAGCTGAGCGAAGATTAGGCAGTGTTATTTGCGAGCTGTATACAGAGTCAATTACTTCTGTTGTCTGTAAGTAGAATATCGGTATAGGTCAGTCCCATATCCTATTACACTATGCCTTTATATCTTTAGCCTGTGCTCTTTGTCCTACAATACCAAGTACACTATTCCACATTGTACTACATTCGTGCAGCAAATCTACTTATCGTGCCTCGTCATCGGTAGCTGGTCTCCAACAGCTCCTGTCTCCACATCTTATATACATTAACATCAAGTGCAGTATTTTACAAGAGCAACAACAACGCCAACAATATCGTACTCCTTCGACGCTGCGTTCTAGCGATAGTGTACAGGTGTCACAGCGGACGGGACCAGCGTCCTCGTCCCGGTCGAAGTGGTAGCATATTGAGCGCAGAATGTACAGTGAGTCTACCGAACTGAAAACGTACGTTTCTCTACATCAATCACTAAACATCGACATTCAATGTATGAGTAGGACTTCGCGTTATGTGTATTATGGAGTGACGGTGCAAAATCGATCCTGACTTGCGAATGTGGATAGTAGTTGAGATATGTATGTGTGTCTCTGGACTCGCAAGTGAGCATAGTATACACCACTCCGTGTCCCGGCGCGACCGCGCGGCGGCGGCGCTCGACTGGTCAGGGAAGGAAGGGCAACATAGACCAGAGCATGGCACTTTAAACACGACTCGTGTCTAAATTATAACAAAGGGTATGGCAAAGGTTTATGGGGCATATATCAGCAACCGAACACGCAAAAACATTTCGCGCGGAAATGACGGCACATACATGAAAAGTTGGAGATTTGGAACAAGAAGTTTCACTTACACTATGCACTTGCGTGTGCCAATAGAGGAACCAGTCCAGCGTTCCAATTATACATCAACGGCAAATCTAATTGTTATCATCAAAAAGAGAAAATTCAGTAAGGCCACTAAGCTCGGCACACACGAAGCATCACTCTGGCTGCAGCGTCGGAGCCCGGTTGTTACTTTAGCTGTCACACTGTTTAAGATATTATTCATTATATAAGTGCCATACTATATCAGGGATGGATTAATTGGGATTCGGATGCGTCGATTGTTAAAACATATTAAGAAGATATATGTCATGCAACAGGCAAAGCTTAGCAGATAGATAGAAGGGAGCTCATAGCGCTACCTTACGTCGTGGACTCCGCTGTCTCATACGATCGATTGTACGTTTTCGGTATGGCGTGACGATATAAGATGAGAGATGACATGAAAATGAGTGATGACGTTACGCGCGCATGCTGCGGAGTCCGGGAAACCGCGTGAGTGGTGAGTGTGTGGTTACTGTTACGTCTCGCCGGAGCGGGCGGTTACTGTCGTTAGTGTAGTTAGCGGTGTAAGCTGCTGTCGGATGACGCCGTGATCGATTTTGCACCGCTTCCTCTCGTGCCCGGGCGGCGCCCGCGCGCCCGCCATATTCTACGTCACACACCTGCTCTATACAGCACTACCGACGGCTCTCGATCGACTATTATTTACAACGCAACAACAAAACGAAAACTTACAAAGCGTTATCAATGTACACGATTTGTCACACGCGCACGTTTGTTACATAATCGATGACTGTGATATTCACAATGGTTATAAAGTATTGGTCAATACCTCATAATCTCTTTTCCTGACTTCATGTTCCAAATCCCACTTCTGGCCCTCACACACATACATGCGGTCATGATACTCCTGTATTATTCTCTTGAGCATTGCTAAAGAAAAAGGAAAGACAGATTATTGAGCCAGCAGAATGAGCATGGGCATCGGTGTGAGTGACCGGCGTCTGTCGACGCTGAGCGACGTGTGCATGTGTGCGTTGAGCCGTACAACTATCATGTCATGTCGTAACAACTAAATCAGTATCAACTCATATCATAATGCATTCCCAATCCTAATATGCAGTTTACCTCCATTTTCCTAATTTGAATCGCTCGTTCTAGTTCATATTTATCCCCCTCAAGGTTGTATATTCTGTGCCAGTACATTTGACATATCGTCTGCAGTTCCGCTAAAGAAAAATACAAGTACATTTTCAGGTACAATATAATAACAGTCGTTATGTGGTAGTGTGGGACGCGACGCTGGGACTGCAGCCGACGAGGCTCAAGCGAAAGCGAAGCTACATGGGTCCGGCGCAGGCGCCTCGATGAGCTCTACGCGTTTATGTCGCAGACAGACTTTGTGGCTACAACGGCTCAATGTTATTTTAGCGTTTAGAACTTTATTTTGTTATCCACACTGTTAGGGAAGGTATTTTTAACTTTCAGCTCCGCAAGTGATAATTATGAGTGGACTGCGAAAACAAACAAATTTATTACTAGTCACATTATCGGCATGATCTACTCTGAATTAATTGCGTATTATGTACTGCGTTGAGCCCAAACCAGTTCAGACCTCGAGCTGTTTGCGGGCTACTTCGATCTCAGCATCGTACTTCTCCTCTTCTAGCTGCGCGATACGCTGATGGTACCCGGTTATGATGCTCGTTAGAGCCGCTATAAAATAACTTCAGTATTACCAAGTGTTCGTCCGCCACGCCAGTATCCGCTTGAGACCCTAACCACCGACAGCTTACACCGACAACGTATCGGTTAAAATAGGTGACAGTCGAAAAGAAAAAGAACAATATCGGAAAATAGAAAGTCAGTATACGCACAACAATCAAATATTCACATGGAGCATACATAGAAGATAGAGAACGCGTTAGGATAGACAAGTCGGCCGGGGCGAGATGCTCCGGCGGCCCAAGAGTATTTTTTAATCTGTTAACTAGACGGAGAGACAACACGCCACTTCGACATCACAAATAACGTTAAATATGAAAGTGAAGAGATGTCAGTTTGGTGAGTTTTTTTTAAAAGAGGACTGCTCCAGTTGACTTGTCTGACTACCTCATGATCTTTCCTCTTAACGACGTATTCCAGGTCATACTTTTGGTCTTCAAGGCGATTGATGAGATTGTGGTAATCAGTGCAAATGCGCCTAAGTTCATCTATAACGTGACATATACATATATGCTCATGGGTAACTGGTGAAAGATACACAACACAGAGATTTGGCGATGTGACGTGTATGACAAAAATAAACATAGTTTTGTGTGCTTAATTCTAGACACATGGATAATGTCTTCAGACACATGAGAGAAATGTATTTGCTACTTTTGTATTGAGTAAACTTGGATCATTATTCGAGCGTTTGTTCCCATTCACTTTCATCAACACCTTTTTGTTGTATTGACAATACAATCTAGTGGGATCTCTGATTATTTCTGAGAAGTCCAGGATTTCTACGAAATGGCTCAAGATGCCACCAAACCCGACAGACATTACATCAAAAATGTGTCCACGAAAGTAAAGCTGTTGAAACGCTTGAATGACCCACTTAGAATAATTGCAGAGAAGGCTCAAGCAGGGGGAAATTTACCTTCGTTAGCATCTTCAAGGTTCTTGGGTTTACCACACCTCTCCTCGATGATACGCCTCCTCTCCGCCGCTTTGCGCTCTTGTTCCTTCTTCAGTTCCTCGGCGGCTTTCTTACGCAGCAGCAACTATTGGGGGAGTCACTTTTGTAGAGTCACATGCTATATAATTAATATAGTCTTGTCTAGCGCTGTTGTCCTTAGCAAGCTCGCATCTAAGATTCCAACCTTACAATAAATAAAAGACTACGTAACTGGGGGCGTGCCCATCAGTAGACAACTCGAATTTTTAAAGGTGAGGTTTTCGAATAAACACTTCAAATTCAAAACGCTGCTTTGTTGTAGTACTTCTATCTCCGAAAGTCAATAGAGTCTGAAGCCGCTAAATCGTTATCAGTTGTGAAAGGATTTCCCAACATTTCCTTTGGTCAGCTCCCGTGAGATTACAAAAGTATTATCATATCCCATTCCGCTCTGATATTTTGTAAATTTTTGTGATATTTGGATCGCGATCGATGCTTTATACACGCAGTTGCTTGCGTTTCCCACTCCGCTGGATACGTCTACACCCCCCAAAAGGGCTATGTGCTACGGATGCCTTTAGGTCGAAATGAAAACGCGAACTTGCTAGGATTCTCTAACATGTGTCATACTCACCCTAAGCTTCTTCTTCCTCTCGGGGGTCATGAAACCCTTCTTCGCCTTCTTGGCCTTGGAAGCTTCCTCCATGCGCTTGCGCACCTCCGCGCGCTTGCGGTCGATCTCGGCCTGTTTGGCCTTCTTCGCCTGGACAAGTCAATCATAGGGTAATACCGAGAAAATGGGTTAAATGGACATGTGATTATGCGTGCGTGTGTGTGTGTGTGTGTGGAATGTTCTATAAATTATTATACGTTTCTTTAACAAGGATTTCTTTAATAGGCCTTGTAGTATGATTGATGGAAATCATTGTATGTTCATTGTGGATCTTTGCTCTGTATAATTAGACAGTATATTTCAATTCAGTAATTTTAAATGTTTAGTTATTTCAACATCTGATAAAGTACTTCCAGTAAACAAAACTCATATGCCCAATTAATTGTCATTTTGCGTGTAGACAGGCCTCTTGTGTAATGTGTAAGGTGGAAAGAGTAAAAATAAAGAAGAAAAGTGTGTGTTCGCGTCGCCCGTTGTTTCATGTACATTACCTCCTCGAGACGCTTTTTCTGAAAAAAAAATAAAGACATTTCTCACAATATGTTCGCAAACAATAGGAACCGGTTAGTCTCGACATGTAAGAAGCAATAGATAATTCATTGTGAAAATTATACCTTAGTATAAATTGGAAAATATATAAAATGAATCATCTGTGTACTTGTCGATATGGCTGATTTACGAGAATGAGACAATTAATTAGGTAAAAACAGTAAGGAATAACATGTCAAGGATTAGCTTAAAAACTATTATCAAATATTTATTTTTAATTGTAATTAAATGACAAATATTGAATTGGTAACATAAAATAACAATAGTAACACGCGTAATAATACAACACAAACGAGTTATTACAAAAAACGGCATTACATCGCGTTTAAAAAACAAATTACTAACACAAACGAGGTTGTGAGTTGTGACACGTGATACAAAGGGATATTTAAACATAAAGGTAACACGCCAACTTAAAATTTTATAATTGTTAACAATAACTCTTATTTTGGCTCTAGGTAAATATAAATAAAGTAGAAAAATCTACCGAAAAGGTGAAAAATCGAAGGTGGTGGTTTGATTCAAAATAGAGGAAATGGCATAGATTGTACAATTCTGCCATCTGTCACATACATAAAAGCTCTGTCCATTTTCCGTTTGTCAACAGAGTGATCTAATGGAAATACTGATAAGAGACCCTTGGAACCATAACACACACGGTTCAGTAGAATCAACTTTTCTTTTTCTATAAACATTATTTATCTGATAGTTTTGTTTTTGAGTACCTTAACCCGTCAAGCGTCCAGTAGACTAACGTTAGTCTACAGCAATTTTGTGCCGGTAGCGTCCAGTAGACACACGCTAGTCTACAGCCCAAACCGCTCATTGGATCAATTTCTCTGCATCGATTCGTTATGGTGGCAGCTTGATAGATATTTTACTATCCAACAACAGCTATCAGAGCACACAAATTTGATTTTTAACCAATCAGAATCCTCAATAGTGACGTGTAAATATTTTTTTTCTCTACATTGGCGGAATTCATCCGTCATTTCGAAAATCACTTGCATTTGAGGTGTCGTGTCGTGTAATAAATATGTCCAAATCTTTTAAACGGAAAGTGTTTATATTATGTATTATATATGAAATTACTGGCAATTAAATAAGGTTTTCGTTTTTAATGTTAAATTTAGCCGCACGACATTGTTTCATAGTGAAAAAAGTCCTCAACTTTGAATGACGCAATAATTTTGCAATGATGGCCGTCGTAATTCATTTGTTTCCTAATTTTCAATTGTTCAAAACCTTACGAACAAATAATAGTTTTATAATACACTTTCTCAGGATTTCATTTCATATATTAGATTGGTGTAAGGTCTTGGGAATTTTGATAGATTTATGATTTTGTTCAAACAGTGCTCAATTTCGCGGCAAATCCGCCATGACAGTTGCGACTTGGACGGCGCAAGTTTGTAGCGTGCGCGCACGTTCTCGTAAATAAATATTTGTTGTGAAGTAATTATTAGGTGTTTAGAGGTGAATTTACGTAAAATTGACGCATAAACTAGCCAGTATCATTTTAGTGTATGTAAAATGTGATATGTGGTTTTAAATTGAGTGTAAATTGTGAATGATTAGTGACGGATGTGACGGAAATCGAACATCTTGGAATATAAATAAATCTACATCTCACTACAAGTAAGTGCGGCTATTATAACATATTGTGCCGAATTCCAAATTTATCTAGCTCTCTAACGATATATAACACATCTCATATAATTATTCTCGGGGTAGGTAAAATTCCCATCTTTAGCGGAAATTCAGCCGTTTCTTGTTTGTATGGGACATTTCGCGGTGTTTTGTCCTAGGGAGGTCTGACACTTGACGGGTTAAATTGGCGTGTATAATAAGAACTTACAGTAAATCAGCCATTATTACACTTATTATTATTATAAAAAATACAGGGAACTTTAATTAAAAGGAGATGTGTGCGAGTAAGGTTGTGCATGTGTACATTCAGGGAAAACGTGTGTGTAACAGTGATAAGTAGTGCGGTTTGGTATAATGTCATGACTTTGGCTAGAACAACTTTAACATAATGTTATGCAAAAGAAACTAAGCATTTGTTTTCTAATTGAATGAATACCCGATTGATATAAATAACATATTGGAATGAAAAATTTAATTAATTATGTTGTCACTTATTTTCCAAATCTTAAATCAACGGTCTTTTTTACAGCCTTTTACAATTCCGTATTTTTTGCTAGCTGTAATAAAATTTATTGGATGGAGCTTATCAACCTAATTTTAAGCTAATAAAATAGGTATTAAAAGATATAATATGTGTACCTACCACGACAGGATAAGCTTCGCTGACAAAATTTACAAAAAAGTCATGACACTATGTTTATCTAAGTGTGGATACAATTAGACACTGTGAGTTAGCATAAGTAGTTGTACAGGTGGAATGTTATTACGACATGTAAACGTCCATTCGGACCACATTGACATTGACATTGACTTACTACCGTCCTAATACAAAAAGTGAAATAGATAAATGCTGTAACAGAAATTCATTTGTAAAATAGTCCATCTTGGAGTTCCGTGAGGACTTGCAGGACATTGAACGTCTTTTAATCCGTATAGCAAGTTTTTGCAAGTATTTAAGCAATGACTTAAACGAAGCTATCGCATTTATTTTTATAATTCCAAGTTGTTTATTCAGTCACAAATATGTTTACATAAATGTTATTATTTTCACATTTTGTTTCTTGATCGTTTCGTTTCTTTTGAACTCAATCCGAAATTATCAAGTCATTTTATGCAGTTACTCCAACTGTAGAAATCGATTGGTAACATAACAAGTTTATTCTCAATAAAAACAAAATTTATTCTAATTTACATCGGACGTGTCTATGTGTAGAGTGGGATATGTTATTGTGTTATCACAACAATAAGTACCTGAGTCTCGAGGCGGATTCGCATTCAATACTGTAGCATTCAGTTCAGGGACACGGCGCAATCGGAGACGATTCGATGAGACGAGTGGGTAATGAAAAAGAAATAAAAAAAGAAATCTTAGTTAATGGTTTATGTACTGGCCAGTATTCAAAATCTTTTCACTTAAAAACCACGTGGTGGCAATGTTACTAATATTTAAATATAGCCAGTATCAAATCTAAATTTTTTCGCGAATTGTCAATTCAGAAAATCCAATTTAAAATTATTTTAGTTTTAGAAATCACGAAATTGCATTTGAAAGGTCAATTATATTATGACATTATAGGTAGCATAAATTGAATAAAAATATACAAACCACAAATCAGTTTGATATTCATTTTAATTTCATTGATTTGTAGAATTACAACTGTATTTATCTATGCCGTATATACAAAAGACAAAACAAATAAATGAGAAGTTTATCAACTTTAACTTACAAGTCACTGCCTCAGGATGCATGTTTGAATTCAAGGTCAAGTTAGATGACGTCATGAACCTGCTGAATATCAGTTTGAAAATCTTTGCTACTGTCACATACCTTACATCATCATCCGCCATTATGTGTGTGTTGGTTTAGGTGTCCTGAAACAAATGCACATTTAGGTAAATGCATACGGTATCATCTTATAAGATGACAGGTCAATACACCTACCAACTTTTTTTGAAAATGTCAAAAAGAACCGTTAGTATGAAGTTTGTAGGAAAATACTAACTATCACTCTTTATAGTTTTTGTTAAATTAAAAATAGTGTAATATACAAAATTAAGTGGTAGTCTCTTTTACCCTTGTATTTTTGAATGTGTGATTATTAGCTAGTGTAAAATATTTTATTTTCACTACATTTAAGTACCGCACCGGTATATTGGTTTAATTTGAGAATGCCAATGATATTATACCAGAAAGTGATGAAATGTATTTAACCTGCAATATATTTTACAGGTACTTATAACCTGCAAAGTACGTCGGGTTATATGAATGTATTTAATTGTGAATTGAAAAGTAATGAGTTCTGTATTTTAATTTTAATTATCGCTGCAAAATGCGTATTTGGCAGTATAACCGAGAAACAATAAAGTCGTTTATTGAAACCTTATATTTGGCCGCGAGCCAGGTGTCATAGCAGTCACCTGATACGTTAAATTCCTGGTTTACCGTTTCAAGCTAAAAATGTCGAAATCAGAAATTTCAAAATCCTGTTATCGTGTTAAATTCGGAATTGCACGTATCCATTCATTTAAAACTTCTGCTTAAGTTTGTAATAATGTTTGCGATTCAAATAACACTATTAAATGTCATCTCATTTTCGAATGCATAATTAATTATAGTAATTAGGTCATGTCAAGCTATTTGGAACGTCGCGAAGTTCCCGTTTTCCTTTTAATAAAATGTTGCTGAAAGAAAATTCCATTATTAGATCGGCTCGGGGGTGTTCGGCAATCGTCGGGCGGCGTCGGCGCGCGCGAGTGCGCACACGACGGAAATAGGTTGGCTCACATTCCCGCCAATCCTAATTTGGTGGCATGCCGCGCGACTTCGGTTACATAGGATTACAAAATGTAATTAGATATATCTTGGGTTTTTCTGCCACATCCGTAATGTCAATATGATTATTGAATTCATAAAATCGTTAAAGATCCAAATTGGTGGTGGTGTACACAATGGTGTATTTACGTATACCTGCGTATAGTACCTGAATATAATATACGGTACAACGTATTTAGAGTCAAGGATAAGGAACTACTTATTTAAATATACTACAACTGTATACGATATTCAGTCAAGGCGACAAAATTATAATCAAATACACTGCTTCAGATGATGATGACAATACAAAGTTTGACATTAGTTGTGACACCTTGTGACAGTTAATTTAAAGTAAGTTTCGCAGTGGCCAGGGTTTAGTCCTCGTTTATCGGATATTTCCTGGAAACAACACTATTTCGCCCGTATTTGTGGTCACACACTGAAGCGATGCATCACGCAGATCCAACACGACATTGATATATCACTTCACTTCGATTAAATGCACTGCCGGCGCGGTTTTGTAGTTAGTTAGTATTAAACGTCACTAGAACTCACCTACGGAAAGAAAAAGAGGATGGCCCTACAGATGGTTCAGCCAACACGAGCCACAGCTGCTGACTGGTGCGAGGCGGGCGGCAAGGTGCGGCGGGCGATGCGTGGGCGCGCCTCTCGCCCTCACCCCCGCGAGCACCCCCCTATTCCCCCCGAACACCCCCCGACGTCCAAGCTTCTCCTACACTCTCGCGCATCCTTTCCCCCCTCGCCCCGCTACCTAGCTTTCGTTACAGACATTTTTAGAGCAGTGTCGTTTTGACACCATCACCGAAATAACATCAGATCTATGCTATGAACTACTCAGATTCCTTGTAAATTTCAGTTCGGTTTTACGTACGTGCTGCATAAGCAATAGGTGTATTTTGTAATTGCAAGCTGTTATGCGACTTGGTAATTCGAGACCATGTAAATATTGATTATTACAAACCGAAGGCATTAAAGTAAGTGTTTTGCACAAGCTTCCAAAACGGAAACGCCAAGATGATGTCCATCCTGTTACAGTACCGGCAGCAAAATTGAAAAAAAAACATGAACAAAGTTTATTGCAAAGAGTGTAATTTTTTGCAACACTTTTCTTATATGCAAGGAAAAGTAACCGTTATAGCACAAGATCCCAAAACCGTTGTTTGCGCTGACAACGTTTCATTATTTTTAATTACACGATGCTGCAAAACCCGATAACCAGCCAGCCACAAGCGCCGCCAGGACACGGACCGGGCTTCGTTATCAACTGTCCTCTAATGAAAGCGATTAGAGCTTTAATTAAAGTTAGAACCTAGTTCCAGACAGTCTGAGACCAACTTCCTACAACGCTACCACGTGACGCTTCACGTCCGACTAACTAAAAAGCCCAAGTGCATACGAATACCTACGAGACTTACGCTCTTCTTGACGATGGATATGTTTTGGTATTATCCGTTCTGGTGATTTACAAACACGAACCATCCAGCGATGGATTGTAGGTACCGGTTGTGCCTAATTGATTGCAGTACGAATTGGCTAAGGAAGATTTTGAGATCTATCTATATAGTCACCGGCCTGGTTTAATTTGCACCGCATATTTTATTCTGCAATATTTTTCGTACGCGTATTCTGTTCCTATGTAAATACTTCTTAACAAAAAATAAACGACGACAACGAATAGAAGCGAAATAATGCTTTTCGAAAACAATTGTTCTAGTTACTGTAAAAATACCTAAATCACGATAAGTGTGCCTAAAATGTTTGAAGAGTTCCCTGTATTTCTCCCAAATTTCGTCATCAGATTCTAACTTCACGACAATGGGACCGACTAGGAAGAATACCCTTACAAACAAAGATAAAAATTCAAATTGGTTTAGCCGTAACCGAGTAATCAGGAAAGATACATAAATAAAAAAAGGTGCTACGAAAATATTGAGAACCTGCTCGGTCTATTGACGTTGGTTTAAAATTAAAGAGCGAAAGGATAAATTTGCAGAAAGTTTGAATGAGTCGTCAACGCGAGAGTGTGGATGAAATACATACTAGATAAAAAATATCTATGCAATGGCATACATAAGATCAACGTGTCTATAAACAATATATTAAAAATATTTAAGGCCCTTAAAAGGAAGCAAGACCTGAAAGCCAGCATTTTGTCATTATAGTTGCGAAAATCATAAATCCTTATTTATAATAGTAGATTCGGCTAATTAAACCTATTATAAAACTAACCACGCAAATACCTAGCTTAAATTGTGTGATTCCATAAGGTCTTCTGTGAATTCTATGATAATATCTTTAAAACATGTCGGAGTCCTTTCATCGTTATTTTTAGTAAAATATCTTTATATCCAGTTTGTTCAGGTATTCCGAGAGTAACTTTTAGTTACACTAAACGCAAGACTTTTGAATGTTTGTTATTTATTATGATTACGAACCGGGAGTTAATTAACTACGGAGCTGTATTTTGTTTCGTATTGTTTTCTAAAAAAGATACAACCCCTTGACTTTAATCTGAGTGTAACTTTAGAAGTTTGATGTTTATTTTGATCTATAATGGTATTTTAGGTTTTCTGTCCATTTTAGTCGATGTGCTTACGTATTTAATAACGTGAAATTTGAAGCATCGTCTCACGGCCTCGAATATTTGTCCTTAATGATT
This sequence comes from Apotomis betuletana, assembly GCA_932273695.1. Taxonomy (NCBI): domain Eukaryota; kingdom Metazoa; phylum Arthropoda; class Insecta; order Lepidoptera; family Tortricidae; genus Apotomis; species Apotomis betuletana. The sequence goes on along the minus strand of OW026303.1, from coordinate 20,910,669 downwards.
AAACCTTTAAAAAGTTCCTATCAAACATAACATAAAATATGTATTATGTGTTTACATTTTGTGGATGTAGATTAATAGTATATTACTGCCGAGGCCGGGAAAAGTCAGTTCGCGGATGAGTATGATTTTGAAGGACGAGGCGTAGCCGAGTCCTTCAATAATACGAATCTGCGAACTGATATTCACGCCGAGGCTTGTATAGTGCTTTTCTCCAAATATGCTTGGAAATAATCACCAATCTACATTTTAATTTAATATATCTGTGCCATGTTGTTCGTTTGGTACTTATTTTTTTAGGAATAGGAATAAAAATTCGGGTCCGAATCATATGTTTGATTTAAAACAAAATATATTAATAAACATTAAAATTATATGAAAACACAATAATAAAAAATATGCACATAATTATTAATTTTAGTTAAATCAACAACTTCTAAACGCACTGTTTTTTTTATAAACCATACCATATTTATCATTCGGAGAAGATCATAAGTTCAAAATAAGTTTTATATTGATTTGGACACAATCATTTCTGTTTTATTCTTTATTTGTTTACGTTTGGTACACTTATTAATTTTCAACTCACTCATTAAATACCATCATATTATTAAAATTAAAGCTTTCGTGAGGTATCTCTAATAAATAACTAAGAATCAAGAAAATAAATTAACCGCATATAAGATTATTATTTAAATTGTTTGTCCGTTATTCGAAGTTTGTCGACATTTAAAATACATTGACAGTAGCAGAGCAGTTGTGTTCAGTGCAATAACTAAACGCAGAGAACAATTAAACAGTTTATACTAGTTTTTATTTTTTAAATTAAGTGGACAATTGGCTGTATGGTGGATTATCAAAGTCTTTGAAAAAATTAAAAGTAAAAATGCAGTAACCGGCCAAATTAAGAGTACCTTCATTAGTATGAGACGTCATAAACGGAAGGTGTGTTTTTTACTTAATCGTCTTATTTAAATAATATTGATTTCCCGGCTAAGGCCAATAATATTTTTTCTTTTTAATTTGTATTAACGCCTTGTAATAATAACGAACGATTTCGTGGTCCGGTTTTACTACATTAATGGGAACATTTCCAAGCAAGTTGGAGAAAAAATATATAATTAATCAGTCATTTCGTTTTTATAAACACACATGCCACAAATACTTCAGTTTGTCTATTAATAATGTCAATACGCCTTGCCTGAAACTTATAGCTTGCAGGTGTTCTGTGATATCAATAGATATTGTACGAGTATTAGTCTCGTTAGTGCAGTAAAATGTAGACAAACTAGAACGCTATGTTGGACTCGTATAAGTGTCTGCCCTGGATGAATCACTCCTCTGGTGCGGAGACATCTCCGTTAGTGGGTTTGTACTCCGACTCACTGGTAGCGAGGGCCGAACAGCCCCGATACAGTTCATGCTTACAAAGAAAAAACAACTGGATAATTCATTATCAGAAAAGTCTACTGCTGAATAAAATAAAGCACCAAGATCCCGATATGACATTTCCTGGGATATACCAATTTTAGCCGACTTCAAAAAAAAGAAGATTTTTAGTTTGACCTGTATGTATGTATGTTTGTTCGTGATTATATATAAAGTACATTTGACAACGGTCATATATTTTCAAATACATGACCCTAAGACTCGGTCGTCATTTTACAAATGACATCCTTCAACATCGGGAACAATTATATCGAAAGCTGACCAATTATATTATACATCATGAACGTCAAAAGAAAACACTTCTGTTATAATTACGGGGCCTTTTGAAGCGCTCACTCGGAAGAACCGCCGGCTATTACAGGGACAGTCGCCACAAACGATGGTCATTGTAGCACTTTGTCGCAGTAACCTCGCACTTCTAGGACAGTTAAAATGTGTACAATTAGTGAAAGCGACGAGGTTCTAAAATGACCACCTATTTTGATGCTCAACGGGGAAGGAAGATCGCTATTATTTTTGTTAAAATTACCTACTTTCACTTCAATGAAACTCGTAGGTAATTACTAGGTAAGTTTAGTACTTTTGTTACTGCGACAAGAAAAAGAGACCCAATTATTTTTCTTCGTTTGTGACTTGGGTCTTGATTTTATTTAAAACTAAAAGGGGCACCTTACTAAGTCCTTCTATGTGAAAATGTATAAAAAGTGAGTTATGACTTCTTTTGCTTTTCCGTAGTCGGTGAAAAGTACCAATGGATATTACCCGATACAAAAATAATTGAAATCGGTCCATCATCAACACAGTTTATTAATTAATAAAATGAGAATTTCTCCAGTATCTTTAGAAGATGTAGTAATTGTTGTTGATCGTTTTATTGATATTTCCCCGCTGCGTTACTTAAATTTATTGGTATAATGATATAACTATGTTAACATATTTGTGTTAGCGTAGTTATATCATCCATATTAGTTCAGATAAGAATAACATAATTTAGTAGAATTTCCAGTTAGAATCTAATAAATATGGCTAGGGTTTTTTTATTTAACTAAATAACAAAGATACGTTAATGGAACCGGACACTTCGTTTATATGCTTAATAGAACCAAAATACTCAGTCCATTGTATAATTTACCGCAAAAGTGGAAACACAGCATAGAATTGTTACGCAAAACGCCCCTTATACTGCCTCCCCCCGATGTCTAACTACGATACAAATATAATAATGTCTTTATCGAAAAACTCGTAAAAGTGTGACAACTCCGTAAACGTCTCTTGGGGTTTTTATATTTTTTTAAGTCTGTCGTTTCATGTTATTGCGATAAGTTGTGTGGCTGCCGTATTATTTGAGTGCTATTTGCTGTTCAGAATTTTGACGACAGCGATGATAAAAATAACACGCGTTCAATGTTCTCTGACGATAATCGGTAAGAAGAGCATTTATCTGATATTTTCTCAGTAAAGGGAAAACATTGGTAAATGTCATTGTTTGTGTATATAAATAACTCAAAGGTAAGATATCAGTTTCAAATTTTATTTGGCCAAGCAACCCTTAAAAGGTTCGCCTTAGTACATGCTTATTCTGAAATATATCTCTTGTTTTTGTGTTCAATAAAGTGTTTACACACATACATACAAATCACTGTAGTGACGTTAGTACTTTTGTATGTATTTTAAGACTTTTCCCAAAAATATTAAGAAACTTCAGCCGATGTTGATAAGTCAAGTCAATTTGTGACAAAAGTGAAAAAGATTAAGAAACTAATAAAAGCAAGACCGACGAAATCAATTACACACTCAGTTATTTCAAAGTTTCCCGATTTTTCCGTATCCGCTCTGTCGTGAGTTTTCAATTTTCATACTGTTCAGCACGGCTAGCATAACTTTGACACGCGACTCTTTCTCGCGCGAGATATACTACCTGTCTCTATCTGTACAGTACTATGAGATGGTGACGGATGATAAAGTTATACTAGACGTGCAGGTGTTTTAAAGGTCAGTAAGTTAACCTGCAGGATGTGCACTGTGCAGTCACTTCCAGACAAAGATGCATTGTCTGATTTACGTAAACCAAACCTAAACATCGCTGTAATAGGAATTCTAATCTCTCAAGCGGGTGCTAGATTTTATGACGACAGTCGGAAAAATAGTACATTACTGGAGATGCCGGGGAGAAGGGCTTGCCGGGTGAGTACGATAGTGATTCGAAGCCGGAAAGCCGTATTGTGCTTTTCTCAAACATATGAATTGAAATAAAAAATATACCACTCAAAAACAATATAATTCAGCTTTTAAGCCAGTTCATGAACACAGACGCCATGTTTTAAAAAAATTACTTCGCGGCCTAGGCCTTCAATTTTGTATGAAATTCCGTTACAGTTCTCTCGAGTTGTTCCGCCCGAAACGTGATACTTCGAAGTACATATGTTATAACGCACGTTATGACGACATTTCATCGTATGTTTGAGAAAAAGTAATTTAATATGTGTTTTTTTTTAACGCAGATAGTAAGGCGAAATAAGCGGATTATATCGCGTATATTAATTATTTGAGCCTCCTTGACGTTTCGTGACGATATCCATTTAAATCGTTTTATTAGAATGTGTGAATGTGTACGGAATGTCATTTGATATTTACCACTCGCTTTTCGGTGAAGGAAAACATCGTGAGGAAACCACCATGGGTACATTATAACTATGGTTAATTAGTAAAAAAAAATATTTATAGTTCTATAATTTTCATTTATATGTATTTCATCTTAAATTTTACAACAACACGTCATTTTTAATTATTCGTTAGCAATATCTTCCGATGCACGAAATAAACTTCACACGTTCGGGTAATTCTAATGACACTACTGGCATCACAGGATAGTGCTGTCACATTTGACAATCCGTCATTTTGTCCCTGACCGTCATCCTTGTCTAACGCGTGTTAATTGTTATTTCCTTCTCGCTTACATTCAGCAATCGCAGCGTTTTCCAAACTGTTCACGTCGTAAGCTTGGTAATTAATGTTTGTTACGAAAATGGTTGGCTGTTCTATTAGGAACTGTAAGAGTAGGAGTGAAATGGGCATAATAAGATTTTATAAGAAAAAAAGAATCCGTAGCCAATGAATGGCTTCGCTATTGTGGGCTGAAAACATGTAAAAATGGTATGTATACATACTTATCGACAATAATTACTATTAATAATAAAATTTTAAGTTCTATGTTTGCTTGTTGACTAAAATACATTGCCGGCTATGTCGCTTCAAGATTTATGGGAAAGTACCCACATCTTGGGAACCTAACTCGGAACCTGACTTAGAACCTGGAAGTGGTTCCTGTGAGTGGATTAACTTTATAATTTAAAAAATAAATTGATTTATCCATGTGAAGAGCTCATAATGGAAAATGAGTTCGAGAAATACCATGGCCGGACACTATGCAAAGATAAATATGCTGGTGCGTTGTGTGTAACAAATCTGCGTTAGTGCTAAGGTTCGTCATTATTTTTGTAGGGTTTGATGAGATAAAACTACCTAAGTAAAGTTGGATGAAAATCGTAAAATTTATCTTTAAAAGCCTAGCTGATATAATAATAATAATAAATAAATATTAAGGGACAATCTTACACAAATCGACCTAGTACCAAACTAAGCAAAGCTTGTACTATGGGTACTAGACGACGCACGATAGACATAATATATAAATACATATATAGATAACATCCATGACCCAAGCACAAATATTCGAGTTCATCACACAAATACTTGGCCTGGCCGGGATTCGAACCCAGGACCGCCGGCTCAGTAGGCAAGTGCTTTAAAAAGTGAGCCAACCGCGTCGGCATATTGTACACAAGCACGTCAAAAACAATACCCTCAAATAGAAATGCTTATTAGAAAATACTTTGCTTTGCTTAGTCACAACGAGGACATAGTTACATAAGACTAAAAGAATTAAATAAAAAAAATCGTTAGTATTCAACTCCAGAAGAAATTAAAACGAAAATAGCTTAAAGTGTCGAATACCGTTTATTGATTAGATGTGGATTCGTTTTTCAAAAGTTTCTCTTGTATAGATAAATAAAATTTTGATTTAATATATTAGATTTGTTTTATTGTACTACCTATGTTTCTACATGAATAACTTAAAATTAATGCCGTTTAAATATTTTTCACCGTTGGTTAAAATTCTCCCACATTTTAAAGTTTGAGAATCTGTGAACAGCATGATGACGTAGGCTTGTGTCAGTCACGTGCTTCGCGAGTCTCGGAATGGAATACCTGGCGGAGTATATTATTATACCATGCAATAAGGCCTAGTTTCCCCTCTGGGTTGGAAGGTCAGATGGCAGTCGCTTGCGTAACTAGTGCCTACGCCACATCTTGGGATTTAGGTAGCCGACCCCGATTGAGAATTCATTCTCAAAAAATGGGACAAAGGCTAGGACGATGATGATGATTAGAATGTGTGACAGCCGCGAAAACCGAAGAAATTATTACAGATAGTTAGATTTAATGTTTTCCCTAAAAGTTTCGACACGATCCCTTCGAACCAGCATGCACGTTGGCTGGGATAAAAATAGATACATTGAGTTATTTCTCTGGCCACTCTGCTGTCGGATTAATTATACCTATTCTGCGAGAATTGAATCTGTTTTTGTGCTTGCGAAACCTGACAATATCTTTTGTATTTTATATGCTCACTTAAAAATGTATTATTTTCGATCGACTTAAAAAAAGTAGCTGCCAAACGGATGGCCCGATTTGAATGCGTTTTTTTTATCGAAAGCCTTGCCTGTAGATGGTTCTTAGCTAAGTTTGGTTGAGTCGGGGGATATTAAAAAATTTAATTTGGGTTATTAGTCTAAAATTAACAATTTAGTCCATTCGAAAGGAACCCTAGCTAGAGTACAAAACTATACTTAACATAACACTTTATTTTCCACTTTGAAAACAATCTGCTTCATTAAAAAGCGAAGCATTATTCCAGTTAACATATAAAATGTTTTTCCTCCAATAAAATAACACCGCTAATTGAAAGGTTTTTAATAACTTTCTAAGGATTAGCTATTTCCTACCCATACCGCACTTGTGACTTCGCATCTATTAGTTTCCAATTCTAATTACGAATTGAGAGAGGCTTTCCGGGCTGTTTGGAGCCGGCCTTATATCGCCTGGTGATAACCAAAACTCACTAAAATTTCTGTCACTGCTCTTCAAAACCTCTTATCTTGTAGATTGATACTGAGATACGAGCTTTATTCGAAGTAGGAATTGTTACTTGCTTTTAGCTTCTGCGAGGGATGAGTGACGTTAACTCAATTTTGTTTCCAGTGGACTTTGGCGAAAAGCACGACGGGCATGTTCATGTCAACAGACACGACGTTTCATAGATAACTACTACGACTGAACTGTACATTTGATTGATTCTCTTTAAAACGGTATTTATTTTGACTATAGTGAAAATGTATTATGTCACACATTCAAAAATACGCGCAACAACACAACTACTACTAACTTTTGGGCATTTTACTATTTTTAATTGGAACTAAAGGCAAGATGTGTTTGGAGTACTGATTTTTATGACGTCATACCTAAGCCGGTATCTTCATACAAACGAATCGTTTTTGGAATTTCATAAAGAGTAGCTGATTTGAACTATCATCAAATACCGTATTACATATATGAAAATATTACTCACGGTACTTAGATGTTTGTTAATCTATGACGCGTAAACTTTCGAACGGGTTAAGATGACAAGGCCTACGTGCGGCCATTGAATATGTAGCTTATTACTGTATCATTATTATTAAACGCATTTTTTTCGAAATTTTCAGGATTGTATAGCGAATATAATTAAACATAGACATGTTATGAATGATTTCGCAAAACAGTGTACGGCAGGGCGAGTAAACTTTTAATTATCAGTTTTGTGACGACATATAATATCCTACTTGTCCAGTAATCGCTAGTGATATGATCATAAATGGCTAGTTATGGTACATATTTTTATGACAAACCCCACGTTGTTAATGTAATTAAGCATTAATACATTTTATATTGAAGCAACCGTGTACCTATTTACCTGAACGTCCGCCGTGACGCCCAGGTAATCATATTTACACGGCGACGTGTGCCAACTACCGGCTCGAACCCAATTATGCAATTATGTTACCAACTTATCGCATAATAATACTACTACCTTCGAAAACATTCCACGATGCCAGGACGGCCTCACTTCGTGTCAAGCTGGACTATTATAGTTCACGCATTAGCCTGCACTAAGGTCTATAGCTCTTTGATCTTTGTTGGGGCGTAATCGACGCGCGATCATAGTCACTACATGTCGGACGATCGCATTGCCCCGCCCCACGACCAATTGGGTAGCATTTTCCACAAACGAACAATAAAATACAGAGAAAGAGAGAAAAAACCTTCTGAAGTGTAACTTTGTCACGACGTGGAACATTGTGTGCGTAATGAAACTTACATGAAAATCTTTAATGTAAACATATCAAATATTCATGCGAACTTACATTCTCAATTTAACTGAATGACGAAACGCGGATTCACCGCCATCACCACAGCGGCGTCTATTTAAAGATTACTGAATATTTTATGTCTAGTTACCCGTCTAATTTAGATACGTGAGACAAAAGCGCTGAGATTTGAACTACTCCCATTTAACTTCTAAATTTAACCTCGTTATGAGTATATTTTTAACCGTCACAATAAAGAGTGTTCTTACCTTTTTTTATTTAAACGTGTCTATGTATCTCTAAGTTTATCTGTGGCACTGTAGTAGTAAACCAGATTTTGATTTATTTAGTTTTTGTGTGTATCAAAGTTTAATTTACGTAGTTTACCTTTGTAAATACCTATACCTATACATACATAGCTATGTTCGGTAAACTAAACTGGCAGCTCCAAGGATTTTCAAACAATTATTGTGATTTAAATTAATACAATATCGACGCTGGAATGACTAATTGACTAACGAGCCATTTTTGGGCAAATGGAGTTATATACGAGTACACCGTTGAAATCAGCGAATTTTTCTGCGTCTAATGAGCCGGGTTTGAGCTCGATCGGAGGTCTTTTTTGGCTTGTTAGCAATTCAGAAAAAGTAGATTTACTAAAAAACTTTTGCCTAAAGAGCCAGCATTTTGTCGAGATTTAAAAAAATGCCTGTTAGTTAAAACGTAAAATATTTTTTTGCCTTTAGCGGTTTTTCTTTTCGGAAATTTCATTCCCGTTGGCTAAATAACCATTTTGCTGGGGTCAAAAAAATGCTTTTGGTAAAGGTTAGAACTTTTTCAAAAATCGTGATACATGGGTAATTGCACGTTAGCTGTTTATCCCAACTGGTGAAGCACAAGTTTATGGTATTTACGCTAATAGTCTAGAAAATTATAATGTTACATCCGAAGTTTAACCGTTTCATTCTGGGCTCCATAAAAACAAAATACTGCGGGTAAGCGTAAAAATTTTCAAGAACTTAGGAGAGGTCCGGCTCGTTAGTCGTCGGTCAAAGCTACTCGAGGAAGGATGTGTCGACTTTCGTGCCAAATTTTGCTGATCGAGAGTCCATTTCACTTTTCGTGAATATCGGGTTAGTTTTAAATAGTGTTATTTACATTATACTGTTTTGACTGCGTGAATTAACGAAGACACACTTAAGTTTAAATAAATGTTTATTATGATATTTATTCACAAAATAGGTAAATAATTGGCAAGCCACCTTTTTGTAAATATTATTTGTAACAAACGAACCGTGCACAAACTGAGTAGGCAGTATTGAGTTTTATTAACGCGTCCGATGGTCGTTATTTTTGCGCGTGCATGTTGCGGGGGTGTAAGTCCCTACCGTCTTACTTGTGCAAATGTAGGGATGTAATTAATAATGTTTTGCCACTTATTCACACATTTCACATTTCTTTGGACAGGTTTTTCATACAACAATTGTACAAATGGTATATTAAATATACAATATTATTTTACTTTTTATATATTTATACCAAAGTAAAATATACAAAATAAATGACAAATATACTTTATATTGACCTAGGGTGCCACTAGCAGCGGGGCAAAGCCCAAGTGGTTCTCGTCATGCGGGATGGTGATGTCGACGAGTACTGTCTGGTGCTTGGATCGATCTACCAACACGATATCAGATCAGGCTTGTTGGCTACAATATAGTCCTGTCTGTGGTGATAGATCGATCCCACTAGAGCGTGGCACGACCTGTCTCGAGAACTGGCATCGGTGCAAACTTGTAGTATGTCCTTCAGGATATATCTCCGGTAGTTGTTCATCATCATTACTTCGTCCGCAATTGCACAGACAAAACCTTCGGTTTCCCCGTAGAAATCAGCCGAACCAAAGCGTAGCCAGTTCATTGACGCGAGCGGATCTATATCGGGCCCCAGGCCTTGTAGAACCATCCGTGTAGCTCCCTGCTCTTCCATACATACCTGCGGTCATCGATGTGAAGCACCTTTGGTCTGCGCCAGTTTTCGTTTGTCAAGGAGAGAGCGGTGAGGCGTTTGTCAACTGCTACTACATCGCGATAAATTGCACACTCGTTGTTTAGGAAATACTTCCTAAGACTGTACACCTGGCAGTTATCCTTGGCGTTTAAAAAGCCACGGCATCCACACTTACGTAAGATGTACAGTCTCATCAACTGGTGAGCGTGGCTGCCCCATGCGATGTGTAGTGAGCATCTGACGGACCCTCGGATTCAGAGCGTCTCATTCGGTCTGAGTCCACCTTAGTACGCCAAAGGAGTGAGTGAGGAGGGGTATCGCCTGATCGCCACCGGACAAAATACTGTTTAATACTTTTGTCAAGCGACCAAAAAAACGGTCCTTTAACGCCTGCCTAATGTTTCCGCCCGCAATACCCAATGACTGTGTCATACCAAGGTACTTGTAGGTTCCAGCTTCGGAGATAGGTCTGTTCCGTTCCGTTCCGATGGTGCTGTTCCGTTCCGTTTGAGGGCGCAACTGAAGGTTTCAGTTACTTCCAGTAGTTCCACCATATTATGGTGTTTTGGTGCATATAGTTACAGCTTGAGGTCGTTCATTTACAGCAGATGAGAAATGACATCACCCCCTCTTAAAAGCCGGGAATTCCCGGCTTCTAAGAGGGGGTTAACCTAGTCCTGAATCCTTGAGCAGAGTGATGAGCTGAATCAGGGCTAGACAGAACCACTGAGGACTTAATTTGTCAACTTGGAAAATACCTCTCTCAATCCTTATCAAATCCTGCAGACCAGGAATACTGTTCTTATCTGTTGGCTAGGGCGATCAAGTACATATGGTATCAGCTTCTCCCTCTAGACCGCATTCAACGGAGAGTGACTCGTACCTATCGACGGCTACCAGTGAATTTCAGATCGCCTTGACTCCTTGGCGCTGCGTAGAGATGTAGCCTCTCTCTGCATCTTTTATCACTTACATAATTATATAACTCTCACCACTTAGATAGTTAGCAGTCCACAACTGTGCGTTTTACTAGAAATTTCTTGACTCGCACGACTGCATTATGAAATGAAATGTCGCTTGCGGTATTTCCGGGCGATATGACCTTCAAGAAAAGAGCGTACTCCCACTTGAAAGTGCTGGAAGCGCACTTGTAACTCCTCTGGTGTTGCAGGTGGGCGATGGGCGATGGACGACCGTTATAGCTTTCCATCAGGCGCTCCGTTTGCATGTTTGCTCCCTATGACATAAAAAAGGAGGGCCATCCCCGCCACCTGATGGACTTATTATTATTTTTTAGTGTCAAGATAATTTATTGGCAATGTCTGGACATAGCAAAAAAATGCCTGTCTTTCGTACTAACCGAAATAAAATTATCAAGATCATGCTTAATACTTTGATTGGAGATGAAAAGAAGGCTTGTGCACGAAAATTTCAATGTGCACCTCAGAAGAACATAAAACTGGTGCAGCCAAGTTTTTTTTTAATTGGCTCCATTTCTCTATGCTCCATATTATTCTGTTACATAATTATAGCCATTCTGGTTAAGTAATGTTATTATAAGATTTTCTTATAACATAAACTTTGTCAGGAACGGCCCGACATATATTTCGAACTAGCAAGGAGATATCCATTCGTGATCATAGTAAATTATTTTTTTATATGAGTTTAAGCCCTTTAAAATAATCCTACCCGTCTATATTGAAGCCATGTTCTATTATTAAGCGAATTTTAATCTTAAATGGAAGATTTGCAGAAATTAAACTCAATTCAAGACTCCATATCGGAAATTTAACAATCAATTCTAGTTTGCATTATGGCACAAAAATTAAAGAAAGGATTTACTTTAGTGCAAGTGTTTCTTAAGACATTATACATGACTTGCTTAATGGAGCAAATGTTCAGTAATGCCTTTCATTCGGTTACAGTTTTGTAATACTAGCCTAGTTATGCATTTTTATGGTTTAATGTTTGAAGTTAACACTCACTTTAGTTAACTACCCGTACTGAAAGCAATGCTAAAAATGGCAGTTAAGCCTTTTTCCCGCTTCGCAATTAGAGGCCGATTGGCTAACGTGCAATTTATTTCTAAAATACACGTTATTTCGAAAAATAGCAATCATAGTTAAATTTTCATCGCAATTATCTTCTACTCGTCAATACATCATTTTATCGTATAACAAAAAGAAAAAAGTTATGATTTTTTTTCCGAAAAAAATACTTTGTTTTTGTTCTACTGTAAAGTTTCATAAATGCACGTTAGTCAATTAGTCGTTCCAGCGTCGATATAGTTATTCACTTAAGTTTAAAATATATTTAAAAAGAATAATAAGTAAATCAGTGACCGATAAAAATACATGAAAAGGCCCTAATACAAATCGACAGTTACCCTTTTAGTATCCCAAAAATCACAATAGACTATCATTGCTTAAATCATACCTGTGTCATACCTAAACACAAACGTACGTTTTTAGATGTAACTATTGTTGTGCGTAGGTATATCAGAAAGCTGAACAATGGAAAGAGCCTTACCCGGATTACTGAAAGATCGAATTAGGAACCAACGCAAACAACATCACAGAACCCTTAACCCTTCAGGGTTACTCCGATGTTCGAAATTCGTCGTCGTATAGTGCCGTCCCTCTTGATCTCCTGTCAAACTATATTTAAGTGAGTGGGATGGCACTATACGACGGTCGAATTTCGAACATCGGAGTAGCCCTTCTGTTGAGGTAGTGCTTTTGCGGAGGGCCTAAATTCAGCTGGGACAACAGATTGACATGAGATTTTTGTAAAAAATATAACTACTTACCTGCCTACATACCTAGATCTGAAACGAACCATGTTACGGATATGCCACGACTTCGGCGGCAAGCGACTGCAGCGAAGCGGCAACCATAGGTGGAACCAGAAGGTCCAAGCGATGTGTGTCGCTCTATCGTATGGCTGCCCCTTGCCGCTACCGCTTGCCATCAAAGTTGTGGCCGTATCATTAGGCCTGAAGATGTGAGACAGTGGGTTCTACAGTTAATACTTTAAAGATACCAAAACTCTCAACCCATCAAGTTTAATATATATATAGGTAAAAACCTTATCGAATACCCTTCTTGAATATAGTAGGTACGTATTTGTCTATATTTATGAGAAAAAGGAAAATAAACTCTGTCTGTTCGCACACATTCCCCACACTTGCAAAAAGGATTACTCCTGGGAAAAAATATTTTGGAAAAGTCAGAACAGAACAACAGAAATTTCTCGTTGGTTGCCCACGTACGAACATAATTTATTTTGAACATTATGTAACCTTTGACGCGGAACCGCAGAACCGTACTTGTTTTACAAAAAGCTTTGTTTAACAATGGATAACGTCACTTTGGATAACAAGTCACGAGCGTCCCTTGTGTGTTCCTCGTTACACGTAACCCTTCACAAATGGTCGCCAAATTTAACCGAAAGAAACTCGCCAAGGGCGAGTCGTACATCAGCCATAGACTAGAGATGTGCGCTCGAGAACGTTGCCCGATTTGTATGGGAAATGTCTTGAGAACGTTATTTTTCCATATAAATCTCGAGAACAGCACATCCCTACCTTAGACTGGTGGCTTTGAGCTGTAGATAGTGTAGACCTCGCGAGGTGTGAGGTTATTGAGTAAGATTTTGACATTTTGAACCCCAATCTCCGCCATTTTGACAAATTACGTAAAAGTGAGTTGAAAAAAAAAACTATAAATATTTAACGAACCTACTTGCTCACATTTCATGAGAATCGGTTGAGGAATGTGGACATACTAAAGATATTTTGGCGAAGCTGAAACAGAAATGCGTCGGTCGCTCGGTCACGCTCGGTCAACTATATCAGTATGGGCGGTCCATTTCTTTTAATGATTTCAATATTGGTTTCATACTAGAAGTTGATCGTCAATTGTGAACATACTCGCAAAGTAACATTTTGTATGTGCCATCTTGTATATCATACTCGTACATTGGATGCAGAAATAGGGTAGAGAAACCAAGGATTAGGAAAGGATTTTAAGAATGTCCGCCGATTGCATACCTGTTTATAATTAAAATTAGTATATAGCCTATGATATGTCTAGTAAAGATCGATCACAGGAATTTGGATAAGAGCAATTGACCAACTTTGGACACCCTTATGGGAGGTTTATGTTGTTGAGTAGTGAAAATCTCTAGGCTGGTGTGAAGATATCACCGACTGAAATAAGTCTCTGTCAAAAAAACGTATTTGTCACCAACTTTTATAAAGCCGACTGTACTTTTCTTTGAATATCCATCAATTGCTCACTGAAACGATTCTAAAGACCCCAAACTTGGTAGTAATAAATAATCTATGTTAGGGGGGGTGGAATCTTGCAACTCAATTTTGAAGCAGATATCTTCAACCGATTGAGCTGAAATTTTGCATACCTACTTAACTTTGATGACAATACTATGGGGCTGGTCTGATGATGAAGCTGGAAGGTGGCCCTAGAAACTTTGTAATAAATAAAGCAATCCTACCGAGTTCGGGGTCTTTAGAATTGTCTCAGAAAAGAACAATTGGCTATATTATGTCCCTGATAAACATTTGTCACAAAAATGAAATTTTTGACAGAAACTTATTCACACATAAGTAGTAAAAGCTTCCTCCTACAATATAATTTCGATGATGATTTTAATAAATAATTTTTGGTACAAATCTAATTATAAAATTCTAGATTTTTATTGGAAATCATTTATCTATGGAAAGGGGTCATGATTTCAGGAACAATCTTAATAGCGTGATGCAGGGACATTTGTTTTTTATGGGCGCGCGGCGCCGTGCCAACCTGGCTCCATCTGTTTTCATAATTTCCTTTGTCCTCGCGTCACGCTGAAACGGCTGGACAAATTTTAACCAATTTCGCTACAGGGATAGCTGGACATCCAAAGATGGTTACACGATACTTTTAACCCGACTACGGTATAAATAAAAGTACGTGTACGAAGTTGCGGGCACCGTCTAGTATTATTATAAATTATTAAATTTATTACTTTTGAATTTTACAAAAAAATTTGAAGAATTAGGTATTAGAATTTGTACTAGAGCGACGATAAATTGGCGGACCAACTAAATCACGAAACGCACTACCTGGTAAATTTTATTAGTCCCGGTTTATCCAAGATTTCAGGAAAGATACCCTTAACGCAATTACATCGGCCCTCATTATTTACCCTCCTCTAAAAAACAGGCTCCGTCGGATTTTCTGTTCTTCAATAAGGTATTTCCACTGTACAGTCCAGTAAATTGAAAGATGTAAATTTTTCGCTCTTCTCACAATGACAATAAGAGTCAAAAAGGTACGCCTTTCAGCCCTTACTGTATATACTCAAGAAAAAATATTTAATGTTATCACTGAACAAGATATTCCGTAATAAATATGGAAAACTGAGATCAGCATTTCGCTGTGTTATTAAGTTATTAGAATTGCTTAATTTATTAAAATCACGAAAGTAATTTCAATCGGGGTCAACGCGCCACATGGGATAAATGCACTTACCATAAAAATAGTCTCCCCAGTGCCTTAAGACGAAAGTCTTCGAACAGTGCGTGTCGCCAGTGATGACTTACGGAACTGAGACATGGTCGTTCAAAATGGGACTCATAAGGCGGCTAAGAGTCACGTGCAATGGAAAGGGCTATGCTCGGTTTTTTTTGCGCGATAAAATCAGAAATGAGGATATCCACAGGATTGCACGGTTGAAGTGGCCATGGGCAAGCCTTGTAGCCCGGAGAATGGACGGCCGTTGGGGCAGCAAAGTCTTGGAGTAGCGACCACGTATATAAAAGCGCAGCGTGTGTCGGCCCCCGACTGGATGGACGGATGACGTCGTGAGGGTAGCGGAGAGTCGATGGATGCGGTCTGCACGGGATCGCACTTTGTGACGAGTGGGTGAGGCCTATTTTTAGCAGTGGACGTCTGTCGCTGATTGATATAGATAGAGCATAAAAATATCGAAAAGTACAGATGTTATCCTACTAAAGCCGTCTTAACCACGCAACTAAGTTGTATTGTAACATAGTTGTAGACTTCTACTACTACTATGTTACAATGTGGTAGTATTCTATAACATCTATATTTTTATAACTTTTCGATATTTTTATGATAGGTGCGCTTACTCCAATTGACGCGCTTATTTATTTCGTTTTTATTAGGTATGGAGTAGCCCTTGTTTTGCAAATTATGTTCAAATAACTAGCAAGTGACAATCCACCTCACTATTAAAACTATAAGCCAAAAGGTCGTTTGACGTTTGTCACTTTTGCTCATTTAAAATAATATGTTCTTAATTTCGGATAAATTATACATACAGATAGCGGAGTCTTAGTAATTAATACTGTCTTAGGACTGTTTTGTTACCAACTTTTGGGTACCTACAGAACTATGAAAAACGGACAAATGCTAGTCGGACTCGCTCACCGAGGGTTCCGTACAAATTTGTAGGTACATATTATAAATAGTTAACTTAGAAGTTTTATTTTTTCAGCTTCAAGGGACTGTATACCTGAGTATATGGTTTCGAGATTCGGACTCGCTCACCGAGTGTTCCGTACAAGTTTGTAAGTAATTAGTTAACTTAGAAGTTTGATTTTTTCACAGCATCAAAGGACTGTATACCTGAGTATTATGGTTTTAATGTTAACTCGATACCTTTACGCGCTTCCGAGATAAAGGGTCTGATAGACAGACGGGCGGACAAGAAAGTGATCTTATAAGGGTTCCGTTTTTACCTTTTGCGGTACGAAACCGTAAAAACGGCACTTCCCAATTTATTCGATCTATCTTTTAGCTTGCACAAAACGCAATATTTCTTCCACCCTTGGGAAATGTTTAAAACGGTCTGAAGTCAATTCTGAGAGGCCATTACTTACCCCAAACAATTACCGCCAGAATTGGCTTGCGAACGTTTGAACGCGTTTTAACCAAAGACTAATGTTCTTGTTACAGGAAGTGTGAGTCATGAAGAAACTGCCTGTTAGGTTTTTAGCATTCCGTGCCTACAGATGTATATAGGTACCTTTGCGTCTGTTGCAGAAGATTTCTGGTATAATGTTCTGGACACACCGTTTTTGGTGATTACTTAAACCGGTTCGAGATCGACACGTTCTCCCGCAAGCCTTACAAGAGAAGTTTGTGACAGTTGGTACTGAGTCGCCTTGACAACGACCAAAAGATAGGTACTGAAGAAATTCTATTTGTCCTTCTTTTAATCCCATCTTTAAAGGTCTGTTTACATTAGGCAGGCGCTCAATTTTAAGGATTGGAAAACAAACTCAACGAATATAGTTATTTTTTGTTACTAGTATATACTAAGTTATATATTATATATAGATAGTTAGCTAACACATATATTTCAAACATTACAACATTTTGAACCTGCTCACCTAAAACACGTTCATCTATAAGTGCATTACAAATCACAATCTTTACAACTTTTTGTTGGATATTCTATGTCCCACCTTATTTGGCATGCATATGGCCCCCTTTATCATTTATTTTGACTCTGGCAACCCATGTACTGTCACGCTGTTCCTCTTCCAAAACCATTAGGTGATTGTTAACAATGTCGTAAATTATATTATAAGTACCTAATCAATAAGTTATCATAAGTGTATATAGTCGACGATCTTTATTCACATGCTATTCTACAGAAATACACCGTTGGATTAAAAGAACGTAGTGTTTAAGTTCACTGTCAAGCCTCTTCCTTCTACTACGAAAATCCTAGCTTCGCTACCACTTTTCCCATATAAAGTGCCCACAAAGTACATCAGTTATATTTTGGCATGCATACTATCTGATCGGCTCCTCTAAAAATACGTTCAGATCTTTTCCCAAACGGCCCTTAACGAGCCTCACTAACGACACTAGCATTTAACGGGGCCTATTATCTAACCCTTCGGTTCTTGCGCCCATCGGTTTAATAGCACACCATCAACTTGTCACGAGGGTTTTTCAAAATTGTTGTGCAGGGTGAAAGCTAAGTCGTAAACGTAAATTTCTGTTTCTATCGCTGTATTTCAAGGCAATTTTACTGCATCAAATCTAGAAGTAAACAATCAAACTTTATTGATAATTAATTTTAAATAGCAAAAACACCACCTTATGGTCACCCTATTCAACAAGAATTGGTCTCTACGGTCTATGACAGTTTGACGTAGCAATTAGGGTGACCATGGGACTCAGACTCAAATTTAAAACTTTATTTTTATTTAACACATATTTCTGTTTACGACATAGGATTCACCCTGTAGTTATAACTAAAGAGGTGTTTTTGAATTCGCGATTTTTTTTGGAAATGGCTGTAATAGGGTTTAACCTTTTGAGTATCATTATCTTACTAGCACAAACATTGCGAATGACGTTTTCAGTTTAAGTCTTTTTACTGGATTGGTGACGTCATTATCAAGGGTGAAAATGGCGGACAGCGTTTTAAGCATTTCAAAATACCGTAATAAAATCATATTTTCAATTTAATTTAAAAAAATATATTTATGTTTCCTATGTCAAATACTGTACGAAATAAACATTAGTTTAATACAATTTAACATGATTCAACTAGCCTACTAGAAGTAGGTTAACTTACAAGATTTGATTAAATTGTTAATTAGTTACAAGTGAAACTGAAGCGTCTTAAGTAAGAAAATTCAACGTCGAGATATTTTTCTACACGTGACGTGGTCCTAATGTGTATTCGGGTTTTTCCTCTCCGACATTTTTATAATTGGGTTATTGAAAGAAAACAAAACGCTTTTATCCCTCGGGCGCCCTGTTGAAAGGATTTCTGACAAATCCGTCGCCGCTGGGTCCCTTCTCTCCGAAGATAAACACAAATATGACGTTCTTCATGAAATAAATTAATATCAAATAAATGGGATCTTCTGTCACAATTCATCATACCTAATAAAATAGCAAAGCATTGTTGAAATGTTTTACTTAAATAATATTTTTATTATGTATTTTTAGGTCGCAAATTTTTATTCAAGCACGTATGTGAGCGACGTTCTATAATTTTACCGTGAAGAACATACGTGCTTTTACCTTAGGACATTTCTGAATTAAAGTTCGGCAGTACAGTAAATACAATTTGGATTGGCGGAAAAGTAAACTTCTCAATTGTGTATGAGAAATGTTCTTGTGAACGTTCTCGCTCACTCGTAGACGACTACCGTAGGAAGCTTAGTGTCTATTCACTATTGTCTGGAAGAGATTAAAGTTATATATAATATACCGTCTTAATAAGGTTATAGTTATTTGAATTAAAAAACTGGGCAAGTGCGAGTCCGACTCGCGCATGAAGGGTTCCGTACCATAATCTATAACAAGTTTGTTGTATGGGAGCTATCACCGTTCTTGAGATAAAGCCTGGTGATGAAATTTTCACAGATGATGTATTTCTATTGCCGCTATAACAACAAATACTAAAAATAAAATAAAATAAATATTTAAGGGGCTCCCATACAACAAACTTGTTATAGATTATGGTACGGAACCCTTCATGCGCGAGTCGGACTCGCACTAGCCCAATTTTTAGGATTCCGTAGTCAACTAGGAACCCTTATAGTTTCGCCATGTCCGTCTGTCCGTCTGTCTGTCTGTCTGTCTGCCCGTCCGCGGCTTAGCTCCGTGATCATTAGTACTAGAAAGCTGAAATTTGGCATGAGTATGTGTATAGGTATGTATCACGCCGACAAAACGGTAAAATAAAAACTAAAAAAAAAGGTTTTTTTCGGGTACCTCTCGAACACCTGAAGTGGGGGTGATTTTTTTTTCATTTCAACACTAGTGTGTGGGGTGTCGTTGAATAGATCTTTTGAAAATAATAGGGGTCTCCAAACATTATTTTTGATAAATTCAGCAGTTTTGTAAATATTCGCTCCGAAAATAAAAAAAATTGCGTCCCCCCCTCTAACTTTTCAACCACGAGTCAAAAAATTATGGAAAAATTTAAACATGAGGCCTTATAAGTAGTTTTAATGAAAACTATATTGAACAAAATCGGTCGAGCCGTTTTTGAGTTATCGCAGAATTTCATAATTTTCTTTTAAGGACGTAAGTTGACTTCCAGAAGGTAATAACTAATTACAGTTACTTTGGCGTTTACGACCTTTTTATAGAGCTTGAAATCTTTCTCGTAACTTAAGTCTATTGTGAAGGATGAGTGACTACGGAACCCTACACTGAGCGTGGCCCGACATGCTCTTGGCCGGTTTTTTAAACTTACGGTCACGTACAACATTGGCATTCTAAAACAGTATGTACCGATAACTCCCGTGATAACACATGAAACAAATCACCACCTGAAACAGATCCAGAACTCATCCAGTAACGCGGACAGCCTGAGATATTCCGCGTCATTCCGCAAAATGACAATCCATTACCGTGAACCGAGCCTACCGCAAATCTAAATTGATGACGACTCCATTTCTTGGCCCGGATTTCTAGAACTTATGGTTTTTACAGTATAAACTACGGCGTTTCGATGTAAAATGTAAAATTCAGAAGTCCAATTGTTTTCTCTACCACCACTCTCTATTATAATTTCACTTATGGCAAGGTTAATTCACAAAAGGGTCACAGTTTAAAAAAGTACGCGTTTAGTATGTTTGAATTCCACCCTTATGTTGTTGATATAGGTATCACCAACTTGGACCAAAGTGGCTTTGATTCTTATTAAGACAGGTAATTTGAACTCATTCAGTCTTCTTCCCGAAAAATACCCCCTACCGAAATATCAACAAGTAGAGATGTAGCTAAAGGTAAGTACAATTAGTTATAGTATATATAGTACACGTATATACTTTTAGACATTTTGGATATGGTAGGTACACTTGTCCTGCTGGCGCACCTGTACGACTGACCTTATGTAGGCGTGTAGTCATTTTTTTGAGGATGTCAATCGATTATATTTTTTATTGGGATCAAATGTCTATATGGGACTAACTACACTTAGACTGCTCTAAAAGTCAGAAACGACCGCCAAAGTTCAACATTTCTACGGAGCGCTAAAAACGCTCCATACAAATGGTCATCTACATGAGACGTCATTTGAGGGTTGGGTACCACATATTTTGACAATAAGTTTGAGACAATAAGTAAATTGCCATATACACCGTGAAAAAGTGCGTTTAAGTTCATGGTTGTCGTAGGTACAATTATTGTTTTGTTAAATTATGAGAATACTGAAAACAACTTCAAAATTTCATTTGGTTTTTTTTCGAAATTTGCGTTTTTTCTTTGTTTCTAATTGAGCAAATTTTATTCATATAACTACAGTATGTCGTATATTTCATCATCAGTCTACCCTATTGATTATCACTGAAGCAGCAGAAGGCGATGGGTACCTTTGGCCTAGTAATCAACACTGAAACATTTTTCCAGTTGACTTAATCAACGCCTTTGTTAGATGTCTGGAAACTTTTAATTGTCCCTGATATTCTCAGAAACAAGTAAATTGTCCCGGCTCTCTACTAAATACAAATTTCAATTTGAACAATCCTGACAATAAGCGTCAGATGAATACAAAGAGCCAGCTAAATGAGAATCCCTGTGATTTTGTATCCTTATTTAGATGTAATTCTGCTTCGCAGGAATTTCTGCCGGTGCTTTGCCTATTTTACTCACTGAAACTTTTTGTCTCATTCTCAAACCGTGCTTCGTGTACTTTTGTGACAGATTCAAATTAATACGTATCTGTAACTTGGCATTAAATTTAAACAAGCCATCGTTCGCTCGGCAAAGTCATTGTTGTGTTGGTAAGAAGAAGTTATTACCAACAATGACTTTGCCGAGGGGGCAATACAATATCTTAATGACATGACGCTACAAAACATATTAGCTTATTCTTAGTTAACCTTATCTTATCATTGTATCATTTGTCATATTGGTGGCTTGGCCTTTAAGTATATACCTATATATATGTATATATGTTGGAGCGGTGTCATACTCCATACTGCAGAGCTACAATGATTCTTTGAGAATACTATTGAAAGCTACATATGAACTGGTGACGGCACGGCAGTGAGGTGGTGATGAGGAGTGTGAATGAATAAACGTTTATGATAACTTCTTGGTGTTGTATTTCTCGTAAAAGTTCACAAAGGAATGAGCAGAGACGTCACTGCACCTGGTATTTAAAGACTATCAAAGTACCATTAAATGGAGGGGAGAAACAAGTAAGTGGTAGTCGTCAAGTAACCAGGTGTTAGTAACATTTTTAGTCAATTGATACACTGTGCAAATAATTTAACAATACTAATGTTGAATCTACTATTTCTTAAATTGCTATTATTAATTACAATATAACTCATGCACTTCACATGGACTAATAACTTATAACTAAATTATCAAGATACCTACTCAATGATCTATTCAAATGTGCTTCTGAGGTAAAGAAAATCCAATTAATATCATTATTTGTTTTCTAAGATACATTTAAATGCGAAATAATCTCAAAGGCGCTATCATATATATATATATATTTTCTTTCAATATAAACGTGACAGACATTTTTCGTACACCCTCGTCACACATTTTTTTATGGAGGCATAAGAAGAAATTCTTGGTAAAAAAGAACGACACCTACAAATCAGCTCAACCAACTTTTGCGCTATCAAATTAAACTCCGTAGTTAATTGCCTTTACAATTTAAACATATTTAGAACCCCTGTCATATAATGTTCGTTCCTAAATCATAGAGTTTACGTGATCTCTTTCGCGGGAAAGTTTGTCCCGAATTAATTTCGAGTTGGCAGGTACGGTCGGCCGAAGTTTGCTAAATTACCTGCGACGAAGTGAGCGAGCCGAAACCACGAACACTTCCTCGCAGTAAATAATGAATTCTAAAAAGGTGTACGTCTCATTGAACTATTAAGACACTTACGACGTTCTTCTGAGCTGTTATTCTGGGACCCAGGTACAAAACGGAGTATGTTTCATTGGATTACGAAGACACTTAAGACACTTTTCACATAATATTCAGCTTTATCGCCATTGCGTGCGATTGAGTTGTACTCGTGCGAATGTTATTCGAAGAGCTTGTATAATTAATTGGTTTTTGTGGTTATTTATTTTATTCATTGCAATTACAATTTGTGTTAAGTCTAAAAGTATGGAAGGAATCAACAAGTTTCAAGTATCTGTACGCTTACCTTGCGTTAACTTGACGGTATACTCGTTAGCGACAGCGTGAACGATTTGTATGGAGAATAGTACAGCACTCCTAGCGATTACTTTGCAGAACTACAATTCCCCACAGAAATCGTTTACGCAGTTGCTAGCGAGTGCGGTCGCTGTAAACTCATTGCAAGGGTACTGATATACTCTAGAACAGCTTGAGGACTCGTGAGTTTTCTTTCGTTTAACTAATCTCTCTTTACTATAGTTGAATAATTGATCTTGTAAGGATGGAAACCGAAATCGTTTAATAGTTTTGTACTTATATTTAAATATGTTTTAATTCATGATCATTGTATTTTATTTTTTCAATTAACCATAAACATATTATGTTTCCAGGGTAGCTAAAATTGGAATTTAGTGTCAATAACATTCCATTTCCAATCTGTTAAAACTGAAAGTGAGAGACCTGTCAACAGCAGCAGTAGTCAATGAAACAAAAAATCACTATCTTCAATATCAACCTAACAGATATTACGAGGAAAATCCCATCGAAGCCTCCGTGGCAGTTTTTTTAATAATGCCACCGGCGACATATGTGATTGTCAGCTCCCATAACTTCCAACTGAGTAATGACGCTATCACTGTAAGAAATCTTTCTTGTGTTATCTCCTGAACCCCTACCATGATTTTACATTGGCAATACTCGCAAGCGACTGCGTAAAGGACTTGTAATCCTTGTATGGAGAATTGTAGTTCTACAAATGCTGTGCTATTCTCCATACAAATCATTCGCTGTCGCTAGTGCGTACGGTCACGTTAAGTCATGGTACAGGTACTGAGCCCTCCGAACTTCCTGCTTGGGGATATCGAAAACGACAACGATGTAAAGTTAAGGAAAAAGTACATGTAGTTGATAGTGATGTTGGAATACGACAGTTTGATTGTGTTTAATGCCCAGTTAAAAACACACCTTAATAAAACTTCTTCCTTAAACTAGAACGTAGGAAATGAAGTTAAAAACTCGCTTTGGAGACTAGAAACTGGTTTACATTACCATAGGTCCTAAGTGGGGTGAAAATCTCACTTCCTGACTGGCAAGACGAAAACTTTAGACAAATCCCAGGCGGTAATTCGTAAAGCCCGAGAACGCATTTTTATGGCTCCTTCGGTTCGGGCCACACGCCTGCCATCTGGCACGTTCACGAATTCAGCGCCTCGCCTCGCATATTTCAATTTAATTTATAACAATAATATAAAGTATAAGTAAAGGCTTTAGGATCTCGAACAGCATTAAAAATATAATAGGTCAATTTAAGTTCGTCACCCGATGCACATCCTATACTTAAAACAGTGTTATCTCGAAGTGAAATTATCACAATAACCATTCCATTGTTCCGGAAAGAATCTTCAATTTCTATTTAGGGCCGAGTGCGAACGAAATTATAATGAGAAGGGCCCCCGTAGAATTTCAGATGAGGCGACATCGCGGAGATTACGCGGAGATGTGCTTATGATTGTCCTTGTTTCAAGTGGCTTTATAAATAGAAACATAAGTAAATAAATAAACAAAAAAAAAACAATAATTTAACTCGGCATCGCTATACAAGTACCGGTACAAAGAAATCAACCACCTGCCCGTCTAGCACAACTATGGTTGCGACTCATGTCTCGCGACATAGCATCACCCGTCACTCTCTCACGATAACTGTACAGAAAGGGATAGGTAGCATATTTCGAGCGAGAAAGAGTCGCGTGTCAATGTTGTGGTAGAGGTGCTGAACATATTTTTGTAGACTACAGAAATCAGTAGACAGATGATGAACTTCAGTAGATGGCAGCTGTTAGGTAAGTTAAGTCTATTAAACACTTACTTGTCCCTTCTGTTTAGGATTTTTGGAATTCATGATGAAATAAATTAATTAAATGTTTATTTTCTATTTTAAGCTACTGTAACGTTTTACTTCTCTCATTATCTCAGTAACATTACTTAAATCGAAACCACAGCGACCCAATTACTAGTCCAATTAAATAACTATGTAGTTCCTATTTGAGCTTGTGAACCACATTTGCTATCTTATTTCGAAATTAAGCCTACTATTCTCTCACCAAACATAGTTAGTGCCTTAGGCAGCTTTCTTGTGGTTTACATTCACTCGTTACGAAGTTCGTTAGAGTGAATTCCATAGTTAATATTACTCGCTGATTCGCTAAGATGAAAATTATATTCATATATGCAATTTTGTACATGTTACAACGACTTTAAGTAAATTGAGTTAACATTGTTTGCAACTAATACCCTGAACCTCGACAGAGATTCAGCATTATACCGAAAATACATCAATAGTTGCTTTTCGAGCTGCGTTGTTAGACCAACGACGTTGATCATATGGACCTGTAATCCAGTGTTTACAATTTATCAGCTTCACCATTCACACGTAGAGTTTACACTCTTGTCGCGATCACATGACAATGGGGTAGTTTGGGCTAAATTCGCGTAAAAAGAGTGGCGTCTCATTGCACAGCATAAATGACTACTGCGCAATGTGTTTACACTGCTGTTTATACGTTTTTTTATTATTATTAATAGCACATACTTAACAATGTGTTTCAATTGCGCCAAACTGTGAAACAGTTTGTTGACGTAATTCGAGTCATTGTTGGTGTCAGGCGTCGGCGTATTGACATGACATTAAAGTATTAAATGGAATGGTATTAATATATTGAATTACATTCGAAAACGGACATAAAATAGTTCGTATTCACAAAGGGTAGACTTTTTAAAGGAGACATGGTAAAATTACCTGAATATTACAATCATAGCAGCGCTAACGCTTTCCTAACTTACTATTAGGTACTACTGTAGTAGCGTTTTAGCAGTGGTTCCTTAAACAAAAAACTTTTTTATTAAACTGTGTGAATAATTAGACACTTCTCCAGATTAATTATACCTATGTTTTAAGCGCAGACACTTTAGACTATCCATTCTTCAACTGTTATCTATTGCTTCCGCCATTTCCTGTATTCGCCACGAGCCCTCAACTTTGCATCTCACTCTAACACAGTTTCGCTTATGGGTAGAAGGGATATGGAATATTGCCAGCAATATCGCAGAAATTTCACTTGCAATTATAAAGGATGGAAGAATTGCCGGCAGTTTTCGCTAGATGCGGAATAATGTGCAACTAATTTATGCTAAGTAGCTGGCTACAAATATAAATTTGTGGAAACGTCGTCTATTCGGAATCAGACTCGTCTGAACTCATTTTTGCTGAATTATTTTAATAGATCACACAAACAAATTTGAAATTTTTGTCTTATAATTTAAATCCCGCCTTAATTTCTTTTTTTATAAATACTGCGTTTCATTATTTGCACTGTCTTACAAATCTAAGTCTTAAAGATAAAATTTAATTATAGTTATACATTGTTGTATTTTCTAACTAATTTTCATATCATAAAGCTTACCTTCAATTTTAACTCCGAGGTTTTTTCTAAACGACACAAAAAAGGAAGGAATTCCGAAATATCATTGTCATTTTACACAGCACAATTATGAACTAAACGCTGCATACAAACTTCCGCACTAAACCTTGTCGCTACTTTTTTTTTTTTATATGCATCTTGAGTTACGTTTATACTGCCAATAGTACTAACCTCTTTTTATTTTACATTTGCTCTTAGTGTAAATTGCAAATGTATAGGTACTGCAATGTCGTCTCTTTCTATTTAATCTATGAAAAAGGGACGCCACTTTTTAATTTCTACAATTTGCTCTCGCACTGTACTTATAATTAAAACAATTTGTGGAATGCATCCTTTTTACATTTATATACGACCTCATCGCCTTCACATCCTTAGTTTTTTTATAGGTCGGTGACGATGTAAATCGTGTTTCGATATTTAAATATCTTGATACGTAATAGGAATTACATACTTACTTACTGGACAAATATTGATTCCAAATTTAAAATCTCGCTGTTTACTGGACACTTCTAAAAAGTCTTCGGTATGTTCCACTTACTGTAGTCTATCTAGCGATGGTAAGGCAACATTACATGCAATTTTTGAGAAAAGTTAATTTACTGAAGAGGAATCTTCAGTCGTTCATTCGTAATTCGAGTGATTATGTTGGTTTATTGACGGCGTATGGTGGATAATGCTAGTTTTTGTGGCATTTATTAACCGAGCGAGCAAAACGTCTCCGTTTCGGCTTGGTAAAATGTCATTCGTGATTCTGAATTCCGGATGTTCGCATGAACGGCTTTTAGTCTACATTTCTCCACCGATTTTCGTGAAATTTCGTGAGCAGATTAGATAATTATATGTATAGATTTTTTTGTCGATTTAGTTTATTGTACCTTTTATGGCGGAGATATGGGAGATGTAACAGCCGTTTCAGAAATCGCGAGATAGCTCACAGAGCCACGGTTACTTAGAAGACTCAGAACCCCCCTTTAAAACTGTGAGCGTTGATAAAAGCGAGAGTTTTGTTTTTAGGCATCGAAGAATAGGTCGTCAATCCCAGTGTTTGACAATCTGTACCAGCCTCCTTTGAGGTTAGTTTAGTCAATGTTTAATAAGTGATTAGGAGTTGAAGCAAGTTTGTACTTCAGCGGTTAAGGTTGGGCCCGAATTGTGTTGAACTTTGCTAATTCAATCAGTTGATCGCACAAGTTAGGAGTACCTATCTATGACAAAGATGAACGAAAACGATGGACGCTCATTAGAAGTAAAATCTTGCGATAAAGCATTACAACACATTTTGCAGGAATTGTTTACCTAAACTCACCTTCTTTCTCTACTGCATGAAATATTATTTCATAAGCTTAAGCGTAGCGTAAAGCGCTTAGAAACGAAGGTTGAAATTTAAATATAATATAGGTACCTACCTAATACCAATATATTTCAATACCTTCTTAATTTTTTTTGTATGGTTCACTATTTTTGATGGTATATAATTTAAAATTCCCATGTCATTGAATACCTCTAACGGAAGTCGGGAAAAAAGTACCTATTTTGCATTTTTTTTTACTACGACTCATTAATTTTCCATAAAACACCTACTTACCTATGTTTATAATCTTATGAGTCATAAGTTGACGTCTGGCTTCACGTAAGCTGATAAATTGTAAATACTGAATTACATGCCCATATGATCAATGTCGTTGGTCCAACAACTGCTCAGAAAATTTGGGTGGATGTTGTAGTGCCTGTTAGTGAAATTGGAGATATATCAATTCAGTTGTAGTTGTCAAGTAATTTAATTGATTAATTACGATACTTCGAAAACTTTTAAACAACTTGTAGGTATGTACTTTTTTGGAAACTTTTTAGTGAGATGAGTAATATCAACGTCAAATACTCGTTTATTCATCATCATCATCATCATCTCAGCCACAGGACGTCCACTGCTGAACATAGGCCTCCCCTTTGGACTTCCATATATACCGGTTGGAAGCGACCTGCATCCAGCGCCTTCCGGCGACCTTTATAAGGTCATCTGTCCATCTTGTAGGTGGACGCCCTACGCTGCGCTTGCTGGTCCGAGGTCTCCACTCGAGCACTTTTCGGCCCCATCGGCCATCTGCTCTGCGTGCTATGTGGCCTGCCCATTGCCACTTCAACTTGCTAATCCGGTGAGCTATATCGGTCACTTTAGTTCGTCTACGGATTTCCTCATTTCTGATTCGATCACGTAGAGACACCCCGAGCATAGCCCTCTCCATTGCACGTTGAGCGACTTTGAGCTTTGAGATGAGGCCGATAGTGAAAGACCACGTTTCGGTGCCGTAAGTCATCACTGGTAACACACATTGGTTGAAGACTTTCGTCTTGAGGCACTGAGGTATGTCGGACGAAAAGACATTGCGTAGTTTCCCGAACGCTGCCCAGCCGAGTTGGATTCGGCGGTTGACCTCTTTCTCGAAGTTGGACCTACCTAATTGGACCACTTGTCCTAGGTAGATGTATGAGTCAACAACTTCGAGTACCGAGTTTTCAACAGAGACCGGGATGGGCACAACCTTGGCATTTGACATGAGTTTCGTCTTGTCCATGTTCATTTTTAAGCCCACCCGTTGAGAAACTCGATTGAGGTCATCGAGCATCACGCTGAGTTCCTCCATCGACTTTGCCATGACTACGATGTCGTCGGCAAACCGAAGGTGAGTGATGTATTCGCCATTGATGTTGATGCCAAGTCCTTGCCATTCCAGGAGCTTGAAGGCGTCTTCCATAACGGCCGTAAACAGTTTCGGGGATATAACATCCCCCTGTCTTACGCCTCTTCTCAATGGAATGGCCTTTGTGCTCTGCTCCTGAACTCGGACCGACATGGTGGCGTTACTATACAAACACTTCAACACTTCAATGTACCGATAGTCAATATGGCATCGCTGAAGTGACTCGAGCACTGCCCATGTTTCCACCGAATCGAAGGCTTTCTCATAGTCCACAAACGCTAAGCATAATGGCAAGTTATACTCTTCAGTCTTCTGTATAACTTGCCGCAGCGTATGTATGTGGTCTATGGTACTATAGCTTCTTCGGAAACCGGCTTGTTCGGGAGGCTGGAAGTCATCAAGTCTATGTTCGAGACGGTTCGTGATGACCCTTGAAAACAGCTTATAAACATGGCTTAGAAGCGTGATGGGCCTGTAGTTCTTCAATAGGCTATTATCACCTTTCTTGAAGAACAGTACCACCTCGCCTCTATTCCATGCTTCAGGCGTTTTGCCCTCGGACAAGACGGAATTAAAGAGCTTCTGGAGGACCTTAAGTACCGGTGTTCCACCCGCTCTCAGAAGCTCTGAGGTGATTCCGTCTTCGCCCGGCGCCTTGTTGTTCTTAAGCTGCTTCAGGGCCATCCTAATCTCGTACAGACTGATGTCCGGGATGTCTTCGGTATAATGTCGGGACAGCTTGGCTCTTGGATCGCCTACCAAGCTGTCAACGGGCTTTGCGACTGAAGTGTATAACTGACCATAGAACCTCTCGATCTCGCCTAGAACCTCTGCTTTGGTCGACGCTATGCTGCCATCTTCCCGTTTCAGCTTGGTCAGCTCGTTTATTAATATGAATAAAATGTCATAATTTTACAAGGTAATAGGTAGTAGTAATCTCTACGATAATTGAACGTGCGCTACCTTCACAAAATCGTCGCTCCACCTCGTAGTGGAATCTCCCACGCTGCGTCTTCCAGTCCGTGGTCATAACTCGAGAACCTTCTTTGCCCAGCGGCTGTCGCTTTCACGAGCAATGTGCGCCGCCCACTGCCACTTTAGTTGTCCTGCGAATTTCATAGATTCTCGAGAGAAGTACGAGCATTAACGTAAACAGAACTTTAATAAAACCCATGGAAATCATTATTAAGGTCTACGCTAGGCGAGCCGAGCACGAGCCGAGCACGAACCGAACACAATTCGTCTAATGTGGACCGACTTACAAGCCTCGAACGAGCGCGCTGCGAGCGTTTCGTTCGTGCTCGGCTGCGTTCCGCCAGCTGTCGGTTATTTGACGAACACAAAGGGATTTGCTTCGCGCTCGCAGTGCGCTCGAGGACGTGTTCGTTGTACGTCCACACTTGACGCCGGGAACGACGAAGCCGAGGACGCTCCGCTCGTGCTTCGCTCGTGCTCGGTTCGTCTAGCGTATAGACCCACCTTAAAAGCTAGTTTTTCTTACCCTAGCTCCACGCTACTCGCGAAGTTGCCTAGGTTAGCCGAGGCGAAGTTATCCGAAGTATGGGTTTCCGCAGCGAAGTTCCCCTCCACACCATCTTTGTACGCTTCCACAAACAAACAGCATTAGGTATATACAAGGATCAGGACCAAGGATCTCCATGTTAAGTGCTCCTACAATTGTTGTCGATCGATGAGTCGGCCCAAGACGCGTCTTCCAGCACGTGGTGTGCAGGGATCGGATACCGGTCAATCAAAATCAAAACGTTTATTATGTAAGTAGGCCACAAGGGCACTTTTACATGTCTGAATCGGAATCTACCGGCATTTCACAAGAGACCGCTGTTGAGAAGAAAGCCAAAAGAAGCCGGTATACGATTTCGGGTTCTCACTTATTATACTCATGTTTATATTTTAGTGTCACGCTGCGTCTTCCGGTGAGCGGTCACCACTCAAGATACTTTCTGCCCCAACGGTCATCGGTTCTGGGAGCAATGAGCCCCGCCCACTGCCAGTTAAGCTGCCAGCTCATCATTTTGGATTTCTGGTTAGCTCACAAGAACCTTTCTGCCCCAGCTGCCATCCGATCCCATCCATGGCGACGAACTGCACCCACTACAACTCTAGTGTTTTACGGGCTGTGTCAGTTATCTCGGTTTTCCTACGAATGTCATGGTTCTTAATTCGATCTTTTCTTAGCAATCTTAGCGTATACGGAATCCTAAAAATAAACACATGGAAACGGGAATATTAAAGCAGGTTTTTCGTAAACTTGACTTCGCCAGGAACACCTGTACGCTACCGCAAATAAACGGCATTACAAGCAATACTCATAACAATAAAAGATAACGACGCAATGAAGAAAAGAGAACTAATAGGAAAAAACAATTACTCCCCTCGTTCACGACCGTATTGAGAAGATTCAGCAGTTTTCAAATGGAGCAGAATTTTCGAGATCTTCGATTACTATTTAAAACAACTGGCAATGCCGATAAATAGACGTGCATAGACATTTTCATAAAATCTAAGAAATTCACGATCGGTGGATACCGAAAACCTAAAGAAATCACTTACTTCAGACTTTATTTTCAGGTAATTTTTAAAATAAACAACACGATCTTACCAAGGAACATTTATTCAGAACGACATTTACATGATTGAATAAAAAATATATTTAATTTGGCAACATATGGCGCCATCTATGAACCTTCATACAGAACATTTTGTTTTCAGTTATTGCATTTAGTGAAATTTCTCTTTTCAGTTTCTCACGCTCCCGTGCTCTCGTAAAGCAGCGCCATCTACTGAGGTACCGCTGTACTAAGTTCTAGAGCCAGGAATTACAACCGTGCAAGAAAATAGCCCGCGGGACGTTCAGTGTGCTTTTAGTTATTGGCAATATAGGTGAATAGATGACGCTAGTGTTTTTTTTTATCCACTGAATTCCTTCGAATTTTGAGTTGGACTATTTTTATTATAATAAAATAAGAGCGGTGACAGGTAATCGTAGTTACCAAAAGCAAATTATTGTATCATGATAATAACTATCGCGGATAGTAGGTACATTTTACTTGCCGTTTCATTTGTGTGATAATGCATTGTGTAATTAAGTTTATATTACACTTAAATAAATAGCTATTTGTTTTTTATTGTAACTATCCCCGATATTATTAATAGTATTATAATGATTTCATGATATAAATATTATTTAAGAAAAATATACTAGCGCCATTTATTAAGCTAATGTTTAATTTCGATATGAGGATTAAAAGTATAGGTTAAAATTTACTTCGAAGATTTGATTACATTGTTTAATGCAAACTAAATAACTCCCTAACAAACTTAGTTACAAGTGAATCTAAAAGCGTGTTAAAAATTACAAATTGATGAAAATAACAAAGGGTGGACTCAAAATCAACATGATCGTATAATCATTCTAGGAGTTTTTGATGCCCGCCAAAAAGTTTATTTTTGTGGTTTGAGTGATCAAAATAACTTCCATTATGAAATCGGAGCAAATATTGAACTGGAATAATGTTTAATATTGTAACTAAAATAATATATAATTACCAGCCTCCATTTATTAAAATAATTTCGTATATTATTTATTGCAGGTCAGAGCGGAGCCTCCCATCTAGGCACCCGTTGCGAACCGAGCGAATGACGTCAGAGCAAAACGTTTGCAGAGCATTGCAAGGATTATTTCCAATTATACAAAATTACTGGCTATTCCGGGCTTGGTACGGTGCATTCCCCAGTCCATAAAACCCGATTCCTACTAGCTTGTTTATTTTGTAGGGTTTTTTCCTACTGCTGTGAAAGAAAAAATCAACCAACTTTGCCACCGCATTTCAGGTAACTTTGACGCTACACTTTACAGTAGCAGTTTTAAACTGGGTCTTCACTTCGTTTTGCATCACATTTTGAACAGATGATTGGAAACATTTCTTACTGATAAACGCGGTCACGCAACTGCAATGGAAAAGGCTATGCTTGGAGTTTCGTAATAAAATTAGTTTCGTAATATAATTAGAAATGAGGATAATGGCTATGATTGTGTTATAGCTTAGATTGACAATGTATATGATTATTACAAATAAAAAATCTATCTATCTATCTATCCGCAGAAGAACCAAGGTAACCAACATAGCTCACAGGATTGCACGGTTGAAGTAGCAACGGGCAGGCCATGTAGCCCGGAGAATGGATGGCCGTTGGGGCAGCAACGATCCTAGAGTGCTAGAAGAAACTACGTACGAAAACAGCGCTGCACGGCAGTTTTCACACCAGCACGTATAGCATAACTGTGACACGCGACTTATTGTCGCGCGACAAATACTACCTGTCACTTTTCTTTCAATACCGTGCGAGCAAGACAGGTGATGCTGAGTCGCGCGACAAGCTAAGTCGCGGCTAGATATGCTTGCCCTACAGGGCCCTTATTCCATATAATATCTGTCTGATATCTCAGAAAGATCTCCTAAGTGATATACCTAGTATATCGCCACTTCACCAACCTAGTCGTGTTAAGTTTGAGCCTCCTTTATATGCGACGCCATAGATATCAAGCGCAAACTGATCTTGCCCGGTTAGTATCGTGAAATGGATATGCAGTTCGAATCGCAAATCTCGCGTTAAAGACCATTATACCTGAGAACTTAATTCGCGATATCTCAAAGTAAACTTGAATTGGCGCCGTGGGTCTTCATCGCCTTCCCTCCTTTGTTTGGACGAAAACGATGCGCGCTCGTCGTTTTCCAAGACAAGTAAGCAAGATATACAATTCCCCGAATCATACTCTATTCTTTATGCATTCCTAATACTCCAATGTACAAGCCAGCGAAGAGCCAAAACATAATTACAAGATAATATAATAAATCTATAAATAAGTAAGGTAACTAAGGAATAGATACACTCTGTATTTATTTATTTAATACTTATTGAACTAAAACTTATCGACCTAAATGCGGACTTTAACCTTTAAGCACCTACACGCTTGTTCGGGAAAACAATCCCTTTTTCAGTCATTTATGTTTACTGATGTAGATTTCAGAGGTAATTAAAACCAACTGTGCGCTTCATCACTCATCTACTGCAAATACTTTTAGTCTAAGATTCTAATTAGAAACGAAACGGCCTTGACCCATCCGTTTAATGGATGAAAAGTATATTATATCACATTTAGTATGTCAAAAAATATATCACGAATGGATTAACTAAACAATCCTGGTCGTTTCTATTACAATCTAAATTAAAAATGTAACACACCCCCGACACAATTAGCTGGTCACCATGAGACCCTCATTCTAGGTTTAAGGTTTAAGATCATTTAATCTCATAAGAATTAATTTACAATTCACTTATATGAGACATAAAATTATCCTAAGTTACAAACTAATGAGCGCAAGCTTATTAAATAAGGAAAAATAAAAATAAAGGGTACAATAACAATTTACAATGCGCTGCCCGAGCGCAGTACGCGCAGCGTTATCTTAGATCTATTCAAAACTAAATACACGGAACAGTTACATCTAGATACGGCATGCGTTGAGAATGAGCGTAGTTGTGTAAAATACAGCCAATGCAATTTAGTTGCGCCTAAACGCGTTAAAACTAATATTTAAAATATACATTTATATAAATGTTTAATGGTAATTCCCTTTTTTTTTCGAATGTATATAATATATAATATCTATATTGTGTGTGTGTGTGTGTTTGTATTTGTATGTATTATTATCTTAATTATGTGACTATTATGTTTTTATAAAAAATATCAATTATTATTATTTGACGGATGTTCACGGACTATGTATGTTTTATATTTATTGGTGTTATCTTAATTTTAAAGTTTTTTTTTTTTTATGTTTTTAGGTTCATCAGGAGATGATTTTTTAGTTGGTATTTGTAACGAGAAATCGATTTTGTTTCTTTAATTATCTTTGGCAGTTTATTGAACAATTGAGCACCTTCATAAAGGATACATTTTTTTCCATAGTTAGTTCGCGAGGGGCGTAAGATTAAGTCATTGGCATTTCGCAATTTTATTCTTTGTACATGATGTTTTCTAGTGAAATTAATTTGAGTCATTATATCATTTTTAGTATTTTTCGCACCAAAATACAAGTGTTATAAACGTATGTATGTGTTATATTTAATATTTTGGTTTCATTATATATATTTTTAGTAGGAGTCATATAATTATAGCTAAAAAGTATTTTTATTAGTTTATTTTGGGTGATTCAATAAGTGATATATAGAAAATCCTACAAAAACTGAACATAACTAGAAAGTTTGGGATTCTTAGCTTCAATATTGCCTGAGATCTTGTCACTTGTTCCAATTAAAGCTGAATTTACTTTGTAAACTAGTTACTGGTCCTACTTCCACCAAACATAGCTCAGAACCATCTCGACGGACAAGTCTTTCGATAAAAAAAACTCACTCAAATTGGTCCATCCGTTTGGGAGCTCCGATGCCACAAACAGACACACAGACAGATACATGAATACACATGTTGAACTTATAACACCCCTCTTTTCCGTTGGATTATAAACACGAATATTTCAGTGCAAAAACACAGCCGATGGCCAATCCAACACCCCCCCCCCTACATCAGATGAGGTTCATAATGAGAATCATAAAACTAGCATTTTGTCGGAAAAAAGTAATTCTTAATGTTTTAAAAAAAAAACACTCATATTGGAAACGAATGAAATATTTTTTTCATATAAACCATGCTGTAAACAGTTTCGGTACATTTGAATATGTAGTTTTTCTTTTCAATTGCAATAATATTTCAATGCAATTGCAATAGCTATACCTACATGTTGATTGTTGGGGCTATTATAGAAATTTCAATTCAATTTTAACTTCAATTTGTGGTTTGTCAAAATATGTTATGGTTATTCGTTGTGTGGCATTCCTTCCTATCGATTCCTCCTAGGCTTAATTAAACTATACTCTTGTCATTGTTTAATCAATGATGTTATCGAGTACTTATCTTCCATAGTTGTTTATACGTTTGGATTAAAAATATCAACGTTTGTAGGTCTAAAATACAAATATTCCAAGTATTTAGATCTTTTGTCGTCCATAGAGGCTTCTCTTTATTACACATATACTCGCGCACTACTTCATTCCAATCGGCTAAGCACATTTTCAGGATAATTTCCTTGCCTATATTTAGAACCGCAGGCCGTTACTTATATAATTAGTATCAGATAGATTCCCGATCGCAAAGCCGCCCCGCGCCCCTCGCCCGGCCTGTTTCAGAATGAATCTGACCCAATTCCTTCGTTGCAGCCCCCCCGCACCGACTGACGTCATACGAATTGACCCAAAATCGCATGGACACATCCCATGGGGCCTTCCTAAGGGAAACACGTTGGTATCAAACACATATACAGGTTATAGGAGCGTGGCAAAGGAATGGATGTTATGTCTCTTTGGTTTTGTGGAGCGAGGGTATAAAGTCAAAAACTGGGTCATCCAGGGTTGCAAGCTCTATTCATGAATCGAAGCACGCAGGGTGACGCGCGCGGTTCATTCTTGGATGGTGATGTTAATCGAACATGGTTCCACCTGCGTCGGTCTGACGCAGAACTTGTGCCATTTCACTCTAACTAGGCTTATAGGTTGGCGCTAGATTTATAATTTAAGTAAACGAGAAATATTTGGAAAATATTAAGCTTATTTTATTTTTCAATTTATTATATACTAAATTGCAGAAAATATGGTGTAAATATTTTGAGGCTGCTAAGCAGCAGCTGCGATTTTATAAACTAGGCTCAAACATATTCTCCATTCAAGCTATTGAGGAAGTTTTGTAGGTATACATTATATATTAGTTTTGTTGCGTTGAAAATATATGTATATTGAGGAGAGGATTTCTAATAATCCAGCCCGGTGTTGCCTATAACAGGAGCAACAATAATAAATTAAAACATAGATCAATGACAAATGTTTCATCGAAGGTTTAATTTCATATTATTTTTTTTCCCCTGAATCCATAAATTTTTCATAAAATTTTGAAAATGTCATCCTATAGATGATTCAGCTACACAAGCCCAGCCTAGTTTTGAAACTCCCAGATGTGAATTTTTACTTTTTTACCACATGCTTCGTCCTATAAATTAAGAAGGTCAGCTTAGGTTTATTTTGAACAATCCAAAATAGTTTATGGTTTCGGAGAAAATTTGAAAAGAAACATTCTATGAAACTTTTGTCTATAAAAGAAAGGTCTACAGTAGGTACAGGTATGGCAGTTATGCTAGATGTGCTGTATATTATTATGTAGGATGAATAAATTCGTGAGGATAATATATTTAAAATAAAATTAACATGTAGGTATATGTGACGATTATGACTAATTCTATGCGCTGACCGGAATATAATTAAACAGGCAGCTACACGACGACCATCGAGTCCATAATCGGATTAGCAATTAGCAAACTAATTACGATAAGCCTGGCCTAGAATAGCCATCGCAGCCTGGAATACAGTGACCAAATATAGGCTGTGGCGTTAGGTACACCAGTCAACAAAGTTTGTGGTCTATGTATATAGGACAATTAAGGTCTTAAACTTCTGAGCTCAATAATAAAGTTCAGTAATACATATATGTACTGAACACGCCTCCACGCCGTTAACAATAAAGTCGTGTTCACATATTTGTAATCAAATTATTGCTCAGAAGTATATGAACTCGACTGTAACTGTAACACAACACTTGTTCAATGAGATAAAGTAAAGTCCGTTGAAATATTGTACTAGTAAGTTGTAGGATAATTATTTTCTGCGCGACTTAGTCAAAAATACCATACGATTAAATAAATAAATTAACTGGTAGCTATAGCTATTTACAAACGTAACACAGCCAAAAACTAGCCTTGCGCTTGCGCACATCTTAATAGAACAAAACCACATCGCAGAGCGTACATTTAACATTTTATAAATAACTTTAAAGATATTTGATTTTTTGTATACAGTAGCGGAATCCTGTCCATATTTTTCTAAAATTTCTGATGTATTTTATAATCTAGGTAAGATCTAAGACTCGTTCGTATTCGTCTTATCGCACGAGAGAATTAGTAGAAAACCCAACAGATAATGTATCGCGTGGACTCCTCTTTGAGTGGGGTACGATGCGTTCGGTGGGCAAGGCTGCGGCCTTGTGACGTCCGAGATCGCCTTGAATGGAGGGTACATGGACATATATAAAGTTTACAAGATAACTCGGGCCTTCCCTTCTATAGGAGAAAGAAATATCATGTTAAATAGATAGACCCAACCACTAAGGTTTCAACCCCGCAAGGAAACTCCGAGCATAGCTCG
The DNA here is from genome assembly GCA_932273695.1 of Apotomis betuletana. Lineage (NCBI taxonomy): Eukaryota > Metazoa > Arthropoda > Insecta > Lepidoptera > Tortricidae > Apotomis > Apotomis betuletana. The sequence continues at coordinate 20,872,080 of OW026303.1, read as the reverse complement.
CTCCATTGCCCTTTGAGTAATTTGGAGCCTTCTTATAAGGCCCATTGTGAGCGACCACGTTTCAGTGCCGTATTTCATCACTGGCAACACACATTGGTTAAGTACCTTCGTCTTAAGACACTGCGCTATTTGGGATGAGAAGATATTCCGCAGCTTCCCGAACGCTGTCCATCCGAGTTAGATTCGACGAGTGATCTCTCTTTCGAAGTTCGACCTACCCACCTGAATTGTTGCAAGCTTTAAGTAGAGTGGGCGCTACATGGAAGTGTGGGAAGGACCCCCAACAAGATAGACCGACGACCTGATTAGGATCGCGGGCTGAAAGTGGATGATGCTGGCGCAAGACCGATCGTTGTAGAGAACTTTGGGGGAGGCATTTATTCAGCAGTTGATGTATATCGACTGATATGATGATGACTATGTACAACTACTGAAGCACTAAAGGCTTGACATCCTACGGATTAAAAATATACTAGTGGCTCTGTAAGGGCTGTGGTCTGTTTCGAAATAATTGTTTTTTTACGTTTTCAGCCCCCATATGTCAACATAGCTACATAGTTCATCTACGTAGTTAAGGAACCTTCTCAAAATTGTCTCGAAAATCGGTTGGAAAATTCGATCTGTAGAATAGAACAGCCAGAAATCCCGACAATCGGGATTAGAACAGCATTTTTGTCCAAGCTAAAAAGGAGACGCTACGGTCGCTTGGTCGGCCTTCAAAATTTACTCGTTCATCTATTACTTACTTTGATGCCTCTACAACAATGTACTATGTACCTTATTAAAAATATCTTGTTTTATTGTGTCATTGCGGTGAGAAAACGAGATCAATCCAAGGTAAAGGGCCTGACGAATCGGGACAGAATTAAAACATAGGTAACTATGAAAAAACTATCTCTACAAAAAGTATTTTTTGTAAAGGAATACTTCGACGTGGATTATATTATGTAAGTATTTATGTGAGATATTATCTGCATCATATCAACTGAAAATTTGTAATTTATTTCAACCATTCAATCAATCATTACCATCACCATATCAGAGGGGAGACGTTTTCTGCTTCTCTACAATAACCTCTCGTGTGCCACACCGTCTAACGGCTTCCCGCAATCCTAACCAAATCGTCGATCCACCTCGTTGTTTAGCCGTTCTCTCTCTTTTTATATTTAGCAAAACCGTTTTACATTTACACTGCACAGCAAACCAAATTCGCGCCCAAGGTGCAGCCTCTGTACCTAAATGTCAAACGAGCATAGTCGATACACCTCCACTTGTTGCAGCGTGACCAGGTCACCGCGGGCGGGGGTGCGCTGGGAGCCAGGGGGAGGGGAGAGGCGGGGGACTGCAGGGCAACGACCGGACGCACCCGCGTTTCAGCCTGCATTCTTAAAGTTCGAAGGTCAATTTATGAGATTTTTGGAATGGCATTCGGTTTAGCACATGCGCCTGCAACATTCTAACCTCTCTGACACATTCAAAATTTTGTAATATTTAGATATCTCTATCATATAAAAAAATACGTATTTGAAGGGCCTATGTATAGCATCCAATCAAGTACCTACTGATAAGATTTCCGATGTAGCAAGCTTACCCAAAAGATGCCTATATAAGTATGCACTCTGATCTCAAAATGTCTGGATTGCTCGGCTACACTCATCACGATAAAGTTTTTTTTTTAAATATGAAACAATAAATCTAACGAATTTATTATCTTATAACATGATAGTTTACCGAAAAGCGCTTTGTGTAATCCTTTGTTATATTATGAAAATATTTAGTACAATGGAGCAATTTATACTGAGAAATTAAAGTTAGAAACGTAATTTACATACATACACTCATATTATCAAATAGTACAAGCCCTAAGTTCAGCCAAGCTCCAATCGAGTTCGAGATAAAGATAGCTCAGGTAAGGACTTATTACAGGCGCGGGATGTCGGGCTGCAACAGAGGCTGTGACGTCATCGGAGGCGCGGCGCGGGCGCGGCAGGCTGCGACCCATTCATGCCCCACACCCACACACCCACACTGGCCCCGTATCAACACCGAGGCCACACCATTGTGATTTTCGTAATGACGTCACACAGTCCCGACCAATCGCGGCTCAGATCCATTCAAGCCTAACTCTTGAAGGGAAATTCGTCGAGCGGGATGTAGCAGTCGCTTGGCGCCCGCCTACGCGGCTGCATCGGATGTATATGTAGTTACCAAAAGTTGATACGAATGTGAAATATTGGCATGTTGTTGAGGATCAGCTGAGCCGATTTTGAGGTGAGTTTAGACAGTTGGACGCACTTTGGAAAGTTAAGCTAGCACGTGTAGCGAGCTACGGGCCACGCTACGCCGTAGCACGCCTACGCGTCTGGCTCGTAGCTCCGTAGACTCGCCCACGCTCGGGCCTTCCTCACCAAACTTCTATTATACTTTACACAATACACACCGCACACCGCTTGTTGATACTTTTCATATCTTTTATTCTTTTTTTTATATAATTATCCAAATAAATATTTTAACCTTTCCACTACTCTTACGTCCGATTATGACACATTTAACACTTAAAAAAATACAGTTTTAATCGTCAAAAACTTGACTTAAAGTCCGTGGTTTATCTTGTGTATAATGTCATAGTAAAATTCATTTTGAATAATAATATACAAGCTCAATCAAAGAGGTCCTAGAATAATGTTATTAAAACTATCGTGAGACATCTTAACTAATTATAAAAACGGTATAAACGGTATGAGTTCGAAACATGTCGGGCCGTTCCTGACAATTTTTACGTGAGTTTATACCGTTTTTATAATTAGGTCCTAGAATATTTGAAATTCCCGTCTTTTGTTTCGCTGTGGCCTTGTCGAGCCCCGTGGAAGGTCCTTCGGCGCTGAAGCGACCTCTACTCGTTTCAAGACGTGGTATCCGTGCTATATTGTGAAAAAAAAATGTGTTAATCACCAATATTACTATGAATATTTCCTGTTTTACTAGCCCAAATTTACGATTTCTTAGAAGTTTTTAATTCATATCTCTTAATAAGTAAACACTAAATATAACAGAAAGAGTAAAAATGTATTCAATCCATCAAATTTTTATGTCTGCATAAAGTATCAAGATTATTAAGTGCTTTAACATTTCCACTCTCGCATGTATTGAATGCTGAAATAGGTAAAAAGTGCAAAACTGGGGATGATATAAGTGCTACTTTTCACAGGTCAAATTATACCATTGACATAATACACCACATTGTTTAAAAAATTAAAAATTAAAAATAATGAGACATTACATATTTAATACATTTTTAGATGTCTTATTGTCACATTGTCTATTGCGGTCATAGGACTCCTATTCCCAGAAATGGTTTCTGAATTAACATAGGTCGTCAAAAAATTGGTATAATATCCTAATTGAAAATTAAGCTATCGAAATCAAAATGTTTGATTTGTCAAACATGGGTAGGTGACATACAATTATTACGAGTGTAAACCGTTTTCATAATTATTAACGCTGTTTAATTATATTAAATCATCCAGTGTGTAAAAATAAAATAAATACTACTTTCTTTTATCAACCTACTTCAAAAATGGAGGAGTCTTCTCTAATCTTCGGGTTTTTTTTTTATCAAATGATTTAGTGATCAATTACTAAACATAATTATATTTAAGACACTGGAGCTGGCATGTCCAAAACAGTGATCTAAACTTATTTAATTAAATAAAGTTAATATAATAATACATTTCATAATAGGATGCATTTCATTTGACGATTTTTAAGATTGCTTCTCTTTTAGGCAGGGTGAGAGCAAGCGACAACAGCATTCTAAAGGCAATAGCTTGTAGATTTGACTGTCCAATTCGAGCTTTCTGGGTTAGACAGATCAAGGGTGTTGCGAAATTTATAATAAAAAAAAATGTATTTTATTTTGTTAGTCGATAAGTGTTACTTATTTCGTCCTAAGCCAATTGTTACTAACACACTATGGATGTAATCGTCCGAAATAAAGAATTTTTATTTAAGTTTTTACTTATTTAAGCTATTATAATAATAAATTCAAGTTAATAAATGCCAAAGGTACGTTCCCTGGAACCATCGACGCATAGCGAGACTGCTGACTCGAATCACGTAGGCACCCAGTGGCATTGAATCCTAAATATCCTTCCCCGTAAATAACACATGTATAATTATTATATTAGCTTCCCGGATGTACAAAAATCTATAGAAAGTTATGAATCAATAATTAATTTGGTTGTTATTAATTGATCTCGCATATTTAGTTTTGTGTTTTTAAAAATGTACGACTATTCGTTGATTATTTTTTGTACTTTCTATATAATTGAATGTTTTAAAATAAATAAAATAAATAGATATTTATTTTGTGTAATATACACAAATCCGGCTAGTCCCAAACTAAGCAAAGCTTGTGCTATGAGTAGGCGACGACGACGACGATATACATAATATATAAATACATATATACAGTATAATAGTTAAGATTATTGCAGATGAACTGACTGACTGAAACTGTTAGGAACAGTCCTCACCATTATTAGCCCAAAGTTAAGCTTTCAAAATCAAAATGTTTAATTTGTCAAACATAGGTAGGTAAAAGGTAGAGATCGTCATTATACACGGTGACCTGTGTTTAAAGGACAACCTTCTATCCCCCTTAAAACGGTCTCGAAAACAGGCTTCTTATTTTAGCTTTATTAAAATGCACTTTATTTTTTTAGTTTAGGCCACAGACAGTGGCTTGTATGTAACAAGTAAGTATGAAGACATTACAGGCGAATGCTCGCAGTGGCGACGCTTCCTTATATGATCATGAACTGTCAAAATTGTTTCGTCAACATGAAAACTGTATGTGCCTGATTAGTTTATTTTAGTTCATAACTCATACTTTAATATGGAATAATTCGTTATTCAATATGTAATGGTAATGAGTAATGAGCGTAGTCCCACACAAAAGATACGAACAATCATTTTATGACGTACACCCACACCGACATTGAAACATTTGTGTTTCAATGCCTATTTTCATATCTTTTTGTATGGGATCATGATTACGATTTCAACCCGAAGACAACTATTAGAAATATGAACTTTGTATTTACATTACTAAGTAATAAATAAGACTAAATGTTCTACATGCAATGTTCTAAATTATAACTTCGCTCTTATTATGAATGCTACATTGCGGGCTGAATGATAATCCGATAGAGTATAAAGTAAACCCTTGTTCAGAACCTGTCACGCAAAGAAAATTCATCAATACTTGGATTTTACAATCACTTTACAATCCTTAGTTGAAACGTATTTCCCATGGTAATGATATTCTTACTGAAATTTTACAAGCTTAAAGCTACATGTTTAAGCAGTTATATTATATTAAATGTGGGATGAAAATATGTTTTCTGACATTGATTTTTAAGCAAAATTACACTAAGTATCACACACATTCGAGCATTGAGATCACCTGTGTGTACATAGATATAGGCACACACACACACACACAACACAGCTCATAATGAGCTGTGTATAGACCTCGCGAATTTGTTCGAAATTTGTAATTTTTACGTTTTCAACGCCCATATCGCCTGGTCAACCAACCAACTCGCTAAATTTTTTGTCACTACTTTTCAAAACCTCGTATCCAGTTTGCAGGTTGCTACTGAGATACGAGCATTATTTTTAGTAGGTATTTGTTACTTGGTAATTTTTGGTTGTCGTTCGCCATTTCTTTATTTTTAACTGTTTCGACAAAAATATATACACTTATCGAACCTACTCACAAAATGTCATGAGTATTGCTTGAGAAGTGCGACCTCTAGCCGAGAACGGCCGGATATACGAAATAATTTTGGGCCAAGCTGAAACAGAAACTTTTCACTCGCTAGCTCCATCAGTTATCCACACAAAAGTACATCTCCCATAGTAACCCGTTTAGGAGATAATTTTTTTTAAATATTTTCTTGGTGCTCGCGTACTTATACAGGGTGTCCCGAGACTATGGGACATCAAGGTACAGTACCTTAAATATCGTAGATATGGTATTTTGCTAAAAAAAGACTATGTTATTTTTAAAAATTAGTAATTCTACATTTAAAGATTTTCTAAGAATTTCTTGCTTCGTCTGGGAATCGAACCGACTTAAATGTAAAAAAGAATACCTCTATTTTTATGATGCCAATCGTAAGAATGGACAAAAAAATCTTCCTAAGTAACATAGTCTCTTAAAAGAAAGGAACAACGTAAAATGTTGAGTCAAATTTTAAGTCAAAATATCAAAATATCCTATCTACGATATTTAAGGTACTTTCCCTTGATGTCCCATAGTCTTGGGACACCCGGTATAACAAACTCCTATGCAAAGGTGCTTCTGTCCCAGTATTATGATTATGACAGTCGCTTAAGACGAAATACCACCCATCTTTCCTCACCGTTGGTCTACGTTAATTTTGCACCTGGTAACTATGGCGTCACATACAAATGAGGTTCAAACTTTACGTAACCGGGTTGAAGAAATCGAGGTTCTCGACTCTCCTACACCAATACTTAACCAATTGTTACGAAATTTTGGGAACTGAATGAGAAAGACAACTTCGTTTGGATTTTTGCGCTTGCTACTATAGAATTTGTGTAATCGGCGACTTTGGCGATATTTGGAGTGTAATTTTGGCCAAAACCAGACACCGATTTTTGTCTGAGATTTTAGCGCTTATTGTCACACAAACTGTTTAAAATAAACTCTAAAATCGAAAAGGTCCGGTACAGAAAGTTTCTTCCCATTCAGTTGCCAAAATATCGTTCCGATTGTTAAATTTTTGGAGGAGAATAATGAGCAAAAAATAATATTGAAAAAAAAACTGGCCAAGTGCGAGTGGGACTCGCGCACGAAGGGTTCCGTACCATTATCTGTAAGTTTGTTGTATAGGAGCCCCTCTTAAATATTCATTTTATTTTATTTTTAGTATTTGTTGTTATAGTTGTTGGGCAATAGAAATACATCATCTGTGAAAATTTCAACTGTCTAGCTATCACCGTTGTTCTTGAGATACAGCCTGGTGACAGACGGACGGACATTTTTACCCTTTAGGTGCGGAACCCTAAAAACAAATATGAAAGTAAAATGTGATAAGAATTTTATTAAGTTTAACCATTGGTTTTGAAGAAACGTTTATTTTCAGTATGTTGATGTTTGGACAACATATATATTTTTTACAGCAGCACTAGTAACATATTTCGTGTAAATTCGTTATTGTGACAAAACCAGTAATGTATTTGAATATTATTTCTTCTCTTATTAACAAATAGTAATGAATATAAATGAAATAGTGAGATGATTTTTAATCGGGACCTTGTAGTTATTTTTATTTAGTCGTCCAGTAAGCTTCACGGAAAATTACATTTACAGTTAAATATACACGAGCTAGGTAAGTTCCTACATTTTCTATTCTGGCGATACAATAATCATTCCTTTTTAGTGCTAAATAAAAAAAAAACTTGCTAAGTTAATTTAAACACAAAACACACGAACATCTGTATTTTAGGAAGCGATAGCATAATCCGATGCCACAAAGAAACAATATCCATAAAACTGTAGGAGCAATTCGTATGCCGGGGGTGGAGGGGCTCGGCTTGACGTCAGAGCTCTCCCGTGACGTCATGCCTCTCTGCCACACCCGCTTGACGTCATAGTAGCGGTAGGACCTAGATTCTACAGTCAAAAACTGGCTGGAACGCTCCAAACGCACCCAACTCCACTTATACGTAACAAAGACATTTAAAGAACATTTGGAGTGTATTGAATTGTTTTAGAAGAATAATTTTGGCGTATCGTATCGGAAATTAGAGTTTTTCTTTTTTTTGTGTTAGTTAACGTTAGAATAGGCGTTAATTCTGTATGAGAATAGATAATCTTAAACTGAAACTTTTCCAAAAACACGAAAACGCAAAAATAAACCTCAATGCACCAACCTAAGCGGGCGTCTGTAAAATTCAATGAACGACTTGGCTACGTCACGGGTGCTGCAGGCTGGTGCGTCCTTGTCGCCCGCGTTATGTTTACTAGGTGCGAGTGGGACAGCGACTGACCCAGTTTCCCGACCTCGGAGGGAAACTGCCGGTTCGGTGTCTATTTTTAATCTGAAGGTCGGAGTATTTATAGAGGAGGGTGGAACGTCTGCCCGCAGCCATTGTAATTTGTTGCTGTCGCTACAATTATTTCTGGTTACTTGGACGTTGTTTTAATGGATTTGTGATTTGAATTACGCGTTCGTAATTGACGAGTTGGGTTGCGATTTTGTAGTTTTGTTTGGTTTTGTTTTTAGGGTTCACATCGTAGTTGGTAAGGACCCTATAGGTAAAATTTCTTTGTTGTCCTGTTCGTATACATTTTAACCGCTATTTCTCGGGAATGGATTGAGACACCTACTTATTTATAAAAAATATTAAGCGTAATGTAGATTTAAGACGCAAAAATTTAAGGTTTCAAAGATAATAAACAAATTAGGAATACTTGAAAAATCGTTCACGTATGCGATAGACAGACAGCAACCGTTAAGTGTTACGGAACTCTTCACCGACGGAGATACAAAACCCTTGGGATATACCAATTTTTTACGCCCTATGTTAATTCAAAAGCCATTTCTGAGAATAGAGCTCTTATATCGCCATAAAGATTGTGAGAAAAAAAAATAACATAATTAATTTTTCGACTATTTTAGTCCTTGCCGTTATGGAATACAACTAAAAATACTTAAAAATAATAATAATAAATATATCTTATTTAATTTAATTGCCAAACGGATGAATTAATTATCTTAAATTGACCTATATTTTACGATTTTAATTTGAAAAAGAGCTTTTCTTTCTTTGTTAGTTTTCTTAATAAGGATATAAGTACACTATTAATAAAATGTATAAACCAATACATTATTCTCGGACTCCCGGTTCTTCAGCTAGTCATAATTTTAACATTCAATGCAACAATGTTATTAAAACTATCGTGAGACATCTTTACTAATTATAAAAACGGTATAAACTCACGTAAAAATTGTCAGGAACGGCCCGACATGTTTCGAACTCAATTGGTCGTTCCTGACAATTTTTACGTGAGTTTATACCGTTTTTATAATTAGTATTCAATGCAACACTTTGTATTACGACTGAAAATTAGCTAAGTATTAATAATATACTTATTTTTATACACAAATTCAGGCAATTTCAAAAACTAGTAGGTTTGTGTTATGAGTGTTTGTGGTACCTAAACGACGATATTCATATATTAGGGTTCCCTACCCAAAGGGTAAAAACGGGACCCTATTACTGAGACTTCGCTGTCCGTCCGTCCGTCCGTCCATCCGTATGTCACCAGGCTGTATCTCAAGAACGGTGATAGCTAGACAGTTGAAATTTTCACAGATGATGTATTTCTATTGCCTAAAATAAAATAAAATAAATATTTAAGGGGGGCTCCCATACAACAAACTTGTTTTATGGTACGGAACCCTTCATGCGCGAGTCGGACTCGCATTTGCCCAATTTTTTCTATATAAATACATTTTGATATGTACATATTTTGACAAACCGGTTGGCGCAGTGTTAGTGCAGCCTGCAGAGCCGTCGGTCCTGGATTCGAATCAGACGTGTACTAGAGCTTAAATTGGGGGGGAAAAAACATAAGTAGATATAATCCATGAACCATTCAGAACAAATAATAGAGCTTATCACAAAAAACATTTTGTTCTTGCTGGTATTTGTACTTGCTGGAACCTAGGCCGGTCGACATTATAGGCTGCACAACCATGGAGCCACATGATCAAACATAACATTATAAATTAGACATACGTACGTATTTCGTATTTATAATAATACAATAAAATAATAGAAAAATAAATAAATATCATGTAATCAACTTTTGTTGGTAAACGAATAATTTCATTGTTGTGATAGGCAATGTACAGTCTGATTAAAAAGAGTAGAAATTAAAAAGTGGCAATACTGTAGTATAGACCCTTTCTAATCAATCTAAGAAAACGGGGACGACATTACAGTATTGCCACTTTTTAATTTCTACTCTTTTTGGTCAGACTGTAGGTACCAATATCTATATTTCTGCCTGTCGCGGAACCCTAGAAATATATTTAAAACTTAATACGTCGTGCTGCCCTCTGCCGGAAGCGCTGACACGGCTATCGCCGGCGGTCTGTCAATCGCGCCTACAGCGGACATGTAGTGTACAAGTCAAGTTCTGTAAGTTATTTTAATATAAAAAAAAAAACCTAAGAATTCAGGTTTCAATAACAGTTGCTATTCATATGTATTTAGGAGTAATAATATATTTTATCCTTCAGTTTGAACAACTTTTAGAAATTACTTAAAATAGTTATAATAACTTGTGAAATAATTATTCAAAGACGAAATGTATAAATAGCAAAATATTTGATGTTTAGAAGCGTGACGGTTATGTAAATGCAAAGGCGATATCAATGTTGGTCGATGTACATTGAAAATAATATTATTTCATTTGTTTGAAATGATGATTTTTTGGAAACTCAACCTTTGATAACGGTAACTAAGTACAAAACTAACGAAATTTCAGGGAGGTTCAAATAATGAATATACGCGAATTTATCCCTTTAAATTGCTTTATTTAAACTTTTGAAATCTGTCTTTTTTAAGTAGCTGAACAAAATAGTAATAGGAACTGTGAGTCACTGTAATAGAGTACTGCTTCCAGGATCTTTTTAATCATGGTTTTAAACCCATAAAAGGTTTATATAATAATATTATTACATATTATAAAATAACAAGTTTACAGTTTTAGAAAAAAACTGGCTTCGTTTATGAAACTTTTGGAAAACATAATTTCCTATACATTTGTAAATAAAAATATGTTACAAGTGGCAGAAGCGGCCGGCCATCGTTTGGTTTGGCATAGGTTTCACAAAACCCTGTCTAACCAAGGCTATAAATTAAATTCGTCGCCATACTATGCCCAAAATTTTCTACAGTAACCGTTATATTTAAATATTGCTACAATTATTTCGGAGCAAAAACTATTAAAAAAATGTAGTATCTATTTAAGTCAAGTTCTTCAATCTACATTAGTGTTACTGGGGAAATATCCACAAAGCTAATATATTGAAATAAGTACAAGTATTCGACAAAGAAGAAATCCACCTAACCATAAAATTGTGTTTTTTAGGGTTCCGTACCCAAAGGGTAAAAACGGGACCCTATTACTGAGACTTCGCTGTCCGTCCGTCCGTCCGTCCGTCTGTCACCAGGCTGTATCTCAACAACGGTGATAGCTAGGCAGTTGAAATTTTCACAGATGATGTATTTCTATTGCCGCTATAACAACAAATACTAAAAATAAAATAAAATAAATATTTAAGGGGGGCTCCCATACAACAAACTTGTTATAGATTATATATATGTATAGGTACGGAACCCTTCATGCGCGAGTCGGGCTCGCACTTGCCCATTTTTTGTTTAAAGTCTCTACCAACCAAGAACAATATTGCGCATAGTTTCGTCCTAGTTTATGCAATAACAAAACATCTCGAAAATTTTTGCTAAAACTTGACGCACTCTACCGTGCCCGTCGCTGGTCCGGTGTCGGGTGCCACTTCCGCGGGGCTTCAGGCTTGGGTGTCTAATCTATCAAGGGACAGAGGAAGTCGGTTTTTAACTCACTTTGGACAAAATGATAGATTTCTAGTTTGGAACCTCTGAAAAAAAATTAATAAACGTGAATGACGTTGTCTCAGCTCACCTCTGTTTCAAAATCCCTCGGTCTCCTCTATAAATACATTGTATTCGAACCTATCACGTCATGTTACCGATCGAAGATACGCAGTATGAAAACTATGACTGTCCTTAATTATAGGCTTTTTACGTTGTAATGATGGTAACACACATTTATACGTACAAGAACTGGTAGTGCATAACTTTATTTTTATTATTAGTTATTCAACGTTACATGTACACTACACACTACAGGATTCCGAAGTTTTGATCAACTCCGAATACCACGTTTTCATTTAGGGTTTACATTTACGGGTTTTCTTTTATACATTATATCACGTAGGTACAAGAGAAATTATAATTTAGCGAACAATTTATGATAATTCGGATACTCGCAGGCGCAAGCAACGCAAGTGCATTTGACGTAATGAAACTTCGGACCTTTTAGGTTTTCCGTGTTAGTTTAATTCTAAATTTCGATACGATTATTTTTTGAAAACGGTATGATTATTGACGATATAATAAAAAATATATTGAAACAGGTTATTTTGAGGTACTCGATTGATAATTTTCTTGTATTTGAGTTTACGACCACATTGAACCGAAACGGTTTTTAACTACTTATATTCGGTACAAGGGTACGCATTTATGATATTCCAATAATCCAGATCATGACAAAAATATATTTTTTTCTCAAATAATTATAACTTCAGTACCTAAAGCCATATGATTACTCATAATGGTTAGCTATTTTAGGAGCTTTTGCAAAAGTATACTTATATACACGTCTGTTATTTAGGTATCAAATTAGTATACCTAGGATACAAACAGCTGTAAGTAGACATGTTGCTAGTTGCTATCGAATGGGTGCGTGTCCACTTATCAGCGCGACACGAGAATTGATTAAAGGATGAAAGGTCAAATCAAAGTAGGTAATATCAGTTCATTCTTGTCTCAAATATGATCAGTTTTAGAACCCTTAATTGGCAATGACTAAAGATCCGTAATTCGAGCCTCATCGGGGTTCGATAGTTCAAACGATTGCGGTTCATATCCAAATTAAGGGTTAAAATACAGACCTTACTATCTCTCTCTCAGTGCCTCAAGACGAAAGTCTTCAACCAATGTGTGTTACCAGTGATGACTTACGGCACCGAAACGTGGTCTTTCACTATCGGCCTCATCTTAAAGCTCAAAGTCGCTCAACGAGCAATGGAGAGGGCTATGCTCGGGGTGTCTCTACGTGATCGAATCAGAAATGAGGAAATCCGTAGACGAACTAAAGTGACCGATATAGCTCACCGGATTAGCAAGTTGAAGTGGCAATGGGCAGGCCACATAGCACGCAGAGCAGATGGCCGATGGGGCCGAAAAGTGCTCGAGTGGAGACCTCGGACCAGCAAGCGCAGCGTAGGACGTCCACCTACAAGATGGACAGATGACCTTATAAAGGTCGCCGGAAGGCGCTGGATGCAGGTCGCTTCCAACCGGTATATATGGAAGTCCAAAGGGGAGGCCTATGTTCAGCAGTGGACGTCCTATGGCTGAGATGATGATGATGATGACTATCTCTCTTCCTCGTGGTTCGTTCTCGAGTGAGTCTCAAAAAAGGTCGTCACTCATCGATTGAGTGATTTTGATTTACCTCTGCCTGTACCCTTACCATGAGTTAACGTGGCCGTACTCACTAGCGACAGCGTAAACTATTTGTATGGAGAATAGTACAGCGCCCCTAGCGGTTACTTTGTTGAACTACAATTATCCGTACAAATTGTTTACGCAGTCGCTAGCGATTACGGTCACTGGAAACTCATGCTAAGGGTACGGTTTCTGTAGATTCTGTAGGTATAGCGAATGTGAGTAAGTTAACAGCCAGAAAACCATTTTATAATTTCATTCATACATATACAGGGCGAAACACAGGTCGTGAACAGAAATATGTTTTTCTTAATGTCTAACTAGCTTAAACATGTGGACGATATGAGGGGCAGAAATATGTACACATTGTTTGTTAATTCGTTATTTAAAAAAAAGGTTTTAAATTTACTGAGTCTCATGGTCACCCTAATTGCTACGTTAAACTGTCATAGACCTAGATAAAATTAATCATTTAACCTCTTTGTATTGGCTGGTAAGAACGTATAAAAACATATTTATTGACAATGACAAATTCAAAAGTCATAACATTAAGCAACGAATTTAAATTGAAAATTAATAATTCGCGTTTACAATGCCGCCTGCGTATCCTTATACTTTTATTGAACGTTACGATATGATAAGATTTTACGCTCAAACTAATAGTACAGAGCAAACAAGAGAAGCATTTCGCGAACGTTACCCAGAGTCACCAGTCCCGACACACAACCTGATTCGCAGATTGATTCAGAATCTCCGGGAGTATGGACAGTTTACGGTTGGGGTATAGCAAAAGGGGCCCTATTTTTAGGACTTAGAAAATTTACGATCAAAAATTTTTTTTTTGTTTGTTTGGGCTTAAATTAGATTGAATCTTGTATATTACGCTAAAATAAGCATATTTTATTCTTTAAACTTTTTCTCTCAGATCGATATTTACCGAGATATTGGGGTTCAAAGGGGCCCTATTTTTAGGACTTAGAAAATTTACGATCAAAAATTTTTTTTTTGTTTGTTTGGGCTTAAATTAGATTGAATCTTGTATATTACACTAAAATAAGCATATTTTATTCTTTAAACTTTTTCTCTCAGATCGATATTTACCGAGATATTGGGGTTCAAAGGGGACCCTATTTTTAGGCGGCAAGTTTTCTCTAAACATAACCATTACCGAGATATTGAGGTTTTTAAGGTAAAAATGCTTGCTGAAAATATGGTGACATGGGTTGAAAAACCGAAAACTGTAGGTTAGGTTAGGGTTTTTTTTTTTTTGTGACCATTTATAGCGGAGCGAGCGAAGCGAGCGGAGCGTCAAAATGCTTGCTTACATGGACCCTCGTAAATAGTCTACTATTAGATACTTACATCAAAATATGTTATTTGTATGTATGTTATGCATTTGAATCCCAATATCTTGGTAAATATCGATCTGAGAGAAAAAGTTTAAAGAATAAAATATGCTTATTTTAGCGTAATCTACAAGATTCAATCTAATTTAAGCCCAAACAAAAAAAAAATATTTTTGCTCGTAAATTTTCTGTCCTAAAATCGGGTCCCCTTTGAACCCCAATATTTCGGTAAATATCGATCTGAGAGAAAAAGTTTAAAGAATAAAATATGCTTATTTTAGCGTTATATACAAGATTCAATCTAATTTAAGCCCAAAAACAGCAAAAAAAAAAAACAATTCAAAAATTTTCTAAGTCCTAAAATAGGGCCCCTTTTGCTATACTCCGACCCAGTTTACTGTTCCAGCTCATGCACAGGCCAGAGGAGGGCAGATTATTCGTCCGGAATACTTGTACAGGCGGATACGGAACTTCTTTAATAGAAATCCACAAGCGAGCACTAGACAAGCTGCCAGACGCTTTCGTGTAAACCAGATGTACGTGTGGCGTTTGCTTAATAATGCGTCTGGCCAACACCCGTTTCATTTTCAGCCCGTACAGGATCTCGTGTTAGCAGATTACGCGAAAAGGGTAGAATTTTGTCGGTGGTTGTTGCAAAACCAAGATACAAACATCTTATGGACCGACGAAGCGACATTTACGAGGATCGGACTTTTCAACCAACACAATGAACATTGGTGGAGCGAACAAAACCCACACGTTGTGCGAAAGAATGCGTATCAAGTGAGGTTCAGTGTGAATGTCTGGGCGGGTATCATCAATAATACAGTGATTGGCCCTCACTTTATTGAAGGACGTCTGAGTGGGAGGAACTATCTCCGTATTCTACGTCAGGTCCTCCCCGGATTGCTAGAAGGAGTGCCTGAGGAGGATTTAGTGAACTTACATTATCAGCAAGATGGAGCACCTGCTCATTTTCACCGTGACGTCCGTAATTACTTGGATAACGAATACCCTGAACGCTGGATAGGCCGAAATGGACCCATACAATGGCCACCGCGTAGTCCTGACTTAACGCCTTTGGACTTTTACCTATGGGGTGAGATCAAGAGACAGGTTTATGAACAGGTATCCGATACAGTGGCAGAGCTTCGTATTAAAATTATAGCCGCTTTTAACGAAGTAAAGGCCGATCAATTCGTGCTAAGGAGAGTCAAAGACAACCACAGGAGACGAGCACAGTTGTGTGTTGAATTAGAAGGCGATCATTTTGGACATTTATTAAAGTACGTGTAAAATTTGCGATTATTTTTTTCAAAATAAAATACGATAAAAACCAATACAAAGTGTGTTTACATTAAGTGCATAATGTAGGTTCTTGGAATACACAGATGATGTTGTTTGATAGTCAGTACTCTAATGATAAGATGAAATAAATCTACATAACAGTAATTGTAAATACTTAAAGCTACAGTCAAGTCCCGGATAGGGTGACCATTAGCTTGGTATTTTTCCTGTTTTAAATTAATATCAAATAAGTTTTATTGTTTGCTTTAAGAGTTAATGCCATGAATTTGCCTTAAGATACTGCAATAGAAACTGAAATTTCTGTTCACGACCCATGTTTCACCCTGTATATACTCGTATATATATATGATTATGTACGATTAGTCGAAAAATAAGTATTGTAGTGTTTAAGTCATTTATTTAATGTCACTTTGTTTTTGGTTTTTTGTTTTCTATATTATGTATATCATCTAGTACCCATAGTACAAGCTTTTGCTTAGTTAGGGACTAGCAATAGTATTCTTATAATAAGTGAACGTCTCATATTGTGGGTCATGTAACAGGAGCAAAAAATTTAAACATAGATTTTACTCGTCAAACTGAACTACATCTGTTCAGAAACTTAAAAAAATACTGTTTTCATTATTTCAAACAAAGTAAATACCATTTTCAATGTACGCCGTTCAACATTGACATCGCTTTAACATGGACATAGTTAGCTGTCACTTTACTAACTATCAAATGTTTCGCAATACATTGCTTCTTTGAATAAACTTTATTTTATAGGTTACATTATAAATTAATTATTTTTAAAAGTTGTTTTAATAAATGTTGTTCAATTTGAGGGGTATAATCTATGTTTTAATTTATTGCTCCTGTTACGGGGCCCACCTGTTATAATATTTATGGTTGCGTTTATCACGTGATAAATAAGTGACAAAGCATCTGTCACTCACGCTCGCATTTTGTCAAAACGTGACGAATGCTTTGTCACTTATTTATCGCGTGATAAAAGCAACCATCATAGAGTCAAACCACGCTAACTTTTCCAAGTAAATGAACTGTCAAACCATACAATCACTTTGTTTGTACTCGTATGAAGTTTTGCTTAGAAGAGCAAGGCGTGGTTTGACTCTAGGGCCGCAGGTTTCACTAGCGGACATTTCTGATTTATTAATAAAGAAATCACAATTTTTTACCAAGTCCCCGGTTACATCGTCCGACACGACTAATCGAATAAAGCATTTATGTAATTTCCGTAGTGTAGTGGACACCTAGCGTAGGTTTAAATCATTGTGCCGGCTTGTCGGTAATCCTGTAAGGGGGAGGCGCCGGCCTCCTTACTAAGGCTTCCTAACCCCCGACTGACATACCAGCTCGAACTTATAATGAAAAAAAAATAGAATACTTGCTGCAAATGGCCACCTTCCGTTTTGTCGTATAGCGGAATAATATTTTTACCTAGGCTTGCCATGATACGGTATTCCAATTAAAAATAGCACAATATCCAAAAGTTAGTGGTAGTTTATTTTAATGTAGGTATGTTTAGTGGTTTCAATGACATAATTAATTTACACTATATTCAAATACCGTCTATACATGGCTCGTAGTTCAAGAAAGGAACGTTGTCTGCATATTTAGATAACTCAATCAGTTTTCATTAGGGTGCCGCCGGCACTATTTCTGTGCCGAAACTACCGGTGGTTAAGACCACAGGCAGAAGAATTTCTTATAAAAGGTATATAAACACCTACTGATGAGGTAGGTAAGAAAAACAATGGCAGAAGAGGCATTAAGATCCTCTTTCAAGATCTCTTACAATTGCACAATTTGGCAAACTAAGATAGTTTTAAAATACCTACATAAATGCAAACTTATGCAATCTTGTTAAAATTATACAAAATAAAAATAATGGTTTATTATGGTACAAAACCCTTTGTCCGCGAGTCCAAATCGCACTTGGTCCGTTTTTTTTTTTACTTTACCAGTTATCGATGCATTTTTTCCAAGGAGCTCTATATTCATTCCAACGTTCTTCTGCATTATACCCTCATGATACGTGTCCATTTCATAGATCTAGCAACAGTCTAGCCTACAGGACAGCTAATAAAATCGATAGGGAATTATGTAACTGGTCTAAATGACCCTCATCGTAACTAAATTAACGAAGTATAATGAGCGAGAAGGATGGCTCGAGCGGGCAGCGCAAACGGCGCGACAGAAGGCGCAAATCATAAGCGTATAGCTCAATTCGCGTCAAAAAAGCGCTTGCGATCTTCCGGCGCAGTATACATATATGACTCTGCGCAATAAGATTGACAGCGTTATTTTAACCCCTGAGGAAACAGAGGAGTGATATAAGTTAAACATGTGTATCTGCGCGTCTGGCTTTGTAGTGCCCAGCATACGGGTGGACCGATTTGAGTGGGCACTTTACTCACTCCACTTTTATGCATAGCTTAAGAGTTTATTAATGGCTTCATTATCATCAGACAAGGTCGATGGTACCACGATAATACAATGTTTGTACCTAATTGCCTGTAAAAAAAAAACTATGATTCTGTTTAAGGATAGTATTTTTAGCACAAGACGAATAAGTAACACCTCATCCGAAATAATCATTTTTCATCCAAAATATATCTGTTAAATTAGGTATGTACCTAACTTGAACAACGTTGCACAATTTAATTAAAATAAATAACCTTATGTGTCAATTATTGCTTTCCTATGAACAAATGATCCAAATATGGGATGTGGCAATCTCAGCGACGCGTACGTTAAAACTTCTCTCAATCGAGGTATTCTATCTTGAATTCTACACGAGTAATTTATTTTTACAAAAGGCCACCTTCCGCAGACACTTTCAATGCAACGACGTCTATAGCCCAATTACTGTCTTATCGCGATCGCTTATAAGTTGTCCCACTCGCTAATAGGACATAATGCCTCCGCAGCAGTACAGGTAGCACAACGTAGCCTTTGCCTACCGTCACTCGCACCCCGGCCCACCCCGTGACCACACGTCTGAAGATTTTTTATGTGACCAGTAGTTGTGACAGTCCGCTAGTGTTCCTTTTTTGTTATTTTGTGTTTCATTTCAAGTGAGTATTGTAAAATTATTGATCTTATAATTGGTTTTTATGAGGATTAGGTTCAACTTTTTAAAAACTTATTTAAAAACAAATATTTCAAACGTTAATTTACACTTAACCGCGTTCAAATAAGAATATGGTTTATTTAATATGGCGCGGTTGGTGCAGTGGTAGGGCAGCGGCCTACTGAGCCAATGGTCCTAGGTTCTAATCCCGATATGTGGAAACATTTATTTGTGTGACGGACTCGAATATTTTTTTCCGAGTCAGGGGTGTTTTCTATGAATTTAAGTACTTATACAATACGTACGTATGTACATATTTCGTCGTCCCCCTCCTAGTACCCCTAACACAAGTCGATTAGTGTAAAAAAAATACCTCACCGTTTTGGACGTGTCATTTCATTATACCCATTTTATCACTGACTGTAACTGTATGTGCTTCAACCACAAAGATTCCCTACAGTACAGTGCATCCTGTTCTGTTTGAACTGCACTTTTGAATTAACACATCCCAAATATAAGGATTCCGTTTTGGTCATTTGGCTATGGAACCCTATAAATTCCTATACCTATTTATACATGTAGACTCACTTTAAATTTAACCATGTTCAACCGCATATTGTGTTCAGTCAGTTGCAAAAATGTGTAAGTTGAACGCATTCAGAAATACCTATATCTTGGTTAGGGGGAGAGAGATTCACTCCGCGCCGTGTGTCACGAAATATACCTACGTATTTCGGGTCGCAATTGTGACCCGGCCCGCCCATCGCTCTACCTTTACTCGGCTAGGGTCGGCACGTTCGAAGCGGAGTCAACGCATCGATTATATTTTTATAATTTATAAATTTTTATGATTATTACATGTTTTTAACCAACTTCAAACGTCATTCAAAAGTACCAATCAGATACTAGTAGGCTAATTCCTTTGCAAAAGCGGCAAATAACAAAAGAGTGCAGATTTCTATAGTGTCTTTATTCTGTGGTAGGGGCTATATTTCTATATTCCAAGGAATAGTTCATGGCAAACTATTGAGAGGTTATTCATCATCATTTTCCGACTGCTGACTGTACTTACATTAATTTCCGTTATAAATAATAATAACTGAGGTTTTTAAACATATTTATAGAGCTGTGTTCGTTTTTTAAGTAAATAATATCCTTAGCCTATTTCTAAGGGTTTATTAAATTTTTGAGAATTTGTTGTTTTAACGATCAAAGTAAGTAATAGAGTTTGTCATTAATTTCCACCTTTAGTTTATTAAAATGGTTACGGTTTATGAGATATCTTCGCCACAACTGAACAATGTGTTGTGGTATTGTATTGAATAGCCTATAAATATTAAATAAATAAATCGGACAATTGAATCGTGTATATAACTTATATATTCACGATTCAATTAGTTTAAATTGTTTAAATTTATTATATTTATTAACTCATTTTAATTTTCAACGTGGTTGCCGGTTAAATTTACTGCAAAGTTGCATTTATGCAATGTGCATGATATTGAATCGAAATCGAATGAATTCTATGGTTATGAACAACCTTTTGTACTTTGTTAACTAAGTTAACAATCGTTAATAATCGAATATGAACCCAACACTCCCAACATTATAAATAATGAATTCCAGGTAAATCCTTAAAAAAAAATTATCAACCTTAAGAGGCCTTATTCCTTTTAAAATGTATTTTTTTCATATTATGACAAATATATTGATAATTTCAACCAAATTTTTGAAGTGAATGATACTTTTTCCCGAGTTCTAGGTAGTAACGTAGCTATTTCATGCTTTCATTGCGTGCGGTCGAAAATAAGTTGAAAAAACGAATTTTCCACGTGAATTTTGTCAATTTCGAGTAGTTTTTCGAACAAAAATTATCAATGAAAAATTCAAACTGTAGGTTTCAAATATATACCGATAAATCCCAATTGCCCTGTTCTAGGTAGTAACATCAATAATATGTTAAGAAACATGTTTGATCATAGAGAAAAATGACTAAACAATCAGCATTTTAAAAGGAATAAGGCCTCTTAAGGTGATCCCTACACAGATTTCAACCGACTTCAAAAAACTGTTTTCAAATCGACGCGTATGTTTTTTTAACATTGTTACCTCAGAACTCGGCCCTTATGAGCTGATTTAGTTTTTTTTATAACGATTGAAAAAATAAAGATTGCATAAACGTGGATATAATATAATAGTAAAAAATATAAACTTACGCCAGATGTCTACAATAAATTAATAACTTTTACTTATAAATTGAATAGTTATTCAACTGTAGGTTATTTTTAAGTCATCCTACGTTAAGTTCGCTTCAAATGGCATTAGTATCGTGTGTTGCGTGCATTATGTTAAGCCGGTAGTAGGGTTTCCGCGCGGGGCTTCGCGCCACTCGACACCGTCCGTTTTTTGTAGCACACCTTTAAAAAATACGATAAAAACGAAGCAATTAAACGGATATCTTGAAGAACTGGATCTATATTCGATGTGTAAAACAATAGGGTTCTGATATCGCTCTTGCAGATTTGGCTATGCGTGTGAGGGAACGAAAATATAGAATAGACCAGCTAGTATTCATAAAATTATTGTCAGTGCTCCGTTGCGGAAGAGATCTCCATCCTTATAGCTGATCGCTTACCACTACTATTTTTCACGATCTGAATGATCAGTAGGTACACCATTAAAGATACAATCAGAAACCAATTTTTACTTAACTAAAACCAAACAAAACAATATATAAACAAAACAGTCCTAGCCTTACTTATTGTTATGCTTTTCACATGTTTTTTTCTTCATACTTAGTTTTATATAAATTGTGGTATCTTTGTAATTAGCAACACTCGTTTAAATGTTTCGTCACTTTTTGCTTCCATTTCGATTTTAGCGTTTACAGTGCTACCAACTTACTGTTCTGGCGGATAAATGGCTAAACGTCGCAACATGACTGATACGATGTGCGTCTATACTAGCGACACCGACGACTGAACAGATAATGTGGTAGCAATGTATGCCCGCACATTACGTTGGTACGAGTAACCCGAGATACATTGACGTTTTTATATACGAGAACAACTCCAACGCTTTTAGAACAACATCAATGTATATCGACCTCGCCCCGACTTACGCCAACGTGAAGTGCATCGAGTTTTTCTTTTATGTTAGCTTTATTGAGTCTGTTGAAAACCAAAACTCACCAAGTAACGAATACCTACTTAAAACAAAGCTTATCTCAGTATGAATCTACAAAAGCGGTCTTGAACAGTAGTAACAGAAAGTTTAGTGAGTTCTGGTGTTCACCAGGCGATTTGTTTGTGCTTTTACGATAAGCATGCTTTCGCCGAAGAGGACCAAATGAAGCCCAAAGCAGCTGCTGGCCACTGCACAAGATTAGTAAGAGCTATACTCTTGTGCGTGTGACAGCGGCTATTGCGGGCGGTTCATGATCTACGAGCGAAGAACCGGACCAGCTGACGACGGTGTTACTACCATCTACTGCTCATATTTTTTTAAATATAGATTGTGGCTAATAAAAGCTGAACTTTTTCGCGTCTCATGCGTGAGAATGTTAAAATCATTACATCACTTGTGGTTTTGAACAGACCCTCGATGAGAAAGAAATAAAAGAAGATACATTTCAGAACTAGTTGGTTTCCTAAGTACAAATTTCGTACAGTTTGAGAAGTAGGAGGATAACATACTCAATAATCCTGTACATTGAGATTTAAATCGCTTAATATAGTCTGGTGCAGATTATTTACAGCACTTCGTATAATTTGGCCGCGTACCTAGTCGAATTTGCTTGGTTTATTTTTCGTTATTTATAACCGTATATCATTGGGGTAATTTTCGAATAAGTATATGTACTGTACAAGACTTTTAAACCGTGGTGGTTTGGTTTACATGCAGTTTTATATTCGTCAATTGCAGGTCTAGTGTAACGGCCGGCAACGCACTTGTGACTCCTCTGGTGATGCAGGTGTCTATGGGTGACGGTAATCGCATTCCATCAGGCGATCCGTTTGCTAGTTTGCCCCCTATGACATTAAAAAAAAAGGTGTTATATACCATAATGGTCTATTGAAAAAAAAAGTACAAGGAAAGCTTTGCAAAACCTTTGGTAAAGTTGAAACATGTAACGCAGGCATAATGTTGACTTAGAAACATGGATATCCCCAGACTACTTCATAAATCGCCTAACAAGCGCCTTTCGCAATTTTGTGGAGTTCAGTATTGTTATATAAGCAATTATAATTTATCAATTTCATCATACTTAGCTATACCTACCTACTTTTAAATTTTAATTTCATTTTTGTAAGTTCTTGATGTATGTTTTGTTTTTGTCATGATCTACCATTGTATTCTTTTTGTGTTCATTTTGCGTGTTTGCTGTTTATAGTATATACCTAAATGATATGATTTCTTTTACAGATTATTTCACGAGTATTTTTTAAAACAGGGCCTATAAGCTAGTATCTTATTACATTTTATAAATTACGATAGTAGATTTAAATGTAAGGAAAGTGCGGCCAACTCTTCTCTTATATATTTGTACTTTTATCAATTATCAAACAGTTATAATGAGGACCATGTTGTATGTCTTTAAAATAGGTATGATCAAATAGATGGCACCACCACCAGCAGTCGTCTCAATACAACGAATGAAACAACAACGGCTTCCTATCTATAATCCTATGCAATACAAATTCCACTACAATGCAACCTGTTAACTTTAACCACAGCAAAGATTATACATTTAAAATGTTTTTGTTATAAAAGAAGTACTTGTGTTTTAGTTTAAGTTTAAATAAATATTCATACGATATAATATTTTGTATTATTATATATATATATTACACTATTTAATTCGATCAGTCTACGTCCACAAAATGTATTTCAGGTACAGGCGTGTTGTATGTATTACGAACGTTATAGATTAAAAACATTATTTATTTAGGCTTTCGACATTCTCGACGTATGTGTATCAAGTTTATGACAAATAATATTATTCATTTTGTACTTCGATATTATATTCATTCGACCAGTCGTGTTGTATGTATTTCGAACGTTATAGATTACGAACATTATTCATTTAGGCTTTCGGCATTCTAGACGTATGGGTATCAAGTTTATGACATTTGATTTTAGATGTTATGCTACGTAACCAGACTAAACTGTAGTTTTTCCAATTAGGAATGACCATAATAGAGAATGCACGACGATAATATCGCCATCTAGTTGGCCAGCTTAAAGGTACCTAACGCTTTCTTAAAAGTGCATCTACCTAATACAATTTCGTGGATTGTGATAATTAAGTAAGCCAATCTGTCAAAAGATAAAGGTTATTAGGTTCCTTAACGTGCAGAAATAGGTGTTTTTTTAGGGTTCCGTACCCAAAGGGTAAAAACGGGACCCTATTACTGAGACTTCGCCGTCCGTCCGTCCGTCCGTCCGTCCTTCCGTCCGTCCGTCCGTCCGTCCGTCCGTCCGTCTGTCACCAGGCTGTATCTCAACAACGGTGATAGCTAGACAGTTGAAATTTTTACAGATGATGTATCTTTATTGCCGCTATAACAACAAATACTAAAAGTAAAATAAAATAAATATTTAAGGGGGGCTCCCATACAACAAACTTGTTATAAATTATATATACATATGTATAGGTACGGAACCCTTCATGCGCGAGTCGGGCTCGCACTTGCCCAATTTTTTTAATATTTATTTTTCAGTCTGGAAAAACCCAATAGTTTGTTCAGTACACGTTCACAACGCCATCTATGAACATGAGATGTAACTGAATACTCCACTACCTTTCATAGCCGTGTAAAATCGCGTTACTTCGAGCATAGAAGTTCGTCAGTCGCAGCCTGGATCATAGAGTATATTGAATGTAATATAAGCGTGGATGTTGCTTTATTCCTTTGTACCCCTCCCGATAACGCTCCGTATCCACTGGAGAGGAGCGGAGAGGAGATGTGTAAAATGACTGATTGGTCCATTTTAGTAAAATGGACCAACCACATTCCTCAGATTTTTTAAACGTAGGTACTACTTTTGGGGTTTCACAAAGACGTTGCCTGATTAGTTTATTTCCTCCGCTCCGCTTTAGTGGACAGGCAGCCTAAAACTTGGCTATGCACGTGATTATTAAGATTGATTTATTTAAATGTCTTTATTTTTTATTTATATTTTACATTGTATATTTTTAAAATTACATTTTCTTTTGTGTGACTTCCAGGATTTTTAACTAATTTGCATCTATTATTTTACACCAAACGTAATAAAATCCTAAATAAAACAAATGATACAGAAATAAGAAACTTTAAACTTTTTTCACATAATAACTTGTTTTACTTTGACGACGTCATAAAAATAGAAAGAACAAAATAGTATACAGGGTGGCATAACATTCATGATCAAAAAAACCGGCCATCAAAAGCATGTCGGGCCACGCTCAGTGTAGGGTTCCGTAGTTGCCCATCCTTCACAATAGACGGCCTTAAAACAGGCGGTTTTAAGCCCGAGGTTTAAATTACGAGAAAGATTTCAAGCTCTATAAAAAGGTCGTAAACGCCAAAGTAACTGTAATTAATTTATTACCTTCGGGAAGTTATCGATTATTTTTTGCTAAATGTTTTTGACGTTATATTTTAATTTATACATTTATTGATAATTTTTTTAATATTATAATTAGTGTTTGTCTTTTTTGAATGCTTATGTTATTTTCGGTTACTTGACTTATGTTTTTGATTTGAATAATTTGATAATTTTGTTTTTATTTTTCTATGTTGTTATATGAATTTCAAACACAACTCAAGTTGTTTTTGAATAAAGAATAAATAAATAAATAGAAGAAAAAAAAACGAACAAATAGTTATAATTCCATGAAAAGATGCAAAAAGCCAACGACACGAGGTGTTCCCAGGCGGTCACCCATCCAAGTACTGACCTCGCCCGACGTTGCTTAACTTCGGTGATCGGACGAGAACCGGTGTATTCAACGTGGTATGGACGTTGGCGACTGAAACAGTAAATTACGTTATCCGGATCAGAAATGTTGCGTCAGAATCCCGTGTTTGAAAATAAGAGTAGCTACTGAGTGCACATTAAGAGGCCTTATTCCTTTTAAAATGCTGATTCTTTAGACATTTTTCTCTACGATCAAACATGTTTCTTAACATAATATTGATGTTACTACCTAGAACAGGGCTATTGGGATTTATTGGTATATATTTGAAACGTACTGTTTGAATTTTTCATTGATAATTTTTGTTTCAAAAACTACTCGAAATAGACAAAATTCACGCGGAAAATTTGTTTTTTCAACTTCTTTTCAACTGCATGCAATGAAACCATGAAATAGCTATGTTACTACCTAGATATCGGGGAAAACTATTATTCATTTCAAAAAGTTGGTTCAAATTATGAATAGGTTTGTCATAATATGAAAAAAATAAATTTTAAAAGGAATAAGGCCTCGTAAGTCACGATATCGATATAGTATTAGACTATCACTTTTCGGCTCAATTTCATTTTGAATTAAGGATTAACCTAAAACTGACAAGCCAATCTTATCCTAACCACTTATCTTTATTATTCGATAGGTAGGTACTTACTTTTCTAATAGCTTCTTTAATAATTGCCAACAGGCTAACAAGCATCTCTCCGGACAGCCAAGCGTTTTCTCTCAATTTGTTACTCAGTGTCGTCGGCAAGCTATAATTTTAAATATTCAAATTGTACGACGACCATCCTTTGGCATTTTTATGTTTAGGCAAAATTGTACTCGGGGACTTTGATATGGAACGGTTTGTAAGATTTGTGTGTAAAACACCTGCTTAATTTCGTAGCTGGTCTTTCTATGCTGGAATCTTAAAGGTTATCATCTGTAATAGTAAAATTCCGTGTACGTTTGTCCGGGCGAGTTCGTCACACAAATATTTGCCCTGGCCGGGATTCGAACCCAGGACCGCCGGCTCAGTAGGCAGCTGTACTACAAACCGAGCCAACCGCGTCGTCATGCCACTAGTACTTCCATCAATGCGGCAGGGACATTTTTTTTCAAAAACCTGGTTTTTGTTTAAACCTAGGAATTTAATTCATAAAAAAAAAGTTACAGAATTTTCTGTAGCTTAAAAAAATTCACCTATAGTGAAAATTTTCTCTACTTGACAGGTGTATTGCTGTGGGATAAGTAAGTTTATCGATACAGCAACTCTACCCTGCCAAAAATCCGTGCCGCTACCATGAGTATAAAATGACGGCACTCGCTAGCGACCAGGGTCCCTATGATGGTTGCGTTTATCACGCGATAAATAAGTGATAAAGCATCCGTCACGCTTTGACATAATGCGAGTGTGAGTGACAGATGCTTTGTCACTTATTTATCACGTGATAAACGCAACCATCATAAGCCCCCTGCTTGACCGATTCGAAGGGAGACTCGCTAGCGAATGCCTACATTTTATTCTCATGGTAGCGGTACCGATGTGTGGACGTGACAACGCACTAAGAATACTAAGATACGAAGCAGAAATGAGCCGGAGAAAAGAAGACTGACTTTGACCTTAGGAGACATTAAGGAACTTTTTGTGACATTTCGTGAACTATGTTGTATTTTTTTTACAAAAAGAATATTTTCTTAATTTCCCAAACGTGTGATTTTTTCCCAATTTCCAGTAAACGACTTTTTTCCAGATAAGTCTCCAGTTTCGGACTTCTCTGTACTTGAACTCGGGTTGAGTTGACCTGAAACAGACTTGAAACTTGTTAGCCGATGATGTGGCCGTTTTTTTTTTCAGGAAAAGTTTTTCTCGCTGATATTTATACTTAAACAAAATTATTTACAATATTAACTTACTAACAACCAAATACTATAGAATTCAATTAAAAGTTAGTGTAGACTCTTAAGCTCATGTTGGCGTGATGGGAGAGTACCTATTTTACTAACTAGCTACTGTTGTTAACCCATTGATATTTTTTATCCAATAAAAAGTAGATTTTACTTTTTTATTACTTGATGAATTAATGTTTTTTTTTTTTTCAGCTATTAGTCCTTAGTATGTAAGAATGTCTCATTAAATTCATGACGAATGCCACATTTCGTGAAGTTGTTTTATAGGGTTCCGTAACTCAATTGGTATAAACGGAACCCTTATAGAATCACTTTCTAGTCCATCTGTCTGTCCGTCTGTCAGCCCCAATTTCTTAAGAATGCGTGGACGTATCAGGCTGAGATTAATATCAGTAACTCAGTTCGAATACATATTTTTGTAATTACAAACTTATTTGCAGTTCATAAACTAACCCCAACCTATGTCGATGTATGCGGACACCAAGGGGCCTATGATGGTTCCGTTTATCAGGTGATAAATAAGTGACAAAGCATCTGTCACTCACACTCGCATTTTGTCAAAGGTGACGGATGCTTTGTCACTTATTTGTCGCGTGATAAAAGCAACCAAAGGCATAGTTAAGTTTGTTCTTCAGTTCAAATTTAATAATAATAATAATAATATAATAATAATATTTATTGCAACCAAGTACTTAATAACTAACTTTATCTTTTCGTTAGAGCAATATTCATATTCAGTGCTTTCGTAGTTTATACGGAACCCTTCACTGCGCGAATACGATTCGCACATGACTAGTTTTTTAATAAACACATTTTATAGGAAACACCGGAGAAAACTTACTTAAAATGAAAGGAAATGTCTATATTAAAACGAATTCCAATAAGTTCACAGGTAGCGTACCTATATTATTTTCATTTTTGTTATGTTAGGTTAGCTACCTCACTACTTCGTCGCTTATAAACCTATATTGTTTTTTTTATAACAAAACGGTACTTAATCGCGTTACAAAAAGGTGTTTATTTAATGTAATTGTAATGGTCTCGAAATGGCCGAGGAAATTAAATAAATAGATTTGTTAGTAAACACAATATAGATTTACAAGTAAGCGAGCCATTTTGTTATAATAGTTAATGTGTGAAAATCATGTAAATTGAAAACAATTTATATTTTATTCTCGTACAATTCGTTTTTTTCAGTTAATTTTTTTAATGAGGTCTACTAGAAATACTAGGTCACATCAAGATAATGTCGATTTTTTTTACCTGAAATTTTATCACTTGATTAACTTACGCATCTTGTAAAAAAATTGGGCATGTGCGAGTCCGACTCGCGCATGAAGGGTTCCGTACATATATATATATGTAATCTATAACAAGTTTGTTGTATGGGAGCCCCCCTTAAATATTTATTTTATTTTATTTTTAGTATTTGTTGTTATAGCGGCAATAGAAATACATCATCTGTGAAAATTTCAACTGTCTAGCTATCACCGTTCTTGAGATACAGCCTGGTGAGAGACGGACGGACGGACGGACGGACGGACGGACGGACAGCGAAGTCTCAGTAATAGGGTCCCGTTTGTACCCTTTGGGTACGGAATCCTAAAAACGAAGTGTTATTTACTTAAGTTTAAAGTAAACTCCCTAAGATCAGAACAACTCTATACTAAAATAAGTAATGAACTTTATTCTGTAAGTAGGTGTCTGAGTCTACCGGCATTTCACAAGAGGAGACCACTGTTGAGAAGAAACGCCGAAAGAAACTCAACACTGAATCGCATGCTTGAAATTATATAGCTGTTGGAATGCATTTTTTTTGTTACTAATAGTTTCCATTTATTCTGAACTGAGGTCAAGACAGTTCCCAGGAGGCTTCGGCGGAGGCCAAAAGAGAAACCTATTATCTATTCTGTGGAGAAACACAAGTGGTAAAGTCAGCTTAAGTAAAAGAATCGACAACAGTTTATATTTCTTTCCAACCTCAATAGTATCCTAGAGTGAGACCTACACAATACATCTTTATTGACGGAACGGAACGAGCATAAGTATAAAGGAAATTTATACAGGGACCGTCATAAAATCTGTAGCAAATGAGAGCGCTCAAATCGCCTTGAAGTCTGCTTAAGTATTAAGATTAGTAATAATATAAAATTCATTGAATTTAGTTACAAGTAATGTTTATTGATTTATTAAACATTTTTTTTCATGTCATGACCTATAGTGAAATTTAACCTGTCCTGCATAATATTCTACATTAAACATTACTAACGATTTATAATAACTTTACTTCATAATATCGTAACATTTCAAAAGAAACCAGTAGGTATACTACCAGGAACTAATCCCGGGAAGGGATGAATCGGCGGCGGCGCGGCAAGAAGGAGCAAAATAGTTGAGACACGTTTATAACTGCATCGAATATCGTTGAGTTATGAACGCAGGATTAGTTACTAGTAGTACTGAACACTTCATATATAAAACAAAGTGAGGGGTTGTACATAATTAAGCCTTTAAACACTCGTTTCCGACTCGTTTTATAAGACCACATTGGTGTTTTAAGGCCTCTCATTATGTAACAGCTGCATAAACTAATATAACAACACGGTAACATCCGAAGGGGAGGACACTTCTCGGCCGTAAGTTATTGGTAGCAAAAAATACTAGGAACCAAAAGATACCTGGAAATAAATACGTCATATGTATGTATATAGTTTATGATAGGATTATGTACTTATATCTTAGACGAAGAAGAGATTAAACGAAATAAGAAGACCACATTTGAGTTTATGACATATAATATGTAGGTATTACACGTTATTATTTTTTGTTCCATCATTTCATGATAAGATGCAACTGTTTTATTCTTCATGTGTTTTAATTTAATAAAGTTATATTTGTTACTTGTCTTTTGTTTTCTTGTAAATGCTCGTTTCCAAACGTGTCCTGTTCCAGATCACCAGCCCAGGAAAAGAAAACGGAAGCCCAAAACAACTATTGGTCACTGCACATGACTAGTAACACATTATACTCTTGTGCGTGTTCCAATAGTTATTGTGGGTGCTTCATAATCTACGTACGAAGACTGCAGCAAAATTTCATCAACTGTATTTATTGGCTTTATTTCGATTTATCTATCGTTCTGAAAATACCAGATGTACATTCTTCGATCGGTTTTTTTATGCCAATTATCAACACAAAATTCCAAAAGCACCATATGATGCCGATGACAATTTTTTTAGATACAATTTTTTAATAATTACCTATCACTAGTTCATATGTCAGAAAATGGATGTTTTTATCCACGACGATAAAAGATAAAATGACATTCGTAGATCAGCTCTTCTAGCACAACTGCGATAAACGACTATTTCTCGCACGACAAATATTACCTATCTTTTCCATCCAGTACACTAAGAGAGAGACGGGTGACTTTATGTCATGCGTCAAACGTAGTGACGGTAAGTTGTGCTAAAGGGGCAGAATTAGTAGGTTGCTGTGGGTAGGCATCAGATATTTAAAACATCAGCATTAATCTGGTAATTATAAGAACGAGTACAATGTACGATTCCCACTGACCGGGCGGAGTCTGCGCGCGCTCAAGCGCATCTAAATAGTTGCCAAAGGAATGTAGAGCTTATGTGCAACAGTCAGATCCCATATTCGAATGTTATTGGCGCCGCTGCCGGCCGATCGGGCGCTTGCGGACGCGGACGGAGGTGCTCGGCTGTCGTCGCGCGTAAGCGGCTCCGTTCGGTCACCGCCGCGGGCCATCTGTCTGTTGCACAGAAGCTCTACATTCCTTTGGCAACTAATAAGATGCGCTTGAGCACGCGCCGACTCCGTTCGGTCAGTGGTAATCGTACATTATCGCTCGGACAGACGCAGTCGGCTGCCACCGGGCGCTCCAGCGTCCGCTGGAACGTGGCGGCAGCCGAACCCGCCTGACCGGACGCGGTCGGCCGCTGCCGGCTGCCAGAACGTCCGTTGCGACGCGGCGGCAGCCGACCCGGCCCGGCCCGGTCAATGTGAATCGTACATAATACAATTGACGACGTCTAAAATACACTAGAATCTAATTTGGACCGTATAAAGATTAGAGTGACTTTTAGAATTCGACACTTGTTTTAAATTCCTGACGGATCTGCTACTTACCAGATTTAGCAAATGCTAAAAAACTAAAATAAACATTGCAAATGCGTAGGTATGTGAGTATTTAAGAATGGACTTACCAAATTATTGTCAAGTATCGTACTGTCTCTTAGAACCAGAGATGAATAAATATATACTTCGCTTGGCTTTTATTAGCGAGGGCACTACCGTGCTCCCAGATAAGCTTTCCAGTCGTTTGGCAGTCAGTCTGTCTTTCTCTGCAGCACATATATACAGAAATGGCTCACACGATGGGTAACATGGTGACTACGTACTTGATGCACTCGCGCACGACCCATCACACACAATTCTTATTTCACATTCCTTATTTTTAAAATACACTGTCTTTCTCGTAAGTTTTCCCTATAACTCGTTACATACTCACTCGATACCTACTGATCGCTTTTCCATCTAAAGTGCTCCTTAGGCTTGGCTTTGGCGTTCTTCCGCGCGTATGATGGCTAGGCAGTGTTGACTGTACTGGTTAGTTGTTGATCGTCTCATTGCGGGGAATGCAACTACCGGTGACGCTTCTAGCCACTCATAAACTCTCCATTAGTGGCTCCTCGTAGCTGCAGTGTACGCAGCGGCCACACCCCGGTAACCACGTCGATCCGTGGGCTAAACCTAATGGAGGGGGTTGAATTTAATTTTTCAACTAACTCGGGTGATCCCCCGAAAGTACACAAAGACTGCTTCGGCGTAGTAGGCGGGCACCGTCGATAGGCAAATGCTACCGGTTACTGCGGCGATGCAGCAAGGTGATGTGATGTACCTCAAAGGGCGTCGGTCTGGATCTTGTATGACTTAGGCGACCAATTCACTGCATCCTTTCTACCGCCGGTCGTACCAGATTTCTGGTCCATCGGATCCCGGTAGTTTTGGGACGAGGGAGTGAGTCTGCACCAGCGCAACCGCTTACTCACTATAAACTTCTCACGCGCCGATGAACCCTGGCATGTCATTGGATCACGAGCTTTAGAAGTCCTATGGCGATGGGGCGACGGCGGTGGGAATTTCGGACAACGGTGTGTTCGTGTCTTAGTCGTCTCCCTGCACATAGGCGGTCAGATGAGAGTGGTCGCTCCTCGACTCGATTGGGGCGGGAGGACGGGTTCGGCAGCACATCTGATGACTAAGCAGCCCTATTTAGGATCGCTCTGCTTACCCCTGCACAGGGGAGGGGCCTAGAAAAGGTGGCCTAAAAATAGTTCGCCTCACCCTTTCACCCGATGGCAAACCGCGGTCGTCGGGCACCGATCCAATCGCGGTCGAAAAACAAAAAGAACGAATAAAATATTAAAATCGAAATCCCCATCTTTTAACCTTGCATGTTGGAATGTCCGCACACTACTAGACAATCCAACAAGTCTATGTCCCGAGCGCAAAACCGCTCTGGTTGCCAGGGAACTACGCACATATAACATTGATATAGCTGCCTTGAGTGAAACCCACCTATCAGACAGCGGGGAATTACGTGAAGACCGCGGTGGGTACACTTACTACTGGATAGGCAAACCAGCAAATGAACGTGCGGGTAGTGGCGTAGGCTTTGCTATCAAAAACAAAATTGTAAAAACACTCGCTGAAACACAGAAAGGCATAAATGACAGAGTCATGACACTCCGACTGCATCTCAAGAACACCAAGTATCTCCATTTAATAAGTGCCTATGCTCCCACCATGATGTACAGCGATGATGACAAATATAAATTCTATGAAGATCTAAGAAATGTTTTAAAAGGTATTCCTTGTAGCGATAAAATCGTCTTACTGGGCGACTTTAATGCTCGTGTTGGCTCTGATTTTCACGTCTGGAAGCAGGTTCTTGGTCGGCACGGAACCGGAAAATGTAACTCCAATGGAGAACTGCTCTTAGCTTTGTGTGCAGAATTTAACCTGTGTGTTACAAACAGTTTCTTCCGCATGGCCGATAAGTATAAGACATCTTGGATGCACCCACGCTCTAAGCACTGGCATCTTATAGACTATGTCATTGTGCGCAGAGCTGACTTGAAGGACGTGTTGATTACTAGAGCTATGCGAGGCGCTGAGGGCTGGACCGATCACCGGCTGATCAGGTCGAAAGTTCGCCTCAGCTATAAACCGCCTCGCCGAGCAAGACACAAAATTCCAACGCGTCTGGCCTTTGACAAACTAAGGAGGTCCTCAACAATGCAGGACCATTTCAACGACATGTTCGGAACAGCTTCTCCCAACACAGAAGGCTCTGTCGATGAACATTGGCGTTCTCTAGCGCAATCACTTCACGAGGTAGCCCAAAAGGTTGTTGGTAAGCCGGAGAAGAAAAACCAAGATTGGTTTGACGATTCAGATGCTGAAATCATATATGGCACTCGTCAGTGAATCTAGGCGTTTTTTACGAACTTCCTCTAAGGACTCTCTGCAAAAAACCGTCCAGCGTCAACTCAAGTCCAAAATTCGCGATCTGAAGGATCGATGGTGGACAATGAAAGCGTCTGAGCTGCAACATCTTGCTAATATTAAGCAGACGGGTCTCTTTTTTCAAAGCCTTCGTACAGTTTTTGGTCCACGCTATAAAAAGCTCTCACCTATATTTTCCCGCGACAAATCAAATCTCCTTACTGACCGTAATGACGTCATTAACCGTTGGGCGGAACATTTTGACGATGTTCTTAATCCACCTGGCCATGGAGCGGATATCACACACATTAACTCTCTTCCGACTCTAAGTCTGTCACCTGAGCTTGATAACCCTCCATCTTTTGCCGAATTTCGAATTGCGGTCAGTCGACTCAAAAATGGAAAAGCTGCAGGTTCAGATAGTCTGCCAGCTGAACTGTATAAATACGGAGGCTCCTGTGTCCAAAATAGAGTTTTTGAGCTCATTTTGCGAGTTTGGGATGGTGGTATAATTCCTCAAGCTTGGAAGGATGCCACCATTTGCAAGCTCTACAAAGGAAAGGGCGACTCCTCTGACTGCGGGTCATATAGAGGTATTTCCCTTCTCAGTGCAGCTGGTAAAATCCTGGCCCATATTATAAATCGCCGTCTGTCGGAGCTCGCAGAGCGTATACTACCTGAAAGTCAATGCGGGTTCCGCCCAAACAGAGGTACGGTCGATGCTATCTTCATTGTCAAGCAATTACAGGAAAAGTCGCTCGAACAACATAGACCGTTGAATATGTGTTTTGTAGACTTGGAGAAGGCTTTCGACCGTGTGCCAAGATCTGCTCTGTGGATCGTTCTTGCCAAAGCCGGATGTCCTGAGAAGTTCGTCAACTTAGTGCGCCAATTTCACGATGGCATGATGGCCAGAGTACAGCACGAAAACGATTTCACGGAGCAATTTACTGTTACAAGCGGCGTCAAGCAGGGCTGTGTGATGGCTCCGACTCTCTTTGCTCTCTACTTCGCCTCCGTACTGAGGGACTCGTATGGCGATGGCACCGAGCAGATCTGCCTAAGTGTCAGAACGGACAAGGGCGTGTTCGATCTCACTCGTTTTAGAGCGAAAAGATCAGTGCATGAGCTCTCGGTCGTGGATGCCCTTTATGCCGATGATGTCTGTTTGATGGCGAAGGATGTCGACAGCTTGCAGCTATTTCTTAACCGCCTTGATGAGTCGTGTCGGAGATTTGGTCTAGTTATTAGTGTAGCGAAAACACAAGTGCTTAAGCAACCCGCACGTGATTCCACGCCAGACTTGACACCGATACTTTTGGGCGGTAAAGCACTCGAAGAAGTAACTTCTTTCCGGTATCTCGGCAGCTTCATTCGCGCCGACAATCGTCTTGATACCGAAATATCTTCGCGAATCGCAAAAGCTGCGGCATCTTTTGGCATGCTCCGCAAAAGAGTTTGGGACTCGGACGATCTTAAACTACACACTAAGATTGCTGTGTACAGAGCAGTTATATTGCCGATTCTATTGTACGCGACTGAGACTTGGTGCCTATACAGAGGCGACATTAAGCGTCTTGATACTTTTCACATGAGGTGCTTACGTTCGATACTTCGCCTTAAGTGGCAGGACCGAGTATCGAACACCGAAGTATTGAGACGTACTTATCTTAGTGGAATAGAGTCCCTGCTCATAAAGGGTCAGCTCCGATGGTGCGGACACCTCGTACGCATGGATGACACCAGACTACCAAAGGCTGTCTTCTATTCGCAGTTGC
This sequence comes from Apotomis betuletana, assembly GCA_932273695.1. NCBI lineage: Eukaryota > Metazoa > Arthropoda > Insecta > Lepidoptera > Tortricidae > Apotomis > Apotomis betuletana. Next base: position 20,835,807 of record OW026303.1, on the reverse strand, counting down.
GAGATGGAAAGCGCAAGCCAGGAGGTCAGTTTCTGCGGTTTAGAGACGTCATCAAGCGTCATTTTACCGCGTGCAACATCCCATGCGAGGGTTGGGAAGAGCTTGCACAACAGAGAGGAGTATGGCGCAGTTCTGTTCATGAGGCCGTCACTGATTTTGAGGAGCGTCGCTTGCAAGACCTCAACGCAAAACGCCTAAACAGAAAGACCCGTCCAAAGCCTTCCTATACCTACACGTATAATGATAAAGGTGAGTTGTACTGTGCGCCTTGTAACAGAACCTTCAAAACCAAATTCGGTTTTGCAAGCCACATTCGTGCACATGACCGATGTTCGTGAAGGTCATGTCGCCAGGTTTCGCCATTGACGGATACGTCAAGGAGGACGATACGATGGGTATACGCCCTGAAGTACAGCGTTATTTCCCCTATCCCCACCTCGGTTTCCCCAATGGAGACCCACGTGAAATTGTGATGCTGGGCTCTTTGGCGTTCTCCGTGAAGATCGTGAGGCATACTAGGTAAATATGGTGGCGTGATGACGGGCCTGGGCAGTGACGGAGCGGAACTGGTAAGAATAAAGTGCATATCTACACAGTTACCTACATACATTATATACCTACGTACTTAAGTAGTACAACTGTTGGTGAACCATAAACTGAGTCCTCATCCTTATCAAGAAAGGCACGAGGAATCCTATCCTTGACAAACTAATTTGAATTCTCGTTCGCGGCAAGCGTCCAAACTCCGTAGCCACACCTTATCTCATCATCATCAGTGAAGATGAGTTGCAAATCTCTAGGTACCTACTTTCTGACATCTGATACGTCCACGAAGAAAGCTGCCATTTTCTCCTTTTCACAGAATGCGAGGTAGAGGTACCTACACGACATGCTAAGCATAACTATTTTGGTGTTTCATTTGCCTACTATTATATTAACATTATGAAAAAATACAAGAAACATACCTCTCAACCTTGATTAATGTCTTGGTATTTATTTCCCGACATATAATCTCTCTAAAATTATAAACTGTGTGTTAATACTTTCCACAGATAGCCGAGGTGTAGGTACTTACACTCGCGCCGCAACAACTTGTCGCCAGAGCGACGAGCCATGCCCGGGGTGGCTGCAGGGTTGGACCTAGCCTTCGTCAGCTTCACATAGATGAAAATTATCAGTGGCTGACTTAGACAGCCTAGGGATGTCGTGACGTCACGTTTCAGTTACCGCAGCATACGACATGGTGCGAGAGGTAAGTGTGAACTTTCTACAGTGACTTAAATTTGAGTGATTTTCACACGTTTTCTCAATACGGGGTTTGGTATGGAACATCTAACTACCTTTCCTGTTGTGTTTCGAGTATTTAATTATTTTTGGTAGGATATATAAATATAAAATAAATAAATAAATATTAAGTGACAATCTTACACAAATCGACCTAGCTCCAAACTAAGCAATGCTTGTAAAATTGGTAGGTAGGTACTATACGACGATAAACATATAGATAACATCCGTTACCCAGGAACAAATATTTGAACCCAGGACCGCTGGCTCAGCACGCAGGTGCACTACAAATTGCGCCAACCGCGTCAGATCCGCGTAGATAATGTAATTGAATGCATATATGTAAAATATTTGCGGCACGTATTTCTGGTATAAATACTAGGCTCGCCCGAGGGTTACACTAGTTAGAGTAGTTAGGTACTATGATGGAAAAGAAAAAAGGGAGTTAAAAGTTTTTCCCTCGTGCGGACAAATTGTCCACTTTGTAATAGTTTAAAGGCTCCATGTAAGAATTTTTTATTTTCATTACAGGTCCACTGCGTCTTCGTGATACACTGCACATACAAGGGACGGATAAGCAGAGCAGATTACCAACAAAACCTGTTTCAATAAAAACTTCTTTATGGTTATACTGCATTTTATATCCCAAAAAAACCTAAGTAAAGATACACGACAATGACATTATTGGCGCACCCGCCTGAATAAATACTTTTTTTAATTTGTATCAACACTATGAATTACATATCTCATAGCAATGAACAAGTTCATCAGTAAGCAAGCCCATTAACTGTGGTATTCATAAACTCGTTGGACGGATGGATGGATAACTGATAAAGCTTCCGTCACTCTCGCACTCATACACGGGTTGGAGAGTGACAAATGCTTTGTCATTTATGTATCGAGTGACAGACGTGACTACCGTAGCTCGACACTCGCGAAGTTGATCGAGGTCAGGCGGGTATGACACACTTCATTAGACGAAGTAAGAAGTGTCCCACACTGGTATAAGATTGAGTAGCTGAGACGACTATTCATGAATTGTTCGGAACAGCATGGATGAGGTTTTTCCCGGAGGCTATAGCATGCAGTTCTTCAAGAGGGGAGTAAATAGGTTCTTAATCTATTGACCGCCAAGCGGTCTAGCAACTTACCGTGCCACTGACGCCAGAGTAAAAAAAAAAGATGTGCCCCAAAATCAACAGGGATTGAAAAATACTGGTAGCGGTTAGAATTACAAAGTTTTTGATCATTGAAATTTGGACGGCTGTGGCCGACGTGGCGTCAGGGGCACGATTTTTTGTTGACGGCCACAGCCGACTGTGGCGGTCAAAAGGTTAAAGGTTCGGCAACGCACGTGATGCTCCTGGCATCTCAACCGTCCATAGGCGTGCTTAACATCACGCGGACCGCATGCTTGTTTGCCACAGTCGTAGTATAAAAAGAAAAGAATTAACACTACACCAACACATATTCCGAAAGAAAACCCAACACATATCGCCGTAGCTTGTGACCGCTGTAGTATGGAACTTCACAAAATTGTGGACGGAACTTGCCGTTCTTGTTGTTGCGATTTAGAGAAATCGCTAATATGCCCTCAAATTCGAAAGACGTAACCAGCTGTTCCTAGCGCTCGCCTGTTTCATTTTCAGAGAGCAGAACGCATGGGACGATCTTTGAGTGATGAGCAAACTTTGAACCTTGAGCAGATCGATAAAGGGTCGATTACAAAAAAATTGTACATAGTTAAGTGCTTTGACGACGCGGTTGGCTCAGTTTGCAAGCACCTGCCTACTGAGCAGCGGTCCCGCGTTCGAATCCCGGCCAGGGCAAATATTTGTGTGATGAACTCGAATATTTGTGCTTGGGTCATGGTTGTTCCTATGTATTTAAATATATAATTATCTATATAAGTATATATATCGTCGTCTAGTACCCATAACACAAGCCTTGAGCTTAATTTGGGACTAGATCGATTTGTGTGAGGTTGTCTGATATTTATTTATTTATTTAATTAAAAGAAAACTTAACTGATTCCTTTGTGTGACGAAAGTTACCCAAAGGTTACGTCACACAAAGGACGCGATCGTGATTTTTTGTTAACTAAGCTTTTAACTATGTAATTTTTTTTTGCAATCGACCCTAAATGAAAACATGTAAGTGCATAATAAACGTTTATTTGGGAATGGGTCAACCTCGCTCGCGGCTGTTGTAGCAGTGGATGTTGCTCATGTGACAGTTGGTGCCGTCCTTCTCGCACACCAGGCACACGTCCGTCAACTCCGCTTCGCCGTATTCTGAAAATAAAAAAAAATATGAAAAACCTGAATTCTGATGTTTGATTATTCGAATAGTTGAGGCCTACTCCTCACGGTACCATTTACAGTTCTCCGTAATTCGCTTATAATATAACAAAAAACAATACGAACATCTCGTTTGTTTTTTGTTTTGATTAGTAACAGTGTATTCTTTAATAATAATAAATATCAGACAACCTCACACAAATCGATGTGGTCCCAAATTAAGCTCAAGAAGGCTTGTGTTATGGGTACTAGACGACGATATACATACTTATATAGATAAATATATACTTAAATACATAGAACAACCATGAACACAAATATTCGAGTTCATCACACAAATATTTGCCCTGGCCGGGATTCGAACCCGGGACCGCCGGCTCAGTAGGCAGGTGTCTACAAACCGAGCACCACGCTTGGCAATCTATCGTGAGAATCGTGAAAGTTATAAAAGAGCGTTTAGGGATATTAAAGACATACCAATCGAATAATACAGCTAGTAGATGAGATTGCGCTATGTGTTTGTACGACCTCATATAAAAAAATGGTTTAGAACTTAGTTAGTATAGGTTCTAAACCCACGGATACCAAAGGGAACTTTGCAGTCCGTGCTTCAGATCTAGTGTGTCATCATCACAGCCCGAAGATTGTGATGTGTCCTTTAGCAGATTCCTGAGCTTAAACAGTAAGTTAGCGACTCAACGTAAGTTTCAAATAACCGAGATAAAAGAAGACTACATGTTGAACCATTGATACAAGGATTAAAGCAAAACGAAAATAATTAATGCGTAACCTAGCGGAAGAGACCGGTAATCATATTCATATTCATATTAATTTATTCATTGCACCATGGTTGTTTACAGAGATGTTACACTTGTTCGAGTCCTTTACATGAGTCCTTTACATGGGCCCTGTTAGGCTTACGTGCATTAAAATACTAAGGCCCACTTGCACCACGCTGGGTTAGCAAAATTAACTCGGAGTTAAATGCTACTCTAGGGTTAAGTAATTAGTACGTCTTGCACCACCGAGAGTTAGAAGTAAACCTTGAGTTAAAAATTTAATTTTTTAACCCGCCGATGTGTGAGGGTTAATGTCATTAACCCTGGGTTAGTAGTGTCAAACAAGTATCAAAATCGACTTGACGTATAGCTTAGGTTATGTTTTGTTGTTATGTTTTGTCCAGGATAATGATAATTGAATAGTTGTTGTCTGATGATGATTTATTTATTGAAAAACAGGTTACATAACATTACAGTTTACACCAATGCGTCATGAACCGAACAATGTTTATTTTGACGGCGAAACGGCGTGGCCCCGTTGTTCCGACATCTCGGGTGTTGGATTTGGTAGGTTGCCCCGGAACCGACGAAACACGACACCTTTCGGCCAGAAATCAGCACACGCGATAGTCTCCTGGAGCGGCCGCGGCGCGCGCACTACAAACGAGCTGAAGTGCACGTAGTGGCGCGAATGCAACTGGAACACCCTCAGCGAGTAGCCGGTTTTCTTGCGAACATACTGCGTCACTTCTTCAGCGGTGGCAGTGTGATGCAGGCGCGACACGTACAGCGCCTTGCTCGGTGTGGAGACCCGCAGACCACAACCAACCGGTTCTGCAGTACCACACTGACTCTTGCGTGTCTTACGCTTTCTTGACATTAGTTCGGACTTTTACAATAGAAAAATTGCAGAAAAGGATCATTTTTACTCGCAAAGAGACAATGCTTTTTCGACTGGTTTTTTGTTTTCAAGTTTATGCTTAAACTTCGCTACTAAATCACAAAGCAGTAAATCTGTCGCTATTTGTAAAATTTGGGGCACGTAAACGAGATTTATTTTCCATTTTTAGCAGTTTAAAACAAAATAATAAAATATAGAAAGCAGACACAACTCGCGCAAAAACAATAATGACGCCTGACTGACATTTAATACAGATATATAATACGCTAAAAAACGAAATGTCATACCAAATCTGACATAGTGGAATAGACTTATGCAAAGTACTGTAGAGTGACAGAGAGCACAACACTTAAATCATTCATCATTTATTCTATCACATTTGGTCGTATATGAATAGAGCGAATGAATGTTACATTAACCTCGGGTTAGTTAACTCGGACTTCGTTTCTATTGGTGCAACTAAAAGTATGAGTTAAAAATTTAACATTTAAACCCTGAGTTAGTAAACCCTGAGTTATATATTTAACTCGAAGTTTTGGCGCAAGTGGGCCTAAGTGATAGATCACCAAATACAAATTTAACAAAATTAAATTACATTGTATTTAAATTAAATTGTATCAAAATAAATAACTTATACTAGACTTGTTAATTAATTATTAGAACCAGTACAAATAGATAATATGGATAATCGAATCAGACACCTCTGGATTACCGGTGCAACGTGTCAACCACTCCACCACCGCAACGCCAAGAGGCCTCTCGATCTTTTCCTTGAGCTTTGTGAGTTGACATAGCATTGAAATTTTTGAAAAGTTTTACGCCGCAGTTATACGCACCCATTTCTTGCTGTTCGGTAGCCTGTTTCAAAGCCTGTTTGAGCACGCACGCCCAGCCGGTGAGCAGGTTCCTGGCCAGCCCGCCCATGAAGCCAGGCTCCACGCGCACCACCTGCTTCAGGTGGAACATATGGGTGTTGCGGTGCTTTTTCAGCATGTTCAGCTCGGCTAGGATGAAGTTTGTTGCTGGCTGGAAACATGACAGTTAAGAGCATAATCAGAAACACGTTCACTGAGTTGAGACGTTGGACATAACAATCAACGAAATGTTATTTTGTCATTATAAATAAATAATAAATAAATATTAAGGGACAATCATACACAAATCGACCTAGTCCCAAACTAAGCAAAGCTTGTACTATGGGAACTAGACGACGATATACATAATATATAAATACATATATAGATAACATCCATGACCCAAGAACAAATATTTGCCCCGGCCGGGATTCGAACCCGGGACCGCCGACTCAGTAGGCAGGTGTCTACAAACCGAGCCAAACGCGTCGTCATTTATAGACCAACGTAAAAAAAAAGCGCTGACGATCTTTATGCTCTGTGTAAATTTTATGTGGCGCGACTTCACGGGGTAAATAGTTGATTTAGTTTGGAATATTTGGTTTATCGTGTTAGCCGATTTTCATAATTTAGTATCTTATTTCATTCTAAAATAATTTATACTAGAAGCGACGCGACGTCACCTTATAAAAACAGTAGAAAGGATGCTCAAGCGGGCTAAGCCCGTAGAAATCGGGTTTTATGGATGGCACGCCACTGATAGTGTCTTCGATACAGCTAAGGGCAGTAAATGCGACCTATACCTTGCTTTGCACCCACTAATATAATAGTGTGTGTATAGTAGTCGTTTCATCGAAGTACTCCATTAAGAGGTACAGTGACGCTAGAGAAGGAGCAGAACGCGAGAGAACGATGTTTTTGTACCGCGCTTGTACCGTGCGACCTGTACCGAACATGCAATGGAGGGCGCTCGCGGTTTGCCTCACAGACGCCAGTACAGGAATGAGAAGTATAGTGTAACGGTTTGTACCTCATAAAGACTTAATCGATATGTTTCTTCTTTCTTTAGCGATAAGACCGCCTGTTGTCTACCGTTATTAAAATTATTGTTCTGTACTGAATTTGTAAACTTTTTTGGTGTGCAATAAAGCATTTTGTATTTGTATTTGTATTCTTCGGCTGCCTATAAGTAACGCTTCATCAAAATACTCCATCTCGAGGTACAGTGACGCAAGAGAAGTGAGAACGATGTCTTTGTACCGCGCTTGTGCCGTGCGACCCGCTCCTAGCAATCAATGAAGAGTATTCGCTTTGTTGCCCCGCACCCGCTACTATAGGGATTAGAAGTGTAGTTTGTACCTCATAAAGACTCAGTCGAAATGCTTCTTCGGCTGCCGATAACGCTTCATCGAAATACCCCATCTCGAGGTACAGTGACGCAAGCGAGGCGAGAACGATGTCTTTGTACCGCGCCTGTACCGTGCGACCCGCACCGAGCAAGCAATGGAGAGCGTTCGCGTTGTTGCCTCGCACACGCCAGTACAGGGATGACAATGTATATAGCAGCCATTTCGGGGCTAATTTCTGAAACAAAATATACCAATTAATATGTGACTTTGTGCCATAGATCAGTGTTTTTCAAACTATGGGTCACGACCCTCACCCCTGATCGCGCCATATAGCCACGGGGATCGCAGATGACAGACAAGGAATGCAGTTGTTTTCAAGCATGTACATTTTAATAAAACAGATTATGATATGTACTTTTTTATATTTTTTGCAAAACTGTAAACTACCTTCTGAATTTAAAACGCATACCTAAACATGACTGATTGAATGATAGACGGATGCATTTCAAATCTGTTAAACAAGAGTTAGGTTCTAAGTTTAATCGTACTAACTGGGTTTTAGCGGGTCGCGAAGGAATTTTGATAGTCTTTAAGGGTCGTTACACGAAAAGGTTTGAATAACACTGCCTTAGATAATAATATTATATTATAATTTTAGAAGAGTACGAATTTTACATTAGGAATTCAAGCGAAAATTTCCGTGACAATGCCAGCAATGCTCACTTAAGTGAAAATCTTGTTAATAATATTAATAAATAATATTTTATTATATTAAAAATAGCAAATGTGGTACCTGTTTCATACAAATTACAAGTCTGAAATGAAGAACGTGTAACTAGCTATAATAATGTATTGACATCAACCTTTTAAGCGCCTATAATTAAAATAATTATTAATAATGTATATTTTAAATAATAGGACCAGTAGAATAAAATACGAATTATGAGAGGGATAAATAATGAATGCTCTATGGCCTTCCAGTGCATTCGAAACTAAACTCAAAATGTCCCAATACTTAATGACCTCATATCTAAAGCACCTTAATCTCAAAATGAATGAAAGCTGCAGACTTATTACCAAAAAGAGCTATTCTCGTTATAAACTTTTCTCGATACGACTTAATTTCAAATAGAATCAGTCTCATATATGACTTTACCTTTTGAGTAGCAGCGTATATCCGATGGCCGATCTCAGCGTCCTGCATGTGTTTGACGGCGAACCCGTCCCCGTCGCCCACGTATTCTAACAGTTTTTGTCGCAAGTACCCCGTGTCCACTACTTCGCTCGCCAATTGTTGTCTACAATTATAGAAAAAAGTATATTACATACATACCCTTACCATGAGTTTAAAGTAACACTACTCGCTACTCTCGCTAGCGACTTCGTAAGCATGTAGGGCGACCCGCGCGCACCAACGATATGGTACGGCAGAACATTAAAGTATCAACACGGCGGCCACCGTTTAGTTGCGTCCTTGTTTATGATCCATGCGTACGTCAACGAAAAAAGAAATTAAATAAATAACATGGTAAATAGTAGTGTTAAGTAGTGTATAGAGACCTCATAAACATGGACGCAAATAAACGGTGGCCGCCGTGTTGATACTTTAATGTTCTGCCGTACCATATCGTTGCATTGGTACGCGCGGGTCGCCTTACATGCTCCGTCTAGTGGGGGTTGTCTGTGGTTTCCCTACAAATCGTTTAAAATGTTGTCGCTATGGCTAGCGACTGCGTACTGGCGTACGGTCACGTCAACTCATGGTAAGGGTACAGAAGTAAAACGTGAATTTGAAACTACGTTACCAATAAATCGGAACGTTTTACAATAACCGAACTCGGCACTCGCTATTTTCCTAAAGGGGCTTCTAAACGGGCCATGTTTTGCTGCAATTTGTGGCCGGCCATTATTTGCATCTTGCTCTAGCGTATGGTGTCAGAGAGGGACGGCCATAGTTGCCGGCCACAAACTGCAGTAAAATATAGCCCGTTTGGAAGCACCATAAAGAGTCAAAAAGTTAAACATGCAAGCAAGAAGATTAGTTTCTTTTCAACTCAACGCTAGAAACGTGTTGTCGACCCTTTCACAACCTATTTACTCCTTGGGGGTCATCCATAAAGCAAGTCGTGCGTTAAGAGGTGGGAGGGTCCTTAAGTTTCGTGACGTCACATTTCAAAATCTAGTCTTAAATACCCAATTTGAACTACTCAATAAGGCGATCTATTAAATTGTTGGCGAGTTCACACTCGCTCCACTAGTGTCACTCGCAGGTCGCCCATGAGCCCTTTGACAAATCGTCGGGGATAGTGCAATACCGCGTTAGTAACAAGTGTAGATACGAATCAATATTCAAACAAATGCTAAGCATTTTATTGAAATGACAACTTTATCGACAGCTGTTAGTATGTACGCGGTATTGCACTATCCCCGACGAAATGCATAAATGCCGAAATAAAGCTAATTTCGGAACTGCTTTGACGACGCAATTGGCGCAGTTTCTAATGCACCTTCCTACTGAGCCGGCAGTTCTAATGCCGGCAAGGGCAAATATTTGTGTGATGAACTCAAAATTTTTGCCTAGGTCATGGATGTTATCTATATATGTATTTGTATATTATTTATATGGTCGTCTAGTGCCCATAGTACAAGCATTGCTTAGTTTGGGACTAGGACGATTTGTGTAAGATCGTCCCTTTTTATTTATTTAATTTTATAATTTCTAGACGAAAAACTTGCAAGTAACGTCACACTAGGGAAGGGGTTTCACAAATTTGACCAACCATGAGAAGGACGGGGAAAGGGTCATAAATCACGAAATTAGTGACGTACTTTATAGAAGACCATGTCAAATAATCTACTAATACTTACTTTTGTGATTTTTTCTGAGTGAAACTAGCAGCGTCCTTCTCGGTAGGACACGTCGGTGGGTGCCAGGGCAATTCGTGTTCGACATCCGCCGGCACACCCAGCTTATCCGTGAGCAGAGATCTTAACCTGGCGGGCAGTTTTATTTATGTAAGTGCCTGTCAATATAACTAATAAGAAGGGGAGTACTAACGAAGGTCTATTAGAATGCCTTTAATGGCCTGAGTTTGTAATCTCTTTACTACTCATTATACACACAATGTTTTTAAAACAAAAAACCATAACTAACAATGCCACGGAGCCGATTTTTAGACATAGTTTAGTTTTAGATTTAGTTTATTAATATGTACAATATATTTATTTAGATGTATTTTTTATGAGTAATTGTTAATGTGTTATGAATAAAAGCATCTAATTAAAACTAACTGATATTTTAACAGAAAGTTAAAAAGTCCCGTACTGATCAGTGCCTAAGCATCCGTTAAGTTTTGTTTTAAGTCTAAGTTAAGCGCCTGATAGTGCCTCCCGGGATTTTTGCATGGGTAATCACGAAATTCCGGAATTGTCCATACAAAAAATCCTACAATTGGAAGCCCAACAAGATGTATTTCTACTTTATTCGTCTGTAGCGGAATGTTTAAATCAAATCAAATCAAATCATTTATTTCTCGACCAACATGGATCAGTTTTGTTAGTAATGAAATTAAATAAGTACTTATAAACTACTGTTAGTAACATATTTAATTATAATTATATATAACGGCTGTGTTTATGTGCATCATACAACAATGGTTTACATAAACACAGTCTAAGCGCTCGGCAATCATCTTCAGGACGCTGTTGGCGCTGGCCCGAATCCTGCGCACCAGGGATGTACATCGCTTGCGCATAGTCGTGTGAAAACAATCCACTTGCGCTTCTGCGAACATTCCCGATGCACTGCAGTATCGTGGCAGCCCCATCAGCACCCTGAACGCATTGTTAAATTGCACTCTAAGAGCACTGTACTGTCTTAGCGTGTAATTCGCCCACAGTCCGCTTGTATACAGGGATGTACAATAGGCTCGGAAAAGAGTAATCTTCGCTTCTTTGGAACATTTAGCGAACCGACGGGCGATCATGTTGGCTCTCACAGACAGCGCTCTTCGTTCCCGCTCAATGTCGGTATCGTCTTTAAGGTCAGAAGTGATAATATGTCCCAGATATTTAAATTGTGACACTACTTTAAGCACCTTGCCATTTAGCTTTATGGGCGGGACATCTGGCGTGCATTTATTTCTGACCTTAAAGACCATACACTCACTTTTCTTTACATTGTAAAGCAAACCGTGGCTACCAGCATATCGTTCACAGATGCCGATCAATTTCGCTATGCCACACGGAGAGGCGCTCAGCAGCACCATATCGTCCGCGTAGCTAAGATTATTTACGCATACCCCATCTATATGACACCCGACATAGGTGCTGCTGAGCTCCTCTATCAGTCCGTTTACATACAGGTTGAAGAGCTTGGGCGAGGTCAACCCCCCCTGCCTCACTCCGCACTCCAGCCTGTATGCGTCCGAGACAGCGCCTGCCCATTTGACAACATTCGATTGGTTTCTGTACCAGAATTTAAAGATATTATTTAATTCAGGTGGCACGTGAATGTCATTAAGTTTTTGCCAGAGGATGTCATAACTTACCAAATCGAATGCCCTTGATAAATCCAGGTAGCATGCGTACACATTTGTTTGTCGATCTGTGTAGTATTTGATAGTATGCTTTAAACCCAAAATCGCACTTTCCGTCGATAAACCCGGTTTAAAACCAAATTGATTATCGTGCAATTTAAGATACGGTTCAATTTGGAGATTAAGCACACTATCAAACACCTTGGCTACTATGGTAGCCAGAGAGATTGGCCTATAGTTGGACTTATCGCTAATATCACCCGTTTTATTTTTCACTATCGGCACCACCACCGTTTTCATCATGTCAGCAGGTAGGTACGAATGGCCTATGCAAAATGTATACAGCATCACAAGTACTCTCGGCAAGTGTGGACCGGCATGTTGAAGGTGCTCTATACAAAGGCCGTCGTGGCCAGGAGACTTGCCCCTTGATATACATTTAATTGCTTTATTAATGTCCTTCGCTGTAAATTTGGTCCTTATCTCCTGATCACGCGACCCCGTACATGGCACCTCTGACTGTGATGGTCCCAATGGAGATTTAACAGCAAAATGATTTTTAAACATTTCAGCGATATCCTTTCGGTCGCTGATACCGTCGACACTCACTGGGAGGCCGGGTTTGCATTTGAGTTTGTCCGTGGCCTTCCAAAAAGCTCGGAAATCTCGTTTGTAGTGGTGCTTACTTATAATATCCAATTTAATTTGCTCCTCATTGTTTTGGCACCACTTTAACCGTGACCTGAAGATTCTCTTACTTTCACGCATTTCGTCAAATACTAAACCTAATCTAGGTTTTCCGTGCCACACCCAAACCTCAAACTTGGACCGGGCCACCCGGTGAGCATCGCTCACATGTTTGTTCCAACCAACTATAGGCTTTTTCTTTTTAACTTTTACAACATTTTTACTTATCACAGATGATTCTGCCAACGCGTTAATTATACTCCGGTAGTAATTATCAATAACCATCCTATGATTAGTGTCGTTACACATATGATCACAACATTGACGTAATTCGTTAGGAAAATCAATTAATTTTAGACTCTTATTACATTCGTCAACGTAAATCTCAATTTGCTCCGGCCTTCGCTCCCCCCATAGGACTTTATTTAACGGAGTGCTATCACTAGGTATAGTTTTTGGTCTGATTATCTGTAAGTTACATTCAATCACCAGTGGAAAATGATCCGACCACAAAACATCATCATAGCGGACGTATACATCTGTAATCGAGCTCATGGCTGACTTAGTAACAATACAATGGTCTAACCAGCTCGTTGATCCATGAGCATCGCTTACAAACGTATACGTACCCGACTGTCTGCCTAACTTATTCACATCCGCACATATCCATTCCTGATCATTACAAAAATCCGTTAGTTCATTAAAGAATAAACCGCCCGGATGCGCGTTAAGGTCTCCGAGTATATATACTGATTCCGTACTGTTATTATTTACGATAGCACTTACTGTACTTAGGCAGTCCGTAAAATCCGTCAAGTTGTCCTGTTTCTCCGTCGGCATGTATACACTCAACACTATAAATGACCTTTGATCCGCTGTTATTTTTATAGCACATATACGCGGATTATCACAATGCACAACTGACACATTCCGAAACACTTTTTTGTTATACAATAGGGCAACGCCCCCGTACGGTCTACCACGAAGCATCCCTGCTTCTGTGTCCACAGCTGATGTCCCCGTATACTCAAAGTCCTCGTCAATACTACTAAGGAAAGTAATCTCATTTTTAAGTAGCCACGTTTCCTGCAACCCAATTATGTCACCTCTTTTACATAGTTGTCCTATATCCTCTTTGGACCGTTTAACGTTCTTACAGTTAAAACTGATAAATTTATATTTGTATATATCACTATAACAATCTGCCATTATTTATGTTATTATTATTGCCGCTTCCAGCAGGTCTGCTGTCGCTTTTCGTATTAATCCGACTCTTATAATGTACGAAACGACGGAAAATAATGCCCTGCGGCCACAATGAGTCATTCAAAAACATTGAGAGTTTCTGTTCTGGCACAAAGAATTTATATGCGTTGTGACCTTTGTCTCTTTTAATTGAGATCTTCTCTAATGTAATAGTCTCCCGCGTTTGACTACGGATATAATCGGCTATATCGCCTACGGTCGTCTCTTTGTGCACGTTAGTTATAAAAATCGGTACTTTAGTTTCCGCTGCCTTAAATTTCCCGTTAATCTGACTCGCGCATCCTGTATGACCGGAATAGCGATATTTTCTGTGTTGTCCATATTTTACCAACGTAAACCCGTCCTTGTCTACCAGAGCGTCCCTAAAAGACTTCTCGCCGGTTAGTGTTTCCTTTCTACTCGCCTCGATACTCTCAATAGAATTGACGGTAGGCATCATGAACAGCTGTTGATCGGACGCCTCCCGACTACCGTGACCGGTTTCCTGTTCATTGCGCAACGCCTGCGAGGTTTCAACGGCCCGTGGCTGTTCTCGCGCTGGGTCCGGCTCGTTCGAAGAAATATTTTCGCCAGCTTGTTTCGAAATATGAGGGTGCTCCATAGTCGATAAATCACTATTATTATTATTCTTCAGCGACGAGGACCGTAATCCATTTATGCAACTATCATCATTAACGTTCGTATCCAAATGAGATAGCCCACTAGGGCCACTGTCAATATACCCGCCTCGCTTGTTGTTTACATTTGTTATACTTCGAAAACAGCTAGGCACTGATAACGAGTCATATACCGTTTTGGATGCAACATCCACAAAACCCTGTTTAACACTTTCTAGTTGGTCCATTGTCACATATCTTGTTTTGATGTCCTTTATATCCTCCTTCATTAATAGCAAATCCTTAAGCAATTTCGTTATGTCTATATGGTCGAAAGTCACTGGTGGGAGTTTATTGAGATCCTTAGCCACAAAAACTGGTAATAACTCTGCGTTTGTTCCCTTCATAAGCGATACGATGTCCTGGAGATCTCGGTTTTCTTTTCCTACATTTTTCCGATCAATATTTCGTTTTTCGGTAGGAACAGATTCAAATAATAACCGTTTTGACCGTTTTATTTCTTCACTTCGAAATGCCGACGCACAAATTCGAATTAAACTGTCTTCATCTATAACTGACAACTTATTTTGCACAAACGATAATAATTCGTCCACAACGAGACGACAATTAATACACTTTAGAAACGAAGTCATTGTTACGCGATCGAAAAATACACACACCCGTTATCAACGGCTGCGCGTGCGCGACTGACTTAAACAATTTATTTATTCACTTATTATTCAAATTAGTTACACAGCATTACAGTAATCAAACCAAGGCACTATAATCTACAAATGTACATACAATGAAACTTAAAACTAGTTTGATTTGGGCAACGTAACTGCGTGGTTTCGTTCGTCTGATCTGGCGCAGAATACAGGAGATTATTATGTAAACACGTCAAATGTTTCATGAGTAACATTCCCAAGTAGCACACAGACTGTATAGGCAATTTTATACAGCCTTTGTAAAGCTTATATTTGAGTATCAAACAGGTTATGTTCTTCATAATCATCTAAGTCAGTGTTTTTCAAACCTTTTGGTGTCACGGCCCAAAATGACCAATAAAATTCTTTCGCGACCCCCTAAAACCTAGTTTGTACGCTTAAACTTGCAAATGTACTTGTTTGAAAAAATCTGCATTCCTTGTAGTCACGAGACTTTCTCGATGCTGATCCTCGCGACCCCCCTGGATATATGCCGCGATCCCCCTGGGGGTCGCGACCCACAGTTTGGAAAACACTGATCTAAGTCATAAACAAGAGTCATAAAACGAATATGTCTTACCTAATCCCTTTGTTCTCAAACGGCATGAAAACTTGAAATATAGCTTCTGGGTTCTTGGGGAAGTCTGTCGCCGCCTCGTAGCAGAACTGGTTCGAGGGCCACTCGGACTCCCGGTCGAAATCCTCCGAGTTTCGACTCACCTTCATTGACGGTGGAAATCTGAAATAAATAAAATCAAAGTTGATCAACTTGTGTGAGCGGTGGTAGCCTCTAGTGGTTAGGGCATGCGACTTTCAATCCGGAGGTCGCGGGTTCGAACCCGGCCAGTACCAATGAGTTTTTCGGAACTTATGTACGGAATGTCATTTGATATTTACCACTCGCTTTTCGGTGAAGGAAAACATCGTGAGGAAACCACCTAAGCCCAATAAGGCCTAGTTTCCCCTCTGGGTTCGAAGGTCAGATGGCAGTCGCTTGCGTAAAAACTAGTGCCTACGCCACATCTTGGGATTTAGGTAGCCGACCCCGATTGAGAATTCATTATCTACAAAGATATGGGACAAGGCTAGGAGGATGATGATGATGATCAACTTGTGTGAGCGACTGAGCGTGTACTTATTGATATGCGAGAATATACAAACAGAAAAGTTGTAAGTGGTCCAGCACTAGACGCCATTTATTACAGAACTAGCTGTGCCCCGCGGTACTACCCGCTCATCCCACGGGAACACTAAATCTATTCGGTATGAAAAGTATCCTATGTCCTTCCCCGGGACTGAAACTATCTATATACCAAATTTCATCTAAATCGGTTCAGCGGTTTAAGCGTGAAGAGGTAACAGACAGACAACAAACACACTTTCGCATTTATAATATTAGTATGGATATTACATTACCGAAGAAAGTTTTTGATCGCTTGAACATCCCACAGTGTCCACTAAAATCTTTCAGGGAATCGTGGTGATAATTACGTTCAATAGGTTAATCTGAGTGATCTCATAAGAGATATTCGTCTAATTAATTTGCCGTGGGTACCGAAGCTGTTTACCCCAGTTTTTGCACCGCTTCCGGTATAAACAACCAAGGGCCTTATGACACTTCTATACAAATAAAAATTCTCGGAAATCGCATGTGTAATAAGGCCCTAAGCAAAGGGTTTGTCTCCACTGACGCGGAGAGGACAGGTGTAGAATCGACTGATCAGAAAAGTGACCCTGAGCTGAGATACAGATTTCAACTCAGGGTTGATCCATTCCGCACGTCTTTGCTCCGCGTCGCTTCAGTGGAGGCCATCCATACTACTGGGTCATGATTAGGCAGTTACGAATAAAAACAAAAACGTACAGAAACATTCCTCCTTCAAATTCGAACTGTTCGTCCTCAATTTGGCTTTTGACTTGGCTTATCTGACTGGGCGTCTTTTTGTCTGTCGAAGCGCGGAGCTCGCTTTTTATTAGTATTTTAGCTTCTTCTAATTCTGTAAAAAACAAATTAGAATATTTTAAAATAAAGTAAATAATTATAATTTAGTAAAAATAAATATTTATTTATCTTTGACCAATCAGTTTAAAGCGAAGATTGCAAAAATGTGTATTTAGACGGTCTTCTTTTTAATGCAGTTTCCAGGGAGTTAAAAATATGAAAACGTCGGACTTTTGATCGCATAAACGAAATTATAAACAACAAAATAACATGTACTTATAACAAAGTTTACGTATTAAAAAAGTGTGCCATTTTTTTTTTATTGGGTGATATTTTAGCTGAGCGGTTGATTGTGAGATATTGAGCAACTTTTACTATGCCTTGAGCCAACTACAAATTTTTTGTAATAGGTAAAATACATATTTTTTTTTTGTTTGTTTTGAAATGAAAATTCTATGAAATGAAGCATTCAGTGAAGTGTTTTTCTATGAAATAATAGTATACAATTTTTTTTTGTTTGGTTCACCTGATCAAAAGACCGAGGTGAAATCCCCCAGTCACTCCACTATTTGGAGATGCCTGTATCCAGCGCGATAACTGATTTTTAAAGTATTTCTTATTAATCGTACATGAATACCTAATAAAAAAAATCATCATACCTAAGTATTGTTAAACAATCTCACCTGATGACCTCAAATCACTTATTTTAAATCCCAACTCCTTCATCAACTTTGGATCCGGTGTTTTCATTTGCTCAGCCTGCATCACAAACTCCGACGCCATACTGGCATGCTTCTGTATATGCTTGACCAATCTCTGTATTGTATAAACAGACTCTAAAGCGTGGACACCCTTCTCATTCAGCCACTTGTCGTTGTACAGAGGGCCGTCGAGGAAGTATTTTATAAGGGAATTCATGTCACCGTCTTTTTTCAATTCTCGGAACTCGAGACCGGTCAACTCGCCCATTTTGCCGCAGTTGTTTTCTACGTGTCGGTAATCTGAAATTTGACGAAGCTTGTTTGAAAACTTTGCCAAAGCTGGCGTCGGATGCCGATTGTAAAAATGTTCTAGAGGCCATATGAAGAAATGCCACTGCAAATTATTTCATACAAATCAAGGTTTCGGTCTCGACTGTTCCCTCCTCCAAAACATAAAATAATTTTGACGTCACCCCAGGCCATCAGGGAGCAAATATCACTTACTGGCCAAGGCAAGACGTTAAACTTTAGACAAACTACGGGTGGTAATGCGTAAAGTCCCTCGACCCCTTGGTTCGGGCAACTAACACATGCGATCTGGGACAGTCATGAATTCCCCGCCCTAGGTATATAATGTACTATAAGGAACTGAATAGGCAGAAAATGTTTTGTGTCGGACCGTTTCGATTTTGCGCTTATTATTATATAGGTAGAATTTGTCTACAAGGCGTCTGTTTGCGACAATATTTTGAACAAAACAAAATAAATATTTGCCCTAGCCGGGATTCGAACCCATGGCAGCATGTATAGAATGAAAACGTCACTAACCGTAATCTTCTGGTAGCTTCATTGTTTTTAAGAACGAAGTCTGTAGATCCAGCCAGTCAGCTTCTTTCTTACTGTACTCCAGTAATTCTGCACGAAGTTTAGCCAGTGCCCTGTAATTTTCAAAACATGTACATTAGTATATCAGTCACACTAAACAGTGTTGTTGATGATTTACTTATATTGTTGATTCGTTAATATTTTTCTTATACTGGCTCGGTGGCTACACCACTCTCCTGATTTCGTCAACTAGCTGTCTCCATCAGTTCCGTCGCTTGGTGGAGTGCAGCACTGACTGATATGACCAGCTCTTCTAAAATCTGATCTGACCACCTTTTGGGACTTCTGCCTCTAGGTCTATTACGACATCAAGTCAGCATATCCAATTACATTTAACTATCTGGCTTTAATATTAGCAAGGCATTAACAGGGCTCCATTGTCTATTACCACGGCAATTAAAAAATATTTTTAAATCAATATAAATCAAATTGTTGCAGTAATACTTACTCCTGAACTGCCAACTTATGAGGAACCAAATTAGCATGACACATGATACCATATCTATGTTTAATGGTTGGTTCAGAGTTCGGATTCAACTCCAGAGATATGTCGAAATGTTTCAATGAGTTGTTGAAGTCGCCAAGGACCCCGTAGGCGTTGCCGAGCATGAAGTGGTGGTGAACTACCTCGGGATCATGGTCCACTGCTGCTCGGAGAACAGTGATAGCATCTTCAGTCATTTTGCTACGGTGGAGAATTGTTCCCATGCCTAAGTATGCTATGTCCTTGTATTCCCTGTACAATAATGACAATCAATTTTAAATATTGAACAATTTATATAGTATATTATATTTATAATTACATGGGTTCATCATTAAAAAGTGTAACAAAAGTTCACTTTGTATAGTTATCATTTTTAACATTTTCAATGCTGATATCTCTGCCATATTGAAAAATTTCTATAAATATAATTGGCAAGAATTACTGTCATCAGCACACATCGGCACGGATTTCCACAAGAATCGGTTGAGAAATGCGGCCTGTGGGCGCATCCGGAAATCTAAACATCCAAACATCCGGAATATAGACAATTGGACATGCAAAAGAATTTTTGACAAGGCTGAAATGGAGATACTTCGCTTGCACGACGAAATTTCATTATTTACCTTGGTGCATAATGCACAGCTCGCCGACTGCACTCCAAGGCTTTGGGGGCATTGCCCCGCACCCTCCAGTACAGAGAAGCCATGTTATAGTGCAGCCACGAAGAGCTGTTCTGCTGAAGAATGTTGGCCACCCAGTAGCCAAACTGGTCAACCGTCATGATCGGGGATATTTGTTCTGGCAACGACAGCTCTGGATCAATGCTGAGATTCTCTCTTCTGCTCATACCCTACAAATTTAAGTGAATTTTAAGTTAAATAATAAGTGAACATTACATGTAAAACTCACAGTTTTATTTTAATCATGGGTTTTCAATTTCTGAGAAAACATCATGTTTTGAATATCATTTAGCCAATGACGATGTGAGCCTTTGAGATTATGATTCAGTTGGTTCTGGAGTAATTATGATAAAAATTTCAAGCTAACTATTTTACATAGTCCTGTGAGTCACAGACATATTAACCTTTTGACCGCCACAGTCGGCTGTGACCGTCAACAAAAAATCGTGCCCCTGACGCCACGTCGGCCACAGCCGTCCAAATTTCAATGATCAAAAACTTTGTAATTCTAACCGCTACAAGTATTTTTCAATCCCTGTTGATTTTGGGGCACATCTTTTTTTTTTCACTCTGGCGTCAGTGGCACGGTAAATTGCTAGACCGCTTGGCGGTCAATAGGTTAAAATACATATGGTTTACTCACATCATTCAATTTGGATATTGCTCTACACATTTCAAATTGGTTTGCAACCTCCAACCTGTTTCATATGTATTCTAAAGGTTGTAATATTCAAGAATGCAAGAATCTCTTATCTTGAATTTGACAGTTTCTTTCAAGGGGAGTCAAGAATGTAGCCCACCATGATTACTTTATATGGAGTTTATGTTCAGAAACCTTAATGCGGTCAGCTCAGTGGTGTTTTGAAAATTTATAATATAACTTCTATGATATAAAAATGGTATAAACTTAACAAGATGTTTAATGTGGTAAAGCAAACCAACCTTCTATATTAGGTACCTATGGCTAATACAGGATATTTTGTTGACATCTCTGTCCTTATTCAGTCTCTATAAGGGTTAAATGAATTTATCCTCATTAGATCTATTATGATGAAACATGAGGAAAACTAAAGTTCATTATTATTGCATTGTTATTAAGACTACTTAAATAATTACAATTTAATACCTCTAAATGCTCAAAAGCAAACATGCTGAAGGTTAATGAAGATATTTTCTTGCAGTCCGGCACAAAACTTTCATGTCCATAGTAAGGATTATTCAGCCAATACTCATGTTCCGGAATGAACTTGGATCTCCCATCTTCCATGGTAGCAGCATACCAATCTAGAACGTTCACGGGTCCTGCGTTTACGCAGTTCTCATCTTCAGCCAGTTGTAAACTGATATCAGTGTCTCTTTCCAAGCTTGCCCACAGAGCATTAATAACCTCCTGCCTTTTAGCTAGGTCATTATACAGGCTTATAATATTATCCCAACGCGTATCTTGGTTTAGAAAGGCTAACAAATCATACGGACGAGCCATTTCAAATGGCGATTCAAGCTGAAAACAACATCGAAAGGTACTTTTAATTTATACAGCGTTGCCTAATAACTATAGTTCAAAGTTTGATTAGATAAGCGGAGATGTGGGAAGCAGGAAACTGGGACAGGGACGATTTATCTTACCTTAGGTTGGATCAATCCGCTCTCGGTTACCATCCAGTGTGTTGAGGCCTGTGTACAACAGGCACACAAGCCTACCAGCCACAAAACCCATATCAACTTCATCTTGAAAACCACATGGATTCGTTTCTTGCCGACAAAGTATGCAATTTATTCATTAATGAAGGTTTCACGTCTCTTAAATCAGTAGAACCACTGTGCCGATTCTTTTTCCATGGCCGATTTTGACGTATGGTGTAATCATGACAGAACAGATGTCAAAATAACATTTAAGAATTTCGTTCAGAAACTGTAACTATTTCTGAAGCAGTAATTATGCTATCGTGATACAGTCGGACACAAAAAGAGTAGAAATTATAAAGTGGCAATACTGTCGTGTCGTCCCTTTCTAATCAATCTTATAAAACGGGGACGTCAATACAGTATTGCCACTTTTTAATTTCTACTCTTTTGTGTCAGACTGTAACGTGTGATTAAAGCTATTTCTGTTTATTTTAACTATATTATTGTTATTATAGTTTTCAAGGCTAAATTTAAGTATCGAGATTGTGAAAATTACCGACTGAACGGATAATGGTCAAGTAACATTCACTATAAGCGGCCACATTGGCTACGTCAAATATAGCGCAATTTTTAAACGACTATGCGCTTCTATGCCTGTCGTATCTCTAATGTCTAATGTTCAACGAATGTGGGACATTTTTATGCATTTATATTATTTTGTGATGATGATTTATGTTTAAACTTATTGTCTGTCATTAGAGGCAATAAACTGTTTAAATATAAATCATAATCTTCCTTTGCCTTTGCTCCACATTCACATTATACAAATAAATACACCATAAGAATAAGACTACACTTTTTCTTCATTAAATATACTTATTATGTTATTTTTGTTACAAAGTTTCAATTAAATAAAAAAACGGACTCATAATTGATATTGCATTCAGAGACCACACCTTGTGATGAGATGAGACCCACAACTTAAATGTACAAATATTTTCGATCATTATTATACATTTTAGGAATAGCCCATGGTTTACTACACAACCGTTTAAAATTAATCGCATCGTACTTATTTATTCCAGGACATTGAACAAAAATAAATTAAATATCTCCCCTCTTCACCTAGTAACCTATTACGACAAAGCGATTGTTTGATGAAAGGAATGGAACAATTGTTTTATCTATTGTTCCGGAGGAAAGCTCGAACCAAAGACTACGAGTAGCAACAGAGTCGTCATTTTCTTAAAGAAAATGTAGCCGACTAGCCGCATTCTATGTTGATTACGTGTAACAATGGACATCAAATAAGAACTAAAGTCAACTAACCTATATAGAACATCTAGGAGAAACCTAATACCTACGTAAATCAGCAATCAGTTGAGCAGTCTTATTTTGTAATTTTTCAGAGCCCGACTTTTCCATCAAGTGGCCACTCTCTTACGAGTACTCTGCTCGAACTCATGAAAGGGGCGCGCTCCCCTCGCTGAACGGTACTGCGCATGTCCAAATAACCTCATTCAATCCACGCCTTGGGTCATCCACAAGCGTTTATGCATTATACCTTAATCTTCATTACATACCCATCCTGTCCCGACGCACAAATTCCAAATTATATCAACCAAATTAACAAATACAGTGCTATTCCAAATTCTTAGTATTAACTACATAGAACGATGAAAAACTTACGTGAAAAGTTAACCGAAACGTCGTCGGCCGATTTTTGTGGGATATGTGAGTTTTGAATAAAAAGTGCAGAGAGGGAGAAAAATGGTAATTGACGCACAAGTACAGTCGCCCCCGGACGTGGATGTGCCTGATGGGAATGACCGCACAAACGAAAAGTGCAACATAATTAGGACCGTTAAAACATTGGATTTGCAGGTGATAAACATGAGCAACTCATCTAGATTATCCATAATCTGGCGTGATCCCAACAATTGAATGATGTGTAACTGTTTTTTGTTTTTTTTTTAGGGAGTTCTTTGGCAATGTGGCCTGAGAGAGATCTGCCTGGCCGCGCTCTGGCTTCCACTAGGTGCTTTAATATTTTGTTACGTGACAGCATCCATATTCCAAGCAGATGATATTCATGAAACACACTGTAGGGTAAGTTACTCACTAATTTTGTTGTCTATTTAGGTAGATACTTAGCACTGCCTAAAGTTCTCATTTTCGCCTCATTTCACTAAAAGGCCATTTATTAGATAGCCCGGATAGGCGCGATGATAATCGTGCGATTTGGCTGATGATGAAAATAAAGCGGGAAATGCGTAAAATTACCATAACTTCTCGCCTATTTATGTGAAATAATAATTTATGGATGAATATCGTAAGTACCTACACATTTAGATTTCAGATGAACTATATGCAGCTTATGTAACACTTGCATTAGGTATGTGATGCAATATTGTCTAATACGAAGTTAAAACTTTTTATGAGCACCAACTCTTCAGGCCCTAATGGGACTTTTAAATACTACAGGCACTATTGAAGCATAAAAACTTAGATTTTGTCCACTTTGAACCAGTTAGCATTTTTTACTCGCGTGTTTCAATTTTCCTGTTTGTTACGGTCAAATATTTTAAAAAGGGTTTTTCGTAACTAGGGAAAAATCAACTTTGATCTTATAGTAATGGGGGTTCCCATTATTTCACTAAATCCTATAATCGATGTATATCAAAGGTAAAATCGAATTAGCTTTTAAATGTCCTCAACATCGCTCAAACCCGTTTCCTACCGAGTAGAAGTTAAGTCGTAGAATATATGTATCTCTGAACATAGGTCTCTGAATGTCCATCTGGAATGACCGTACACTCCACTCTTTCGTCCTTTCATTTTCAAATCACTCTATTGCTTATTAAACAAACTTTACTCTATGCTCTTCTCTACCTTACTCTACCCTTGATTAGATAGAGTAGAAACTCTAACCTACTGTAATCTACTCTACTTTACTCTATTCTACTGCACTCTACTCTACTCCACTATACTCGTCTCTACTCTACTCTATTCTACTCCGTTCTACTTTACGCTACTCTACTCTATTTCACTCTACTCTACTTTACTTTCACTAAAGGCATTCTTAGTCGGACTGTCAGATCACTTGAGAAGTTATCACATCAAAAAGGCTATACCGTTAATTTACCTTCCAGGTTTACAACGTAGTACCCTCAATAAGTGCGATTACCGGTATCAGTCCTCAGCGCTACGTGTGGAGGATATGCATTGCCTTCCACCTCGGCCCAAGGCTACTCATAGGATCTCTCTACTATAACTACCATAAGCAGAGGAACGCGCATATTACTGAGAGTAAGGTAAGATATTTTGACTCCAAAATACGGTCATATCCCCAAACAGGCTATTGGAATCTTCAAGAGAAGCAAAGACGCGATCGTCCTGAAGAGATCCCGCGATCTACTATGATATATGAAGAAAAGAATATCGTGATATATTATCAACGCGATATACTAAATTCCAAGTCTTATAGATGTCGCAGGATTCTAAGACAAAAAAATCAGTGTAAGATAGAATGAGTAATCCGATCCGCTGGACAGATCATAAGGGCTACTTTAAAATTTGAATATCGAACTTCTATTGATTCTTCCCGCTCACCCAAAGATGGTTTAGACCCGGTTCAGACACGGCGGGAACCGCGCGATTATAGAATCGCGCGGAAATCGCGCGGGTCTTATTTATATGAGTTAGTTAGTAATCGTTCAGACATAACCGCGCGGTTAATGTCTGAACGAGAAAGAGCCTATTACGTAGTTCGAAATTCAAATTTCAAGGTCATCCTTTAGATTCGCACAGCTTTGCACGCGCTCTACCTACACTTGGCCGTATACTTATATAAGTATGGCAACATTTTCAGTGCAGGCTTTATGCAATCGAATGCACCACAAATGTGGACAATATTAGTCATTCTTATTAACAATTTAATTAATACATTACTCTATAGCACTCCATAGATCTGCTAAGTTATTTAACCATAATAAGTAAAAACTCTACCTTTAGGTACGATATCTGTTAATTACGCAACAAAAAAATTATATAGGCTTATTAGAACAAGGATACAAAATAAATTTCCATTTTATATAGAAAAGAGTAAACATGTTCTAAAGTTAGGGAAATTTGCATGACTGACTAAGCGATAACCACGCGATAACGCACACCTGGGTAGGTGACAAAATTAATGTTACCCGTTTAGTCACTGTTATAAATAGACTAATATTACCTTTATTCCTTTAAAACTCCCCTTTAAAAATTTCACATGATTTTACGTAAAATATAAAAATAACTACGCCATAGGTGTTATTCAGCTATGTTGTTAAAACATATTTACATATTCTTTTTTAAACAAAACAGACAAAATGGGCATAAAATGTTTAATTTTTTAATGTGCCTTAGTGAAAAATGTTTACGAAACGTAGGTACCTTAGGTACTTAATTCAGTTGGGCATGTATTTCTATCCTATACTGAGCACGACCATTTTCGTCTCAGCGCAATAAGAAGTTCCACATTTCGTTCTATTTAAAGCGCTTTCGACGAATATACAAACCCTTTGACAAGACACGATAATGTTTTTAGATATTTTCAACCAACTTCAAAAAAGGAGGTTCTCAAGTCGATATTTAATGATTGATTTTCTTTTAAAGCTTGAATCTGAATTGCTCCAATTGAGATATGATGAATTGATGATGGAATCCATGAAAATTTTGAATGTGTGAGCGGTGGGTATTTTTTGAAAACTCTATTCTCGTTGCAGTGGTTTTGTTTGGTAAAATATGAATTGACGCACTTTCAACCCATTTCAAAACAAAGTTGACCATACACATTTTTTATTAATTTTCATGTTTCATGTCACTTTTAAATAAACACCTCAAATATCTACATATTTACAGCTAAAACATGAAACATGAAAATAAAAAAGGCGCAGTGATATGAGAATATTATGTTTTATCTTAACAAGTAGACACTTGAAATTTTCAGTGATACATAGTCTACAGTCGCTTGTTTTCTCGGCGTTTTTGAAGTACAGTATCCTACGCGCGCGAGCTCGACTCGCTCTTAGCTGACTTTTTGTTGACTGGGTATAAGTTTATTTGATAATTATGAAAACGATTAAAACTGATGTAAAAATTGACACGAACGCCCCGACATGTTTCGAAGTCATATGGAGCTTCCTCAAGGGCAGCTATCCGTGCTGCTACGCGCGTAGCAGTGACTTGAGTTTTAACAGTTTTTTTTATAATAACTAAAGATGTCTCACGATAGTTTTAATTATATTATCAGTATATTATGTATATTAATCGGTATTCATATATATTTTGTAATGTTCTCAGGCCAGACTGCAAGCTACACAATTAGGAGAAGCGTGCTACTGGCTCAACTTGGTAGAGGTGTGCGCCCTCACCGGAGTCACATACGTTTCCAATAGGGAAAACTATTGTAAGTATTTTAATTAATTACTATAACTACAGGGTAATTCAGGAGCAAACATTTGGCCAACGATGTAATCGCAAAAAAATATCAGCTCCTATACTTACATCAGCCCGTCTAGCACAACTATGATTCGCGACTCATGTCACGCGACATAGCATCACCCGTCACTCTCTCACAGTATTGTACAGAAAGGGACAAGTAGTATATCTCGCGCGACAGAGAGTCGCATGTCACAGTTGTGCTAGAGGTGCTGGGGTAGTTAGCGATCACTTATCCAACAATCAACTCCCGTGACATTACTCGTTTACCTCAAATTGGCTCATTCCGCAAATGTTTCACGTTTACCTCCGAAACCGAAAATCATTCCAAATTTATTTTTAGACAGTTGTATAAATACAGAACCCAATAGGTAAGGATTGTTTTATAATTATAAAGCGTATTTAGGACGCTTACAATTTCAGATTAAATATTAGGTTAGAACATTAAATAAGTATTTAAAAAATAAAATACTTATGTGACGTCAGTAAATATCCTACTAAGAAAGGTTCCTTCAGAGCGATTCACTTAAAAAAATCGCAGATAGTCGAAAACCTTACGTACGAATAAAAACCACCTACCTGCCTAAAACAGTCCAGATAAGTCTGATCTGATAAAAATGGTTATTTCAAAATGGCCAAAGTGCAATAATTAGGTAGATTAGTCCATGTTAAGGAGATACCTAAGGGTAAATAAGTCTGAAACCACCACATTCGTTAAGAGCGCTTGCTTTGGTGCACCTATGTTGGTGCACGAATTAATAAAAATTATCTGCTTGTTTTTCATTACGTATATGGCACCAGTAATTACTTCCTTTCTAAATTCCACTGTAATCAAATTCCCGATGCTTGTTTGTCACTTGGTATAAAATACAACTACTTACAGTACAGTAAGCTGCAAAACAATATACACGATTAGTGCGTTCAAAAAATCTAATCTCCACTCATACTGCCCATGCCCGTAAGGGTCTAGGTAAGTCTAGCAAAAATAAGTAATTTTATCAAACGGACTAGACTGTACTATCCTCATATGTCGGAACACGAATTGAAAATGACTAAGAACTATCAGTAACATGATGAGTATGATGACCCTTGCAAAATAAATGCTAAACCTAGTTACTCCATTAGCTTTGTCGCTCTCTTGGGACAACATTTTCTTACAAAATGAGGTTCGTTGTTACCTAATGCAATCTCAGCGGCCAATCATAGGGCTAACGATAATGGGCAAAGTTAGCCGAAAAGGTCAGCTCGGATGATAGCTCGCTTAAGCGAGTTTGCTTTGACTGTAATGCCAACATAATAGACATGGGGAAAAGCGTTACTTTTTGATATCAGTGACTGGCGATCCCGTTCCAAAAATGTCACAGTGAAAAGTCATCGTGACTTTGTCACGCCTGTTACTCGTTTCACTGTATGATATTTATGACTGGTCACGGTCAGTCACGGTGCTGTAATTCACGTTATTTTTTTCACACTGTTATTTCAACGTGACTATGTCACGCCTGTTACTCATATCACCTTATGATATTGTCGCGGTGCTCTAGCTGGTTTTTAACTATAAGAAATGAGGTTGGAATCAGTTAGAGGACATTCTGTTTTTTAGTCAATACGTACACTTTGGCTAATTAATATCAAACATTCCCGTACCGAAAACCCCGAGGTATGAATACTTATTACATTTATGACCGTGTTTTTGTCACACTGTTATCACTATCATACAAGTAATTGATCCAAAATAACCTTCACACTTTTTTTACATGCCTGTCGACTTTTGGGACTGTCGCACATTATAAGTAAAAAGATGTACTTATGGGAACATTATTTAGGAATATGCGGCGTGTTATTAGTTTGGATCAACTTTATACAACGATTTGAATGTACATTATTAACATGGAACCTATTTACACATTGATACCTTTCACGCTATTTCACTCGCTCTCAGGCAGCAGGCGTCATCCGATTTTCGCTACTTCCGAACACTCCCGACTGAGCCCGATTAGAGCCGAGTTGAGTCACAGTCACAGTATTCGCGCGCCACGCCACGATCACGGCGTTTGTCGTGATCGTGATTTGAGTAACAGACTGCGCTAGGAACAGTAGGAACGTATGTGATTTTGTCACGTTGTTACTTTGTGAAAAGTCACAGTGACAACTTTTGACGGCGACTCACTGTGACTTTGTCATCGTGACGTTATTTTTCCCCCATCTCTACAACATAATGTGAGAAAATGTAGTACTGCTGAGTGGGTACGTAGGCCAAAACGAAACTGAACGTTACCTGGACGATGTTGACGTTGTGACAACGTCCAACGTTGAATTGTCAGGAGGTTGGACGCCGTGGAACTTAATAACTATGTAAATCATTCACCCGTCCCCCTCAGATACATTTGGGAGACAAACGGAAATGAGAGACAAACATAAATATTCAAGAGACATCAACATTTTAATTCTACAAAGATTTATTTAACACAAAATTATATGAGTACCTACATTCGGCACCAGAAGATACGTTAACCAATTGCTTAAAATGCTGCATACCGATCAAGAGTATAAAACTTGAATAAATATTTTGTGAGCGAGCTATCAGTACCTACTACTTAACCATACATTGCAGAATCAATCTCTTATCAATGCAGCTGACGAAGCATTGTAACTGTAACTGTCTCTATCTAATACTAACCAATTAGATTGGAGGTATAGAACTGGTTACTTCCTTGACTTCCCGATACGACGTGACATCTATACTCTATTTTCTTTGTTTTATATATGTAGCTTATTCCTGATCTTACCCTTCATTTACCCTTTCCTCTTCTTTATAATTTTCAACGAACTACCTTTTCCTCCAATCTTTTAAGCACTTCTGCCTTCAATCTTATTAAAACTTTCGTGAGACATATTTAATTATTGTATTAAGCGGTTATCACTCAGGTGAAATTGTCAGGAACAGCCTGACATGTTTCAAACTCGTAAGGAGCTCTTCATCAGGGACTGCTACTCGTACAGTCGCGCGGCAACTTTGTCACTAAGTGATACTAAGTCACTAAGTGTAAATTTCACATGAGTGTAAACCGCTCAATACAATACTCCTACTTTTATGACTTTCTCACATACAAAATGTTGAATTTTCCAGTCGTGCACGAGAAGATTTTCATAGTGTTCATGATAGCTGCGTTGCTGCACATGCTGTGTCGCGCCCGGGTCGGCTCCATCGCCAGTGACACAGTGGAGACAGTGAGGACCAACAAACTCGTATGGATATTGTTCTACGTGGCGATTATAGCCACGGTGGGGCTCATCGTGTTCTTCCTGAGGCACCGTCTGCTGTGCAGGCCTTTAGGTAAATATCTTTCCATTTGCTCTACCAGCAACTCTAGCATAACTGTCATGCGCGACATATACTACCTGTCACTTTCCTTTCAATACTGTGCGAGCGAGATGGGTAATGCTGAGTCGCGCGGCAAGTTAAGTCGCAGCAAGATATGCTGGCCTGCTGCTAGCGGCTGCTACTTGATTTCGCTTGTTGCAATTACAAGACACAATATCATAAGTTTTCTGTATTACCAATATTTAAAATATTTTATCGCGCAAAGATTCGCATGTCAATTCTGCTTCTCGGTGGTACCTACTTCTCCCGTAAAATCAAAATCCGAAGATTGTTTAACATTTGGCATACTTACATTATTTCTAGATATATTACAGTTACAGATATATATTCTAGATTTACAAAATTATACGTTGAAATCCTTGAGTATGCTTTCGTAGAATCAGATAAACTAAGAAAGTAAGAATCAGAGAAACGAACGTATGGCAAAATTAATATTTTACAAAATATTAGGCAATAAGATAGATATACTCACAGCCAAGTGTATTAATAATTTTTAATTTCGTGGGCAACTTTAAATTATTAGCTCTAAATAAAACAATTTAAACGGATTACGTCGCGTATATTAATTACTAGCTGTGCCCCGCGGTGTTACCCGCTCATCCCACGGGAACACTAAATTTATTCGGGATGAAAAGTATCCTATGTCCTTCCCGGGACTGAAACTATCTATATACCAAATTTCATTTAAATCGGTTCGGCGGTTTAAGCGTGAAGAGGTACCAGACAGACAGACACACTTTCGCATTTATAATATTAGTATGGTTTAGTATGGATTTGAGCCTCCCTGACGTTTCGGTACCTTTACAGATACCGTTGTGAAAGGTTGACTGAGAAAAACTCAATTTTTATATATAGTATAAGTAGGTATATCATAGTAATAAATAAGGCAATCTGGGAGTTTTCTTCCGGCGGTTCTTTCTCCTCAGTAAGCCTCATAGTGAACCGCTGGCACATGTGTGTGTCTCTACATAAAAGCTGCATTTTTGTAAAAAGACAAATGTATTTGTTTAAGACAGCCAAAGACGTGTTTCCAAATTGCACAAGAAACACGGGGCGTCTTGTGCATGACCACGTTCCTAGAACTGCACTGTATATGAAGCAATGCTATGCAATGTGTTTAAAACTGTTTAATAAGTTACCGAAAACAATTAAGGAACTTCCTATAAATAAATTCAAAAATAGCCTGACAAATTATTTACTGGAGAAAAGCTACTATGATGTCAAAGAATTTTTGCTTCAGAGTACGCTGTAATTAATTTGGAGGAAATATATATTTGCATGCTAGTATTAATAGTACATATAGCAGAATAAGCCGCCTAATGTCTATGTTCACCTGTCGACAATTCACTGTACCCACTTATTCTATGCAAATAAATTATTCTTATTCTTATTCTTATTCTTATTCATATTAGGCCCATCTGGCATGTAGGAACACTTTTATTTTAAATTAATATTTATAAAATGGGTAGTTTGCACAAATGTAATTTTGACAGAGAAAAATTGTATTTTTCTCAGTCAACCTTTGACAACGGTATCTGTAAAGGTACCGAAACGTCAGGGTGGCTAAAATATGTGTACAGTCGCGGAAACCGAAGAAAATATTATTAGCTCTAATTTCTCACTTTCCAGCGTTCACCTATTTCTCAGTCTGCGAGTACATCCTGGCGACGGCCAACATGGCTTTCCATGCTATCGTGGTGCGGGACCTGCCCCTCCACGAGTTGCACGTGGTTTGCCCCACGCATCGTAAGACCGACTAACAGAACTGTGCGACTAAGCCCCTCGTTGGGCGCCAAATTTGTGAGTGTCGGTTGTACACTATGTGTACAATTGCTATGACAGATATGTTGCTCTCCGCTGTCATGCTTGGCGGGTACGCTTGCCTTTTTATTCTAACTCTTAGGAGGTATTTTATAAACAAATAAGAGTATAGGTTTATTTTTGACTGAATATTTGACGCAGTCAACCTGTAATGTAATTTTTCCCTTCCTCTGCCGTTGTTCTTGACGCTTGATAAGTCTAAGTTTTTTTAGTTATATTTGCACTCTACCACTTAAGAGCCAAAGACCGAAAGTGATTATATATTAAGTATAAAGGCAGACGCTGAGCCAAATACAAAATCAGATCTTCCTGAATCAAAATTTAAAGTACTTAACTTACTCGTAAACGCCTCAGTCACGACGGACCTTTAGAATTACAGTGACAAAATTCAAAATCTTCAAGTTTCTGAATTACTTATGTCTCTTACATTCTAAAATAATCTAAAATTGAAGTGTCAAAGATTCTGAATTAGTATGTCACTATCTCACTATAATTTTAAAGGTGCGACATAGTATTTCGAGATTAGAGAACAGTTTTTTCATATTAAAATAAGCTTTTCCGTCAAAAATATGTACTAAATATAAAATTAAGAAAGTCAATATTACAATACAATAATTCTTAGATATAATATTTACTTTAAATTGATGTTGGATATTATTGCAGAACTCTCATCTCACCACGAGGGGTGTAAGTTATATTAACGCGTAATGATTTTCTGATACTAGATACTTACCTTCAGAAAGTTGCTAGGTACTTAATTTATTCAGTTGTTTCTAATGTAGATACCTATTAAATTACCAATGTAGGAACTTGTTTAGTTCAGGAATAACGTTTATTGCTCAGTGGATGCGAAGAGGTTTTCATTGGGCAAGATTATCCTACCTAATTCGGATAGCGGTAGATAAGCGTAAATCCCTAGAGATACCTTCTAAGTGCTTTCCAAGAGTTACAGCTGAAATACAGCAATGCCAATGTTACCTACGCTTATAACAATGGCAATGGCGAAGTCCAAGTACAAGTAGAATCTAAAATTCCTAGTTTAGAGGTAGATGGCTAGCTAGATTCACAATTACTGAAGCTAGAATTTCGTACTTTTTGAATCGTTAATACCTAAGACATTGCCTTTTAGTATAGCAGCGTCAAGGGTGCACCATAGGGTCCTCTACGTCACAAAATCTGGAGGTTGTTGAATTAGTGTCCATTTCGTTTATTTGGATAAGCGCTAAAACGCGAAAGACCTATTTATTTACTACTAAAAACGAACCAAACGTTAACGACTCGCCGAGTAAGATACTGTTTAAGGTTGAAAGTTAAAATGTAAATTAAATTTAGTCATTAAGTCGTTAGAATGTAGTTAATTTATCATTTAGTAAATTACGGTCAGTTAGCAGCGAAATAAATATAAGTTCACTTTGTTTCGTCACTGGAGTTAGGTTGTTATTTATTTATTAAGGCGTAAAAATCAAATAAGAGTTAAAGGTTATAGAACTCTGTAAGTTCCGTAACTGAACGAGAGATTTCTAAATCGAAATACCACTTGCTATCACACTGTGGAGAAGTATCCAAATGTTGTGCTACAATTCTTCGATTTTGGAAAACTCTTACTGAGACCTGTTCTGTTTCTTATGGTACATTAACTAAATAGGTACATTATGTTTATACGAGATTACCTACCTGACTAATTATTTTTTATGTCATAGTATTTGGGTGAAGACCAAAAAGTTTGCAACGTTAACTCACCCTTAACTCACTCAATAATAACTCAATAATATTTGTGTCAAATTCTCCATTGTGCGACGATAGTTAACCTTTCAATAACGTACCTTAATATTCAATTTTAAGGTTCCTTATTGTATCGTTATTTTTTGTCGCACAACGGAACTTTCTCAATTGTTTTTAATTCCTCGCTAACTACGACTTAATTTCATCCAACTTTTTGGTCCTGACCCATTTCCTTTCGAAATTCTGCCTTATGACACACAGACGCCATCTATTTTGTTGTTTACTTGTCTTGTCAAATATTAATTTCTTATGGGCAATAACGGGTCTAGTGCAGTTCATGGCTAAAGTTTTAAGGGCAATCAAAACCTACATATGATAGACTTTGACTTTGTCCAACGTCATTCCTAAAAATATCCATTATTTTAGCTACAATACGAGTGTTATTGTCATCGGGTGATAATGCTCTACCGGATTGAGTGCAACTTGCAAGTCCCCGTGCAACTCAATCCGATAGAACATCATTTCTTTGTTTGTGCAAGCTCCAGAATTACTCCAAATAGATATTTTAGCTACTTATTACGATTACTGGCCTTCCTTATTGTTTTGCAATTTTTTTAAATGTGATTCACTTATTATATTCGCCAAGGTGATTTGATTACAGAATCTGTCTTATCTGATAAGTCCATACAACGGAAGTTCCAATTTTTTTTCTCTAATCAGTGGCTCAATTCTTAGGCTTGATCGAGATGTCTTTGAGATTCAAGTGGCATTGATAAATCATACATGTTCACGAGACCTGACTAAGTAAATCTATATATAACTACCAGGTACCTGTATATTGTTGACAAAAGGAATGCTTAGGCAAGGTTTCTTATGAAAGTAGGTACTCGAAGAACGTATATTTTACCGTTTTCGCTACATGTATAGATATATATCTTTATATACAATTTGAACACCGACAGCAATGCAATATAATAATTAGGGCTTTTATACTAAGTACTATAAGTTGGGTTTACTTGCCTCTAGTATTTGAAGGCGTGTCTATTTGACCATTTGTGTTCTAACTGAAAATATTAAATGTGCAAATAAGTGTGTTCATTCAATTATGAATTAAGCACTTGTTTTCTAAAGATGGTATCCTCTTCTTTTATAGAAAAACACTTCACCGAATTTTAATTTCATAGACACATTTTTCCTCGGGAGTCATACATTTTTCAGAAATCTTGAAAATGTCAACTTATAGATAAGGTTAGGTTAGGTTTGTGTTATAAAATTCCAAAATACTTTATAGTTTAGGAAAAAATGCTTTCGATGAAATGAAATTTCTATGAATTAAGTATTCGAAGAAACGTTTGTCTATAAAACGAGGGTAGACCCCTAAAGATACCGTCATTTCTAATGCTTCAATTATTTACTCTATTAAAACATTACCTAACGTACTTAAATGGACCAAATTCGACGTCTCGAACTATCGATTAAATTAATACGATGAGATATTCAAATATACATATCCAAAATAAAATTAATTGCAATTACCTACATGAATATGTAGCTCGATACTTTATCATTATGAAACGTTCAATATTGAAGTATAAAATATAATATGTAAACATTTTTGAAACGGATAGTAAATGAGACTTAACGTATGTACTAAATTGACTAACAAAATAAATTTGGCTTTAATGGTAAATACATGTAATTCTGCAAGCTGTATGTAATTAAGTTTAAATAACCAATTGGAATATACCTGAAAAATAAAGACCCTCCCTACTTATGAAAATCGTAAAATATATGCAAATATAAGATAATAATTTCATAAGTTTGCCAGTTGCATGCATATGTTCTTATGAAGGCAATAAATTAACTGATACCTAACTGATATTTTTTTCGTCCTTAGTATTTTGTGATGAGTGATGACGTCACTTTTGACTCGACTTCATTGACTTGTACTGTAAAACTGCAAGGACAAATGGAAGTCGAAAACAATTATTATGGATAACTTTTCAAAGGTGTCATATTGGCACAATCTAATTGTTTATTGCGATATAAGAGCCTCTTTCTCGATTTTTATGAATTAACATTGGTCGTTAATGGTATATCCCAATTGAAATGGAATGAAACGCGCACTAATTTAACCTATTCCTACAATTAGTTACTTACTTATTTATAAATATACATATATAGTCCTCTAGACAAACATTGTGGTCATCGTATATTGTGGGCTCTGATTTGGCTGGCTATTAATATATATATAGCTCTAGAAATTATGGGAGTAGAGATCAAGCCAGTTTCAACAACCCTTATCTAATAAAGTGAAATAAATACGCAGGTATTTATAAAAATGAATACGTCACAAAGATACGAAAATGTGCTAAAAATCATGATTAACATAAAATAGTGTGTGACATATTTTTTCGTAACGTAATTTAGTACGTTTTCCTCTATTGTTACAAATACTATGTAATGTTTATCTAGTTTTTGTTTTGCTGCACCGTATGTTGAAAAGTAGATTTTTATAGGACGCTGAAAAAAGATTGGCATTTTCATGCAGGTAAGTATACATACATTTCAGGCAATGCACATGGTACCTGAAAATCAGGGGTCGGATTAGGGTGTGCAATTTGCTGAGTAATTTGTAACATAAAATTAATATGGACTTAATCCCGGGATAACCTACAATCGTAAAGCTTGAGAAACTATGCGTTTCGTCTCTAACTCTAATAAAGGTATACATTACTTTAGTAATAGCAAGTCTAATAGTCTATTGCCCGAAAAAGGAATGCTAAACGATGTTATAATGTCGCCAAAAAGGTTGTTTTCCGGGAATCCCCGGGGTATATCTATATTAAGTATAGCATTTAAGATCATTCAACCCAAATTGCACATTTTAATCCGGACTGCTGATAATAAAGTTGTTTACCTTTTTTACTATTGCGTAAATTGACTTTCATATAATATGATTTAGGTCCGTATACCTAATTCGCGTCATATATTTTTGATTTGACTGTTGCTGCACTACCTAAGTAGGTATTACTATTTTGTTAACATTTACTTGTCACTGTCAGGCAGAATTATCGGTAAAAAAAAATATAAGCAAATTTTTGTTAAACTTAAATCTCTCTCAAATACAAAAGTGTACCTAAAAGGTGATTTAGGAGACATATAATGATCGTGTCCAGGCTCAACATCACCTAGTAAATTGTAAGCTTCCGTGTATTTTGTACCCGTAGATATTACTGAAGTATATTTAAAATATTAAATTATTAAAAAAAAAATGTGTAAAATGAATAACTAAGTCACCCTATATTTGTTGAGTTGACAACATTTCATATTTCTAATAGGTGGGAATGAATAAAGAGATCGAGAGAGCTTTGCGTTGTGTACACCCTAGAAAATTATGTAATCTGTGTAAAGAAATACAAGAAAACTAGATACCCACCCCGGCTTCGCACGGGTGCAATGCTGATAAATTATGCATGTATTATATATATATATAAACCTTCCTCTTGAATCACTCTATCTATTAATCCGTTGCGTAGTTTTAAAAATCGAAGCATACATAGGGACAGACAGACAGCAGGAAGAGACTTTGCTTTATACTATGTAGTGAAGTGATACATAAAATAACTGAAATCTACCACAACTATACGATAATTTCGACCTATCCGCGAAAAAAATAAGCTGTCAATAATGCCAAGCTCAACATCATTCGTTTTTTTTAAATAGACACCGGACTAAGTAACCTATACATTGTGTAATAGTTTTGGAGTTACTAAATTTCAGAACGAATCAATTTTAATAAATAATTAATAAAATAATTAGTAATCTTAGGAAAAATATAAAAACACTGTTAGGACGTCATCATCAGTGTTTTTATGAGCGGAATACAGAAAAGTAATAAAACTGTAGTCTTAATAAAAATATGAAATCTTGTCAATTGTCAAGTACCGATACTTGACAGATACGAGTAATGCGTAACTCATGTAATGTCAATTATCTGGATACTTAATGAATAAACATCGTATCTCACTCATGTTGACTCTGCTAAATTGTCATATTTTTTTATGATTAAACTGCAGCTATTCTCAACCAGCGGCCTTCTAGGCTTTGCTAGGCTGCCTGAAAGAGCGGCAAATATTAAACTAGACTAAGCTAAGTTATTGCGGCCATTAGGGTATAACACAGCCGACTATGTGGCCCAGGAGAAAAAGGTTGATTTATGGCTGGATTTATTACTTATTGTAGGGTGAATTATTACAGTGAATCAAAAGTTTGTTTGAAAAAAATTGCAAACTAGGCATTTGAAATAAATTATTGCGACCGGTCATTAATAATATAAATTTACCCCGTTGTCTACACAACGCGGTAAATTTCTTAACTATTGATGATTGGTCACAATAAAAATTTCCGCTACTGCGGTCAAACTTTTTCATATACCTACGTATATGGTTAGTAATAGAGAACACGTAACCTTTAGTCACCTTGTAAGACAGATTTATTATTTTTGTGATTGAAATTAATATTTAACAAAGATCATCAATTAATATACCATCTCATTATTTCCGTATATTCGACAATTTATTTTCTATATCAGCATTTCAGTATTGTTGTCGCAATATTTGCATTTTTTTGCTCAGAAGATATTTTCGAAGCGGTATTTTTATTTTGTTATTGATATTTTCTATTAAATCGAATATAAAACTGCCTTATCAGTACCTTATGTAATCAGTAGAAAAACAGAGATAATTATTAAATCACGGTTAGATTAAGGTAGTAGTACTAGTACTATAGTTAAAAGTACGTCTTGAGCGCAAGTTCGTATAAATTTACGTTTTTTTTTATACACTTAATATCACAGATAGAGGTTCAAAAGGTTAGATTCCAAAAAGATGGTAAAATAACTCCAATGTAGCTAATAAAGTTAGGGCAGAGCCAAAACAACTTGCCCCAACTTTATAACTAAGTGTTAAAATTCTCTTAAAGCAATAACGATATAAGTTTGTCATGTTGTGTATTTTCAAGTTAACAAATACAAAACTATATACCTAAGTAAGTAGTTCGTAATTTACTTACATTTGTTATTTGATATATCATTTCTGAATTACAAGACCCTCTAAGTACCTATAGGCGTGCTAAAAATAATAATTTATTCATTTTGTGAGTAAAAATATGACTTACCATAAAATATAAAAGAATATCTGATTTGAGGATGCATAAATTACACCCGGTTTTTTTTTTACCAACATTAAATTTTTACTTAAGTACCCCGTTCCTTCCTAAAAGGTGCCTACATATAGGTGCTTTTGTAACTTTAAAATGTATTTGATTCAGTTTTGGATTAGTTTGTACCTACATATGTTTATGTTAGTTGTATTCAATAGGTTCAGTAGCGGAAAAAATCTATCATATTCGAATATTATGACTTTAACATTACCAGGATCCAAGGATAAGATCCGAATTGAAATGGCCATAAGTGGAATAGGTAAGTAGGTACTAGTTTCGCAATTATTGTCCAAAATACACCAATATAATAGATTTATTCCGTTATTGCGCTTTAGTTCAGCGATGCATTAACAGTAAAACACCGCGAATAAAAATGAAGCACTTTAGTTATCTACTTAACGTTAGCCGTAATTTCTAGAATTTGTTATTTCTTTAAAAATTAAACGGTTTCTTATTAAATATATAAAGGTTTTAAAAGAATGTTTACTGTTACATTGATTAACATTGTTATTATTAGATAAGTAGTGTCACGACTGAATACATGTTTATTATTTATTATTGTATCGAAGTAAATTAAGCCATATTGTAAGATTTCATTCATTAAAATAATTATGAGGATTTAACCTTTTATCTCAGTTTACGGAATAAATGACTAACAATGACAGTCTTGATTATTTATGTGCCACATTTTATTTACTAAATAGAACCTTACCAAAATATGCCCAACGCAACTTGCAGGGCATATTATAAGAGTCGAGTCACGGAAAGTTTAGAAACTAGTTCCAAAATTTCTGGCCCAAAGTTAACTGTTTCAGTATTTATTTCTCATTTTTTCAGCAAGATATCAAGTATAGTGCCTTATGTAATGATCTGGAACGTGACAAAAACGGTTGAGTTGAAATGCCAATATAAATGTACTAATTAAAGCGGTAATAAAATGTTTTTATTACAAAAGTTATTAATTTGACACGAGTTGACAGCGCCATCCTTCGTCAGCATTTGTAACTAAAATACCACCACTAGATGGCGGGCACTGGCTTGTTGAAGCGAAATAGAAAGACCCTCGCTCTCGGTCGCAACAAAGATGGCGGCGGACGGGAGCTAGGCAGCAGGTATAAACTGTGCATGTGTTGGTG
Organism: Apotomis betuletana; assembly: GCA_932273695.1. Taxonomy (NCBI): domain Eukaryota; kingdom Metazoa; phylum Arthropoda; class Insecta; order Lepidoptera; family Tortricidae; genus Apotomis; species Apotomis betuletana. The sequence continues at coordinate 20,795,463 of OW026303.1, read as the reverse complement.
TATACATGAACGAAATTTCACGTTTGACCACTCTGGACACGCACACAGGCGCGCAGAAACGGGTGTGCGCGGGGCAAGGGGAGTAACGTCCGTGAAGTTGTGTCAGCATATGCGCAAACGAGGTGCGCATTCGTCGCGTGCGTTGTCGGGATTCTTTGTGCCATTCTTCGCATACCAATAAGAGTATATTCTTTAAATTTACTCTTAAATCGACATCTAATCAAAATTCGGCCCTTCAGCTCATCTTCGCACACCGTAATAGGTGAGTAAAAATTAATTTTAAGGTGGTGTTCATACAATTAACTCGATATTTTGGTGATTTTTATTCGGGAATGTCAACAATGCGATCGCGATCCTGCAATATTTTACATAGTTGTCGCGTTTGCTTCGGTTCGACTTCCGGTCGTTCGGGTGTCAGCATTTCGCGATGTAAACATTATCTAGGCTAGGTTCGGCTGCATTAGGCGCGTTCTCGGGAATGAAGTGTGCTCAAGGTGCTTTTGTGTTGTTAATTTCGCTTGAGTGTGGTTACTGGGATGGCGCAATTTTCGAAAGACGCGGTATGGTATCGTTCGCCCGCCGTACACTTCAGTCGCGTTTGTGGCTGCATGCGATTTGACGTATTCCAATCTGCGCGTAGTGATGTCACTTGTGCTCTTATTTAATGAAATCTCAAGCGTTCTTCACGTAATGTGCCAGTGAATTGTAAACAAATTGACAGTGATATTGATACCAATGCAGTGATTTTTACCAAAAGTGTAATGGACTGTTACTATTCGAAATTTTTCCCGAGGCGTGAGTATCCATTTCAATCTGTGAAAACAAACAAACAAAATTCCTCAGATATTTGAATGAATTCCTAGCATTGCGGGCGTGTTTGCTGATTGTGGAATTAAAAATTGTGAATAAAATATTTTAGGATTAGGATTTGCGTTTGAATCTACATAATATTGAGTGACTTTAGAATGTATATATTACCCGTTCCTCCTATTAAATAATAATTAATTATAATTAGTCATCAACCAATAATGCAATTTCACATTTATATAACATCATACACTAATTATATCTCTTCAGGTGTCTTTAATTAGTTCTTTGAAAGAAGGATTAAATTTTTGCAATGGCAATCAATAATTTAACAAAACATATTATTAATTTACTTTACTTACTGATTCATTCCTTTTTTTAGTTTCCTAAACAAATAGGTATAATAAATTTAGACTGTCAGAAACTGAGTAGGTTTCTTAAGAATTTTAGGTACCTACTTATTTTTCTTTCTTTTATGTCACAGTACACAATAGTCGTTTAGTGTCTGGTGTTTTTTTTGTTAATAAGTGTTTTTTTTTACATAGTAAGTAGGTAAAAGAAATGTTTAATTTATTAGTACATAAATGTCATCTTGAAAAAAAAATGCAAAATTTAAATTGTATATAATTATTAATTAAATGCTAGTAGCGAATAAAAAAATTGCTTGATTTTTTAAGCATATGAGATATTAATTTTAAATTAAATTAGAAACCATCGTTTACATACAACCATCAACTAGCACGCGTGTAAAAAGAAACTCCCGCCATTCATCTTCACAACAGGTTTCTATAAATATGATTCGAATATTATTTTTTTTAGTATTAGTATTCTTCATTTCTAATACAGAGCTATAGTAATTTCATCCGGTTAAAAAGTAATAAAAAAGCTTTACTAAAAAAAAACACATTAACACTTTCAAAATGTACTTAAATATTTTTCATTGGTAATGCATTCAGCATCAAAAGTAACTGTAAATTTTAATAATGCCTTTTGACATTAAGCCAGTAGTAAAATTGTCAGCTACTTTTGACTACTTTTGATGTCGGTCGTACCATTGCTGTAGGTACTTTTGTGTTATGTTAAAAAATATCGACACTGGAATAGATATAATTAGATTAGAATGGACTGGTTAACTTCTTTCTTTCCTAAAAATTGCGGACCAGTTAACTTTCCATACGAACATTTATCAGCATAGAGGTACCTATCTAAATCTACAATTTTTTTAGTTTCTTTCTGTATGTATTATTGTTTTTTTTTTCAGTTACCATTTCATATTGCTATATTTAGAACACGAAAATAAGTTTTTTTTTTTTTTTTTTCTTAATTTACATACTTGTAGTCTCATAACTTTTCGGTAAACTTCTACATCTGTTGTAAGCTTATATATACTATATGTGTTATATATATATAAGCTTACAACAGATGTAGTAACACGTATAGTATATATACTATATATACTATACGTGTTATACCTAACATTAAACAAAAAAACGACTCCTAAAACGTATTCTTATCAAAAAGCCTCAAACGAATGCGGAAGCAAATATAAAAAAAAACTCTCAATTTCTTTACATGTGAACCCACCAATTTTTGTCGTTTGAAATAGAAAATTGTTTTCAATAAAAATATTGTTTTTAATTAAATAACGGGTTTCTGAAGCAAAAAAATCATAATAATAACCACAGTCACCTTTTGATTTGATTTAAATGTTGATAAACGTTTCTATAAAAAAATAATTAAAAAGCCATGGAGTCTTATTACTGTGACACCTACAGTTGATACACGGCTTTTCTATTTTTTTTTATTTATCGACATATAAATAAAATGAGTAAAAATACAATCTGCATCATGATCGATCAAAACGCGTAGGATTTAGTAATGATTTATATATTCAATAAGAACCAAAAATAATCCATCCAAATGTATAAAAGGACTTCATAATTAATAAATTAATAATACACCAGACAGTATAATTACTTAAAATCTATAGCATTTAATAAACACTTCAAACTCAGTTGGGGAAAAATGACCCGGGCCGACGGTACTAAATTGCCTCGAAAATTGTACGAAGTGCTACCTCGGCCCGGAGTTTCTGAGCCCTTTTAACAGCCTTTTTTTTTGTAGCTACTATAGGGCGATTTGAATCAACAACCACAATATTGTTGTCACAGATTACCAAAGTTCTTCAGGCATTAGGTATGATATTGCTGTGTATTATAGTGTTAATGCATATTTATAATATGATTTGACTGATTGATTGATAAAATGTTGATACTTATTATTGATATTATATATGATTGTGCTAATTCTCGTATATTTTTTTTTTACTTATTAATTAATTTAACTAATATTTTGACTCCGACAAATATTTGCACGCTTGCTTGCAAGCAAAATACACAGTAAGACCTGAAATTGTACCCAACATCTTTATTGTGACTGTATTTTTGCGAATAAATATATTTAATTTGAAAGAAAAAAAAAGAAACACACGCTAAACGATAATGACGATTTTCTAAGAAATCTCCTAACACTGCTTTTACTTTATTACTAACTAACCATCTCTAACTCTGCTTTGATAAGACTTTATTGTTTGAAATATCATTCATGCGTTATATATATTTTTTACAGCCTGTTATTAAAAAGTAATTAAGCAGGTATATTTTTATTTTACCTAAATCAATGCAGAAAAAGGTTCTTTAAATATTTGTATCGGAGCGAGTGTTCAAATGATCAATAATATACTAGGAAGAAATAGTAAAAAAAAAAACTATAAACAAATACATAAACAACTTAAAAATAAAAAATATTAAAATCTAACTTATTGGCAGCTTCGGTAATCGGTATTCGTTTTTTGTAGTTATATCATAAGTTCATAAGCTACAATATTATAATATTTATGATCTTTGATAATTCAAGTCTTTCGGTTTCGCCGAGTGGTTTCAAAAATAATATTAATTGAACTTTGACCAAAATGTTAGGATTAATTTCTTTATTTCCGATTTAATTTTGGAGGAAAATTTTAGTAGATAATTTTAGTAGGTAGATATAAATCCGAATAAATTAAATATTTCCTAGACTTTAATAAAGGGTTAATCTGGATGTCATATTAATTTAACGGGAAGTACTACATTTGCAAGTACCATAGTGAAATTTTCGCCTCTTTTAACTAGTTCGTTCGTCATAAAATTTGCATGGCACAGTGTTTTGTAGAGAGAAAATGATCTTGTGGCACGTACGGGGGCACGGACGGACACTGGACAGACTCACATGACGAAACCAAAATGTTAGCCAATATGTTCGTTATGATTATTATTTAATTTTATGATTCTATTGACGATCACAATACCAATTTATGTAAATTAATTTAGGGTAATTTGTAATGTAACTTTGTTATCATGAAATAAGTACCTAAATCTAATCTAAAACAAAATGCAAAATTTACATGGAATAGACAATGGCCATTATAAGCATGTAAATGATAGTTTTTCATTCCAAGATCAATAGAAGATTTTTTTTAGTAACTTATTTCTAGCAAAAGTACTAAAGAGATACAATTTTTTTAATTAACTGGCCTTTAAATAAGCGCCATTTCAGTAAATGTAAGCTAGGTTGGAGGCGCCATCACATTGAAACGTGACTGTTTAAACAAACGCAAACCAAATCTAAGTTTACTGAATTCAGTTTTGCGCGCTCCAATGGTATCGATGCGCTCAGTTCTTCAGAGTCGCGGAGAGCTTCAATTACAGTATCTGTCGGACTCTCGAATAGGTGCCAAGAGTTATTTTGGTCAATACGGTTGATGTTTTTATTGCGGAGACGCCGGCGGCAGCGACAAGCAATAAGACGTGTAAACTGCTGACACTTCGGGCCCTCACGCAGCGCCGCACCTAATGGCCGATTCGGAACGATTTATCACGTATTCTGTCTTAGGGAAATTGAATTCAGCGCCATTTGCCACTTCACTGATGCCTCTGTTCCTTAATTAAACTCTTCTATTACTTACACTCCTTCGGCTCTTAAGTCCCCGTTTGCTTCTTTTCTTTCGAGTCGGTGCTTTGTTTTCAGTATCATTACTGTTTAAAACGGTTTTTACAGTAACTTTGTATACTAAGGGTGATTCTACCCTATATTTACCAGATTTACGGCGTTACTCGGAGTTAAAAATGGTCAGATGTTAGGGCTATGACCAGTTTCCGAATTGAAACTGTATAGCCAAATACGAAACAGCTGAATCAAAAATCAACTTCTAACATCACGCCCACAATATACTGGCTGATTTCATCTGACAAATTGGTCCAGACGTACACACAAGCGTAATCAGTTGTTAATAAACAACAAAACATAGTAAAATAATGGCATAATGTTACATAGATAGTAAATTAACACGCTAATATTGGTGCATTAATCAAACCTGTCAGAAGTAACCTGACCCGGCAAAGCTCAGCGGATTGTCTTATTGAGATAATTTGCAGAGTGCTTTATTGACAAACTGTTGAAGGCGCTCCGGATGCTGTAATCGAAGAACTCTGCCCATTCGCTTAGTCTCGTGTAACCGAGCCCAGCGACCATTCTATAATAAACGTGCGTTCACTCCATATCATCTTTCACAATAAGAGATTCAAAGAAATTTCCATTGATATCGCTGAGAATAACAGTAATGTTTTTTGTATTACCTGTGTTATCAATGATATGTTTTGTTTAATTTATGTCTCAGTGATTACTATAAAACGATATTATTACAATTCCCCCGATTTTTAGGTAGTGTTCAAATGCGAATTAAAGATGCTTATCATACACAAATTCAAACACAACACAAAACGTACTTGTAGTTAGATTAAAGAGTTTTAAAAATGTACACATCACAATCCTTCTAATACCGAACGATATTAGTAGAAATTATCTTATTTTAATACAAATATAATAGTAATCGCTCGGGCCTAACGAGCGCGGTATTGAATGACGGCGAGCGACCACCGTGCGCGCGGTTACGCTACCTGCTCTTATTGACCTGGGTAAGGTTCACTCCCACTAATCCCGAAACAACCTTCCCGACCACGAATCAGAGATATTCAGAGTGTTACACTTTGCGGGATGCCTTTGAAATCTACTACATTCAATGTGAAAACTTAATATTCTGCTTGGAATCTAACTTCGATTTCAGAAGTGGGATAAAACTGCTAAATACTCGCATTATACATTTACTTACTTCTGCGAGTCTCAGAAATCAGTTTTATCTACTCACTACAAAATGCTAACATCAATTTGCTTAGAATCGAAATGTGGTTTTAAATAAACAAGAATAAAACTTGACTCATGCCTTGTTGCCGAACTCGAGACAAAAATAAAAGAAAGGAAACTGGTGACGCTGATTAGCATTTAAACGAACTCTCGCATAGATTGAGTCCATTAGTTCAACTTAGCTTAACAGACGTCTTCGTTAACTTGGAGTCGCAAATATTGCTACATCAATTGCCTACAAACCTCATGCAAAATATTTAGTTTTTCTTTTAAAGTCGTGTCTACTTAAGTTCCTATATCCTGATATGAATGTTGTTTGGAATAAACCGGTAATGAAATCATGTTATACATTTCTTAATATCAACATAAAAGTCAACCATAAAAAAAATTGCAGCTCTGGAGATGTTTGCGACGCGTGTCCAGTAGCCTCGCTCTATTCTCGGATGCCTATTTGTGGATTACCTCTCTGGTGTGGAACCCTCGATATTGTCTCAACGAAGTGAACCATAATTTCAAAGCTGTAAGGCTTAAATTTAATTACAGAGACACGTTCGATTCGACCTTCTTACGTCTCGGAGGGATGCGAAAGGACCCACTCTTCGCCTCTTATTTATCTTAATTTTGCCCTCAACAGAAGTGACAAATGTGGATTACGGCTGTGAAATCGGTGTCGTCCGTGCCGTGCTTCAGCAAAACTGAGGCGTTTATGCTCGCGTTAAACTAAATTTAAGCGAACATTATTTTGCCATTTGCAATTAGGAGAACAATACGAAAAATGTAAGCGCCGCCGTTTCTAGAGAGTTCACACCGAGACAGCTTGTCTCGCGGCATCCGACGCTTATAGTTCAATCAGTCTGTTGGCTGCTAAAATACTACCATTTTCTATTTGTTACCGCTTAGTAGTAATACAAAATGTTTTGAAACAAAAGCGGCACACGTGCAATAAGGCAACAAACAATGATACGTACTTACGTAAACAAAATATTTACATATATAGGTAACTCAGCAGTTATTGTGCCGCCTTTTGTTATATTAAAACGCTATAAAGTGAAAAGGTAGGTATATCATGTCCAACACGCTTCAAATGCGATGGAGGAACAACAAACTGCTTATTCGTTCAACCTTGATCAAATTTTATTTTACGCCTTGCGTCCGGACATAAAATTAAACAGAGCGATATTATAAAAGTATAATAGAGTAAACATTTACTTGCACCTACTTTTGTGGTCATGGTCATCGGGCCGGTGCTAATACCTACTTGACTGCTTACTGAATACGTATCACACGCGCTCAATTCCATGCGAGTGAAATGCGAATTGACTCGAGTGGGTAGGATAGCAATATAGCGCAATCCTGAATACACCTAGGAATAATTTTCTCGATTGAATGCACTGTAGGTACGTGTGCTGCAGGCAACATACGATATGAAGCTCACTTTGAGTTCACTTGTTAAACTATCGTTATAGTTGGGATTGTTCGTCCGCGCCGCCGGTCTTGGCGATTTAATTAAACTTGTTATTTGTACGTTTTATTTCGCAATTGGGCTCGTGCTCGCTTTGATTGTCTGTCGGCTTGTAAAAGCACCTCAGTTTTGTGCCTGGTTGTACCTAAACAACGCTGTTCCTAGTCGTACTCGTAGTTTCAAACTCGCTCCGACTCTGTTACAATAAAGTTATCAAACGTTACAAATGCAACTAACTGCGGCAGGCAGCTCGTACCTTTCCAGTCGCAAAATCATTTAGTAGGTAATAATTTACAATGCGAACTCATTGTGTATGCATTATGCGCGGTGAATTTCCGAGAATCATTCTCGAAAATAATCAGTAGCGTGTGGTTTGGTTGATAAAATAGATAATAATATCGTTTCTAGCGCCGTTCGCTCTTGTAGCTAATAACCTTCATATTACTCAAAGTTGTTTGAAAATACAGTGTTATTATGGACAATTTTCACTGTATTCAGGATCCAAGTCTTACAAAGACTGTAAAAAGTCGTTCATAACAACTTTGCAGAATAAAGCGAGTCAACGGCGAAAGTTCGCGGCACAAAAAGTGTTCATTTCGAAATTGCACCCGCTTTAATAGAAACATTGGAGTCACTAAAGCAGATGTCGAACCGGACAATTAGAAGTTTTTGTCTCCCTTCATTAGCGTCGGACAGCGAAATAACGATGGAAAAGCCCAGGATCAATTAATCTATATAAAGAAAAGAAAAGCCTGAATTTAATTAAATACGACTGTAGTAAGTAATTGTACGAAGTAATACTATTACAACGATATCTTTACTAAAAAGAATAAGAGTATATATTGGATCTGAGATTTTTCCGAAATTCGCGCTAAATTGCTATCCGTTTTATGACGACGGTAGGGATGGAAAAAAATAGTAGTAAAATTAAATTACTATTATTAAAACACAGTCTTCTACGTGCACATTGTCTGCAGAAAACTACGATTTATTAAAAGGCTTTTTAAAAATCAAGGCGGAATCTAATACCGAAATACTTGAACTTATCAATGTCACGTAGCCAGCTCGAACCGCAAGAATGGATAAAGTCCGATACAATGGTATCGCTTGCTAAATGTGGGATGTCACAAGCAGTCCTCGAATGCATTCCCATTGAAGCCCTGATCCTTGATTTCACATAGACAAAGAATATATATACTAACGTAAAAAGAAACGACACTGACACTTGTGTGCAGTAACAGAACTCGCGGCTATGTGTGCGTGTCGTGGGGCGAGCGGGGGCGAGCGCGGGACGCGCGAGGTGGGGAAAGTCGAGCCCGGCTCGACGACTCAAAGGGCCGCCGCCGTCTCTGCTCGAATCAATTCACATTGTTCGCTCGCGCCGCGTCGTATTCGTTTTCATACTTTTCGATGTACCGGCCGCGCAAACAAAACTATTATGGCTGCTAGAGGTTCATATTGCTGTGTCTATGGCTGTGGCAATAATACCAAAGGCCACAAAGAAAAAAGCTTTTTTCGTCTACCTACCGACCCAAAAAGGTAAGTGAAATGAATAATTTTATATGTAAGTACCAATAATTTTGACTTTACATACTTTTATATTAATAGGTACAGGTAATACAAGGTCTTGAAAATACATTCAAGGAATATTTTATTAAAAATAAAGACGATCTGTCTCAAACATTGGGAAACAGTTTGTTGGCCGAGATGCAGCATATAACTTTTGATATGCCTTGTGAATGCTTCCCATTAGATTTTTTGAAGAAACTGTTCTTACGATTTCGAATCTTCGCCGTAATTAAAGAGAATAATAAAATGTTTAAAGTAAGTCGCAAAAACAGAAAATATATAAAAGTAAGCAATTTATAATATAACATATGTCAACACTATTATACTAAATATATTTTAAACCTTAAATAAATAAACATCTTTCATTAAGTAATAATTATTATTTCATTGTGCCGCGGTAGCTAAACCGCCAACCCTACGCGTAGACGCGGCATTACAAGGTCACCGCCGCACGATTTACACCGATAGGCCCTTGTCGCCCCTGTGACATAGACGAATAACATCAAATCACATTGACCTTATTTCTGAATAAGCGGCATAGAATTTACTAGGTTTTATTCACTCATTCATAATAATTTATTTAATTCATTAGAAAAAGAGTTTATTACCTGTATTGACATAGTGACGTTATTAACCAATAACGAACCACGTGGATAGTGATACATATTCATTGAATCTAATTTATTGCTTACCTATTATGGACAAGCTTTGTGTATAAGCAGCTGGTTTTGTACCTATAAGTTTGTTATTGTCTAATACTATAGATTCTGATTTCTGTTTGTGTTAATGTTTTCCTGTTTTAATTCCAATACGAGAATAAAACATCTGCACATTTTATTACCTTGCTGCAGAAACGTTAATCTTCATAGTATAAGGAAATATCGTTCGCATCGTTCTGAAGTAAGTGACAGTGCTACCTATAACAGAAACTGGCAAGAAACCGTATTGGAAAAAGTCTGTGAGATATTGGCTTAACACATGTCCGACTTACAAACGGGCAAAATTGTGATTACTTACGGGCTTCCCCACTACCGCAAAGTACCAAATACTTAAAAGTAGATATTAGCTTGGTTCAATAAAAAAAAAGCTGACTTGACTGAAATAATCAAAACTTTTGTCATTTAAATTATGTTATGAATAATATTGTTTTGTGTTGCTACTCTATCGCATTGGGGAACTGTAATGACTATATGTAATATTGATATAAATAAATAAAATGTGAAGAGCCTAAATTATATATGGAGAGATCATTTCGCATTTTTTAACCGTCATCAGTGATGTTACTAGTAAAAGTGTGCGATGAATGGCTGGACTACCGATGTTTGTGTCTAGACGTTCTTATTTCCCATCTCTATTCAGGTTCGAACGCCGTTGGCGTTATCGTTCAACATTCAGTACCGACACGTGTCCGATAATAGGTACTAGTCATTGTATCATGGCTGGATCTTGGAGACTAGTGTCTGATGATGAGGAAATCTGTATTGTATACTCGTAGTTACATAGAGATCCCATGCACTAGCAATAGTGCATTCCATTTGAAATACTTTATTCCACATGAAGATCAAATAAAAATGACTAGACAGTCTAACGAAAGCTGAACCTGAAAAAAGCGGCAAAGTCCTACTTTTATTAAAATGGGCCTTAAATTGTGAACATAAAGCAGAGCCCAACTAAATAAACAAAATAAAAAAGTATCAAAATTGTTTATTTACACTTTTATCGGTAACAACAGCATGTGTTTTTTTTTATCGCTTTTTTATGATTTAGCTTTCATTAGACAGACTGTATGTGTATAAATCAGATATTCCTCATTGCTAAAGATCATGAAGTCTACCCACGAAGTTGACGAAGTTCTTCTCAAACAATCAGTCTACGTGTGCTTTTCGACAGTGTGTGACTGACGTTCGTTGGCTTTTATCGGCGTTGAGTAGTGACGCGGATCTATTCAGCGCATAGGACTTCTTTCACAAATCAATGATACCAAGCTTTACTTCTAATATCAAAATATAAACATAATGTACCTAATACATATCTACATAAAATAAAAGTTCATCCTACGCAAAGGTATTTAAAAAGCCCTTGACATGATGTTAATACTCTTCCGCAATGTCAAATCTCGAAGAAAACAGGACAGTTCAACGTCAATTCTTGTTATTTATTGTGTTGCCGTTACTGATATTGTAATTTATTACAAAGATAAGATTTAGTCAAACCGCACAAAAACGTATAATATTAAATCAACACTTCTCTACGTAGAATATTTTTGATGTGGTCGAGAAATACATAAAGTGGATAATTGGAACAGACGTGCGTATAAGAGAAACATTGTGGTAATACTCGAATACACAAGGGTTTTTCCGTAACAAACTGTTGATCTATCTTTAGAATTATATAATGTAACAGGTTGGCAAAACTCTCAAAGAATAATGTGTTGTTATTTGAATGGTGCTACGTCTCCATTGCATACAAACAATCCAACGTGCTAATTAGTTTTTCTCTATGAGAGTTCACTTTTATAAAACGTAGACATTATACTCTCTTGGGTGTATACTATTTTCATCTGCATCGTTATTCGCTATTTGTGTTAACCGGGATGACAGATTTCCAATCAAGTTACATCCCGTTCACTTACGGAAGCTTCCGTCGGCTCTCATTAATACATCAATTTGAATCTCATAGTATACGTAAGGGTCGGCACCATATTGATTTTCACGTACCGCCGATACGTGTCTGATGTCCAGCCGCTTCATTACGAGTTATACGAAGCATATCCCTTGATAACTGATTATATTTCCTTTATAAGGAAATAGTAGCATCTCATTTGAAATGTCCAGTAAAACATCTAAAGATCAGTTTAGGCCCACGCCACGTGCAATTAAACAGGTCGCTTTAAATGTTCTCATGACTATTTTTAGGTCTTTGACTAATTAATGGCGAATCAGCAGACGGGAGATAATAAAGTTTGCTTTGTGTCTTCTAAGGGCTAAAAACGCCGGAATTAACGATTACACAAGTTTACCGCGACTTGTTACATAGATCTTGTTTATTGTAATTTCTTGATAACACTTAGACGGGGGCAAGTAATAAAGGAGCAAGAGTAACTTCGCTCGTGAAACATGCTCTTACAAAACGGCGCGATGTTTTAGCCTTCTCCATTCTCAGCTCCAAAGATTGATGAGGCGTCCTGGTTGCTACGACGAGCCCGCGCGGCTGTCGCACTATAAATTAAAACCAACTCAAATTAGAAGCCGTATTATAAAATCCACGAGCGTCCTGCTCGTTCGTTTGCGGGGATCCTGTGTGTGACAAGGATACAAGTAGTGGCGATACGACAGGACCGCTTTTTGTTATTCCACGACGAGACTTACCGTTAAGTTCAGATACATTTCGCTGACGGAGACATCATGAAGTCGGATAAAGTTGCAAGTGTCAACTTCCCACTTTATATTTATACGAGTTCATGATGTCTTCGAGACAAACACTATCTATGGATGCATGGTATCCAAAAAAAGATATATCTGTTTGGCTACCTACTCAGATTAGACAGTAGCTATATCTTTCGCATATGAATCATACATTACATTATCTATCGCGAAAGTAGTTTTGAACTATTATTAGAAATTATTGATTTATTGCACGGTTTTCGTTCTAGTTTTCACCAATTATGATATTAATGTAACTATATGTAAATTATGTATTACTAATTTGGTATGCAAAGCCAGTTAGGTACACTATTCCAATAATCATATATAAAAAAAAATAACTAAGTATATCATAAATAATTATTAATTACTAAGCAATGAGACGTATGTAGATTACTGAAAAATTTCATTTCACATAGACTTCTTAAAGAAATATAAACAAAATCAAGTAAATACCCAGCCTATTATAAATAACCATGACAAGCTACCTCGAAACCTCGTTAAGGCACCATGAAAAGAAGTATTCCTTACTTATTTAGGTTAAAAATTATACGTCGCACCAACTATGCGAGTGAAGCGATCTGACCAGATTACTTCGTCGGCCATGGCGTATCTGCAATCGGTAAATGGTTAGTTTAAAGTCTCGATATGCGAGGCATTCCCATGGAATGCAACCGTCGCTATGCCGTACTTATATGTGCTCGAGCGGACTGAATTTTTTCTTATCGTCGATGCATTTTCTGCAAGTTTTCAATGCGAACGACGTGAACGCGTCGCTACGCAGCAATGTCTAGTCCTGCCGTCCGATTTTATATTTTTTTCCGCGCCGCCGTCCAGCGACCAGTTAGTTACAGGATGTTTATTCTGTGTAAGCTACTTTACTTTATTCAACTGTTTATTCGCCTGGGGGTATTCTATTTTGGTTCGCGGTTCACTAAGCATTTGGAAAGCCTAACGTTAGCCATTTGAACATATTAGGAACTAGCCGACTAAATCGTTTTAAATTGGTCCGACCACGTTGCCATTTGCGTAAAGCACGTGCAAGAAAGGAGCGAATTAAGTTGGCGTTCATATCATGCTCGGGTTTTAGATTATTATTTTACTTTGACTGCGACTCTTTATCGATACAGTACAACATCAACAGTAGGCGTCTTAAGTTTTGTTTATAGAGAACGTTTCAGAAGAATTTCATCAAGTCAGAACATTCTGGAATCAGAATTGACATTAGTTAAGGCGTTATTCTTTTTTTGTCTTATGATGACAAATATATTGATAATTTCAACCAACTTTTTGAAGTGAACAATACTTGTCCGTGAGTTCTAGATAGCTCTTTCATTCTTAAATTGCGTGTAGTTTTTGAATCAAAAATTATCAATGAGAATTCAAATTGAAGGTTTCAAATAGGTACCCTATAAATCGCAATAGTCCTGTTCTGAGTAGTAACATTGATAATATGTTAAGAAACATGTTTGATCATAGAGAAAAATTTCTAAAAGCATTTTTGAACGGATAAGAAACTAGTGCCTACGCCACATCTTGGGATTTAGGTAGCCGACCCCGATTGAGAATTCATTCTCAAAAAATGGGACAAAGGCTAGGAGGATGATGATGATTTTTGAACGGATAAGGAGCCCTAAAGTGTTGATTAGTTAGCTAACTAAGTAAGCATATCATGCTTAGTTTTAGATTACTATGTTTCTTAGACTTATAAACTTTCGATATAGGCGTCTTAGCCTCCGTGTATGTAGGATTGCTCTAGAAGGACTTGATGAAGTCAGAACTTTCTGGAATCAGAATCAGTTACGGTGCCGATTGGTTAGTTTTTCACTCGCCGCCGGTATTAGCCGCAGTAATAACCCCCGTCATCCATCACGGGCTGCAATCGTCCCGCTGTCAGGTCTATTCCGGGCTCCGTTTTCGCTAATGATTCGCCGCCGTGAGATAGCGCGACATTTACAAAGGCCGGTTGTGCCGACGATTTGCATGTACAAATCGCTTCTTGATCTCCTTCTTGCATCGACGTATTTATATTGGAGTTGGCACGGTGCGGCGTTATTGTTAGTTTTTCATTGATATCAAATGCTTTATTTTTCTTGGTAGGAGTTTCTTAGTTAACGCCGTTATAAACGACATGTTTAACAACGAATCTGTTAGTATACGTTCGTCGAAAATTTGCTTCGCAACTCCACATTAAAGCGTCAACAAAGCTCGTGTTCAACTTATTTCATAGGAATAAATCGTTGTGTATGCCGGACCGCGTTCCACGTGCGAGAGTTTATAATTTATTTGCGTCGCAGTTTTCTGGCGACGATTTTCCCACAGGGGCGGCGTCTCAAACGAGCCGCTCCCGCCCTTTATGCGGTTTTTTGTGGCGGCACAAAATGCCCCGGTGGAAAACATTCAGTGATAACTGGCAACAATCGCAGCCGCCCGGATGCTCTCTCCCATTCCGCGCATACCACGCTGGACCCAACCATACTTTTTCATCCGATGCACCAACGACCGAACGCTCTTGAGCCTCGTAACTGGACGAGTCATTAGAATTGTTAATAAGAGTTATTAACCAGAAAGTATTTTTTAAATAAAAAAAACGCATTTTATCTGAATCGGAAATCTTTGTTTATAGATAGACATCAGAAACGTTACCGAGAACAGATTTTATTAAAATGCTTCGAGGAATTCAAGTGACATAGTGCTGGTTTTTGTACATTTGCACTTAGTAACTTTCCACGACTAACACAAAACTACAACCTATTAGGAAACAAAATTTTGAACAGTTAAAAATCACGTTGCTAAAATACAAACAATAAATAAAATTGGAACCTAACACGTTTTAAAAGAGTTACCAGAACTGCTAAAGCAAAACCGCATTTTCAATGTCAAGAACAGTTTTCCATAATTTGTACATTAACTAATGGCCGGTCTAATACCAAGAGCGTTTGGTGTCGGCGTGGCAGTTCATTAGCGGAGCGCGCTTCAGTCCAGCGTATTTCATTGTTCTATTGTTTTATTTGCCCCTGTCCGGGGCCCGGTGCTTACTGAGAGATATACAGCTCCTATGCAAGTTCTACATCACCTGACACTTTGAAAAAAAAAATGACGATTTTCTAGCTAAAAACTTAATTTTATCTCAGAAATACTAACTAGATTTAGCATTCACGAAGCCACGCGTGGGCTATTAGGAACCATATATTGTGTCTCGCTCCAGTAAAAGAAACGTTTTATTAATATCCCATTGTTTCTTAATCGTCGGTCTAGATTTGATACGGCGATAAGTCTCCATTAAAAACATGAAGTTTACGCGGCAAGCTGCCGGTAGTGTTTCTCGACCAAAACGCGTAGCCGCTAGATCTGAAGCCCGATTCGTGTTATCTTTTTGTTCGATCGCGATTCGACTGACATTACTCTGCCGCTGAGAGGCAAAGACGTCGATTTTTCGACTCGTAAACCAGCCTTGCCTGACAAGCGACGGTATATAAAATACCAATCGCTTTTGGTAATGTCGTTCTAAAACTCTGTTCTCAGCCCGATCGGGACGCTGGTTCACCAAACAAATGAGAGTACAAGTACATTGGCCAATAATTCGAAAGTAAAATCCTTTGAATGAACAGATGATCATTATTTTTGATGCAAGAAAGATAAATGTTGGTCTTAACTTTTCAATGTTTAAGCCATTCATTGCGCGTTGACACTGGTGACGTGCTGCCGTACAAATCTCACGCCCGCTAGATGTATCACCGTTCCAGTTTCCTGACAATAAATCGTATGTTTAGCGACGCGGTGACTTGTATAATTAACAATAGCGGCATTATACGAGATTTCCAAACTAAGCGGCGGCGCAACGCGGATCGTTTGTCACGACGCAAATTGCTATTTATGAGGATTATCTATTCTTGAATGGCGTAAATCGTTTTGTAACTCAACATAAGCTTTGTAGCAAGCGAATTTGCGGCGACAGTGCTAACCTGGTTCCGCTGTATAAGGAAACAAACCTACACACTATAAAAATTCCTTCCTCATAGCTGACCTGAGATGCTATTCCCGCCGCAAACGGTATAGCTCATAAATAAAGCATTGCTATTTAGCTAACAATCGAGCTCCGATGGGCATTTGGTCAGATTCCTCCGTAGGCAGCCGCGGCAGCCACGTGTGCTCGCCTCCGCATGCCTTAGGCCGAATATGCAACCCTTGCATCGTGAATTTTGCCCCTATATGCCGAATATTCCGTGCACATCGACGCTGATAATGTTAGCGCATATTCAACACGATCGTATGCGGATTACCATTTCACGCAGTTGCAACATCTGATAATGTGAATGTGACTAATGCGGTCTAATATTGATAGAAACTAATAACCGACCACGTACAATACAGATAGTGATTAGTTGATTACCAACACGGCAAATACTGGCTAACATCGCCATGTGACATTGTGTGGTTATAGCAATTAATTTAATTAATCAGCGTTATCAAACATTCATTTTGTTTTATGTAATTGTATCTTGTTTACTTTTTTTGCTTGCGGTAATATTGTGTTTGTTCGTTTTAGGTAAGTGACAAATGGGATCGTATCTCCGGTGATTGGATACAATCATGATGCATCCGGCTGGATACTACGCTAATTTGGGTAAGATTCTAAAATATGCTTGTATGAAACAGAACTTATATTAAACAGACAAAATAGTAGTCTTAGAGAAATTCGCCTCTTTAAATCCGGCGCTCCATGTAAGTCTAAACATATTCTAGCTCCACAGTACTCGCGAGTTGGCCGAGGGTCGCCGAGGTTGGGCGAATATGATAGTGTGGAGGAGCACTTCCCTGCGGAAACCCATACTTCGGCCAACTTCGGTCAATTTCGGTCAACTTCGGTCAATTTCGCGAATAGTGTAAACTCGGATTTCTAACTCAAGACCAAAAAATCTACGACAGATACGTCACTGTCAAAATTGACAAAGTCATTTATGTCACTGTCAAGTTCATTTTTCAGGTTTCGCCAACCTTTTAATAGTATGTTGCCTCTATACATATAATCACACTTATTGAAAATAGGCCAACATCATTGATAGATTAGGTTTTCGACAAAAAAATATTTTTGGAACGAAGTTCCGTATTTTATCGATTAGCTACATCTACATGTGAAATATTTAGATTTTGAATGTCATTAAGTTTGTTTCTTAGCTTGTAAATGATTGCACCAAATGTTTTGAAGACCTGAAGTGTTACAAGTACAATACCAGATTTTTTACCAAAAATCTCCGATGTTTATGTTTTTATTATCTCCTCTCGTATTTATGTAATAATAAATATATCTAATTATTTTGTTAAAACATTTAACTTACCAATAAATTAATTATCTTGTTGTGTTTAAAAAAGAAGAAGGATTTTACTAATGTAAAAATATTTTACTGTAGTGGCAACCTTGTGGTAGTTTTTTTGGTCTTGAATTAGAAATCGTAGTAGGTATAGGCTAGGGATAGGGATATATGCTTTTACCAAAAAAGGAGCTCATCAACATTAACATTAAAGTCTATATCTACTTTAATAAGCCGATAAAATACGGAATCATCGTCAGTAGCTCCTGTTTTTTAATCAAGTGAATTTTTCTTGCCAATTTCTTATCACGGGGCAAGCTTATCGGTGGTTCCGCGAAATCATTGTTAATCTTAGTCAAGCGTTCGTGACGTCACTCCGCTGATAGCGTCAACGAGAATTATAGACACGATTCGTCTAGTTGGTAACAATAAAGATATCATGACATGAAAGCAACAAAAAAAGTTTTATTTTGGTGTAACATACTTTTTAAGAGTATTTTAGCTCCCATTACTATTTATGAATGTTCTATCTGAAAGTTTTGTGATTTGTTTTTATCATTTATCTTCTTTAGAGATATCTGGAGATCATCTTTTGAGATATTCTTAAGTGGGTTAACTATCAATCATATCGGTATTGGAAATATTATTTTCAACTTTCGTACAACATTGGAACTCAATCGTTTCATTTATGGCTCTAAAATTATTGTATTTAACGGGTTGATTTAAGGATCTTTCTTTGCGGAAAACTGGAAAACATTTTCTACCCATATATACATAATACTACTCTACAATACACTTTAAAAATAATTACCGGCCTAGTTGGTGCTTATCCATATATAAAATCAAATCAAATCCAAATCTAAATATGTATTTATTTGTCAGATAAAGATAAAGTTAGGTGTTGCATCATTGTTTTACCACTATGTGGTGTCATTGGGCATACAAGTTAAGTAAATAATTTACATGATTAGATCCACACGCATTATTAAAAAAACATCTAGTGAGAAAATCTCATTACATCGGTTTATAGTTGGACAACATCGTTGAACTTGAGTGCGAACTTATTTTCAGTCCGAGCATTATACAAACAACATACGTAACTCTACATTTTACAAGATTAGTTTATAGATAGTTACTACATACTTCTTTTTAAGAAAACAAATGGTGAATTAGATATCGTAATGTTTACATGGAATAAGAAAAAAAATATAGTTAAGAGGACTGGTATTAAGTAATATTTAGAATCACTGAAAAAAAATATTTGTTAACAGTAGCCCAAATGTTAGCTGCTAGTTACATGAATCGGAGGACTGCCTAACTGAGGGCTACCAGTAACCAAAATAAGTTTTGTAACCTTCCCCACACAATAAATGATTATTATGTAAAATTAGCATAATTTTGGTTACTACTAAGCGCAATTTGGCAATTTCTCAAGTAGTTAAACTAGTAGTATCTCACGGATAGAAACGGATCTAAATTTTACCCTGTGTTTGCTGTGTCGCAGCCGGGTCAAAATTGGAAACAAATAAATTATCCTAAGAATTACTTGTACTCAACTTTCGGATTAGTATGGTCTGTAGCAAAAGCAATAAATTGAAATATACATTCTGCTCCTCAAACTGAACAACATTTGTTCAGCAACTAAAAAGTCACTTTTCTGAATTTCAATATTTCAAATAAAGTATTGACATAGCTGGCACGCTATTAAATACTAAATGTTTTGCAATTTATTGTTTCTTTGAATAAACATTAGTTTAAAAGTTATTTTTAAACGTCCCTTAACAAATGTTGCTTAGTTTGAAGGACAGAATCTATGTTCTAATTTATAACAGTTCACATCCGGTATGTTTGAACCTAGTTCAATTACCAGGCAGCCTCATAAATCTTTTTTACGATAATTTAAAGATAAAATGCAATATTAAAAATCATTTTTAAATTTTGCTTTTAATTTTGTTAATTGATCATTACCTCATATTTTGCTAAAGACAGTTATTGCCGCTGTGTTATGTAAGTTCTTAGTCTAATTTTAAGTCCCACATACACTACTTCGTTGACGTTTGAAGTCGTTCTAATCCTAACAAATCTGGTTCCTGAAATAGCTCCTTAGAACCCCTTAGTCCTTTAGCTGCAGAGCACCTTCCCCTTCCGACTTATACAAATAGCGGTAATTCACTACATTTGCACTCGGCTTAATAGCTTCACTCGGTTTGTAGTGAACTCGGTTCCAATTGATTGGCCAATTAGATACCACTAATGCGCTCCCCATTCTGGAACAATTTGGGAGAACGCGATCAATCCTTTTAGGAGAAAGGTAGACGTTTTAGATCAAGGTTCGTAGTATTTATGGTAATAGGCAGATATTTGACCACACTCCTGATGTTAAGTGATAAACTGAGTATTATCAGAAAATGCCGATTGTGGCATGGGAGCCTCTTTGCCGAAGACTATAATCAGAAGGAGATAAATTGTAATATTAGTAATGAATTCATGAATCCCGTGTACCCAATACATGTAACGAGAAAATCTTGCAGGATTCGTTGTAGTGTCCTTAAACAAAGTACTTTGCAATTATTTGTCTACAAAAGAGGGCATGTATAACATCATTGGTTAATCTATCAGTTATAACTATTCAAAACTTCCTCATTTCTGTACTCGTGCCACTTTTAGGCATCACAATTTTTAATTTCTAATCCTTTTTTGAATCAAGATAAGGTTGTAATAAAACGGCAAACTACAACCCACCAGTTGCCTCGAGCTGTATTCGCGTCAACGTCGGGCTAGAAACGTACTATCGTAAGGAATAACCATAAAATTATGATTTATAAACGTCGACTTGCCATTGCCTGGTGTAATAAAATCGACGGTATGGCCATGTGCGACTAAATCGTGCCGTTTCTTTCGGTACCTAGTTACACTATGTTTGTAACGCGCTACTTTAGTTATTATAGGCACATTACTTTGTTATTTTCATGATCATCAAACCTTTAGGACTTGTTGGTGTAGCAACATTGTTTCTCTATCTTCAGTCTTCTTTTTGCCATGCCCTGATAACACGCTGTTTACTTTCTCCTTGGTTTGGTCTGCAATCGATCGCATTTGATTCCCCTCTTTCTCATTTCCTGGTTGTATTAGTGCACTGGTCTATTGTTTTATTTTAAAAACAACTGTTTACTGTCTAAATTGAATTGAGTATCTATGACCACGTTTTTCATTTTTACTCCATCGATATAATATAGGGATTATTTTTAGATATTTAAAATCTAATATAGTATCAACATTTGTATTATTTTCTTGGAAGGGAAAAACTGAAACAGCGTGTCTGTAAAATATTAAGATACTTAAATTAATGGAAGCTGTTTATCTACCATGGCGTTTTACAAACGCTACTTAAATATGTGTTGTACAGGATGTCCCCAAACCCAACAATAAGACTAATAGAGCACCGCTTAAATGTACAAAATTAATAGTTTCATAACTTTGGTTGATATTTAAATGTACAAAATTAATAGGTACTGTGCATAGCCCATAAAATGTAGGAACATAAAGTGATACTACTGATTATATTCAAGTTTTTGCAAAAAAAAATAGTTTCGATAAAATTAAGCTAAAACAAACTGAAAATTCTTATGATTTTATAAACTTATGGTTTGTTTAAGCCGACAAGTTTTGAATAGCGAATTTGAATACTTACTTTTTCCTTTTTAAGTGAGCAAGGTAACTTCATTTTAAATTAATTTGCCTCGGTAATTTTTGTAGGGGGGTGTCATTTGTTAAAACAAAAGTCAATAAACAATCGCTATAATGGACGCTGCAAAAGCCAAATTGTATTTAATTCAAGACCGCAGACGTAAATAAACATTGTAACAGACATCCTCAACTCCAAGAGCGCATTGAACCATTTCCCGCAAACTCAATTTCGTAGCGGCTACTCAATGTTTACCCGCGACTGACCTCAGTCCTTAGACAAGCGTTAATAATGAAGAGTCGGGAAGTATAGGATGCAGCGGACGCAGCATGCAAGCCTCGGACGCCTCCACCAACGTGACATAACACAGCTAGGGTAAAAGGTCGTATCTTTATATGGATTCCATAGTAAGATACGGCTTTTTACCGTAGCATGGTTGTCAGCCCCGCCCACGACCTCTCGCTCGCTCAGCCGATGAGCGAGTGGGACAGCTACACTCTCCGTCGAAGCCTCCGCGCTCTACTGTTTCTAAGAAAAGCCAACTGTTATTATCCGTGGATTGCTCTCGGTTCGCTCCCATGAATGAACGCCGCCCGCAGGTGCGCTGCGCTCCCCCCGGCGCTGAATTTCGTCAATTACCCCTTCTAAATTCTTATAGTTGCAAACCAATCTTGGGCACGCAACACGATAATTTTCAGTGGCCAGCTACGCTTTTGGCTAATCGCAGGGCTGCACAGGAAGTTGCGGTCTGAGAACACGTTAGCATTTTACTTTGATTTGAACTGCTATCAGTTTCAGTCACAGACATATATCTGGATGTGTAAATAACGGTAGTTGCTCCGATTTTATGAGAACCGAGCTACATTTTAACGTAAAATTTATAACCACAACATATATTAGTCTATTTTTTTTTCCTTTATCTCTGAACCGTTATTTGTACTATTTTAGCAGCTCAATACGGCACAATTGGTATTTTTTCTTGACTTCGGTTGACGCTCACAGCCAATGAGAGTGGATCCCGGACAAGTCAAACAAAATCACATTGGGACATTTCTTATAAGTACTTTTTTGCACTAAATACATGTAAATATTTCAGTCATCTTCGGGTCATCGGTGTTTTATACTTTTAATTATATAAACATGTATGATATGTATCTCATCATCTAATATACACATAACACGAGCCTACCAGAGCTTCATATGCAATTACGTCGATTTGTGTGAGGATGTCCGGTTTTTTTTATTTTTTTATCCAGATGTAGGTCTGTGGTCTTGATTCTACACGCTCCTTTCCCGAAGGTTCATCCTATCCCTTCAGCCATCAATCACACACCTATTGGCACTAATACATGTGATAATTTAGGCATGAGTGGGAAGATTTGGTCCCGCTGCCAATGATTGGATAATCGTATTAATTAGTCGCATTAGGTATTAAATCATTCATTGGGGATATGATAGACGCGTGAATGAGTAAGAGGTAATTAACGTGATTTAACTAGAGCAGAAACAATGAGACGGGTTTCTTACTCCTGTGTCATCATGACAGCAAAGTTAAACGTTCACAACAAAGTACTGCAGAATATTTTTTCATTAAATGATATTGAACACAATATTGTGAAACTAAAAACAAATGAAGAGCACTGCGCACACGGAAATAACATGTTTACAGGCTATTTGTTCGTACTTGTCCTTTTTTTGTAAACAAGATTCTAACCTCAAAATTGACGTTTAATGAGAAGAAAAGTTGTTTTCTAGCAAGAAGATACATTTCATTTATAAAGTTGGTTGCATGATGTAAGACAGGTTGTCTTTATCTGTGGTAGTTATAAGGTTAGGTTGGCAATACTGTCATACAGCTCTCTCTTGGTTTGCTACTAAAAACTAACATGGTGGTTTTGGTTTTCAATACAAGTTATTATAATATAAAATATGTGACTTTCATTATGAGATGGACACCCAGCCCACACAACCATCATGACATGGCGCTGCGGACATAAAAGAAATATAGAACTCAAGGGGTACGTCGTATACTTATTAAAAAACTTAAGTGAAAATACAAAGGGAGTTTGCTGGGTGACGCCATATTTAACTAAAGTGAAATTACAAATAGAACAACATAATGGATATGCTACGACCACCAGCCCCACTAAATTTATCAAGCAAAAATATAAAACAAGCGTTCAAAGAATGGAAACAGAAGTTCACACTTTATTTCACGGCGAGCGGGGCCGCCGAACGATTAAATGAAATTCAACAACGTGCTCTCCTACTGCACAGTGTCGGAGATGAGGGCCTAGCGGTATACAACACGTTCGAAAATAAAGAAAATCTAAAATATGGGGAAATATTAAACAGACTAGAAGCTCACTGCAGTCCTCCCAGTAATGAAACATATAATAGACACATGTTTTTCACTAAAAAACAGAAACCGGGGGAAAGCTTCGAGGAATTCGTCACAGAGTTGAAAAAGAGTAGCCAGGACTGTAATTTTGACAAATTAAGAGATGGATTGGTTAGAGACCAAATAATTATAGGACTAGAGGATGAACATCTGAGGGAGAACTTGCTACGAAGTACTGATCTGAATCTGGAAAAATGCATAAATATATGCCGAGCAGCGGAGGCAACAAAGGAACAGATGGTAAACATCAAAAATAAAGAGGTCAACAAAATAGAATATAAAAAAATGAAGCATGAAAATGAAGACAGACACATTAAAGAAAGAGGACGTCCGACAACAAGAAGCTCATCGCATAGCAGGCAGCCATCACATGGAAGGATCAGGGACCAGTCACAGTCAGGAAACACTAAAAGAACTTGTGGGAAGTGCGGCAGAACACATAAGTTTAGAAATTGTCCAGCGTACAACAAAAAATGTATGAAGTGTGGAAGATACAACCATTTTGCTGCAATGTGTTTCAATAAAATTGAATCTGTAAGTAGAGATTGGTACATTAAACTGTTGGTAAATAATGTAGAAATAAATTTTAAAATAGACACAGGTTCACATGTAGATATATTAAATTCTGAGACTGCTGTAAAATTAAAATTAAATATGTATGAGACAAAAGATATAAAATTGACTAATTTTGATGGATCCTCTATTAAAATTGAAGGTGCTTGTGATGCTCAAATAAAATATAAAGAACTAGAGTGTATGACCACATTTTATATTGTGAATTGTTGTAGGACTGGTGTATTAAGTTATTCCACTGCTGTGAAATTGGGAATTATAAAAAATGTTGATGTAATTAATGGCAATGTGAACCAATTGCTTCAAAAGTACAACAATTTGTTTTCAGGTTTAGGTGAATTAGAGTATCAATATAAAATAAAATTGCAAGACAATAGTATACCTGTAGCAGAACGACCCAGAAAAATACCTTTCAAATTAGAAGAACAAATTAAAGCAGAACTGGATAGAATGGAAAGCTTGGGAGTCATCAGAAAAGTAACTCAGCCAACGGAATGGGTAAATTCAATGGTAGTCACAAAGAAACCAGGTAATAAAATTAGAATTTGCTTAGATCCACAAAATTTAAATAAATATATTATTAGAGAAAGATATAAAATGAGTACTTTTGAAGAATTGGTTGCCAGAATGCCAAGAGCAAAATACTTTAGTGTTCTAGATGCTTCAAAAGGATTTTACATGATTAAATTAACCGAGGATAGTCAGTTATATACTACATTCAATGCAGGAAACTTTGGTAGATATTGTTATAAACGGTTACCATTTGGCTTAAACTCCGCTCCAGAAGTGTTTAGTAAATGTTTTGCAGATATATTTAAAGATATTACAGGGGTTGAACAATATGTAGATGAACTTATAGTATGGGGAGAAACTTTAGAACAGCATAATGAAAGGTTAGAACAGGTCTTAGAAAAAGCAGAAAAATCTGGTGTAAAGTTTAATAGAGATAAATGTCAATTTGGGGTAACAGAAGTAAAGTATGTAGGTCATATATTAAGTGGTGAAGGTATAAGAGCTGATGAAGAGAAAATAAGAGCTATAATTAGTATGGAGGAGCCAAAGAGTAAGAAACAATTGCAGACTATACTCGGTATTGTAACATATGTATCAAAGTTTGTGCCAAATTTATCAGATGTAACATATTCATTAAGAGAATTATTGAAAAAAGACTCTGTATTTATATGGGGAGATAAACAGAAAAAAGATTTTGAAAAACTTAAACAATTGTTAACATCTCAACCAGTTTTGAAATATTTTGATATAAATAGTCCAATCACATTATCGGTAGACAGTAGTAGTACAGGATTAGGCGCTGTATTGCTTCAAAATAATGCTCCTATAGCGTATGCATCTAAAGCTTTAACAGAAACACAGAAATCATGGGCTCAAATAGAGAAAGAAATGCTAGCAATTGTTTATGGATGTAAAAAGTTTCACCAATACATATATGGGAGACGTGTAATAGTTGAGACTGACCATCGGCCTATAGAACATATAGTGAAAAAATCAATGAATGAAACACCATTAAGATTACAAAGATTAAGACTGCAATTACAAGGATATGACTTAGATATAAGATACAGACCAGGGAAAGAATTGTTAGTAGCCGATGCATTGTCTAGATCATATGTAAATGACAGTATATGTAACAAAGACCTTGATGAAAAGATAGAACTACATGTATGTCTTGTAAAAGAAGGAATTGACTTAAAGAAAACTACATGGGATCAATTAAAAAATGAAACACAAAAAGATGAAGATTTATGTTTATTGAGTAAATATATACAAAGTTCATGGCCTTCAGCCAAAGAAATTCCACTACAATTAAAGTTCTATCATTCTATAAAAGATGAGTTATATGTATCAGATGGGTTAATTTTTAAAAATACTGCTGTTTTGGTACCCAGATCATTAAGGAAAGAGATGCTTAGAAAAATACACTACAATCATTTAGGAATTGAAAAATGTAAAAATAGAATTAGAGGTTTATTGTTTTGGCCATTTATGTGCAAAGAATTAGAAGATTTAATTCAGAACTGTGATCTATGTCTGAGATACCAAAGAAATCACTCTCATGAACCATTAATGTTAAGAGAAATAAGTAATAAACCATGGGATATAGTAGGATGTGACATGTTTTTTCTGAACAACAAAATATATATGTTAATAATAGACTATTTGACTAAATATGTGGAACTCATAGAATTAAAAGATCAATCATCAGAATCTCATATAAAAGCATTGAAAACTGTATTTGCCAGATGGGGCATTCCTAAAATATTATACAGTGATGATGGGTCTCAGTATAGAAGTGTACAATTTAAAGAGTTCAGTAGAATATGGGAATTTCAGCATATAGCTTCTTCGCCTTACTATGCTAGATCAAATGGTTTAATTGAAAGGCACATTCAGACGATAAAAAAGATGTTCAAAAAATGTATAGCGGAAGGTAAAGATATTTATTTAGCATTGTTGGAATATAAAAATACACCTATAGATAAAGAGTTAAAATCAAGTAATGAGTTGTTTATTGGAAGACAAGTAACATCTTTTTTACCGACTAAGGACAATTATAAGAGAGTTAATTATAATAATGTAAAACAAAAGGTAGAGGAAAGGAGAAGGAAGTATAAATATTATCATGATAGAAAGAATAAAGGTCATATAAGTAGATTTAATAAAGAACAGAATGTGTATATACATGACAAAAATAGCAGTAAGAAATTAGGAGGAAGGATAGTGTCTGATGAAGATAAATATAGAAATTACATGATAAATACTGGAGAGTCTATAATTAAAAGGAATAGGTATCATATTTTTAAAGGATCTCCAAAAACAAATTGGCATAAGGCAAGAAAGCATGTAACGTTTGAGTTGGACCGAAATGAAAATATTATCAATGAAAATATGTATAATGATGATTGTAATGAGAATGTCAATAGATCACAGCTAGATGAATCTGTAAATGTAAATAATAGAGATTATAATAATGTCAGAATGACAAGGTCAGGCAGGGTGCTTAGGAGGCCTTCTTATTTAAATGATTATGTCTCTTAAGAGCTCTACTTATTAATTAAGATTAATTAAACTGATTGTTTGATAAAGAAAGGGAGATGTAAGACAGGTTGTCTTTATCTGTGGTAGTTATAAGGTTAGGTTGGCAATACTGTCATACAGCTCTCTCTTGGTTTGCTACTAAAAACTAACATGGTGGTTTTGGTTTTCAATACAAGTTATTATAATATAAAATATGTGACTTTCATTATGAGATGGACACCCAGCCCACACAACCATCATGACACATGACATCCTAAATGGTGACTCACTTTACTTAATTGATTAACAAAAGGCATTTTTCGACTAAAGCTATACTTTCAAGTTCGAACCTTGTGTACTAAACTACATTATGTATACAAGTATGGACAAATAGACTGTAGTCATTTTTCAAAATATAGAGTATACAATGTTTTTTTATCTTTTTTTATTCCCTATACTAAAATTATAAACGACGCGTTTGGCTCGGTTTGTAGACACCTGCCTACTGAGTCGGCGGTCCCGGGTTCGAATCCCGGCCAGGGCAAATATTTGTGCAAAATATTTGTCTTTGGGTCATGGATGTTATCTATATATGTATTTATATATTATGTATAGGTACCGTCGTCTAGTACCCATAGTACAAGCTTTGCTTAGTTTGGGACTAGGTCGATTTGTGTATGATTGTCCCTTAATATTTATTTATTTATTTATAAAGATCATTGCATCTCTCCAAACTATTCGCGATAACTCCTAAAGAGCATCACATGTTCTCTCCGTGTACCCTTCAAAAGGCAGACAGGTCTTGATACTGAATGGAATAAAGATCACTATTAAATGTAGAGTGAAACCGTTAAGTAAATTGGACCGACAAGAATATTTTTTTATATCTTTTTGTTTTGGACGCGTGACAAATAGTACAAACAACACTATAAGGATGTTAAAAATCTCTTGGCATCGGGTTTAGATAATAAACATGAATTTTGATGTATGAGTACGTATGATCACGTAAATAGATTTCCTGGGTCATAACATGGCAAAATTATTGTGTTTTAGACGTTAATGTCTTTGAGTCATTTGATAGTGGAAAACATTAAAAATCTGAACACATAATAATAAATAATACTGTTGACTGTATTTCTCAGATGGACTAGTCATAGAGAGTGTTGCCAAAGTACTGAATTCGTCGTCTTAATACCTAGTACCTACTACGTACACATGTGCATTAAGTACATTATGAATATGGGATAAATAGTTTAATTGGCATGCATTAACCTGCCTATCATCTGTATCAAGATCCAAAACAAACTTAGTACGAAAATTGTTCCACTCTTTGACATAGTATCCTTTCGATAAAAGTATACTACTAAACTGAAATTTTACTTATAAGGTTGATGAACATAATATTACGATCTAACAATGTACGAGTGCACCATATAAAATCGAATGTTTATTTATAACATAATTGATAAACACAGCGTACAATCATTATACGTTGTCGTATCATATACAGGCGATGAAAGATACCAACTAAATTAATTACTGAACACCGATAAGGAGAGAAAGAAACATGATATGATAGCCATTCATAGTTTGCAGCCGGCTACTTTGATTGAAATGGGCCCTCCACATCTCGAGTTAAGGCTGTTAGGCGCCGTTTCGGCAGTGGAAGGTAGAAGTGGTCAGACCGGTCCCGCGCTGTCGTAATAACAGTAGCCTTAACGATTGTTGGCTCTCGATAAATATACCTTGTTCCGCCGTTATATAGCGCCCGCGGCCGGTTGTCTTCCACATTTAACAGCTCTCCTACAAACTAGACGAAAATCTATTCTAATCCGATGCTAATCACCACTCCGACGATATTTAATTCGATATAATCACGTGTCATGTTGCTTTATAATTCGAGAGAACATTTTTTCCGGAATCTTCTATTAGGTACACTTTAATGCGATTAGCTCGCGGAGTGAGCAGCGATGTACTTTATTATTGTCATGTAAACACGTGAGTTTTCTCCGCGCTCGAGATAAAAACACGTAATGATTCACTACCGAGGCGCGATGATTTCCACCGACTCGGAAAATTCCTGTTATCGTGTAGACTTTCTTCAGCGATCAGTGCACCGGACCAGTCAAATAATCGACACGCGACGATGTCGACTGTCGATGCTGTCGGCCGATGCTTGGAGTTGTGGCTTGGGAGGTGTACTTGTACTAATGTCTTCAGCACGTTGAAATTTGTTTATGTTTATGTCATGAAGAACAGTTATGCATGATAATAGTGTATTTTTTAGTAGGCTCAAAAGTCAAATCTGTAAATCGATATACATAGAAAACAAGAAGACTGATTTAAAAAATCATTTATCTAAGCAGTGAAACCGGTTAGAATTCGACTTTTAAATAACTGTAGGAAATTCCTAACTAAGCTGTGTTTTATCAACCACCGTCAAGATAAGAGAAACGAAGCAGTGGTGACATCATCCTGACACAGACCATGCTTTGATAAAGAAAGTGGCCTGAGGGTAAACTTTTAACCACCTGATAAATAATATAATATTATCTATACGACATTTACAAGATTATTAGCATTCTAAAAATAATATCAACCAGTTTGTATTTGTGACTAAACACACTAATGACCATTTAGTGGAAGCACAACAGAAAGCGGCAGCGGCAACCGGCAGAGCCGTAAAAATCAATCCTAATTAAAGTGTCCAGCGGAATAATAAATAATGATCTACAACTTCCCCGAGATTCGTGAGCGCCTGCTCCACTCAAGCAAAGTCGACTTGGCACAGACAGGAGCATATCGGATCGAAACTCGAAATCTTAAACCGGTTCCTGATACTGCGTCCCTTTCGTTTGCACAGCCGTGCGTATATTCGATTCTCTTCTGTGAGTCACCGTTTCTACGTATCACGCCCGCCGCTCTACGCACTTCATGGTCACCCGTTCAACTCTGTCACGGTTTGGCTGCAATGACTGGACGTTTATGCGACAATATATTAATGTCCAAATGAATAACTGTTTTTTATAACTACTTTACTGCAGTTCATTTACTAATTATTACTGAGTATTGTCCATTAAAGTTTTTAATTGCCCATCAATTTAAACAATTGAATCAGGCCGATTCGAGGATACCATTAGAGTAATATAGAACCCCTTTTAGCACGCAATTTTATAAACAGGAATTTAAAGAGCAAAAACTCATTTGCTTCCTTTTAGTGAGCGGCAATTTAACTTCAGGAGTGACTTTATTTTATTAATCTGTTCCAAATGCGTCTCCCAGGTGAAAGGACGTTTTATTTGTCATCGTGCCATCGAGATTAAGAGAAAAATTTACGGCGCTTTAAAGTTTATGTGCCATTTGGCGTGTTCATGTATAAACATTCTGCGTTCTCGAGTACAATCGTTATTGGGTTTCGCCAGTACTTATTCTTCACTTTGAATGATTATCGTTGCTCATTTTTATGTTAATTAGAAGAGATTCGACAAAATTAGTGTATAAATGATATTAAAGTTATGACATTGACTTTAACGGCAGCGATGATGATTCATTTATTATTCTTCGAGTTATTGATGTAACGAATAGCGCCGATCGTGGTGCACTTGGAAGTGTAGAAAGAGAAAGGAAACTTATCCAAAAGTAGGTAATGTTTTTGCTGCTCTCGTTGTATTGCTGCGCGCGCGCATGATTCACCGTGCGCGTGGGCCGGAGCTTATTGTATTCGCTCGTCTCCACACTAGATAACATAGACTTTTTTTTTCTTAATCTACAACAACGTTAGCGGTCTATGATTCACTGCACCTGTAGCTAATTTTAGACGAGTCTATTCTAACTTTCTTTTTCATTGGCACGACGTCGTATTTAAGCCGCTGTGGTTTTAAAATGACAGTGACTCTTTTATAAGAAATGTTATAAATATTAATTATAGTAGACTGACACATCCCTTCATTAAGATCTTTATTGTTATCACTTAAACTGTTATTTACCTTCCGCCGTCAACTTGGGGCACTTTCTTTAGACGGAACGAGGCTTTTACAAACGGATCCCGGCCTTTACTTTGGCATTGTGTACAGAGGTGTTTTATCAATTCATTCGGGTTGATTGTTGGCTTGTAAACGGTCGTATAGTTTTTTAACTTTTTACTTATGAAACGTTGAAGTCCGCTGCCGCAAAGTACTTTCTGCATTTTCATAGTTATTTATGGAATACGAATTTTTTTAGTATCGAATGATCAATTCTTGCATTCTCTTGAGAATAGTATAGCCCGAACTGGTAATTATAAATTATTCTATATAAAGAAAATTATTCGGCTAACATCGTTATTAAACGACGTCAAACCATAGATAAGTCGATAACAAGCTAAAAGCTATTGCTGAAGTTATTGTATGACTTAATCCGACACCTTCTTTAGATATTTGACGCTGAATTCTTCGAGCCTCTAGTGTCCTTAAAGTTCAGCTGCTTTAAATGCTGGTATTTAGTACGACCTTTCAGAGATCGATACACATTGAGCTGATGTCGCAAACGCGCATTGTGGCGGCGCAGACGCAGCGAGCTTTCTCACCGTGGCATTGTAATCCCGTTCACTTCGACTCGATCGTGCAAACAACACTGTTCCAAACATAACGACTAGTTGCTAATTGTTTAACGACAACAAATTGTCTTTACTCCCAATTTTCTGCGAAATTGTTAACAGCTCTGCGAATCTTGTGTACAGTGTACATAATCAAATAATACACAATAACAATAATATTGTTAACGGCTACCATTTTATGTTTCGTAGAAGACACGAGTCAGTGTCAATAAACCTGCGTACACACTGCACTTAACTCCTGCATTAACCTGTGTCGTAAAAAGCTTAGGCCTTTGCCCATCGCATGCTGATGTGAGGTCAATATCCCGTTATGCAATGTGCTCGATGCATCGGCTTCGACGAAATAGGCACTAGGAAAAAACTAGGTAGATGTTGGATCTAGGTACGAGATATAACATACACGGGTCTCAGATATAGGTTAGCTCAGGCAGAACCGGTTACAATATAATATTTACGTAGTAATAAATGTGACGACCATAATATCTCAACTATAGAAAATTATACTTCTTTATATTTGACCCTTTGGTTCTTGTTGAGCCGACTATAATGGATCTTTTATGTGTCAAATAGAAGATTAAAGCTAGAATAGAAATAAAACATGCACAATTACTTTTGATATAACCCACTTATTACAAAACAGGTGAGAGATAAAGTTTCAAGACGATCAGATAAAAGGCGCAGGAAGTAAAACTGGCTCCGTAGCGCGATTGAGTGGATTTCACATGCTTACACGCTTTTACCGCGTAAAATATTGCAGTAATATTCGCAATC
Source organism: Apotomis betuletana (assembly GCA_932273695.1). NCBI lineage: Eukaryota > Metazoa > Arthropoda > Insecta > Lepidoptera > Tortricidae > Apotomis > Apotomis betuletana. Next base: position 20,762,593 of record OW026303.1, on the reverse strand, counting down.
AAACATTTAATATGTAAAAGGAGTTTCCAGAAAGTTATAATTGTCTGAAGCGGCTCTTAAAAGTCCAAAGATTTTCGACTTTAATGTTTGGTCTAGATCAGGTTACAGCACATATAGAAATAAACTACGCAAGTCAAAGAAACCTGTTTTTACTGCATAAAAATTTCAGCAATATTCAGTTCTTATTATCCAGATAGCCGATAATTTTTCAGTTACTACCCTGTTAATTTACCTATACTAAGGTAAAGATTTAACAGGGCATTTGACCCAGATAAATTAACAGTACCTATTGGAATAAACTACACACGGAACAAAAAGATACAAACGCAATCAATAAAAGCCCACGAGGGCTAGTTCAAAGTACTACTTACTGTAAAGTAGACTTACGAGCTCTCTTGTTTTTCATCACATGTGAAACATTGGTCACTGTTTCGTCGCAAGGGGTTAGGCTAGCAACATGCATTATTCAAGACTCATTCCTATTCAACGCCGACAGGCCACCCGATAAAAACTTCTCGTTTGACAAGCAACGCCAGCACCCTTTGTACTTACGTCATGTCCTTATGTCTCCTACGCTAAACTTACGGTTGTTGAACAACTTGAACGTGCGATAATTACGTCTAAGAATTATTTATGAGCTGCTAAACATTGTTTTTTCATTGCGAGTTAAGTTTCCGTTTCCTAAACAGAATGTGTTAATTTTAAAGTAGCTTTGTATGAAAATTAGAAAGGGTCAAATCTGTTTGCCTAGTCAAATAGGAATCAGTTAGGGTTGTTATATTTAAATATATGGAAATGTTTTCCGGGAATACAAATCAGCTTTAAAATCAATCCGGAAATAATTACTTTCAGTGTAAAAAATCAACAATTTTTAGAAGTTGTTTACTAGTTAAGTATGTATGTTTGTAGCGCTTTCTCTGATCTAATATCATACCTACCGGAATAACTTTCGTTGATAAACTGCTGTCCAATAATATAAATATCTACAATAATGCGACGTCGCACCCGTTGGAGGTTAAAGATCAAATAGTTTTAACGATCCTTCGGCGAGGCGCGGGCGGAGCAAAAGCTCAACACTCCAATCGACTCGTGATCGATTCGGCCTACTTACGCTCAACAAGTTACTAGCTTAATGTCTCTATTTTAACTCTATGCATGAATGTTTTAATACATTCTCTACTCATACACTGAACTTGCGAGTAAATACATTATCTACTTAAGTACTTGTACCAACAATTGCTCCAGTATCAGTAGAGATCGTATCGCATTCTTATTCAATTACGTGCTTACCAGTTTGTATTATAGTTTTCCTAGCTTCTGTATTTGGTTTGATCGAGAGCCAAGTCGAGAGTTATAGTTAACAGGTGTTTTAGTGACGTCATTATTAGGGCCTTCGTCAAATCGTGTAACTTAACTACGACGTGATTATCTTAGTATAAAACACATCAGAACACTCTATTTGATGTTCACAAAAGCCAACTCAGATATTAGCCAACACTATATTGGTCGCTTGTGTAAATCGCGACGCTATTCGTCGTGGGGCGTGGCTATGCGACTGACCGATATATGCCACTGGCTACAATCTCACGGCGATCGCCCGAACAAAAGCGAAAAGCGGGGGTGCACTATGCTGCACCGTAAAACGATCGGTTGTTATCGCTACGAAATGTCAATATCTGTGGATAATTAATACCGGAATGAATATTGAACAGGGTAATTATTGGTTGTAGAGTGATACCGTCGGAAGTGGTGGGAACGGTGACCGTTGCTGGCACAGTGCCCGAGACTGACGCCTTTACTGTTACGCGATGACTGTCCACAGTTAGGGATTTAATTCTAATTTATTCTTGTTTACTTCACGCATCGGAGTAGCCACGTTTTAGAATTTACATTGTATGTAGGTATAGGTACTGATATTCACGGTCATTTTATCAAGAAAATTTACCGCGTTGATTTGTAAAGTACATAAGAAATGTGCGGTGCTACTCACAACATAGCCAACTTTGAAACGGAAAATAGCCAACATTGATAATTTACATTGATAATTTCAAATACATCATTATCCAAACCGATATCTCAACAGGGTTAACGTTAACGTTATAAAAACTATTGTACTAAAGAAATAAAATTAAAATAAAACTGAGCAGATGAAGTTGAAAAGCCAACATGATTCCACTTGGTTCATTTAAAATCAATATTCCATTTGCATGACCCCATGCCGATATTATAAAGCCTATTCGAACGCGAGATTAATTTTATAACATAGTTGTGATATTGCGAGTTGCGACCGACTTTTCAACTTTGATTTTCCAACAACTAATAACACGAGGCATTTTGACGTCTAACGTTTTGCTGTAAAATTGTAACGTTAATAAACTCTCTCTTGTTATGCAAATTGTTTATAGTGGTAACAATTCTTTATGAATGCAACTGCACCTTATAATGACCCGCATAGTAATGCTACCGGTGTTTGTGTTGCAAGCAACCCTAGTGGATCGTGCCGACGGCGGTCGCACAGCCACTCATTTTCTAATTATCTACCACTATTCCATTAGCAAATTATTGCGTGACTAAATAGTAGATACCATTAGATCTACTTAGTACCCATGACTTTGTTTTTAAGTCATTGATTAAATAATTATATTTAACGTGTTGCATAAAAACTGGACGTCAAAGTAATGTTCTCAAAATATGTAAAGTAGAAGTAGAACAAGTGACCTTAAAAAAATTGCTGACATATTAAATGAAATAATATATATTTTTTGCTGAACAAGGGATCTACACCTTTATATGACTAAGCGGTAATGCATCACGCCGGAGAATAAGATACATAAATGGCAAATCAACAGAACAGCACGCATCTAGCCACTCATAAATATGGACATGTGTCGCAAGAACCTTGTTTTTTAGCATTTGTACGTATGTTGCGAGGTAGGAATTCTGCTAATCGTCGCTGGCAGCATTTCGCGCATGCCGTGGATGTTGTTGCTGCGGTAAATGAGTATAATTTAACCGCAAGCAGCCTCCTTCGCTCGGGGAACAGAAGGGCCTACTCAGACGGCAATATCAATTAATTAACGACCTACTTGTAAACGCAATTGGATGGAAAACTACAGTTAATATTTACAAAGCGCATTAAAGAAAAAAAGTCACGGCTCCGGTTTAAAGGACTATAGTGAAGTAGTATGTAGTCATGTGATTGTTGAGGTCTCATCCTAATAGCGGGGCAGGTGTTATCGGGCCGGGCGTCGCCCACGCGGGCGCGCGAGTAAATCACCAAACACGCGCTCGCGCCGACGCCGCGCCGCCGCCACAATCTATGCAAATCGCGGGCTCAAACTTATTGCTCTCGCCTCGACTCCTTTCCAAATGCATACTAAATAGCTCACCAACCACGCCAGCCTTTGTTCCAAGTTTTTCGCTTAACCTTCTATGCCTCGTTTGTTTTCGGAGAAAATGCTAAACAACTTGCGAACTATACATATTAATAGCCGTTAAAGACAAATTAAGAGTATTAATTGTTACTTTTAATTATGGAAACGTTCATTAGCGGCTTAGACGAAGTTTTCCTCGGCGTAGCATGCATATATTCCCATGGTGTTCTTGGAATAAGACACAGAATGTAACAAGAGCTGTTGTTCCCGTTCTTCCGCATAGACGCTACTCGCATTACGATCCAATTATACCTGATACTGAAGAGAAATATTATTGCACTGATTTACTACTATAGCGAGATGTAATTACTGTGAGAACCTCGGCCGGTTTATCATAATATCCGAGTTAGTACCTATATAATATGTGAATGCACAATGCGCTCCTACTTCGCATGTTAATAATTTCGAATTTGTAAACAGCTATTTAATGACTACGCTTATCGTAACTATTGGTTATACGACTAATATATTCTAAAAGTAAATAATGAAAAGCAGTAAAGTCTCAATTTGAGTAATAAATGATGTTTTCTTTTAAAACGTCCAAATGTTCATTGAGCCCTCGCAAACTGTCGACAGCAATTGTTCCTCATCATCTACTTAGTTACTTGTTGCGCATTAATAACCCCTCTTGGCGTCATCTTTATAAACCCTTGAAAAATAACCTTTAACGACCTTTGCAAGGTTTCGCTTAGTGAAGCATATGAAACTATTGAAAACTGTTCTTGAACTGTTCTATACGGCTTAACTGATTTCGAAGCACTCAAGATGTTCTCAACAAACTTGTTGCACGCTAAGAGCGTAGCCAACATAGTCATAAACTTAGTTAATCCCTCTGTCGGCAACATCGGCGAGGCGGCTTCAGTGCAGTTCAAATTGATTCAATTATCAGTGCACCTTGATCTCGCTACAGCGAAGATTTCCTCGAGACAACACATGCTTCTATCTATATTATTTACTAGAAGGTGCCTGCGAACTTCGTACGCGTGATAGAAAAAGTCATACTTAACCCTCCCTTTTGCTTCTCCGTAGCCGGGTTTAAAAAGTATCCTATAATCATATGGGTATGCGCAGCTACCAGTATCCAGTATACCAAAAAAACAACGTCCGAGCCGTTTAGGCGCAATGAAAGGACAAAAAAATATTTTTACAGTTTTATAATATCACTTGAAGTGCCTTGCATCTGTGCACTGCATCTTCATACGCGTAATATTTTTTCCCTAGTATTGGAATTAAATTTTATTTAATATCTGGCTGTATGGGATTTACCTGTGTCTCTGTTATTTTTTTTTATAAGCTATCTAGTTCATAGGTGTCGCCACCGTCTTTGTCGTGTCTGTGGTATTGTATCGGAATGCTGTCGAGTGCCGAATAAACTAAAGTTAATTAAAGAAATCTTGTTTAATTCTCGTGAAATCTAAGTGGTTATGGGCCCAGGACGTCGCCCTGGAGTGATCACACGATAATAAACAAAGAGCAGCGAAAATTTGAAGTAAAAGTGTGGAACTTGCTTTGTGTCACACACGACCAGGCCTAACCTAAAAATGGAGGTCGGCAAGCTTGATAAATTCGACGGCTCCAATTTCAAGCAGTGGAAATTCCAAATTAAATGCGCATTACGTACTAAAGGATTAGATATAACTAAACCAAAACCAGAAACAAACCCCACACAATGGAATAAGGACGATGGATTAGCGATGTTTCTAATGACATCGGCAATGGACTTCAGTCAAATAGCGCTTATTGAAAATTGTGAGACAGCGCTCGAAGTAATGACTAGACTCGAAACAATCTATGAACAAAAGTCGGAGCTAACAAAAATGATCATACATGAACGCTTCTATCAGTATAAGATGTCAACGGGAGATAACATCGCTCAGCATATTGCCAAAGTGGAAAGTTATGCGAAACAGTTGAACGAATGTTGAGAGAAAATAAGCGATACAGCTATCATGACTAAAATACTAAGTACCCTGCCGCCTAAGTTTAGATCCCTTCGTCAGGCGTGGATGTCGCTTGCTCCAGAAAATCAAACTATTGTCAATTTAACAGCTCGCTTACTGGATGAAGAGGCTAGCTTAAATGAAGAGGATAGTGAAACAGCATTGCTAGTGGCTAAATCAGGTGCAAAGAAGAAGTCATTTCCACCAGCTAAAACAGAGAAATATGACAATGAGAAACAACAACATCGGTTCGCTTGTTATCAATGTGGGAAGCGAGGTCATTTTGCAAGAGATTGTCGAGCTCCTAAACAGAAGCAAAGGCAAGGTGACAAGAATATGTTAGCGTTCAACATAACTAGCACCAACCATAATGATAGTGAGGAGAGTAATAAATGGATATTGGATAGTGGCGCTTCTGCCCATATGTCCTACAAGGAGGAGAACTTTATAGAATTATATAAATACACAGGATCACCTTTGAAATTGGGAAATCAAGAAATATTAGAAGTTGCTGGCTATGGCAATATTTTAATTAGCAAGTGTGTCAATGGGCAGTGGGAGAAAAGCATGCTGAAAAATGTACTTTATGTTCCTAAATTGCGAAGAAATTTATTTTCTGAGGGAGTAGTGACCAGACAAGGCTATAAAATTATCAAGTCAGGTAGTGAGGCAATGATCTACAAGGACAATGAAGTAGTGATGTGTGCGTTTCTACAGAGTAATAATCTATATGAACTGAAGGTGCGAACCAGTCAAAACCCAGTGTGCAACATTGTTCAAAAATTAGACCTTAAAACTTGGCATGAACGTTTGGGACACTTGAATGTGAAAGAAATAGAAAAAATATGTAAAAATAATGTGATTACTGGTGTGGACTTATCAGACTGTGACAAATTTGTTTGTGAAGGTCGTGCTTATGGCAAGCATGCTCGTCAACCATTCAAGAAATCTGAAAGAGGATCTGTGAATCCAGGTGACATGGTTTATAGTGATGTATGTGGACCTTTCAGCGAACCATCAGTACAAGGTATGAGATACTTTGTTATTTTTAAAGACGCTGCTACAAGTTTTCGCTATGTGTACTTTATAAAGAACAAAAGTGATGTACTAGTGTTTTAAAAAATACAATGCTAAAGTGAAAAACATATTTTCACATAGTGTACGCATTTTGCATACGGACAATGGAGGAGAGTACACTGGTAGGGACTTCAAGGAATATCTTGACAGTGAGGGAATAACGCATGAGCTGACTGCCCCGTATACCCCACAGCAAAATGGTAGAGCAGAGAGAGAGATAAGGACCATTGTGGAAAGTGCCCGATCTATGCTCTACGCCCGGAATGTGCCACTCTGTTTATGGGCTGAGGCAGTAAATTGTGCTGTTTATTTGTTAAATCGCACATCATCTAGCCAAACACCAAACATTACACCATTGGAGTTATGGAGTGGTGTAAAGCCTGCCTTGGATCATGTCAGAGTATTTGGTTGTGTGGGGTATGTCCACGTGCCAGACCAGTTAAGAAAGAAGCTAGAGAGTAAGAGTCGTATGATGATGTTAGTAGGCTATGACCATACTAACTATAAGATGTATGATCCAGAAAAGAAAACCATAACAGTGTCAAGAGATGTAATTTTTAATGAAGACAAGAGCCCTGAATTTAAAAGGAATTATGCCAAAATTTTTATTGGTGATGAACACGAAGAAATTCCAGATAGAGAAGGAGAATTGATATTAGAGGTGACGCATGACACAGAACAAAGTGATGAAAGTTATAGAAGCGATGACAGCACACACACTGCTGTCGATGAAAATGATGAGACATATGAACCATCACAGGAAATAATTGAGCTGGATGACATAGCTCGGTCAAATATCACGCTGAGACCTCGTAGAAATGATTCTTTAGAGGCGAATTTAGTAGAAGGAACTATTCCTCTGACTTATCAAGATGCAATAAATAGTGCGGAGTGCAAGCTGTGGCTGGAGGCCATACAAGAGGAACTTGAAGCTCACAAAAGAAATAACACCTGGACATTTGTTGAGAAAAACAATCAAAGAGCTATAACATCAAAATGGGTTTTTAATATAAAAACTAATCAAAATGGTCAGGTTGAGAGGTACAAGGCTCGGCTCTGTGCCCGTGGATTTACACAAATAAAAGGCGTCGACTACAGTGAAATCTTCTCACCCACAACGAGGTATGAATCCATACGCATACTGTTGTCTCTTGCTGCTGAGTATAATTGGAATATTAGACAATTAGATGTTAAAACTGCCTTCCTATATGGAAAGCTAGAAGAAGATATTTTCATGGAGGTTCCTGATGGAGTGGGAGCCCCTGCAAATACATTATGTAAATTGAACAAAGCCCTGTATGGCTTAAAACAAGCGTCCCGTTGTTGGAACAGTATGTTTACAGATTTTTTATTAAAATTTGGTTTTGTTCAATCACAAGCAGACAACTGTGTATTTGTAGGTAAATTTAATGATGTTAAGGCATGGTTAATTTTGTATGTCGATGATGCCCTAATTATGTCCCAGTCGAATGTTGTATTAAAGGAGATAACAACTTACTTAAGACAACATTTTGAAATTAAAGAATTGGATTTGACTCGCTTTGTTGGTATAGAAATTTTCAAAACTAATTCTTGCATATGTATTAATCAGAAACAGTATATTGAGCAGTTAATCAATAGGTTTAATATGAGTACAGCACATCCTTGTAATACACCTATTGATGTAAATGTTCAAGTAAGCAATTATGTCAATGATGATGATAATGAGCGGATTGTTTTCCCCTACAGGGAGGCTATAGGATCATTATTATTTTTATCTATGGCCACTAGGCCAGACATTTCATATGGTGTCAATTTGTTAACACGTTAAACGCCATAAGAAATACTATGCATTTTCATTTAGGCCATGGGGGCCACCTGTTGAGCGACACATACACTTTCCATTCGCGCCGTGGGGGGCACCATATGACCGCGAGTCAGACCTAATTTCAAACTCCTTTGCTGGGCCGTCGCTCAATTATATCTCGGTTATTTGTACCTGAGGGGACCCCCGTGGCCCTGTAGAAGGTCCAAGAGTTGTTGGTTTTTTAATTCAATAACAACTTAAAAAATTATGAGTGATTTTCCACAATCGATGGTAGAATGTTCAAAGTTATATAAAACGTATATAAATATTACGCAATTTATATGCATATTTTTCAAGTTTTGATTTACATTAGAATGAAAAATAAGTTATTTTTAAATGATGTATTTAGTATTTTGATTTTTTAACCAACTTCAAAGAAAATCATGCGCAACCCACGAATTTTGTGGCACGCACCTACTATGAATTTCATGTAGTTTACAATGCATATGCTCGGAAAGCGCCTTTTCTAAGGGTAATCTAATGAATTCAAAGCGATCCAATCCTGAACGACCGGCATAGTGCGTAGGCCCCCTGTGGGAATGGTTGTCCATAATACCTTCTTCCCGGCACGACGAAGTACTGCGCTCCGCAGGAAAGTCCATTCCCGTGCGGCGCGGATTTCGCGAGTTTGGATCATTTTCATATTTTTCTATGCATTAAATTACCCTTATAAACAGCACAGTATAGTAGCACTGTACACTATCGCTAATAATTGTTGAATCTTTCCTCGCATAGTGCATTGTATAATGCTGTATTATACACGTGTTGAAATGTAGTCTTCTTGCCAAGGAAATAATCCTACTTTCCACATTTGTATCAGAAGTAACTATTTTAAACCTAATATTCGGCATAGTAAAAGAACAACTAAAACCTATTCACGCGGGCCCAGGAACCGTGGCGCGCGGGTGGCGGGCGAGGTGTGCCACGGCAGGACCCCCGCGGCCCCCGCCGACGGAATAGCGCTTTTTCTTCCGCTGAGGCCGTGGGGGACACCAGTTGAACGACACTTGGATATTTCTTAAATAAACAGAAATAAACATTTATCTCAACGTGTACCATAGTTTTTATGCAATTTAGAAACCATTTGTCGATAAATACCAAAAACTCATTTTTGTCGATTTTATGACTTTTTAACTGGCCCTCAAAGCTATTTCAGTGTGGCTCAACTGGTGCCCCCCGTGGCGTCCAACGTGTTAAGTAGATATGTTAATAACCCAGGTCCATGTCATGTGGTTCAGCTTAAAAGAATAATTAGATATCTTATTGATACTAAAGATCTGTGTATAAAATATCAAGGTAAAGAAAGCTTAATTGGTTATTCAGACTCAGACTTTGGTGGGGATTTGGACACAAGAAAGTCAACCTCTGGATATATTTTTATGTTAAATAGTGGGCCTATATCATGGGCAAGTCAAAAACAATCTTGTGTTGCCTTATCAACAACAGAGGCTGAGTTTATGGCTGGTTGTGAAGCCGCAAAGAATCTTTTATGGTTAAGATATTTTTTTAAAGAAATTGATGTTGGTCAAAATTGCACAATCCTATGTATAGATAACCAAAGTGCTATAAAACTCATAAATAACCCAGTGTATCATAAAAAAACAAAGCACATAGATATTAAATTTAACTTTATTAGAGAAAAGGTTAAACAAAAGTTAATTGAAATAAAGTATGTGAAGAGTTCTGATCAGCTGGCCGACATCTTTACCAAGGCTTTACCTGCACATAAATTTAAATGTATAAGGGATGAAATATTATCAGTAATGTCAGACTAATGTAAGAGTCCTAAATGGGAATGTTTGTTTTTTTTAACACAACATTTTATGTTTGTTTACTATAATAAGTAAAAGAGAAGCTATGCTATTGTCAGCTATGTGTGTTAAATACATTTTTCCTACATGTGCTATATAATACATACATAGATACTGATGTAATTAATAGGTACTTAGTTTCACTTAAGTTTTTTTTTGTATTTACAATTGTAACGCAGGAAAATCAATGTATACAGACAGGTTATGTAGCTTACTCTTATAAAATTTAGTGGGAGTATTGGAATTAAATTTTATTTAATATCTGGCTGTATGGGATTTACCTGTGTCTCTGTTTTTTTTTTTTATAAGCTATCTAGTTCATAGGTGTCGCCACCGTCTTTGTCGTTTCTGTGGTATTGTATCGGAATGCTGTCGAGTGCCGAATAAACTAAAGTTAATTAAAGAAATCTTGTTTAATTCTCGTGAAATCTAAGTCCTAGTCGGGTAAAAAGTATTCTTTAACCACCTTTGGATGTCCAGCTATCCCTGTACCAAAATTGGTTAAAATTTGACCAGCCGTTTCGGTGTGATGTGAAAACAAAGGAAATTATCCCCAGCAGATGGCGCCAGACCGGCATGGCGCGCCCATACAAAACAAAAGACGATCCTGCATCACGCTATTAAGATTTTTCTTGAAATCATGAACCCTTTCCAAAGAAGATTGATTTTAAATACAAATCTAGATTTTAAAATAGTATAGATAAAATGTTGAGAGTCTATACTCTCTTTTCCTCATTCAAACGCACATTTATTGATCAAAGCAATCATTACAAGCCAACTATAAAAAAAAACAGATATTTATCGTATCTCAAGAAGTATATAATTTGAATCACTCAATATTCACATAGTAACGTTCCGAACTCACGCACCGTGCTTTGAAGTTGGTCGTGAATTCATTGTTTTTGACGCACTGACGTGGTATTGAACCACAATAGGAAAGGCCCGAGCTCACGTCGTTCAAGCATGCGGCCATTGAATATTAAAAGAATTTTGTGTGAGAATCTTATACTACCATAAACACTGTCAAAGTTACTTTAGTGCAAAGACATGACATAGGATTTATGGAATATCGTCGTCGGCAAATAATAAAATGCTACGAAAGATTCTTTCTATTGATCTTTGCAAAAGCCGCCTTAGAAGTTAGCCTTAATCCCAACAATTTTTTGTCAAGATCTGATGACGAGAACCATCATGATTGATGACTAATGACGAATCCAAAGAAGTCCTCAAATATTATAGACACATGTAATGACGATTTCGGTGTTTTTTATAGTAATTTGTTCAGTTGTTCTCGGAAATACAATTTCTTCTCATTGAAGTCGGTTATTTTTTGTAAAAAAGTTATTATGAATACTTAGAGCGGCGTGGACGTAGCAATGCACGCGACTGACTCGTGTGGTTGCCTACGATCGCAAAATTGGAAGCACTGCGCCATGGTGCACCGTAAAGCGATCGGTAGTTTTCGCGAGACGCGGTTTGTAGTGACTCTTGTCGACTGTTTGATTGCGTGTGGTGCGCTCCTGCAACGTAATTATGCTACCGTTTGATGGTAGTCTTTATATCGATTAAGAGTGAGTCGTGAATGGGTACATCGGACCTACATAGTCAGCGTAGTGTGGCTGCTCGACTATCGTATCGGTTACGTCAGTTCCTTTTGCAATGTGATTCGTGACCATACTTAAAGCTTGTCAATGCATTTATATGTGTTTGGTTGTAAAATCGTTGTTTATGGCACTGATTTACATGGCTATGATATAAAATAATGAGAGCCCAACTCTGAGAATAATCAAGCACCGGTATTTCCAGTCATTATAAATCTTAGTCTTCAGTCTTTGAATTTCGCTTCTTAAGTTCATGGGCATCAAATAACAAAAGAACCAAAGCTAAAATTCTAATCACTGTTGCGTGTTCGAAAATTATAAGTGTAGCTTATATTCACCCCATTTTGATTCCAATTTTAAAAATTATGAAGCGATAATGTTCGAAAATCGAGGTTTTCTGCGGTTGTTGCCTCTGCTCTTATTTAGGTAAGTACATATGCTTCGCATCGCTTATAAATTATTTATGTTCAGTTTGTTTTCTTGAGCGTACCTACATTGCAACCGTGTTTAAAAAATCTTTAAGACCCTTGTTCAGGCGACTTGGGTTGAAATAGTACCTAAATCTTACTTTGATAAGGAGCTATGATAATAAATAGAATCATATCAGCTGAATGTTATAATTTAATCATAGAATTCAGAGGCGGTTGCGAGATTAATTAGAAAATTAGGCCTGGCTATCCTTAATTTTTGTCACAGGGTGGAAGCCAAACAGCTCGATCGAAACAGAGACGCGGCAGACCTCATAGGCGATGTGTCGGGACAAATTCGTCTTTTTAAAACAATGGCCAGCAACAGCTCTAAAAGGGAACAATGTACGAAGAGCGGAGAGGCGTCCCACTGAGAGCCTCTCCGCTGTAATGGATAAATAAATCATTATAATAAAATAATTCTTAATTTCGGATATATCCTACTTGCCATCCACTGTAAGTGGAGGGAATCATTTGCCGCTATTCCTTATCTCTGCAAGTTGCATCGGACGCGGGCAGCGCAACTGTTCCGCACTAGCGCCTTCTTTTGCGCCATAGGTGCAATTTGGACTCGTTTTATGAAACAAATTGGTTTATGGGTTTGTGAATCCTATATATGATTGCAAAATCGATTGTATATTCAACGGTGACGTAGTCCATAAACACTTAGGAGCATCTGAGCGCTTTGGAAAATAATAACAGCTGAAGCAAACTTCGGCTTATTCAAGGAATGAGGATACTTTTGATGCCACGCCACCACCGTCACCGCCCCCAACCTACAGCTTCACGCGATCCTGACGAGATTGTGAGTTAACCTTGTGTGGACCTTCTCGCGCTGCGTCTCCCGTTATTTGGTAGCCACTAGCCACTCAAATCTCTTTCTACCCCAATGGTTCTAAGATCAATTAAGTCTGGCACCTCACTGAGATTTGGCGATGACCATGGTTCCCCTCACCCCCTGGCATTTTTTATCATATTCTACTTATCAATATGCATAAAGTGATATCACTAAATATTTGCTACTATTCAATCACTCGGCATGTAATGTCCTGTGACATATCGCTTTATATTCCGGCCCGGTCGGGCGTTGGCATACATTATTTACATATACGTTGTTCCTGCTCATTCATGGCCCGCTCTCAGACCGCGCTGATTTATCGCCTTAATTTCATAAGTATCTCTTTGTTACCGTGGCGTCTATATTATATTTGAGTAATATTGCGCCTATAACTCAGACGCAACTAAAGGATCCACGCCACGCCGGAACACCCGCCAACGCCGCGAGCTACTCCTTTATTGAGAAAGCGAGTTGAATCTCGATTAGAGGAAAAACAATTCGCTATGCAATCTGTATGCCAAGTTAGCTATTGGATTTTTGAATAATGGTTTGAACTAGTTCGAAAATTTATATTTATAAATAAGCCCTTTGTGTTTGTTGTACTTATGCGTTGATGATAATTATGACGAAATTTAGAGATAGTCATAGAAAAAAGAAATAGAAAAAATGGAAGGGAAACATGTCCAATTTTAAGGAGAAAGATGGTCAGGGTAATGTTATGATAATCATTGATACTTAAGATTTATATTAGTTATAAATCATAAAACTGACGTGAATTAAATATTGTGTAATTAAAACTATTCCTATGTCTTTGTTACTGCTCTGCCATTGTGATAAAGTTTTTAATTACGCTTGATAACGTAAGATTTGTAAGACGAGCTACATTCTCCAAGAATATTGCAATCTGAGTCTTAATTCACAGCTGGCGAGGCGACCGCGATGATTCATTTACTAACTTTAGCTAGGAACACGTGTCAATGCACCCTATTGTTAGGTTTTAGAGTTGAGAACTATATGACAATATAGACGTACGTACGTCGTTACGATCGGTGATATAAATGAAGTTGGCAGGCATCTTCGTGACTCGAAGGTGTGCTTATGTTTATCTTTCACTAGGTACGTGGTTTCTACAAATCTAATGGAAAAAGTGACATCATTGCTAATGTCACATACGGTTCATTTAAAATCAGAAGAAAAGCGTTGTCCTCATTATTTCTTTACACTCACAGAATTATAATACATGATATAATGAACAAAGGCTGAGTCGTAGTTCAATATGAATACCATCCTAACTACATAACAATTGCCATATTACAAAAAGTATATTAAGCTGGTTTAGAATTTCAATATGACATCACTTTTGTTTTCTGAGTATAAGAACACAAAACGCCTAAGCCTAAAATTATTAATTAATTATACATCCAATTCAATAGCAAAGGATTACTTCTGATTCTGGCACATGGTTTTTGCGGACGCATTGGTTGCGTTCGCCCCGGGCGTCAGACGGACGCAGCTGATGCGATTTCACCGAGAACTGTGACGCATTCAGGCGTGCACTTGCACTGCACTGAACTCGAAATCCCCGTGATCGCCTTTGTACCAACACACACGTCATTTGCAAACATTCACACAATCCAGCAAAAACATATTGTAGTACTTAAGACTATTTTAACTAACAATATAGGTATTCTTTCGCCGACGCATTGGGTGCGTACGCCCTGGGCGTCAACGGAACCAACCGATGCTGTTACCGTGAACTGCGATGCAATCAGGCGTACAGTGGCAGTAGATACGTAGTCCACTGTACTGAACTCTAACTAAACCCCCGTGCCGCCTGTCTTTGTACAGTCGAGTTCATTTACATCTACACACTTACGAGAACAAAACTATCTGAACACTACCCTATTGTCAGGAGCATAAAGTCGTGTTCAGATATTTTTGTTCTCGTAAGTGTGTAGATGTAAATGAACTCGACTGTACCAGTACCACACACACACGCCGTTTGCAAACATTCATACTATCCAGTAAAAACGTGCAATAATAACTCTAGAATAGTATAGTAGTAAAGGTATTCAATAACGCTCGATTATTACTTCCCCAGCAGATAATTATTCAGACAGCGAATTAATAAAACTCGTTGCCATATTTTCTGGCACATGAATGGCGGGTTGCGTCTATTGAATAATTAATAGAAAAGGGGCGACCGAATTTACGTGGAAGTCTCGTCGAGTCAACTAACCGTGACAGGTATTCATTTGACAATGTTAAATCCCACCAAAAGTCTGCTAAAAAATTAAATTATGATTTGTTATTTGAGTTGAGAAAAGTTAGAAATTGAATATTGCCGGCTGATTTGAGCAAAGTGAAGTACTGGACGGTCAACCGAAAATTAATTAACATACTTTGGTGCGCAACCCTCGCTTGACGAGGTGCGGTCCGCGAGCTCACAGGTGGCCCCACCCCGCCTGCATCGAGGGGCGCCGATATCAACTGGAACCGAAATTGTTTTTCCATCTCGCGCCACTGAGCTATCTATATATTTATGGATATAGGTACTCTGAACTGGGCGCTAATTCTAACTTCGACCTCGGCTGTATGATGACATTATATTGGAAAATACAATATCCGAATAGCTGAATTCGAGTTGCATAGAGTGACGGTAAAAAGTTGACACTTGATAGGATATGTGGTAATATTAGAGATATCGGTATTTTTTGTTCCTGCATAGCATTTTGAATTTTACACTTGTCAAAAAGTTGTCACTACCGTAGCCAGTAGTGTATAACACTATAGTTGAAATATATTGGCCGTAAACGTCAAACCAGCAGAAATTCAGATGCAGATTCGAAAATCGCAGGAAGGGTTAATCGTATGCCTATAAAAATTCATGTTCCGTCGAAAACACGCAATTTTTATAGATCTACAAGGGACACGCGATGGAGGGGCCGACAGCATTAAATTGCCGGAATTATTCCGTTGTTGATATTAAATGCATTCCTATTTCAGAAGTGAGCTCGCGTGCACCAGCCGCTACTTCAGAGGACGGCACATATATTACTTTTTTGCTAATTTTCGTGGAATATCGTGTATTTTTGCGAATCTGATCCTATTGTTAACGTCTCGAAATTTTTTATCATGGAAAGTTATTAATTCCGGACAGAAACAATTACATTTGTGTACCACATAAAAGCCTTTAGAAACTAAGAATAAACAACCGATTCGATATAAACTGTAAGACTGTTCTCAGTTTAGCCAACCAATGTTGATAACTTTAATTACGTATTACTTTCCGATAACTCCAATAATATGGACTTTATCTGCGAAAACCAAATGCCGGCAATACGTGAATCATAGAGCAAACGTATTAAAATATATGAACGGTAATGGAATCGGTCACTATTTATGTTGTAACAGAATGGTTTATTTATAAATACAACCAAGCGATTGTGCCGCCCACTCAAATACGAACTGTTAGAGAACCTACGCTAGTTCTATTTTTGGCCCATTGCATATGAATGCGTTATTAATTACTAGGTATTGGATAGTTTATTTTGCAATGGTCGGTTTAGCTCTTCAACACGAAGTAATTAAATTTAGACAAAATGCTTAACGGCCATCGTAACTTTTTACATTCATATTCCTTATTTCGTAGATAAAATATCTTTCTTTTTTTACAGTACCTAATATTTTGGCTAACTTTTCGGTAGATGTAGAGACTATAAAAAATGCACGTTAATATATAATGTTAATATATAACTTTTTGCGACTTAGACTTGCCACTTGCAATTTTACAATTACAGTTCACGTATTCGTTAACTAGTTGCTATTTAGTTTAAGTTTTCTCTGTTACTTTGCTTTGCCTTTTTCTTGTCTCTGAGATTCTATTAATTACATATTATACTAGTTAACTACACTTTATCATTGAATTCAAATACATTTAGTATAAAATAAAACGTCACATTAATATATCGCTAGAACGCAACTGAAATTCTCTTATGCAGAATAGGATAATCATAAACGCGACCCCAACGCGTTGATACGAGGGCCCCAGTTATTGCGGACACTTGTCATATAAACACAATGCAGAGGGGCACCGACGATGCTTTATTATTTTAATTATTGCACGTTCACGATGCGCTCTTTGTTAGACGACCGCGTCAGAGAGATTGCTCGAATGCGGAGAATTAGTCACTCGAATGTGTTTGTTTTCATTGAACTGTAGTGCAAATTAAAATATGCTATAATCTCTGTAATTTTAACAGATTTTAAAAATTGAGGTTTCTAATTCGATTGTTTTTTTTATGTTTGTTAACAAAATTCCGTTGTTTATAAACCGATTTGGATTTCTTTGTTAGAGTGATGTCGCCATGTTGGTCCCAAGATCAGTTCTTTAGAGTTTACAGTGACCGCACTCGCTAGCAACTGCGTAAACGATTTGTATGGAGAATTGTAGTTCTACAAAGTAACCGCTAGGGGCGCTGTACTATTCTCCATACAAATCGTTTCAGCAGTCGCTAGCCAATAACTGATGAAGAGATCGATTGAACTCCTCAAGTAGGTAATATAGGCACAACTATGGGGAATTCGGTTTTTTAACTTATCCTGTTGCTCTCGGAAATAAAAAAGGTTACTACTGAATTTACACTGCTATCGGTGCTATTTTGTCATTATTTAATTTTAGAAGTAGCGTAAGCAGGTGAGTAGGTAACCGCAAGTTTACGCCAATACACGGAAAACCCTGCCAGTAGCCGTATGCGCGAATGTTACAAATACATGGAATAGTAGTCTAGTTTCACATGACACCTGTCACCCCATGTCGATCAAGTAATTCCCCACCAGATGAACCGTCACCCATCCTAATAAATCATTTAGTAACACGGCGATAATTCGTAATATTCATAACAAATATCATAAGTGCCTATTTATGTGCAAGTAAGCAGATCTTAAATTAACCAGGAGTTCGCCACTCACGTCGCGTCTTGCACAAATCTCGTTTTTAAATTATTATACCTACTAGTGGCTGTGTGAACTAGACCTCGCGAATTTGTTTCAAAATGGACGAAAATTGTCATGTTTTACGTTTTCACTTTTCAACCCCCGTATCTCCGCCATTTAAAAAAAAAACAAAACCCGAATTGACAAAAAACTGTATAGACTTATCAAACCTACTCACAGATTTTCAAGAGGTTGAGAAATGTGGCCTGTAGACGAGAACAGCCGAAAATCTGAAATCTAAACATCCGGGTATACGGTATAGGCGTTACGTAGTGAAAACTAAAATTCTCATACACATTTTGGGACACTTTTTTTATTCTTCACATTGAAAATGCTATCGATTCTGAGTAGAACCCAAAAACGTCAAGTTTTGGAAGAAAGAGGGATTCGGGCTTTTGGCGAAGCTGAAACCGAGGCGCTATGCTCGCTTAACTCGCTCGCTCAAAGAGTGCCTATCCAGTATGTGCAAATTAGAAAATCTTAAAATAACCAGGTCGTTCGCTACTCCAGTCGCGCCTTTACAAATCTCGTTATTAAATTATTGCATTTAAGTATAAGAGCACAATGCACGAGGCCGGTTTGCAATTTAACTACGGGTTTGTTTTGTCAACAGCAGCAGTTTGTTGACGTGACGTGCTTACTTGTAAACCAACGTAAATGTAGCTATACTCCACCAGATATAAAGCTACATAGGTATTAAAGTTTCGAGAAAACTATTCAGTAACATAAATTCGCATGTTCTTCATAAAATGGTGTAATAAATAAATACCACAACAAAAACTGAAAATACTCCCAAGCGTGTTAGCGTCTTTCTTAGATTTTCACCTTAACGCGAAGCGGAGGGCGGCCGCATACTTCACTCTCTCGACTCCCGATCTTCATAACGAAATTCTCCATTTTGATATTTTTATATTATATTTATAAACATCTCGTACCTGCATATTTCTAGCAGTAAATATGAAAATTTTCGGAATGCCTACGAGCTCGCCTCTTGGATCTTGAGGGAACAAAGCTTCTTCGGTATTGAGATATTTCGGAGTTCGGAACGCTTCGGCATTACTTTTACATCTTTTATTGTGATAAATATTTTCAGATACAACGTCTACTTTTACGGAGCTACCGTTGAGTTTCCGGAACATTTACGATCCATTTTACATGATAAAGTTAACAAACAGGAAAGTAAATAATTAAATTGTTGTCAATTGACGTACTTTACGAACGCAAAGTAGCCACAATAGGCACGAAATGGAAGTTTACAATGTGAGCATCCGAAACGGTAAACAAACAAATCGCCTGACGTAAGAAGCTCTCGAGAAGCGGGCGAGTCATTATACGCCGGCCATTCATGATTTAAGAAAAATGTAAGACATAACATATAACCTAGGAGGAAAACTATGATATGTATCAGTAATATTTATTTAAATCGAGTTGTTTGTCTCTGTAGACTTCTAATAGAAAATGGATGTTCTTTATAAAATAATAACACAAATATGATCGGGATCTTTTTTTTTTTTATGTCATAGGAGGCAAACGAGCAACCGTATCGCCTGATGGAAAGCGATTACCGTCGCCCATAAACACCTGCAACACCAGAGGTGTCACAAGTGCTTGCCTACCCGGAGGACGAAGATAGAATGCCTCTATGCTAGTAATTTCACCGGCTAATACCAAATAATACTTAGCCACTTAAGTTCTTGCCTGTGTAAAAATTATTTTTTCTTTCGCTTAGAATTTTGTTGCATTCAGTACTGAGCGCTACCTATACAAAACATATTTAATCATAATTACTAAGTAATCAAACGATTGATCTTATGGAGCCTAATGTAAGATTTAAAATAATGAAAGGTGCCAGTCTTGTTGTTATTTATCCACCGATGTATTTTCTCATCGTCCCTTTACTATCTTACGGTATACTGACGTATGAGCTAATGATATTTTTTAAACTGCCTTATCTCCCAAGTGATTCATTTCCTTGTTTTTTTCTGTGATCATATTTTGATTCAATAAAACCTATTGGTTTAAAGGAAATCGATGATTTTCCCGTTTCTGATCTGATTTGGGAAACTAAACACTGAAATGCGGCAGTTTTCACGGAACAATTATGCGAAATGGAAGACTGTACTATCTTAGATTTGAAAGAGGTACATTTATATAAAGTTCATTGTCTTGGTTACAGCGAGCGGCGCGCTCGCGGCCGGCACCATTGCGTCCCCCTGGAGCACGGCGGCCGGCGCGCCCGACACCAACGGCTCGGGCGGCGCCGACGCCAAGCACCTCGACGTTGGCGACGCGAGTGACGATGAAAAGGTACGTCATAGCTTAGAGGCGGGTTACATCGACCGAATCGACCAATCCGACTCCCTGGAGCTTGACGGCTGGCGCACCCGACACCAACGACTCGGGCGGCGCCGACGCCAAGCACCTCGACGTTAGCGACGCGAGTGACGATGAAAAGGTACGTCATAGTTTAGAGGCGGGTTACATTGACCAATGCGACTCCCTGGAGCATAGCGGCTGGCGCGCACGACACCAACGGTTGGGGCGGCGGCAACGCCAAGCATCTAAACGTCGGCGACGCGAGTGACGATGAAAAGGTACGTCACATCCATACGTAGTATACGTACGTAATTACGTATACTACTAACACATTGACGATTAGACCGGCAACTATCGTATGATTTAAAGACGTAGGTAACAGAAAGCCCCATTGTCATTACGCATGACTTTTTGTGAAAATAATCCAAAATTAGGAATTTGAAATAGCTCCATCAAAATGTTCCTACACAGAACCACGATTTTTAAACGGATAATATAAAACATCTATATATGATAATATCTACCGGATTGAAAAATAAACCCTTTACAATGATTTACGTAACAATATTTATAAAGAGTTACTAGAGCTGCCGTGCTTATATTTGCAGCAGCCAAAAATCAAAATCAAAAATATCAACAATAATGAATTGTCATCTAAGTATATAAATTTTAGCCTTTATTTGAAAATAATACTTATTAAGTACCATTAGACTAAAAGTTTGTATAATTTTATCGTTCCTGAATGTAATTACGAAATATATTTATAAAATATAAATTAAAATATTAACTACTTGCGTAAGTAGGTAATCGCAAGCTATAACGAACAATTGTAAGAAACGGATAGGCAAATATTAACTCGTTGTAGACAACAAACCAGAAACAGCAACTATTCGAGTGGTTTCAAGGAACCATGATTCACGATGTTTTCGTTGGTTGGGCCGAGTCGAAGGCAGCATGTTATTTTTATTTTCTTTTGAGAATAGAAGCAAGCCATTAATTACAATGACGCACTCTGCCTTGCCTTGTGTCTGAATCTGTAAGCAAAACCGACGGACAGATGCTCATATGTCTGGTTTATGTACTCAATCCGGATTTCGTGATAACACGTGAAGACGTTAATGATTTCTTCATTGAATCTTTTGACTGAGCGAGCGAATCGTCTCCGTTACAGCTTGGACAAAACGCTTTCGTATGTCCGAATGTCCAGCTGTGCAGAATTCATATTTCCGGCTCTTCTCGTCTACATGTCGCATTCCTGAACCGATTCTCGTGAAGTTTTGTGAACAAGTTCGATTATTATAGATCTTTTTGTCAATTTAATTTTTCAAATTGGCGAAGACGCATTGAAACGAAAATAACATGTTTCAGTCAATTGAAAACAGACTCTCGAAGTCTCCACTGAGCATCTAGTTGTAGTAATTAGTGTGTTTCTAATGACTATGTTATTTCGCAGGACTTATCGGCAGCTGATGCGGAGGGTGTCTGGAGTCCCGACATCGAACAGAGTTTTCAAGAGGCACTTGCCATATACCCCCCATGTGGAAGACGCAAGATTATTCTCTCGGATGAGGGCAAGATGTACGGTGAGTCCGGACATGCTAGAGGAGTTTAGCACAGATACATACATAAATATCAATCATATTGTAGGGGATGTATGTAGTCTTTATCTATCTGTCAGGCCGTCCACTGCTGGATCATAGGCCTACCCTTTAGCTCGCTGCAAAGTGTGACTTTGCGACTCTCACGACTCACTAGGTCATCCGTCCACTTAGTTAGGGACTGACCACGCTGCGCTTTCCTACACGTGGTCGCTACACTAGGATTTAACTGCCTCTACCGCTTTCAAGCTGGATGATCCGCCTAAGTATTGCCGCTTAAACCGTGCAATCCTGCGAACTATATCGGTTATTTTAGTTATTCTACGGATTTCTTCATTTATGTTTCTATTATGCAATGAAAGAAGTAACTAGTCTGTATATCTTTAGCAAGTAAACTTTGCGACGCAAGGATGATTCATATTCTCACCCCCACCCTTAATGTAGCTGTCGCAACGCATTGAACGCTTCACAATGCCGATATAGCAAAATTATAAAGCGATATCAAGGCCATTCCGCCCAAAATTAACAATGGATGTGGCACGAGACAAAAGCCAAGGTATTGATGTCGGCCGACAAAGCGGTTTGCGCAATAAGATTCCGCGGAAAGACGTGCACCGACAATTATTATCTTCTTGATTGGACCACGTCGATTCAAGGAAGCCGAATACCAAAGTCAGTCCCTTAAATGGTTATTCTTGTTTATTACTGACGTAGGTGATTTATAGATAGGCTATGATGCTCTCGTATTAGTTTAATCATCATTATTTCTTAGCATCTAATATCTTAGCATAAGGATCTTATAAAAGACCAATGCTTTAATACGATCTTTACATATTTTTTAAATCGAGGTGTTATTCTACTAATCAGTAAATCTGCATGATACAAATCTCTAAAATTAATGCTCATCTCCTCGAATTGCAAAGAATAAGGGTGAAATTTTTTCACGTTACAGTGTTAACTTAGGAAGCTCGTTAACAAGACGTGACGATCGCCACTTAAAACCTTTTTTCCCTTCAGTAAATTAAATGTTAAAGAAAGCCTGCTTTGAATATACAAAAGATTTCTGTTAATTACAGGCATTAAAGACACATTTCGCGCGTTTGAATGAAATCGGGAACAAAATATCATTGTGGGTACGTGAAAATATCATCTAGTGGTGTCACGAGGATATTATTCAAATTCTTTATGAGAAGACATTTCAAACAAGCTGTCAAATTAGTATCTATACATAACTATGCATTTCGTGTTACCAGGTAGCAATTTTTCTGCTGCTGTTTTTTGTGACACGATTCACAGGTTAGACTAGTCTTCCGGGGTTTGAATTTCTTTTGACAACACGGTGTCACGAGCAATATGGAACGCAATTGACGTAGAACAATTAAAGGCAGCCACTGCCATTACGCCGCCGGACGCACATTAAGTTCGCGCCAACATTACGTCCTGGTTTTAATTAAAGGACTGCCCGCTCAGCGCCGTCGCGGGGCCAAATGGAATTGCTAAACAAATTTGCCACAGAGACGATGTGTCCACCTTAAGTGATTTAATAGACGGAATGAAATGCAATGTTTATCACGAACTCCAGTGCTATTATGGCCGTTTTGGGGTGGCTACTGCTCTTTTGCTGTAGTAAATTGAAATGAATAAGCACAGCAGCCAGAGTGTCGCGCTTCTATTACACCTCATAATGATAAATACTAAAGTGTTAATAGATTTCTATTAAGCGTGCATGTAGTTTCCATCACATATTTCAAGAAATTCGCAATTAATTCTGGCATTTTACTCAGAAACAAATAAAATTAAGTGTAATTCGGACCGGCCCTTAATTTGAAAGAGCGTGTTGTATAATAATTGCGGACACGCGTCGCCCGGACGATATATGACCACATTACTCGTGGACGTGTCTGCCCGAGCTTAATCTAGCTCTAAAAGTGCGTCACCCTTGTCCCGGCTTGTTTCTCCACACCCTCGCCCTTATTCTCATCGGCGAGCAAATCTTATCTCCTTTTTAATGCGATGTGCGAAAACGATTTTATTTACTCACGTATGTTTTTATGTAAACAGGATTTTTTTAGTAGAACTTTAAAGTAATACAATTATATTGTTGTATATTTTGTCAAGTTTGCGTTTCTTTTATTAGAAGATATATTTTTATAGTAAGTAGGTATGAAGTGCCGGCATCGACGGCGAACATCAAACTTGCAATTTAGTAAAGCTCACATGATGCTTTGTATAGTTTAGAACAGTTTGCCTACAAAGCTAGTACTCATGGCACCACTGCTTGCACGTTCGTGAGTTAAGACATTCAAAACCGCTCAATATCCTGGGAGTATGAAAGTTTCGTCGGCGCACGGTTTCACGTGGTCCGGGGGGCGGAGGGCGAGGGGTTAGCCGGGAGGGCTAAACTATGCGAAGAATGCGCAATTAGTGAGCGAGCGAGCGTGTAAGGGGCCCGGCCGCGCCGCTAGGCGGCGAACGCAGTAAGAAAATATAAAGAAGGGGCGGGCCGCCCGCGCCCGTTGTTTAGCGCCCCGCCCGCCTTTGGGCATAACTCCCGATTGTCTCCTGAGAAATCCTCCTTAGACCCGTCGCAACTCAACCCTTCCCGCGAGGATTTGCCTCGCATAGCTTCTGTTTGGGTCAGCGTGAAATTTTACCTCGGCTCCCGTATTTCAGTACAAACTCTAATGTTTCTTTTATCCGAAGTCTTATTGAGGGCGATATCAAGCGAATTTCTCATTGAAAACAATCGGCCATGCCTCAAGTAAGACGTTAATGTATTTCTGATGGATCTTCAATATCTCCTATTGTGGAATAAATTACTTCTATAAAAGGCGATAACGGTAAGAATTAGAAAAATAATCGAGCCTAAAATTTAATATGGCAAATGAGTCATTTAGAAACGCGGCAGAGAAGACACGATTATTATTGGGAAACAGTATATTTTCACAAAGAGAATACTTAATATTCATAGGCAGAGCGCGCACGCACGATTTCATCCGCGCGAAGTGCGCGAGAGCGTGGCCGCGTCGCGCTGGCAATGGACCAAATTAGCCAACTAACGAAGTAATAAATAATGATCTCTTGTTTTTTCTATTCACTGTGGAATAGAAACGTTTCGAGTTGATCCTTCTGCAGCCGGGTATTTATAGAGGGATGCACACGACGTTTCGGGTGAAGGCACTCTTAATGCCTGATTCGCAGGCGGGGATCACGCTAAGTGGAACTTACACTTACGACGAATAACATACGGCGCGTTTATTCTCCTTACTAATTCGTGTTAATAGCAATTTGTTAGAGTAGTCGCGCATACTAATTTTAGCGTAACACCCGCCGTGAAAATTTTATGATGGTGCCATAATTTCGTAGTAATTTCGAGAATGTTTGCTTTAACAGACATTCTTAAATTTTATTTAATTCTATTAATGGACTAATGTTTAGATGTTTAATTGACAATAAATTAAGATTACAGAATTATATGAAAGGTCTCTAAATCCATTAAATGTTAATAACTAAGTAGGTATAAGAGATACGTAGCAATTTCCTCGTTATTGATCCCTATATTCCAGGCTACAAATTGCAACCCAGGCTGCCACCAATGATAATAAAAGTTATATTTGTCATCTAGGCAATATCTCCATATTTTTATTCCTTATTTTATCCCGGTTTAGTCATCACAAAATGTAAACCCGAACAATAATTTTTCATAACCGACGGTCAAAGTTAACCGCACCAGTCCATAGAACACATCTACACGTATGTATTTCCATGTTCTATCCGCCTCAACGAGCAAGCAAGGGGTTAATTAAATTCGCACCAGCCGCCTCTCGTCGCCATCGCATTCCCCGAATTCAATGAGATTTCAATTTACTTTGGCCCGTCCGAGTCTGCCTCTACATTGTCCACGAATTAATACACTATTGTCCAAATTAAAACTGTGACCCGGGGCTACAGGTCGATTGGAGTGTCAATTGTGTTTCAATGTGAATTAATTCGTTGACTTATCGATTATTTTTTCTGGTCTCGTTAAATCTGCCCGTATAAGAACAAAACACGCAAAGCAAAACGCTGTGTTAAGACTTTCACGATTTCTAAGTTTAAAGGACATGTTGTTAACGCCTAGACACATCTTTTTTACTCGTAATATCGTCGGGGAAAGTGCAATACCGCGTAAATAACAAGTGTAGATACGAATCAAAATTCAAACAAATGCAAAGTATTTTATTGAAATGAAACTTTATTGACAGCTGTTATTTACGCGGTATTGCACTATCGCCGTCGATATCATATATTTAAGTAAACCCTGTTGTCCATATTTTTCACTTTCAAGTCCATCAGGATTTTTTTACTTTTGTAGAAACAACAATTTATTTAGATTAAACCTAAACCTACAATTAAAACAACAAACCCGATCTCGCTTTACTCAAACCTCCCTGCATTCCAACTCGGCTGCAGTTTCAATGATTGAAAATAGCTATTCAAAATATTTTGAAAATTGTTTCATAACGGATCGACAGCGAGTTTGTGCCGGCATTGCATTGTACAGTACGCGTTTTAACTGTTCAGCTATTCGAGTTATTTCACGGGTTATGTCAATTGGCGAAGGCCTCGTTTTAATTACATAAATCGGAAATATGAAAAACATGTCCGATTCAATATTTGAATTTATTGAACCGTATATTCTAGTCTTTATTCCGTGTTTAGTTTGACCACGCCGCGCGTTGCTCGATAACTTCTTCTGCGGAGGGGATTTAGCGTGGTCGGACTTTGAAGAGCTGACCGTTACAAGATTAGTATTGTTTCTTTCTAATCAAGTTTATTATTTTATTTTTCAGGACGAAATGAGCTGATAGCGAGATATATTAAATTAAGGACAGGAAAGACACGCACAAGAAAACAGGTGTCATCACATATACAGGTTCTAGCTAGGCGGAAACTTCGTGAAATACAGGCTAAACTTAAAGTGGTAAGTTGTCTTAATATTTCATTGACGAACTATTCATTTGGAGCTCTGCCCTACTGGGACACCATGGGGGCTACGTATTCCATACAAAAACGTGGTAGCCAACTGCCGCCAACTAAGACTAGATTCGATCAAACTTTTATTTCCACTCTCGGAAAGTACTGACAAACTAATATGGGATTTTGACATTGCCATCCGAAGGGAAGCGTGATCAAATCCAAAATAAATGTCGATTTTGGTCGAATGCAGTCCAAGTTAATTACCATACATTCTGATTATTCATTTGGATACGCCGGCTGGTGACGACGCTAGTCACATGGTATAAGAGCGTCCCGGTGAGGCAGGGAGCTGAATGTGCCAAGTGAGATTATTGTATGTATTGATAATCAGATTTTAATAAGCCATAACGACATTTAGGACGGTGGGATGATAAAAGAGAAGGCCATGCAGTCTATGAGCACACTCTCTAGCGCACAAATCGTGGCGGGACTGCCGCATCCAGCGTACCATCACACGGTACTCGGCTTGCAGAAGGCATGCCTGTTGTGTAATCTGGCAATAACGAGCGTTTAATTATGCTGCTTCTTCAATTGGGATGAACCAAAAATTATAAAATAACACCTTGTTTTTTATAAAGATCTAGACTAAGATTTTTTTTATGAAATTTAAGTTTCAATTTGAACCGTTTTACCATTTGGATGAACTTATTCTTAACACCCTGGTTGAAATTGAATAGATAATCTGAATTACGGTATAAGAAGCGTGTGCCTTGACATGATCTTTAGATATATGTAGTTCATCCCAATTTGTAATATTAATGGCGAGTGCACGAGTTTAAAATTTGACCATTAAAATTGGACGTAACCACATGCTTAACGTATTAATTACCTACTTAAGAAATATGTATAGAGTAATAAGAAACGCAAAGCCACGTCATTAAAAGCTACTAATAATAGATTGACACCATAAATGGAACACACATTAAGCCGCTTAGCAGTGTGTATTTTTGTTGCTGTTAAGTGTTGACTAACATTAGTGAGATTCAAACAATGGTTTCGAAGGTTTACACCTTCTTATAGTTCGACAACTTTTTAGTTTATTTCTCACTATCGAACGACTATTATGATTATGGGCTTCACGTGTTCAGAAATAACATGTTCAGCTGAACATAACGTAGTTTAGAAAGCTTATGTTTTATATATGTTAAGGTAAATATAATAATATATAACAACTTTTTCTTGTTTACTTTTTCAGCAATTTTGGCAGCCAGGCTTACAAGCTGGAACTTCACAGGAGTAAGTGTTTTTCATCCAGAATTATTGTCTAATACGAATCATTTTATTTGTCTTCTCACGAAAGTCAATACCTATCAGTCAATAAATAAGTCAAATATTAGTAGCAGTTTATAGTTATTATTTATTAATTGATTTAATTGTTTTATTTGCATCTAAGCGATTCATATTTTTATTGTAAAATCAATAGCAATTAAAGCAATTGCTATCACTAAGCAAGGCTGCAAATGTAGTCTCAATTGCACTTCACTTTCAACTTGATGCCATAATTTAAATTGATTAGAAGTAGCACGAAGTGTTTTAATATACGTAAGCAACTGAAGTTGAAACTACAAGTGCTGCTATGTATAGCAATTGATATAAGCCACAAAAGCCAAAGCATAACTATCATATCATTTCTTTTCCAGTGTAAAGCCGTTCCCTGGTGCCGGCTACAAGGGCGTCCCCGGCGTCGGCGGCGTCGGCGTCCCGGGCGGCACTGATGTAGCACCGCCACCACCATGGGAAGGACGCGCCATCGCCACGCATAAGCTGCGGCTTGTCGAGTTCTCCGCGTTCGTCGAACACCCCAGGGACCCAGACACGGTTGGTTAACACCTGAAACTAAGCTAAACGATCACAACAAGCGCGCAACAGTAGCTGTTAGTTACAAGCTTGCCTGATGTCGGTGTAGGTATTCTGAAAGGCACAAGCCAAAAGCCTCAGTGAACGGCTGCTCGTCGAGTTCTCCACGTGCGTATAACATCTCAGACAGATCACTTGATCTAGATTTTGTGCTAAGCTTAACACAACAAAAAGCAAAGCGAACACAACAAGCTAGCATAATTAAATATAAACGCTATTGAACTCCTTAAATACATAAATAAGCAACCAACATAATCCATTAGAAGCTGGTTCGTTCTCAAGGCTATAGAACATGGAAGGGTAAAGATAAGACGAATGTGTAGATTTAATGCCAAGCTAATTTTGAAACCAACATAAAGTCAAGCTGAGCAGTACAAGTAAGTAGATAGTTTTCCCAAAAATACAATTCCTACTCTTACGTTTCCATGTTCAGTCATAAAGTAACGACTACCTACTGAAAGTTCCTAATAGCTAATCTTGACACAGAAAAAAGGCTAGACAAGCTATAGTGCTTGTTCAAGAAAAAAAGTCAATAAAAACAGGCACTTCCTTACAACTCAGACTATGCTTTCTTCTCTGTGGTCGTCAGTTCATGACATCACCATGATCGCTTATTTGAGGAAGTGCCTGTTTTTATTGACTTTTTTTCTTGAACAAGCACTATAGCTTGTCTGGCCTTTTTTCTGTGTCAAGATTAGCTATTAGGAACTACTAACTGTAGTAGACGTGAGTTCTTATGATATTTTAGTCTTCTATTGACTTTATGACTTTGAGCACTGCATCTGTATTGAAATTCGAGTATTTACTGTTGTCTATACTAAGTTAAGCGATGTTGCTATCGAGAACGGGTTAGCTGATAATAAAAGATTGTTGAAGAAAGGCAGATTGTATAAATTGCGTGCTTTAAAAGCCGAAGTATGACACTGAAAGCATGTCTATGCTGAGTAGGTATATAAAACAGAAAGATTTGCGAAGTAATAATATCTTCACCTCTGAAAATTGTGTTTCCTCTAAACTTAGGACAGCGAGCTATAAATTGTTAACATGCTACTTCTTTTTCTTTTACAGTATCCTCCGAGTACAACGCTATCACAACATCTATTCGTTCATATAGGTGGTACGGTTACGTACGCTGACCCATTATTAGAGGTAAGACACTTTCAATACTTTTGTCATTCAGCAAATGTGTGCAAGAGTATCATAAATATACTAAATTATGGTGTATACCTACGTTTATTTAAGCAGCGTAATTTTATATTTCGATGAGTAATCATTTATATCATTTCTATTTGCAGTCGGTAGATGTACAACAAATAAATGACAAGTTCCCAGAGAAGAAAGGCGGCTTAAAAGAGCTCTATGAAAAAGGACCTCGAAACGCCTTCTTCTTGGTCAAGTTTTGGGCGGACCTAAACACAAATAATTTGGATGATCCAGGAGCATTCTATGGTGTTACTAGTGTGTAAGTAATTTATATATGATTAGTATTGTGTTTAAGTTATCACCGTTCGATAGGAACTTAAACAAGCATTTCCTTTTTTTTTCAATGACAAGGCAACAACCGATCTGATCGACTGTAATAAATAAGAACCAGCTATAATTACAAACTACGAATGCGTTTTACTGACGGATGCAACCGTCGAGTGAGAATCAATTTAACTTAGTGAGAAGTGTTCTAAGTTGATATTAAAGAAAATAAGTCCGTGATAAGATTTAATATTTATATATGTCGCATAGAAAGCGTAGTTTTGAAACTTTCAGAACAAAATCTATAATCATCACCAGATCTTTGCTGTCGCGCAGCTGAGTAAAAAGTAAGCAACGTCTAATGTTTGTCAATAAATTCCAGGTATGAAAGCAACGAGAACATGACGATAACGTGTAGCACAAAAGTGTGTTCATTCGGGAAGCAAGTCGTAGAAAAAGTGGAGACGGAGTACGCGCGGTTCGAGGGGGGGAGGTTCGTGTACCGGATCCACCGCTCGCCGATGTGCGAGTACATGGTCAACTTTATACACAAGCTCAAGCACCTACCTGAGAAGTACATGATGAATAGCGTGTTAGAGAACTTCACTATTCTACAGGTGAGTCGCAGAGTTAAACCATCCTCGTCTATAAATTCGAAACAAGTCCCTTGCAAATACTACCGTAACTGGCCTTTTGTACGACCAATGCAAATTGTAAAAAAGGTGCCCTTGGAGAAAAAGGTGGTTTTGACTTGTTTGAAAACACCTGACACCAGTTTCAGCACAGCTTGCAAAATTTGCTATATCAATAAAAATAACAGTGTTTATTTGTATTGAGGAATGGATGTTTGTGGATATTTAACAGAACCGTACGTTAAATCAACCTTTATAATTAACGCACATAGTTTTTCTTAACCCTTAATTTGACAATGTTCGCCAGGATGAACACACTCTGACCATCTTATTCTATTTTTTTTCGAACGAGAATTGTTTGTTCTATTCAACCTTAACGAGGCTTGAACTAGCGACCTTCGTTTTTTTTTTGTCAAATTAAGGGTTCTACAGTTATTTTACACGCAGTAATCGTAACCTCTAATCGTAAGGAGAAGTACATCATTCTCCTTTTGTTTTTTATTCCCCCTACATATCCGGATTTGCTTTTGGAGGATACGTATTATTCGTATGAATGATTATAACATTAAAGTATCTATCAATAATGCCATGATCACACGTACTGAGCGCTCGGCCGAACAAAGCGGCGAGACAGTAGCTCGGCTCCTGTTCTATCTACTAGGCCGAGTGTCCACCCTCCCGCCTCCCCGCACTGTCTCGCTCGCTCACTCGGCCGGTCTGAACGTGCACTGTCTGCCACTCGGCGATTTTTTTACGATCCATCGTGTCCGAAAGTCTCAATGGAACTGAACTGACTGTGCTAATTTCAAAACATGTGTAAACAGCTACCCACTTGTATCCCGTCTCGGCCGAGAAACATATTACTGTCTCGCCCGTTTACTCGGTACGTGTGATCAAGGCATTAGGCTTGCATATAAGTACTCAATGATTGTATCTAAACTTCTATCATATTGTCCACAGGTGGTGTCAAATAGAGATACTCAAGAGACATTGTTATGTGCCGCGTTTGTGTTTGAAGTGTCGAACAGTGAGCACGGCGCGCAGCACCACATCTACAGGCTCGTGAAAGACTGAACCACGCCACCCCCACCCCCCTGCCTCCCCTCCGCCTGTCCGTACCTATCATTCCTGAGGCACAACCTGAGGGCCAAAAATCTTACTAAAGCCTTCGCAGTACTGTGGTACTGCGGTACCTCAAGGCACGGCCCTGAGCCCGCGAATGTTCTTATATCCATCCGACTTTATTTGATTTCACATATCTAGGCAAAAATTATAACTGTTATTTGATAGTGTTGCGATCGTAACATAGTAAATTGTGATCTGAAAATAACGCTACAAGTATTTTTGTAACTAAATGTTTATTGTATAGCTCAATTTTAATAACTATTTTAATGTTTCGATGATTTGTTCATTTGGTTTTCAATCCCTATAAGTCACCACACGATTTGTAATAATATGATTGTTTCAAGTTTTAATTGTAACTTCGGATAGCGTTGGAAGTTTAGCAAAATTACCTCATAAATCCTATTTGCAATTGAGCAGTGCTTCTTCGAGTCTCGTGAAATGCTTTTACCAACCCAAATAAATCAATAACTATTTTTAAATACGATTAAAACTTGAATATAATCATCAAAAATAGTACCTTAATAATGAATCACACGGACATATTTCGTGCAAATTGAAATAATCGAAACAAAAAGTAGTGATCTATTTTCCTTTCCCTTGGTTCAATACAAGAGTAATATTAATATTTTACATAATTCTTAAAATTTAATACGATCGTTCAGTAGACGCGTGTAAAATAATATCAGATAAGAAGATAGAATTGAATACACACAGTGCCTCTATAATTATGTTACATTAACATAAATTACTTGAGCATGTTTAGTCTTTTCACTGCATTAATTAAGTAACATAAAGGAAAACATATATTATAACAGTGGAAAGATTAAAACTTAGTGTAGGGTACCATGAATCATTCATAGGTTTCATAAGTATAGAATTATTAAGAAGTATCTAGTAAATTAAATACAAAAAGTTTTTAACAGTTGTTAAGCACTGTTGTGGTACAATTTTTGATTGATTGAAATATCCTTTAGTTTAGATCAGATTTAATGTGGCGACTGATTTTCTTATTTACGTCTTCATTTCTTTTTATCTACTTATCTGTCGTATTTTCTGTTATTTAGTTTATTAAGCAAAAGACTTTTCCATTGAGAGTTCATGATTTAAAAAATACGATCTTGTAGGTTTAGCCCCTTCCAATTCTATGGGATACAGGTTCTTATTTACGAGTATTTTTACACTTCACCTTTGGTATTTTTATTTTTTCTTGGTTTATGATTTAATCTTGACTATCTTTCATACTTGTATTATGAAGAGCAGGTATTATTTTTATTTTGTAATGTTTGCCACATTTAAAGTTTATTAACACAAAAACTTATTGTAAATATGTATTGCAACTTATTCAACATTCATGAGTTTTCATGGTCCACGATTTGGATTGACAGAGGCGTCATAAACTTGTGTTATCTATTCTGGATTCGTCATTTTCGTTAACTGTACACTTTTTTCCGGTTTCATGTTCACATGATTCTTCTGGCAGCTAGGTTGAAAGCAATAATCACCCATTTCCGGTTACTTCAAATTTGTCTTGTCCAAACGAATCTTTCTTCGTATTTGGGTGGATCAACTTTTTCTTGTTGTTATTATGTCCCGTCACTCAGGAGACAATGGTGATTAAACTTCTTAGAAAAGTGTTGATAATTTATAATATCGTCATTTTCTAGAGATATTCTAAATAAGGATGGGCTTATAACTGCTGCAATTACAACATTTTCATTGAATATTGCCGCCGAAAATTCTAGTTTTAAAGAGTAACCCAGGGGACATCACCATGGCAACAAGCAGCAGAAAAAAGTTGATTGACCCATTTTACCGCAGC
This sequence comes from Apotomis betuletana, assembly GCA_932273695.1. Lineage (NCBI taxonomy): Eukaryota > Metazoa > Arthropoda > Insecta > Lepidoptera > Tortricidae > Apotomis > Apotomis betuletana. Next base: position 20,728,751 of record OW026303.1, on the reverse strand, counting down.
AACCTAGGTATCTCGCTTTCAACTTTCAAAGTACAAAATAAGTGTTGACACGTTACTCGAAACAACCTGCCGATTATACAATAAGTATTTACGTGGCAATGATTTGATCTCTCTTTTAGTCAAATATGTTAAGGGTCCTCCCGTCAGCGCGATATCGTGCGCTCATTTAAGTTTTAACTGTGTTAAGGTTTATGTGCATTAAGTAGTTTTAGTTTCAAGACATGAGGTAGGCAAATATTATCTTAGATAATAACAATAAGAGATTTTTGTATTTATTTGATATAGTTATATTAGATAATTGTAAAGTGAATAGTTTTAAGTTATTTTTTTTATATGGCGATGGTCGTTTCAGATTGTATTAAAAATGTCGTTGACAGTACTTAAAATATGAAACTTAATTTTGGTTGCAATGGAAATTTCGACTTGATTTGAGTGAAGTATTGAAAAATCAACCTTATATTGGTATGTGAGAAAAGAGATCTAATTTGTTGTGATTTTTATCTTATTGTATTTACTCAAATGAGATTAAATGATATGTAAAGAAATCTGTCCTTAGTTTACAAGTTTTAATTTATAGACACATGGCAATAATGTAAATTCATTGTGTAAATAGGGATACCTTTAGTGCATTTGTTTCCGCTAGTGTTCTAAGCGATCTTCGCTTTCTAAGTCTTTCATATCGACAATCTGCCATATCAAATAAAAATATAAAAGATTTAGTCGGCAGCGTTGGAGACAATCATTTGCTTATCGTTATGATTTTGTAATAGTTTTGTTCTGGAGAAATTATGTTTTCATCCGTCTATATTTAGCGGTAAATGATTTTCTACAAGACCAGCCGACACTGTGTACAGTATTTTAAAGATAATATTACGTTAAAGATTTGTATGAAAATTTAATTATATTGTCTTCATAAAATGCTGACTTTTAATTACCTACCAGGCCTCCTACTGTCTATATTCTGTATCTATATTGGTTATGTGTGAAGTAGGTAGGTACGCTCTGTATTTAAAAAAGTAGCTGTCAAACGTATACCTACCTACTGGCATAATGTGAAACACTAGGTCGTACGAAAATGTAGAAGTAGGCTATTTTTTAGCCCCCTCCTATAGGATAATTTTTTGTCCGTCTGGCGTTATGTCTGTCCGTCTGTCTGATCTGTCCGATGTCTCTTCTATGGCATCTATCGTATGGCATTTTTGACCAAGTCGCGCATCTTCTAATTATCGTTTTGCGGCGTTTTCACTAGGAGAGTGTAGATCCAGGATACCTCCATTATATTTCGGTATTGGGCAGTCATATATTATGTGGTGGATGGATTGTGCAGGCGCCCCACAATCACACACTGGCGAGTCTCTCCAGCCACATTTAAACAGATAGTCAGCACAACGACCATGATCCGTGCGGAGTCTGTTGAATTGGCACCATTCCCTTCTTGGAGCTGAGAAACCATAAGGTTTCTGTGTGGGATCATAAGTTGCGTGTCTACTTGGCGGGTTAGACTTCCATTCCTCTTGCCATTTGTCTATCAGATTGAAACCGCCCTCCAACAATCTTTGGGCGGTTTGGGTGTCAAGACTTTAATCGGTGATGAGGCGGATTTAGGAATTCTTGATGAACTGGCAGACTCGGATCGTTACGTGTTTTAATAGCTTCTCTTATCAGCGCTTGCTGTCTCCTAAGATGAGGCGGTGGAATGTGGCTTAACGCTGGGAGCCATTGCGGGGGGTTGACTTAACAGTTCCTGAGATGCCCCGCATTGTGTTTCGCAGTTGTACGTCGATCCTCTCTGTGTGAGCGCTGTTTAACCAGACCGGTGCGCAGTAGGTATTCACATGCGGAGAAAACTAAGCTCAGTCCCGTCGTGCGGAGTACATCAGCTTTTGCTCCCCAGCTTGTACCAGTAAGTTTATGTAGGATATTGTTCCGAGTGCACATTATTATTATTATGCTATACCTACTTACCTAACTACTAGTAAACTTTCACTATCATTCACACGCGCACGCGCAGTGCAGTAATATCGAAAGCACGCGATTCATTTGATAAAGAAGGGGGTAAGATAGCCGATTTGATTAAATACAGATAAAATGTCGACCTAAACGAGTTCCTATTTATGATTATTCACTGTACTTGCCCACAATTTCATATTGCTCTTTTTAACCATATACAGAATAATAAGAATCATAACCATTCCGCTTCGCAATGCCGTAGTCGGGTAAAATAGCGTTATATTAAATTATTGTATCTTTACCTAATGAGAAAATATATGATGCGGATGGCGCGACTGCTCTCTGCGACTGTGGCGAAAAGACTCAAACTATAGAGCACATTATACAGCGCTGCCCTCTACTACTACTCGGGCTCCCCGGGAGTTCTGTAGGGACTAACACCTGACACAATCTCGTGGCTCGGGACCCTGAATGTAGACTCATAGTTACATTTTATTACTGTCAAGTTTTTTGAAATGTTAATGAAAATACGCCATACGATTAAATAAATAAATAAGAGAGGTAAGTTTAATCGTAGAAATACGCGTGCTTAGACACAAACCCGAATGTATTCATATTCAATGCTTTATTAGTATCTTTTTAGGGTTCCGTAGTCAACTAGGAACCCTTATAGTTTCGCCATGTCCGTCTGTCCGTCCGCGGCTTAGCTCCGTGATCATTAGTACTAGAAAGCTGAAATTTGGTATGAGTATCTGTTTGTATCACCCCGACAAAACGGTAAAATAAAATATTAAAAAAAAATGTTTTTTTTCGGGTACCTCTCGAACACCTAAAGTGGGGGTGATTTTTTTTTCCGTTCCAACACTAGTGTGTGGGGTGTCGTTGAAAAGATCTTTTAAAAATAATAGGGGTCTCGAAACATTATTTTTTGATTAAGTCAGCAGTTTTGTAAATATTCGCTCCAAAAATAAAAAAAGTAACGCCCCCCCCCCCCCCTCTACCTCTTTAACCACGGGTCAAAAAATTATGGAAAAATTCATGAAAATGAGGCCTTATAAGTAATACACTTATAATACTTTTAATGAAAACTATATTGAACAAAATCGGTCGAGCCGTTTTTGAGTTATCGCAAAATTTCATATTTTTCTTTAAAAGGACGTTAAGTTGACTTCCAGAAGGTAATAAGTATACAGTTCCATTGGCGTTTACGACCTTTTTATAGAGCTTGAAATCTTAGTCGTAACTTAAACTTCGGGCTTAAAACCGCTGTTTTAAGCCCGTCTATTGTGAAGGATGAGCAACTACGGATACGGAACCCTACACTGACTGAGCGTGGCCCGACATGTTCTTGGCCGGTTTTATTTAAATAAGTCATGAACATGGTGTCAATAGACAAAAAATCCCCTCGGCTTGGCATATGGTAGGATTAAGCCAAATCTGCTTGGCCTTGTCCTGGGACTTGTTTGCCGCCATGGCCCCAGGGACGTATTTACCCTAGGGCCATCCGGGCCATGGCCCGGGGCGCCAATCCGACAAGGGCGGCGTAGGCGCCCCTGGCCGATTGGATTTTGTTTTGGTATTCAACCAACTATTACTTCTCACCTATTTTTTTGTCAATCCACAATTTAAAATTAACATGAAAAATAACAAGAACGTGTAAGTCTTGGTAGAAAACACGCTTATACATTGCATCAGCGTTGCCAGATCGGATCTTTTGACACTATATCGGTCAATTTTGTTACTGCGCACCACCCCGCGCCGAAAAATTTCGGTCTCGCTGCGCTCGCGTTTTCATCTGAACGTGTTACTACGCACCCCCGCTCCGAAAAATTTCGCTCTCCCTGCACTCGCGTTTTAATCTGATCGTGTTACGCACCCCCGCTCCGAAAATTTTCGCTCTCGCTGCGCTCGCGTTTTCATCTGATCGTGTTTCTACGCACCCCCGCTCCGAAAAATTTCGCTCGCGTTAACATTTATTTGTGTTACTACGTAGGTAGTCTACGTACCCCCGCGCCGAAACATTTCGTGCTCGCTGCGCTCGCGTTTTCATCTTATTGTGTTATGGCCAAAAAATTTTTTTTCCTATGAGCCAACCCTTACACTTGCTATATCTAAAGCCAAGATCACCGCAGTTATGTGTAAGAGTGAGTACGATGTAGTTCCATCTCATTCTAACATATAAATGCGTCCTGCGGGCTTGCAAACGCTTGGCAAGCGTGTGGCCCCGGCATAAGGGCTTGATAGACACAATTACCATTATCCATTTATTAAAAAAAACGTTAAATATTTCCTTGACTTCTGGGGCGGCGAAACTTATAGGCCCGGGGCGCCAAATTTCAAAAAACGTCCCTGCATGGCCCAGGTATATATATTTACACATGTTGTCCATAATTTAAGGCAGTATATCCGAAAATTACTAGAAACCACAATGGAATTGAAGCTAATAAAATAATGGAACCGGGGAATAGACACTAGTCCAATTGCCAAGGAATTAGTAGATAGGTAACATTAAAATAATTAAAAAGTTTAATCCAACTACTCAAGATAAATTCTTGATCTGACTTGTTGATATCTAGGTTAGGTATATGATAAAATACCTAGTGATAAGGATAAACAAAAAAATCATTAGCGCTGTTGGCTCTGGAGAAGGTGAGTTGATATTTTACGACGACTTGATCTTTGTATTGTAAATGGGAACCATTGGGAACCAACCAACTTGTTTACACGTAATATTTACTATCATATTCACAATTCTATATCGCATAATCGTCATGGTCATAATTATAAAAGAGAATAAGTAGTCTCTTCTCGCCGATGCATTTTCTGCCTACTTTTCTGGCTCCTCTATCTTCTGTTCGAGATCGCAGTTCTAACCTATTTTCTAGCAGCAATTCTTTATTGTTAGAGGTCGAATTTGCGGCTTACTAGAATTCACCAATACAATATTATGCGTATTAAGATTCAGACAAACGATTCGGTACGATGCACATTTGACGGAATCAAATTATGCGAAGTGTGTTCGGTGATATAGGTTTTAGACATAAAAAAATGTGCGAAATACATGACACCCATATATAACAAATATTTTCGATTCAGCCCAGGTTCAAATTCCGGCAAAAGCATGTACGACGAGTATGACATTTGTTCCTGGGTTTTGTATGAATTTGTATGAAAATTTAAGTATGTTTATCGTCGCCGTCACTAGACGAAACTAAAACTAAACAGAACACTATGGAACAGATGGATTAGTATCCATGTGTTCCAAAGTGTGATATTTATTTATTACACTTAATCATTTGCTAGTAACGAGAGAAAAGCAGCCGGTAAATGATAGTAATTTTGGTAACAAAGAAGCTTATGAGTATTGATTGGTCACAGATGGTCGGACCACGCTTGGGTGCCGCGGCACTCCTGATAAGTGTCGGTTTTCTAGCACTAGGACACACCGGTATGTAAGCGCATGTATATTTTTACAGCATTTCATTAATTAACATCAAAAAGGAGGAAGTTCTCAAGTCCACTTCAAACCTATAGATGTTTATTAGGCTTACAAAAGACATTTGAATTCTCAAGACGAATTTAAGCCACCCATATAAAAGGTTTTATAGTCGGCGAAGTACCCTCGAAGCGTAAGTGCTCGTACCTACCCCGATATTGCAGTACCAAACAAAGATTCTAAATTATGGTAAGGTATCGACAATTGTCCCATAGCTCATCAGTCATCTAGACTATTTCTTCTATACAACCTCTAATTTCGAACATTATTTTTCTCAATCTGTAGGGAGTTCTTTTTATTGTTTTTCTTCAGAAGACCTGCCATGTCAGGCCCGAGACGTGGGAATCCCCGGCCGATCCATTGTCTGCGTGTGCAATGCAACCTACTGTGATACTATAACACGAGAGGTCCCAGAACCAGGCACTTTCGTCGCGTATACCTCGAGCAATGTAAGGATTAATCCTCTTTAGGCATTTTATTAATGAACACATGGTTACTCCATTCCTCGCAATCTTTGATAGTATTCTGTCCACCCAGGGAAGTAATCTCAAGCATCTGCATGTGGTTCCCACTCTAAGGTTTAGGCGTCCTGTCCGCTGAAGCGGACCTAAGAATATTAACCAATCAGGCTGCGTCTTTGTGAAGCCCAAAAGGAGTGTATTTAAATCTGAGGAATGTGATTGGTCTACTTTATATATCTCCGCTCCGACTATATCTAGCCCAAGACCACTATTGTTTCGCATTTTAGCAATTAAAACACACTATTATGAGGTACTTCCGTCCATGAATAGGTACTATCGTACTTAGGATGTGAAAAATAAGTACTTACCTACACATTTCAGGCTGGACAACGTTTCGAAAAAAGCTTCGGTGTGATACAAACGGTGCCGGACTTTGAAGAGGAATCTGACAATGAAAATCCAGAGGAACCGGAGGAAGAAGAATTATTTGAAGGTAAAACTTCTTACTTATTTGCTAATAAATAACTGTTAGTAACAAAAGGACCTACATCGAACTTTTCCGTACCACTATTTTGAACTGCGAGATCTAAAAAGTATCTCTTTTTAGCAGTAGGTAAACCAAACGGGAATCCCATCCATGACCACCGACAATAACCCAAATTTCAAACTTATCACAAAATATTACAAGTAATTGGGGGAGCTTACAGCACCTAAAGCCGTGTACCTATGCAGTAACTAACGAAAACATGGTAAACACAAACTTCAAACATTTTGTTCACTAACGCACCACCAAGGCACATCAAACACTGCTTGGTACTTTTCCGTGTTCGATGTTCGTGTTCACCATGTTATTGTTCGTTCGTGTGTAGGTACATGGCTTTACACTACTGCTACTGTCTTTGAATAAAGTTAGCCCTCCATGGCTTTCCGAAGGATAACTAAGAATGACGATATGCTTCTAAATAAAGACTGATGATAAATAACATTTAATTTTGCAGAGGAAAGTTTGAGCCAAGTTGTATTTAGACTGTCCACGCTCAGGCGGTATCAATTCGTCGAAGGATTTGGTGGATCTGTCACCGACGCCGCAGCTATCAACTGGCGGAAACTATCAGACCAAGCGCAAGTTAACTTCATTAAGTAAGTATAATGTATCCGTAAGCATTAGTTAGAAAAATTGCGAAACTCAAAAGTGGTTTGAGATAGAAATAATGGCTAATGAGGCCGATGAATCCAACAATGGCGCGTGGCGACCTGAATAGTCCTATTTGTTATGAAAAAAAGCTGCACTCTGTGATGGAAGCAAGCCGTTTTGCACAGTGATAATATAGACCAAAATAAACGATTTCACTCGAGGCGAAATTAGTTTCACCCCTTAGGAACAGAGATGGCGCCACTTATTCAAAAAAAGTTTAAAAAATTCTAAATCCTGAACGGATACTCCGATTTTGACGTAAGAGGTGCCAATCGGCAGATAATTACCCAATTTAACATGAAAAAAATTAAAATCACGTAGAAAATAATTTTGGATACCTAAGAAATAATATTTTCTGAAAAAAATATTTAAATTTTGAGATTTTTGGAATTTTACTCGTAAAAATGTATGTACATGGTACTTTTTTTATTTATTTATATTAATACACAACTAATTTTACATTTACGAAAAAAAACCGCATATCATTAGCTCGTATAATTCCAAAGTTATTGAAGAATACAGACATGGCGCCGCTGGGTCCAAAAATCTTACAAAAAATCTAAAACCTCAACGGATATTCCGATTTTGATAATTAAGGTGGTAATCGACAGATATTTACTTAAATTAGTTTAAAAAAATAAAATAAAAATTCAAATAGGCAAAAAGTAATAATATTTCCAAAAAAAAACATACATTTTGAAAAAATATATTTTTTTTGGGGCTTTTATGTAATTTCATATAAAAAAAATCATGAATATGGCTTTATTTTACTTATGTATATTATAACACTATTAGGTAATTGATCGTTTAATAAAAAACCGCATATCGAGAACTTGTACAGTTCCAACGGTATTGAAGATTTTACTATAGGGTGCCGGTGCGATGTTGCCGCCGCACGTGCAACTTATGTACATGTATATAGAAAAGTATTCTCCCGTTTCGAAGGTACTGATTACCCTGAAAATATAACCACAATTGAAAGTACAAATAATAATCATCCCAAGTAGCACACAACACACTTATATCCCTTGTACAGCATAAATTAGAGTTTTAACGGATGAATAGGCTCTTATACAACCAGTTTGCTAATATCACAAGTATATTAGATGCTAAATAGCATTTCTGAATCAATATTTTACTTACTTTACGTTTTATTTTCACTTTAGTCTTTGCAGGCTTTGCATTGTAACGTGCAAGTTAGGCCGTCGCATCATAAAAAAAACAACAACGCATTATGCCACAGCCCAATTTGTATCCATAATGTTCAAGGAGTTTCCAAATTGAACTAACCTTCAACTATTGTGGACCCCACCTACCTTTGATGCCGTTTCATTCCCAAAAAGAAGGACTTGGGACTCGATATTTCCAAATTAAAACGTGAACCCACATTTGGTTTGCATGAAACGGTATTCAATGGCAGCTGAAATAGATGGAAGGTATCTCACAAGCTTGTTTAGTTTAGTGTTTTTTAGTTTAAACAGATCTTTTCGAATCGCATTAACAGTAATAATATATGCTCTGTTGGAGCATCGTATAGCCTGCATGTGAATCTGGGACCAACAACGTTACGATTAATTGAGAACCAATTAATGACATTAATATAGTGATTGAATCTTACACGATTTTCACACATTATATTAAAATAATAAAACGGGACTTAATTGCGGTAAATAAACATTTTTGAACTCGGTTAAATCCCGTTTTGTTATAATAATGAATGACATTATTTATGTAAACACACCCTAAAAAAAAGAAACAAAAATGGCCCTAAGTAATCGTTTCACATGAGCCGTTACGTATCGAGAGAGAATTTCTATAGATAGCGATGTTACTTGTAAAAGCAGTAGTTATTTCAGGGTATAACATGCAAGTTTTAAAACAGGTCTCTTTTCTTATTGTATTAAAATTAGACGTCTTGTCATACTCTGTGAAAGCCTTGAAGTGCAGTCATCATTTCATTACTTAAAGTAATAACTGTTTTGTAAACTGCTACTAGTAGACCGTTGCACTGACGACTGCAATTTTAATGCTTCGATGCTTTCACAGAGCTGGCGACAAGCCTTTCGCCGACTACTTCAGCTGCCATTGAACAACATGTTCTGCGTGTAGCGTTTCAAGCGAGCCAAATGTGAAATAAACGTCTTAATTTGGATATATCCTGTCCCAAGTCCTTTCTTTTTGGGAATGGAATGGCGTTGGAAGCAGGTTGCAGGTGCGATCCACAATAGAACAGTTAGTATGGGTGCAAATCGAGATAAGGAAAAATGCGTTGTTGCAGCCGATGCAACGGCCTAACATGCACGTTACAATGCACAGTTTAGTGAAAATAGGCAGAATATACTTGTGATATTAGCAAACTGGTTGTATAAGAGCCTATTCACCCGTTAAAACTCTAATTTAAGCTGTACAAGGGATATAAGTGTGTTGTGTGCTACTTGGGATGATTATGATTTGTACTTTCAATTGTGGTTATATTTTCAGGGTAATCAGTACCTTCGAAACGGGAGAATACTTTTCTATATACATGTACATAAGTTGCACGTGCGGCGGCAACATCGCACCGGCACCCTATAGTAAAATCTTCAATACCGTTGGAGCTGTACAAGTTCTCAATATGCGGTTTTTTATTGAACGATCAATTACCTAATAGTGTTATAATATACATAAGTAAAATAAAGCCATATTCATATTTTTTTTTATATGAAATTACATAAAAGCCCCAAAAAAAAATTTTTTTTTTCAAAATGTATGTTTTTTTTTGGAAATATTATTACTTTTTGCCTATTTGAATATTTATTTTATTTTTTTAAACTAATTTAAGTAAATATCTGTCGATTACCACCTTAATTATCAAAATCGGAATATCCGTTGAGGTTTTAAATTTTTTGTAAGATTTTTTGACCCAGCGGCGCCATGTCTGTATTCTTCAATAACTTTGGAATTATACGAGCTAATGATATGCGGTTTTTTTTCGTAAATGTAAAATTAGTTGTGTATTAATATAAATAAATAAAAAAAGTACCATGTACATACATTTTTACGAGTAAAATTCCAAAAATCACAAATTTTAAATATTTTTTTCAGAAAATATTATTTCTTAGGTATCCAAAATTATTTTCTACGTGATTTTAATTTTTTTCATGTTAAATTGGGTAATTATCTGCCGATTGGCACCTCTTACGTCAAAATAGGAGTATCCGTTCAGGATTTAGAATTTTTTAAACTTTTTTGGAATAAGTGGCGCCATCTCTGTTCCTAAGGGGTGAAACTAATTTCGCCTCGAGTGAAATAGTTTATTTTGGTCTATATTATCACTGTGCAAAACGGCTTGCTTCCATCACAAAGTGCAGCTTCCAGGCCAAAACCGTCCATAACAAGTAATACTAGAAGAGCATGTGTAGCTCTTCAAGAGATGGACTGATGATTGATGATCTGATAAAGGTCGCAGGAGGCCTGTGTAAGTGTGCGGCATGGGATTAGTTGTAAGACACTCTTTTGGAAAACACCTTTTTGGATTTAACCATCCTGTGGTTGACGATGGTAAAGCTTTTTGTGTATCTTTGACCTGTATTATCTTCATCAAACAATCCCGAAACAAGGAAGAAGGTCGGGTCGGGTCGTTTAAAAGAACCTATTGATTTAGAAACACAACATACATATCAGGCTTCAAGTTAGGTTTACTGACAAACGTAATGTAATTACACAGTACACTTACCTATTGTATTTTTTCCTTTCAGTTCATATTTCTCAAAAGATGGTTTAGAATACAACATGATCAGAGTACCTATCGGTGGTGCAGACTTCTCGGATCATCCTTACACATACAACGAGGAGCCGTGGTACGATCACGCCTTGTCAAACTTTAGTTTGACATCGGAGGACTACTTTTTGAAGGTTATTTACCTAGTTATATACTACCCTAGTGACCTATCAAGGTAAAACTTATCTTGAAAGTCACTATCATGTCGGTAGTATGCGAAGGATTTATTTTTGATAAAAGATAATAATGACATATTATCTTTTTAATTAACATAAAAACACGAGTCACTTGTTTTGATTCTTTTCACGCTAAATCTTCATAATGCTGACATAAAACACTACACAGAGAAATATCACGGGACTCTAGGAATTCCGTTAGGCACAAGCACTAAGAAAATATTCTAGAAAATCATGCACTTCCTCGTAAAGAAGGGATGATGAAATTGAGCGAGAGAATTATGTAACAAAACGATTGCTTAAATTAAGTTGCATATATTTTCTCGATAAAAATATCTCTAATTTCCACTTTATTCGCAGCCATCTCGCACCGAATTCCCTAAACTCGAGTCTACCCCATATTTAAGAGAGTGATGGGATGCAGGGAAGTTTCTAAAATCTGTTCCTTAGGCCATAAAATGAAATATGATGATGTATGGAAGAGTTGATTATCCATGCGAAGCCGCAGGGCAGTGGAAATGTCTCAGTGTTCGTACTCATATTTGATTTATTGCATGTTACAGTTGCCTATGATCAAGAGAGCCCAAGCGGTGGCCACCGACGAGGTGAAGATAACGGCGAGTACCTGGTCTCCTCCCATTTGGATGAAGACCAACGAAGCTATCACTGGATTCGGACAAGTGAGACCCGAGTACTATCAATCTTACGCCGATTACCACATACGGTTAGTTTACCCTTTGTTTTGCTTTTAACGCGTTCCAATTCCAATTCCAAATCATACTTGTAGGTACAGCCAAAAGACGTTAACTGCTGGATAAATATCTCCCTCAAAATCTTTAAAACGACAGATAAGCTTCTCTCCTCCAATGATTGCACCACGAGTGGTCAAATGTGACGACGATCCCATCCCACATGATGCAAGTGATTGTTCATCCTAGAAAATGCCTATCCGAGAGTAGATTTAAAATATCCAAATTTAAAATATCCAAGTTTATTTTTCTCTGAGGATTGAAATAACTATGCAAAGAAATTGTATTGTTGGTTCTATATTACTCACCGAAAAAAGTTATAAGTTTTACAACTGTCTCTGGTTGGCTATAACACTACTATTTACCAGTGAAACAGCAACACCAAAATGTTACTTACCTACTATTATTACATAGTACAAGAATTAGAAAAAAAAAATAGCAAAGTATATCGTGTGACATATCAAATGAAAGGGTACATTATGAACATCTCAAATATATATATTTCATAATTCTAAATTAAACGGTTTTGAAGTTATTTAAGAAAACGAGCAAAACTTGACGATTTCCCCACACATCCCTTATTTTATTTCCTAAAATAGTAAGTCAAAAAAATACAGAATATAGTGCAATACTTGTAGATTACAGAAAAACATATAAGAAATCTATGGTATTGAAAGTAACACCGTTTAACTAGTACGAATATTTATATTTCGCATAATGGCCAAATGACTTAAATTTTAAAAATTGCATTACAACGGTAAATGAAAGAGTAACAGAAATAAATTATACATTTTTAGAAAGGACATTTTCTATTCTTTACTTTTGTGATACACTTTGTATGTATCGTACACGGTTTTCTTTGAAAGTGGAAAATACCGCGCTCCGGGACACATTCGAGGGCGCGGGGGGGTGACGCTCACCCCTGAGAGGGGGGGAGAGTAGATAAAATTAAACTTGGCTATATGACCTACATATCCTGATAGATAAAAGTTGTCCTTTAATTTTGCCAAATTTTCAGCTAATATTATTGAATTAACAGTTTCATGGAAGAATACGAGAAAGCCGAAGTCAAGATTTGGGCGATTACCACAACTAACGAACCTATCAATGGAATTGTACCTTTCGTTGACTTCAACTCTGTGGGATGGACACCAACTCAACTGGTAAACTGATTTTATAATTTGTACAATAAGAACAAGTTGGTCGCACAGCGTACCGCTAGGGAGACATGGTCGAAGTGGATCTGCGTATGTTTCAAGACGACTGTCGAGAAACTGCGCTGGATCAAAACAAGTGGCATTCTCTCGTCTCGGAGGCTATGATCATTTTTGGGTAGTGACCCAAAAAAGCGTTAAATACATGTAAATTACGCTAGCCGACGTGGGGCCGATTCTATGGACAATATTTTATTCATAGAAGCTGTAACGAGATTTGAACACTGTGTGTCGTGCGTGCCATTAAACTGTAATTAAACTCAACTTCTTTTTCAGGGACGCTGGGTAGCCAACAACCTTGGGCCAACAGTGCGAAACTCTCGCTTCAACAGCACATTAATTTTGGCTGTGGATTGTCAACGGTACACTGTGCCAATTTATTTGCGCGGAGTATGTATACCTGTAAACTTAATAATTATTTTATACCTGCTGAATACGCTTGTCAAGAGCGCGCAAAGCACGCAAGACGTTAACATTACTTTTGTTATACAGAAGACTCGTTCTCTTGATTTTAGCCAAAACTGAGCAGAGTAAGAACATGCTCCAAATATAGGGCCATAGGTAGGTACATTGCATCAGCTTTGCCAGATCGGATTTTTTTATACTATTTCGGTCAATTTTGTTACTACGCACGCACCCCTGCACCGAAATATTTCGCTCTCGCTGCGCTCGCGTTTTTATCTGATCGTGTTACTACGCACCCCCGCGCCGAAAAATTTCGTGCTAGCTGCGCCCGCATTAACATCTGTTTGTGTTACTACGTAGTCTACGTACCTCCGCACCGAAAAATTTCGCGCTCGCTGCACTCGCGTTTTTTTCTGATTGTGTTACTACGCACACGCCCGCGCCGAAAAAAATTGTGTTCGCTGCGATGAAAACGCTAGTTTCATGTGATTGTGTTACTACGCACCCCATCACCGAAAAATTTGGCGCCTGCTGCGCTCGCGCTTTCATCTGATTGTGTTCTGGCCAATAATGTTTTCTTTTCCTATGACCCAACCCATACACTTGCTATATATAAGTGCTTGATAGACACAACTACCATTATCCATTATACAAAAAAAAAAAAACGTTAAATATTCCTTGACTTCTGGGGCGGTGAAACTTATAGGCCCGGGGCGCTAAATTTCAAAATACGTCCCTGCTTGCTGGCTTAGTCAACTTTTATATTGGAAGGGATTCAAGGAAATAAAGCAACATCCAAACGGCGACCGGCGACTGCGAATCAAACTAAATTCGTGCGTGTGTCCTGGTATGGTTGGCAGAGCTGGTCTTACTCTTAAACACCGTTTTTTTTACCTCTGGGCTAGGTTAATGGACATTGACCAGAATGAGGATCGAGAGAAAAATTCAAGGAAGCCAACATTCTCACCGTGGCGTCTTAATATATCCTTCAGAATATTATGTATGTCCGGAAAATTCTACATGCATTCAAGCTCAACAGTGACATTCACCAGTATAATACAAGAAGGAAGAATAAGCTTCTTATGCCTGCTCATCGTCTCCGTAAAGTTAGCTCTTCGTTCGTGGGGAACTGTGTACGTTACTATAACAAAATACCTACCGAAGTAGTGAGTTTACCTTCCAGCAAATTCAAGTCATACGTAAAACGTCATCTAATAAATAAGGCGTATTATACTGTGAATGACTTTCTAGATGATAGGGATGTCTTTAAGCCAGTGGTTTAGTCATGTGAATGTAAAGTAAGCATTATTTTAGTCGGTAATATTAATTTGTTTTGTAATGTAACATGAGAGCACATTATGTTGTTTGTTTCTCACCGGGCAAATATAATTAGTGATGAATGCCCGGCAGTGTGAGCATGTCATGCTCGCTTAAAGGTCTTTGCTTACGGTGGCGTCGTTGATCGGGTCGCAACCTTCCCTATAATATGGTTGAGGGAGGCGATGGCTGAGATATGCGTCATGCTCGTGAACGGGTGCCGTTTGTGGGGTCCGGTCTGTTCATACTAGCAAGGGCAAAATTAGTTGTGTAGTAACTGCTTTCCAGTGTTTAATGAACCGACGTGAGAGACTTCATCCTGTACTCGATTGAAGTTATTTTTTACTTAGAGACTGTATACATCTCTAATAAACTTAGTGTACTGTACAATGACGCTCAGAGACCTTATACATCTCTGAGGAATTTAACTATTATCATATATTTATTATTTATATTTTTTATTTTGTAAACTGTGACGCCTAGAGACCATATACATCTCTAAGAAATTTAGTTTTATTATTTATTTATTTATTATTTTTTCTTTTGTATAGTTAGTTTCTTATTCAGTCCTTAACTTTTCTAAGGATTTAAATTAATTTATTTTGTTTTGCATGTTGTGACGCCTAGAGACCATGTAGGTACATCTCTAAGAAATTTAAATTAAGTACTTAATTATTTTGTTGCATCAGTTATTGATTTTGACCCCTTGAGACCTTATACATCTCAACGGAATTGAATTACTTCATTAATTAATTACCTATACCACCAATCTATATTGCGTGTCGTGAGCGTGACGCCTAGAGACCTTCTACATCTCTGAAAAAATCACTTTATTTTATATAATTTTTAGTGTAAACATTGATTTGGCTTGTACATCTCCTCTAACATATATGTTTCAATTACCTAGTTATAATATAATTGTATTAGTTTTTAAGTATAATTTACGAAAAAATGACTTACTGTTGAGTTTATTTCGGCTTTCTTCTCAACAGCGGTCTCCTCTTGCGAAATGCCGGTAGACTCACAATCTGACTTGTAAAAGTGCCCTTGTGGCCTACTTACTGAATAAATTATTTCATTTCATTTCATTTCATCGAGTCATATTGCAAAGATGGTTTAAAACTACAAAACCTCCAATGCATTACATTACATTACAGTGCTCAAAATGACCTAGATTCCATTCAAGTTTTCCTGTAATTACCTACATCATTTCTTTTTCAGATGGAACGTGAAGACCCTAAATCTATTGAATACATTGACGGCATTGCATTCCATTACTACGGGAACTTCATACCTCCGGCAATTCTCACCGCCATACAAAACCAGTATCCTGGCAAAATTCTGCTGTCCACGGAAGCTTGCGAAGGTAGTTTATTTTTAATAAGTAATCTATAGTTTTCTACATGACATTGCTTATATAGTCTGTAAAAGACCGAAAGACCTTTGATTGATTGATCGTTTCCTGAACATTAATACATTTATTGTCACGTGTTTGGTAAGGATTCCTCATCTTCCTCCACTACTCTCCTCGCCTTACGTTATACTGTTTGCTTTTAACAGGACCCATGCCTTGGGATAGAGAAAAGGTTGAAATAGGATCTTGGGACAGAGCGCGAAAATACACAAAAAGTATTTTGGAGGTAAGATCAAAAAGTTGTGTTAAAACAAGAAGAAAATATGTTTTTTTTTTTATTTCAGTTTTATGAAAATACTAGCGACGCACCGAGTTAAATTATGCATGGATTATACATATAAACCTTCCTCTTAAATTACTCTATCTAAAAAAAACGCATCAAAATCCGTTGCGTAGTTTTAATTTTTTTTTTTTTTTTTTTTTTATCTCATGCAATGCTTACATTTGACTTACATATCATAGAGACAGACAGACAGACAGCAGGAAGCGACTTTGTTTTATACTATGTAGTGATTCGTACGTATCTGGTATGACTCCGGAACGGTTCTCAGTGGCGCCAGCCGTACACCGCTTGCTGGTAAAATTTTCTTTGTCCTCTCAACAAGCCGAAACAGCCGGACGGAATTTAACCAATTTTGATACAGGAATAGCTGGACGTCCAAAGATGGATATAGGATACTTTTTATCAGATTCTTATATGGTAAAGAAAAGAAAATAGGCGAACGAAGTTGCAGACAAATTCTTGTAATCAGTAGCTAATCGAGTTTCCAAAAAATGCAATACGTCTTTTATTTTATAGGATCTCAACAACTATGTGGTCGGTTGGATTGACTGGAACTTGTGTTTGGACCCTCAAGGAGGTCCCAACTGGGCTCATAACTACGTCGACGCGCCTATCCTCGTATACGGCGACCAGGACGAGTTCATAAAGCAGCCTATGTTTTACGCAATGGGACATTTCTCTAAGTTCATCCCCCGAGGTTCGAGACGGATAATGTCGTCTCGTAGGAGTCTGGTTACCCTTGAAAATGCCGCCTTTTTGAAGCCCGATGGGAATATTGTGATGGTGTTGCAAAATACGTAAGTATTGGTGGTACTCTATACGATGCTGGATAAGAACGGACAATATTCATTTTCACCTTTTGACCGCAACAAACGAGAATTCACGTCATCGGAAAATTGTGCCACTGACGCCAACGTCGCCTAATAATGTCCAAACTTCAATGACCAATCGTCGATTATGGAGCACTTCTTTATTTTTTTGCGTCAGGGGACGCGGTGAATTGCTTCACCGCTTGGCAATGAAAAGGATGCTTAAGTCTTTAATACATTTTCAACATCCTTATCACTGTTTTGATTGGACACAATAACTTGGCTTGAAAAACCATTGTTTTTAGCATTACCATTGATTTCCATACTAGCTACGAATGGCAAGTGTCTGTTCAAAATAACTTATTTTCATCTTTATAAGGTCCAAGTCCTTTTGATAAGACACCAGTTAAATACAAAGCAGCTATCTACTGATTTATCTGCAAAAAATAAAATCCAACACTAACTACTATTTCTACTATCTTCTTGATTTATTGATTAAAAGCGAAACAAAAAAAAACGAACCATAGTGAAATTGTTTCTGCCTGATTCAGTAATAACTCAGTGTGCATATTGTTCTTCTTTCAGGCGTGACCGTGACGTAAACCTCCGAATCAGAATCAGCAGCACCCGTTTCATTGAACTTCTCATGGAAGCCCGCTCGATAAAAACTATAGAAATTAACCAAAATTAGAATAAACAACCCATGTGATAACTATGTTTTATTTCAAAACAACTTTGATAAATCAATGTATTAAACAACAAAATATCTTTATCCTGCATCACCGAACAACAAATGTTTTCATTTATGTACATAATAATTGGTAAAAACATGTTTCTATGTTTTCTAATTGCAAATGAGGTAATAATTTTTTGCTATAAAATTGTCCTATTAATTTTACATAGTAATACATAGCTATATGCACAGCTCATGAGAATAAAATCACTATTCAGTCAGTGATGAGATTTTGTCTAGTGGCCATACTCGGCAGACCACTCTACTTCTTATTAGTCCCAACGGGACAGGGCCGTATACCCGGGAGTCTGAAGAGTTGCTAGCATTGTCACCCTCTAACCACACGTGCCCTCTTGGCACGACTTGGCTCCTTCTCGGAAACTGACCCCGCATCTTATCTCCAGGCAAGCCCGTGACTCGCTTACAAATATTTTGTCTAGGATTGTTAGGGCTCCTAGCTATGATGATGTCACCTCGGCGTAACCTTTGAAATCTTGGGGTTATGTGCTCTGTGAATAGTATGTTATTTGTCTCTAAAGTTGGCTCCATTGATGGACCTGAACACTGAAACAACGAAAATAATATCTTATTGTTAGAGCACCACATAGATCTCCAACTGAACGACCATTTGGGTTGGGGTATAGCAAAAGGGGCCAGATTTAAGGACTTAGAAAAATTTATGAAAATTGTGTGATATCATAATGATACCTATTTTATATGATTGTATTGTGTAGAATACATCAAAATAAGCGTGTTTTGTTCTATAAACTTTTTTCTCCAACCAATATTTACCGAGATATCGGGGTTCAAAGTTCAGGCACTTTGAAGGGCCCTGAGACTTGAAAAAATTCGAAGTCATGAAATTTATGTCAAGCTAACACCTTATTTTTATTAATGTGCCCTATAAAACATGTTAAAATAAGCACGTTTTGGTTTAAAACTTTCTGGCTCAGATTAATATTTACCGCGATATTGAGGTTTTTAAGGTAAAAATGCTTGCTGAAAAAATGGTACATGGGTCGAAAACCGAAAACTGTAGGTTAGGTTACGTTTGTTTTGTGACCATGGATAGCGGAGCTTCAAAATGCTTGCTTACATGGACACTCGTAAATAGTCTACTACCTATTAGGTACATCAAAATATGTTATGCATTTGAACCCCAATATCTCGGTAAATATCGATCTGAGAGAAAAAGTTTAAAGAATAAAATATGCTTATTTTAACGTAATTTACAAGATTAAATCTAATTGAAGCCCACAAGCAAAAAAAAAATTTTTTGGTCGTAAATTTTGTCCTAAAATCGGGCCCCTTTTTCTATACTCTGACCCCGATTTGTAATGTAACTTGAAACACATTCTGACATTATCTTGACTCTCAAACTGTCGTCGTTTCGTCAACAAGTTCAACTTTCACTCATGTGTAATTAGAATGCTAACTTACCATCACAAAATCTCCAATGTACTCAAATGTACAGTGTGTAACACAAGCGTACTGAAATACATAGCCCATAAATCCGCAAGTTTTGCCTATTAATTTAAAAAAGGGCATTTTTTCTTAAGATGTAGAATAGAAACTTTATAACCTAAACATTCCTTCTCCCTTCTACAAAAATGTTATAGCAACGACATCGTGCTATTCAAAATTATTCGGCATATACCAATACCAAATTATAATCACCCATTAGCATTTGAACAATTTTTGAGCGGTATTTATTTATAAAAGCTTAATTATTATTTTACATCTACAAATTGAATAACAAAAGAAATGTCAAACTGACGTTCAGTTCAGTTTTTTTTTTTTTTTTTAATTTATTGCAAGCATTGGCAACTAGGCCATCAGCTTAAATAAGATTACATACACATTAGAATCAAGCATTACAGACAATTATAGAAAATTATAGATACACGGAAAGTAGAAAAGAACAACCTGACATAAAATCAAAATCAAGCAAAAAGGACAATTTATAGAAACACAGCAAGTAAAATGAACAACCTTACATAAAAGCAAAATTAAAATAATATAGCTTAAATATACACATAGCTATACTTAACAGTTTTTTTTTTTTTTTTAAAGTACAGTATTTTTAAAGTAATTGGTAAAGACAAAATCTTATGGTTAAATAAATATGTGCAAGAGAAATCAATTCAGTTCAGTCTAATAACGTAATAACGGTAGCGTTACGAATTACGAGACACGAAAGCACCTACAAGCGCAAAACAAAACTAATGCTATTCTATTTTCATTGTTATATGAATTTATACTAATTTATTTTTTATATTAATACCTTATATGAATTTCGAAATATTCAAGTTTCCATTGTTGGATCGTCAGTTGACATATTTTTGCTAGAAACTACTACTACTAAAACGCATTCCTTATTTGTCAGTAACAAAATTTACTTTAAAAACGTATTGGTATTGTCTATGGTTTGGTAGAGTTCAGTCTGTCGATGAAAATTATCGATAGTCGGACCATAATAACAATTCCAAGCAAATTAACTGTCAAACACATAAAAACTTACTATGGCAATGTTTTGTATTTGACAGGTGTCAAGTTGTTTGCCGGTAAGAGTAAGCGTTCATAGCCCTTCCTGGGTCAAGGCCCGATAGTCCGTGTGGTTTTTTGTAAATCGCTATCACTTTACAAAAAGCTCAACTCACCGTACAACGTTCGTCAACTTTGACACTGGCAGAATTGACCCTATGGGCAGTAGCCATTTTTTTTATGTATAAAAATTGAATTGAGTACCCCACTTGCATATTTTTGACAAAATAAACGTATTTATTTGAAGTTTGAACGTCGTGAAAAATGCAGGCATTTTTTTAAGTTAATTTAATTTCAATAAATGCTGATGTTACTGTTTTGAAATACAGTATGTTTACTCACTAAATACAAGGTAAAAGTTCTCCGAAATATCTTATTTTGTAAAGCCTGAACAGAAATATATGAGGATGCGCCACATTGCGGAATTACACTGGAACTAATTTCTTACACTGGCAATGATTTTATGATGGTTTGTAAACAATGTCAATGTCATACGTTGTGGTTTCTTTAAAAGGCAAATATTTATAAAATTTATATGGCAACAATTTTTCAACCAATCGCGCCGCCCACCGCACTATGATGACATTAGTTTAAATACCTGTCAGTTCCTCCCCATAACCTCGTAATATCATTTAATGGAATGCACTCTTCTGACAGTTTTTCGTTTTGAAAACACGTGTACACTTTATATTTTATAATATTACGTTCACGACTGTGACAATAAATGATTATCTTATCTTATCTTAATGGTTTTCGGCATTTTCTTTGGATATTTATAAATATTTTCCTTTTAAAGAAGCCACCACGTATGACATTGACGACAAACCATCATAAAATCATTGCTAGTGTAAGAAATTAGTCCCAGTGTAATTCCGAAATATGGCGTTTCCTCATATATTTCTGGTCAGGCTTTATATGATACACAGTAAAATTATTCTCTATGACCATTATAACTAAATGTTATTACGAGTATTGACTGTTCTGTTGGTTATAGTCTGTCTAATGAAAGCTGAACCTGCGAAAAAGCGGCAAATTTAAAAAATCATTACATGGTATTACCTATCAAAGTAGGAATAAACGATTTTGATACTTTTCTTTATTTTGGTGGGTACTAAGGGAGAGGAAACGCCTAATATTTCATGAACATTTATTTATGTATTTGATTTTATGGCACCAAATAATAAACTTATCATACAAATGGCGGACTTAATGCCGTAAGGCATTCTCTACCAGTCAACCTTTGAACTAAGCAGATAAATTATGTGCATTACAACAAACTTAAAAACAAGTTTCACTAGATATATACTTAAATAAATAAAAACATACTCTTATAATGTATACATGTTATACACACACATACACACTTTTTTTTGTCGGGGTTAAAATAAAAAGTCATAAACTAAAGTTAAAAGTTTTATTTATTTTAAGAACTATAATCAAAATCGGTTTCTAGAAACTCTACTTCCATTGATACAACTGAACTACTGTCAGACTCATCATCATGCACACTTATAATAAATGATTCCAGGTTTTCGGTTATTCCATCCCTGGCTTTGTACTGAGCTTCAATATTAAGCACATGATCAGTCATTTTCTTCCAATGCTCTGATGTTATGCTCTCAAAAGCCTCTTTAATATTTTTTTCCATTTCAGCTGCTGATCCGGCAATATTTTTACTTGCGATTTTTCTCTTCGCCGAACTCCATATTAATTCGATTGGGTTCAGATCACAATGATAGGGCGGAAGTCGCAAGACCTCATGACCATGCTGTCTTAGAATTTCATCTGCTTCGTAGATTGGTTCCGGTTTGTGTTTCTGTACCAATACAAGAAGTTCTGCAATGGTATGATATTCCTCATAGTGAATTTGATTCACACGAAGCCACTCTTTTATTTCTGCTTTGCGGGTGTTGGTATTTGGAGGCTTATTAATTTGCACCGTATGGTAGCTGGCATTGTCCATGACAATCACGCTCGGTTTAGTCAAGTTCGGAATAAGCTTCTCATGTAACCACTTATTAAAATTTGTGGCGTTCATGTCATGGTGGTAGTCGGCTTTAATTGATTTTGTGCTAAATGTTAATAACGCATTAGGCACAAAACCATTTTCTGATCCAGCGTGAACAATAATATATCGTTTACCGGACGATATATTGTCAACTAGACCTTTGGTGGAAGGCCCTTGCCATGATCGTTTTAATTTGTAATTCTGGTGTACGTAAGTCTCGTCCAGGTATATTATTTGTTTACCTTCAGCACGTTTTGTTGCAATAGTCCGTAAGTAACGGTGTCGCCAAGCTGCAATGTCAAAGCGCTCAATAAGAACTGAGCGTTGATTGATATTTTGTTTAAATTCGTATCCATTCGCATGTAATATTCGGCGTAAAGTTTCAAGGCATCCGGTAAAATTGATGCTTTCTCTCAACTCTGCCAATAGGCACCTGAGTGTAGGCACTTGCTTCTTTACGATATAAAATTCGTTGATTTTATTTCGGATGGCTTGGATGTCAAAGCTATCTAAATTGGATACTGTGGCCTTGTGAGGTCGCTTTTTTCCTGGGGTACTGAAGACACCACTGTTTACTTTTCCTTCATTGTTTATTCTCTTCAAAGTTGAAACACTGAGATCAGTTATTGACGATATTTCCTCTAAATACTTGTTTTGACTTAGCAATTCGTTTTGCTCCAACTCTTTCAACTTCCCAAGATTATCCAAAAGGAGTTGTTTTTCTTCAGAGTCGTCAAGTTTATCTGAAATGAATACATCATTTATGAAAAAATTAAAAAGCAATATCAATTTAAAAAGATAGTTTGGACGGGAAACGATATATTGTGAATCTTTGGATTGAAGATAATTATAGAAATAATAAGTATCAAAATTAATATGCCTTACTAACCTACAAATGCAGTCACCACATCTAAACACTCTTTTTTTCTGTTTGAACAAGGCTTCCCTCTCCTCTTGTTTTTGTTTGCTTTTGCTTATCATAGTAAAAATTATCTGACGCACACCACTTTTAATTGTTTTACCCATGTTTCAGCAGTAAACTTTCGAAAGATCTCTTCTATTTGACACTCGAATGCAGCCTCAAACTAACCTCAACAACAACGACTTTGCTAGTCGATGTCAAAATGACATTTTAATAGTGTTGCCGCTCAAATAATCGATGGGTTCAGCTTTCGTTAGACAGACTCTAATTATTTTGTTTTTATGTAATTTTTTAAATTATGCATTTTATAATTAGTTAAATGAAATTATGCAAAAAGTTTTTCTGACTATTGAACGGCACCCAACCTTTCCATAGTGTCAATAGTTTTGAAGTGGAGTTACTACATTTTAAAATGAGTACATTTTCTTAAATCAATAATAAAATAATTAGTAATCTCAGCTAACACATAAAAACAGTGATTACAGCCACCCTCTTTCTAAGCAGAAAGGTAATACAATGGTAATAAAAATATGAAATATTGTCTATTAAATGTTATTTCTCCACTCGAGCACTTTTCGGACCAGCAAGCGCAGCGTAGGACGTCCACCTACAAGATGGACAGATGACCTTATAAAGGTCGCCGGAAGGCGCTGGATGCAGGTCGCTTCCAACCGGTATATATGGAAGTCCAAAGGGGAGGCCTATGTTCAGCAGTGGACGTCCTATGGCTGAGATGATGATGATGATGATGAAATGTTATTTTCACATGAATCATAATAATTATGTCCTTAAAGTTTCACCCTCTTAAGTTGGTCATGAACAACTTTATAATCTTGACAACATAATCTTGAACAACTTTTTAATTTGCGTCTGATAGTCATCATCTTCCTATTCTGAGCAGATGATGGAAGGTATAACTCTTTACAGTTAGGAGTTAGGGGATAATTTAAACGAGATGCATGCAAACAAGTCGTCCCCGATCACCCCGATATATGTATATTATTTGAATTACTAAAAAGCAAAAAGCACTTTACGTGAGGTTTGGCACCGACTTCAAAAGATGACTCAAATGTATTCTGTACATGAACGGGTTATTTTTGGCTTTCAGATTTTTTTTAAGTCGGATCTTCTTTGAACAAACAGAACATTACATTACCTCTCAAATTATCGATATCGATATTAAATTACTAGTACCACCATCACCACCTCTACTGCACGTTTTGGAGTTGTCTGTATGAAGTCTGTAATGTGTATGGATGGCAATGTTGCCAGGTCTCCTGATTTTTCAGGAGTTATTCTGATTTTTGACTATGTCTACTGATCTACTGAATTTGCAAACGAATCTACTGAATTTTATGAGTCTAATTTGAACCTAATAATTATTACTCTGATTAATGATTCTGAGGTAGTCAGCTAAACAGATAACATGTGACGATACTTTTAAAACAAGTGTGACATTGTTTTAAGTTAGGTCGGAAAGTGTAAAACAGCCTTAAATATAAATTGCCTTTTTCCCGTTCGGTTTCGGTTCTGAAGGGCTACTCCGGTGTTCGAAATTGGACCGTCGAATAGTGCATATTTCTTTTCTTTCCAGATTAACTAATAATTTTATACATTATATATCAGCATATTAAAAACCAAATAATCAGAGAACATGAGAAGATTTGCATTTAGGTAAGTTTTATGACTTTTCTAGCATAAAATTTGATCTACTGTTTTTTTTTTCAATCTCCTGATTTTTAAGGATCCATTCTTCTGACATTTCCAGATTGGACCTGGCAACACTGATGGATGGGTTCAGTTTCCTTAGCCTATTGAATAAAATGAGTTGAATTGTTAACGTCTATGGTTTATGTAGACAGCTGGGCTCGGGGATAGCTCGAGATCAAAATCATTTATTATTTTGTTTAAATCTAAGAAGTAATCTGTTCTGTGATTAGTGTTCGTCATTCGGTGATTCGAGTCGGTTCATAAATTACAAAAGTGACAAGTCTTCATAAGCGTGAAATAAGAGATCAAAGCTTATAGAATTGCTTTTTATTTTAATAATTTGTATATCTTTACGCGAGTGGCTCTACTTTCACAGCACAAATGGCAATTTCTTTTTATTAAATTTTCATTTTAAAGATCTTTGGTTATTAATGTGAAAGGGTTTTTTTATAACCTATTAGTATCTGGTTGTTTATCATTTCGTTCGTCAACAACAGTGGTTTAGTTTGTGATCGTGTTGAATCGATATTTTACTAGTGCAATAACCTTAATTGTTCTGAAATGAGTGTGCGTATTCTCTGTTCATTATGAGAATGACACATTACCTTTTATTATAATGGGCATAGGTTGCTGATAGTCTAGATAAAATTATTAGTTGCTTCAATTAATTTGGTAAGTACCTTGTAACCTATTCATCTTGTTATTTTGTTTATTGTTTGAATTTGGTGACTATTACATTGCTGTACAACAAAATCCTTTGTTGCTTTCCTTATTATCATACAGTTTAGCTTTAAAATTCATGACAAACATTAAATTAAGCATTTGACTGATACATAGTGGGTTGTTATACATACATAGTCATGGTTCAATGGATTAGTTATGCTTCGACCCGTGGCCAATGAAAACCTTTTCTCTCTGCTGACTTCAACAGAGCATATTAATATTCAATAACATATTCAGGCATTGCAAAATAATTTATACATTCATGTTGTTTTTAACACTTTTCGAACACCACTTGTGCACTCATCATGTGTTTATCTGCGTTGTAAATTTAACATAACATAATTAGTATTACATTAAAACTAGTTAGTGTGACCTTTATATGTGAATACACGTTATTATTCTTATGGGATTACGAAATAATTAAATATGTTATTGTATGAGAAGCCCTTTTAATAGCTAACTTGAATTCACCACTTCTGAAAATGGCTGTAATATAACAGAAAATACTGCAAGCATTATTTGCAGTATCTAAATAAAGCACTTATAATTTCAGTTTATTACCATTTAGATGGAAAATTTGTACAAATTTTTCTAAGAGGTTAAATATTTCGTTAATGCACAAATCCAGGGACATATTTACCCTAGGGTCATCCGGGCCATGGCCCGGGGCGCCAAACCGATTGCATTTTGATTTGGTATTGGCGCCATTCAACCAACTATTACTTCTCACCTTTTTTTTTGTCAATCCACAATTTAAAATAACAAGAACAACAACAAAGTAAGTCTTGGTGGAAAACACTTGTAAATACATTATTTATTTTAAATACAATACAATTGGTCCCATTATGGTGTGAGACAATGGATTTGTAAGATTTGAAAAAGAAATAAGAAAATAATGTGTCACAAACATGGTTGAAGGTTGCAGTCATTGAAACCATTTTTTTTTTGTCAACAGCAACAATGGGCAAGTTTTCTGGTAAAAAATGCCGGTTGCTCTCCATGCTGTGGCTGACATGCAGCTTCTTCTTCGTGGAGCTGATCGTCGGCTACATCACCAACTCCATGGCCCTCGTGGCTGACTCGTTCCACATGCTGAGCGATGTTGCTGCACTGGTCATAGCCTTCCTATCTGTTAAAGTAAGTGGATAATTTCGTCGCTCGACAACCAATAGTCACTAAGTACCTACCTATACCTACTTAAAACAAAACTTATCTCAGTATCAATCTACAAACCAGATATGAAGTTTTGAAGAGCAGTGACAGAAATTATAGTGACTTTTGGTTGTCTCCAGGCGATATAATAAGCTCTAATGCAGTGGTTACTTTGACAAGTGCCAACCATCGACATTTCTTTTTATTTTGTTTGAAGGCAGAATCCTTCAGCCAAGAAGAAAGGTCATGACGAAAATAAAAAAAATGTTTTTGAAAAATCATGCAAAGGAAAAATTAAAGAGCTGCCGTTTGTAGTTATTTATTGCAAGATCAATCGAAAAGAATTGAGAACCTCCTCCTTTTTTGAAGTCGGTAAATAAAAAAAGTTTATTGTCCTCTGAAAACTTTTCGCTACCCGGTTAGTAGGTACATCCTGAGACTGCATTATGCATGATAAAGGAACCGCTTTGGGCGAAGTTCTTGTGACGATAATTAAATACACTTCCAGGGCTGGTACCTTTTAAAAAAAAACCTGTAAACAAAAGGTATAGTATGTTCAATTTGTGTCACTGTACAAATTGAACATACTATACCTTTCGTTTATCATGTTATTTTATCTCTCTTCACAAAAGATTATATTATTCTCTCTTAATCTTGTTCCATTGTACGGATATTGATCCAGGTTTTAACATTTCTTAAGAGTATTAAACTTTTTTCACTTATTTCATGCCTATCTTGTTTATTAATAAATAGCCTACTTAGATTACATAATTATTCAATGACCATATTATTGAATGTAGCACATTCATTCATTAATGAGATATTTGTATTTGTACTGTTTTGTGGTGAAAATGAACTCATTTAGTATAATAACTTCGGTTTCAATGTTTTGTTTTATCATTCAAGTGGTAAATGGTAGGTGTCTACTCGGTATAGATGACATCAGATTTATTCTTGCCATGGGAATCCCTCCGTACGATACGACCAATATTGGGTATTGGTACCAGTGGCGTGGTCTCAAACATGTTCTAGTAAAGCCTGAGGAGATTTGGCGCATGTTTTCTTTAAGACCAGTAGAGCAAAGCTCCCAAACCCTTAAATTAGGCAAGCTTGTGGGAATCGAGTTTTAATGAACGCCACGCCACTGATTGGTCTATCTCTATTTTCCTTACTACTAATTTTTCAATTACCCATTTTGTGCCAATAAAAGCACACAATTATAATTTTCGTATCAAAATATTTTGTTCTATTTTTACGAACTGTCCGCAAATTAGATGAATAACAAATACCACTCAATAAATATTTCATAACATATTTTGTTATTCTAGTGGTACGGAAGTAAATAAGGTACCGGTTTGTGTCGAACTAGTTATCATAAAACTGCGATTTACGATTGCTTCCTTAAGAATTAGGTCCATTCCATATTTTCCATATGAATGTAAATAAACATTGGAAATTTTATTTGATGGAGCTGTTCAATGGGTAAATCAACTAGCATTATAACCGCGCGGTTCTAGCGTCATTCCTTTTTCACGATTATTATTATTACCACAACGGAAGGGCCAGTGGTTTTAATTATGATCCAACTAGGATCGCACTCGGGAGTGGCTTCGTGGTACAGTCGAGTTCATTTACATCTACACACTTATATTGTATTGATGTAAATGAACTCGACTGTACATGAAAAATCGACTTTCAACAATCATCTATTTTAACAATATTTGCAGAAATGGGAATGACGAAAAAAAACGCCTTACAAACGCTGTTTATTCACCCTAATTTGTGACGATTATTTACTCAACAATTTGTTTTTTTTTTAAACCTGCAAATTCATTGCGTGTAAATTCGCCAAAACCAGACAAATACTTAAAAATACCCGGACATTTGGCGTAAATCGCATTTGTCTCCGGACGTGTCCGAAAATTATATTAAAAACGGGTTTTCCCGGACACTTTAAAAACCTCCTCGCACTGCTTCCAAACTAGGACGAATCTGGGGAAACCAGGACGGGTGGCAGCCCTACCCTGAGTTATGATCGGACGCCACGCCACACTGCTCCCTAGCCTAAAAAAATATTTCTATATACTAAAAATTTCACGGAGATCACCGAAGATTATGCACCGCTATATACTATATCATCGGGGATAGTGCAATACCGCGTAAATAACAAGTGTAGATACGAATCAATATTCAAACAAAGTATTTTATTGAAATGAGAACTTTATCGACAGTTGTTATTTACGCGGTATTGCACTATCCCCGACGATATACGAATATGTATAGCTATTTAGATTGATGAATAAGACCAATTTATGTAGTAGCATTGTGCTTTAAGGTCCGGACAGCATTTGATTTGCAATGCAACCCAGCTGATATATGCGCAGTTGGTTTGAAGTTTTGATGCAGTTACGCTAACCGCATCAGAACTGCCAGTTTGCAGCTGGTTTGCAATTCAAATACTGCAGTCTGTATCGGCCTTAAAACCAATTTGTTTTTTTGTCCATTATTTGTTATATCCTATACCTAACATGCGTAGAGCTCTTCCCCCGTCATCATTAGGCGCAACATTTATTTGTCAACTATGCGGCCGCTCTCGTGTGGGCTATCCAGCCATCTCCGTAAATGCCGCACTTTCTTGACGTTACTTAACTCATCTGTTCATATATAAAAGGCCACTGATCTGATGAACAAATATGCAGTATAACCAGGTGCATAAACCCATCAGGTTCTCTGACAAGAGCATACGCCAGAACAGAAGCTGAGTTTGACATATCTTTCTTTCCACAGATGTCACCAAAGAAATGGTCAAAGAACACCTTCGGTTGGGCCCGAGCGGAGGTCCTAGGGGCCCTCGTGAACGCTGTGTTCCTGGTAGCTCTGTGCTTCAGCATCACAGTTGAAGCCGTGAAACGGTTCTTCGACCACGACTACAAAATACACAACGAGAAATTGCTGGTCGCAGTCGGCACTTTGGGCTTAGTGCTCAACGTTATAGGATTGTTTTTGTTCCATGGTGAGTGTTTTTTCTTCTTCAATAAATTAATAAATAACATCGAAACGGTTCCTCGTTCCACCGTTCTCGAGAACATAGTGTTCCAGGGAAATGGTTTTAATCTATCTTGGACGACGGAGCGTTGTAATTCAGTTACTAAGTAGGTCTACAGACTACCTATATAGCACAGGATACGGGATAGGTACGTATTGTTCTGTTTTCATTTGATTCGCCCTAAACCCAAATTAAATACTTGTTCGTTTTAGCCTGCGCCGTACGTCTTTGAAGGGCCTGTATCTTCGGATTTTTAAGAGATCGAAATGCAATAATCCTATCAAATACATCTACAATAATATTTACAGCTCTTCCAAGCTTGCAATATCCGTCATAACAAAAGCCACAGAACAAAGACAATCTATTATAAAAAAATTATTGTCTATGTTCCGTGGAACAAACAGGATGCAAACATATCGTAAATATAGTAGTAGTTCTATTACTTCGGATATTCGTGGCATTGCAAACAGTTTTCTAGTCCAAATTCACGCTTCGCTAATATTTCTACTAACTCAAGTCGCGATGCAAATGCGGAAAACCCACAACAATAAGTATCAAGTGTCGTTTTAGAAAGGTTCCCAAAGATTTCTCTATACGTTACACCGCATCGTAGCCTAACCGCAACAATCCAGCCGTGTTAGTAAATATAGCTCGGTTAACGAAATAGTGGCATTGTTCTTATCAGTACGTACACCCGCTAAGCATCGACAACAGCGGTCGCCAACGTTTAGACAGGCAAGGGCTTGAGTGTCAAATGAAGGTACCTACGGCCACTATACGTCTGTCTAGCCTTACGCGAAGGTAAAACAGAACCGAAATAAGATCACTTCGTTGTCCATTGTCTGTCTGTCTGTCAAGAAAATTCTATGTTAGAATCATGAAATTAAGCAAGGCCTAATTATTATCCATATAATTTCCGGAAAAGTTGTACTTACGTACCCACATAATATTTTCTAAAGTGATAAAAACATATAAGTTACATTAAACAATTGTATCTGTAGGTTATAGTTCATTGTTACTTTTCAAGAAAATTAAAATCTCCTTTTCAAGAAAAAGTGACTAAACACTTTCTTCCCGTGTATTTGTAGTGGTAAGGAACCCACACTGCGCAAGTCTGGGTTCCGCGATTGACCGTTTTTTTTTTTAAAGTACTAAGATATAATATAATGAAATAGGTTAGGTATTTACAAGACAGTCAGTGAGTCAAGGGCCGCAAATAAAAGTTGCCGACCGCTGATCTACAAAACTATAATGAGGCTCGGTCTAACAAGCTATTGTTATCGGTTCCATTCTCTGTGTTAATTAGGATACGCGATTCATCTCGCTTCGTTCGAGAAATAGGGCTTATTTTAGACTGACATTGCATTGAAACTCAATAACAGATGAACGGTGTTATGCTTTATCTGAAACTGCGGTTTTTTTTACTGTGGAACCCTGCATTTTTGAGTTAGTAGTTTATATAAGTGAAAATTATAATGTCGTTTTTCTCATAAAATTTACTTGAGTCATAAACTAACCATTTAATTCTATGCCAGTTGATAGAGACCCTAATGAATGCAAAAAGTCAGATGCGTTGTTCTGTTATTGAATAAAACAACAACAAATTTACAAAACAAATATACTTTCGTGTTAATGATATGAGTAAGGAATTTAGGATGCCTATAATTATAATACATACGTTACTTGTAATAGAAGCTACGGTGGTACTAACGACTTATTGTTCTGCTAAATACCCCACTGTGTTAGATTAGCGTTTCAGGATTTTAATTGTTTGACAGAACAATTGAATTCTAACGTCAAAATAGTTTCCGCGATATTGACAAATTAGTTTTGGTTTAATACCAAATTGTCGTAACTTCCAAGTCCTTCTACCATACCATCGGACGCCAAGTAGAATGACAAAATATCTAGACACACGGTAGTGGCCAGTTTCTTTATTGGGGGCAAAACAGACGTAGACAAAACAGTTACATAATATGATAATAAAGCTTAAGTTCGGTATAGCCTACATCCTAACACAATTCCCACTGAGATTTTGTATTTGATATAGCGCCATGTTGCGGATTTTTAGTTTTAGGTACTAATTTATTTTACTGGCAACTAAAAATGTTTGGTAACTGACGTTGAAAGTCGGTGAATGTGATGTAAACAAAGAGGCGTTTAGGTTCACTTCGTCCACATTCCCATATCGTTCACATTCCTACTTCGTCCAAAATCCCACTTCGTCCGCAATTCATTCCCAGCTCGTCCACTTCCCATTTTGTCAGCATTCCCATCTCGCCCACTTCCCATTTTGTCAACAGTCCCATTTCGTCCATATTCCAATTTCGTCCAAAATCCCATTTCATCCGCAACCAATTCCCAAATCGTCCACTTCCACACAATGGGAATGCGGACGAACTGGGAATGTGGACGAAATGGGTATGTGGACGAAATGGGAATGTTGACGAAGTGGGAATGTTGACGAAGTGGGAATGTGGACGAAGTGGGAAGAGGACGAAGTGGGAATGTAGACGAAGTGAGAATATGGACGAAATGGCAATGTTGACTATGTAGGATTTTGGACGCAGTAGGAATGTGAACGAAATGGGAATGTGGACGAAGTGAACCTAAACGCAAAGAGGAAACAGGACTCAATTTTCCGCAAACTACCAGTCACTATGTCTTTACCTGAAGATCTATAGAAGTATGTGTTTATATCTTTTTTTTAATGCTTGTACTTGCTTGCTTGCATATAGTTAATTGCATTTTTACTACAACTTAAGACTGTCACAAACACAACTATAACATGAATTTGACATCTTTTATGGATGTACGTACATTAAGAGAAATAATAGTAAGCCACCAACCAACTTATGTAATTCTAATTGACAAATTTTAGAACAACTTATAGGTTACATAAGTTTCAAAACTTAGTCAACCATTTTTTTTTCATTTAATGACATAATAATGGCTTCTTTATTGATGTATTAGGGTA
This sequence comes from Apotomis betuletana, assembly GCA_932273695.1. Lineage (NCBI taxonomy): Eukaryota > Metazoa > Arthropoda > Insecta > Lepidoptera > Tortricidae > Apotomis > Apotomis betuletana. Next base: position 20,695,707 of record OW026303.1, on the reverse strand, counting down.
GGGTACGAAAAAAGTTAAATTATATGATAAATAATGAGGAAAATCCACTTCACTGGATCTTTAATGAAAATTACGCTTTTATTTTGGATAGAGGTTTTATGGTTTTACAACTACAAGTATTTGAATAGGATGCAGAATTTATTTCGCAAGAAGAACGAAGGATAGAGCATCATTCCAGTTAACAATTTTTTGAATTAGGTTAATGACAAATCCTTGACCAATCGCTACTGACGTTTAATAATGTATATAATATGACGTATGCACATTATTGCCATATGAAAGCTGTTTGTAGCGCCAGTATCCCTGGGCCGGACCGACACTTGTTATTAGGCTATACTTGAACCATTTCAAACGCTATTTCCCTCCCCAGTTTGACACACGTCGAACGTCGAAATTGCCGATCTCTATAATTTATGCAAACTATTAACATTGTACAACTACCTGTAACAATCTGCTTTCATAATTATGTCACGTGCAACTTTAGCTTTAATTGTATGATTAGATCACTAATTCTAGTATAGAAATGGGTACTTTAGATAAACTATCAGACGATGTAATGTCGATGTCGATTATTAAACTGATCGATATCTTATTAGGTCGAATGGTTAAAAACAATGTCGTTAATACTAGTTACTTGTAAAATAATGATACAATCGGCGTCAAAACGTATCTACATTTATACACTGTAGTTATTCCATTGTAATAAGATTAAGATGACAAATGTAAACTGTCTTTGGCGCACACACGCTGAAATGTACAGTTTCTAGATGTATTTGTCCGTCAGTGGCTAGGCAATAGGAATCTAACATTTACGTGGTACGTGCATCATCGTGAACACCGTCAGTTTATAATTCATCTAGTGAATTTATATACTGACCTAACCTAACCTAACCCGGATAGGTTAGTTAACAATATCACTAGGTAGTTTATAGGTAAACTAACCATTTTTATTGGAAGACCATTTAATATTTTATTTTATTTTTCATAGTTATTGCTATAAGGATTTACAAACTGCAGGTCATAATTTTTTCTTTAGTATGGTTTTTCCTAAATGCTTTATTAAATTGCCAATTTGACAGTTCGCAATAAAATTGACTGACCTTTGCCTTTGAAACCCAATAAAAAAACTGTTCGATGGTTGAGTCTTGTCAAATGAAATAGAATTTAAGGGTCTTCAAAAAATTGTAGCATTTTTACGGTGAAATAAAATAAAAAATAAATAAATATCGGACAACCTCACACAAATCGATCTAGCCCCAAATTAAGCACAAGAAGGCTTGTGTTATGGGTACTAGACGACGATATACGTATAGATGAATACATACTTAAATACATAGAACAACCATGACCCAAGCACAATAGTCGAGTTCATCACACAAATATTTGCCCTGGCCGGGATTCGAACCCGGGACCGCCGGCTCAATAGGGTGTCTACAAACCGAGCCAAACGCGTCGTCTATATATAATATATAACTGAAACAAAAATATCTCATAAACACACAATGTGATTTCATATTACAATCGTTCAAGATTGTAGACAATAGGCGGAGCGCCGTAGTAAAATTATCATTGTTGTTTTGCGGAAAGCTTACTTTTCTATGATTCTTTAATTTCTGTGTTTTATCCAAGCCGCTGGCAATTCTGCTATCTATGTATATAGCCAAGAGCACAGCTACAGGCCAGCGAGTATTAGTACTGAAAATGAAGGCGTCATTTTCCTGTGTTAGGTCACAAAATTGTCGGCTTTCTTAGACTAACTTAAAATAAAATAAATTCAAATTTTATTGAAATCTTCTAATACTATGAATTTGAGAAAAGTGCCGTCCAAGCCACATTCCCTGTTTTACACCCTGGTTGTCCCCTGATTAGAACCCAGCCTTATTTCCTTTTTTTCGTAGAACACGGCAGCAGTCACGGCCACTCGCATGGGAGTGTGGTCCCTCCCCCGGCCAATGTGCGTCACCTCACCGAGATTGTGAACAGCAACGCAGACATGGCCCTGGGCCACAACGCCACCGACAATGAAGAGACTGATGAGATGGTCCCGCCCCGCACCGCCCCGCCGAACAACAACAAACCTGCGCCCTGCAGCAAGACCACGGACCCTGGACATATGAATATGAAGGGGGTGTTCCTGCATTTATTGTCTGACGCACTAGGTAAGTCCACACATACTTTTATTCATGTGATCCAGGGTTTTACGAGATAGTGAACAGGAACGCATAATTGGCCCTGGGTTTACAACGCCACTGATACGTTTAGAGACTGATGAGAGGTCCGGGCAGGCCACGGACCCGGGCCACATATAAATATGAAGGGGGTGTTCCTGCATTTATTGTCTGACGCGCTAGGTGAGCCCAAGTCTTTTAAATGTCACATAGGGTTATCTATAGAACTTCTTAGATATACCGAACAGTTTAAAGCGGGTTTAGTTGAGTAAGACAGTCACGCAGACATGGGTCTGGGGTACAACGCAACATATAGAAGGGACTGCAGAAAAATAACAACATTATTGTGTGACGCGCTAGGTGACTTCTTAGGTGAGTTAGTTAAAGCATCCAAGCCTTTTTATAAAGTGTTCTTAGTTAAAAAAAATCACACAATCATTATAAACTGATATTCCCAACTAAAAGCGAGTTTAGCATGTATTGTTAAGCAAATTCACATTCGACACTTGCCGGCCAGATGACAATTATTTTCCTGTGTAAGTTTGTTTACTAGATGCCATCTAAGCCGCTCAGTGCTTAGATGACATACGACTGCTAGCGATCTAGGTCCAGTGCAATTTAAGGGTAAGCAATGTGCGAGGTAAAAGTCCATCAACAAGATTACTACCAGGAAGCTGGGTAGGAAATCTAGCGATTTCATAACAGAAATTGAAAATTGTTTTTTCTCCTAAACGAAATCTGCTCTTTGAGACGATTTTTAGGGAAATTAGACTTGCAAGAATCTCACTCAACACTGATTTATCAGTTACAGTGTTAAGTGTTTTTGTCTTATATCATGAGATCATAACATACTTAGGTTGGCTTGACTCATACGATCGATTGCAGTCTCTCGAGGCTTGCTAACCACATGACCGCAAGTCGGTGGCTTTTCCTGGTACATTTCATCAATGAGTCATGACATAAGCGTGTTTTGATAACCTTTAGCTGGGATTTAAAATTAAAATATCTAACGTAAGCGAAATTCCACGTAGCTTCTAAATAGTCAGAGTTTGCTAAGAATGAAAGAAACATATACTTACGAGCAATGTTTGCCTTGTGTTTGAGTATTTTTCAAAAAGTTTGTACACAATTAAAACAGAAAATTAAAGTCCAATATAATTTTCCTATTTTGTTACCAATTTTCTTTGTGATTTTCAATGCATTGATAACAGATTGTATATAAGTAATTAAAAAAGTATAAGCATAACAGAACCTTAATTATCGAACGTAGCCATAACATTGATATAAAATTACTAAAATAATTGGTAACAAAATAGGAAAATTATATTGGACTTTAATTTTCTGTCATAATTGTGTACAGTCGCCATTAGATATATCGCAGCATATAAATATCTGAACACGACCCTTATTGACTGGGCGTTTACATTACATTTTTAGGTCAAGACCCATTATTCCGGCAGAAAACAGGGGACTACAATTATTGTATAAGAAAACGCAGCAATTCGGCCACGCTCTTAACGTTACGAAGTCCTCTAGTAACTCTAAAAATAATTATACTTTAATCATTTAGCTTGTTCCATAAAATTGAAAAGCGGTGAATCGGTAGCTCAAATGTTTACATTAATCGCCTCTTCAATCGCAATCGATACTCGAGAAAACTATTTTGCTATAGTAATGAATAGCTACGTGCTCGAGTCGACATGTTCCGAATTGCCAATAGGAATGCTAGTTACATTCACCTGTTTACATTGTGGATTTAAATAGAGTCATGTCTACTGCGAATGTTTGCAGTAGGTACAGTTATGTCACCTTGATGCTCGAACCTTGACATTGGACACTTTCAACTCGATAATTAACAATTAGTAACCGATAGCTAGGAAAAACTACTGATTGAATAAAAAAAAAAGTTTGTTAATGAATACGGAAAATGATGGTCATTGTTAATTTGATTGGCACTGCCATATAGAGCCGTATCTCTGCGATAATATAGGTAGGCAAGTAAATAATAAAGGTAAATAGAACATCGCTAAAGTATTCACATGGTGGTGACATTACAGACTCATGTTTTTAGAAGGGTCCATCAACTCTTTTCTGTTGCTCGTTGCCATGGTGTTCGTGCTCTTTAAAACTAGGATTTTCGGCGGTTATATTTAACAAAAACTTTGTGATTGCAACAGTTATAAGCCCATTTCTATGTAGACTATTTCCTGATACCATCAGTAATATAAACTATCAAAACTATTATAAGATGTTTGATCCTATTGTCCCCCGGGTCACGGGATAGACTATAACAACAAGAAAAAGTTGATCCACGCAGTACACGTAGAATGTATGCCGTTGTTTATCTAATGCGGACTAAAATAGTAACCTCTAAACAAAGAGCGGGATAAACAACTAAGTAAGCCGTCACATAAGGAAGTACTGAGTCACGTTATCGCGAAACGTTAAATTATGGATACCCTCGAGCGGTGACGTCATTAGAGGTATTGGGAATTCGTTCTTGGAAATCTCCGTATCGTAAAGGAAAGCTGATGTGATGTAGGTAGAGCTCCCTTACTCGTGTATTATAATGCTATAAAGATGTAATTCAAATTCGTTCGCGATTATGGCATTAGTGTTCGTTATTTATTTTTCACTTCTCATGCTCTTAAAATGTTACTTTAGTCTCTGCATATCGGGACTAAAGCTCCTTATTAATCTCTAGGGATTAAAGTAAAATTGTTTTAATTTACTTTGGAAACCCCTAAACAGCCAATCACGATGTTTGTGAATGGAGGTTTGTAGCCATTTTCAGTGAAAGGTATAAAAACTTTTTGGTGCGTGGAAATAACCTCAAAATTACAACTGCTCAAAAATATAGAAATAAAAGATTATATTTCATGAAACACGATTAATTATTAGGAATGCGAATGTATTTAATAATATTAAAGATGAATTAATTTTATCATCCATGGTCCGTAAGTCATATTAGTTTAAATAAAATAGTTTTTAAGTTTGAATCTGTTGGCTAAATTATGCAAGCATTTAAAACGTCACTTTTAAAAAAAGAAAAGAAACACGGAACATTTTAATTTTCTATTAGAATTTTGAATGATAATTACCATTACTCGTATTAAACTTGAATTGTAATCACCAATTAGACCAATTCATTGTGTCACTATAAATTACGGACAAAATAAGTAATCATCATCTTCCAGTGAAGAAGAATTAAAGCTGAAGGCTTATATTGAACTTACTTCTCAAATACAAACCACGCCGACCCAGCTTAATTTTCAGGGGAAAACTATACATTTAAATGTAAAGAATTGTACAAATTGCCCTTTGAATTTTTCTGAGGTTGGATTAACCCTTTAGTCCCATCTCGTAGCCAGATTTGGAAGCTAGCTACGAAATGGGAAATGTGTTTTCCCATCTTGTAGCTAGCTACCAAATCTGGCTACGAGATGGGACTAAAGGGGATTAACGACGTTAGGTAGGTACTACGTAATTGGAAGAAACTTTGTTGTAATAAATATTGTAATTTTATATTGAAGTTTCTTTTCCTCGCATTCAAAGTGAAAAGTAGAGTGTTTAACGCGAGACTAAACAACCATAATGACACTCGAACTATTAGCCACCCTCGCTTAGCTCGGGTGGCTAAAACATCTCGTGTCATTATGGCTTGTTTTAGTCCCTTGTTGAACAATCTACTATTAATGGAAATCAGCTAAACGGATTATAATCGTATTTCGAATCCTGGCCAGGGCAAATATTTGTGTGATGACTCGAATATTTGTGGTTGGGTCATGGTTGTTCTATGTGTTTAAGTATGTATTTATCTATATAAGTATGTATATCGTCGTCTAGTACCCATAACACAAGCCTTCTTGAGATTAATTTGGGACTAGATCGATTTGTGTGAGGTTGTCTGATCTGATATATTATATATATATGGCGGGGCGCCATATAAATTGAAATCAATTGAGGAAGAGGGGGGATGCCTTTGCCCAGCAGTGGGACACAATAGGCTTGCAATAATAATAATAATTCTATCAACCTCCCAATGTTTTGGACATTTTGAGATGGGGGTTCATTCATTCTTTCCTCGTGACTATGACTGTCCTTCGGGTAAATCGTATATTTTCAACTACCCTTCAAGTGAAATCAACATAAAATCCACGTAAAAATAAAATATCGTCTACGAAAATAAGCAAAAGCGAAAGCAAGCATTCAAAAATAACGAATCATAAACCTTATTATAACAGCTTATTGTAACAGTATCGTCTTAGCGTACTATGAATATTTGGTTGCATTTTGTGAGTTCGTTCAGAGCAATGAAATACCTAACTGCAACGATAGGCAACTCGATCTTGTCCTGGCGGGCGCGGGCGTGCGCGGCGACGTGCGCGTGCGCGCGGCGGACGACGACGACGGCGTGCGGCCGGCGGACGCCTACCACCCGCCGCTCGTCGTCGTGGTGGACGCCGCCACCTCCAGCGTCCAGGACTGCGCGCCAGACGCGTCATCCCAGAACTCTCATTCTGAATTATTACTTTGCAAAAAATGGAATTTTTACAAAGCTGATTTTGGGTTTCTGTACCATTCGTTAGCGAGTTTAGATTGGAGTAGTTTATATAATATTGAGGACTCTGACGAAGTGGTTAAATATTTTTATGAGAAATTGAATAAAGTTATAGATGACTGTGTACCAAGTAAAAAGCGAAATCGTGTAAACTCTAGGTACTCTTACCCCGAGTGGTACACGTCTGAGCTCATTCGCGACATTCAACATAAACATCAGCTGCATAAGCAGTATAAAATTAGTAAGTCTGATAGCGATTATGTATTGTTTTCGACGTGCAGAGCGGACGTTAAGCGGGCAATCAAAGCGGCACACGACTCGTACATGGACCGTGTTCAGAACCACTTAGCTAAAGAACCTAAAAGTTTTTGGGACTTCATAAGAACCAAGAGAGGTACCGTATGTAAGCCAAAGTTAGCGATTAACGGACGTGTACTTTCTGAACAAGAATGTGCCGCTGAATTTGCCAGTTTTTTCCACTCGGTATACAATCCTAGCCCAGCTCTGTTGGACGTGGCGGCGGCGGACGCGGGCTCGGCGGCGAGCGGCGCGCGAGTGCACGTGGCCCGGCTGGAGCCGGCGGAGGTGCGGCAGGCGCTGCGGGCGCTCCAGCCGAAGCGCTCTGCGGGGCCGGACGGGATACCCCCTTATATTTTTAAGGACTGCCGTAATGTATTAGCTGAGCCGTTGTGTCATGTTTTTAATACTTGCCTTAAGTTTGCCGTCTTTCCTGATAGGTGGAAGCTGACGAGAGTGGTTCCGGTGCCTAAGGGAAAGGGTGGACCTAGTGCTGCCGATTATCGACCGGTCGCAGTACTGTGCACGCCGGCTAAGGTATTTGAATCGGCGATCTACAAGTCGGTGGAGGCGCAAGTCAGCTGCCAGTTGTCGGATGCCCAGTATGGCTTCCGGAGTGCGCGTAGTACTACCGGCAACTTACTGCATCTTATGTTTCACATAGTTCCAGCTGTTGATGCAGGAGATCAGGTTGATGTGGCATACTTCGACTTCCGGAAGGCATTCGACACGGTCGACAATGACGTCCTACTAAGTAAGTTGGCTAATGCAGGATTTAGTCCACATACTCTTATATTCTTTGCTAACTATATGAGAAACAGGCGGCAGTATGTGGACTATGCTGGCCATCTATCACAGCCGTATTTTACGAGGTCAGGTGTAAGCCAGGGGAGTAACTTAGGACCGTTAGAATTTATTTTAATGGTCAATGACCTTCCCGAAGTCGTACGAGACTCTGTTTGTTTGCTCTTCGCTGATGATCTCAAGCTAGTTCGGAGAATAAACGACAACTCAGACTGTTTAAAACTACAGGAAGACATCGATCGAGTAGTAGGCTGGAGTCAAGCGTATAAATTACGGTTTAACGCATCAAAGTGTGCCGTAATTTCGTTTACCAGATCTCGAAATCCTCGGTGTTTCCAGTACATGCTGGAGGGCGTCCAGATGCAGCGGATTAATGAGGTAAAGGATTTAGGAGTGCTTCTTAAATCAGATCTTAGCTTTCGGGAACATATAACGCAAGTCTGTAAGAAAGCTTTCCGGAATCTGGGTTTCGTAATGAGACAATCGCGAGCATTTACAAACATTAACGCGATTCGGGCACTGTACGAAGCGATAGTTAGGAGCCATTTAGAATGCAATGCAGTCATCTGGAGCCCGCATGAGACTAAATATAGGCTCATGTTGGAGCGTATTCAAAATAAATTTATCAGGTTTTTATATCTGAAACTGTATGGAGTGTACCCCTATTATCCCCTGATGTATCCTACTTTGTTCGTGTTAGGAACGGTAGGATACAACCAGTTAGAAGTCCGAAGGGAGTTGGCGCTCGCTTCGTATATATTTAAGTTGTTACGGGGCAAGTTATTTAACCCTGGAGTACTGGTGGAGGTGCGTTTGAACGTGCCGGACCGATACGTGTGGCGGCGCCGGCGGCCGAGCCTGCTGGCCGAGCCGCGCGCGCGCACGCAGCTGCTGCGCCAGGCCCCCGCCACCAGGGCAATACGCACGCTAAACCGAGTCGCAAATGTGATAGACATTTTCTCTTGCTGTCTGAACGAATTCACAAGGGTAACGCTGTATATTTTGTGTTATGCTGGGTTATAATATTATATATTCAGTTGTTTTGTATACATATTGGAATTAGTATATAATTTAATGAATTATTTATATAACATGTAAGTCCCTAGTTGTAAGAATCCCGCACTGTCGCATTAGGTTAACCTGTTATGATAGTTGTGTGATGTAATAAATAAATAAAATAATAAATAAATTATATCCACGGATAATTTTAGAAACGTTTTCTCACTCGTGTGTAAAACGATTTTGTTTCGTAGAGTAATGACCCCTAAATTGTATAGCAACTAAACGAAACTTGTTTATAATAAATGGTCCCTTGTTCCTTCAGAACGTCAACTTCTATTGTTTACTAGGATTGTTATGAAAATAAATCTACATTATGGTCACTGTTATGTTTTCTTGCGGAAACATACTTAAAATTATAACATCAAGGCCTTGAAAGTGTTTACCATAGCATAAATATTATTTCTATATCATTTAATTCTCATAAGACGTCACTAATGTTAGTGGCTATTTCGCGTATTTTGTATGCTATGTTAATCTATTAATCTAATTATATCTGTAATATCTGTATATCAGCACGCTTTGAGATTGTCTACGCCGCCGGTAGTCATTGACATCATTTCGTTTAGCTACTCTCAGCCGCTTTTTGTTGTGCACTCATTTCAAGTAAATTAAAACAAGTAGAAATGAAATATAAGCGGCGCCGGATACATTATTTGCGGGCTACCGTACTTACAAGCGAATAGTAACCTTGCTCTACTTTGGTGAAAAAATCTTATCAGTTTTGGGCTTGGTCAATGGCAGTGTGTTTGTAAAATTTCCAAGGCTACTAATACGGGGGATTATTGTCGTTACAAAAGGAATTATCTATTTGATGGGTATTTGTTATGTACTTATTTAATTGAATTACCTATTATTGCCTTATTTGACTTTGTAATTTTCGGTGTAATTTTTACTGTGTTAATTTTTGTATTTTGACAATCCTTTAAGGAGGTTCTTTGATATTATTATCTCAATTTGTTTAAAATTTTGACATGCAATTATTTTACCTGTTTTATTTTTAACAAAAACATTAAAAAGCTTTCTTAGAAATTATGTAAGTTTGGATTAATAATGCCTTTGGGCATTTAAAATAATTGCTGATAAAAATACAGAATCGTAATAACTCGGAATTCAATTAATTCGTATATTTTATTAAATTGTTACTAAATGTCCAAAATCAAATAAACACGTCAATCATTTATTACGATGCCTCAATGACAATAATTGATTGTTCACAAGGTCATTAGTCATTAATCATTGCATGGTACATATATTTAGTGTATATTGTATAGGTAAGTACGTCAACGTCTTCAGCGGCTTAGACTGTTATTCTCTGTCTGCCAATGTTCGGCTCACAACGAAATTTATACGCATAACATTAAGCAGTTTTCCGGTGGCGCTAAGGATATTTTTATATAATTTTATGGATTAGTAGGGCGGTCTACGCGACTTGAAACGGGGCTCAACGTAGGTACTGTAATTTTCGCTCACGCGAACAACAGTAATATAGTCCACCTCCACCTACATCAATAAAACATACATAGTCATGCAAAGTTACTAAGTCTATTTTAGCTATACATATTTAATTTATTTTAGATTTTAGTTCTCTAGTTTTAGTTATTCGGTTTAATTTTAATTTAACCTTTTATAATTAATGTCATAAACGCTTAAAAACGTCATGCAAATTGCAAAGTATACATTTGCTAGAATTAATGAATTTAGTTTTGGTTACAGTGAACTTCTGGTATTGGTATGCAATATCCGGGGCACGTGTCTGACTAAATGGCATCTAATTTTGTACGTAGATTCCAAGGATACAGAAGTCCAAATTGTATATGCGATCCTCTGCACCCTAAGTGGGTCTCCACCTCTGTTTAACCTTTTTATGTTATCACCACAAGATAGTATCAATATTGATTCTGTTAAATATTAAAAGACGTCTAGTCTGGATTATTTGAATTTTAATAAATGCTAACTATAATTCGCATAAGAGAGAAAGAGCCATTATCCAGTACGAAAATGTCTTGGAAATCAGAAATATAGTTGTATTGATCTTCGGGTGGAAATGAGCTGTTCTATATTCTACGTTTACGCTTGATTGTTACGCTTTATAGAGTATGCTATTCTAAATTTGTATTGAAAATCAGTTTTCTTCTAAGTCATTATTTAAAGAAAAATCATAACATCGCGATGCAGTAACGCGGAGCTAGCCGTACGGCACTGGTTTGATAAAATTTTCTTTGTCCTCTCTTCACGCGGAAGCGGCTACACGGATTTTACTAATTTTAGTACAGGGATTGCTGGACACCCAAAGTTAGTTATAGGATACTTTTTACCCGACTATGATAAAGTAAAAAAATACGCGGCGGAAGTCTATACTATTACAAAATCCTTGATTTGTATTGAAAATAATTTTTCTATGGGTAGGGGTCATGAATTCAGGAAAAATCTTAATAGCGTGATGCAGGATAGTCCTTTGTTTTGTATGGGCGCGCGGCGTCATGGCGGTCTGGAGCCATCTGTTGTCCATAATTTCCTTTGTCCTCGCATCACGCCGAATCGGCTGGCCATAACCAATTTCGGTACAGGGATAGCTGGACATCCAAAGATGGTTATAGGATATTTTTTATCCGATTACGGTTTAGAAAAAAATACGCGTACGAAGTTGCAACTTCTAGTATTTTAATAAAACTGCGAAAGTGAGCTTTTTCACGGTGACGTCACCTACCAACCATCCAAACAAAAGGCATATTTGCTTTGGGGTGAATGCTGGGCCTATCATCCTGTGTATACAATTGAACACGCGTTACGCTTTGTTCGCTCATGAGTGAGGACTCATTGAGCCAGCGATCGGAGATATATAGGTCAGTTGTTGGCTGTAGTTCATTAATTCTAGCGCACGTTTACTTTGAATTGTGTTCATTATAATTATAAAGCAGTTTTCAACTTTTCTCTCGTGTACAATGTTGGCATTCAATAAATTAAAAGAAAACCTATCTATTCTTAAGTCATTGAGTTATACGTGCCCCGATCCCCGAATATTTATTTAAATTAGTTACACAGCATTACAGTAATTAAACCAAGGCACTGTGAACTACAAAATTACATTACAAAAAAGAACTTAAATCTAGTTTGATTTAGGCGACGTAACGGCGCGGCTCCGTTGTGTCGTCTGATCTGGCGCAGGATTCGGCAGATTGCCCCGGAACTGCCGAAACACAACACCCTTCAGCCAGAAGTCTGCACTTGCGATGGTGCCCTGCAGCGGCCGCGGCACGCGCACCACAAACGAGCTGAAGTGCACCCTCAGCGAGAAGCCAGTCTTCCGGCGAACGTACTCCACGACATCGTCAGCCACGGCGGAGTGATGAAAGCGCGACACACAGAGCGCCTTACTCGGTGTCGCAATCCGAAGACCAGAACCAACCGGATCGGCAGTGCCACTCAGAGTCTTGCGGGGCACTCTACCTTCCTACTATATATCGTACCATCTCATGTTTACTGTACCTAACTACAACTATGTTCATTAATTCTAGCACCGTATGGTACTTTGCTCGACTGTATTATTTGATTTATGTAGGTGGACTATTTTTACTGTTATTCGCATGAGCGAAAATTAAAGTACCAAGTCTGTTTGACGGTGTCAGGTCGCTTAGAACGGCCTACTAATCCACAAAATTAAATAAAAATACCCTGAGTGCAAAGCTATTTAAATATTATGTTTAGGATAAACTTTTATATGCGTATAAATTCAGTTTTGAGTCGCGACCATTGCACTGTGGTTTTTCTTGTATGGAGACAGTGACAAAAGTCGATATCTCCGAAAGTATTAAAGATATTGAAAAAAACTAAAATATATTCGTGTTTACTATTAAAAAAACTTATTAAATAAATGATGAAAAATAATAAATAAAAAAAACATTTTTAATGCAATAAAAAAAAACGAATTATTTCAATTTATGTCAAAATTACTTGATTTTGTTGGTTTATTTATAATGCTTAAAATTAATAACTAACACTATTTGATTAAACATAGCCTAGGCCCTGCTCACCTAACAACCTGCACCCAAAATTAGGTTTTTTAATAATGTGTTTATATATTTTGTAAATTCTTTATTGTATTTTACTTTTGATATAACTGTATTATAAATAACTTAACCTAAGATTGAAAGTATAACGGTGATAATAATGCTACAATGAAATGAAAAAAAGAATATCTAGGGAGTTGATGGCTGATACTGATTCTCCGAAACGTTTTATCCGATCAGTTAACAGTGGCGTATCCGTAGCGAATATCTAATAGTCATAAAATTATATACTGTATTTTTGGTCGTAATAGACTTTAAAAGAAACATATTATTATATGTACATGTTAAACCGGTAACAACGCGACATTTTAGTTACTTCAGCAGCCCGTCTAGCACAACTATGGTTCTCACCCGTCACTCTCTCACTGTACTGTACAGAAAGAGATAGGTAGTATATCTCACGCGAGAATGAGTCGCGAGTCACAGTTGTGCTAGAACGCTGAAGTTGTGCTGGACTAGCATATCTTGCCGCGAGTTCGCTCGTCGCGGGGCTCATTGTCATCTGTTGTGCTCGAACGGTACTGAAAGGAAAGTGACAGATAGTATATATCGCGCGACAAAGTGGTTTGTCATTGTTATGCTAGAGGTGAAGTATTAAATTTCGTTTGAACGACGAGCTTCTTAGGCCTTCTACATATAATCCCAAGCCATGAGTTCATGTCATGGTGATTAATAATGATATTTTTGTTCCAGGTTCCCTCATAGTAGTCGCGTCGGCGTTAGTAGTATGGCTTACCGAATGGAAATACAAATACTACCTCGACCCCGCGCTTAGTATAGTTCTAGTTATATTGATATTAGCGTCGGTGTGGCCTCTACTGAGGGAATCTGCCCTCATTCTTCTGCAGACTGTACCGACACATATTCAGGTGAGTCGATATAGGTATATATTCAATTTGGCCTAGCCAGCCATATCAGAGCCCATAATTGACAAAGTCTATAATGTTTACTTAGGGTCGTCGTCATTGAAACCGATGAAGAGGATTAGATATATACATATATATGTGTTCAATTTAGTCATAGCAAATTTCTATAAACGTCATCCATCACAATTGACTATTCATATTTTATTTGTAGTGAGCCCTTCTCATCCCTCGTTGGATCAAAGTTGCACTTTTTTGTTTCTATACTTTAGTATATATGGGTCAATCAACATTTTCTGTTGCTTGTTGCCATGGTGATATCCCCAGGGCCACTCTTTACGATTCAAATTACTATATCGGCCGTTATATTTATCTAAACTTTGTAATTGCGATAGTAAGGCCATTCTTACTATCTCCAGATAATACCAGTAACATAAATTATCAACGCTTTCCAAGAAGTTTAATCACTATTGTCCCCTGGGTTGGGCCACGGGACAGAATAAAACCAAGAAAAAGACACGCATAGGTATCTTTTAATTTCCGATCATTATTCTGATTTCGATTTTCGCACACAGTCCGTATGTAATTAATTTACCTTGGAATCAATTTTGTCCAATACATAAATATGACTTATAGTTGGTGTCAAAAATATGTGACACACGGTTCGCAAAATTATTTTCATCTTGGAGGTTAACACTTGAAACGAAACGCCGTAAATATATAACTTTGCTCCCTTGTAACGCCAATAGTTCTTGTAGGTATTTTATTCTTTGCAACCGTGGTGTCTGTGCCAATACCAGTGGCACAGGTATGGCATGGCTTTTGTCGTGCTTCCCCTGTCCTTAACCTTATTATCATTAGTGTAATAAGAAAAACGAAATAAACTTTTTATTTTTATTTTATTTGTTCTTGACGTACTTACATCGAAAGGTTCGAAGGATTCCTAAGCAAACTCATGTCTAGCCAAATAATACGAGCCGATTCTCTCGCAGAACACCGCTGCACGTTCAGTTTCCTTATCTTATCTAAATCGCGCGAGTATTTGCACAACATCAATATTGACTGGTCTCTTTGTTTGATAAGAATCGGTAGCGCATTTTAATATCATAGTTATACTTAAATTAGGTCACTTTGAAAAATATGTTTATTGTTAATTATTATTATGAGCAGGGTTCGTAAAACGAGCAAAATTCATTGAAGTGATAGTGATTGTCGTCACATATATACGTCATACGCCATTTTAATCGATTTGGCTCGCATTTTTGGAACCCTGATTATGAGTGTTAGTTTGACCTAGGTAGTAGGTACGAGGGGCGTCTGAAAAGTTCTAAGCCTAAGGTATTTCGAGGTTATATATGCGTTTATGATACTGGCCACTAGAAAGGCCATTTAAAAACAAATTATTAAAAAATAACATGTCACGTTTTTATTATTCTGTTTCGAGATATTCAACGGAAAAGTACATCATGTGTGAATTACCAACGAATATTACGAAAATTGAGCACCGTGCTGTAATTAAATTCCTTACAAAAAGTGACAAATCACCGCAGTGTATTTTTGAGGAAATGGCTATTATTTACGGTGATTCTGGGCCTTCTTATGCCACAGTCAAAAAGTGGAGTCGCTTATTTAAACTCGGACGGGAATCGATCGAAGACGACCCCCGCTCAGGGCGGCCAATATCGGTAGTGACCGAAGAAAACGTAGCAAAAGTCAAAAAGCTGGTATTAGAAGATAGAAGAATTAAGGTTTGGCAAATAGCTGAGGTCTTAGGTATTAGTAAAGAAAGAGTCGGAGAAATTTTACATGAACATTTGTACATGAGTAAAGTCAGTGCTCGTTGGGTACCGAAAATGCTAACGGCCTTCGATAAAGTACGTCGTGTGGAAACTTCTCGGGCGTTTTTAGAATTGTGCGAAGATGATTTAGATGAAGTTTGTTCCCGAATAGTAACTGTTGATGAAACATGGATCAGACAGTATGATCCGGAGTGTAAGTCTGAGTCGATGCAGTGGATTGAAAAGGGTGAAAGGCCGCCGAAGAAATTTAAAGTGCAAAAGTCGGCCTCTAAGTTAATGGCTACGGTATTTTGGGATTGTGATGGCATTCTTTTAATCGATTATTTAGAAAAAGGCTCTACGATAAACGGAACTTATTATGTAAATCTAATAAGACAGGTGCGACAAGCCATAGTTGAGAAAAGGCGGGGTAAACTAAGGAAAGGCATTTTGTTTTTGCAAGACAACGCACCCGTTCACACCGCTAATGTTGCGAGGCGTGCTCTGAAGGAAGTTGGTTTTGACGAAATTGACCACCCACCCTACAGCCCAGATCTAGCCCCAAGCGATTATTTTCTATTCAATAATTTGAAGAAAGAGTTGAGGGGAAAGCGATTTAGAAGTGACGAAGAGATGGAGGCGGCTGTACAGGAGCATTTTGAAGGGCAAAATGAAGATTATTTTTTTAATGGCCTTTAAGCACTGTATAAAAAATGTAAAAAATGCATTGATTTAGGAGGAGACTATATTGAAAAATAAACACGAGTTCATTTGTGTAAATTGTTTTTTTCTATCTTAGGCTTAGAACTTTTCAGACGCCCCTCGTAGGTATCATCTGATGGGATATTTATTTATTTATTTAAACTGTATTCCACAATATACAAAATAAGTGCAAATGACGGACTAATGCCTTAAGGCATTCTCTAAGCAGAAATATACTATAGTCGGTGCAGTATTATAAATAGGTCACAGACAAACAAAGTTATACAAACACAAATCATTAAAATAGAATATGTATAGTTTCCATAAATTAATATACAACGAATAACCCAGAAATGCCGATTTTTGATAATACGAGTAGTGAGTACCTACTTCATATCTACATAAAAGTAAATCTATGTTATGATGATGAATAAGTGTGTAGATAAAGTAGTGTATGCAACTGTACATAATTAGGCCTCGATCAAACACTCGTGTGATCCTATTATCACCAGCCACAATCGTGTTTTAAGACCTCTTATTATGTAACAATTGCATAAACTATTATTAAATGTACATGGAGCTTAAATTGTACAATAATATACCCCTTTTGGTATAGTTATCATAATCAGGCTTGATCTTTCTCGGTCCTCATTGGCAGTTATTACTCAATATTCGCATAACCTATGTTATAAGGTTTAATCTATATTTATTTAACTTTAATCTATGTTTGTTCAGGTGGACGCGATACAACGCCGCCTGCTAGAGAAAGTCGATGGCGTTCTGGCCGTCCATGAGTTCCACGTGTGGCAGTTGGCCGGTGATAGGATCATCGCCAGTGCTCACATACGGTAAGAATAAAAAAAAAGCTATTCTTAAATCACTAGAGGATCCCGACGGCGCACTGACTGTCAAATAGTTTAACGTGCTGCGCCTGGTACCTAACAATTTAAAAAAGGTATTCCATTTTTAAATCACTACATGATCTCTTCGGCGTACTCATTGTCTTAAAGTTTAACGTGGGGCATCTGGCACTTAAGAATAAAAAAAAAAGATGTTCCTTTTTAGAATTATTAGCTGCCTACATTTCGAATTTTAAATTCCAAAGCCGATACATTTATACGTTTTATACGTAAATAATAATAGTATCTACTTAATCTGTGACTACGACTGTATGAGACAGATTTGTAGCCAGGTGAATTTTAGAGAGTGATTTATAGGTTTGACAATATCTTGTAGAAAAATAGGAACTGATTTCCAGTTCGTATAGTTTCCATTCGAGTAAGTACCTTCTCGCTTTATGGGACATCGGTTCATCGTCATCGAGCTCAATCCATTTTTCAACATGGTGTGTGAATGTTTTGTTATACTGTTAGTTGACGCATTATACCTGATTAAATTACATGAGACAGGTTTACACTAGTGAGTAGGCATTTAAGACTTACAAATTGCAATATAACTTCACAGTTGCGAACCGGAGTCGCCCAAGGCCGCGATATAGCCAATTGATATAAATAAAATCGATTTGTCCTTGGGTTCATTGGCGTAGTAATTAGCATTAAGACTGTAAAGCTAGATTATATTAATCAAGATCTAATCGCGACAAGCAACGCCGCGCGTTTATAATTATTTTACAACGTGCCTGTTGCGTCTAAAGATTAAAGCCTTCGTTCTCTCCTCGTGTAACGAATGCTTAATAATGTCGTCTCTTTAACCCATATATAGGTCATAACATATGAAATTGACGTTTCATATGGCAGAAATGAAAACGATATTTTTAATGAAACTATTTTTTTATTTAGTCAATGTATGTACCATTGGACTTTTGCCATCTCGAAGGTAGTTCATTGATTCCTTTACTAAAAAAAGTGTGAGCGAGAATCTATAAAATCTTTGAAGGCCTTTTGGACAGCCTCGTGAGAATTGATTTTTTTTCCTTGCATGAAGTTGTCCAAATTCCGAAAAATATGGTAATCAGTTGGAGCAAGGTCCGGGGAGTATAGTGGGTGTCGAAGACATTCCAGTCGCAGCTCCCTTAGTTTTGCGGCCGTCAAACGTGCCGTATGTGGTCGATCGTTGTCCTGAAGCAGCAGTGGGCTAGATCGATTGACCATTCATGCGGTACCCATTTTTCAAGTTTTTTCACTTTTCCAATTTGTTTCAAGTGAATCAAAATAGTTTTATCGCTCACACCGAAGCCTGCCGCTAACTCTGACGTGGTTTGCGATGGATCTGCTTCCACAATTGCTTTCAATTCTTCGTTGTCAACTTATGTCTCCGGCCGTCCACGGGGCTTGTTCTGTAGGTCAACATTTCCAGAACAGAAACGTTGAAACCAATAACGTACCGCATGTTGTTTTGCAGAAGCTTCCCCATACGCATTGTTAATCCCACAAGCCGTTTTTGCAGCACTGGTGCCGAGGTGAAACTCCATATTCGTAAATATAGTGATATTTTCAGTTCTCCATATTGTGAACAGAACGATGTGAAAGAAAAATAAATGACGCGATAACTAATAAATTTCGTAATTCGAACACAGAAATACATGGTCTTAAATTTGAAATAAATTTGAATTTGAAATTCCTAGCCGAACGCCACATATTTTGAACCAAAGTTGCCAGTTCGCCAAACGCCAATTTCATATGTAAGGACCTAATATGTCTAAAACTGGAAGACAAACTGCCAAGGGGCATATTAAGAGGATTTAAGTGGTATAATGGCGTAGAACTTGGATGTAGATTCTAAGAATTCACGTCATTATTTGTTGGTCACATCAAACCTAAAGGGATTGCAGCAGGGGTAGCAGCGTTCTCTTGATCTGCGATGGCAAATGTCTTCTCTCTTCTAGGAATTTGCAAACTGATAATATAATAAAAAATTGGGCAAGTGCGAGCCCGACGCGCATGAAGGGTTCCGTACCTATACATATATATAATCTATAACAAGTTTGTTGTATGGGAGCCCCCCGTAAATATTTATTTTATTTTATTATTAGTATTTGTTGTTATAGCGGCAATAGAAATACATCATCTGTGAAAATTTCAACTGTCTAGCTATCACCGTTGTTGAGATACAGCCTGGTGACAGACGGACGGACGGACGGACGGACGGACGGACGGACGGACGGCGAAGTCTCAGTAATAGGGTCCCGTTTTTACCCTTTGGGTACGGAACCCTAAAAAGAACACGGTTTGATCCCTATAACCTATGTTCAATAACCGCAGGATAATTTGTACCATCGAAGACAATGTTAACTTTACATTTGTAAACGGATATGAACTTTATTGCAAAGTGTTAATGTCTACGGATGTAATAACTGTGTCCTCGTTCGTACTCACTTTGGAATATGTCTTGACTTAAATTGAAGTTTTAAACATGTGTTCTACGTAATCGAACGTGCAATTAAAGTAACACGAGCACCGAATAACAGGTTAATGACACGGTACTGATATGTTATCATCGTAAGCGAAATACAGTCTTTGAGACCTTGGTGCGGACATACAGCCTGTCACGTATTTTATACAAACATATTGGGTGCCTGTCGTATCGCATAACGTTTTTTGTCCTAAAAATGTTTGGCCGAGAATGTTTGGCATACTGTTGAATGGCATACTACTCGTTTGTCCTAATAATTTTTGTGCATACTCATTTAAAGTCCTAAAGCAAGTTTATCCTAATATTGATAACTCTAAAATCTAATTACCTAAAGCATAATATTCCTAACATGAATTGCCCTAAGAATTATTTTGCCTATTATTAAATTGGCTAAAATTACGGGTTCCCTTTATCTTGCATAATATCGATTCTCCGACATACATTTTGCATAGCAGGTATCACCGAAACATTTTTAGCCGAATGATTCTTTAGCATAATTATATATGTATCATAATTGTCAGTTAGCGTACTATTAATTTAGCATAATTTTATCACCGACTTTTATTTCATATAATTTTCTATGGCATAACATTAATATCGCCGAACTTATTATGGCATAAAGACATAGTTTACGGAACAGACGGGTGCTAGGAATTTAGTTTAGGTTTTAGGTTAGATTAGGCGATTATTAACGTACGTATTAAAGTAGGTTAGGTTAGAACCGAACTTAATGGGTTAGGTTAGGTTAGAACTGCGACCACAACAGAACCGAACTGCTGCCAGTAAAGTAGGTTAGGTTAGAACCGAACTTAATGGGTTAGGTTAGAACTTCGACCACAACAGAACCGAACTACTGCCAGTAAATTAGGTTAGGTTAAAACCGAATCTAATGGGTTAGGTTAGGTTAGAACTGCGACCACAACAGAACCGAACTGCTGCCAGTAAAGTAGGTTAGGTTAAAACCGAACTTAATGGGTTAGGTTAGGTTAGAACTGCGACCACGACAGAACCGAATTGCTGCCAGTAAAGTAGGTTAGGTTAGAACCGAACTTAATGGGTTAGGTTATATGCAAAATAAAATTCGGAGAAATTATGTTTCTGTCGAAGGTTGTTATACAAAATGAATTTATGAACATATTAGTGAACCTAAAATTACAGCACCTAAACTAAACTATGGTAGGCGTGAAGTCAGAATCGTTACGTAGGCAGGTCAGATTCTGGTTAGGTTAGGTACGACGACGAGCGAAGCGAGGAGGAGTGTTAGGTAGATCAGTGACCCTAACGAGCGAGCGAAATTATATTAAAATTTAGCAGTTAGTAGGTTAGGTTAAAGACCGAAAACTGTAGGTTAGGTTAGGTTTGTTTTATGACCATGGATAGCGGAGTGAGCGAAGCGAGTGGAGCGTCAGAATGTTTGCTTGCTGCATGGAGGTATATTAAAATTTAGCAGTTAGTAGGTTAGGTTAAAGACCGAAAACTGTGGGTTAGGTTAGGTTTGTTTTATGACCATGGATAGCGGAGCGAGCGAAGCGAGCGGAGCGTCAGAATGCTTGCTTAATGAAATGTAGTCAAAAGAGTTTTAGCAAATTAAATATTAGGAACATTACAATTATGCACATCAATCATTCGATAGTTGAATCTTAGCCACATCAAACGATAGGACAAATAATATTTAGTACAAACGATAATAGGAGCAACAATTTCGGACAATCAAAAATATGCGGAACAAAGTGTATGCCAAACGTTATTAGGACAAAAGACGTTATGCGACACGACGATAGGACTAATAATTGTATGCCATCCGATATAGACCCAAACATATTATAGTCATTAAGGAGATTTTGGTAGGATAATAAATAGTATGTACCAATTTTAATCTGCAGCTTTCTTGGAAATATTATGCTTATTGAATACTGTAGCGGCAGAAAGTGTATCATATACAAACATTTAATTTTAAGATTAATACGATCAAATGATAAGATCCAAAATATCCAAATGAAAGTTGCTAGTTGTAAAATATATTCCCAATAAGTATAAAAATTAATTTTGGAATACGCACTATGACGACGAAGATGTTTTTAATTGCGATTTGGATAAAAACAAATAGACGTATAAATTTGCTAAAAGTGAAATGGCAGGTTAGTATTTTGCTCTATAATCTTCCTTTGTATAACATGAACTGACTAACTTGACCTGTATCAGGGCTGGTTAGAGTGGTTAGCCCTCCTCACTACCAGTGAGTCGGACTTTGTTTTTAGTCCTTCTGTTTTATGTGGTCATAAGGTGTTTGTAGAATAACGCTTAACATTCCTTATCTTATCCTTCCGTCTGATTGGTTATTAATATTATAAGATCTTTTGTCTAAGACTGCATATGCATTTCGTCCAGAACTGCATTCATTACACGAGCATACCGAATTCTTTGTTTTGAAAAAGTGTTTCTAAAATAAATTGCCTTTGGCGTCGTTCCAATCCAGAATTGTCTTGTTCCGATACAGAATTCGTGTCAATGAACTAATTATTTCGATTTTTCTTCACGTGCACGGTGAAGATTATTTTGATATGCCATTACGCTGTATTTAAGTGTTATATACAACCGTTATCGATATTCTGATATACTTAAAGTGTACATAATGTCATTTACACCTAAATCTTTCATGTTTCTTCTCGGATTAGGAATGATCAAAAGATGGTATCTTTGTATGTTATACTCCATATATAGAGATAGTTTCTAGGTTTATAACAGTTTACTTTTTATTTCGAAGGAAGCCGCGGGAAAAGCTAGCATCGAATACATCTCTAAAACTATTAAGACTATGCTGATGAGTCAATCTAGATAATTGTATTGGTGAACTACATTCTTTAGCAAAAGATCCAAGCGTTAGCCCTTCTTGAACAGCCGTTAATTTCAAGATTGATATTTATATTAATTTTCAGTTGGGTAAAATATTTTAACACCCGATTTTCAGTTTCAACTCCAATGACCTTCGCTTATATTAATAACATTTCCAACGTTAAATTGCTTTTGTAAGCATATCCCTTTGTTTAAGTTAAACAGTACCGTACACCACTTTATTAACATCGTGTGACAAATCTCTCTTTGTTCAATATTTGTGTGAGGTGTCAAAACATCTTACCAAGCGAAGCAAATGCATAGAAATGCACGCGGCAACCGAATCTAATCTGTCTGGGTTGTTTGCTTAATACTGTTTGATGTCATTTGGTGGTTATGAGGACAACAAACTTGTCTAACTGAATTACACAATACATGAGATTATTTATCGCGTATCGGTGTCTCTCTTTTATCTTTTTTTCTGCCTAGAAACCAAAAGAGCAAGCAAACGTGTAACTTAAGGCACTTTAGTTGGTTTCCATTTAATAATGAAGTGACAATAATACATTGACTTCAATTTCTGATACTATTCATATTAGTATGACAAGAAAATATTCTCTCTCTCTCCTTCTGATTCCGTCAACTAGTTGTTTCCATCGGTTACCTTGCGTTGCTTGGTAGAGTGTAGTAGTGACTGATATGTCCAGCTCTTCGGATACCTGATCTGACCACCTTTTGGGACTGCCTCTAGGTCTCTTACCTCCTATTTTGCCTGTTACCATCAGGCGTTCGGAACTAACCGTCTCTCTCAAGAAAATATTACTCTTATTAAACCCGTTTTTGTTTTTATGTTGTTACAGGTGTAGAAACCTATCAGAATACATGAAGATAGCAGAGAAGGTGAAGGAGTTTTTCCACGACGAGGGAATCCATTCGACCACCATACAGCCAGAGTTCGTCGAGATACCCTTAGATGGGACAGAGGTAATCTATGCGGCGGCCGCAACTTTGTCCGCGCAAGACTTATACAGCGTGTATATTTGATACAACCGCAAATTGAAGCCAGACGGAGATTTTAGTGCTATAATCTGATATTTATAACAATTATTAATTTAGCCATATTCATATTCATATTCATATTTTTATTTGGTAAAGATAAAAATTCATTACACGTCATTCATTTTACACACATTCATATTATATAAACCAGCTTAGGTAGTATCGATAACAAGTTTAGAAATTATTGCTACAACAATAAGGTAATTGGGTCAACGATCTCTTTCAAGAAACTCGTTGATATTATAGCAAGCTAATTTAATGAGCACGTCCTTAAGTTTAATAACATCATAGCGTAATTAATATTTGAACAGCAATGTATGGCGTAGTTATTACTAGTGACAGTTGTCACATCATTATGTTAGGTGTCAACAAACAACAACAAACAAATACATTGCGTGCGGAATTATTTTATATGGAAAAAAAAGTTCGACTTTTTTTATTTATTTCCAGTGCAATATATTAATAAATGCCTATACTAAGACCCCGTAAAGTTTGCGGTTATATCAAATATACACGCTTTACCGTAGTCTGGTAAAAAGTATCCTTTGTTTGGATGTCCAGCTATCCCTGTACAACTGTGCTGTACCTGTGGTTAAAATACGTGCAGGCGTGATGACCGGATAAAGAATAAAAAGTTGGGCAAGTGCGAGTCCGACTCGCGCATTCCGTACCATAAAACAAGTTTGTTGTATAGGAGCCCCCCTTAAATATTTATTTTATTTTATTTTTAGTATTTGTTGTTATAGCGGCAATAGAAATACATCATCTGTGAAAATTTCAACTGTCTAGCTATCACCGTTCTTGAGATACAGCCTGCTGACAGACGGACGGACGGACGGACAGCGAGGTCTCAGTAATAGGGTACCGTTTTTACCCTTTGGGTACGGAACCCTAATTATTAACCGAAAAGGGGCTGCGCATTTGGTGCCGCGCGCCCATACAGTCGACTTTATGCTCCTGACAATAGGGTCGTGTTCAGATATTTTTGTTCTCGTAAGTGTGTAGATGTAAATGAACTCGACTGTACAAATCTTGTAAATATTGAATCATATTGTAAAACCAAACTTTTGGCATTGTACAGCCAAACATTCTGCGAATTCCAAGTAACGTTCGCATTATTATGTGAAATAAATTCGCGGAATATTTAGCCCTGTTTTGTTTCCTCTTTGTTTATATTAGTGACATTTCGATGACTTTCAACGTCAGTTACCAAAACGTAGTCCCGTGCCAGAAAAGATAGTACATTCAGCAACTTAAGTATTCAAGTTTTAGTATTCAATTTAACGTAAGCTGGTATTAAACGTGGCAGCTACTTTGTTGTTGACCGTACTACTAAAAATCCAGTCTTTTGGCAAAACGCAAGACGGGCTAAAGTATAGCCCCACAGGGTGCTTTTGAAACCACGCCATATTGCGGATTTTTAATGGTACAAATTTATTTTACTGGTAACAACAACTGGCTTTTTGGTAAGTGACGTTGAAAGTTGATGAATGTGACTGATGTAAACAAAGAGGAAACAGGACTAAATATTCCGATTTTTTGCATAATAAAGCCAAAACTATTCACAGTGATGATTTTTTTTTTTTTTTTTTTTTTTTTCAATACTATTTCAGTATGTATTTATTTCGCAAGAAGAACGAAGGATTGAGCAGCTGCAGCAGTCCGATAAGCAGTGTTTTGAATTTGGTCGAATCCTTGACAAATTGCTATGACGTTTAATAAAGCCAATATATGACGTAAGCTCACTATTGACATATGAAAGCTGTTTTTAGCGCCACTATCTCCGGGCCGAAGCGACACTTGCTAGGCTATACCTATGTTTCACAAAATAAACGATTTTGTATTCATTGTTTCAGGTGACGAGCGGTATCGCGGGCGAGGCGCCGTGTGCGTTACACTGTCCCCCCAACGACCTCTGCCACAACGCAACATGCTGCGGACCCAACCAACAGGTTAGTTCAGCAACAACTGAACCAGACGTAGTGTAGTGTGTATCAGACGTCAGCCCATCTACATAGATGAGCATTAACTCGTTAATCGTTAATTAACTTCCGTTAAACATCATCATCATCACTGAGCATCGGGCATAGCACGCACGGTAAGATATGAAACCGATGTTTACAATAAAATACAATTCATACTCATACTCATTCATTTATTTCATTCCAAACTGCCTTTATGGTTATTGTGGTTAACATTCCCAAGCATTAAATGACTAAGATTATAAATAAAATAAAATGTGTTCAATATAACAAACTCCTAGATTTAATATTAATTGACAATATCATGCATTTTCTATTCATAACTAGATATTCAATCAATATAGAATCCAATTTACTCCAGAAAGACGGAAAAATAATGCCAACAGAAATCAGGTCTTTGTATATTCTCCTGACTTTGTCCTTGACTAGAAAATTTAAATTGCGAATTAAATACACTCATGAATATGAGTAATTGAGTATGAATTGTATTTTAATGTTTATTCAGCTCCAAAGCTCTCTAAAGTCTTACCGTGCTCTCAGAAGTAGGTACAATGTCTAATAATCATCACCAGTATCACCAACATCATACTTCAAAATAAATGTGAAAATTAGTAAGTCTGATGGTTAACTGTATATTCCGTTAAAATATATTCAACGCTTTACCGATTAACGGAAGTTAACTTGATCAACAGATTAACGATTAACTGAGTTAACCTTAGGATTAAATGTGCCCACATATGGTCATCTATAGGGTAGTGTCCTGAAATGGCTACAAATCAATTGATCTTATTTTTTTTTTACATGCAATCAGACGAAAAATCAGGTTGTAGTTATGTTTTCGCATATAAATATCAAATAAACTGCCTCACAGTAACGTCATGCTTATTTTCTCTCTTCTAAACATGCTATTTTATTCTGACACTAAAATTTAACAAGACTACCATTTTGCTTGGTTCGCAATTATTGGTTTAGAAATAGGTGCTTAAAAGACAAGAGATAGCGCAAGAGAAATGCTAGCTGGTCGGCCTCCGAGCTGCCATGCTATGGTTGTATGAAGTTTATTTTGTTGACATTTGAAGTTTAATAGAACCAGACGATTCATAAACTGTCTAATCTTGTCATTTTTCATTTGAAATTTACTTAAGTGTTTATTTAATGAAATACTTACTAAAGTACAGGTCACAGTCTTGCCATTATCATACTGTAATTGTGCTAGACATTGGCAATAGCTTGGCTTACTGTATCCTTCTGTGATCATGATCATAACAGCTGCACAGATAGCTTATTTCGAAATGTATTGTGATCGTGTTTTAATATACAGCCGTATGTCATGATCATACAGCGGGATTTTCGGTGCACCAATGATTTGACGTCTACTGTCGGCCCAGTGCACCGAAAACCTCGGGGTAAGTCATGAGCTCATGAGGCTTGAAGAAAAGCCTATTCTGATATGAGTCGAAGTAGTTACGTTGTTTAATACATTCGATTTCACATACATTTTACAGTCTCACCTATTTAAGACAGGTCCCCAACCTAATCAGGAGCAACATTTTTCCGTATCGAAACGATATGAGGATTCGATTTTTTTTTTCAAGGAAATGCGATCATTGAAATGGGAGCTGCTGACCAGGTTACCAAATCAGAATGACCAAATCCCTGGGCAGGTCAAGATTGTATAGCACTATGCGTATTAACGTGACTTTCGACGTTTTTGTCAAACAAGTGATACTGTGCCAAATTTAGTTTTATAATTATATATTCCATGTTATTGTAAAATTATGTAAAAAATAGTAAAAATATATTTTAGTTAATCTGGCTTTTATTATTATAAATTAGCTAGTATAGTCTGTCAGATTTTTAAGATCAAAGCAAGATGATTTGGCACAAGGTACAGACAACCGTATACCAAATAAATTTAAGGTCATTTTGCACTTGTGCCAGTTTGACATAATTTGATCTTAGAATTCCGGATAGACTATAGCTGATAATGGTGGATATGGATTTTTCATGATATTATGGATTTTTTGGAGGCACTACACCTGTTCCTACCGAGTGTCTCATTTTTAAGGCTGTTCAGTATAGTTTGAAAGCACTGTGCATAATCCACAAATGTTTTCTTTCTGAGCGCCTCAAATAAAGCTAAGGTCGGGTGTTTGTTTGACTTAGGGTCAAATACACTAAGCAACACAGTTTTTTTGGATTCCGACCATGAATTTAACCTTTTGAAGGCTTTTCCCCCCACGTAAAAATGTGGCTTAGGTATACGCCAATAGTTGAAAAAAGAAAAAGCGAAAATATATCTTATCTGTCAGCAGGAAAATTGCTTCGACAGCGTCCACCATTACCCATTTAGTGGTCGTTGGCGTGGTAGTCACGACAGCACACGACCACTTTAGTGGCTCTTGGCGTTCAAAGGGTTAACAAAATCAATTTTTAAATTTTTGACTTGACCGTTTGTAAATTTATTAGCTCTCGGCCTTTTATACCTATTAAAAAAGAGATTGTCGATTAAAAACATTTCAATGGTTTGTCCAAATATTAATGTCTTAACATTGGCAAGTGCCGACCACTAACTATTTTTTTAATTGGGTTTTAAAGGCAGAGAGCGCTTCAGCCAATAAAATTGCAACTGTCGTGTCGAAAATAAAATAAATATATTTTGGAAAAACCGTGAGGAAAATTTCTACAGCTGCAGTCTATAGATCCTCATAGCGAGGACTATCGAAAAAAATAAAATTTGGTCGTCTTTTAAAAACTTCACCAACCCTTTTGTACGTTATGTCGTCCTGACCAATTTAATCTATAACGTGCAATAAAAAGACACGACACGTAACGTTGAGTTGTCTATTGGCCCTTATTCTTATAATACTGTATGTCATTTAACAGAAACACAATGACTGGACATTATTCGCGTCACGCGACCAATTTCTTTAAAACGACGGCTACGAGGAAGCAATTGGAAGTCTTTTTATACTTCACCGATCGATATCTATGCACTTTTTATGAAAGACACAAGTAAATTGGAATGCCCTTTAGAAAATAACAGCCATATCGATGTGAATTACGAACTGTAATTTGAACAGTATAGATAACTTCATGTGAAGGGCAAGTTGTGGTTTTCTTGAATATTAAAAGAGTATTGTTTGAAAAAAATACGAATAGAAATTTCACTTTAGAGCGTAAGATACTACGAAATTAAGTTTCTCAATCAAAATCGCAGGTTGTCAGAATCGCACATTTTTTGGCGTTAAAAGTAAACTTACACTTAATAGTCCTGACCTGAGATATCTATCGCTGTTTACCTTTGCAATGCCGGTTACATGACACACGTTAAATAACACAGCGATCTGACCGTTATCATATCGGTGTGTGTTGTGTGTGTGTGTGTGTGTGTTTGTGTGTGTGTTGCCGTCCTATGGTACCGCAGTGGTACAAAGGGTATGGTATCATATCGGGATATAACCATAATTATGTTAACAATCAAATTCGGTTCCTGCTCGTTTACCGTCGGAAAAAAGGAGGTTTAATATTCTAACACAACATTCTGATACTAAAAGACAAGCCTTTATAAAGTATAACGTATGAAATGTGTAAGTTATATAACTCAATAAACTATATAGAATCTAATCTCTAGAACGTAATATTTCATTTACACGAAGTGTCACTTAAATAGCAAGTATGTACTTGTATTCTGTTATTCATACATTTGCACGTATATCTCGTATGACATTGTATTATGTAATAATCGCTCCTGCAGCTTTATTAACAAATATCGACAAATCATTTTAAGTAGTTTCGATACAAACGCACTTTGTATGAACATACAAAGTGAGTCCCTGTTTTCAGTACCTACTGAATTATCACTATTCATTATTCAGTATAGATTCTAAGCGTTTGAAAATGTACAACAATTTTGTTCACATGACATTTCGTGAAAATTTAGCTGTTTAACATTTGGGCCTGGAAAATCTCTTCCAAAGTGAGTGGATGAACCTGACGGTTTTCAAACTTTGGAAGAAGATTGATATAAAAATATCTTTAAGTACTCCATTTTTAAACGTTTACCATAATCGTTGTTAGCTATTATTGCTTGTAAAGCCTGTACAGACTTGCTAAGGGAGTGCCAAATATATACCGACACACTACGGGAATGAAAATGTGTTGTCATTTATATAACTAAACCCATTAATGATACATATTGGCTTTGCACTAAATAATCTAAACGCTTCTTTTACTGACTATAAGGTTACAAACAAGCTTTGAAACATTTTGACCAAAAGATTGATACGCAAATCGAAATTCAAAGGCTACTGTAACGCCAACAGGCATATAACAGACAGATGCCGCCATTTTTACCGTGCGTGAGCTGCCAGGATGCAGTTTTATACCTATCTCGCTCACGAAAGAAGATAACTCATGGGCTGTACGTACTTGTATTGTACAAAAAAGTCTAAATCAACAAATAATAAAGTCAAGGATATTAGGAAGTCTGTGCACGGCATATCCCATAAGTTACATAGGCCATACATCCGACAATGTTCGCTTTGCTTTCCAGGAGCGTACAACGCCCTCTCCCGCCGTAACGCCGTACCTCTGCCGACAGAGGAACATGGGATCCAGGACGGAGTCCATGAACTCCAACTTGGTGGCGGGGGCGCCGGGCGCGACCTCGGCTAGGCATTTAGATGCTTTGGAGTGCGGGTAAGTGTACTTTTTTTTAAGGTCTTGTGGGGCAGAATGGAGTATCTCCATCGCTTACGTGCACATCATTCGATATTACTAACAATCCTAGAACACCATCTGTGCATTGAAACTTCGATATGAGCTTTCTTTCTGTTCCCGTTAATTCCAAATCTCCGTTACTAGAAATGTAAGAAAGATAGGCACTTGTGAATAATACGACAGCTAATAAATCTTGTTAAGAACTGATATGAAATAATGCAATTCAATGATGAATAAAAACTTATTGCCACTTTTTAACAATGTCATCTGATACAATACAATGTAAGGAAAGTGGACATTGAACATTCAAATTAGCAGATAAACGAAAGAGTGCACTTGACGTAAGTATTTATTAAAATAAACTGATCAAAATCATGCACTTAGTTTATGAA
The DNA here is from genome assembly GCA_932273695.1 of Apotomis betuletana. Lineage (NCBI taxonomy): Eukaryota > Metazoa > Arthropoda > Insecta > Lepidoptera > Tortricidae > Apotomis > Apotomis betuletana. Next base: position 20,665,046 of record OW026303.1, on the reverse strand, counting down.
ATTTAAAACTTTGTTGTATTGAATCTGATCTACCGCTTTTGGAGTCTTACGGTACACGGCCAATGTGATAAGGTCATCAATCGTCATCAATCGCTGTCAATACAGTGCCGGCTAAAAACCTGATCATGTCTCAGTTCTCACCCTGTATGATAAAGGGGTTGCATATCGTAAGTCCAAATGTTTGTTTCCCATCGGTAACGTTACGCCAAATTTTCATTTGTCCGAAAGCTATTTTTTTCTATAACCGTTCATATTACAGAATAATTATAAATCAAACTTAACCTAACCCAATGGGTTCTTTAAAACGATGTTTATGAAACCCTGAAAATAATATGAGACAAATGAAAATTCGGCGAAACGGTACAGATGGGAAACAATGTTTGGGAGTTGTGCACCTCTCTAACTGTCACAACCGACTATTTCTCGCGCGAGATAATTGCTCGTCTCTTTCTGTGCTGTATTGTGAGAGGGTGACGGGTAGCGCAATGTCGCGCGACAAGTCGCGAAAAATAGTTGTGCTAGTCGGACTGTTAAAGGTACATAACGTCAAATCAACGTAAGTATTCTCCTTTTTCCAGTTCTCTCCTGCCGACGCCATCGGTACAGGACGGTCGACTGGCCGTCTGACAGCCGCTCCAGATCGCCGCGATATCCTAACTTCAGTGAATACGCGAGTGAAGACTGACTACCTAGCCTATCCTCAACCGCTACTGTTTCTGGTGGAAATAAGTTGATCGAGACATACTGTGAGTTCTAAAACAGATCCAAATGCCATAAAACATTACGTACATATGTGGACATGTGAAATCTACTCCTGTAAAAACATTTACTTTGTAGTCTTGTTGAAATGACTTTAGGAACAGATACAAATGCTATTAGGGTCTCCCCTCACCGCAAGCATTTGCCTGTCATATAACCAGTTACATTACATGCGAATGCTGGCGGTTACGGAGCCCCCTTAAGCAATACAAGCGTATCTAATTATGTAAAATTTACTCCCATGGAAGTTTGTCAATAATATTTGATACTTTGTATTAATATCTTCAAATTCTCCTTATATAGAAGTGCTCAGCGTTACGTAGTATATATACTACTCAAATCACGTAGTAAATCATATCATCATGGATTTTCTAAATAATAGTTGTATATTCTCATTCCCAGAAGGAATTAGTATTTCGCCTGGTAACAACCAAAATTCACTAAAAATTTCTGTCATTGCTCCTCAAAAACCTCGTATCTGGTTTGTAGATTGACCCTGAAATACGAGCTTTGTTTTAAATAGGTGTTTATTACGTAGTGAGTTTAGATTATCAACAGACGATTTAATATAAAAATTACATATTCTGACAGAGCTGTCACTTAAAAATCACAAACACTATGGGCTATTTTTCATCCCTATTCAACGAGTAAGTACCTAGTGTAATTACTAGTGTACAGGTATGGGAAACAGTATGGTATACTAGCGTTTTTAAGAATGTTGAAGGTATTTTGGGCCCATATATTAGATATATCTATCGTGTTCATTAATCGATCGTAAGACCATTGAATTAAGAGCAAGTTGATATAAAAGGACTCAAGGGCTCAGTCGCCCTACTGAGTAACGCAAAACATCGTTTGATCTTTATACTAGGTGTGAACGAATGTTTTTTCAACGGAACTTAAACTTAGTTGTAGAAAATGTGACGAATTTTTCCAAGCCAGATGAGCGTAATTTGAATCGCGTAATGTCGGTTGCGCCATTCATCATGTCAAGTCACACGTCACACTAAGTATGGCGCGACCAAAATTACGTGACTCAAATTAAGCTCGTCTGGCTTCACTCTAAGTGTTGATTAGTGTTTGACGTCATACGGTAGAGATTACTATGGCTATATTGGTGTACGCATGTTGGCATGTTAGATCTTAGTGCGAAGAACTCAGGTGAATCAAAGCGAATAAGAATTTATTAATTAGCGATTCTGTGGAAGCCGCTTTTGTATAGAATTTATCAATTGAATCTATCAGTAACACTGTTTCTTTTCGATAGGTATTTATGAAAATAATCTGACAATCATTTTTATATTATAAAAGCCTTAATCCTGCCGATCAAACGAATTGAATGATTATATTATATATTGAAGGCGAAAAAATCACTACAAAACTTAAAATCCCTTTTATTCGCTGAAAAAATTATAAACAAGCGAACATTGTAAAAAGATTAATGCAATTCGTTAGTGTTAATTGTATATTTATTTTGCGAAATATTTTTACTTTTTATTTATATACTTTATAATATATAAACGTTGATTTATTAATCAAGATATTTAAAACCTAACCATACCAATGATTAATTTTCATGTGGGCTATAAAATGAGGCTGCCGAGAATTAAATGAATAAATATACTTATTAAGTATAGTAATTTCATTACTTTGTTGTACTTATCTTATCATAATATCGACCGCTATCTTATAAATATAGCATATAATATATTGATGCTTATTTATGTTTTATCTTAAGATAAGATTTATGAGAATTATTAGTAACAACACATTAAATGATGGGAGGGTTCCGTTGGGATCAAATGAAAATTAATGTAATACCAATATTATATCGATCAGATAAATTACATCAATGATATATTATATTAGGGAAAATGGCCGCTATATAATATTGATCACCGAAAAGAAGGTCATTGACTTTTTAGATTGTGACGCGATGTATTTTTAGATGTAATAAATAAGGAGATCTCCGTAATCACCATTTCTAAACTGACATACGTGTAGCCAAGCCAGAGCAGTATCAGGCACGACTTTGAGCCTATTTATTGAAGGGAAAACGAACTATAGGTACTAGCAGACATTGATACTATTTCCCCCAAAAAACTATAGTATTGTATTTGGACACGGTAGGTGTTTGAGTTCAATAAGTTACAAATCCACATAAAAAACGACGTTTATGATTTACTACACTGTTCTAAGATTATGTTTGGATATTACTTTAACACGTTCACTGTACCAAGCTGAATAGTAAAGTAAACCTTACGGCTTTGCAATAGAGGTTTGCCGTGACCCATATATGGGGTTCGGTCATGGAACTTGTTGAACCCCTTTGCTAGAAAAAAGCCTAAACTTTAATTTTAATTAAATTTTCTTACTTCTGTCAGTTTTCAGAGACTACGCGTATTAAATTACTACTATTTCCATTTTTTTAATAAAGTAACTAATAAGCCTTTGTTGCTAATTACAGCATTTATCTTATAATTAATAATGTTTAGAATATCTACCTTTAAAAACATGTTTCTATACTTTTAGTTTATAAATAACACATTTATTAGTACGCGTAAATGGAAAAAAACACTTTTTGTGTCTTTTGAAATAGTTATAGAATAGCGATATTGATGATTCCTATGAATGTTCATAGTCCAATAGACTTTGACCAAAACTTAGTGACAGAACTAAGTCAAGGATACACTAGCCGACAAGTGGTCACGTGACGTGTATCGACGGCGACGTCGAGCGAGGTGGTGTAACGTAGCCGGGCTTTGCTTGACATCTTTTCAGCTATAACATTTTATTGAGCGAAATCAGGCTACGTTGCGACACTTCGCTCTTCGCTCGACGTCGCCGGCGATACGTTGCGGGCCATTTGTCGCCTAGTGTATCCCCGGCTTTAGGTTTAGTTCTGAACTGCCGAAAGATATGCTAACGATGTACAACTAATTAATACACCAAAACTTCTATATAACATGCTAAACTATTTTTAGGTTAGTTTTCGATCTTTCTGATGAATGGAAAACTGGTTATGATCTTTTCTCTATTACCTACAAATAATCTTTTTTGGCATTAAAATGTTTCGCAATATACAAATATCTAGCAATAATTAAAGACAAACTATATTTAATCTGTACCTAAACAATGTGCGCATTTTTAGAAACAGTTAAATATATTCTTGCATTATTCTATACTTTATACTACATCCCATTATATAAAAACTGATTCTTATACCTAAAAAATGTGATCATATTTCCTAGATTTTAGATAGAAAAGCGCCAGTCGCGTAGCGTATAGGTAAGTGCCCTCGGTGAGAAACGTGCGGGTAGCAATATGCAATAATTCTTTTAGATAGAAAAATCACGTTTTAGTTCAAATTAAATAGTGATTTGCTGCACTTTTCAATCCAAAATGTAGATTAAGGAATTTGTATTATTATTGTAAAATAGAGAGATTTGCTTTTACTGGGAATAGCACGAGGTGGAATAATTTTATTGATAAATGCATAATACATTTCAATAAGACTTTCGTGAACAAATTTCGTACACGTATCTAGAGCGAGAAAGGTGTAACATCCAAAGTGACGGTATATCTTCGCAATTTAGGCACAGCACAGACAACTTTATACCGACGGCACTTCAAATCTGACAATAGTACAATCAATGGCGCAAAGCAGCCTAAAGTTGGTCACACACAGTATTTGTCAAACATTGTTATATCACCGTGTCTTTCTCCCTCTCTCTCCCTCTCTCTCTCTCTCTCTCTCTCTCTCTCTCTTCCTGGCTGTGTCACACATAGACAGCCTTCCTTATTTTCCTCCCCCATTTAGCCCTATCCTTGACATCTTCGGAAACGTACGAATAATTCTCAAAACTTGGTTGCCAACGTAATTGAGTCGCATGTCTTGACATGTCCATACCACCTCATATTTACCGTCTCTTTCATATAAGTTAAAAACGAATGCATACAACTCGATTTTTTGACAAATATACATGTGAAATGTGAAGTGCCAGCCTTAGTAAGCTTTCATACTATCAACATTTGTGTAGGTGAAACCTCTTTGATAATGTTGTTGATGTGATTCCGTTGTTTATTTTTATTTTTTTGACTTTAGTGTTAACGTAGTCGAGCTCGTGCTAACCCAGTTCAGCATTTATTTATTTAACTTTTATATTGAATAGACGCATCCAAATAAATTAGATAATAGAAATATGATCTTATGCAGAGTTGATGAAGTGGCTAAATCGAATAGTAGGCATTCATTACGACTATAAGAAATGTAAATATGAAATATTCATTGTGGAATATAAAAATAGCTGTATTGTTTTTTACCACTCAATAATCGGTGAAGGTGCCCTTCACTAACCTTTTGAACGTAAATTTTTGTAATGCCCCTGACTTGCCACAGCAAAAAAAATAAAGAAGTGTTCCATAACCATAATCAACAGGGAATGAAAAACTAGTAGAGGTCTGTTTTCAATGTTTTTGACCATTAAAAATTTGTCGTCATAGACGACTTGGCGTGCAAAAGGTTAAAAGGCTGTGTTTAAAAAAATCGCGTTACATTTCTTATGGTCTTACGGGATTAACCTTTAGAGCGCCAAGCGGCAAAGCAATTCACCGTGCCACTGACGCCAAACCAAAAAAAAAAAGTGCTCCAAAATCAACAGGGATTGAAAAACACAGATAGTGGTTTGAATTAACATGTTTTTGACCATTGAAATTTTTGACGTCAGTAGGCGTCGTTGGCGTCAGTGGCACGAATTCCCGATGACGTGATTTGCCGTCTTTGGCGGTCAAAGGGTTAAAAGAGTATAGCTTCCTTGCTCATTCATCCAACTTCAACTTGACCTGACACATTGTGATGAATTCATAAATACAGTAGCGATCAAAAGTATTTTGACAAATCATTTTTTTTCAAGATGTTGATGAATTGAATATATATTTAATAATTACGTAACGATAACATTTTATGGCCCTTTTCTTGTTACGTTTCCACTTAGATAACTAAAGCTTAACAATGAACTTAGAATAAAAACTGATAATACACGCTTCAGGTAGCTCAAAAGTATTTTGACACTTACATAAAATTATTTTGCTGAACTTGCAACAGGGTTAAATAAGACGTTTCATGAATATTTAGTTGCATATCCTCTGCCCTTCCTAACAGCTGTACAAGGAGCCGTCATATAGTCTACTAACTTCTATATATACGTACGTAAGGTATGTTCGTCCTTTCTGACTGAAGTGCTTGAAAAAAAACCCTTGCAGTAATTTCTGCACCTCACTCTCCCTCATACTCAACTCTTCTCGTAGATGCTCAATAGGATTAAGGTCAGCATTTTGACTAGGCCCCTCAAAAACCTTGACTTTTTTACGCTTTAAGAAAGCCTGTAAATTTTTAGAATTGTGTCTGAGGTCATTACGGTGCTGAAAAACCCAACGAGGTGGCAAATTTTTCTTTATTTATTTTCATAGGGTATCGAATGTGTATAAAGTATATTTTCATACACATATCGATCCCATTATCCCGTCAATTCATACGAGAGGCCCGACGCCATGGCGAGAAAAATATCCCCGCACCATTACGTTGCCGCCACTATGCTTGAGTGTGGGTACCAGGTATCGCACATCGTGTCTTTTATTATGAGGACGACGCACATACTTGATACCATCCCACGAGATTAAATTTAACTTGCTCGCGTCACTCCATAAAATTTTTGACCAATCGGCACTTGTTCATGATTTGTGACGAATCGCAAATGCTAATCGGGATGCCTTATTCTTTGCTGAACATCGTAGTTTTTTTTAATGGGCGTCGACCATGTGGTCCATGGTCTATTAGGCGTCGTTTAATAGTAAAAATATGAACATTTGTGTTGTAGTTTTCTGTTAGCTCATCTTTAATTGGTATTGCATTATTCCGTGGGGTTTCTACGTCTTACTTTTTTATTACACAATCAGTTGTACAAGTCGTTTTTCGAGGACGACTGTTTTCAGGCTTATTTGTGACGCTGTTTCGAGCCTTGAACTGCTTATTCCAGACACTAATGAACTGCCGTGATATACCAAAACATCGCGAAATCTCAGCTGGCGACTTACCCTTCTTAAATGCAGCCGCAACGGGTTACTTAAAATCTTCCGAATATTATTTATGTCGAGACATGCTAAGAAAAGCCTCAAGTTGTAGTTCCTACAAAGTATTTAAATTCTGCAGCCCCATTTCTCAGTTAAATTGGAAAAGAGACATTGTCAAAATATTTTTGAACCGGTATATAAATATTTTTTGTGGCTATGTTTATATTTTAATTCAATGAAACTAAACTTTTTACTTGTTTCGAGAAGCTTTTAAGCCATGAAATACTTTATCAAGAAGTAAGTTGGAAAAACTAATATATCGCATATAATATCAAAGCTTTTGCCGTTGTCAAAATACTTTTGATCGCTACTGTAATAGTGGGAGAATGTTGTCAAAGGCCCATCCTGTGCCAAAAGGGCAATTCTCATTTATTTATAAAACAGTTACGCCAAAGAACTTGTCTGACACAGTACCTATGGATTTATTTTATATAATGAAAGAATCGCCCTTTTGTCTCCAGGGTAAATGATAGTTTAGTGCAATAGGGGTCTTTCACCATGTCTACCTTTTGTTAAACAACCGCCTTTAAATTATTGCCTTTCATATCGCACCTTCATTTTTACCGAACTCGAAAAGTACCTTTAATTACACCAAAATAAAGATTTAATTCCAAATTGAAGTACATATTTGTAACATACAAACAACGTATGTGTCAACATTGTATGTTGTTATCTGTGGATTTTGACACTTGATGTCAAAAAGACCTCTATAGTGCGACCAACTTTTTTGTCAATTAAAGGGTGTAGCCACAATCTTCGCACAAAGATCACTTGAACGCAGAGACACTGACAATCGTATGAAATTCAGCATGACAGTTGTAGTTCCTAATTTCGCCGTTTCACAGAAAAGTTGGTCGCACTATATTCTCAATGGGGTCAATTAGTAGTGCTCATTATTGAAAACTGGTATACCTTCAAGTGATAGAAGTCTCATAAAGTGTTTGAGGCATGTTTTCGATAGTGTGACTATTTGTTTCACTGTAGACAGAAGAGGCACAACTCAAAAAGTTATGCCATTTTGATGATTTTATATAATATCGTCACTACTTAGAAAACAAACTTGTATCTCATTTCACTCCAATGAAAAATGTAATAACTCCATTTGACTCTATTGTACACTTGTTACCTATTGTCGAAAGAAGATGAAAGTTTTTTTTTCTATATTTAATATGTGCTACGTATAGATTTATGAATGATTTTTTATTGGTGTCTGTTTTGCAATGCAATAGCGAAGGTGCGATCTGTTCATTGTTTTAGAGTTTATTATGTTTATAGTAGATGAACTTTGTAGAGGAATGGCATCGCGGACTGTCGCTGCTCAAAATATATTTATCGTATTTATGTACAAAACGTAGGTTATTCAGGCAGAGCCGTTACGTGATATCGGGCCTGCTTGACACATTTTGTTACAATTTCTAGAATATAAATGTTATTTTCATTTAGTGACGTTTATTATCTAGCTTTTTTTCGTAGTTTTAAAGAATGATCCAGGGGACGTCACCTATAACTGTTGGAAAGTGACGGATTCGTTGTTATTATTTTTCACGTGATATATACGATCACTAACAGGCACTAAACAGGGACCTGTGGAAGTCTGAGGGAGAGGCCTTTGCCCAGCAGTGGGACACAAACACAGGCTAGCAAAAAAATATATATATATACGATCATCATAGCTCCACTGCGTTATAGTTAATTTCGTATACCAAGGCACGATTCCACATGAGACCGTCACTAGGCGGTAGCAATGGAACAAAATATAAGGTAATAACGTGCTAATTTGAAAAACTGAGATCATAAAGCAATTAGTCAACAAATAAAACGTCATGGTTCTCTTTGTGTAGGCTTGGAATCGGGCCTTGTTATATGAAATTAACTATATACTACATTTGGACGATCAAAATAAAGTTGCATGTCGATACAAACCCCAATATTCGAGACTTTGTAACTAGCCAATAAAGGTGAGAAATTCCTTCATCTGCCGAATTAAAATATGGAACTCTTTGCCGGCTGTGTTTCCTCCTTCTTATAACATGGGACCCTTAAACGAAGAGTGAAGAAGCATCTCTCGGGCCAGCATGGCAGTGTCAACTGTCATGACACTATTGGTTTCTTTTCAGTTGCCATTGCGACTTGGGTTCCCCTTGTTACTTACCATTAGGCGAAGTGGAGCCACTATATTGTGCCGTTATTATATAAAAAAAAAGTGTTCTATTCTAAGCGATAACAAAATTGTGTCAAACAGGCCGGTTTATTATTAATTAATTAAATTAAGATAAGTTTGATTGTTTGCTAACTGGTGATGTTGACGATGATATGAATGTTAGAGGAATATGTGGAATTTTCACGGTTAATAAAAATATGTATTTAACTCAATGTTTTATTTACTAAGTTCTGCTCCTTATAAACACCAGTGAGTGTGTGCTTTTTATGTGTAGGTATATCTAAGTATAGATTATTCATAAAAATTGTTCACCATCTAATTATTTTATAGACTACAACTATTCAGAATATCTTAAGAGCATGTTGCGTCAACTGGGTACTTTTAACTAATACCAACATTCAACGTTGGTTTGATAAACAACTCTTAAAATTAAAACAATTCTTTAATTACATTAAGGTACTAGAAAGAAATTGAAACAATCCACGTTCATACGTGTATTCGATCGAGAGATATTTTTCACTAGTTAACATTTTGTACGATAAGTTTTCTTCTGTGCGATAAGCAATGAATATTAAATAAATAAACCTTTTGCACGCCACAGTCGGCATATCACGACATTGGAAAATTACTACGCTGACACCCTGATCAAATGACGTCCAAATTTCAATGATCAAAAACAAAAACTTCGTAAGTCAATCCACTACAAGTATTTTTCAATTCGTGTTGATTTTGCAACCCCATATTTTTGCCTGTGGCGCCTGAGGCACGGTGAATTGCTTCACCGCTTGCCGTTAAAAGGGTTAAAATCTTACTTATCATTATCACGTTGATACAAAAACGCTGAAGGGGTCCTAACTGGTATAAGCCTAGTATCCCCAGTCATAGTACCGACCACCCAGTACTCCCTTCCATTGATGATCCTCGTTTTCATCAAGTCCTCGTTCCTTTTGTACCGCGAGTTGTGACCGAACAGCGATTCGTACGGCGGCGGCGGGTGAGTCTCGTCTTGTGTCTTGAAACTCTTGCGTTTAGTCTTTGTGGTTTTTATTTTAGTTCGGCTGCCGTGGGTCCTGATCTTGATTCGTACGTAGTGCCTGATGACCATCTGAAATTCGATCAGGTTAGTATTATTTCAGTAAACAATAGGCGTGCGGACAATTTTTTTTTTTTTAAGAATGTCAATCGATTTTTTTTTGGGATCAAATGTCTATATGGGACTACCTACACTTAGACTACATATGTGGATTGGGTACCAGTGTGATATAGAAAATAAGTAATTTGCCATTTTCTCGTGAAAAAGTGCGTTTTAGTTCATGGTTGTCATACAATTCTTGTTTTGTTAAATTATGCGGATTTTAAATACAATTTGAATTTTTTTTTGGGAAAAAAGTCATTTGAATCCCTTTGAAGTCACATATTAAAAAAAATTGTTTTCTTTTTATTTTTTTTCTTTGTACCTATCATGACATGTTGAGCTAATTTTATTCATATAACTACGCTATGTTGTATAATTAAACATCAGTCGCATCCCCTATTGACATAGTTATTTATACTTCGGTTGGCGTTGTGTATGATCTCATTGAAGAAAGCAGTACTGTTGTGTGGTTTTGATAATCCACCTAAATGACACCTTATCTATGAAGCACGGTTCTCTTTTATGACGCACAATAATCATATATAGGTATAACAAGTTCGTTGTATGGGAGCCCCCCTTAAATATTTATATTATTTTATTTTTAGTATTTGTTGTTATAGCGGCAATAGAAATATGACATATGATATCATCTGTGAAAATTTCAACTGTCTAGCTATCACCGTTCTTGGAGATACAGCCTGGTGACAGACAGACGGACGGACGGACGGACAGCGAAGTCTCAGTAATAGGGTCCCGTTTTTACCCTTTGGGTACGGAACCCTAAAAAAGCACTGCTTACTACTTTCGAGGACGCTCACTGTAAGTGCATGCTGTTATAGGGAATGCTTATATTGTATGGTGTTACAAAAAGGTTCATGTACTGCTGTGTGGTCCACACAGCAGTACTTTTTTCTTTAATGAAAAGTTAACAGAAGGGCTACTTCAAAGTTCTCAAATTCTAATTATTATATTTTCGAATTTATAAACTTCGGGGGAGTAGCCTAGTTGAATAATCTGTGCTGATTAACTAAGGTTGATAATAATGATAATGAACTACTGAAACCGCGCTGGCGAGTTAGTGCAAGAGCTCTGCTCCACCAGGATGCCACAGCGGATACATTCCAATATGATAATGATGAGATACTGTATATATATAACGACGTGTCTGGAGCGTCCCGGTGAGGCAGGGGACTAAGGCCTCATCGGACGGTCGTGTTGAGCGTGCAGCGAGGCGGGGCGTGTAGCGTTCACGTGAAACAAATGCAATCGATGCAATCGTCGCTGCACTTAAGTAGGACTAGAGAATACAAAACCAGTTATTTTACTAAAGAAATAGAAATAGTCTAAATTGCGCGCTCTCCAGCCAGAGGTATTTTCCGTCCACTCAGGGTACATCACAAGAGCAACAATGATGAATGAATAGCCAAGAAGCAGAAGCTACTGCTACCGAATGCATCAGAGTGCCCATATCAGTCACCATCTCATTCCCATGGCATTATGTAACATGAAACCGGTCGATACAATTCTAATAGCTTGGTTATTTCCTCAAATAGGAGGTGAGCGGCCTTGCCATAATGGAGAACACGTGTAACGATAAATCAGATTTACAAATCGTTTACAGTACAGTCGCCATCGGATATATCGCAGCATATAAGGCGTTCATAAATATCTGAACAAGTACTGTAACGCCCAGTCAATAAGAGTCGTGTTCAGATATTTATGAACGCCTTATATGCTGCGATATATCTGATGGCGACTGTACAACGACTTTTAAAGGTTATAATGTTAATTGTACCTGAGCACAGTCAGCTGCATAGATAAGTAGGTAACCCCCTATATAATGTTTATATAACATCAGCCTCTCCGATATTATATGGACGGCTGGACGCGTAAATATTTTGGTCGATCATAACATGCTACAATGCTGCACTCCATACAGTATACGATATTAGAAAACAGTTTATAAAATCGTATGTATGGAGTGTAGCATTGAATGGCAGTGAAACGTGGATCAGGGGATACAGAAAGATAGGGAGAGGTTGGAGGCGTTTGAGATGTGGTGCTGGACGAGGATAGAAGGCGTAAACTGGACGGAAAAAATTGTAATGGTCTTGAATAAGATAGGAGAGAAAGGGACACCACTAACACTAGGTAATAGAAAATATGAGAGGAAATATGATAGGGCATCTACTAAGAAAGTTACTCAGCTTTATGGAAACTTTCCGCAACTTGCCCATCTCTAGAATAGACAGATGTCAAACGTCCTCTTCCTCAACTTACAAGTTACAACCATTTTCCTCAGATTACAACTAGGTCCAGCAGGCATTTCTCGCAAACCGTAGAATGTGGTAACTAGTTCCAGTAGCGGCGTTAGGGTAGGGCGCCCGGATATAAAGGGGTCTCTCATTGAGTGAGGCCTTCTTGCGAGCAAAATTTTGCGAAAACTCGTTATGTTCCCAGTTACCAACCTCTCCAACAAACACGGCTATCGCAGCCGCCAGCCCGACCACCATGATCATGTACGTCATGGTGAGATCGCTGTTTCTCAGCTTCCGATCCTTGGACTGCAAGTCCAGCGGGCATATTTTGGTGCTGGGCAAGTCGCGGTGTTCGAGGAACTTCACTATCCCGGATTGCAGGAGGTACGTGAGCCTGGAACGATATATAACATATAGGTACATATATATAAGCAAGGTAAATTTCCATGAGATATTAGTTGTACCTAACAAAGAAGTAGAAGATAGGTAGGTACAGCACCTCTATAGCACAACTGTGAAACGCGACTTCTCAGGCGACATAGGTATACTGTCTGTTTTCGCCGAAATAAATAAAGAGCGCATGCCAAAACGTACTTTTCCGACCAAATACGAGGGAAAAACGTCATGCAATGTATCCGTATATTTACAAGTAAAATACGAGGGAAAAACGTCATGCAATGTATCCGTATATTTACAAGTAGGTACCTACCTATACTTAGTTTGGTTATAGGTGCAAACTACTTGATTGACTATTCTGTGCTCACTCGTGGTTCTGATATGAAAATGGAAGTCTAATGTGGGGTAAGGGGTAAGTTTGGTAAATTTTAGCACAAAATTACAATACCAAAACTTACATTGGATCAAATAATGTCTTCAAATTGCTATTTTTTGGAAAAGCGAATCCCCGCAATTTTTCCATAAAAGGATTCGGAGCGACAACATACGTGCATCTGAAAAGAATGTAGGTATAGTAAGTATGAGACTACATTGAGTCAAATTGTTTTATCCCTTCTTCGCAATTTATTCTCGTTAAATGTACACATTAATTTTGCCAAAATAAATCCCTACCTGTACTGCCTTATTTCCCAACTCTTTTTCTCTCAAACCGAACTTCTCGGATTTTTAAATAGTTGTATGGAGAAAAATAAGGTTTTACGAGTATTAGACTGTACTAGATTCATTTCTCTTCAGGCATCCCTCCGTAAGTACCTTTTTCATGTGGTCTATGGCGTTTGGCCATCGGTTGCTTTAGGCTGCCTGTCCGCAGGTTGTGTAAAAATGACCAATCACGTTCCTCAGATTTAAATAAAATATTTTGGCTTTACAGAGACGAAGCCTGATTGGTTCATTGCGCTCCGCTTCTGTGGACAGTCAGCCTTACGAGTACGGCTATCGCTATGACGAGCTGCAGTCTTGAGACGTCGTACCAGTCAACCACTGATTCCTAGGCCATTTCGTACCTTGTCACAGTGAACGTCAATATGAAAGCCGCTTGAAATATCATATCATTGTCATTGTGACAAGGTTCTATAGTGGCCTAGAAATTTAATTGGTTGACTGTACGTTACCTTTTGTCTTCAGGCACTTTCTCACTGCTCTTCCTCATGTAGTCGTTGAACATGAGGTGATCGATGGCCGTCTGCTCCTTAACTAGCACAGCTCCTCCCGTCACGAACTGAAGGTACTGGCGGTCGTAGTTCACTGCACGAAACTCGGCGCGTCCATTGGTCACCATTTTGTTTAAATAGTAGAGCTCGTCATCGGGCTGAAGATTAAGTTCAGGAGTTAAGGCAAAAACTTAAGTATTTCAGTAATGACAGAAGTAATTAGTTTATTTCCTTTGCTGTAGGTATATATGCTGTATAAGTAACATAGATTAAGATTAACAAAAAATACTAGTATACGAAGTGAGAATGGATACTTGAATAGACCATGGGTTCTTAATTTGGTATGGAACCCAAGGGTTCTAGTCTTTCTTCCTTTGTAGAGACAACCTGTCTATACGAATTAATAACGTGGTCGTTGTTACAGTGGCGTGACGTTATTAAACTCCCTGGCCTGGACACATCGGAGCCATATTAGCTTACTGTTCTGGTCTGGTCAACTCTCAACTAGGCAAGCCGAAGGAAATGGTTATATGGATGCCACGCCACTGCGTCGTTATTAAACGATTGCTTGCAGTCGAAGGTCGAATATTAAGGTTATTGTCAAGATTTTAGGTCTAAAGTACCCAATTTAACTAGGATTACCTACATCACTGACAACATATTGCACTGTGCTGCCCTCTGGCGCGACCCAGCGGTAGTTCTTCTTGTACAGATCCTCTGGATACTCCACATCGAGGGTGAACTTGGAGAGCGTGAGGAAGGCCGTCAGGTTGGCCGTGTAGAACGCAGAGAGCAGGATAATGAAGAGCCACCAAGTGGTAAACAGGATTCGGGTGGTATCTGTCCAACACAATAGGTAGGTGTTAAACTAAAAGCTAAAGTGCCATCTGACTAACGCCGCTTACTATTGTAGTAATTAACCCTCGAAGAACAGAGGAAACAGTGGCGCGGTGTCAATTAAGCAAAATTTCAGCGCAAGCCGAAGTAGATTTCACTTAATCTTTCTTCCAGTAGCAATAGAGTATGGTGCTCAATTGCCCTGAAGCGGGCAGTGGGCGGTGGGAATCGGCTTCTATATGGACGCCATATCACTGGTAAGTAAACATATCGGCGGGAGAAGGCACATGTTAGATCCCCGACTAGAAATGCAAATCGATCAATCAAAGGAAAAGAGCATCAAGGGAATCCTCTTATTTTATAGAAAAACACTTCACCGTAAAATTTTCAGAAAACTTGAAAATCTGTTATAACATTCCAAAATATTTTATGGTTTCAAAAAGAAAATGCTTTCGATGAAATCAAATTTCATCATATATTTTTTTATCGCGCGATAAACGCAAGAAACATTGGATGCGAAGAATCGTTGAACATTATTACTATTTATTTGTTACGTGACATAACAGTAACAATTAACAAATACCTACCATGTAATATCAACTTTGTTTACCCTTACTGCGCTGCGGTTACATCAGGTTACATCGTTATGTTTGTAATCATAATCACACATATAATATAGGTAACCTACTATTGAAGGTAGCGATTTGACATTGAAAAGGCGTTACCCTGCCTACATTTTCAACCTCAGCTGCCCAAAAACTATTATTTACCTTCATTTTTCAATTTTTATGACATTATAAATGTTTGAGTATGACCGAAGCGACATGTGTGACCGTGATAGATGGTGTCCATTAGGGTACAGATAGCATCAGTAATGTCTATGCCGCAATAAACGAAACTATGTCACGACAGGTAAACAATTAATGTGATTACTTGATTAAGTTTACCATTTAAGGTCTGAACTGGTATTTAAAGAATGTATACATATACTATGTAACTAGGTACTAGTATACCTACACTCTGAGTCTGACTAAAGGGACGGGCATGTCACCGTATATGCAACTTTATAAAACGATTTTGATTAAGTACGTAACATTTCTTAGGGTTGGTGCTTTACATGTTATTACCGCGGATATAGGTGAAACTTAATACAAGTTTGGCCCTCTTCCTGAAACCTGGATGTGGGTTAAATTTAAGTACATCTTGTAAATCTGATGAAAACGCAATAAGTATTTTTAGGACATGGAACTGATGATAGAGGTGCCAACCTGCCAACGCGAGACTCAAACAGACTTAAACCCATCGAGTTTGGCTTAGGCTTGTTTGATTTATCTTGACGATAAATGAATGAACGAGAAATTGGTTTTTTCGGAGAAATTTTTCGCGATTTTTCGAAGACGGGTGGAACCATGTAGAATTTTTTTTTTTGTTGTAAATGATATTAGGTACAGTCGAGTTCATTTACATCTACACATTCACGAGAGCAAAAATATCTGAACACGACCGTATTGTCAGGAGCATAAAGTCGTGTTCAGATATTTTTGTTCTCGTAAGTGTGTAGATGTAAATGAACTAGACTGTACTTATCTACTTTCTTTTATAGTTGGTCCCATTGTCGTCACATCGGGAGCTGATCTGTTGTTGTTTTATTTCATTTGATAAGAAGTAAGTTTGGTTGTCTATACGACCTATGGTTGACTGGTAGAGAATGCCATTTGGCATTAAGTCCGCCATTTGTACTGACTTTTGTTTTGTGCAATAAGTTTAAATAAATAAGAAAGTAATATTTTTTGTAAAAAACGATTATTAATTTTCACTTTTAAACTTACTAGCTTCTGGCGCCAGCGAGGTGCCCTGTTTGATGAAGGCGCCATACACGAACCAGAAACTTGGTGAAAGTGAAATATGCTTTTCATCATCTTTGACCAGCTTTGACCGCAGATACGTGAGGAACGTGATGCAGGGTCCATATGCCAAAACTGCTGCTAAAATGAGGTACCTGGAGTAAAAGAAACACAATTATAGCCAAGAACCAAACTATGTCAAAAAATCCCAAAATTAGGGAACATAATTATATTTGCTCGCGAAAATAAAACGTACTGACTATTCGAAATCAAGAGTTTTCAGGACCCGCAAACATTTTAATTTCCTTTTTCATTCCATACAGTAATCAGAATCACGATAGTCGCGCTATGTGCGTTTTCAGAGGACTCCCCAGAAGGCCCTAGCCCAAATTTGAGTTGTTGAGTACATGGCACAGATTTCATGTAATCATGTCTATTTTTGCGTCAAAGAAGGATCAACTAATAAATAAGTATAATATTTACCCGTCCAGATTAAATATTCCACTATTCAACGTACCATAAGAGTATCCCAAATGCCGTGCCAAGCGTGACCAAGTGGCTCGGGCTACGAAGCAGCAGCTAAGATGAGAGAGAGAGAGAGAGAGAAAGAGATTAAACGTACCACACGTGTTCTTCGAAAGGGGCCAGGAGTCCGGAGCCCGCGGCTGACTCCTTAGGTCTCTTCAGCATCATCATCCACGTGCCCTCGTCCAGGATCGAGGAGAAGTCCACGAACTGCTGGTATTTGTACACTATCGGCAGAAACGCCACCGCCATATCCACTTGCTGCAATAATAAGTAGAAGGAAAAAATGTTCATCGTAATAACTAAGAAGTAGTATTAACTTGGGGCAGCATTGTGTGCCAGAAGAGATAACAACAACTCACTGCCCAAAGAGTCTGGGAGTTCCTGAACTCAACGGGTCTCACCCAGTGAATAAACTTCACTGCTGTGAAAGAAAGGGTTGCCACTATAGATCAATTATGGTCGATGCGGTATATAAAAGGCCCAAAGGAAATATAAAAATTGAACTTAGTTCAATTCGTTCTCATCGGTGAATGATATTATAGTAGCCCATTGAGCGGATTGATGATAAAAACCATGTGCGGGTAGTTCGAAATACTCGTGCGATAGGAACATGTTGACGCCAGTCTTTTCAGTCCCTCCGAGACCAATGGACGTAACACTTCTGAAACGTCGAGGAAATTAAATAAATATGGTTTTAAGCATGATTAAGTCCCGTTTTATTATAATAATGTACTTAAGTACCCTTAGCACCTCCAAGCTTGTAGGTACCCTCACTTCGGTTGGTTGTAGTCCATAGTAGTGTTGCTGTAAAAGCCGGTGATCCTGTGTGGTACGTTGGGTACCGACCAAACGTTCATTTTAAAAATACGTTATTGGATAGCAACGTACTGAAATTGTACTATTTTGTACCCAGTATAAAAAAAAAATTACCTTTATACAACAGAAGAAATAATAAGATTAAATTGGTCGGTACGCAACGTACTCGTCTCGTACGGGCCAGTGGTTTACAATACGAATTTGAACACCAGTTATAACACAGGAAAATGTACTCATTATGTACCTCATGATTCGGGTACCATAATTACCATGTAATGTTTAGATCAATTATTATTCTTGTTCAAAGTTGGGCGGTATGGAACGAACACGTTCCGTACCGACCATAAAGCTTTTTTTACCATTTATTTTAACTTATTCAGTGTCAAATAAATGTACCCAAAATGTACCTCCCAATTACCGACTTAATGATAATTAAAGACAAAGGTTTTTTTGATAAAAATTCTTTTAACTTATTTCTTATAATAAGAAATTTTATCAAAAATCCTTTGTCTTTAATTATCATTAAGTCGGTAATTGGGAGGTACATTTTGGGTACATTTATTTGACACTGAATAAGTTAAAATAAATGGTAAAATAAGCTTTATGGTCGGTACAGAACGTGTTCGTTTCATACCGCCCAACTTATTATAAGAAGTAAGTTATAAGAAATTTTATCATAAAATCCTTTGTATTTAATTATCATTAAGTCGGTAATTGGGCGGTACATTTTGGGTACATTTATTTGACACTGAATAAGTTAAAATAAATGGTAAAATAAGCTTTATGGTCGGTACAGAACGTGTTCGTTCCATACCGCCCAACTTTGAACAAGAATAATAATTGATCTAAACATTACCATGGTAATTATGGTACCCAAATCATGAGGTACATAATGAGTACATTTTCCTGTTATACCTGGTGTTCAAATTCGTATTGTAAACCACTGGCCCGTACGAGACGAGTACGTTGCGTACCGACCAATTTAATCTTTTTATTTCTTCTGTTGTATAAAGGTACATTTTTTTTTATACTGGGTACAAAATAGTACAATTTCAGTACGTTGCTATCCAATAACGTATTTTTAAAATGAACGTTTGGTCGGTACCCAACGTACTACACGGTGATCCTGACTTCGAGTCCAGTCCCGGGGGGGGCAAATATTTGTGCAATACCTAAGTTCCAATACTTGTGGATCCGATATTTATTTATATTATAAAATTCTAGATTTTTATTGAAAATAAGTTTTCTATGTAGATGGTTCATGATTTCAGGTATAATCTAAATAGCGTGATGCAGGATCGTCATTTGTTTGTATGGGCGCGCGCCGTCATGCCAGCCTGGCTCCATCTCTTTCCATAATTTCTTTGCCCTGTCATCACGCCGAAACGGCTACCGGATGTTAATAAATTTTGGTACTATATAGGATAGGATACTTTTCAGCCGATTACGGTGTAAAAAAAATTACGCGTACAAAGTTGCGGGCAAGTAGTTTAGAATAAAATAAAAAACTCACAGTACTGTTAACCAGTCCGATCAGCGAGTCCTCCAAACTCCCCCCCACGCCTATCTCATAGTTTTTCGCGGGGGTGACCACATCGTAGGTGAAGTTGAAACGTTCCTGCAATATCTCTAACACGATGAAAGCCACGCCATTGCCAATCAGCGTGCCGTTTTCTGTGGTCACATAGCTTAGAGGATAGTTCTGGAAACATCGGAAAATCTGAATACTTTGTCACTTTTAACTAACAAATCACTAGGAAGCTTAGCTTCAACGATCATTTTGAAGAAAACTCGGACAGACTTCAAAAAGGAGGTTATGTATTAGGTTTTATTATTTTTAATGTTTTAACTACGGCATATTATAGGCACATCCACGGTGATTTCGGTGTTTTTATAGTAACTTTTACTGTTCGGGTGTTTTCGGAAGTACAATTTCTTCTCGTTGAAGTCGATATTTTTTGTGAAAAAGTAATCCGTTACTAAGTGTTTTATTTTGCAAAGCATGATACCTAGATAAAAATGGAATCTTTTTTTATATATCCTATCACGGTAATACCCATGCAATTACCCATATCGTAAATACGGTAGAGGAGCGGAGCGGAGATGTGTGAAATGGACCAATCACATTCCTCGGACTTAAAATGCACTTCTTTTGGGCTTTACATAGACGTAGCCTAATTGGTGCACATTCTCCGCTCCGCTTTAGTGGATAGACACTATCCCGTTCATAAGTACCTACTTCTTATACTCGCGTACTGTAAACTCATCATCATCATCAGCCCGGAGTTGTCCACTGCTGGACATAGGCCTTCCCCAGTTCGCGCCACCATACCCGGTCCTCAGCTTTCCGCATCCAACCGCTTCCCGCCACTCTTTTTAGGTCGTCGGTCCACCTGGCGGGAGGCCGTCCTACAGGGCGTGTCGTTCGTGATCTCCACTCTAGAACTCGTCTGCCCCATCGACCATCAGCTCTACGACAAATATGCCCCGCCCACTGCCACTTCAACTTGCATATCTTTAGGACTATGTCGGTCACTTTGGTTCTCCGTCGGATCTCCTGGTTCCGGATTTTGTCCTTCAGAGAAACTCCGAGCATAGCCCTCTCCATAGCTCGCTGAGCAACTTGGAATTTGTGGACGAGGCCTTTTGTTAGTGTCCACGTCTCGGCCCCATAAATAAGGACCGGAAGGACGCACTGGTCGAAGACTTTGGACTTAAGGCACTGGGGCAGTGATGATGACTGAAAAATATGGCGCAACTTCCCATATGCTGCCCAGCCCAACCTGATTCTTCTGTCAGCTTCTTTGTCGAAGTTGTTTCTACCTAACTGGACTACCTGGCCTAGGTACGTGTACTGTAAACTGTTAATTATAATTTCCACAACAACGCACTTTTTAAACCTGTTACCAAAATTGTATATACCCTATGATACCCGCTACTGAACTATGTATATTAGGGTATACCTATGTCAGGGTGCGTCTCCAATGAAGCGATTTTGGTACAGGTTTAAAAAGTGCGTTGTTGTGGAAACTATAATCAACAGTTTACAGTACGCGAGTATACAAAGTACTTATGAACCGGATGAGGATGGAATTTGCAAGTTTATTATTTCGAAGCAATCTACTTATATGAATACTTACATCGTAGGTGCCTACTTTCAAATGCTTTCCGTTAAGGTCGTTCTTGATCTCTAAGAGTTCTGCTTGCTGTTTTGAGAGCAGGGTATCTAAAAACATTTCGTAATATTAAACACTGAACATGCATGTATTGATAGTTATGATGGTATTCTGAAGACTCAGTTCCCTCTATCGGGTGCTTTTTCGGATGGAGCTCACTTCATTATTACCTATTAATACCAAAAGACATTTCCATCGATAATATTCATACCTATTAATGCACCTAAAGGCTTGGAATGACCGTGTGTTACAGAAATTTCATATTCATCAATTTGATTATTCGGTATCAGAAACAGTGTTCTAATCCTGCTGTACCTAGATGTGATGATCACTGGAGGTAACTTTTCTACATATACAGCTGACTGCAGTTATTTGCATATTTTGTACCAGCTTGCCGTTCATTAAAAAGGTAATAAGAGATATAAATATCTAAAGCCATTAACGTGGCAAAGATTCAGAGCATGAGCTTATATTATAAGGATCCTAAGGTTATTAGCATTATTCGGGGTCTATAGATTATTTATATGTATTTTCCTTGGATCAAACGCATTTTGCAGCTAACTCGCACTAAGTACTTATGTTTTGTAAATATTATTTTATTTCTCTCTTTATCTCGAACGAAACCGGATTCGTCCCAAGATATTCATAAACCAATGTTCTTTGTTTATGGACTATAGGGTTATAATCTGATGACAAACCACGATACCTCCCCCAGTAACCCGACTTTAGAAATCACACGGCGCACTTAAATTAATTACCTGTAAAACTATTGTCGTAAACGACTTCGCAAAATGTTGCATTACAGATAGAAGAAATTATAAGTTCCATGCCCGACATATTTAATCAGATCGACCGTACGAGGGGTTCCCCGACAGTGGTTCCCAAGACAAATCCTGCTGCCTGTTTCCACTGCTTAAAGGCGGTAGAAAACTGGCTGGAATAAAACCGTTTGGCGAAAAGATTTGCCAACTCTACGAAAGCGTTACCAATAATCACCCCGACTGGCTGTTTTCACAGCTCAAGTCAGAAAAAAAAACTGGTAAATGATTCGATAGATGACCAGTGTCCGAGGACACTGGCGGGCGCTCAGGGCGGCATGGCGCGGCTTAATGGAATGGCTGCCTTTGACCACGATTACGGCATGGCCGCATGGCTGTCACGCCATGGTGGCACGATGAGCGTAGCGTGGATAAGGTTAATGACGTAAAATTATAAAATTAAATCGATAATTATATTTCTATAGTGTTAATCTCTTGGTCTTCTCGTCAGTCAGCAGGTATGTAAACACTGGTATCCGTAAACATTTTGTGATTTTTCAATCTTTATGGCGCGATTTGTTAGTTGGTGAACAACAGTGTCTCACAAGAAGAACCAACAACAACAACAAGAAGACCTGTGTCTTCCATCGTTTCAAACGGACTTGTACGTAGCAGGTCCCTACTTAAAATGTGCTTTCAATTACAATAAAATTATAAAAAATCACTCATTAATCCCATTCATTCACAACTTATTTTGCAATCAGTACTTTATGTAGATGTGTGTGTAATCCATTCATCTCAACTTTCGTGACAATATCTGTAACATGTCCATGTCCATACTAAACCTTCTCCCTTAGGTAAACGAGCAAAATCATCAACATTGACATAATTATGTGCCTACATCGTCGATATTCTGATAATGGGGGTGACGTCTTGTCAATTCATGTAATGGACACTGTAAATAAAAACTGTAGGGCAAATATGTCTTGAAAAGGGTTCCTATTATCTAGGGTAAATATTATTTAATCTAAGGTTAATGTAAAGGTCGCGGACTTATGATTAAAGTGTAATTTAGATTGTAGGTCATACGTACGTGTACTTAGGGAAAACTTTTATTCTACATTCGCGGTCGAATTTACTTGTATATGAATAAGTTTTGAACGCGACTTTTTATCTTATCACTATTGAAATAGTTCAATAGTAGTAAGCTGCAAAAAGATATACTTACCTTATTGAAAATATAAATTTTTTGCAAATAGTTTTAAGTTTAAACTAATTTCATAACTTAATCATCACAGCACCTAAAACCATTATTTTTATATCTGGTTACGCGTATACTCCTTAGTTTTAAATATATATTTTTTAAATCGGCCAGGAGCATGTCGGGCCACGCTCAGTGTAGGGTTCCGTAGTTGCTCTTCCTTCACTAGAGACGGTCAAAGACGGAAAGACGGAAAAAGGTCGTAAACGCCAAAGTAACTGTAATTACTTATTACCTTCTGGAAGTCAACTGACGTCCTTTTAAAGAAAATTATTAAATTTTGCGATAACTCAAAAACGGATGGACCGATTTTGTTCAATATAGTTTTCATTGAAAGTACTTATAAGGCCTCATTTTCATGAATTTTTCCATATTTTTTTGACCTGTGGTTGAAAAGTTAGAGGGGGGGACACTATTTATTTTATTTTCGGATATTTCGAATATTTACAAAACTACTGACTTTATCAAAAAGTAATGTTTAGAGACCCGTGTTATTTTTAATAGACCTATTTAACGACACCGCACACACTAGGGTTGGAATGAAAAAAAAAATTCACCCCCACTTTAGGTGTACGAGAGATACCTGAAAAAAAATTTTTTTTTTAGTTTTTATTTTACCGTTTTGTCGGCGTGATACATACACATACTCATACCAAATTTCAGCTTTCTAGTACTAATGATCACGGAGCTAAGCCGCGGACGGACAGACAGACAGACAGAGACAGACAGACAGAGACAGACAGACAGACAGACAGACGGACATGGCGAAACTATAAGAGTTCCTAGTTGACTACGGAACCCTAAAAAGGAGTTTAAGCACTGTGTCAAACAGAACATTCGTCACACAGAAATTGATTCCCGCCGGATTGCCTACTTTGTAGTATTTAAGCACTCTTCACCATTGGTTTTTGAGAATGTGTAAGCCGTTTCTGCTTTCGCTTGCCAAACACACATAGGTCCTTACTCCTTCTCGTTTTAATGTTCATTAGTGAATAGATCCAACAGTGCAATGGAAATTCACAGTAGGTACCTACAAGGCCAAAACATTTTTACCTTTCAATTTAATTTAATGAGCATATGCATAGAAACACAATTAAACATATCAACATGTGTATTGTTTAGTAGGCAAGGATTTTCCTACAAAATACAGTCAACAAATACATCAACCTTTTCAACTTCGAGCGTAACGCGGTTTAGGACTCGCTGTTGGGTCGTTCGCACTGCGGTGTGTGCGCATGACGGGCCCGCAGAGTAGCCGAGCCAGCGATTCCTCCGTACCCTGCGTGCAGCACGCTCGTGTATGGTTTGAGCCAGTTTAAGCCGCGCCAACCAGCTACGACTGCGACTGGAGTACTTATATTCTTTGGACTGAATTCAGTATCAACCATAAAATAGTTTGAAAAGAGTAGACGTTAATGACGTCACACCGTGCCATTTTAAATGTTCGTGGACCTTTGATGTCACGTGCAGCAAACCATAATATACATAGATAATATATAGAATAAGTAGTTAAAGATTTACTTATTATTTATTTATTTATATTATAATATACCATTTGAAATAAAATAAAAACATGAAGTTGAATTAGTACAACTGTTTAATCGCGTCTTTAATCTAAGCTTCTTACGACGTGTGAATTTGTACCCTAAACAGGCTCCCCAGTTTAGTCAATGTTGCAAGTTAATATTAACATTCTACCCTGTTTACAGTTATAAGAAAGATAAATAATTACCAGGTTCACACCTTTTTAATTTGAGAGAAGATAACAAAAAAAAAGTATTTTCAATAATATCCACAAAATGTTGCACGTGGACTGTAATTATTGAATTACTTGTCTCGTCTAATCAATAAATGTTCGAATAAGATTTTTTTACAAGTATTTTCAGTTTTTATTTGTTATAGTAACATTATTACGTTGTCAACTTGACATTTAAATTTCAAAATACACTGTGCAGTGTATTTTGAAATTGAAACATAACCTTAAAAGCAAACTTTTTGCCATTCTCGGCTTAATAATAATAACCTTAAAAGCTTATTTTGTTATTATTCTTACCAAATATTGGCCAAAATGAGGGAAAGTTTTTTATCTATCTGCGAAAAAAACTTCTTGCAACGAATTATTTCAGAAGGGCATGTAAGTTTCAATGAAAAATCAGACAGCTCAATAATAATGCTGCTCTCAAATATAAACAAATTTACATAATTATTTATATTATTACAGCGCCTTGACGGAAGAACTTACAATGAGAGTAGAAACTTGGATATAGAATTTGGTTCTCAATATGGTAGTTGTATTGTATCTCTGGGTGAGACAAAGTAAGTTTATAAATTTAGTCCTTATACTTTGCACTAATAAAGTACTACTCATTAGTAAATAAAACCGCACTTTGTATAATTTTCAGGGTTTTGGCACAAGTTTCTTGTGAAGTAGTACAGCCGAAGGCAACAAGACCTAATGAGGGTATTCTATACATTAACGTTGAGTTGGGTCCGATGGCGGCACCTCACTTTGAACCCAACAGACAGACAGATCTCTCTGTATACCTGAATAGGCTGCTTGAGAAATGCTACAAAGATTCAAAGTGTATTGATTTGGAAACACTTTGTATTGTAGCAGAAGAAAAGGTATATTAATTATTATTCAAATAATTATTTACAAAATACCTGACCTGATAGACCACACACAACGCCAACCAACAGCAATAAAGTTCCTTGAAATTTGCTGTTGAAAGGAATCAATCAAGTGATGCCACCAACCACATTTATTAGGCTGGCTGTGCCTGTTACCGAAGCGGAGTGGGGAAAATTAAGCAAATAGGCTGTCTTTTGGAAGCTCAAAATAATTGTGTTTTGAGGAATGTGATTGGTTCATTTTACACAGCTCTGCTCTGATCCAGTGGACAGGCAGCCTTAGTATGATACAAAAATACATTGCAATAACAACACAGTTGACGCAGTGGTTAAGCAACTGCCTACTGAGCCGACGGTCCTGGGTTCGAATCCCGGCAAGGGCAAATATTTGTGTAATGAACTCGAATATTTGTGCCTGGGTCATGGATGTTATTTATTTATTTACAATGAAGGTTTGTAACAAAATTACTATTAACCTAGTATATAATCCAACATTTTTTAGATAGAAAATAGAGTAATATATGCCATAGAAAATGTAAAGTTACAGTGTTATGATCAGTCATATGTAACTGAGAAGCCAAGCTCAATTGCTGTTATTAGCAAACTAGAATCTGCTGCATATCTCTATATTACACTAACTCTAAGGATATCCAATAAAAATTTCTAAAGGTTGTGAACTCACAAATAGCTACCAATTTTTTTCTACTTATATAATACCAGGCTAATAGACCACGGGACTCATTACTATTGAGATGCCTCCATCCAGTTATTACATTGATAATAAACTAAAAGTGGTATGAGTTCTTGACAGAAACTATATAATCTGTTTCCCGAGGCATATTTACAAGTATGACACATCTTTTAGTAGAACTAATGCAAATGGTAAACTTCATTCTGGATATAAAATCAAGAATGAAAAGTCTGCAATTTGCATAAGTTTCATGTGAAAATCAAATTATGAGAATAAAATTAAACACTAACATTTGTGTAAACATTCTAGGTGTGGTCATTAAGAGTAGACATAAAAGTCCTGAACCATGAAGGGAATCTCATTGAATGCACCAGTATAGCCACCCTGGCAGCTCTGGCCCACTTCAAACGGCCGGATGTCACACGCAACGGTGACATTGTCACCATACACACTATGTCTGAAAAGGATCCTATACCCACCGTGCTATATCACTATCCAGTGTGCATGACATTTGCTATATACAGTAATGAGTAAGTATTCATCATTTTCAGTCCAGGCCTCCCCGAGATTTTTCCATGCCAATCTGTCCTGTTGTTCCTGCTATTTTCTTTATGTCGTCTTCCCACCTACGATATTGGCCGCCTTTCTTTCTTTTATTCTACTTAAAACACCACTTCATCACATATTTAGCCCATTTTTGCCCTATTAGTTCTTTCTTATAAGACATTCTGTCCAGTTCCATTTCAGATTTTTGATAAAAGAAATATGTTAGTAACTTTTGCTCTTTTTCTTATAGTCATATGCTGAAAAGCAAGATATCAATGATTGTTAACAAAGGGTTATATAAAAAAATAAAGTATATACCCTGCTACTACTCAGACTCCCCCTTCCCTTCCCTCCGAGACCATGGACGCACAACTAGGAGCCCATTTCTGAAACCCATCCTGATAATAAGTAAAGTCCTATCCTACGAAAATAGTCTCTAGCCCCAGTACTATAGGTAACCTGCGTAAGTCAGAAGAGCTAAGCTACTGATACTATTTTAGGATGTTGTAGTAATTAGTAAATATTGATTTGTGTTAATTGGATCAGTGCTTCTGTTGTCGAAGTTAATTAAGTACATCCAAGGCTATTGCTAAATGAAAAAAACCTTATCAGATTTAATTTGCGGTCACAGGTAATTAACACTATTATTTAACTATTGGAAATTCCATTAGTATATCACCCCATAATTCAATTACAAATATTGCTACTCAATTACATTTCCGGTTTTTCAAATTATTTTAATTCAATAAATATGAATAGTGATTTTAAATAACAAAAAGGGCCATCGTATTTTTTAATAGTTAAACAATTAGCATCTTGTCTTTTGATTCAAAATGACCCGATCTTTTGTAGACAACACTGGACAACATTTTAGCGAGGTATACATACATTTCGTGTATCGTTTAGACCTCTGCTTAAGTCTGCTTGCCTCACACTAACGCCATCTAGAGAAAGCGATAGTGTGTTAAGCAGAGGTCTAAGCACCATACGAAATGTATGGGACAGAGACCTCGCTAAGGCGTTTTCAAAGCCGGTGAAACGCGTCTTTGTTATTTATTGCCAGTCCTCTTAAATAATTGTTTCATTGGCTAGGGCACTAAAAATACATCTTGATGGTTCCAGCGTCATAATATCGGATCCCAGCATGATAGAAGAGTCCGTATGCACAAGTAGCACTGAAGAAGGCATCGCCACCGGAGGAGTCCTGCTCGTGGTCGGCATGAACCAATACAAGGAGCTCTGTTTACTGGATTTGACGGGAGCAGGCATTTACAATTCCAACTTGGTGCATAAAGCCATCCAGAGCGGAGCCACTAGGAGTAAAGATGTTGTTGATTTGATCAAGAAGCGTATAGTCGCTGATGATACTAAGAGGTTAGTTTTGGGTTATTTATGACTAGATTTGACAAAAGCAGTAATTTACAATTCGAGCTTAGTGCATAAAGCGATCCTGAGCGGAGCCACTAGGAGTAAAGATGGTTGATTTGATCAAGAAGCGTATAGTCGCTGATGATACTAAGAGGTTAGTCGGGTTATTTATGGCTAGATTTGACAGAATCGGCAATTTACAATTCGAACTTAGTGCATAAAGCGATCCAAAGTGGAGCCACTAGGAGTAAAGATGTTGTTGATTTGGGAAGCGCATAATCACTGATGATACTAAGAGTGTATAGTGTGTATAGTCTTGGGTTATTTAGGGCTAGATTTGACAGGAACGGCAATTTACAATTCGAACTTAGTGCATAAAGCGATCCAGAGCGGAGCCACTAGGAATGTGTTCTAGGAATGTTGTTGATTTGATCAAGAAGTGTATAGTCACAGACGATACTAAAAGGTTAGTCTTGGGTTATTTAGGGCTAGATTTGACAGGAACGGCAATTTACAATTCGAACTTAGTGCATAAAGCGATCCAGAGCGGAGCCACTAGGAATGTGTTCTAGGAATGTTGTTGATTTGATCAAGAAGTGTATAGTCACAGACGATACTAAAAGGTTAGTCTTGGGTTATTTAGGGCTAGATTTGACAGGAACGGCAATTTACAATTCGAACTTAGTGCATAAAGCGATCCAGAGCAGAGCCACTAGGAATATGTTCTAGGAATGTTGTTGATTTGATCAAGAAGTGTATAGTCACAGACTATACTAAGAGGTTAGTTAGTCTTGGGTTATTTAGGGCTAGATTTGACAGGAACGACAATTTACAATTCGAACTTAGTGCATAAAGCGATCCAGAGCAGAGCCACTAGGAATATGTTCTAGGAATGTTGTTGATTTGATCAAGAAGTGTATAGTCACAGATGATACTAAGAGGTTAGTCTTGCGTTATTTATAGCTAGATTTGATATGCTTCTATCATATCATTTTACAATTCAAACTTAGTAGATAAAGCGATCCAGAGCGGCGAGCGTCAGAGACATGTGTCTCTCAGTCATGGCAGAGATGCAGATATTACATAGTTTATAACATTAAATACATGTTGCCCAACCATGGTTAAGAGGGTTGTGACTTTCTTCCCCTCGCTAACTAAGACAGTTACCTTCAGGAACATCTAAAAGGTGATTTAGGAGGAGAGAAGCCGTGAAAATGTGTGCAGATGAGGGGGGCGAGGCCAGTTATATGGCTCGGCCACGACTTCGTGCGATCAGCGGCGGCCATAGGTGAGAGCGGAAGGTCCGAGCGTGGTGTTTCACTCACTCCTATGGCCGCCGCCGCTCGCCATTCCTGCACGCAATTTCCGTGTGTGCTCATTAACAACAAAGCTAATAAAACCGAGAGAGAGAGATAATAAAACCCCTTTGTTAAAATAATTTATTGTTATAAATGTTATCTGTAGGGCATCATCTTGTAGGTATTAAAATTTAAATCGATCTAGTGTGAGATAAAATGACTGATAAAATGTATGTAACCACTCTCACGATAAACTGCCTGTTTATAATATTTAAGAATGTAATATTGTTTGGCAAATACATTCATTTTGTATTTGTACTATTGACGTTACTATTTTCGTCATGCTTCTTCATACATTTAATTAAGACTGACTTAATTATTGTGTTTGAACTAAGTAACATGATATTTTAATGTAAACTTAAATTTTCAGACAAAAACGCGTAAAAATAAACTTCTCCGACGTAATAACGACGGAACACGTCCTATCTCTGAGCAAACGCGACGTCAATATTAAACTGAAACACTACAACGTGGACGACGTGGTGCCTAAAGATGAGGAACAGATGGAGGAAGACCTCGAAGAGATAGAACCAAGCAAATACGATGGTAAGATTTACCATGACGTGATCAAGTAGCCTTCGGGCTTCTCCCTATCTCGCTCGCTCTTAAGGCTGATTTAGACGATGCCAATTTTGAGACGCCTAAATTACGGCGCCAGTGATTACCGCACAGCACACCTCCGACCGTTTAGACAATGACTATGTTCAGCCACCTAAATCTCGCCGCCAGTCGTGTTTACACAGTGCTTTTTTTCAGTACCAGTCATTAGTGGCAGCGAGAGACGCGGAGGGGGGGTCACTGGCGCCAAAAAATAGGCCCGTGTTCTATTCCGCGCCAGCGCTGGCATGCCGCGAAAAAATGGCGCGGAAAGTGTTTATACGGTGCCTTTTCGAGGCGCCGTAATTTAGGCGTCTCAAAATTGGCATCGTCTAAATCAGCCTTTACGGTTGGTATTTGGATTTGTGCGAACCCAAAGTCGAATAGACATGTGCGCCGGTCGACAAAACATCGGCGGTGGCGTCTGACAAAACTTAGGCAGCGGCGGCGTGAATTCGGCGTCAGAATGAGGCGAATAAAAAAAAATCATTTGTGTTTTGATTTAATTTGAGATCAGTGAAATATCGTGGTTGAATTGACGCGTCAAAATACTTTAGGAATTAAATCGAAGGCAAAATAAATACTTGGTGTATAAGCAACAGTCATGGGTAGTAAATAAATATACAATAACGTCTAACATAATTAAATATTAAATTACACATGAAACATCACACCAAAATAGTACATAGCCGTTTTTAGGGTTCCGGTAGTCAACATGGAACCCTTATAGTTTCGCCATGTCGTCCGTCAGTCCGCAGCTTGGCTCAGAGACTGTTTGTACTAGAAAGTGCAATTAGGCATGGACATACAAATACATATTAGTCACGCTCACAAAGTGGTAGAATAAAATATTGGAAAAACTTTTTTTTTTGGGTTCCTCCCCTACTCGGTAAGTGGAGATGGTTTTTTTCTCGGTCATCCCAAGGCAGACAAATAAAAGTTTGTGAAAAACCGAAACGAGATAGCTTGTCTCCGGATTCTGTGAATCCAACTGAGGTGATCATGAATATCAAAATCAGTGGGTTCGCAACGCCCTGGTATAAAAAAAAAAACAGAATTACACTTAAATTTGCACATAAATTGCATTTTCTAAAACTAAAACAATAAACCAACTACGATCGGAAACAAGGCAGCTTGTCTGCCGAGAAGGAGACGATGATTACGAGAGACGGGTGGCTCGGGGGGCGGAGCCCCAAGCACAACAAGATAGCTTGTCTCTTGCTTCTTATGCACAAAAAAAGAACAAAGGGTAAGAACGGAAACCAGATAACAAGACAGCTTAGCTTTTGATTCTATGAAGTCAACTGAGGAAACGATGAGTACAAGTTGCAAGGATGCACAAAAATAAGAAACAGCAATGACGAATAGAAACAAGATTGCTTGTCTTTTGATTCTATGAAGTCAACTGAGCAGATGATGACTACAAAAGACGGAGGGCTCGGGGGGCGGAGACCCCCGCACAAAAAACAAAACAACTACCAAAAACGGACACAAGATAGTTTGATTTTCATTATGGTGGCGCCGCCACAGAGCAGCACACTTTGTATTCTGCTTTCTTGAAGTCCAAGTAATACCTTGATATATATTTGTAATAACGGCTACAGAGCTCTATACTGAGCATGGCCCGATAGGGGCTCTTGGGGCTTGTGCACAAATCACGTGAGGTTCAATAGGGGGAGGGGGGGGGTCACGAAAAAATCACGAAATATCACGTGGGGGGAGGGGGGGTATAAGGAGACCTCACGTGTATTTTTCTATAGTGAACGAACTAAGAAAAAAACGATATTTTTTCTCGGTTTTGTTAAAAAATAAATCTTCACTTGTTAAATATTTCAAAATAGCGAGTCTATTTTTCGAAATTTTGGCGGAAAAAAAATACACGTGAGGTAGTGAGGGGGAGGGGGGGGTTAGCAAAGAACCTCACCAAATATCACCAGGGGGGAGGGGAGGGTCAAAAAGTAGCCGAAAAAACCTCACGTGATTTGTGCACAAGCCCTTGCCGGGTTTTTTATTTTAATATGTAATAAACCTAGTTTTAATGGAGGTAAAATAAATGCCACATGGCAATCAACTTTTGTATTTACCGTCCGAAATAGCCGTCCGGGTCTTCTTATTGTGCATTTTCCAAACAGCGTATGCAGGTCATCTCTTCCCATCTTGTTCAAACATAAGATTTCCAAAATGCTTCCAGCAATAATTTGGTATGGCTTTACAATTCAACGGTTTTATTTTTAAATACTTCAATGTATGATCATCTGGTGCTCCGTCTTCCATACCAATGGCCGATGGCCAATTGGCCGCCATGATTTCGTGGGGCAACGCAATTATTTTTTATTATTACCGAGATTATTACTCATATAGAGAATAGGTTACATTATTTGCATGCGCATAAATACAAATTACTGAAGGTTACGCCGATTTTACGCCGATTGTTCGATCGGCGACGGCGGCGTGGCGAAAAGGGCGGCGGCGTCGGCGCACATGTCTATTCGAACTACTCGGCTATTCTATGAGCTCACTTCAAAGCCTAATTGGCAAATGTTTGTATGAAATTGACCAGCAGCACCAACAAAATCACAACATGTTTCATACAATCATTTCACCAGAATCATTCTATGAATTTCCTCAATCTTTAATTTACTTACAACACATTCAATCATGTGTCACTATTGCGTTTATTGCCTATCATCCACATATATACATAGAAAGACAAAGGAAAACCTATAATGCCTCATAGTATGATTCTCCGTTGATAGGTTTAGCACTCAGATTCATTCCTTACAAACTAGCTGCGCCCGGCAGGTAGCTTAGGATAAAAAATTGCCTTTATGTTAATCCAGGGTCTGAGCTACATTCATACGAAGTTCTATCAAAATTTGTCCAGCCGTCTGAGCGTGAAGAAGTATCAGACATACAAACACACTCACAAACTTTCATCTTTATAATATTAGTGTGATATGATACATTGGGCAGGCCTAAACGTGTCACTATCAAACCACAATGAAA
Organism: Apotomis betuletana; assembly: GCA_932273695.1. Lineage (NCBI taxonomy): Eukaryota > Metazoa > Arthropoda > Insecta > Lepidoptera > Tortricidae > Apotomis > Apotomis betuletana. The sequence continues at coordinate 20,631,580 of OW026303.1, read as the reverse complement.
TGGTCAATGTGTCACTACCACAATATTTTATAAATTCCCGTGCAATATCAGTAACCACATTTTCTATATGAAATTACATGGTTATATAAAATTTCATTGAATTGTATAAGTTGAAGGACAAAATGCAATAAAAAAAATGGCAAAAAGCTGCTAGTTTAGATTTTAAATCATAATTTTATTCATCTCACGGTCACTAGTCAACTGGCAGTTGCTTGGGCAAATGGGCAAATAATATAAATATTGAAATTATGGTTCAAAGCATAGCCCAGAAAAGAAATGGAAAAAATGCTTGCCTTGTATAGACAACCCGTGAGTCTGAGACATATTAAAATACATACGGTTTACTCACGTCGTAAAAGTCGGATATCGGTACGCGATTCATCATCAGGAGCTATCAGTTGCGGCAGCGGCCAATCGAACACATCGATCTGGTTTCCTATGTATTTTCAAATGCTTGCCTTTATCTAACATAAGTTTTTTTTTTATTTCAGTTGTTTCCTCTGTGCCACAGACTGTTGAAGTTGTGTCAAAGAAGAGTACATCGGGATGGGTCGAGATTTCCTCAGAATCAGAAGAAGATTGTGCTATAATAGATTGATAGACATAGTTGTTACATAAAATGTAATAAAATTCCATTTTACAATTTACTGTTATCATCTCTTAACAGTATTATATTAGCATTGCATTTCCCTCATAAATTAACAATCATACATAACATTTTGACACTGCAAGGATTAGATAGTATAATACAAAAATATTGTCTAATTACGCTACATGGAAATAAATATTACATGTAAATGAAGTTCATTGCAACATAAGATGAACTGATTCACCCAATGCCTAAAACATAAAACCTGTAACATCAGTTCAATTATTAGAAATCAATTTCATACAATTATTTAAAATGTCACATAATTATTATGAAGAAGTGGACTTCACATTTCCTCAATCTCATTTTTACCAATACATTTTGATACAAGAAAGTATCTGAGACTGAAAATTTAAGAAGAGAAATAGTTGAGTACCTAATACCTAACAAACAAAAGGCTAGTTTTAAGTCTAAGTCTTCATTTAAAATATACAGTTACACCACAGTCTATACAGAGTCTGAGTTAATTCCATTTTTCTGGTCCAACTTGTTGCCATTAGTCTTCACCATATAAATGAAATATGTCATAATCTCCTTCTCATTTACTGGTAATGACTTAAAGTGTTTTTGTATAGCCTGGAACAAAATAAAAATATATGTTAGTCCACACTTTCATGAATTAACAATTAGACGTTTTGCTTATTCTCAAAAAATATAAGTAGGTATTGAAACATCAAATAAAGCTAGATAAGTAATGGTCTGTGACAATGCATCCATAGAACTGATTTCCACTGAGTTGCCTATTTAACACAATCTGAAGGAATGCCATCAGATTCATTGAATCTTGTCTAATAATTTTTGACACCATGCTGGTAATTTTGTATTAGTTTTGAGCAACTCTACATTTTCTATAATTTGTTATAATATGCCAATATTTCAATTTTACTCTAAGTGTTATTTAATTACAGTTCAGGAACTGTTATTTTAATAAAGTGGATTGTAAGTTAAAACTTATTATCTCACTGGATAGTTTCAACAAAACTGGCAGGATGCCACAGTGCAGTCATTATATCAAAGACAAAGGATTTGAATGTACAATACACTTAATTTCAAATGAGAGTTGGAGGGGGCTTTTGTCACTAGGCTAAAGTCACTCAGAAACAATCCTATGAACAAATAGATAGATACTTACATCAGCTAATTGAGCCTTGTTGAAGCCTGGCCGCGTTGGCACCTTATAATGTCTCTTGTACCTCCTCAGTGTGTTTACTTGTAGGGAGAACCAATCCACCTCGGGGGAATCCAGCTCTGCCTCATTGCTGTCATCCTCGGAGTCCTTATTCCTCCTCTGCTTCGTCCTTGCGCACTGTATCATGTTTTTGTGGAAGTCGCAAATGTATGTGTGCCTCGCCTGAGAAAAAATGTCTACTGTTATTATAGTTAATATTTTATTACAAAACTTGCTGTGCCCCACAGTGTTTAAGTAGCCGGAGTTAATCTAGGGTTTCAACTGCTTCCATACCAAATTTTATCTAAATTGGTCCAGCTATTTGAGTGTGAAGAAGTAACAAACATCACAAACTTTCGCTTATAATATTAGTGTGATGTCATAAAGCAATAATTTCCTTATTTGACAGTAATAAACTACTAAATGAATGGTATGTTCAACCTCGATTTTCAACCAAGTATTTCATAAGACTTGTAAGTGTGAGACAACTGTTACTCAAAAGCAAATTATTTTTTTCTTAGCACCCAAGGTTTTACGGTTTTATTATACTTTACACAAAAGATGTGTTTGAAAAAGCATTTTCATGTATGAAAGTGTGTCTGCACTCACCTGAGGGTCAATGTTCAGCTTGAGCCGCCGCTGCGTGACTGTCTTCTGTATGCGTTTGCTGTATGCCGCGTTGCCAGCGGATCGTCGGCACCGATCGCTGTCATCCACAAGGCAACATATTTGGTCGGAATTTCCTCGAGAATCTTCTTCCCCTGTGCTAAACCCGTTGTTCATTTGATACTCGCGTTGAATCATATATGACGAATAAACTTCACTTCACTTATAGACGTCGCACAGGGATTGACGACGAATCGACGTATTCACAAAGACGCACGATTGAGGTTATGATTTGCAACAACACAAATCATTTCTACGATGTCGAACAGCAGATTCATCACAACGAACCGCCCCGCAACTTTTCTTACATCCAAATCACTATCTGGAGGAGGCAGAAATTCCTCAACAACACCGCATATGCACATAAAGGATCATCACTGCCATTCACAACAAATCCTGGATATTTCTAAATAACCACTATATTCAATTGGTTATCTCACTAAAAATCAAGACATTACGTCCATCTGACAAAATTTTATATCATAGTGTCTTTAGCAATTTGAAGAAAAGTGAAATTCTGCCACCGAATACACTGACTTTCGCACCGATCGCTTTAGTAGCATCTACTGCTTCTAGCCATTCGTTCGCGTCAATCGTTTTTCAACTGTCAACACAACAACGAGCTACGTAACGCACACCGACAAAAAGCACGTAAATGAAATTAGTTCTTTCTTCCCCGGCTTACGAAATGAGCGCTTGGTGGAAAACAGATCGTTCGTATTGTGCGTGAATGTGTGCATGGATGCAATGTCAGTCGACGTAGCTATATTTATGTAACTATAAACAAAAAATAAAGCTAACGCCGCCTATGTGATTGGTCGCAGCGTGGCGGGACATTTAATTTTGACCAATCGGACCGATTTGCTGCTGACATTGTCTGCTCATGTATTCACTTACGACAAACGCGAAGTTCCCTACGTAATAAGCGCTGAAATCGTGTGCTCGTTCGTAATATACACATACTCGGTGAGTTTTCTCATTTCTTAATTTTAATACTGTAATTTTCTTTATATGCGAAGAAGTGGTGGTCATGGACGTAGTGTATACTGGTTAAATTACAATAATGCCGAATTCAAAGCGATATTTATAGTTCTACATTCTAATTTTATAAGCAAATGGCTGCCGAAGTAAAGTGACACTATACCTATGACAGTTCTATAGGTAAGTAGCTATCCGTCAATGTGTTGTTGTGTTGACATACATGATTCTAATAATAATATGTATATGTAATAATAACGATTACTTTGGCGGTTTTTCTTGTAGTAATACTATAGATTCGTTTTCGTTAAAAATTTGTTTACAATAACGACCAATTAATGTCCAACTGCTTCTTTTTAGACAAATGTCGATTTTGTATTAGTAATAAATGCGACTTATGAGATTTTATTTCCATAGCTAAAAACATTAATCAAAGCAAAATTTATTTCAACATTATCTTTGTTAAGTATAGAATATTATTGCCAAAATTTATTATTATCAATCTAGTAAGACCTTGAGTCACCGGTACACTCGTTTTAATGTACTTATAAGTAGAACATCGCTAGCTTAGATATAAATAATGATTAATTGTTAATATGTCATGCATGATTATATAAATTGTTTTTTGAAATTATTTGCATCGAATCTTAAGTTCCGAAATTTGTATATATGTAATATATTTGGATTGAAAAAAAATAACATTAAGCTGAGGTGTTTAAATGGGATTTCTAATCACTGCTCTTATATATATTTAAATATGTGCTAAAAAATTAATGCATTTCTGAAAATTTTAGATTTTAGGAAATACTCCTATTGCATGTATTTATTTAAGACAGTGAAATGCTATTTTTCTTTCGTAGGTTTTAAAATTGTATTAAGTCCTTTTGTATGTTATTTTTATACCCGGACATATCATTTACCTGGGACAAAAAGAAAAATAACGTTCAATATGCCATCGAATGAAGAAATGATTTCTTATCAGCCACAAGCCTTTCCATTCTTATCTTTAACTGTAACTGATTTACTTCTCGTATTTCTTTGCAGGCTTTACTGAAATGTGACTTTAATCAATTAATCCAATCTGAATCGCAATTGGTAATGTTTTCGGTGAGTTGTTGTCTTATTTCGAAATCATAATATCATCCACCCTCGGGCTTTGCATTGGTTTTCATTTCGTAACTAGCAGATTAATGAACGTCCGCTCCATTAATCATTACCATAATAATTACTGCTTTCCGGGCTAAACATATTATTTTCTTCAGCGTACGCTTATGATTGTGTGTAGAAACACTTTAATAAATTTGCCTTGGGATGTTTTATAACATCTACTTTCCTCGTTAAATTTAAGGTGTGATTTTGAGTAATATTCATGAAGATTTTTTCTAAATCGTTAAATTTAAGGTGTGATTTTGAGTAATATTCATGAAGATGTTTTCTAAAGCATACACAGTAGTAGCGTGAGGTAAAATTTATCTGAGAGTACCCAGAGTAAACGTGGTTTACTTTTTCTGCGACGTTAGTAAGGAGAAGATTAATGACAATGAATACCCTATAATATAGGCGAGCTAATGGAATTGAATGAAAAATTCAATTATAACATTCTGTACAGTAACTGCGGTACAACGCGAGATATAAAATATAAGAGTAGGCATTTTAAGTACTAAACTAAGTACGGACTATTCTTATCGTCTTTATTTCTTATTCCTATTTATCCCCATTGCTCCAGGATGAAGTGAAATCCAATCGGAATGGAAATATGTACGACAAAAAAACTTGATTGATTTCATATTTAGCTTTAAAACACACAACACTTGTATCCTAATCTCGTGTCTCGAGCTTCGTTCGTATGTAAAAATGATTAGGGGTTTTCTAAAGAATTATAATCTACCTTGGCACCAAACTAATTTTCTCCTCATCCATAGCATAAAAATAATTCAGTAAGAAATCCCGGTTCTCGTATTGTCCTTCTCTCGATCAGACATAGGCAATGTTTACCTTTTGCCTTGAAAAAAGTTGGTCCGGAAGGATAAATTTGACATATAAAAGACAGTCGAGTCAGTCACGAATGTCACGATGCCACAAGAATTAGTTTGAAAATAAGTTCGAAAAATAGTAAGCTCTTGCATATTTTCAATTGCAGATACAATTTAAAGGTGTTATTGGTATTCATGATTTTGATCAAATGTTCGTTTGTTTTGCTATAATATCTGTCATCAGAAAGACAGTTTTCTTCCACTGTTACGGCTGTATCATATCATACTTGATGTGTCCTACGCTCTAGAACACTAATTTCAGTTTTAGTATGTGAACACGCAGTATGGCGTAATAGGATGTTAAAGTGTAATAAAGCTATGCCATTTTATACCTAAATCTTGTTAAATTTTCTGTTTAGCTTGAAAATTTCTCGTCAAGAAAGAATATGGCAATTTTTTCGAGAAACGCAACTTCCGTAAGTCAATAAGTACATAAATAAATATATTTAATTAAATAAATATTCTTGTGGTACCAAGGAATTAAACATGATAATATCGAGATTATATGGGTTGTTCAGCATTTTCGTCGTCATTCTATCGATTAGCTCTTAACTTAATGGATTTGGGGAGACTTTCATAACATGTAACTGTAACAATTCCTGGATTGTTTCGTATCAGCCCAGTATTTGAAGAAATTGAAAGAAGGAAGATATATTTAAGCAAAGGATGCTAAATATGTAATCATCATTTCAAAGTGGTTTGCATAATAATATGTATATGTTTTCTTGTGTCGTGTTAAATATCTTCTGACTATTTCTTATACCTACTAGAACAAAGAGAACAAACAAAATGAAAATATTAACCAAATATGTAAATGTAAACCGGTTATGTAATATCAATACAGTATCCAATAATAGCCTTTTCATTTTATGAGTCATCATATCCTATCCTACCGAATACTTGTTTAATGAATGAAAGACAATGTTATATGGACTTTAATTTATTGTGATTAAATGTATCTGAGTTATTAAAACTCGTTTACATATACATAAGTAAATAAAAATAAAAGGATTTCAGTACCGACGCGGATAGCCGTAGCTGCGCTAATCGTCTTATTGACCGGTTACTGGACGGGCTTTGTTGCCACTTCGTGCGCCGTCGGTCTCTCTTCGTGTATATTCGAATGTTTCTAATATGGCCGCTGCGCGTTGAGGGCGCCAGTGTGCACTTGTTTAGCGTCTCGTTATGCGACGTTGCCAACTGTATTGACTTTAAGTACGAAGGAACGAAGACAAAACGTACGCGCGTGGATTGTATGTAGAACTTAAAGCCGGCAGCTTTTTGATTAAAGACCACGCAAGAATTTGTTTAATATCGTTATAATTCAAAGTGAATGGACCAGTACTTTATGTGATACTCATGGCAATATTGAGTTTTTGTGATAATAAAGATTTTCAGTTAAAAGTGAGAGTGGATTCAGTGAAAACATAAGTCCTTAGTAGTTAACGAATTTCGTGTGAAATACAAGTACAACGATTTATATATTAGAGAAAGGGACATGGTTGGTACAAATTCAAGAACGCAGGAATTATTTTAAAGTCGGAAAGGATAAAGAAACTGGTCGGCCGAAAGCGGCGATTGTAATATGGGGGATCGAGGCGCGACGGGGGGCGCTTGGGGTGCGCGCGACGAAGCCTCGTGGTGGCCTGGAGGTGCGGGGGAACTACAGCAGCAGCAGCAACAGCAGCAGCAGCAGCAACAACAACAGCAAATAAATGAGGAAATAGCTCGAAGCACAGCCGCTGCTACTCACCAGTTATATACATATAAAATGACTGGAGGATTTTCAAATAATGGCGGTGATAACTCTACATCAAGTTACGATTACCGTTTAGTATCGGGCTCCAATAATAGAGAAGATTCTCCCCAACAATCGTGGTGGTATGCTTCAGGATCAGTTGATTCTCATCAACAGGCATCGTCTCCGACGGTAATTCTCCTTTGTTTATAGAAATTATAACATTTTATGTTTTATAAAGCAAGATGTTTTGATTATACCGACCTGATTCTCAACATCTCAACATTTTAATTTCCATTGAAACTTAATACACAGCATACGAACGAATAGTGGGTACGAGTATTTACAAAGAACAATATAATTAAGAGAAGTACATGCAAACATAGACTAGTTTATTATTCATGCCTATACATACCTTTATTTTAACTGTGAAATTAGCAAACTACACGATCTGATTCCAAACAATATCCATAATGTAGGAGCATTCTATAGTGAAACATATGAAAAACCTGTATATGTTGTGATTGTTGTCGCAAGTGGCATTGGGCACACATGTGGGGACTGGTTTACCATAAATGCATTTTTACATGAATCCTTTTAGATAAGTTAAAACAAGAGTACATGTATTTTTTATTGACACGTTTAATTTCAATAATCAATTAACAAATAACTTTATCTTTTCGTTTTATTATTTTATATTTTAGATTATTCACATTCACAGTTCTCTTTGATTTCTGCTATTATCACTTATATAAGTTCGCGACGAAGGCTCCGTAGGATACTGAAATCCGTTAATTTACGCGATATAATATAATCCGTTAAAATTTCATTCCATAGTTTGCTTTTCGCCATTAATACTGTTTACATACCAAAATTTCACTTTCGGTAATTTCTTTTTGAAATATCTTGTGTTTAGTTTATGGTAGGGAATGTTTTTTTTTATTGATTGATCGGAAGGTCTAGAACTTTAAATCCCAAATAACAATTAAAAATTATTATAGTTGCAATAATTTATTATTGTTATAGTTAATATTGTTAATAATTACAAATTGTTTCCAACCTTCGGATTTGTTAATTTCAGCCGGTATTTTTTCAATGAATTATGAATTTTTGAATGCCTGTTTTTTTTATCACAGATGAGACAGGTGATTGGTGGTTTCAGATCGCATAAACAAAGTGGAAAGTGACAGCATAATAAAAAAAAATAAAAAAGACATTTCTCGAAAAGATTTTCAAATGTAAATGTAATTCGTGTTTTTTAGTCCTTTACTTTGTAAGGAAATGGAATGTTTTGGATTTGGTCTCTCCAGTTAGTGTTAAAGCCCGTTCCAGACCTTCCGATCCTACCCGATCCGATCCTACTTATCGGATAATGTGTAGCGTAATTGTTAGGAAATCGGATAATGTGTAGTGCAATAGTTAGGACCTAAAACACTACACATTATCCGATTTCTTCCGATAAATCGGATCGGATCGGAAGGTCTGGAACGGGTTTAAACCAGCTGATTTACGTCAGTCAGAGATCAGAGATGAAAACAGAACTTGACACGACAATACTCTAAGGCAGTTGAGTTGAGCTACCCTTCGACGAAAGCAAATAAAATTAATTGATTCTACCCGTAATTTCCGATATTTCCTCATTTCATTAGGTACAGTCTTTTGTCTTTTGTATTATAGATTATGTCGTACCGAGAGTGGCACGTGCATGCTATTTTATACTTCGCAAGTCAAGTTGAGTGGATCACTTACACGTGCTATTTGTAATTTTATGCAAGCACGGGTGATGAAAAAAATAAGAAATGAACACTAAAACTACGTGCATTTATTTGATAGTCAATACCATGGTAGGTTGTGCAGTTTCCATCACTTTGTCTAATTTCTTGTTTTGTCCTTATAATTATGGTATTAGGTACAATAAATTATCATTATTCAATTAGGTATTAGGTATATAGTGTATGTATATTTCTGTGCGTCTATGCAAAAAATTTATGGTGTAGAATTTAACATTACACCAGGTGATGACCAAAACTCACTAAAATTTCTGTCACTACTCATCACACCCTCGTATCTAATTAAATTTGTAGATTGATACTGAGCTATGAGCCTTGTTTAAGTAGGTATTTGTTTCTTAGAAAGTTTTGGTTGTCAACGGACAATTCCTTATTTTGAAGATTACAATTTTATTTTATTACTTTTCTGTATTCCACTAAGAAAGAGGATGCTTACACTTTTCTTACACTGAGATTACTTACTAATTATTTTATAATTTTTTTATTTATATATTCTAAAATGTAGTAATCTATGCAGGCATACTTGTTATAGATTTCGGTTATTTTATGTAGGTATTTTCTTATATTTCTTTGCATACAGAAAAATAAATTCAAATAATTTGTTTAGGGTGTACAGCTCAAATATAAAACAATATTGACCCTTGGGGAAATCAGTATTAATAAAAAAAAGAAGCAAAGGTATATTCAATCTGATTGGTCATTATCTATTAATGATTGAATAGTTAAATTTAAACACTACTTGTTTTACATACAGAAAAACAAATTCAAATAATTTGTTTAGGGTGTACAGCTCAAATATAAAGCAATATTGACCCTTGGGGAAATCAGTATAAATAAAAAAAAGAAGCAATGGTATATTTAATCTGATTGGTCATTATCTATTAATGATTGAATAGTTAAATTTCTTATAAATTTAAACACTACTTGTTTTACAATTCGTCATGCTATTCTATTTTAGTAAATAAAAATAAATAAATGGGAAAGGTTATGCTACAATCTATTGGGATCGACCTAACATCACAGACAGGAGTATTGTAGCCAATAGGCCTGATTATTGTGCTGGTAAATCTATCCAAGCACCAGGCTACGCGCATGGAAATTGCTATCCCGCATGATGAGAACACCTCGAAGGCCAAGGACAAACTCAACAAGTACCTTGACTTGACTCATGAGGTGATTGCCACCTTGGTTGTTTTATAATTAATTCGTGTTTTTTATAATGAGAAGCAGAATGTGTTTATTGTTGTAAATAACAATTAGTATAGATTTTTTTTTATTTCTTTAACACTTTGAACACCCCCTCCGTAGGCACTGTGCTCGTAGCGAGTTTTCGCTACATACGCATTTCCCCATGTTATCGGCTACAGGCGTAGCGCTACGAAATCCTTGGTCGCCAAAGTGTTAAAAAGGCAGGATATTTATGTAATTAACAGATAGGCAACATTTAAAAAAGTGTGGTATTTTAACCAAGTTCATTATTTCATTTCATTACAGCTTTGTGGAATTTTCAGAAACAAAAGATAATTTTCGTGTTTCTATTGTTACAGTCCCAGAACCAGTCAAGTCCTGACCCGGAGCAGAACTCCCAGCAGGCAAATGGTATTCAGAACCATTCTCTGCAGTCATCTCAGGAGCAGACGCAGGCCATACAACAACAGGGCCAAATACAGCAGCTCATCCAACTGAACCTGAGGAAGGAGCTGCAACAACATAGTCAAACATTGCAGCAGACTCTGCAGCAGCAGCAACAACAGAATCAGCAGCAATCACTGCAGCAGATGCTGCAACAGCAGCAGCAACAACAACAGCAACAGCAACAACAGCAGCAGCAACAACAGCAACAGCAAGCGTTGCAACAGAGTTTACAGCAAACATTGAGTCAAGCGCAGGCACAGGCTATAGTGCAGGCGCAAGCGGTGTTACAGCAACAAGTGGCTCAGACGCTGCAGCAACAGCAGCAGACTCTGCATGACCACCTACAGGCGGTGCAACAGCAACAGATACAAGCTGCGTTGCAACAGCAATCTGCTACGTTACAAGTAAGATATCTATTGCTTAGTTTTTTAAGTGTTTAATGTGAGACTACTAAGATATTTGATAATTATGCATTGTTCCATTGGTTATGGTTATGGGTTTCGCTTTCCGCACTTAGCCCGTGTATGTTCGGGCTGGGTTCGGGCGTTCCATTACTATACAGACAAAATAATTTGAAGATCAGTCATGCATTAAGCAATATCTCTCTTTCTTATAAATTAATAGGATCCTGGTAAATACACACATAATGGGTCACGGTTAGAATAGTTAGATTAGTACTGTACAGACTGACACTATGTTGTGCCGATTTTTTAAGTAATAATAGGGGATGGACATGTTTAGAGTGCCTAACTTCGCCATCGCCATAGTCGTCTTGTTTAAGTTAGTCGACTGTTATATTTTGATTTAGTGATTATATTATTGAATAAGTTATCAACGTTCGCTCCATTCCCATATAAATTATTCAAGGTTACAACGAAGTTTGTTGTTATTACTTTTTAATTAATGTGCGTGTTGAATTGCACAACTTTTATGAAATTTGATAATGCCCTAAATTGCGTGGTTGCAATTTTTTATTCTTTAGGTACCTCAGAAAGAAAATCTTGATAGATTTTGACATAGTTTTACTTAATATTGGCCTTTTTAATACGGCGAAGGTTTTTGCAATTGCATTTCTAATATCTAATGACGTTATTTGACTAAACTTTTAGTGCAAAGTATTATGTTAGGTTTTTCTTTGAATGTGTGAAAAACAGGGCCTTTGAAAATAGACAATGGCTCTATGATTGTTTTAATGGCGCATTACTTGTAAAGATACGGTTATCCGGTTTTTTATTTGATACTACCTAAGGATGCCCGCAACGTCGTCCGCGTAACCTCTATTCCTTTCCCGTAGCCAGGTAAAAAGTATCAGATAGTGTAGAATACACTAAGATTCTTTAGACCAATAGATGGCATTTGTAGTCAATAAAAACCAAACCCAACGTGCATTACGCTCGCGCTGTTAAGATTTTTCCTGAAATGATCATGAGCGAGCCAAGCTGAATTGTTTTTTTCTCTTTATTTAAGGAGTTTTTTCGCTAATGCTAATATGCCACTCCATAAAACAACAACATATAAAACATTTCAGCATCTTAATGTAAACAACCAGACATTTAGCGAGGTAATCTACCTATCTTTAATAGCACATTTAACTAAAGCTAGAATCGTTCCGACTTCGGACAGTGCGGAGTACATAAGAGGCCTTATTCCTTTTAAAATGCTGATTGTTTAGACATTTTTATCTATGATCAAACATGTTTCTTAACATATTATCGATGTTACTACCTAGAACAGGGCTATTGGGATTTATTGGTTATATTTGAAACCTACAGTTTGAATTTTTCATTGATAATTTTTGTTCGAAAAACTACTCGAAATTGACAAAATTCACGTGGAAAATTCGTTTTATCAACTTATTTTCGACTGCACGTAATGAAAACATGAAATAGCTACGTTACTACTTAGAACTCGGAAAAAAGTATTATTCACTTCAAAAAGTTGGTTGAGATTATCAATATATTCGTCATAAGTAATATGAAAAAAAATTTTTTTTAAAAGGAATAAGGCCTCATAAGTTAACGCATCCAAATGCTGTCGGCGCTCGTGCGTGCAGCTCTCCGTGGCGCCATCTATGGTCCCACCGGAAGATCAGCGCTGGCTCTTGGGCTAGCATCATGTGGTGGGACCTTTTCGTGGCACGTCCATTAGTATAAGTTGCTTATTGTTTTATTTCAATCATAATTTTTGACACTATTTGTAATTATGTTCTACGGTCGTCACGAATGAATGTATTTCTTTCTTTCTTTCTTTTATAATTCAATTTATCTGTCGATGAAAGAGTTGGTCTTCATTAGAATTTAAGAGTTGTATAATAGTGCTACATACGTATACATGTACATGTGTGCTCGTCTCATTGCCAGGAGCTTCAGCAGCAAGCTCAGCAGCAAGCGCTAATAGCGCAGACAGCGACCAAGACCAAGATGCCGCGCGCACGGGCATACAACAAGCCGCGCGGCCGGATGACCGCTTACGCGTTCTTCGTGCAGACCTGCCGGGAGGAACACAAGAAGAAACATCCCGATGAGAATGTGGTGTTTGCTGCCTTCTCGAAGAAGTGCGCGGAGAGGTGGAATGTAAGTTTTAATTACGTTCTTTTTTTTAAGCGCAGGTCCTTCTCTTACTAGTGCTGGCTATGTATTTTGAACATTCTACATATCGCCTGGTGACAACCAAAACTCACCAAAATTTCTGTCACTATTCTTAAAAACCTCGTATCTAATTAGTAAAGTGGGATTGAGATACGAGGTTTGTTTTAAGTGAGTGTTGGTTGTCAGCTGACGATATCATGTAGGTACTTTGAGACTTTACAGCTATCTTTTAAGTTGACGCTAAACTATTATTTCCCTTGATGATATGTATTACCTTGTCTTATCATATCGTACATATGACACTGATTTCCAAAATAATATTGAGTAACTAAGCCAAAAAATAGTGTTAATACGGAGTAGACCTTGGAGGATCTAGCTGACCATCAATTAAAACCAAGTTACTTTAGTTGGTTGATTGGCCTGCCTCCCAAAACCTCTGAGATGCCATTACCGATAGGATGAAGCCTTGAATTTCAATCGGTAACCCAACATCCTGGGGTGGGCACTACACCATATCGGGGTGGGCACGGCACGACCCACCCGGCTACACCCCTATTCACGCCTATGGTTTAATCACAACTTTCTAACATCTCCGTTTGACAGACAATGTCAGAAAAGGAGAAACAGAGGTTCCACGAGATGGCAGAGCAGGACAAGCGGCGGTACGACCTGGAGATGCAGAACTATGTCCCGCCGAAGGACGTGAAGATCGGCCGCGGCCGCCGCCGCCAGCAGTACAAGGACCCTAACGCGCCCAAGCGATCGCTGTGAGTTATGGTCAAGTTGCGTTGCTAAAACATAGTTTATCCAAACCAATATCATGATAACCCACCTTGCCTGCTAACCCACCGCCAAACAGCAATGTTCGCATTGTTGTGTTCCGGTGTGGGGGTAAGATAGCCGGTGAAATTACTAGCATAGAGGCATTCTATCTTCGTCCTCCGGGTAGGCAAGCACTTGTGACTCCTCTGGTGTTGCAGGTGTTTATGGGCGACGGTAATCGCTTTCCATCAGGCGATACGTTTGCTCGTTTGCCCCCTATGACATAAAAAAGAAAAAAGATATCTTTATAAGGGTCAGGGCCAAAAAGTTGGATGAAATTAAGTCGTAGCTAGCGAGGAATTGAAAACAATTGAGAAAGTTCCGTTGTGCGACAAAAATAACGATACAATAAGGGACCTTAAAATAGAACATTAAGGTACGTTATTGAAAGGTTAACTGTCGTCGCACAATGGAGACTGACACAAATATTATTGAGTGAGTTAAGGGTGAGTTAACGTTGCAAACTTTTTGGTCTTCACCCATAACGTGATGAGTGGCAACCGCGTACCGGAATACGCAGCGTGGGAAGGCCCCCAACAAGGTGGACTGGCCTGATTAGGATCGCGAGTAGTTTGACAACATTACATATTTTTAACACTACAATTTTATTACTTTTCTATATTCCGCTTAGAAAGAGGACTTAATCACTGCTTTTATGTTTTTCCTGAGGTTACTAATTATTTTATTATTCAATTATTAAAATTTACTAATCCAAAAATTTAATAACTCCAAAACTATGACGCAGCTTCCCACTAATTATAAAACAACAACCTAACATGAAACAAAAAGGCATGTCTTATGAATCTTTGAATTGACCAAACGAGATGGGGGTGTGAAATTTCAGAATATAAGTCATGATCACTGTCTGACTTAGCATCACATGACCCATGAAATTATTTTACAAAAATATCATTTTCATAGTCTTTTCAGCCTGTAGTAGACAGACAATTTATGGTCTGCAGTCTGTGAATAATAATTAATCACCTTTAGCTAAAAAGACCTCGATATGATACGAGATTGGCGTATTCGACCGCAAATCTAAACAAACTATTTTCATGTCAGCCGTTACACAGAAACAAGTTAATCGTTGACAACCGTGGCGAATACAATTTTATGGTATAATAGGTTTGTATTTAGGTATAAAATTATTCGCATTCAGATTGAAATTTGCCTGTACCGAACTCCCAAGACGCGATTGGTCCACACTTAACAGACTCCGTACTGGCCACGGTCGCTGTGCTCAAAGCTGTGCTGCTTGCGACTGCGGTGCCGAAGTGTAATCCATTCAGCACATTATCGAAGAGTGTCCTCTAACTCGCTACACTGAAGCCCTGCCGAAGACCTGATCAACCTCAACGACGATGCCATCAATAGCTAATGAGTCTCAAACTTAGTATGAAAATGAAAATGTTTTTTTTTTATTTAACTAAACAACACAACATACCTAATAATTTATGCCTTTGGGTCCTGAGCTAGAATTCCCTGTGTTACAGGAGCCAGTAGGGTATCAAGAAAAGTTAGACACGTTCAAATGCGTACAGAGTTAAAACTTAATGACTATAACTATAACTAGTAGTGACAGAAAGTAAAGCTAAAATTGAAATTAAACATGAAATAAAATAGGCACTATGGACTCAAGTGTATAAGGTGGGTTTTAAATGTAATATATATAGTAATAAGCTATAATAGCAAATAAAATAAAATAAAATATATATGTAACAATGGACATGGAAAATATATATTTATATCTAAGCATATAATATATACATACATACATACATAGGAAACCGGCGATTTGTTTACCGGAGCACATTCAGGATTGTAGTCGTGTTGCAATAACCACTGGGTTATTGCATTTTCATGAGGAGGCCGCGAGACCTTGTAAGATTTGCTAAGTATATAAGCTGTATTCGACGTATAACCCTGACGATTAAATAAATAAGATCATTGCCTGTACCGAGTTGTCTTGTTCCACAGGTCCGCGTTCTTCTGGTTCTGTAACGACGAGCGCTCCAAGGTGAAGGCGAATAACCCGGAGTACTCGATGGGAGACATCGCCAAGGAGCTCGGGCGGCGCTGGGCCGCCGCGGAGCCTGAAACCAAGTCCAAGTACGAAGCGCTCTCGGAGCAGGACAAGGCGAGATATGACAGGGTGAGTAGAACATCTGTTTGCCTATCACTCTCTCTCTCATACTCATCCATACTTCCATACTAATATTATAAATGCGAAAGTGTGTCTGTCTGTCTGTCTGTTACCTCTTCACGCTTAAACCGCTGAACCGACTTAGATGAAATTTGGTATGGACATAGTTTGAGACCCGGGAAAGGACATAGGATACTTTTCATCCCGAATAAATGTAGTGTTCCCGTGGGATGAGCGGGTAACACCGCGGGGCACAGCTAGTACTCATTTATTGATAAAAATTTCAATATTTTACAAGTCAAAATCTTAAAGCTATTAAATGATTATTTTAATACATTTAACAATTACATTATTATTATTTATTACAATAGGTATTTATTAAATTTATGATAGTTTTAACTGTCATGCATGTTATAAAATTCGTCCAAATTATAAAAAGCTTGACTGACTAGCCATACCTTCTCTCCGTAGGTATTATTGTTAAGTTATCCTCCTTCGTATTGTACATGTTGTTTTTTTGTCTACCATTTACATTTGTGTTTAGCACTCGTTTACTCAAAGGTTAACTGGAAGAGATCCCTTAAAGGGATAAGTTCGCCTTTGTACATGTTTATTCTTTTGAAATGTATTTCTTGTTATTGTGAAGTATTATTTTTGTGTTACAATAACGTGTATACATACATACATACATCTGCTATTTTTTTAATGGCAAAGGCTCATGTGGCGTACTCGCCTGCCAGGCGATTATTTGTAATTTTTCTTTCAACATTTTTCTTTACCGTAATATCCATCTTTCGATGTCCAGCTATCCCCTGTCCTAAAATTCGTAAAAATCCGTTCATCCGTTTCGACGTGATGCGCGGACAAAGATTTTCAACAACAGTTGGCGCTGGCGCTGTATAGCTGATGCCGCGGCCATATTTGTAGACACCTGCCTACTGAGTCGGCGGTCCCGGGCTCGATTCCCGGCCGGGGCAAATATTTGTGCAAAATATTTGTTCTTGGGTCATGGATGTTATCTATATATGTATTTATATATTATGTATATCGTCGTCTAGTACCCATAGTACAAGCTTTGCTTAGTTTGGGACTAGGTCGATTTGTGTATGATTGTCCTTTAATATTTATTTATTTATATAAATTCTGGATCGCGCTGTTAAGATTTTTCCTAATATAAGTGACCCTTCTACCTAACTGATTTTCAGTACAATTTTAGAATAGTACACTAGAAGTGACTTCGTTCGCGGAGAAGTTAACGGTCACAACATAAACCACTGTATCAAAAAACCGGCCAAGTGCGAGTCGGACTCGCGCACCGAGGGTTCCGTACAAACACTTTCCATCCCTAAGTGGTTAAGTTAAGTTTGCACCTGGTATGTATAGCGCCCCATATAAATTAGGTGCAAAGTTAGGTATTAAAAAAAACTACTTACTAGATCTCGTTCAAAACAATTTTCGTTGGTAGTTTTTATAGTAATGTACATCATATGTTTTTTTTAGATTTTTCATTTTCTTATTTTAGAAGTTAGAGGGGGGGGGGGGACCAACTTTTTTCCGCTTTGGAAGCGTCTGTCACGCAAACTATTCGGTTTAGAAAAAAAAATATTTTAGAAACCTCGATATCATTTTTGAAGACCTATCCATAGATACCCCACACGTATGTTTGATGAAAAAAAAAATTTTGAGTTTCAGTTCTAAGTATGGGGAGCCCCCAATATTTATTATTATTTTTTTATTTTAGCATCAAAATCTTAATGCGGTTCACAGAATACATCTACCTACCAAGTTTCAACAGTATAGCTCTTATAGTTTCGGAAAAAAATGGCTGTGACATACGGACGGACAGACGGACAGACAGACAGACAGACAGACATGACGAATCTATAAGGGTTCCGTTTTTTGCCATTTGGCTACGGAACCCTAAAAACGGGATAAAACTATCTATTGATCAAGAATGGATCGGCTGTAATGTCCCGCCACATGTTAAGTTCAAGGACACTGGTCTTCTACACGATGCGATTAACACTTTACATTTCTTCACTACCTTCTGTCGGGATAACAGAACTGGCAACAACTTCTCTTGTTGCGCGATTCAGCTCGTTCCCGTAAGCAACGACAACATAAATTTACTTCAATAAATAATATCAGTCGTGAATAAGGGCTAAAACACAATCACAAAATACGGTGGTACGACCCGACATGGTCTTGTTGGGTACATGAAGATAAAGTTGATTTTAAGTAGTAAATTCATGTATATCTAGGACATGATGTCGTGTCGGCCCTGAGATATACCTAATAAAGAATCCGAGTTGCCGAACAAATTGACAATACCAAATTCTACCGAGAAATTACTCTCAATTCCTGGTCAGAGTGAAAGGCACAGATGAATTGGCATTGCAACTTGATCCATATAGTTTGAGCAACTGGGTGTTGTATGGGTTGGGTTATGACGGCTTAATTAAAGTTTGTTATTTACGCCCTCATAAAACGTTATATCCTTGTAGATAATGCCCCTGGATATGAAAATGTTTTAATGGCGCCTGTATAGCGGGCCGAAATTAACGTCTGTGTGAATTGGCTTGTTCCTGTTCTTGCGTGATTGGCGTTTACTTGTAACGACGTATATTTTTAGGGTTCCGTACCCAAAGGGTTAAAATCGGGACCCTAATACTAAGACTCCGCTGACCGTCCCTCTGTCTGTCCGTCCGTCTGTCACCAGGCTGTAATCTCATGAACCGCGATAGTAAGACAGTTGAAATTTTCAGATGATGTATTTCTGTTGCCGCTATGATAACAAATACTAAAAAACAGAATAAAATAAATATTTAAGGGGGCTCCCATACACCAAACGTGATTGGTTGCGTTAACTTTGCACCTCATTTGTATCCGGCGCCATACAAATTACAAATCAGTTGCAAACTTAACTTAGCCCTGCCAGTTAAGATGGGATAAGTATTTGTACGGAACCCTCGGCGCGCGAGTCGGACTCTCTTGGCCAGGTTTTTTTCCACTCAAGCTCTGAAGTTTAATCACTTTTACAGCCCTAGTCTAGCACAACTTGGCTTCGCGACTCTTGTCGCGCGACATAACATCGCACGTCACTCTCTCACAGTACTACAGAAAGAGATAGGTAATATATCTCGTGCGAGAAAGAGTTGCGAGTATCATTTGTGCTAGAGGTGCAGGTCTGGAACTGATATGTGAGAATTATTGAAGGGGAATATGTTTCTTTACGGTTACTAAATAACCGACGGAACTAACTAGTACAGTCGAGTTCATTTACATCTACACACTTACGAGAACAAAAATATCTGAACACGACCCTATTGTCAGGAGCATAAAATCGTGTTCAGATATTTTTGTTCTCGTAAGTGTGTATGTAGATGTAAATGAACTCGACTGTACACATCTAGGTTAGTTACGCCACAGAGGATGACTACTCGTTTAGTTTGCAAGTCAAGCACCAATCTTACCAATTGGTGGTGCGACGTGGCGTTGTTGACCTTTTGAACTGATGAAGCTATACACCTTGCTCCTGGATGCCACACACCTGGACGACACAAATAAACAAAGAAGTTCTCCAAAATCGAGAGGAATTGATAAAAATATTTGTTGCAGTTTGAATTAGGAAGTTTTTGATCATTTATGGCTCCTTATTTGTTTAGAAATGCTGATTGACGATTTTGGCGTCACCCGAATGTCGTAACGTTGTTACCGCCGATTTTTTTATATTGTGTTACCTCTTCTAACCTTATCATTGATCAAGTTCCCTTATGTAACCCGTTAAGTTTTATCCTTTCTAACAATATCCCTTTTCTATTGTCTCCAGGAGATGACAGCGTACAAAAAGGGGCCTATAGCTTTAGTCCAACCGCCTCAGCTCCAGGAGGTGGAAGATGTCGGAGACTTCGAGGCGGACGAGGAATACAAGTGAAGTGTTAGTGACTAGCTGTATCGTACCGAACTGTTCCTTTGCGTATGATACCGACCCGGCCGCACGCAGCGTTTCAGTTCCTCAAGGAATGTTAGTAAGTCCCAAACTCTTTATGTGCAAGTGTGCAGCGCTATCAAACGCTTGTCTCAAGTTGAAACCATGTTTAATCTTGGTACAGTTATGTAAGAATATGGATACTCAGCAATATGTCATGGCAAGTTGTAGTAACATATTTTTGAGTAAGATGTTCTCAAATTTTTACATTTGACTTTCTTGCCTTCAGTTGTGGTGGTTATTGATTAAAAATATATGTTCCGGTGTAACGCGTGCGGTTCAGGGAGTAATAATTTGGGTTTGACAGAATACTCGTATCTGTACTGGTTGCAGAATGCCGGTATTAATGCACTTTAGGGTTAAATACAAATATGTCTATACATCCAGGTATACACAATCAAGTTTCTCGATATTGGAGCATTTATGCTGTCGTTTGGGTACTACGAAATATCAAAATATCGCCTGGTGACACCCAAAACTCACAAAAATTTCTGCCACTACACTTCAAAACCCTCGTATCTAGGTTGTACATTGATACTGAGATACGACCTTTGTTTTAAGTAGGTATTTGTTACTTAGTTTTGGTTGTCAACAGACGATATGATGTGAGATTTATTTACTAATCGTCGGATTAAGAAACGGTTTGCGAGAATTTAAAGTAAGTAGTTCCTTTCTATGAATGTAGAATTCAACCAAAAACGGGACAAGCGTGACATGATTGGCTACCTATGACTTAGTATTTCCTGAATTAGGTGTATCTCTGGTTATATTGATTTAAACTTACACGATTTCCACGATTTGAAGCAGTTGAAATAACACACGATGCGAAATAACAATTTTGCATGCTGTGATAAGCTAAGTGTGTGATCTAAATACAAGTCATTTACTATGCCAGTCAAATGAAAGCACACTTAGAGCAAATAAAGATTTTCATTTCAAATATTTTCATTTTCAAGAATTTCAACCGGGAGGACGGTTTTAAGCTTTCGTCTTCGCGGACTCCGTAGATCAGCAGATAAATCACATAAAATAGGTCGTTTCGAAATTACAGATATCGTATTTGTGTGTCGGTCGAGTGGCAAACCCAGTGAGCAAACTGAGAATAAGGAATTAAGTACCAAGTGTCGGTAGTTCGAAATACTCGCGCGACAAGAGTACATTGATGCCCGCCCCTACAGTCTCATCGAGACCATGAAAAATAAACACTTGGGAAAAACCTCTTGCTAAACCAGCAAGAAGTGAAAGCCACAGAAGGAAAAAAACACTTTTTGAACGCGATTGAGTCCCGTTTTGTTATAATGTATCTCTGGTTGGTTGAATTCAGCTTATGCACTAGTTACACTAGATTGTTTCTTGTGCAAAGAAAAATCGCGTCCTTTGGACAGTAGAACAGTGTTCAGATGTTTCGAGTCGATTTTTGCTCCGACCAACATGAACTTGGTTGTAATGGCAGTGGTACAGTCAGTTGATTGTTTTAACCTTGAGCGCCAATTACTGCAGATCACGTCGACGGAAGGCTGTGCCCCAGGTGCCACGACGTCATTCGCTATGCCATACTATCTGCTGTTAGCTTGGCATCTGGGACACTGATTCCCGTCAACGAACTGGGCGATCAAGAGGTTAATGTGACAGTATAGATATTACATAGCGGTTCCTCATGAATTCATTACCTGGATGTATAACATGGATCTGATTTTATACACTTCAAAGGTTGACCCAGTTTGCCTTCTAACTTTTTATACATCATTCGAATATTTTTATACAACGGCCATGGTTATAAATAAGTATTGTCTCGAGTTACTAATAAGGATTTACTGTGTTTACCACCCACGCGGGTTTCATTTTATGGATTATTAGTAATTCTAATTTTACTGCCAGCCCTGTTAGGAAACTTGTCGTAGTATTACATTTGTAACCATGGCCACCATTTTAGGGAAATATATCTTTGTCTAGAGAATACAAAGCAATTTAACAAATCTAAGGACTATTCGAGCGAAATGTATCGTGTACCTAAGCAAAAATGATCTGATCTGTTACATAGATCTACAATAGTCGTCGTTTTAGGGTTTCGTACCTTTTATGTTGATTAACACTTTGCACGCCGATCACGAGAACCACTCGGTACGCATTTTTTCTCTAATTCGCCGGCCATTTTAATAACTGCCATGTCTAGCTCGCCGATGACGAGTACCACTCGTGACACTTTTTTTCTTAGAGTCGCGGATTACGAATAGTACTCGTGATCAGATTTCATACTGTTTGTATTAAAATATCGAACACAGTTCGTGATCCGCTTAATAGCAACGTGTAGAAGAACGTTTAAGCTACCCGCACACATACAATTTATTAACGTGAGGGTTGGGGGAACGGCATGACGATGCGTCGCCCGCGCTGCCTCGTCAGTGCGCTGCGCGGGCTACCTAACAAATCCATGTTAGAGTTTTTATTTTTTCATAAAACGAGTTCTTTTCAGCGACAGTTTTAAAATAAAATAAATATTATAAACACATTGTTTTATTTTTATCATTATAAAATACTAAAACACCTCTTAAATAAAAAAGAAATTATACCTGTATCTACGCTAATTATTATATTATAAATCTTACAATATCACCGAAAATCGCCGGCGAACCATAGGTGGTGCCTTAAAAAATGCGCGGCGTTCTTGGGAAAAAGAGCATCACGAGTGGTGCTCGTGATCAGCTGTTGGAGCACGGTACCGATTATAACTTACGGCGTGCAAAGTGTTAAATGATTATTACGGGTTGTCTTTAAGTAAATCCTGAGAGATTTTAATTAGTGCCCTCTTATGGATAAATTGTTAAATCAAAAAATAGAAGTATAACATCTTGAAATTTTATGAATCGAAGTTACCTAAAGGCAAGAGCAGTCATTTAAATTAGATTGTCTCCTTGAGACGAAAGGTTGATATCATTTAATCTAAACATGTACAGAATGTGTACTGTAATGTAGATATGAGCAAATGTGTTAAAATAGTTGATGGAATAACACGAATGGGCAATAGATACCTAATGCATTAGGTATCTAGGTTATAGGTTGCGGAAAACCAGCCCGCGTTAACCTATAACCTAGATATAGATACCTAATGCAGCTATTACTTTCCTAAATTAGACAATGACGAGAGGGATGTACCAATACGAAGGAGTGAGATAGAGTTATCTCCATACTCGTCTCACATATTGCTGCATCCCTCTCGTCAGTGACTAATAGGAAAGTGTAATAGCCGCATAAAGCCTCAAGCAATGTTCAGAGGTGCTCACGAACCCTGTACTTACGGCGCGGCTACGACGTCGCGCGACAAACGGAGCGACGAGCGACGGCGATAGGAGTGAGCGAGAGACCGAGCTCGGACCTTCCCCTCCCATCTCGCTCTCTTTTTTAGCCGTCGCTCGCCGCTGGTCGCACGAATCCGGCAAATAGCCCAAAATGCCAACTTTTGTCATCCATGTGACATTTGTGTTAATGTGATCGTGTCTTCTCAAAGTGCCATATCGTAGCGCAAATGTTGCTGGCTTTAATATCATCGTAAATCCTCCATCATCTGTGATATCACAACTTGATACATTTGCTTATATATTATTTCCTTCTACTACTACTATAACTTTTCAGTTTAAGGTTAGACGGGGTTAGTGCCATAGGGGCAAGTGCACCTACCATATCGAAACGTTACACTACTAACATCATCTTATTTTGCCAATTACTGTTGCGTGGTTGCAAGTGGCTGCTCGCTTTCGCACTTGGCCCGACTGACCTTATAAAGAAAATTCAAAGTAACTCAAGTTGCAAGTGCAACTATATCACGGCCGATGAACCCGTATTGCAGTTAAGAATGTAAACTATGTACCAATTCCATTGAGTTGTTGTTAGAGCTATTAGTTTTGATAAGTTATTCGGAGTTTGGTATGAAACTTTCCGGTTGTTTTCGACATGAGTTGATTGTTGATTTTGTGTTAACGTTATACTAAAGGTGCGTGTACACGATGCGAGTAACTAGTGCATTCTAACATTTTCACTACCAGACAAAATTAACGCTACCCCAGAATCCGACATAGCCCACTAGGCGAGTTCGTCCATAGCTACAGTTCGCCCAGCAGCCGGACCAAAATCCGATAAACAATTATGAGCTCCCGCTAGGCGGGTTGTTGGTCATAAAAGCGCTCAATACTCTTTATCTTTTCTAACAAAGGCAAAACTGAAATCGACCAATCCTTTATGCCTGGTAATAAGTATTAGCGTGTTCATTTATCTGAACCACTGCGTTTTTCTCACATTTCAGCCGAGCATTGTAACGTTAAAATCAACGTACCTACCGATTGAATACTATAAATGACGCTTGGCATATACCAAGCTCACATAGCTGAGCGATATCGCTCACACCTTAGAGTTAAAAATCAGTGCGATAATTATTTTTTATTCTTTTGGCACGTTGTTTTAGTCCCTACCTAAGGGTTCAAAAATTTTGATGGGATGCCGGCCTGGCCGGCTGGGCGAACTAGCTGTGAACATACTCCCTTGGTGGGCTTTGTCGGTTTCCTGGGTGGTGTTAAATTTTTTGACTGGTTAAAACTGTTTTACTCTAGCTACTCGTACCGTGTACAAGCACCATTAAGGTCAAATTGCAAGATGTGGCCTTATATTTGCAAACGTCAAGGCAATAGGACACTGCATAGTGCCAGGAACAAATTTTTAAATTAAGTCATAAAGAAATTAATACCTAATACCTTTGTAAGTTGATAGTGTATATCGTATCGGGACGCGTGTGATTGCGATGTGTGAGTATGCAAAATGTAAATAGTTAAATTATATTCCTTTATACATTTAGATATTTTATTTTTACTAGAACATGAAATTCTGGTAAATGAAATGTAAAATTGTTTTACGTTGACGAAGTTCCAAGTATTAAAATTGTGAAAATGGGGACTGTACCGTGATAGTACTTAATTTATATTGTTGAAGTCTCGAGAAACGCTAGATCGTCCTGTTTTCGCTTGTATACCTGATTTCAGTGGATTGTGAACTTTTGTCTCGGTACGGCTCAGTGGAGCGGTAAGCAATTTCAGAGAAAAACTATTTGTAAGATGTGTGTAGCCGTGGGCGATATTGTTTTGAACGCTGTGAAGCGCGCACTGTACAAAACAATATAGTTTTACTTTTACACAACAACGTTCTTTCATTTTGTTTCTCACTAGCATTATGTATAGTGGGCCCGAAACTTTCAGGACAAATTATTTCAGACTGGCACAATAGAAAAATGATCTCACAGTAGGGAACATGCACGAATAGGTGGCAGCACTGTAAATGTCAAATTGAAGTAATAAGGTGAAAGATTTAGATTGGCGGCACCAGTGCCCTTTTCATGAGTTAACATGACCGTACTCGCTAGCGATAGAGTAAAAAATTGTATCGAGAATAGTACCCCTAGTGGTTACTTTGTAGAATTACAATTCTCCATACAAACCTTGTACGTAGTGGCTAGCCTGTATGGTAACTGTAAACTTAGGGTACAGTTGACTGCACTTTTGTTGTGCACATTCCGTATTGTAAGACTAAGGTTGTTTGTCACTTGTTCCTGTTTGACATAATTTGGCTTTAAAATTTCGGATGAACTATACTATGTACCTACCTACTAAAATAGTGTAATATAGAAAATAAAACACGCTGTAGACTCGTTCGAAACATCATTTTATTTTATAAAAATAAACGTTTTGACGACAAATAGTTTATAATATTCGGGGTCCTTACGAATCATTGACTCCCCACTGAGTTCCCACCAGAAATGTTTCAAGACATTGTAAAAAATTCAGTTTTTACAAAAGTTACTTTTTATCTTAAAACATTAACAACATTACATTTTTCACATCTAAATCTAATAACGGTCGATCACTTCATTACTCTTTACACAGTAACACTTGCGTTTACGAAAATAATTAACCTTATCATAGGACTTTACACGTTTCCTCTCCGGGCCAAGTACCTTGTCCTGTGTCTGAGGCCACACCGATTCCTACCAACTTAACCTTATACTTATTAAATGGTCTTTGTTGAATAGACCACAAATGGGTAAGGCTCAGATGCGTTTTGAAAGCTCCTTGACTTATGTTTTCACGAATAATTAACATTATTTTTGCAAAAAAAGCGTTATTTGGTGAGCTCATAACAGAGCGCTTTTTGCGAATTGTGAAAATCTCCAAAAATAAGATGATATTCGTCTAAATTTCGTAACACAAGGGAACGAGCAGTTGAAACGCTCCTGGGCCTTACCCAAATACGTATCTTTCCGTAGTTGCCGCAAAGTAAAATAAAAAATAAAAAAGGCTACTCAGTAGATCGTTATTCGAATTCCGTTTGGTGTCTCTTACGCTCACTTTAATCAATATTTGAATGAGCGCTACTATGATACGAAGTTCAAATTTCGAACTAAAAACAATGTCATGTCGGTACAGAACCACTTAATCATTTGTTCAGCAGGCGGCGTCGTTCACAGACGTGCACGGATAACATTTCAAATTATGAACTAATCTCATTCCATTACCACCGAATCCAAAACTATTATTTTTATTTTATTATGCCGACTATAGATTTTAAAATATTCAGAAAAATGTTAAAGCGTCGCCCCAAGATCGGTAACAAAGATGACGTTACAGTAGATTTCATAGTACATCTGCCTTAGTAATAATCCAATGACTTGTCACTCTCTCATTCTGTTAGAATGAGGAACTTTTGAATCAGAAATTGGGATATTTCGAAATTGTAATCCTATTATTAAAATAAGAAACGGGTTTACACACGCCATAGAAGTCGAATATCGCTCAACATGTTTCGAATCGGTTCGCGATTCATCCTCGGAAGAGCCGATCAGGCGCGGCGGCGGGCAATCGGACTCTGTTAGATGCAAGCGTCACCGGGCGGAGGTGAGAATAATTCGCGTAAAAGTCGTAAAAGACGATCGAACGGTCCGGCGGACCGATAGGGACGCTGCTGTCTGTAAGAATGAGAGATATATATTACTATCTCTTTCTAACAGATAGTGGCTGCGTCCCTATCGGTCCGCCGGACCGTTCGATCGTCTGTAACGGCTTTAAGGCGTTTTGTATGTATTTTTATCTTGTCTGAGGACTGAGACTCACGGGAGTGTTCTATGTAAATGTGGTAATATTTTTTTTATCCTTTATTTGTTTTTATCGGAAAAGAGCGTAAAATATTGTACCTACTGTTTTCAATTGAACCACCTGAACAGGTAGATATAGCGGCACTGTAACCATAAATTACAATACTCTGTTATTAATTAAATAATAATTACCAACGCCTGTCAAATGGTTGACATTGGGCAACGCAATCAGCAGTTACATGAATGTATCTACAAATAAAATAAAGCAATGGCAAAGTAGCCTTATCCTGTTACAACTTTGATATAAGTAAACGAATTCGCAATAAATCTGAAATGAATTGAAATTCTATGGAGTCATTTCATATAATATCTCGATATACATTCGTTTCGGCCAATCTGAGGATCGTGTCAATGAGACTTTTTCGCAATGGGATATTGTTGACATTATGGGTGCCTTAAAACTACCCAACTTTGGCCCAGTCACCCAAGTATGGTACAAAACAAGATTCATTGCTTTCTATCAAGATCAATGTAATAAATAAATAGCAGACAACCTCTATATTCTATTAATATTCTATTTGTTGGTGATAATGATAATTGATAACATAATAGGTACGTTTTTATTTTTAATTGTTTAGTTGTTCATCTTCGAGTTCATCCCTAATAATCGTCATAGTTGGGTCAAAGTTGTGTAGCTTTACGGTGTTGTATTATAGACACCCCGTTAGAGGCAGAAGTGCCAAGGACATTAATAACTGTTCGCTTTTATTTAAGAACAATAAGGCTGATGCTTAGTTATTGGAGCCATATTCCATTGAATCTGCCGCAACAATAGATTGCCTTACATCACAGTTTACCCAATTCCTACACTAGCTGCCATGAGCCCAAGTATGAGCTGTATCCTTCTTTCAATGGCTATATCTTCAGAAATATCTCCACTATACAAGTTTGCTCTATCGACGATCAATTATATTGCGATTATTAAAAATTTCGACAAGGGCTGTGAACGTGTGACAGAAGTTTGTTTACATCTAGGTATTGTTATAGCCTTATTAAAATGGGGTGGCATAATGCGGGGCACATTAATCTAAATGCTACTCCCAACGCCTACTCCAAGCACGGGTCGGTTTAACATTTAATAACAATGTTTTATTTAAATCATTACTTATTCATAAATGCATTAAAAAAAGTCAGAAATTATATCAAATGCGAACGCATCTCGACTAGACCAAGTTAAATAGATTATAATTGGAATGATACAAATCCCATCTATTATGCTATAATCAGTTCATTATTAAATCATAACTACGCACAGATACCGTATACCGGGCTAATGACGAAGCTCGTTCAACGTCGCTACTCGATATCGCTAAAGGCCGTATGCAAATTAATAATCTACGAGATCAATCAATCACTAATAATAACAGCCAAACACTCATCACGCTCGAATCAGATTCGAACCGCGAATTTCCGAAAAGCTTTCCAAAAGGTGAAACAGAGAATATTGAAAAATATTGAATATTTTACAGATAAGATCGGTAAGAGATGAAGGCTCGTCATTAGCAGACTTCAGATTCAGATCCGAGAGAGCAATTATAATACCCTGATCGTAAACGGAACGCCTCAAAAGGAAACCAGTTCGCCGGCCGGTTCTTTTTAGTGTCGCTATGAGGGGTCGGTCTCGTGCGGGTCGGGGGGCTGCTGAGGGATGTAGTTCCACCGCGCTTTGACTTCGGTGGTCGCTGTTGGTGTAGGGATCGGCGCGGGGGGCGTGGCGGAGCTGTGCGGAGTGGGCGGGGCCGCAGCGGCAGCCATCCTCGCGCGCACCACCGCCAGATGTCGCTGGATGTAGTGCTCGTGCGGCGCGAGGGCGGCGGCGCGCGTCAGGCACTCCTCGGCCACGGCCAGCTTGCCGCGCTCCACCGCGACCACGCAGAGGTTGTGTAGGGCTTGGACGTTGTCCGCTTCCAGTTCTAGGATGCGTCGGTAACACTGCGGATGAGATATTTAATGTCAAGATTTTGATGGAATTGCTTACAAGTATTTCCGATATCTGTGTTGTCCTAAAACGATCCACGACGTTATTAACAGCAACCAGGCCCGAACTTAGAGGACCAGGGTCCCTAGGCACTTGGCATTTGGGGGCCCCTCCCCTATCTCTCAAAACAGCAAATTAAATACTAGGTATTATAGTATTTTAAGTGACAAATAAGGTGAAACGAGTATGGTGCAAGTACTACTTCTGTAACACGTATACTGTAATATCTAGCATTCTCTTTCTTCGCAGTATTGAGAGAGAGTGACGGGCGTTGCTATGTCGCGCGACAACAGTCGCAAGCCTAGTTGTGCTAGAGGGGTTGACAACAACCAGTCTTCGCGTTCGAGATACGATGGTTCTGTTAAGATGAGTACCTATAAGGCAAGTACCTAATTACTTATACAAATATAATGACAAGTGACTCACGCTCTCAGCCGCATCCAAATCTTTGACGGAGTTGATGTAGATGTCTCCCAGAAGGACCAGTGCCTTCACATGGTCCGGATGATGTCTGACTAGCTGCTTGAGGAACGGGGCGGCTTCTAGCGGCCGTCGACGGTCGGCCAGTAGCAGCGCTAGGTTGAAGAGGGCTGATCTGAAGTCTGGCTTTAGGTGCACTGCGGCACGGAACCATCGCTCTGCGCATTCGGCGTCGCCTTCGTCCATGCAGACCATGCCGAGGTTGAAGTGGACACGCTCGTTTGTCGCTGAAATAAAGTTCAAAAACAACTCAAGTATAATTATGATAGGTACCTACAGTTGCCGTTATAGGTACACTTTTGAAGCTGGATTAGTAAACCAAAGTAACGACGTTTGGTTATCAGAAAGTATGGAACCTATCAAATCTGCCCATAGTATCACCGTTTAGGTCCTACCTACTTTTAAACTCGTTAGCCAATTAGAGATGTCAAATTGTTGTAAGTGCTCACAAAAATGTGAAAATGCTCACACTTGCAAAGGAAGCCTTGGCGTTGGCAGATACGATAAACAGGATTTCTATAAAATATTTATGGTCGTAACATACCTACTATCAAAATATGTGTAGGAGTATGAAGTTTGTTAAACTGTTATCAGGAAATTAATTTATTACACAAGAGCTTAACAACAGAAACCGTATAATGTAGGAAACTCCTTGAAACTCCATTCATGTTATAATAATAAAGCGTGGGAGGTCCGTAATTTAATCATTAATCGGAATAATAAAGCCTTGTGAAGGAGCAGGATTTGCAGAGGCATGTATTTACACGCACGGAGAGAAATAATTCTCCTATGTTCCATTTATCTTACATAATAAAAAGCAACATTCACCTTAATCTATTGTCATAGTGTGGTAGGATGTCGGGAGCGCACGCATCTATCGTTCTGGTCATCACACTTCATTAA
The DNA here is from genome assembly GCA_932273695.1 of Apotomis betuletana. Taxonomy (NCBI): domain Eukaryota; kingdom Metazoa; phylum Arthropoda; class Insecta; order Lepidoptera; family Tortricidae; genus Apotomis; species Apotomis betuletana. The sequence continues at coordinate 20,600,832 of OW026303.1, read as the reverse complement.
CAATACCGCCGCAATTTCACAAAAACAACAAAAAATAACTGTATTTTGATTGGTTGCTTGTGTAAAATGCGATGCTGCAGCAGAATTGCAGTTCTTAAGTGGCTTCTGCATCAAGATCAAAAGAGAATCTTCTGTGGGCAGTGTTTTATTTTCCGGTTAAACACTATATACTCAGTATTCACCATACTTGTCAAGCAGCTTGAGCAGCCGTTGCCTAGTCTAGAATATGTCTGAGACCCGTCCCCCTAGCTCCTGTCTGTCTGACTTGCTCTAGTAACACGACGGGCTACTACGGCTCATCTAAGACTACTCACCATCCTTGTCGAGCAGCTTGAGCAGCCGTTGCCTAGCAACGTGCCTGAGATCTGCCGCCCCAAGCTCCTGCAGCAGTATGGCAGAGTTCAGCAACGCTTGCTCGTGCTCCGGTTCGAGTTCTAGCGCCTTGTCGAGGTATGCGAGCGCTTGAGACGCCTTGCCTTGCTCTAGTAACACGACGCCGAGCTGAAAAGTGAAACTGAGTCAGTCTTGTGTTCTAATTGTACGATTTGGTTGATCTCCGTTTGAAATAATAATGAACGATACAATAAGGTAGGTACTTAATATAGAATCTTATTTGACGGTTAAATGTTTTCGAACAACGGATTTTTTTATACAGATTTTAATTGAGTGTGTTAAGGTGGTAAACTTTTTGGTCTTCATTTTGGTTTTTGATTTTTATATGGCCTTTTTTATTTGAGCATTATACTGGCATACATAGAAAAGTAAATGAAATACATATATGGATATCGCAGACCTTCAAGGTATACCAAAGGCATGTTTCGTATTCGTTTTTCTTACCTTGCAGTTAATTTATACTTGAGCTATGTACACTTACATTGTAATAAATATCCGGGTTCCCGCTATCATACAACAGCGCCCTCTCATACACCTCCTGTGCTTCTTTCGTCCTATTCAATTTAATTAAAATATCGCCCCTATTGATATACGCCCTCGTATAGTCCGCTCTCATGCTAATTGCTTGTCTGTACAGCATATCCGCCTCTTCTAGTCTGGTGGCGTTCTTGGATATTAAGTTGGCAAGGTTCAAGAAGACGTTTAAGTGGTTCGGTGCTATTCTAGCTTGATAGGATTCGCCGGGTTTGGCTTTGGGTAGTAGGGATTTCGCTTTGACGTAGGCTTCTTCGGCTTCTTGGTATTTGCCGAGGTGGTTGTAGGTTCGGCCGACGTTGATGTGGGCGCCGACGTCGTCCGGTTGTACGCTGACGGCTGTGTTGAAGAATTCTAAGGCTTCTGCGTAGCGTCCGTCCGCTTCCAAAGCGTGACCGACGTTGTTGTACAGTTTGGCGTTATTACGGTTCACCTGGAACGTTTGAGTGGTTTCAATTCAATGTTTGTATCTATCAACGCATATGCAATAAGAAATTAGGTTATCACCACGTACGCGATGCGACTTATGGGAAGCTTAAGAAAAGGTGAGATTTTATTACATTATCATTATTATATCTATTACATATTTAGTTTATTTACGATTATAGATAAATGTATATAGCTAAAGATGTTTGTTAGGTACTATAAACATTAAGAAGTGCTATACTCGTATGTACGACGCAATGTTCTAAAAATATTATCATATCAGTACCTAATAAGTTAGTTAACGAACACTTACCTTTAACCCTGAAGCGAAAATAGAATATTCAGTCTTCCAATCCCAGTTCCTCACGTAAGTCTTGGCGCTGAACGCCAAGAGTAGAAATATCAGCGCGGCCGCGGCCAGCTTGGCGCGCCTCTTAGCCACCAGACGCCAACCGTGGGCGACCAGGAGACACCAGCCCATGGAGGGCATGTAGAGGACGCGCTCCGCCACCACGAACCCCACGGGGAAGAAGAGGTTGGAGGCAGGCAAGAAGGGAAGCACCAGGAGTGCTAGGCCCTGGAATATAAATTAGAAATATAATGTACCTACCTATAGTTGAGTTTCATGGTAGACGTGAAGTAATTATTGACAGAGTCATCATCATCATTTTAGCCATAGGACGTCTACTGCTAGACACAGACCTCCTCAATTGACTTCCACATGAGCCGGATAGAAGCGACCCGCATCCAGCGAGTCCCCGCAACCCTGACCAGGTCGTCCGACCACCTTGCGGGTGGCCGTCCTACGCTGCGCTTGCCGGTACGTGGTCTCCACTCGAGAACCTTTCTGCCCCAACGGCCATCGATTCTTCGACAGATTGACAGAGTATAGGATACTTATTACATTTTAAACATTTTAAACGAGTTGTCTAATATTGTTGTTGCTATGCCTTGAGAACTGTACGGGTACTGCGTAGTCATAGATAGAGTAGAATACAATTAACCGTGAAAACAGCCGATGCCACCAACGGTCAGCGCTGTCGTACCGTTATAAAGTGGTGGATGGACACACTCACCATAGGAAAAGAGCCATCATTCCCATCCCAAATATTCCAAGGCACTCACCATAGACAGAGCAGAACACCGCGTCCTCAGTGCATGAACTGCCGCAACCACCAAGCCCACTGCCAGCGCTAGTGTTGCCAGGTTCCTAGGGTCCTGCCATGATCGGAGTAGTGCCACAGTGCCCATGGTCCAGTCGCAGCACAGGGCATCGGGTAATGCCAGCAGCCACGCGTTCAACGCTGGTAGGTAGGCGAATGTCAAGTGCCTGGAAATTAGAATGATATTGTTATACTTCATGATAAGAAACTGGTGTTATTAGGATTAATACATTACTAAATGGGAAAGAGCAAGACACTCTTCGATGATGATGCAGGGCACCAGTCACTATATAGAGATTCAATCTTCGATGAAACGTGGCATGTTCATATAGTATATTGGTCTGTACTGCCGAACTCGGTTACGTGGCTATTCGACCGAAAGGTTTCCATGTCATGTCTAATCCCAAGTCATTAATTTCTGTGCTGCTGCCGTAAATATGTATAAGGGAATTCTAATCTCATCTGTCGGGGTATACATAAGGGTAAACAGTCTATGGTTTCCCAAGTGGAAACCAAAGCTTGAGTCAAGGATCTGCAAACTCACCTAGCCGGTGCCGATGTAGCTCCCGCCGGGTTATCAAATCTCGTGAACACTGGCAATTGGGCACCCATGACATGAAGCCTCGCTGCCAATAGCGCAAGACTGGCGCAGCAGACAGTAGCCACTCGTCGCGCCGCCTCGCCACACGCGCAACCCCAACCAGATCCCTTGCCCCAGGCTTCTAGCCACGACCAGCGGCTCCCACCACCTGTGCCGCGACGCTGGAAGAATAAAAATAAAAATATAGAATAAAACAAATTTGGTTCTCCGGAAAAAAAACAAAGGCTTAATTAAAATCTGAATGAATGATAATTAGTTAGGTATGCGTTTTGTGTCAAGCGGGATAACCCCAAAATGAGAGGACCTTCATGAACTCAATCTCCTAGCGACGACTACTACGACTCTAAATGCCAAAGTTGGTGACGTCACCGTCGTTCCCGTGCCGGTCGGTGGCTATAATTAACACTACCACAAGAATGCCAATATCATGTGATAAAGATGAGGTCCACGACGATGATGATAATGCGAAATTGTCCAGCGTCAGATTGATCATACATAATGGCTGGCATTTGGCACGAGGGTTTCCGGCAGTATCTAACTAGCTATAAATAAATAAATAAATCTCATCCACCATTATCCAGTCTCGGCCCGCTTGTGGGAAGTTACCCGGGCCTTTCGGACTCGGTACAACCCAGCAATTGTCTCACCTTTTGTGCCACGAAGAGCTCGTAAACGACGCAGACGCCCGTGGCCGTGATGCCCTGCTCCTTGCACAGCATGGCCACGCCCACACACGCGGCGCAGGCGGCCACGTAACGCCAGTCTGAAACAAAAAGTTTATAGGTTAGAGCTAAATTTACAGAAATGGCTAGAAATGGCAAACAAATTGCTTGGACTCCACAGTCATAAAATGGCGATCTTACTCCATAATCACATCGAAATATAAGCGATAAGTTAAATCCGACGTTTCTAATGACATTAGTCCGAGATCTCGCCACTGTTTAGCGATATATCCGAAATAACATTTTATTTACACCTCACATCTGTAAAGTGCCGATGATTGATGCGAGGAATATAACATTTTTGATATTTTGAGCTTAGATTGCGCGTATTTTCTTTTAACTGTTGTCGTGTTACCCGGTCCTCCGAGGAGTCGAAGGACAGGATAACAGACGTGAAAGAGAGAAAGATAGAGGAGAAAAGAAGTAGAGAGGGAAAACAGAAAGTTCAGGGTTAGGGTTCTTTATTTTCACTCAGCAGTCACCAAGGCAGTGGGATTACAGAGTATAGGGGAGGTTGGGGGATCCCCTTGGATCGCATAATGTTTTTTAGACTAATGCTGTTTCGCATAATTGATTTAGCATAATTTTTTTTGGCATAATAGTACTTTCGCATAGTAATATTTTGGCCTACTGTTTTTTTGGCATACTACGCTATTAGCATAATTTTTGTTGGACTAATTTGTATTGGCCGAATATACTTTACGCATACTATTGTTTGGGCTAATAATTATTTGGTATATCTGTCATTATCGTCATTATCCATAATTTCAGTTGTCTAAACGAATGAAACTCAGTTTCGTGGTTATCGAAATCGTTCTTTTTCTTTGTCTGCGTATACAAATACAAATACAAATCATTTATTTCACATAATTTTAGGTACAATTAAGATCTTAAATAATAATATTCGTATCACTAAAATCTACCATACATGGCATGTGAAATTGAACAGCGTAGGCACTACGCACGTAAACCTACTTATAGTCTAAAAACTCCTGAACACTATAAAAACTCTTTTCGGCCAGCCACTTTTTAAGAGCTCGATTAAATGGTACAAATTTAAGGTCCTTTATTGAGTCAGGCAGTTTATTGAATATTTTTATGCACATAATGTAACTATTTTTAGCTACTAATGATAATTTTGACTGCGGTATAAACAATTTATTGCGATATTGCGAGCGTGAAGGATTCTTAAACATTTCTTTAGCGTATTCAAACATATGCTCATTTTTATACACAAATAAACACGCATCTAAAATGTACAGACAAGGTAGTGTTAGAATTTTGTATTTTTTAAAATAGGGTCTGCATGAATCTGTTTGCTTTAATTCAAACATTGCTCTTACACATTTTTTTTGCATTAAAAAAACTGAATCTATATTTGAACACCTACCCCACAGAGTTGTTTGTATTGTTTGTTTTAAATTATTATACTTTGGGAGATTAGCCAATACTACCTAATGGTGCGGTTGTAGTTTCGCATTCAGAAATTATGTATATTGGTTTTTTATCGGGATTTAATACTGCGTTTTCTTTTATTTTGTTGCGGGCACATTGAACCTGCAAAATGATCAACAAGAAAATATTACGTTACGTAACGTTAGGTCACATTAGGTAGGTACATTAGGTTAGGTTAGGTTAGTATGATATCCAGCCGCGAAGCGCCTAAGCAACGCGGAATAGGGGGTCTGCGAAGTGGACCTCCGTCGACCTCGCTTTAGTTCCTGAATATATATGCACACTTTTGAATAGCAATTTTATTACTATGAGCCATTTTTACTTGACTTTTAACAGGATAATAACATAATAGGTATTCATGTTTTAGATATCTGTACCTTACGATGTGTCCCATTCGCCATTTGCATCACCTACTCAATAAACGTTTTTTAGCATAAACTCCATAAACTCCACTACCCTAAGGTTTTCTGTCTCTTTAGCGATAAGACCGCCTGTTGTCTACTGTTTTTAATTTGTTTATAGGTGATTTCCTGTGTAAATGTTTTTTGGTGTGCAATAAAGCGTACCTACTTGTATTGTATTGTAGGTATAATAGCGTTATGCATTTTGATATGATGCCAATTGATTATTATGCCTATTTATGCTTATGCTTTTTGTTATTAGTCTTCATGACGGTTATGCTTTCTGAATTTATGCTTTTTAATGTTATGCGTAAAAAATTATGCGTAATGAGGCTTATGCACATCTCATTGTCGGCGAAAAGCAATTATGCGTAACCATATTAGTATTAATGATTTTATGCCTTCCAATAGTAAACCGAGGTTGGTAGTCTTAGGTCGGAACGGTAGCTGTTGAGGCGATGTCCGTGAAGCCTGGTGTGAGTCCGCAGCAGGTGGTCGCACAGGTGGTCGTAGGTCACCGCAGTCGCAGCAGGTGGACGTGATCACAGTGGTAGCAGGAAGGCGTCTACGCAGTGGCAGTAGGAGGGCGTATACGCAGTGGGAGCAGGAGGGCGTATACGCAACAGCAGCAGGGCGTATATGCAGTGGCAGTAGATCAGCAAGGCTCCTTCTATGTAGTGGCAGAAGGACAGCAAGGTTCCTTGTTGCAGCCGGCAGGGCCTCCAGTAGTGGCAGTAGATATGGCCTTTCAGCGTCCGAGCGAGTCAGTAGTCGTTTAGGGGACAGCCAAAAGGAAAAGGGGTATCTCTTGAGTGCAGGGCCAAGCTTTGGCCCTGCACAGACCAATTTCGAGATCCTCTTTAGTTGAGAGGCACGAGAAAACTGAATTTTAAGCTGATGGCAACGCTTTTATATCAGGCTCGCTGACAAAATGTTCCAGAATAGATAAAAATATGAATTTTGAATTTTATGAAGTACTAGGGAACCAGCCAAAAGATAAAGTTAATACGACCTAGCTCAAATATATCCAACCTCACCGCTTTGGAAGTAAAATTACAAGAAATGGACAATTTTATAAGACAAGACGTTGCTATGACATTTTTCAAACAGAAATGTCATAACAAATTAAATAAACTGAAATATGTAGTGATTTTACGGAATTAATCGTTACTATTTATAGAATAAGAAAAAGGCGGAGAGAAAAATAATGTAAGTAGCAGCCTGCGTTAAATCGATTTTCAGTGAGCTAGAGTTTAATAATGATGAACGTTTCAGCCAATATATCGAAGCAAGCGAATTATACCGAACGATCAACGTAGGTACTAGAGAGATAAACAGAGCATTGGATAATATAAGGGAGCCCCGAATTTCATCGCTTAAAGGAATTACCAAGGTAAGTGAACACTACACTGTCAACTTGTCAAAGACACTAAAGCACCTATGTGAACTTGGCCACCGACCTTGAATTTTTTTTTTGTTTTATTTTTTTTTCTGATAGTGTTTTGTTTGTAGTTGATTGTAGTAAAACGATTTTTGTTTGTAGTTGCGCGAAAAAAAAAATAGGGGGCCCAAAAAAAAGCCAGCCCCCGGTTTACAAAAATCAAACTTTCAAGCATAGTATACGGTGCAGAATTGTTTGTAGTTGATTGTAGTTCAATTTTTTTCGTTTGTAGTTACGTGGAAAAAAAATAAAAAAATAAAAATGAAAATCGCTATCAATTAAATTGCTCACTAGCCCGTTTAAGTCTTTTTAACCTACTACTAAAAAGGTGGTTTACCAGTTTTATAACCCAATGAGCATGATCGCTCTTACAAAATTTTAAATTTCTTACAAAATAGGAACACAATTAAGTGATAGACATAAATAAAAAGGTTTTCTGTCAAAAATATATTAAATTTCTAAAATAACTGACGAATAAAAACTCTACAAGTAACTACGTTGTTTGTTCTCTCTTTAAAATCGAAGCCAACAGAGCACACAACAGAAACCATATTAAATAGCAAAGACAAAAGCGTAATAACATTTGTCGTGAAACAATTTTCGTTTGTAGTTGGACCATTTTTAAATTGCTCCTACATAAACTCTAAAATGTGTAGAGTCAGATCCGTAAGCTCTTGTAAAAGCTCAAAATTTATTGGAATTCTGTAAAAACTATTTCAAATCGAAAACATGACGGTGTTTTCGTTTGTAGTAAAAAGAAATTCGTTTGTAGTTGGATATTTTTTTAAGAACGACCACAAATAGCAAAAAAATGTATCAAATAAGAACCGTACTCTATTGTAGGAGCTCAAAATGGATTGGACTTCGGTGAAAACTATTTCAAATGGAAGACATGACATAGCTTTCGTTTGTAGTGAAAAGAAATTCGTTTGTAGTTGGACAATTTTTAAATTGCTCCTACATAAACTCAAAAATGTGTAGAGTCAGATCCGTACTTTCTTGTAAAAGCTCAAAATTGATTGGAATTAGGTGAAAACTGTTTCAAATCGAAGACATGACAGTGTTTTCGTTTGTAGTGAAAAGAAATTCGTTTGTAGTTGGACAATTTTTTGTGAACGACCACAAATAGCAAAAAAATGTATCAAATAAGAACCGTACTCTGTTGTATGAGCTCAAAATTGATTGGATTTCGGTGAAAACTATTTCAAATGGAAGACGTGACATTGTTTTCGTTTGTAGTGAAAAGAAATTCGTTTGTAGTTGGACAGTTTTTAAATTGCTCCTACATAAACTCAAAAATGTGTAGAGTCAGATCCGTACTTTCTTGGAAAAGGTCAAAATTGATTGGATTTCGGTGAAAACTATTTCAAATGGAAGACATGACATTGTTTTCGTTTGTAGTGAAAAGAAATTCGTTGGTAGTTGGACAGTTTTTTGAGAACGACCACAAATAGCAAAAAAAATTATAAAATAAGACCGTACTCTGTTATATAAACTCAAAATTGATTGGATTTCGGTGAAAACTATTTCAAATGGAAGACATGACATTGTTTTCTTTTTTAGTGAAAAGAAATTCGTTTGTAGTTGGACAGTTTTTAAATTGCTCCTACATAAACTCAAAAATGTGTAGAGTCAGATCCGTACTTTCTTGGAAAAGCTCAAAATTGATTGGATTTCGGTGAAAACTATTTCAAATGGAAGACATGACATTGTTTTCGCTTGTAGTGAAAAGAAATTCGTTTGTAGTTGGACAGTTTTTTGAGAACGACCACAAATAGCAAAAAAATGTATGAAATAAGAACCGTACTCTGTTGTATGAGCTCAAAATTGATTGGATTTCGGCAAAAACTATTTCAAATGGAAGACATGACATTGTTTTCGTTTGTAGTGAAAAGAAATTCGTTTGTAGTTGGATAGTTTTTTTAGAACGACCACAAATAGCAAAAAAATGAATCAAATACGAACCGTACTCTATTGTATGAGCTCAAAACTGATTGGACTTCGGTGAAAACTATGTCAAATGGAAGACATGACATTGTTTTCGTTTGTAGTGAAAAGAAATTCGTTTGTAGTTGCACAGTTTGTTGAGAACGACCACAAATAGCAAAAAAATTTATAAAATAAGACCGTACTCTGTTGTATAAACTCAAAATTGATTGGATTTCGGTGAAAACTATTTCAAATGGAAGACATGACATTGTTTTCGTTTGTAGTGAAAAGAAATTCGTTTGTAGTTGGACAGTTTTTTTAAAACGACCACAAATAGCAAAAAAATGTATAAAATAAGAACCGTACTCTGTTGTATGGGCTCAAAATTGATTGGATTTCGGTGAAAACTATTTCAAATGGAAGACATGACATTGTTTTCGTTTGTTGTGAAAAGAAATTCGTTGGTAGTTGGACAGTTTTTTGAGAACGACCACAAATAGCAAAAAAAATTATAAAATAAGACCGTACTCTGTTGTATAAACTCAAAATTGATTGGATTTCGGTGAAAACTATTTCAAATGGAAGACATGACATTGTTTTCGTTTGTAGTGAAAAGAAATTCGTTTGTAGTTGGACAGTTTTTAAATTGCTCCTACATAAACTCAAAAATGTGTAGAGTCAGAGCCGTACTTTCTTGGAAAAGCTCAAAATTGATTGGATTTCGGTGAAAACTATTTCAAATGGAAGACATGACATTGTTTTCGTTTGAAGTGAAAAGAAATTCGTTTGTAGTTGGACAGTTTTTTGAGAACGACCACAAATAGCAAAAAAATGTATGAAATAAGAACCGTACTCTGTTGTATGAGCTCAAAATTGATTGGATTTCGGTGAAAACTATTTCAAATGGAAGACATGACATTGTTTTCGTTTGTAGTTAAAAGAAATTCGTTTGTAGTTAGACAGTTTTTTTAGAACGACCACAAATAGCAAAAAAATGAATCAAATACGAACCGTACTCTATTGTATGAGCTCAAAACTGATTGGAATTCGGTGAAAACTATGTCAAATGGAAGACATGACATTATTTTCGTTTGTAGTGAAAAGAAATTCGTTTGTAGTTGGACAGTTTTTTTAAAACGACCACAAATAGCAAAAAAATGTATAAAATAAGAACCGTACTCTGTTGTATGAGCTCAAAATTGATTGGATTTCGGCAAAAACTATTTCAAATGGAAGACATGACATTGTTTTCGTTTGTAGTAAAAAGAAATTCGTTTGTAGTTGGACAGTTTTTTTAAAACGACCACAAATAGCAAAAAAATGTATAAAATAAGAACCGTACTCTGTTGTATGGGCTCAAAATTGATTGGATTTCGGTGAAAACTATTTCAAATGGAAGACATGACATTGTTTTCGTTTGTAGTGAAAAGAAATTCGTTTGTAGTTGGACAGTTTTTTGAGAACGACCACAAATAGCAAAAAAATTTATAAAATAAGACCGTACTCTGTTGTATAAACTCAAAATTGATTGGATTTCGGTGAAAACAATTTCAAATGGAAGACATGACATTGTTTTCGTTTGTAGTGAAAAGAAATTCGTTTGTAGTTGGACAGTTTTTTTAAAACGACCACAAATAGCAAAAAAATGTATAAAATAAGAACCGTACTCTGTTGTATGGGCTCAAAATTGATTGGATTTCGGTGAAAACTATTTCAAATGGAAGACATGACATTGTTTTCGTTTGTAGTGAAAAGAAATTCGTTTGTAGTTGGACAGTTTTTTGAGAACGACCACAAATAGCAAAAAAATTTATAAAATAAGACCGTACTCTGTTGTATAAACTCAAAATTGATTGGATTTCGGTGAAAACTATTTCAAATGGAAGACATGACATTGTTTTCGTTTGTAGTGAAAAGAAATTCGTTTGTAGTTGGACAGTTTTTTTAAAACGACCACAAATAGCAAAAAAATGTATAAAATAAGAACCGTACTCTGTTGTATGATTTCAAAATTGATTGGATTTTGGCAAAAACTATTTCAAATGGAAGACATGACATTGTTTTCGTTTGTAGTGAAAAGAAATTCGTTTGTAGTTGGACAGTTTTTTTAGAACGACCACAAATAGCAAAAAAATTTATAAAATATGAACCGTACTCTGTTGTTTGAGCTCAAAATTGATTGGATTTCGGTGAAAACTATTTCAAATTGAAGACATGACATTGTTTTCGTTTGTAGTGAAAAGAAATTCGTTTGTAGTTGGACAGTTTTTTTAGAACGACCACAAATAGAAAAAAAATTAATCAAATACGAACCGTACTCTATTGTATGAGCTCAAAACTGATTGGATTTCGGTGAAAACTATTTCAAATGGAAGACATGACATTGTTTTCGTTTGTAGTGAAAAGAAATTCGTTTGTAGTTGGACAGTTTTTTTAGAACGACCACAAATAGCAAAAAAATTAATCAAATACGAACCGTACTCTATTGTATGAGCTCAAAACTGATTGGACTTCGGTGAAAACTATGTCAAATGGAAGACATGACATAGTTTTCGTTTTGTAGTGAAAATAAATTCGTTTGTAGTTGGATAGTTTTTTGAGAACGACCACAAATAGCAAAAAAATGTATCAAATAAGAACCGTACTCTGTTGTATGAGCTCAAAATTGATTGGATTTCGGTGAAAACTATTTCAAATGGAAGACGTGACATTGTTTTCGTTTGTAGTGAAAAGAAATTCGTTTGTAGTTGGACAGTTTTTAAATTGCTCCTACATAAACTCAAAAATGTGTAGAGTCAGATCCGTACTTTCTTGGAAAAGGTCAAAATTGATTGGATTTCGGTGAAAACTATTTCAAATGGAAGACATGACATTGTTTTCGTTTGTAGTGAAAAGAAATTCGTTGGTAGTTGGACAGTTTTTTGAGAACGACCACAAATAGCAAAAAAAATTATAAAATAAGACCGTACTCTGTTATATAAACTCAAAATTGATTGGATTTCGGTGAAAACTATTTCAAATGGAAGACATGACATTGTTTTCTTTTTTAGTGAAAAGAAATTCGTTTGTAGTTGGACAGTTTTTAAATTGCTCCTACATAAACTCAAAAATGTGTAGAGTCAGATCCGTACTTTCTTGGAAAAGCTCAAAATTGATTGGATTTCGGTGAAAACTATTTCAAATGGAAGACATGACATTGTTTTCGCTTGTAGTGAAAAGAAATTCGTTTGTAGTTGGACAGTTTTTTGAGAACGACCACAAATAGCAAAAAAATGTATGAAATAAGAACCGTACTCTGTTGTATGAGCTCAAAATTGATTGGATTTCGGTGAAAACTATTTCAAATGGAACACATGACATTGTTTTCGTTTGTAGTGAAAAGAAATTCGTTTGTAGTTGGACAGTTTTTTTAGAACGACCACAAAAAGCAAAAAAATGAATCAAATACGAACCGTACTCTATTGTATGAGCTCAAAACTGATTGGACTTCGGTGAAAACTATGTCAAATGGAAGACATGACATTGTTTTCGTTTGTAGTGAAAAGAAATTCGTTTGTAGTTGGACAGTTTTTTTAAAACGACCACAAATAGCAAAAAAATTTATAAAATAAGAACCGTACTCTGTTGTATGAGCTCAAAATTGATTGGATTTCGGCAAAACCTATTTCAAATGGAAGACATGACATTGTTTTCGTTTGTAGTGAAAAGAAATTCGTTTGTAGTTGGACAGTTTTTTGAGAACGACCACAAATAGCAAAAAAATGTATAAAATATGAACCGTACTCTGTTGTATGAGCTCAAAATTGATTGGATTTCGGTGAAAACTATTTCAAATGGAAGACATGACATTGTTTTCGTTTGTAGTGAAAAGAAATTCGTTGGTAGTTGGACAGTTTTTTGAGAACGACCACAAATAGCAAAAAAAATTATAAAATAAGACCGTACCCTGTTGTATAAACTCAAAATTGATTGGATTTCGGTGAAAACTATTTCAAATGGAAGACATGACATTGTTTTCGTTTGTAGTGAAAAGAAATTCGTTTGTAGTTGGACAGTTTTTAAATTGCTCCTACATAAACTCAAAAATGTGTAGAGTCAGAGCCGTACTTTCTTGGAAAAGCTCAAAATTGATTGGATTTCGGTGAAATCTATTTCAAATGGAAGACATGACATTGTTTTCGTTTGTAGTGAAAAGAAATTCGTTTGTAGTTGGACAGTTTTTTGAGAACGACCACAAATAGCAAAAAAATTTATAAAATAAGACCGTACTCTGTTGTATAAACTCAAAATTGATTGGATTTCGGTGAAAACTATTTCAAATTGAAGACATGACATTGTTTTCGTTTGTAGTGAAAAGAAATTCGTTTGTAGTTGGACAGTTTTTTTAGAACGACCACAAATAGAAAAAAAATTAATCAAATACGAACCGTACTCTATTGTATGAGCTCAAAACTGATTGGATTTCGGTGAAAACTATTTCAAATGGAAGACATGACATTGTTTTCGTTTGTAGTGAAAAGAAATTCGTTTGTAGTTGGACAGTTTTTTTAGAACGACCACAAATAGCAAAAAAATTAATCAAATACGAACCGTACTCTATTGTATGAGCTCAAAACTGATTGGACTTCGGTGAAAACTATGTCAAATGGAAGACATGACATAGTTTTCGTTTTGTAGTGAAAATAAATTCGTTTGTAGTTGGATAGTTTTTTGAGAACGACCACAAATAGCAAAAAAATGTATCAAATAAGAACCGTACTCTGTTGTATGAGCTCAAAATTGATTGGATTTCGGTGAAAACTATTTCAAATGGAAGACGTGACATTGTTTTCGTTTGTAGTGAAAAGAAATTCGTTTGTAGTTGGACAGTTTTTAAATTGCTCCTACATAAACTCAAAAATGTGTAGAGTCAGATCCGTACTTTCTTGGAAAAGGTCAAAATTGATTGGATTTCGGTGAAAACTATTTCAAATGGAAGACATGACATTGTTTTCGTTTGTAGTGAAAAGAAATTCGTTGGTAGTTGGACAGTTTTTTGAGAACGACCACAAATAGCAAAAAAAATTATAAAATAAGACCGTACTCTGTTATATAAACTCAAAATTGATTGGATTTCGGTGAAAACTATTTCAAATGGAAGACATGACATTGTTTTCTTTTTTAGTGAAAAGAAATTCGTTTGTAGTTGGACAGTTTTTAAATTGCTCCTACATAAACTCAAAAATGTGTAGAGTCAGATCCGTACTTTCTTGGAAAAGCTCAAAATTGATTGGATTTCGGTGAAAACTATTTCAAATGGAAGACATGACATTGTTTTCGCTTGTAGTGAAAAGAAATTCGTTTGTAGTTGGACAGTTTTTTGAGAACGACCACAAATAGCAAAAAAATGTATGAAATAAGAACCGTACTCTGTTGTATGAGCTCAAAATTGATTGGATTTCGGTGAAAACTATTTCAAATGGAACACATGACATTGTTTTCGTTTGTAGTGAAAAGAAATTCGTTTGTAGTTGGACAGTTTTTTTAGAACGACCACAAATAGCAAAAAAATTTATAAAATATGAACCGTACTCTGTTGTTTGAGCTCAAAATTGATTGGATTTCGGTGAAAACTATTTCAAATTGAAGACATGACATTGTTTTCGTTTGTAGTGAAAAGAAATTCGTTTGTAGTTGGACAGTTTTTTTAGAACGACCACAAATAGAAAAAAAATTAATCAAATACGAACCGTACTCTATTGTATGAGCTCAAAACTGATTGGATTTCGGTGAAAACTATTTCAAATGGAAGACATGACATTGTTTTCGTTTGTAGTGAAAAGAAATTCGTTTGTAGTTGGACAGTTTTTTTAGAACGACCACAAATAGCAAAAAAATTAATCAAATACGAACCGTACTCTATTGTATGAGCTCAAAACTGATTGGACTTCGGTGAAAACTATGTCAAATGGAAGACATGACATAGTTTTCGTTTTGTAGTGAAAATAAATTCGTTTGTAGTTGGATAGTTTTTTGAGAACGACCACAAATAGCAAAAAAATGTATCAAATAAGAACCGTACTCTGTTGTATGAGCTCAAAATTGATTGGATTTCGGTGAAAACTATTTCAAATGGAAGACGTGACATTGTTTTCGTTTGTAGTGAAAAGAAATTCGTTTGTAGTTGGACAGTTTTTAAATTGCTCCTACATAAACTCAAAAATGTGTAGAGTCAGATCCGTACTTTCTTGGAAAAGCTCAAAATTGATTGGATTTCGGTGAAAACTATTTCAAATGGAAGACATGACATTGTTTTCGTTTGTAGTGAAAAGAAATTCGTTTCTAGTTGGACAATTTTTAAATTACTCCTACATAAACTCATAACTGTGTAGAGTCAGATCCGTACTTTCTCGTAAAAGCTCAAAATTTATTGGAATTAGGTAAAAACTATTTCAAATCGAAGAAATGACAGTGTTGTCGTTTGTAGTGAAAATAAATTCGTTTGTTGTTGGACAATTTTTTGAGAACGACAACAAATAGCAAAAAAACTTATTAAATAAGAACCGTACTCTATTTTATGAGCTCAAAATTGATAGGAAGTCGGTGAAAACTATTTCAAATCGAAGACATGACAGTGTTTTCGTTTGTAGTGTAAAAAAAATCGTTTGTAGTTGGACAATTTTTTGAGAACGACCACGAATGGCAAAAAAAATTATCAAATAAGAACCGTACTCTATTGTAGGAGCTCAAAATGTATTGGACCTCGGTGAAAACTATTTCAAATGGAAGACATGACATCTCCCTAATGCGTATACAGACCCACAATTTGTCCGAACATGCCAGGACTTCGGCGGCAAGCAGCAGGAGCGTCCGGTTGAGTAAAGTCCGAGAGCGAAGTCGTTCGAGTGAGCGAGACACGCGTATGGCCGCTGCGCGTCGTTGCCGCTTGCCGCCTAAGTTGTGGCATGTTCTATAGTGAGCTTCTGCGGCGCACTATAAACTTTGTAATGCTAACACTTGGTTGTAGTCCAACGAACATGGATTATATAGTTTTATTTAGTACTTGGTGCCCGCAACTTCATACGTGTATTTTTTATACCCTTGTTGGGTAAAAAGTATCCTAGGTGTAACTAGAGATTTATTAATTCAATGCTTTACTTCGAATTCATCTAATGGTATAATTTCATCAGAATGGCGCGAAATCTTCACAGATGTGTTTCTCTTCGGTACTTCGCCGTCGCCTGAACTGAGTGTGTGAGGTAGAGTCTGTCAAACGAGTAGAGTCCCTTGAAAGACGCGGTAAATTCAAAAACCTAACGAATATCAAATTAACATTCAACACTCAACACTAATATTAATAGATACGAGTTTTATAAAAAAGATTTTTTGAGTTTGTGTTGATATAGTGTTGAGTGTTGACTGTTGATACTGAGAGGGAGTGAGAACCGAAAACTAGCGAATGATGATAACAGCAGTGGCATGACGTTCATAGAACGCGATTCCCACCGGCTTGCAAATTGACAGAAGTGATTTCGTCAAGGGCAGTAGCAAGGATTGTGAACTTTGATGACAGAGTGGTGTTACTTGTTTGGAAAAGGCCTTCGACTATATCACTACAGGAAAGTACAAGCACTGATAACTAGTGATGAGCTAGCCGGGGTATAATAAACCAGAAGCTCCTAGAAGATACGTATTTTATCATGAAAGTTAACTCTATGTAACTAAACGTCAATTCGCCCCCTACCTGCTACTATGCCACATCTGAAAAAAAAATTTTTTTCGGATTATTGCAGATTCGTAGTCAGAATAGGTTAATTTACGACCTTATTTCGAGAGCCATAAGAAAAAGTGTCCTTAAGAGCCTTTTTTCCACAAGTGGCCTTATGGATCTGACCAAAAATTGACAGTTGACTCCCTGCAAGACAGCCACTTTTCAGTTGTGGCTGTATAGCATAAATTTATAATTTTTTTTTTTGAGTTGCGTCCCATAGAAATAACTTATATATTCTAGTATTATTACGATGAATCCCTTTAAATATAAGCGAAATAAACGCCATTGTGCGCTGTTGAGCCAAACTGGCGCTCAATAGTCTGCCTTGGAGAAAACTAGGCTAAGGCTGGTAGTGCGTTACGCACTTCCAGCCCTGTGCGTAGCACATCAGTTGTGAAATGAAATGAAATGAAATGAAATGAAATGAAATGAAATAATTTATTCAGTAAGTAGGCCAGGCAGCCCAGACAGGGGCACTTTTACAAGTCAAATTGTGAATCTACCGGCATTTCGCAAGAGGAGACCGCTGTTGAGAAGAAAGCCGAAAGAAACTCAACAGTAAGTCATTTTTTCGTAAATAATACTTAAAACAATTACATGATACATTTGTAGTGTTATAACTAATTACACTGGTAGGTCTTGTAGCTCCCCAAGTAGTTCCCCTTAGTCTGTGGAGTATGTTATTCGGTGTCTGTAGCTTCTTCGTATAGGTAAGACTGCGGTCTAGCTAGAGTGACGCAAGTACTTTGGTGTAGGATTTAATTTAAGTGCAGTCTCTCTGAAGCATATATTTGGATCAAATTTTTGCTTCTTTGTTGCAAGGATGGAATGTCGCAACTTCTGTTTTACTAGCATTGGGGTAGCCCAATCAGAAATGTCATTCCAGATTGCGAGTAAGAGCTTCCTTCGAAGATTTCAATTTGGCATGCTGGTTTGTGATGGCGATTTCGGATCTCTGTTTTCGGAATCGGTCCTGACCCACTCCTGTTAACCTATACACACACGATATGGGTTAAACAGGAGCAGGGCCAGGACCGATCCTTGAGGTAGTCCATTGTTCAGCTATCTGACTTTGCTCGGAGTGCTTCCGAGGTAGACGATAAATTATTCCCTATTGCTGAGCATAGAGTTGATTAGTCCACTGACACGGTTTTCTCTCTCTTTTGAAACTCAGCCTCTATGTGTGTTGTGATTGATTTTTTAATACAAAATACGAATAATTTCGAGTTTATCAAGTTACAGGTATGATCTGCTGAGAGATTTCCAGGAGTTCTAGGCCAGTGTGTGACCTGAAACGATAGCTATGACTCTAAATTAAAAAAAAAAACTTAAGAGTTCTACCTACTGCTGGAACTTGGAAGTCATGATCATGAATGATTTTTTAATACAAAATACTAATAATTTCGAGTTTACCAAGCTACAGGTATGATCTGCTGAGAGATTTCCAAGAGTTCTAGGACTGTGTGAGGCCTTATAGAATAGCTATGACTCATATCTATAGGAAATTGAAGAGTTCTCCCAACTGCTGGAATTCGAAACTCATGAATGATTTTTTTACTACAAAATACTTGAAAATTTGAGCTTATCAAGGTACAGGTATGATCTGCTGACAGATTTCCAAGAGTTCTAGGCCAATGTTTGGCATCAAACGATAGCTACAACCCTAAACCAATAAAAGCTGAAGAGTTCTTCTTACTGCTGGAACTTGGAACTCATGAATGATTTTTTACTAAAAACTACGTAAAAAATCAATTTAACAAAGAGACAGGTGTGATCTGCTGAGAGTTGTCCAGGAGTTCTAGGCCGATGTGTGGCCTAAACCGATAGCTAATACTCCGATCTACTGAAAATTGAAGAGTTCTCCCTACTGCTGAAATTCGACACTCATGATTGATTTTTTTACTACAAATAACTTGAAAATTTGAGCTTATCAAGGTACAGGTATGATCTGCTGAAAGATTTCCAGGAGGTCTAGGCCAATGTGTGACCTCAAACGATAGCTACAACTCTACGATAATAAAAGCTGAAGAGTTTTCCCTACTGCTTGAACTTGGAACTCATGAATGATTTTTTACTTCAAACTACGTAAAAAATCTATTTAACAAAGAGACAGGTGTGATCTGCTGAGAGATTTCCAGGAGTTCTAGGCCGATGTGTGGCTTAAACCGATAGCTATGACTCTAAGTTAATAAAAACTTAAGAGTTCTGCCTACTGCTGGAGCTTGGAACTCTTGAATGATTTTTTAATACAAAATACGAATAATTTCGAGTTTACCAAACTACAGGTATGATCTGCCGAGAAATTTCCAAGAGTTCTAGGACAGTGTGTGACCTGAAACGATAGCTATGACTCTAAATAAAAAAAAAACTTAAGAGTTCTACCTACTGCTGGAACTTGGAAGTCATGATCATGAATGATTTTTTAATACAATATACTAATAATTTCGAGTTTACCAAGCTACAGGTATGATCTGCTGAGAGATTTCCAAGAGTTCTAGGACTGTGTGAGGCCTTATAGAATAGCTATGACTCATATCTATAGAAAATTGAAGAGTTCTCCCAACTGCTGGAATTCGAAACTCATGAATGATTTTTTTACTACAAATTACTTGAAAATTTGAGCTTATCAAGGTACAGGTATGATCTGCTGAAAGATTTCCAAGAGTTCTAGGCCAATGTGTGACCTCAAACGATAGCTACAACTCTACACTAATAAAAGCTGAAGAGTTCTTCCTACTGCTGGAACTTGGAACTCATGAATGATTTTTTAATACAAAATACGAATAATTTCGAGTTTACCAAACTACAGGTATGATCTGTTGAGAGATTTCCAAGAGTTCTAGGACAGTGTGGGGCCTTAAAAGATAACTATGACTCATATCTATAGAAAATTGAAGAGTTCTCCCAACTGCTGGAATTCGAAACTCATGAATGATTTTTAGGGTTCCGTAGTCAACTAGGAACCCTTATAGTTTCGCCATGTCCGTCTGTCCGTCTGTCCGTCCGCGGCTTAGCTCCGCGATCATTAGTACTAGAAAGCTGAAATTTGGTTCGAGTATGTGTTTGTATTACGCCGACAAAACGGTAAAATAAAATCTACAAAAAAAATGTTTTTTTCGGGTACCTCTCGAACACCTAAAGTGGGGGTTAATTTTTTTTCCGTTTCAACACTAGTGTGTGGGGTGTCGTTGAATAGATCTTTTAAAAATAATAGGGGTCTCCAAACATTATTTCTTGATACAGTCAGCAGTTTTGTAAATATACGCTCCGAAAATAAATAAAATAGTGTCCCCTCCCCTCTAACTTTTCAACACCGGGTCAAAAAATTACGGCATAATTCATGAAAATGAGGCCTTATAAGTACTTTCCATGAAAACTATATTGAACAAAATCGGTTGAGCCGTTTTTGAGTTATCGCAAAATTTCATAATTTTCTTTAAAAGGACGTAAGTTGACTTCCAGAAGGTAATAAGTAATTAAAGTTACATTGGCGTTTACGACCTTTTTATAGAGCTTGAAATCTTAGTCGTAACTTAAACCTCGCTCGTCTATTGTAAAGGATGAGCAACTACGGAACCCTACACTGAGCGTGGCCCGACATGCTCTTGGCCGGTTTTTTTACTACAAAGTAGGTACTTGAAAAAAAAATCATTCATAAGTTTCTAATTCCAGCAGTAGAGTGAACTCTTAAATTTTTTATAGATCAAAGTCATAGCTATCGTTTAAGGGCACACACTTTCCTAGAACTCTTGGAAATCTCTCAGCAGATCATACCTGTCTCTTTGTTAAATTGATTTTTTACGTAGTTTGAAGTAAATAATAATAATAATAATAATTCGTTTATTTCAGGCATCAAAGGCCCATAGATAAATACCTTACAATCTAACATACATATTAAATATTAAAATACTAAACAACTAGGTCACGATGTCTTTCGTAAGTCCGTGGTGTTGGGTAGCCGACCGCGGAAACGCCGGAATAAAACACCTTTCGGCCAAAATTCTTCCTTCATGAAAGTCGCTAGCTGGTCAGTCGGAACCCCCAACACGTAAGAATTAAAATTCACTTTGTGGTGAGACTCCAACTTCACGACCCTCAGGATAATTCCGGTCTTCACACGTACATACTCTACGATCTCCTCGGCCTTCGTAGTAAAAAATCATTCATGAGTTCCATGTTCCAGCAGTAGGGAAAACTCTTCAGCTTTTATTAGTTTAGAGTCATAGCTATCGTTTGAGGCCACACACTGGCCTAAAACTTCTAGAAATCTCTCAGCATACTTAAATAAAGTAGTTTTATTTTATTTTAAGAAAGATACGTTTTATTTTTATTAAACAACGTGAACAATTTTTTTAAGTATAAGGAACTCTAAGTTAGTACCTCCAATTTGACATTATAGCATTGTTTGGCTTGTTTTGGAGGAAATTGATCTGCTACGTGAAGTTAGCAGATCATTTGGTTGAAAACTGTTATGGGCTCTATTTTCGTTACTACAACAGAACTATTTCTAAAAAGTATCAGGAACTATAGAACTATGTTGCAAGCGAATAGAACTCCAATAATTTTGTGATATGCTGGAACTAGACCTGCCAACTTCACGGACATTATAGCAGGCAGGGGGCGAATTGTCTAATCATAATCACAAGATCGTGTTGCGACTTTACGACTTCGATACGTTACGATATCAAAATCAGCTGTAGGTATTCACCGTTACGTCTTTTGCCAAGACAATTCCCATATTTCGATCTCACAACACCGGATTGACCGCATGCATAATAAGATAATAACGTATGGGTGGCCCAGTATAAGCGTTAATAATGCTAGAAACCGTACAGGTATAACGAACGCTTTTTGGATTTTCATTCGAGTTGGAAGTGAGTTTCGCGACGAAGGTATCGCTCGGACCCGTAGTAACACTGCGCTCAACCGACCATCACGCTGTGGCGGCGCAGGCGAGAGCCTTACCACGATCTCTTAACGCGACTCACTTTAGGCCCTAAACTGAACTGTACCATCGCTATTTCATACCACGACATTGTATTCACGACTTTGACAGGGTAGGCAGATTTTTTTCATTTTTTCTACAATACAAAAAAATTATAAACTAGATAAGGTAGCTTTGTTTTATTAAAGAGCATGAAACGCTTTTGGCTTGTATCTCCGGTATAGAAGGAAGAAAACGGCAAGATGAAAATAATAAACGAAATTCATTACACAAAACATGACATGTCAATCGTAAATCATGTGAAAAAACACGAACATCATAAAACAAGTAGATTCAAAAGAATCTTATTTTATTATGGTGAGAATTGGGTGAAGTCAATGTCACCCTTATATGTTCGACATAAGGTTCAATTCTTGGAGCGGAATTGAAACAGTAAATATTAGCAATGCATGCCGCGTTTCGCCGCCTTCCTCAACGTTTCGATGGTGTAGTGGATCGTAGCTCCGACTACGAAGCAAGAGGTCGGACGTTCGAGCCCGGGGTTCCCGATGTATCTTTTTCGATTTTTTCTCAGTCTTTGTTTACATTCGTTTCCTTAAATTGTAGAATAAAATATCACAACGTCATGCAGGTTGGTCATTGCAGCTCATCTAGTAGCAAAGTGCACACCTTTGTCTGGGAATAAGAAATGCTTACCCACAACCATAAATAAGGAATTAATTATGTTACAAGTGCATAAAGTCTTAGTGTAATATTTGTGGCAATTGCTTTTTGGAAATGTTTTGATAATTAAGCGAGTGTTATTGAGACGAAGGGGTGAGTTTAGTTGTAAGGATATTGTTTATCGGAACATTAGATATCTTTTTAGATCTGTACTCGATAAAAATAAGTGATTCCGTTGTTTTAGCTTCTGGACATGCCCTTCAGTTTACGGATTTATTGTCACACGTGAGCGTAACGTTGGGTTACGTCCTTTTCAACAGCGGATGATAATTGTCGCTAGCCGGTGGCACATATTGGATAGGCAGGGTTCCACAAGATTGCAGAAATCCCTCCTGGCGCCTAACATTAGTTCATAAGTTATTCATAAGTAGATTAGTAAAATTAGAATAAGCATTTAGTGTATTAAACGTAGTATTATTAATTTTATCATTTTATTTAAACTAATAATCAACCCATAACATGGCGCCCAACGTGGGGCCCGAACAGGGACAATAGATTGTGCCTTGATAGCAGGCAATTGAACAAGGTTACAAAAAGAGACACGTACCCATTACCCAGAGTTTCTAATATAATTGATAACCTTCGTAATGCGAGGTATTTGAGTACTATTGATCTCAAATCAGCATTTTGGCAAATACCACTATCGGAATCAAGTAAAGAAAAAACTGCTTTTGCAGTCCCAAGCCGGGGTCTATTCCAATTTAAAGTCATGCCCTTTGGACTGGTAAATGCCTCGCAGACACAGCAAAGGCTAATGGACGCGCTCTTTTATTCAAACGAAGATCAAATCTGGGCCTATTTGGATGACATAGTAGTGTGTTCAGCAGATTTCGACGAGCATTTAGTTCTCTTAAGGAAAGTTATGGAGACGTTAAACAGAGCCAAGCTAACAATAAATATTGATAAATGCAAGTTTGCTCGGTCTAGTTTGCGTTATTTAGGATATATAATAGACAAAGATGGGTTGAGGACAGATCCTGATAAAGTCGCAGCAATTTTGAACTTTCCCAGGCCCAAAACGTATACGGACTTAAAGCGCTTTATTGGGCTGGCGAGTTGGTATCGACGATTTGTCCCAAATTTTTCTATAATAGCAGCCCCGCTGCATAATTTGACTAAGGGTAAAAAGAAAAAGATGCTGAGTTGGACAGAGGAAGCTGAATCAGCATTTGTTAGGTTGAAAACGTTGCTCACGACTACACCTGTGATGACATGTCCAGACTATTCAAGGCCATTTATAATTCAATGTGACGCTTCAAATACAGGAGTAGGAGCAGTATTATGTCAGAAAGAGGGCGATACAGAGCAACCAGTAGCGTATCTTAGCAGGAAGCTTACAGATAGAGAGTGTCGCTACTCAACATCTGAGAGAGAACTTTTGAGTGTGGTCTATGCAATTGACAAATTTAGACCATACATCGATGGCGCACACTTCACAGTTATTACAGATCACAGTGCTTTGCAGTGGTTGCACAAAATGAAGGATCCTCACGGCAGACTGGCTAGATGGGCAATGAAATTACAGCAATTTAACTTCGACATAATTCACAAACCAGGTAAGGCTCACACCGTCCCCGATGCGTTATCACGGGTAAATATAATTTCTGAAATAAATAATATAGAAATACTAGATCGCCATAAGGACCAGTGGTACAGGCAGAAAATGGACCAGGTTTCTAATCAGAAAGGAACTTCCGAGTGGAATGTTATTGATGGTTTGCTGTATAAAAAGATGAGCTTAAAACCTTACCCAAAACTAGGTGCATGGAAATTGGTGGTGCCAGAAGAGCTACGAAAAGAAGTATTTAAAGAATGTCACGACAACGCCACAGCAGGACACCTAGGAATTCGTAAAACGTATTATAAAATTAAACAAAAATACTTCTGGCCTAACATGCTACAGGATGTCAAAACCTATGTGGGAAACTGTGAGGCCTGCGCTAAACATAAAGTCTCGCAAAAACTTCCTTATGGTTTCATGGGTCATCACAGAGAGGTATCAGGGCCTTGGCAGGTGGTATCTTTAGACTTAATGGGGCCTTTCCCGAAAAGTAAGAAGTGTAACACAATGTTACTTGTAATAACGTGCTGGTTCAGTAAATTTACACTCTTGTTTCCATTGCGGACGGGAAAGGCAGAAAAGATATGTGAAATTCTAGAAGGTCAATTTTTGTTATTTGGCGCTCCATTGGTTATAATTTGCGACAATGGTAAACAGTTTGTGTCACATTTGTTTAAGGATTTGGCAAGTAAATATAATTGCAAAACTTGGTACACTCCGAATTACCATCCCCAAGGCAACCCCACGGAACGAGTAAATAGGGTAATAAAGACAATGATTGCAACGTACACAAAATCAAAAAAACACAACGAGTGGGATGTACATTTACAAGAATTTGGCAATGCAATCAGAACGGCGGTACATGAGACAACGGGATATACGCCCTCTTACCTGTTCTATGGTCGTGAAACGTCAGTTCCAAACCCCTGCACGGTTAACTTCGAAGAGGATTCTAACATATTAGATGGTGATAATATAACGACAGGTGAAACCACTTATGTAAATGATTTGGAGCTCAGGCACAAAGTGTTTGAGGAGGTTCAGAAGCGGTTAGTGAGTGTACATGATAGAAGTAGGCACCACTATAACAAAGGAAGAAGACCGAGTGACTTTCAGGTGGGCGATATTGTTTGGCGAAGAACAAAGTTTTTATCAAACGCACAAAAAAAGTTCAACGCCAAATTAGCTCCAAAATTTGAGAAAGCAGTGGTTGTGAACATACTCTCAAATAACATTTATCGTCTTAACAACGCATATGGAAAAGATATTGGTGTATGGCATGCCAAAGATCTTAAAAGGTAAAAAAAAAAAAAAAAAGGAAGTTTTTTTTTTCTTTGAGGGAGAGGGTAGATATTATGGTGAGAATTGGGTGAAGTCAATGTCACCCTTATATGTTCGACATAAGGTTCAATTCTTGGAGCGGAATTGAAACAGTAAATATTAGCAATGCATGCCGCGTTTCGCCGCCTTCCTCAACGTTTCGATGGTGTAGTGGATCGTAGCTCCGACTACGAAGCAAGAGGTCGGACGTTCGAGCCCGGGGTTCCCGATGTATCTTTTTCGATTTTTTCTCAGTCTTTGTTTACATTCGTTTCCTTAAATTGTAGAATAAAATATCACAACGTCATGCAGGTTGGTCATTGCAGCTCATCTAGTAGCAAAGTGCACACCTTTGTCTGGGAATAAGAAATGCTTACCCACAACCATAAATAAGGAATTAATTATGTTACAAGTGCATAAAGTCTTAGTGTAATATTTGTGGCAATTGCTTTTTGGAAATGTTTTGATAATTAAGCGAGTGTTATTGAGACGAAGGGGTGAGTTTAGTTGTAAGGATATTGTTTATCGGAACATTAGATATCTTTTTAGATCTGTACTCGATAAAAATAAGTGATTCCGTTGTTTTAGCTTCTGGACATGCCCTTCAGTTTACGGATTTATTGTCACACGTGAGCGTAACGTTGGGTTACGTCCTTTTCAACAGCGGATGATAATTGTCGCTAGCCGGTGGCACATATTGGATAGGCAGGGTTCCACAAGATTGCAGAAATCCCTCCTGGCGCCTAACATTAGTTCATAAGTTATTCATAAGTAGATTAGTAAAATTAGAATAAGCATTTAGTGTATTAAACGTAGTATTATTAATTTTATCATTTTATTTAAACTAATAATCAACCCATAACAATTTTAA
This sequence comes from Apotomis betuletana, assembly GCA_932273695.1. Taxonomy (NCBI): domain Eukaryota; kingdom Metazoa; phylum Arthropoda; class Insecta; order Lepidoptera; family Tortricidae; genus Apotomis; species Apotomis betuletana. The sequence continues at coordinate 20,574,597 of OW026303.1, read as the reverse complement.
AATAAAAAATAAAAAGTAGTTAATAAAACGAAAAAAAAAGCAAATTTACGTGTTCACTTCCACAGATTTGAACTTGATACCTCGCTCTTCCGAAGCAAAACGTTACACCGCGAGCAAAGTGGTTACAAAACATATTTGTGTGCGATTTATCGACCGCCCAGTACGGCTGTTGGAGACTTTATTGGTGAGCTGTATCGTTTTTTATCATCATATCCATTAAAATCAAATATGCTGATGTGTGGAGATATTAATCTAGACATTAATGTACCCGGTCAACTGACAAGCTCATCTAAATAATCTTGCCGAGCTAGGTTTATCATGTTGTATCACACATTTCACTAGAGTAGAAACAACTATTATTGGTACCTCAAAAACCTGTATTGACCATATATTCATCCGGGACATCTGTGGACGGGACAGCAATGAGCATGCCCACAGCATAACTGCGGCGGTAGTGCAAAATGCAATTGCAGACCACTTCATGACCGGGGTTGGCTATAACAGGTCAATCCAGAAAGACTACTGCATTGAATCGTAAAATTAATAATAAGCTTGTTGGACAGGAGCTTGTCATGATTGACTGGAAACCAGCTCTCGAAATGAGTAATCCTAATGATATTTATAATTTTATAGATAGTAAATTTAACAACATATATACTAAATGTACAGTGACAAAACAAGCCCCTAAAAATAAGAAAGAGAATTGCCACTGGGTCACAAGTAAATTACAAGAAATGTCAACTAAAAAGTATCAATTATTAAAAATCCATCTCAATGACCCTAGCGATAAGAATAACGAATTGCTTTATAAACAGTATAGAAACAAAACAAATAAACTTATGACTAAAGCCAAAAATAATTACATTAAAAAGGAAATATGTGATAATTACAAAAACCCTAAAAAAGTGCGGCAAATATTAAATAGACTAACAGGAAGAATAATAAAAGCTGTCGATGAATTCCTGCTGAGGTCATTCAGAACTAAAGCTAAGGATCTGTGTAATAAGTTTGCAAGTGACTTTGAAAATAATGTGACAAAAATACTGAGTACCTGTCATGAGCCATTGCTTGACGAGAACATCTATAAAAGTACCCCAGACGTAACATTAAAATTAAGCAAAATAAAGGAGCACACAATGGGCAAAATTGTTAGTAACATCAATGAAAAAAAAAGTGCCGGATATGACAACATTAGAGCAAGGGACATAAAACTTAAACAAAACGAAATGATACCAATACTTACACACCTAGTCAACCAGTGCATAAAACACAAAACATACCCAGATTAACTAAAAATTGGATTAATCCGGCCAATTCACAAGAAAGGAAATTGCACAGACACAAATAATTACAGACCTATCTTACCAGTTATTGACAAAATTGTAGAAAAATATATAGGAAACAACTTAAATAACTTCGTGTCCAGCAATGGCATCATACATAGAAGGCAGTATGGGTTCCAAAAAGGCAAAAGTGCACCTCAGTTGCTAGCACAATTCTCTGATGAACTAAACATGCATTTAAATGATAAGAAACATGTCTTTCTGGTACTGATTGACTTCAGCAAGGCATTCGACACCTTAAATCATAAAAAGCTTTATGAAAAGCTCCAGCAGAATGGTATACAGGGGCCCACCTTGGAATGGCTTGAGGACTACCATACAAACAGAATGAACACAGCATTGCAGGAGAAAAAAGTGAACTGCGGCACTCGCTACAGGGCACTGCTCAAGGTTCTATAATCGGACCTACGGAGTACCTTATTTATGTTAACGACATGTGCAACATATTCGGGGATGCCTCGGTGTACCAATTTGCTGATGATACATGTTTACTGATAGCAGATAAGGATGAGTGTTTAGCAGAAACAATGATGCAAAAAGAATTTGATGTGCTATGTAAATGGGCTCATGATGCTGGGTTATCCCTAAATTATGAAAAAACCAAGGTAATGCATGTGCACTCGCCATACATAAAAACTAATTTGGTGCCTAGAGTCGTGGCCCATGAACATACATGCCTACACGCTACTCACCTCACCTGTAACTGTGAATCCCTAGAAGTAGTAACACATCATACATACCTGGGTTTAAAAATTGATAATAGGTTCAACTGGGGCAACCATATTGATAATGTATGTAATAAACTACGAGCAATTCTCTGCAATATTAGCATAATTAAAAATAAGAAGCCTTATAATACTCTTCGACTCTTTTACATGGCCATGGCAGATTCTGTTATTAGCTATGGTTTATCTAGCTATGGCAGAACGTTCAAAACGTACCTGCAACGTATAAATAACCTGCAAATCAAGCTCCTGAAATCCATTGTGCCACTGAAAATTAAACATAAGTACAGAAACAACTATGACAACCTGTTCAGACACTGTAGAGTTTTAAATATATATGATAAAGTGAAATTAGCTGTAATACTAGAATATAAAGACAGGGTTGGAGATTTAACCAGGTATGAGAGACCTACCAGACTGAGAAGACTGGAGGATAGTAAACACTTTATAGTTCCTAGGAGCACTAACATATATGGTAAAAGAGTATGGACAAACCTGTTACCTCATACACTGAATGGATTCCCCACGCATGTCATGGATAGTATCATAAATAACTTAAATAAACCAGGGCAGATTAAACATATTGTCAAAAACATGTTAACTAATGATCATATAGAATCATAAATATACATAGGTGTATTTAGTATTCTGAGTACATATCAATAGGAATAGGTATGAGCCTATACCTAGTGGTATGCTTAGGCTTAGTAATTATACGTTGCAGGTACGTTTTGAACGTTCTGCCATAGCTAGATAAACCATAGCTAATAACAGAATCTGCCATGGCCATGTAAAAGAGTCGAAGAGTATTATAAGGCTTCTTATTTTTAATTATGCTAATATTGCAGAGAATTGCTCGTAGTTTATTACATACATTATCAATATGGTTGCCCCAGTTGAACCTATTATCAATTTTTAAACCCAGGTATGTATGATGTGTTACTACTTCTAGGGATTCACAGTTACAGGTGAGGTGAGTAGCGTGTAGGCATGTATGTTCATGGGCCACGACTCTAGGCACCAAATTAGTTTTTATGTATGGCGAGTGCACATGCATTACCTTGGTTTTTTCATAATTTAGGGATAACCCAGCATCATGAGCCCATTTACATAGCACATCAAATTCTTTTTGCATCATTGTTTCTGCTAAACACTCATCCTTATCTGCTATCAGTAAACATGTATCATCAGCAAATTGGTACACCGAGGCATCCCCGAATATGTTGCACATGTCGTTAACATAAATAAGGTACTCCGTAGGTCCGATTATAGAACCTTGAGCAGTGCCCTGTAGCGAGTGCCGCAGTTCACTTTTTTCTCCTGCAATGCTGTGTTCATTCTGTTTGTATGGTAGTCCTCAAGCCATTCCAAGGTGGGCCCCTGTATACCATTCTGCTGGAGCTTTTCATAAAGCTTTTTATGATTTAAGGTGTCGAATGCCTTGCTGAAGTCAATCAGTACCAGAAAGACATGTTTCTTATCATTTAAATGCATGTTTAGTTCATCAGAGAATTGTGCTAGCAACTGAGGTGCACTTTTGCCTTTTTGGAACCCATACTGCCTTCTATGTATGATGCCATTGCTGGACACGAAGTTATTTAAGTTGTTTCCTATATATTTTTCTACAATTTTGTCAATAACTGGTAAGATAGGTCAGTAAACGTACCCACAATTCCCATTACATAAGAAGTATATTCATTAATCAATAATTTCACAATTCAGCGATCTGCGCCATCTATCGGATTAGCGTTACCAACACAGCTCAACAACTCAAAACTGAATCGGTTGCGCTGCACTAGCGCAACGGTGGGAAAGGCACAATTTAAACTGCCTAATATATAATGGCACACAAATAAGGGTGTAGCATTGTGCAGACACAGACACGAAATAGTGTGCGTTGCTGTAAATACGTGGCACACAATGAGAAATTTCACGCATGTTTGCATTCAGTTAGGCACTGCTTATTGAAAAGCGACTGTTTCATTCCGCTCTGGGCTTGTGATGCGTAAATTGGCAGCTTCGCCAAGCGTTTTGTTGGTCTAAAAAAAAAAAAAAAAATTTCAGCTGTTTATTTCACTAAAAGTAATTTTTGTTTTACAAAGCTTAGAGAAAATCTTTAATTTATTAAAAGTGAAAAGTTAGTACCTGGAAATGAAAATAGAAAATTAAGCATACCCCATCATTTGAAACCTGCCCTTAGCCTGACAAGTGTCGGTCCGGCCCAGGGATAGTGGCGCTACAATGAGCTTTAATATGGCAATAATGTGCATGTACGTCATATTCGCATTATACGTTATTCAATTATTAATCGTTAATAGTGATTTGTCAAATATTTGTCACTAACCAAATTCAAAACATTGTTTACCACAATGGTGCTCAATCCTTCGTTCTTCTTACGAAATAAATACTGAATCCTATTGAATTTGGACACACTCTCTTTAATTGTTACTTTTACATACATAGGTACACCAGGGTGATGCTTTTCAGTAACAGTATCGATTTTGTAGTAGTCACTATTAGTACTTAGTCACTATTACTACCGATCATAACTCCGAAACATTTAAAATCATAACGTCAATAATTATCATAAATATCAAAACAAAAAACAAAATATACAGGGTGTGGCCTGTAATAGGAGCAATAAATTTAAACATAGATTCTACTCTTCAAATTGAACAACATTTGTTGCAACTTTAAAAAAAAGTCTGTTTTCAGAAATGTCTTATTTCAAACAAATTAAATAGTATTTTCAATGTACGTCGTCCAATGTTGACATTCCCTGAGCATTGACATAGCTGTCACTCTACTAATATCGGACATTTCGCAATACATTGCTTCTTTGTCTAAACATTATTCTGCAAAATATCATTTAATACACAGTATTTTCAAAAGTTGCTTAACAAATGTTGTTTAGTTTCAAGGGAAGAATCTGTGTTTTAATTTATTGCTCCTGTTACAGGCCACACCTGGTATAAAGCGGACACAACTCGTGCAAAAACAATAATCACGCTTCACTGACAGTTAATACAGATAGGTATATTACGTTAAAAAACGAAATGTCATTCCAAATCTGACATAATGGAATATACTTATGCAAAGTACTGTAGAGCGACAGAGAGCACCACACTTAAATCATTCATCATTTTATTCTATCACATTTGATTGGATATGAATAGATTAAATGAATGTTACATTAAGAGCCCTTACGCCTTGGAACATTCATCATTTTCATGAATACTTACTCGATAGATGGCGTTAGCGCTCAGTACGCGGTGCGTTCAGCTACATAATAATCTTGATCCGTTTTATTAAATTGCGAGTGATATTTTTCTTTATATTTTATTAACACTTTATATTTTATGTGCATATTGTAATAAGAAGAAAATATGTTTTAAGGAAGTATAACAGACCAGAAAATAAAAAGACTGTTCAATTCCATGACGAAATTACTTTGAAAATTTCTGAAGTTTAAATTAATGTCTCAGATACAAGTGTTGGTTTTTTATTAGAACAAAGTTAATTAATATTTCTACATTTTCAATTCGAAGTGTATCTATTTCGTATACAAGGCTTTAAAATTACCATCAACTGTTTATCTTCCAAATTTCATACTATTAAGGCGCGCTTATAGGCGAACTTTAGGTATTTGCGGGGGTGAAGCAGACACGCGGTGGAGGCGCATGCGGGGCGCCCCGCTCCACGCCACGCGCGTTGCTCGCGCAGCCCGTTGATGGCCTTATTCTGTTCGTAACCGTATTCTGATTGAAGTAAAAAATTATAAAGTACTATTATTTTGTTTTATAAAAAAAATGCTTAGCGCTTCATTTAATATTCATTTAATGTAGGTAAATAGTGGTAACAATACACCGCGTTTTTATCGATGATTTTATTTATTTTGTTATGGGGTGATCAGGTAAACCAAATACGGCAACAATTTAAAATGAAAACTTAAACTTTAATAACTAGGTTCTTAAATCTAACTTAAATTTAAAGGGCGCCAGGAGAGTTTTAGTTCTGTGTATTACTGGGAACTCTGCCTATCCTTGCCAAGCGTAGCTCAGTCTGCTTCCAAATGAAAGCCGTGGGTTTAAAGGGCGTATCGGTAGGCTAAAATACAAACATACTAATATTAGCTATCCTGTTAAAAATGTAAACTAGCAAGCCCTACAGATACGATCCATTGTGAACTTACCCCTTTCTTTATAATATTCACAGCACACCAAAATATAAAATTAGTCACTGCCACTAGATGGATGTCCGGAAATTCAGTTCCACAATTTCTATAATATTATTTCCTAAATCACAGACTATGCGGAGGACCTTTACTGGTCGCTAGTCAGAGCTCAATTGTCGAATATGCCAGTCATAGTAGGAGAGCCGAAGAGGGGATTTCGGGAGTACCTAAAGCGCGGCAGATTAATATATAGGGGGATACCTTGTACCCAGTTAAGTACTTCCACCAAATATGAGCCTCATATGTATGGCCGCCCGTCAAGGATAAAAGATCAGATTAGTAAAAAAAAATTGTTCATCTGAAATTCTCGAGCGCGTCAGATTAAGGTAGGGTGAGTTAGTTACATGCTAAAACGTGTATATTATTCTAATCTGACAATTTAAAGGTGACGTAAAGAAGGCGGAGGGCTACAAAGTTGTAAAAAAAAAAAACTTCATCTCGACATTCTCGAGCGTGGCAAATTTTTTTTTTATTTAATGGGGAATGAATCTATGATAACGGAAAATATATAATCTGACGATTTCCACTAGCCGAAGTAACAAAAATTCATCGTAAAGTTTAATGCGTTCAGTTACGTGATGCCTGTATTCCACTCTGGTTTCTGTTGCCATGACGCCATGACAGCTGATCATGTTGTTTAGAACACTAAAGGTATTAAATATTTATAGTTGCCGGCAACTTTTAGAACAAAAATGGCGGATTTGCGCATGTACATATGTACGTAAATCGGCTACTGCACAGTCAAGATTATGCTCTAAAAGATTCCCGCAAGCTGTACTATGAGTGATATTAATATAAAGTGTGTATTTTGTGGTAAAACTACTTTACAAAAAACAATTAAATTTACATTAGAAACAGAACAAAAATGTGTAAATATTTTAGAATATAGTCGGAGCGAACCGGTTCTGCGAAAATCCCGAACAACATACGATAATCTTGAACTTTCGAGAGAATCTTCATTAAATGAAGTAAATCACGCACAGTGCTATAAATTATTTATAGCAATAAAAATACCGCGAGTCTTTAAGGCGCGCTTATAGGCGAACTTTAGGTATTTGCGGGGGTGAAGCAGACACGCGGTGGAGGCGCATGCGGGGCGCCCCGCTCCACGCCACGCGCGTTGCTCGCGCAACCCGTTGATGGCCTTATTCTGTTCGTAACCGTATTCTGATTGAAGTAAAAAATTATAAAGTACTATTATTTTGTTTTATAAAAAAAATGCTTAGCGCTTCATTTAATATTCATTTAATGTAAATAGTGGTAACAATACACCGCGTTTTTATCGATGATTTTATTTATTTTGTTATGGGGTGATCAGGTAAACCAAATAACGGCAACAATTTAAAATGAAAACTTAAACTTTAATAACTAGGTTCTTAAATCTAACTTAAATTTAAAGGGCGCCAGGAGAGTTTTAGTTCTGTGTATTACTGGGAACTCTGCCTATCCTTGCCAAGCGTAGCTCAGTGTGCTTCCAAATGAAAGCCGTGGGTTTAAAGGGCGTATCGGTAGGCTAAAATACAAACATACTAATATTAGCTATCCTGTTAAAAATGTAAACTAGCAAGCCCTACAGATACGATCCATTGTGAACTTACCCCTTTTTTAATATTCACAGCACACCAAAATATAAAATTAGTCACTGCCACCAGATAGATGTCCGGAAATTCAGTTCCACAATTTCTATAATATTATTTCCTAAATCACACACTATGTGGAGGACCTTTACTGGTCGCTAGTCAGAGCTCAATTGTCGAATATGCCAGTCATGACCCCAAACAATATCACTACATAGTATAAAACGAAGTCGCTTTCTCTGTCCCTATGTCCCTTTGTATGCTTAAATCTTGAAAACTACGCAACGGATTTTGATGCGGTTTTTTTAATGGATAGATTGATTCAAAAGGAAGGTTTATACGCATAATTTATCAGCATTGCACCCGTGCGAAGCCGGGGCGGGTCGCTAGTTTTAAATAAATTACATGCATAGGTACCGTGCTATAAAAATGCAACTAAATTTAGAAAAAGAATAAGAAGACACCTGGGGATCGAACTCCCGACCTCCTGCTTACTAGTCCACTATGTAGACCGCCGCGCCAGAAGCGCAATTAATTTGCCTCACGAAATATGTGATTACTAGTTCCTACTTGTTCAATGTAAGTGTCACAATGGAATAGCAACTCTCAGAGCTGGAAATAAGGTCCTCAAATTCTATAGCTACGTAAGTCTACATCATTAATATGACAACAAAGTCTGCACTTTGACATAACAATTTATTTTATTTATTTATGAATGATGATTTATTGATGATGATAGCATACGCAAGTAAGCAAAATAAAATTCAGATGTGGAAGTATGATAAAAAAATATCAATTAAAAACTGGTCAAAATGCGAGTCGGACTCGCGCACCGAGGGTTCCGTACAAACTAGGTTGATTTGTGTGAGGTTGTCTAATATTTACATATTTATTTATTCACTTTCCTTCCTTAAGTGGTTAAGTTAAGTTTGCAACTGGTATGTATAGCGCCCCATACCTACAAATGAGGTGCAAAGTTAACGCAACCAATCCCGTTTGTTGTATTAGAGCCCCCCTTAAATACTTATATTATTTTATTTTTAGTATTTGTTATTATAGCGGCAATATAAATACATCACATCCACTCAATTGCTTGGAATTTTGAGTTGGACTCTATTTATATAATAAAATAAGAGCGGTGACAGTGACAGGTAGCCGTAGTTACCAAAAGCAATCTAATGGATATGTGTAAATTTCAACTGTCTAGCTATCACCGTTCTTGAGATACAGCCTGGTGACAGACAGACGGACGGACAGCGAAGTCTCAGTAATAGGGTCCCGTTTTTACCCTTTGGGTACGGAACCCTGATAATTATCTAAGGTATAGTAAAACTTACTCATTACGAGAATGATTAGGGGCTTCAGTGTCAGGATTGTAAGTGACGTTCCGGGGTTTTCAAGCTGAGAGTCCTGTTTAGCTCTAAAATTAACCCTTAACCTACCTCCCGTCTCACAGACTCATTCAAACCTAAAATTGTTAACAGGGTCATTCAACTTTTTAGTGCAGGTTTTTGTGTCCCCCGGTAATAATCCAGTGAATAAAGGATTTTGACCTTACAAACGGTCCTGTAGTTTTGAATTTTTGATATGTTGTCTAGGATGGTTAGTCAGTATTTAAAATGCAAAATGCACAATTCCCCCTCCTCCGCGCCCGCCGCCACATTGAAAAAACCAGCACTTTCTTCATATTTTTTTGGTCATATCTTCCATTACATGCGATAACTGCGTATTTCCTTATCCTTTGGAAGTGTTCGAACAATAATTATAAATATTTATTAAGAAACCTAGCCCGTGTAAGTGCTGTGATTTAGCAAAAACGTTATAGTTATAATAATAAAATTATTATTTATAACGCATGTTGTAATGTAACTAAGAGACCAATTAAGCATTTTTTTGTAAAAGAGAATGTTCTAATGAAACAACTTTGTTACTATTGAACAACTGTCTTACCATTATGTCCCTATTTCTATATTGAAGTTTTTCGATTTCAGTTGTACGATTGGTTTCTAAATTATAGTACAAATATATCAGATGCAAGCTAACATAAATATTTATCAATGTTAAATACTTTGCTAAGATATTTTTACGCACTTTTGTTTCAAACTATTTGTCATAACCATGTATACGGTTATGACAAATAGTTTGAACCAAAAGTGCACAACAGTAACACAGTTGTCTTTTGAATGTGATTTATAAGACTAAATAAATTATAATTTGTAATTAAAATTATGAAAAAAAAAGATTACATCCTTAAAAAACGTATTGTATTTTTTCTTTGTTGTAATGAGTGACTGGCTGTGCTGGCAGTGTATTGCAATTGTTTAGATATAATTCTGCATACATACAATGACATAACTTTATTTATCTTTACACAATATTTTTTCAAACCCGTTACTACTAGTGTCAAAAACCTGCAGTAAAAAGTAGAATGACCCAACATACCTATGGGCGAGCATCCTACAAACGTTTGTGTCCTTGTACCTTCTCCTCAGTGAGTGCCGCGTCGTCGCTCGACAAGGTCGGTCGTGCACGCATCTAATTTTGGTGAGCATATTACTGTCTCCGACCGTCTGTGAGACGGGTGGTAGGTGGATACGTATTTTTCTTAAGGGTCTCGGAGACGGGTGGTAGGTGGTTACGTGACTATGGATATTTTTTTCTTTACTTAGCCGACCGCTAAGTCACGTTGGTAGTGATTGGAAGTGCGGAAAACCTGTTCTACTTTTGACCCGAATAAAAAACGGGAATCAGTACGTATGTTTCTAATGTAAAAAATCTATTTGCCTAGAATGTGCAAACAAACTTACATACACTGCCGCGAACAAATTGATCAAATTAGTGGTCTGCAATTTTATAAAAATATTACCTTCATTTTTAACTAAACTTATTGATTTAGCATTGTTAATTATTGAGTAATTAGAAATAATGACTTGGATCTTTATATAAAGTCAAAATTTTTGTTGATCTCACCTTCCAAAGGATATTATAGTTTCTAAAGTGAAATAAGGACTGTTGCCATATGTTAACAATAAAAAAAAATCTTTTAATGTTTCCAGAATGATTATTAGTTCAACAAATATTATAATACATATATTGCCATTGTCTATATTGCCATTATTATTTAAAATGTCCGATCCGATAAAATTTAATATATAAGGCCGACATTATGTATCCGTCCTGGGGACGGGAGGTAGGTGTTTCTGTGACTAAATAAGCAGTTAGGTATAGGTCGATTCACTAAAGCTGGCGCGAATGGATTGAATGAAAGTTATGTCACTTGTCACTTCGAGTGTTAGTGTGAGTGCCGTTCTTATACAGGGGCCTCCTAATATTTTGTAAACAACAACAAAATTGGTTTTTGTTATTCAAGAAAAATAAAAATTATTAGGTATAATATATGCATAATCTGCACAATATTTAGACTAAACAAGTAATATATATATCCGAAAGGTATATTTAACTGTTAGATACAAAAATATTTTACTATCAATATTGGTGTTTTATGCAGACGCTAGTTTTTTGACATACTTTAGATTTTGACTGTTGTAAGGCAGTGTAATTGTACATATTGCTTAATATTCATGCAATCTGTGTATGACCAGAATTAGGATGTAGGATGAGGGATGAGACTATTCCATTGTCTCGTATGAGTTTGTCCATGTGGGACTATGCAATGGTATTAACGTAACCCACATTTTCTTCTTGTCTTCGCGGCCTGGTAAAGGGTTAATGTCGAGAATTAATAGGTGACGGACGACTAGTTCGAATTATAAAAAACCGGCCAAGAGCATGTCGGGCCACGCTCAGTGTAGGGTCTCGTAGTTGCCCGTCCTTCACAATAGACGAAAATTACGAGAAAGATTTCAAGCCCTATAAAAAGGTCGTTCACGCCAAGAAACAGTAATTACTTATTATCTTTTGGAAGTTATCTATTATACGCGACAGATTGAGCGAAATGTTTTAATATAGTTTGGTACTTAACCAATATGTGTAACGTTCGAAGTGTAGTGACACCGCGCGGCACTATTTTAAAGAAAATTATGAAATTTTGCAATAACTCAAAAACGGCTCGACCGATTTTATTCAATATAGTTTTCATTGAAATTACTAGTATCCGAGGCTAAGACCCATTCGATTCAATAAGTTATGCTCAGAAATGGCTCGGCCCTCCGTCGAGCTAAGATAACTAAATTTTGTTTGTCCGATATTATCCGAAGTTTACCGAATATTCAAAATCCGTTTTCATATTCTGAGTCGGAGGACCTAAAAGCCCCCCAAAACCGAGTTTCAGCCCCCTCGGAACAATTTGAAATTTTCGAAAAAAAAAGTCGCCGTTTTGATTTTTTTTTCCACGACTGTACTCGGATGGGGGTCCCCTATGATATTTGTTTGAGCATCCCCTACCCATCTCCAGCCGTTTACGAGATACAGGACTCTTAAAAAAAAATCTCCATACAAATCTTGGTTTTTTCGATATTTTCCGACTTCGACCGAATTTTCGGACACCGATTTCAGATTCATATTTGTGAGCCCCAAATGCCCCCCGATACCGAGTTTCAGCTTCCTAGCACCAATTTGAAATTTTGGAAAAAAACCCCATTCGTCATTTTGAATTTCATTTGGTTCGATAATATTATATTTTGTAGTACCTATTCTTTATACTGTTGAATTTGGGCGGTTATGCGTCTAGTTTGTCTACAAATACGTTTTCAATAATCACTTATTGTATCAACGTGTATGTAATCATTTTGTGACGCACACATAAATATTATCATTCACTCATTCAATCCATTCGCGCCAGCTTTAGTGAATCGATATTAGTATATATTATATTAATTTATAGTTAAGGGTTAAAATACATAAAATTACAAAGTACTAAATGGTGTTAATCCAACACCTTAAAATAATTATAGTTAATTCACGTGTAGGTTAATTACAAACCGGAGTTTAAATAATAGTAAGACATATTAACACTCATTAAGGAAATAACGTTTGTAACTCACTTTAAGAGAACTAGAATAGAATAGAACTGTACAACACACTATTAGTAAAACTGCACCCGAACTGCAAACCAACTACGAAAAAACGAATGTGAAATCCGCTACGATGCGGCCGGTCGATTGGTCTGGTTAGGTACTACATAAATATGTTCTCTTAGTTCACTTAAGCGTTTCCTCTTTCGCTTAACTTTATTTACACTGTGATTACCCATATTGCTTGCTGTCTAAAGTCGTATTACCGCGTTAGAAAAATGTGCACAGGTCCGGCGTCGACCGTTGTCACGAGCGTACTGGCGACTAGGCAATAGTCGGCCGCCGCCGCGCGCTGAACCATTTTATTTTGCCAATAACGAAATGAATTGGTATGATTGATGTACTCAACCTATTAAAAATCTATGAAGCACAAATCGAAATATACAAAAAAAACTATTAAATGAAGCAAATTTTGTGTTGATATTCATAATAGTTATAGAAATATTTGGCTTAAGGTGTAAAAAAGGGGTACTTTTCAAAAAAGAAAACTATCGAGGATTTTTTCAGTAATCGTGTTTCTGATGAAGTAAAAAACTAGGGCATATACTGAAAATTTACATATAAAAAAGTTGCACTTGTAAGTTATGTGCAAGTATTGTATTAATATTTTCTAAAATTGTAGTTTTCACTATTTACAGCGCCTTAATATTATAGTAAGTATATTATCTCCAATCTGGCTCTTGCTCTCTCTCAGCTCTTCTTGATCTTAAATAACTGTATGCATTCAGCTATAGACTGCGTTTTACGCGGCACGCATGACCTTGTAAATTGTAATGTATTTCATCCCACATCTTGACCAACCGACGTTTGATTGAAATCAAATGTGGCCGTAAGTAGGTACTTCCAATAGTATTCCCAATTTCCGAATGTATAAATTATGTTAAATATTTTGATTACATTGCGATTGGCCTTCTGAGGTCGAAAAAATGTCTTGTGAGGACGAAAATGGACCCTTACATACAATTACCCAATACACACAATAGGACCTTAGTTATGGGCATCCTTATTTAATTTTCTAATATATCACATTTAAAATCAACCGGGGCAATTGTAGTCTTTGAATTTTGGTATATGAATAAGTGATGCCATTTGAAAGTTATTATCAAATTATTAGGAAATCTATGCTTATGCATTCGCTATAATTTAATTTTCTTATAATTTGGAGTTTTATCAATAAAGCAAATAAATTTTATAGCATATGTAGGGGTAGATATTATTATATACTTTTTAACTAGCTCGCAATTGACAACATTTCATATTTTTAAGACTACAATTTTATTACTTTTCTGAATTCTGCTTAGGAAGGTGAAGGTATCTCTGTTTTTATATATTTTCTGATAACTATTTATTTTATTATTAATTTATAAAAACTTACTAATGTGGCAACAACAAAATCAAACCAAAATACTCAATGGAACGGTTTCGTCGGTTTGGCTTGATTGATATTACTGATCTATTACTGATTCTGGAAGCAGTACCTATTGAACTTACATCAAGATGGTCTCCGCAGAATTATCCCCTAACTCGTAACCATTAAGAAGTTGTACCTTCCATCATCAGCTCAGCATCGTGAGATGATGACTAACAAACGCAACCTGGATAACTTTATAAAATACACGAAAAACATTGCATGTGCTTATAACATTTGAGGGTTGCCCTCGATTTCTCTGGGATCCCATCATCAGATTCATTACATGGTGACAAGAGGACGACATCAGGAGTATACGTTTTCAAATTAAAAAAATAAAACCCTCCTCCTTTTTTGAAGTCGGTAAAAAAATAGTGTTTTTTTTATTTTTTATTTTTCGAAGATGTCTTAATTTTCGGAATTTGAATGCCAAAAATGCTCCGGTACAGAATTTCTGCCCCCTCCGACAATTCAGAATTAAGATAAAAAAACCCAGCCAAGAGCATGTCGGGCCACGCTCAGTGTAGGGTTCCGTAGTTGCCAATCATTCACAATAGACGGGCTTTCAGGTTTAAATTACGAGAAAGATTTCAAGCTCTATAAAAAAGGTCGTAAACGCCAATGTAACTGTAATTATTTATTACCTTCTGGAACTTATCGATTATACGCGCCAGATTGAGCGGAATGTTTGAATGCAGTATGTCACTTAACTAATATGTGTAAGGTTCATAATGACACCGCGCGGCACATACGTCATTTTAAAGAAAATTATGAAATATTGCGATAACTCAAAAAACGGCTCGACCGATTTTATTCAATATAGTTTTTATTGAAAGTACCATAATTTTTTGACTCGTGGTTGAAAAGTTAGAGGAAGGGGACGCTATTTTTTTTTATTTTTGGAGCGAATATTTACAAAACTGCTGACTTTATCAAAAAGTAATGCTGTGAGACCCCTATTATTTTTAAAAGACCTATTCAACGACACCCCACACACTAGTGTTGGATCGAAAAAAAATCACCCCCACTTTAGGTGTACGGGAGGTACCCGAATAAAAGTTTTTTGTAGTTTTTATTTTACCGTTTTGTTCGCGTGATACATACACATACTCATACCAAATTTCAGCTTTCTAGTACTAATTATCACTGAGCTAAGCCGCGGACAGACAGACAGACGGACAGACGGACATGGCGAAACTATAAGGGTTCCTAGTTGACTACGGAACCCTAAAAAATAGGCATTACAAACTTTTTTAATGTCACTTGACTAGTGTGAAGGCCTTCTATTATGCCATTTGCTCGAGCAACCCTCATCTATCTCTAACGGTTTTCAAGAGACAGGAGAAACCAAAAAAATCCCATACAATTTTATCAATTCTGAAAATAAAAATATTTTATTGAAATTCGGAATCAAGGATAAATAAATTTCACCTCGCTACAACCATTTTGAAATTTTGTTGTTCGCTAAAGACGGCTTGTTATATTGCTCCAAGACCTGAATCGATCACGACACCATGGACCTCATAAAATATCGATCTGATAATAATCAACTATTGACGACCTCATGGGATCTTTGGGCCACATTCAGGTCAGAAGTAATAAGAAAACCACGATCAGTATTTATCTAAAACTTAAGAACGATGAGTTACGATAAACTTGGTATCTATTATTAAATAAAGTATCTTGATGTTTCAATCGCACTATACTATGCAGCACATTCTTGTTTGGGACGGACGGAACAAACTGACGTAGGTCCGACCTCTGAGAGCGCTGCGGCCCGACTAAATTTCTCGGTCCGGCGCAAGCTGATTTATAGGAATTATAGTCAATGTTTAGAAATATGTACCTAGGGTAATATAAGCCCTATGGTGATGGTTTTTTTTTTATGGGTCGAAATTGAGTTTAATTTTGCAATTATATAGTTTTTAAGCCAAAATATTATTACCCTTTGCGAGAAAAAAAATAAATGTAACCCTGTTTTTATGTCAAAACTAGCGAACATTCAGAGGGTAATATCTCAATTTCGGAAAATGAATTTTGAATTTTCAGCACGTTACTTCCTAGATAAAGATATGAAGACTAGAAATATAATAGTTCTTGGCCCAAATAATTCTTAGCTACTGCAAAATCACGATTTAAAAAGACACATCTAGCTGCGAAATACGAAAAGGTCTGTCAAGAAAACTTATTATTTTTTTATTTTTGGCTTGATAATTGCAATTTTTTCACTTTTACTTCCTAGTTTATGAAGTAATCTATCTGATGCGTCAATATTTCTTACATAAATACAAATATTTTTGCCATAATCTTGAATCAAAAATGGAGCATTTTGCGAAATACGCTCGGTAGAAGGCATAAGGGCTCTTAACCTCGGGTTAGTTAACTCAGACTTAACTTCTACTGGTGCATCGAAAAGTATGAGTAAAAATTTAACATTTTAACCACGAGTTCAAAATAATTGTGAAAAATTGAATCTATCACTCAACCAGTGATATTACCATAAACAATTACCTGAAATGCACTTGGCTTCGGTCCGTGCATAACAGAACACCGGTGAAAGCCGAGAAAAAAATAAAAATGAACAAAATAATAATACTTAATAATTTTTATTTTAAGTAACTATAACTCATTTTGTTAGTAGTACAATTTTGTCTTACAAACAAATTTCTTTTCACTACAAACGAAAAAACTGTCATGTCTTCGATTTGAAATAGTTTTCACTTAATTCCAATCAATTTTGAGCTTTTACGAGAAAGTACGGATCTGACTCTACACAGTTATGAGTTTATGTAGGAGCAATTTAAAAATTGTCCAACTACAAACGAATTTTTTTTCACAACAAACGAAAACAATGTCATGTCTTCAATTTGAAATAGTTTTCACCGAAGTCCAATCAATTTTGAGCGCATACAATAGAGTACGGTTCTTATTTTATGCGTTTTTTTGCTATTTGTGGTCGTTCTCAAAAAATTGTCCAACTACAAACGAATTTCTTATCACTACAAACGAAAACACTGTCATGTCTTCGATTTGAAATAGTTTTCACCTAATTCCAATCAATTTTGAGCTTTTACGAGAAAGTACGGATCTGACTCTACACAGTTATGAGTTGATTTTTTACGTAGTTTGATGTAAAAAATCATTCATGAGTTCCATGTTCCAGCAGTAGGGAGAACTTCTCAGTTTTTATTAGTTTAGAGTTGTAGCTATCGTTTGAGGTCACACATTGGCCTAGAACTCTTGGAAATCTCTCAGCAGATCATACCTGTACCTTGATAAGCTCAAATTTTCAAGTACTTTGTAGTAAAAAAATCATTCATGAGTTTCGAATTCCAGCAGTTGTGAGAACTCTGCAATTTTCTATAGATATGAGTCATAGTTATCCTTTAAGGCCACACACTGTCCTAGAACTCTTGGAAATTTCTCGGCAGATCATACCTGTAGTTTGGTAAACTCGAAATTATTCGTATTTTGTATTAAAAAATCATTCAAGAGTTCCAAGCTCCAGCAGTAGGCAGAACTCTTAAGTTTTTATTAACTTAGAGTCATAGCTATCGGTTTAAGCCACACATCGGCCTAGAACTCCTGGAAATCTCTCAGCAGATCACACCTGTCTCTTTGTTAAATAGATTTTTTACGTAGTTTGAAGTAAAAAATCATTCATGAGTTCCAAGTTCAAGCAGTAGGGAAAACTCTTCAGCTTTTATTATCGTAGAGTTGTAGCTATCGTTTGAGGTCACACATTGGCCTAGACCTCTTGGAAATCTTTCAGCAGATCATACCTGTACCTTGATAAGCTCAAATTTTCAAGTTATTTGTAGTAAAAAAATCAATCATGAGTGTCGAATTTCAGCAGTAGGGAGAACTCTTCAATTTTCAGTAGATCGGAGTCATAGCTATCGGTTTAGGCCACACATCGGCCTAGAACTCCTGGACAACTCTCAGCAGATCACACCTGTCTCTTTGTTAAATTGATTTTTTACGTAGTTTTTAGTAAAAAATCATTCATGAGTTCCAAGTTCCAGCAGTAAGAAGAACTCTTCAGCTTTTATTGGTTTAGGGTTGTAGCTATCGTTTGATGCCAAACATTGGCCTAGAACTCCTGGAAATCTGTCAGCAGATCATACCTGTACCTTGATAAGCTCAAATTTTCAAGTATTTTGTAGTAAAAAAATCATTCATGAGTTTCGAATTCCAGCAGTTGGGAGAACTCTTCAATTTCCTATAGATATGAGTCATAGCTATTCTATAAGGCCTCACACAGTCCTAGAACTCTTGGAAATCTCTCAGCAGATCATACCTGTAGCTTGGTAAACTCGAAATTATTAGTATTTTGTATTAAAAAATCATTCATGATCATGACTTCCAAGTTCCAGCAGTAGGTAGAACTCTTAAGTTTTTTTTTTTAATTTAGAGTCATAGCTATCGTTTCAGGTCACACACTGGCCTAGAACTCCTGGAAATCTCTCAGCAGATCATACCCGTAACTTGATAAACTCGAAATTATTCGTATTTTGTATTAAAAAATCAATCACAACACACATAGAGGCTGAGTTTCAAAAGAGAGAGAAAACCGTGTCAGTGGACTAATCAACTCTATGCTCAGCAATAGGGAATAATTTATCGTCTACCTCGGAAGCACTCCGAGCAAAGTCAGATAGCTGAACAATGGACTACCTCAAGGATCGGTCCTGGCCCTGCTCCTGTTTAACCCATATCGTGTGTGTATAGGTTAACAGGAGTGGGTCAGGACCGATTCCGAAAACAGAGATCCGAAATCGCCATCACAAACCAGCATGCCAAATTGAAATCTTCGAAGGAAGCTCTTACTCGCAATCTGGAATGACATTTCTGATTGGGCTACCCCAATGCTAGTAAAACAGAAGTTGCGACATTCCATCCTTGCAACAAAGAAGCAAAAATTTGATCCAAATATATGCTTCAGAGAGACTGCACTTAAATTAAATCCTACACCAAAGTACTTGCGTCACTCTAGCTAGACCGCAGTCTTACCTATACGAAGAAGCTACAGACACCGAATAACATACTCCACAGACTAAGGGGAACTACTTGGGGAGCTACAAGACCTACCAGTGTAATTAGTTATAACACTACAAATGTATCATGTAATTGTTTTAAGTATTATTTACGAAAAAATGACTTACTGTTGAGTTTCTTTCGGCTTTCTTCTCAACAGCGGTCTCCTCTTGCGAAATGCCGGTAGATTCACAATTTGACTTGTAATAGTGCCCCTGTCTGGGCTGCCTGGCCTACTTACTGAATAAATTATTTCATTTCATTTCATTTCATTTCATTTCATTTCATTTCATTTCATTTCATTTCATTTCACAACTGATGTGCTACGCACAGGGCTGGAAGTGCGTAACGCACTACCAGCCTTAGCCTAGTTTTCTCCAAGGCAGACTATTGAGCGCCAGTTTGGCTCAACAGCGCACAATGGCGTTTATTTCGCTTATATTTAAAGGGATTCATCGTAATCATCATCATCATCATCATCATCTCAGCCATAGGACGTCCACTGCTGAACATAGGCCTCCCCTTTGGACTTCCATATATACCGGTTGGAAGCGACCTGCATCCAGCGCCTTCCGGCGACCTTTATAAGGTCATCTGTCCACCTTGTAGGTGGACGTCCTACGCTGCGCTTGCTGGTCCGAGGTCTCCACTCGAGCACTTTTCGGCCCCATCGGCCATCTGCTCTGCGTGCTATGTGGCCTGCCCATTGCCACTTCAACTTGCTTCATCGTAATAATACTAGAATATATAAGTTATTTCTATGGGACGCAACTCAAAAAAAAAAATTATAAATTTATGCTATACAGCCACAACTGAAAAGTGGCTGTCTTGCAGGGAGTCAACTGTCAATTTTTGGTCAGATCCATAAGGCCACTTGTGGAAAAAAGGCTCTTAAGGACACTTTTTCTTATGGCTCTCGAAATAAGGTCGTAAATTAACCTATTCTGACTACGAATCTGCAATAATCCGAAAAAAAATTTTTTTTCAGATGTGGCATAGTAGCAGGTAGGGGGCGAATTGACGTTTAGTTACATAGAGTTAACTTTCATGATAAAATACGTATCTTCTAGGAGCTTCTGGTTTATTATACCCCGGCTAGCTCATCACTAGTTATCAGTGCTTGTACTTTCCTGTAGTGATATAGTCGAAGGCCTTTTCCAAACAAGTAACACCACTCTGTCATCAAAGTTCACAATCCTTGCTACTGCCCTTGACGAAATCACTTCTGTCAATTTGCAAGCCGGTGGGAATCGCGTTCTATGAACGTCATGCCACTGCTGTTATCATCATTCGCTAGTTTTCGGTTCTCACTCCCTCTCAGTATCAACAGTCAACACTCAACACTATATCAACACAAACTCAAAAAATCTTTTTTATAAAACTCGTATCTATTAATATTAGTGTTGAGTGTTGAATGTTAATTTGATATTCGTTAGGTTTTTGAATTTACCGCGTCTTTCAAGGGACTCTACTCGTTTGACAGACTCTACCTCACACACTCAGTTCAGGCGACGGCGAAGTACCGAAGAGAAACACATCTGTGAAGATTTCGCGCCATTCTGATGAAATTATACCATTAGATGAATTCGAAGTAAAGCATTGAATTAATAAATCTCTAGTTACACCTAGGATACTTTTTACCCAACAAGGGTATAAAAAATACACGTATGAAGTTGCGGGCACCAAGTACTAAATAAAACTATATAATCCATGTTCGTTGGACTACAACCAAGTGTTAGCATTACAAAGTTTATAGTGCGCCGCAGAAGCTCACTATAGAACATGCCACAACTTAGGCGGCAAGCGGCAACGACGCGCAGCGGCCATACGCGTGTCTCGCTCACTCGAACGACTTCGCTCTCGGACTTTACTCAACCGGACGCTCCTGCTGCTTGCCGCCGAAGTCCTGGCATGTTCGGACAAATTGTGGGTCTGTATACGCATTAGGGAGATGTCATGTCTTCCATTTGAAATAGTTTTCACCGAGGTCCAATACATTTTGAGCTCCTACAATAGAGTACGGTTCTTATTTGATAATTTTTTTTGCCATTCGTGGTCGTTCTCAAAAAATTGTCCAACTACAAACGATTTTTTTTACACTACAAACGAAAACACTGTCATGTCTTCGATTTGAAATAGTTTTCACCGACTTCCTATCAATTTTGAGCTCATAAAATAGAGTACGGTTCTTATTTAATAAGTTTTTTTGCTATTTGTTGTCGTTCTCAAAAAATTGTCCAACAACAAACGAATTTATTTTCACTACAAACGACAACACTGTCATTTCTTCGATTTGAAATAGTTTTTACCTAATTCCAATAAATTTTGAGCTTTTACGAGAAAGTACGGATCTGACTCTACACAGTTATGAGTTTATGTAGGAGTAATTTAAAAATTGTCCAACTAGAAACGAATTTCTTTTCACTACAAACGAAAACAATGTCATGTCTTCCATTTGAAATAGTTTTCACCGAAATCCAATCAATTTTGAGCTTTTCCAAGAAAGTACGGATCTGACTCTACACATTTTTGAGTTTATGTAGGAGCAATTTAAAAACTGTCCAACTACAAACGAATTTCTTTTCACTACAAACGAAAACAATGTCACGTCTTCCATTTGAAATAGTTTTCACCGAAATCCAATCAATTTTGAGCTCATACAACAGAGTACGGTTCTTATTTGATACATTTTTTTGCTATTTGTGGTCGTTCTCAAAAAACTGTCCAACTACAAACGAATTTCTTTTCACTACAAACGAAAACAATGTCATGTCTTCCATTTGAAATAGTTTTCACCGAAATCCAATCAATTTTGAGCTTATACAACAGAGTACGGTTCTTATTTGATACATTTTTCGCTATTTGTGGTCGTTCTCAAAAAACTATCCAACTACAAACGAATTTCTTTTCACTACAAAACGAAAACTATGTCATGTCTTCCATTTGACATAGTTTTCACCGAAGTCCAATCAGTTTTGAGCTCATACAATAGAGTACGGTTCGTATTTGATTAATTTTTTTGCTATTTGTAATCGTTCTAAAAAAACTGTCCAACTACAAACGAATTTCTTTTCACTACAAACGAAAACAATGTCATGTCTTCCATTTGAAATAGTTTTCATCGAAATCCAATCAGTTTTGAGCTCATACGATAGAGTACGGTTCGTATTTGATTCATTTTTTTGCTATTTGTGGTCGTTCTAAAAAAACTGTCCAACTACAAACGAATTTCTTTTCACTACAAACGAAAACAATGTCATGTCTTCCATTTGAAATAGTTTTCACCGAAATCCAATCAATTTTGAGCTCAAACAACAGAGTACGGTTCATATTTTATACATTTTTTTGCTATTTGTGGTCGTTCTAAAAAAACTGTCCAACTACAAACGAATTTCTTTTCACTACAAACGAAAACAATGTCATGTCTTCCATTTGAAATAGTTTTTGCCAAAATCCAATCAATTTTGAGCTCATACAACAGAGTACGGTTCTTATTTTATACATTTTTTTGCTATTTGTGGTCGTTTTAAAAAAACTGTCCAACTACAAACGAATTTCTTTTCACTACAAACGAAAACAATGTCATGTCTTCCATTTGAAATAGTTTTCACCGAAATCCAATCAATTTTGAGTTTATACAACAGAGTACGGTCTTATTTTATAAATTTTTTTGCTATTTGTGGTCGTTCTCAAAAAACTATCCAACTACAAACGAATTTCTTTTCACTACAAACGAAAACAATGTCATGTCTTCCATTTGAAATAGTTTTCACCGAAATCCAATCAATTTTGAGCCCATACAACAGAGTACGGTTCTTATTTTATACATTTTTTTGCTATTTGTGGTCGTTTTAAAAAAACTGTCCAACTACAAACGAATTTCTTTTCACTACAAACGAAAACAATGTCATGTCTTCCATTTGAAATAGTTTTCACCGAAATCCAATCAATTTTGAGATTATACAACAGAGTACGGTCTTATTATATAAATTTTTTTGCTATTTGTGGTCGTTCTCAACAAACTGTGCAACTACAAACGAATTTCTTTTCACTACAAACGAAAACAATGTCATGTCTTCCATTTGACATAGTTTTCACCGAAGTCCAATCAGTTTTGAGCTCATACAATAGAGTACGGTTCGTATTTGATTCATTTTTTTGCTATTTGTGGTCGTTCTAAAAAAACTGTCCAACTACAAACGAATTTCTTTTCACTACAAACGAAAACAATGTCATGTCTTCCATTTGAAATAGTTTTTGCCGAAATCCAATCAATTTTGAGCTCATACAACAGAGTACGGTTCTTATTTTATACATTTTTTTGCTATTTGTGGTCGTTTTAAAAAAACTGTCCAACTACAAACGAATTTCTTTTCACTACAAACGAAAACAATGTCATGTCTTCCATTTGACATAGTTTTCACCGAAGTCTAATCAGTTTTGAGCTCATACAATAGAGTACGGTTCGTATTTGATTCATTTTTTTGCTATTTGTGGTCGTTCTAAAAAAACTGTCTAACTACAAACGAATTTCTTTTAACTACAAACGAAAACAATGTCATGTCTTCCATTTGAAATAGTTTTCACCGGAATCCAATCAATTTTGAGCTCATACAACAGAGTACGGTTCTTATTTCATACATTTTTTTGCTATTTGTGGTCGTTCTCAAAAAACTGTCCAACTACAAACGAATTTCTTTTCACTACAAACGAAAACAATGTCATGTCTTCCATTTGAAATAGTTTTCACCGAAATCCAATCAATTTTGAGCTTTTCCAAGAAAGTACGGATCTGACTCTACACATTTTTGAGTTTATGTAGGAGCAATTTAAAAACTGTCCAACTACAAACGAATTTCTTTTCACTACAAACGAAAACAATGTCATGTCTTCCATTTGAAATAGTTTTCACCGAAATCCAATCAATTTTGAGTTTATACAACAGAGTACGGTCTTATTTTATAATTTTTTTTGCTATTTGTGGTCGTTCTCAAAAAACTGTCCAACTACCAACGAATTTCTTTTCACTACAAACGAAAACAATGTCATGTCTTCCATTTGAAATAGTTTTCACCGAAATCCAATCAATTTTGAGCTCATACAACAGAGTACGGTTCATATTTTATACATTTTATTGCTATTTGTGGTCGTTCTCAAAAAACTGTCCAACTACAAACGAATTTCTTTTCACTACAAACGAAAACAATGTCATGTCTTCCATTTGACATAGTTTTCACCGAAGTCCAATCAGTTTTGAGCTCATACAATAGAGTACGGTTCGTATTTGATTCATTTTTTTGCTATTTGTGGTCGTTCTAAAAAAACTGTCCAACTACAAACGAATTTCTTTTCACTACAAACGAAAACAATGTCATGTCTTCAATTTGAAATAGTTTTTGCCGAAATCCAATCAATTTTGAGCTCATACAACAGAGTACGGTTCTTATTTTATACATTTTTTTGCTATTTGTGGTCGTTTTAAAAAAACTGTCCAATTACAAACGAATTTCTTTTCACTACAAACGAAAACAATGTCATGTCTTCCATTTGACATAGTTTTCACCGAAGTCCAATCAGTTTTGAGCTCATACAATAGAGTACGGTTCGTATTTGATTCATTTTTTTGCTATTTGTGGTCGTTCTAAAAAAACTGTCCAACTACAAACGAATTTCTTTTCACTACAAACGAAAATAATGTCATGTCTTCCATTTGAAATAGTTTTTGCCGAAATCCAATCAATTTTGAGCTCATACAACAGAGTACGGTTCTTATTTCATACATTTTTTTGCTATTTGTGGTCGTTCTCAAAAAACTGTCCAACTACAAACGAATTTCTTTTCACTACAAACGAAAACAATGTCATGTCTTCCATTTGAAATAGTTTTTACCGAAATCCAATCAATTTTGAGCTTTTCCAAGAAAGTACGGATCTGACTCTACACATTTTTGAGTTTATGTAGGAGCAATTTAAAAACTGTCCAACTACAAATGAATTTATTTTCACTACAAACGAAAACAATGTCATGTCTTCCATTTGAAATAGTTTTCACCGAAATCCAATCAATTTTGAGTTTATACAAAAGAGTACGGTCTTATTTTATATATTTTTTTGCTATTTGTGGTCGTTCTCAAAAAACTGTCCAACTACCAACGAATTTCTTTTCACTACAAACGAAAACAATGTCATGTCTTCCATTTGAAATAGTTTTCACCGAAATCCAATCAATTTTGAGCTTTTCCAAGAAAGTACGGATCTGACTCTACACATTTTTGAGTTTATGTAGGAGCAATTTAAAAACTGTCCAACTACAAACGAATTTCTTTTCACTACAAACGAAAACAATGTCACGTCTTCCATTTGAAATAGTTTTCACCGAAATCCAATCAATTTTGAGCTCATACAACAGAGTACGGTTCTTATTTGATACATTTTTTTGCTATTTGTGGTCGTTCACAAAAAATTGTCCAACTACAAACGAATTTCTATTCACTACAAACGAAAACACTGTCATGTCTTCGATTTGAAACAGT
This sequence comes from Apotomis betuletana, assembly GCA_932273695.1. NCBI lineage: Eukaryota > Metazoa > Arthropoda > Insecta > Lepidoptera > Tortricidae > Apotomis > Apotomis betuletana. Next base: position 20,548,708 of record OW026303.1, on the reverse strand, counting down.
TTTCACCTAATTCCAATCAATTTTGAGCTTTTACAAGAAAGTACGGATCTGACTCTACACATTTTTGAGTTTATGTAGGAGCAATTTAAAAATTGTCCAACTACAAACGAATTTCTTTTCACTACAAACGAAAGCTATGTCATGTCTTCCATTTGAAATAGTTTTCACCGAAGTCCAATCAATTTTGAGCTCTTACAATAGAGTACGGTTCTTATTTGATACATTTTTTTGCTATTTGTGGTCGTTCTTAAAAAAATATCCAACTACAAACGAATTTCTTTTTACTACAAACGAAAACACCGTCATGTTTTCGATTTGAAATAGTTTTTACAGAATTCCAATAAATTTTGAGCTTTTCCAAGAAAGTACGGATCTGACTCTACACATTTTTGAGTTTATGTAGGAGCAATTTAAAAACTGTCCAACTACAAACGAATTTCTTTTCACTACAAACGAAAACACTGTCATGTCTTCCATTTGAAATAGTTTTTGCCGAAATCCAATCAATTTTGAGCTCATACAACAGAGTACGGTTCTTATTTTATACATTTTTTTGCTATTTGTGGTCGTTTTAAAAAAACTGTCCAACTACAAACGAATTTCTTTTCACTACAAATGAAAACAATGTCATGTCTTCCATTTGAAATAGTTTTTGCCGAAATCCAATCAATTTTGAGCTCATACAACAGAGTACGGTTCTTATTTTATACATTTTTTTGCTATTTGTGGTCGTTTTAAAAAAACTGTCCAACTACAAACGAATTTCTTTTCACTACAAACGAAAAAAATGTCATGTCTTCCATTTGAAATAGTTTTAACCGAAATCCAATCAATTTTGAGCTTTTCCAAGAAAGTACGGATCTGACTCTACACATTTTTGAGTTTATGTAGGATCAATTTAAAAACTGTCCAACTACAAACGAATTTCTTTTCACTACAAACGAAAACAATGTCATGTCTTCCATTTGAAATAGTTTTCACCGAAATCGGTCGGTACGGTCTTATTTTATAAATTTTTTTGCTATTTGTGGTCGTTCTCAAAAAACTGTCCAACTACAAACGAATTTCTTTTCACTACAAACGAAAACAATGTCATGTATTCCATTTGAAATAGTTTTCACCGAAATCCAATCAATTTTGAGCTCAAACAACAGAGTACGGTTCATATTTTATACATTTTTTTGCTATTTGTGGTCGTTCTAAAAAAACTGTCCAACTACAAACGAATTTCTTTTCACTACAAACGAAAACAATGTCATGTCTTCCATTTGAAATAGTTTTTGCCGAAATCCAATCAATTTTGAGCTCATACAACAGAGTACGGTTCTTATTTTATACATTTTTTTGCTATTTGTGGTCGTTTTAAAAAAAACTGTCCAACTACAAACGAATTTCTTTTCACTACAAACGAAAACAATGTCATGTCTTCCATTTGACATAGTTTTCACCGAAGTCCAATCAGTTTTGAGCTCATACAATAGAGTACGGTTCGTATTTGATGCATTTTTTTGCTATTTGTGGTCGTTCTAAAAAAACTGTCAAACTACAAACGAATTTCTTTTAACTACAAACGAAAATAATGTCATGTCTTCCATTTGAAATAGTTTTTGCCGAAATCCAATCAATTTTGAGCTCATACAACAGAGTACGGTTCTTATTTCATACATTTTTTTGCTATTTGTGGTCGTTCTCAAAAAACTGTCCAACTACAAACGAATTTCTTTTCACTACAAACGAAAACAATGTCATGTCTTCCATTTGAAATAGTTTTTACCGAAATCCAATCAATTTTGAGCTTTTCCAAGAAAGTACGGATCTGACTCTACACATTTTTGAGTTTATGTAGGAGCAATTTAAAAACTGTCCAACTACAAATGAATTTATTTTCACTACAAACGAAAACAATGTCATGTCTTCCATTTGAAATAGTTTTCACCGAAATCCAATCAATTTTGAGTTTATACAAAAGAGTACGGTCTTATTTTATATATTTTTTTGCTATTTGTGGTCGTTCTCAAAAAACTGTCCAACTACCAACGAATTTCTTTTCACTACAAACGAAAACAATGTCATGTCTTCCATTTGAAATAGTTTTCACCGAAATCCAATCAATTTTGAGCTCATACAACAGAGTACGGTTCATATTTTATACATTTTATTGCTATTTGTGGTCGTTCTCAAAAAACTGTCCAACTACAAACGAATTTCTTTTCACTACAAACGAAAACAATGTCATGTCTTCCATTTGACATAGTTTTCACCGAAGTCCAATCAGTTTTGAGCTCATACAATAGAGTACGGTTCGTATTTGATTCATTTTTTTGCTATTTGTGGTCGTTCTAAAAAAACTGTCCAACTACAAACGAATTTCTTTTCACTACAAACGAAAACAATGTCATGTCTTCAATTTGAAATAGTTTTTGCCGAAATCCAATCAATTTTGAGCTCATACAACAGAGTACGGTTCTTATTTTATACATTTTTTTGCTATTTGTGGTCGTTTTAAAAAAACTGTCCAATTACAAACGAATTTCTTTTCACTACAAACGAAAACAATGTCATGTCTTCCATTTGACATAGTTTTCACCGAAGTCCAATCAGTTTTGAGCTCATACAATAGAGTACGGTTCGTATTTGATTCATTTTTTTGCTATTTGTGGTCGTTCTAAAAAAACTGTCCAACTACAAACGAATTTCTTTTCACTACAAACGAAAATAATGTCATGTCTTCCATTTGAAATAGTTTTTGCCGAAATCCAATCAATTTTGAGCTCATACAACAGAGTACGGTTCTTATTTCATACATTTTTTTGCTATTTGTGGTCGTTCTCAAAAAACTGTCCAACTACAAACGAATTTCTTTTCACTACAAACGAAAACAATGTCATGTCTTCCATTTGAAATAGTTTTTACCGAAATCCAATCAATTTTGAGCTTTTCCAAGAAAGTACGGATCTGACTCTACACATTTTTGAGTTTATGTAGGAGCAATTTAAAAACTGTCCAACTACAAATGAATTTATTTTCACTACAAACGAAAACAATGTCATGTCTTCCATTTGAAATAGTTTTCACCGAAATCCAATCAATTTTGAGTTTATACAAAAGAGTACGGTCTTATTTTATATATTTTTTTGCTATTTGTGGTCGTTCTCAAAAAACTGTCCAACTACCAACGAATTTCTTTTCACTACAAACGAAAACAATGTCATGTCTTCCATTTGAAATAGTTTTCACCGAAATCCAATCAATTTTGAGCTTTTCCAAGAAAGTACGGATCTGACTCTACACATTTTTGAGTTTATGTAGGAGCAATTTAAAAACTGTCCAACTACAAACGAATTTCTTTTCACTACAAACGAAAACAATGTCACGTCTTCCATTTGAAATAGTTTTCACCGAAATCCAATCAATTTTGAGCTCATACAACAGAGTACGGTTCTTATTTGATACATTTTTTTGCTATTTGTGGTCGTTCACAAAAAATTGTCCAACTACAAACGAATTTCTATTCACTACAAACGAAAACACTGTCATGTCTTCGATTTGAAACAGTTTTCACCTAATTCCAATCAATTTTGAGCTTTTACAAGAAAGTACGGATCTGACTCTACACATTTTTGAGTTTATGTAGGAGCAATTTAAAAATTGTCCAACTACAAACGAATTTCTTTTCACTACAAACGAAAGCTATGTCATGTCTTCCATTTGAAATAGTTTTCACCGAAGTCCAATCAATTTTGAGCTCTTACAATAGAGTACGGTTCTTATTTGATACATTTTTTTGCTATTTGTGGTCGTTCTTAAAAAAATATCCAACTACAAACGAATTTCTTTTTACTACAAACGAAAACACCGTCATGTTTTCGATTTGAAATAGTTTTTACAGAATTCCAATAAATTTTGAGCTTTTCCAAGAAAGTACGGATCTGACTCTACACATTTTTGAGTTTATGTAGGAGCAATTTAAAAACTGTCCAACTACAAACGAATTTCTTTTCACTACAAACGAAAACACTGTCATGTCTTCCATTTGAAATAGTTTTTGCCGAAATCCAATCAATTTTGAGCTCATACAACAGAGTACGGTTCTTATTTTATACATTTTTTTGCTATTTGTGGTCGTTTTAAAAAAACTGTCCAACTACAAACGAATTTCTTTTCACTACAAATGAAAACAATGTCATGTCTTCCATTTGAAATAGTTTTTGCCGAAATCCAATCAATTTTGAGCTCATACAACAGAGTACGGTTCTTATTTTATACATTTTTTTGCTATTTGTGGTCGTTTTAAAAAAACTGTCCAACTACAAACGAATTTCTTTTCACTACAAACGAAAAAAATGTCATGTCTTCCATTTGAAATAGTTTTAACCGAAATCCAATCAATTTTGAGCTTTTCCAAGAAAGTACGGATCTGACTCTACACATTTTTGAGTTTATGTAGGATCAATTTAAAAACTGTCCAACTACAAACGAATTTCTTTTCACTACAAACGAAAACAATGTCATGTCTTCCATTTGAAATAGTTTTCACCGAAATCGGTCGGTACGGTCTTATTTTATAAATTTTTTTGCTATTTGTGGTCGTTCTCAAAAAACTGTCCAACTACAAACGAATTTCTTTTCACTACAAACGAAAACAATGTCATGTATTCCATTTGAAATAGTTTTCACCGAAATCCAATCAATTTTGAGCTCAAACAACAGAGTACGGTTCATATTTTATACATTTTTTTGCTATTTGTGGTCGTTCTAAAAAAACTGTCCAACTACAAACGAATTTCTTTTCACTACAAACGAAAACAATGTCATGTCTTCCATTTGAAATAGTTTTTGCCGAAATCCAATCAATTTTGAGCTCATACAACAGAGTACGGTTCTTATTTTATACATTTTTTTGCTATTTGTGGTCGTTTTAAAAAAAACTGTCCAACTACAAACGAATTTCTTTTCACTACAAACGAAAACAATGTCATGTCTTCCATTTGACATAGTTTTCACCGAAGTCCAATCAGTTTTGAGCTCATACAATAGAGTACGGTTCGTATTTGATGCATTTTTTTGCTATTTGTGGTCGTTCTAAAAAAACTGTCAAACTACAAACGAATTTCTTTTAACTACAAACGAAAATAATGTCATGTCTTCCATTTGAAATAGTTTTTGCCGAAATCCAATCAATTTTGAGCTCATACAACAGAGTACGGTTCTTATTTCATACATTTTTTTGCTATTTGTGGTCGTTCTCAAAAAACTGTCCAACTACAAACGAATTTCTTTTCACTACAAACGAAAACAATGTCATGTCTTCCATTTGAAATAGTTTTTACCGAAATCCAATCAATTTTGAGCTTTTCCAAGAAAGTACGGATCTGACTCTACACATTTTTGAGTTTATGTAGGAGCAATTTAAAAACTGTCCAACTACAAATGAATTTCTTTTCACTACAAACGAAAACAATGTCATGTCTTCCATTTGAAATAGTTTTCACCGAAATCCAATCAATTTTGAGCTCAAACAACAGAGTACGGTTCATATTTTATACATTTTTTTGCTATTTGTGTTCGTTCTAAAAAAACTGTCCAACTACAAACGAATTTCTTTTCACTACAAACGAAAACAATGTCATGTCTTCCATTTGAAATAGTTTTTGCCGAAATCCAATCAATTTTGAGCTCATACAACAGAGTACGGTTCTTATTTTATACATTTTTTTGCTATTTGTGGTCGTTTTAAAAAAACTGTCCAACTACAAACGAATTTCTTTTCACTACAAACGAAAACAATGTCATGTCTTCCATTTGAAATAGTTTTCACCGAAATCCAATCATTTTGAGCTTTTCCAAGAAAGTACGGATCTGACTCTACACATTTTTGAGTTTATGTAGGAGCAATTTAAAAACTGTCCAACTACAAACGAATTTCTTTTCACTACAAACGAAAACAATGTCATGTCTTCCATTTGAAATAGTTTTCACCGAAGTCCAATCAATTTTGAGTTTATACAACAGAGTACGGTCTTATTTTATAAATTTTTTTGCTATTTGTGGTCGTTCTCAAAAAACTGTCCAACTACAAACGAATTTCTTTTCACTACAAACGAAAACAATGTCATGTCTTCCATTTGAAATAGTTTTCACCGAAATCCAATAAATTTTGAGCTTTTCCAAGAAAGTACGGATCTGACTACACATTTTTGAGTTTATGTAGGAGCAATTTAAAAACTGTCCAACTACAAACGAATTTCTTTTCACTACAAACGAAAACAATGTCACGTCTTCCATTTGAAATAGTTTTCACCGAAATCCAATCAATTTTGAGCTCATACAACAGAGTACGGTTCTTATTTAATACATTTTTTTGCTATTTGTGGTCGTTCACAAAAAATTGTCCAACTACAAACGAATTTCTTTTCACTACAAATGAAAACACTGTCATGTCTTCGATTTGAAACAGTTTTCACCTAATTCCAATCAATTTTGAGCTTTTACAAGAAAGTACGGATCTGACTACACATTTTTGAGTTTATGTAGGAGCAATTTAAAAATTGTCCAACTACAAACGAATTTCTTTTCACTACAAACGAAAGCTATGTCATGTCTTCCATTTGAAATAGTTTTCACCGAAGTCCAATCAATTTTGAGCTCCTACAATAGAGTACGGTTTTTATTTGATACATTTTTTTGCTATTTGTGGTCGTTCTTAAAAAAATATCCAACTACAAACGAATTTCTTTTTACTACAAACGAAAACACCGTCATGTTTTCGATTTGAAATAGTTTTTACAGAATTCCAATAAATTTTGAGCTTTTACAAGAGCTTACGGATCTGACTACACATTTAAGAGTTTATGTACGAGCAATTTAAAAATGGTCCAACTACAAACGAAAATTGTTTCACGACAAATGTTATTACGCTTTTGTCTTTGCTATTTAATATGGTTTCTGTTGTGTGCTCTGTTGGCTTCGATTTTAAAGAGAGAACAAACAACGTAGTTACTTGTAGAGTTTTTATTCGTCAGTTATTTTAGAAATTTAATATATTTTTGACAGAAAACCTTTTTATTTATGTCTATCACTTAATTGTGTTCCTATTTTGTAAGAAATTTAAAATTTTGTAAGAGCGATCATGCTCATTGGGTTATAAAACTGGTAAACCACCTTTTTAGTAGTAGGTTAAAAAGACTTAAACGGGCTAGTGAGCAATTTAATTGATAGCGATTTTCATTTTTATTTTTTTATTTTTTTCCACGTAACTACAAACGAAAAAAATTTAACTACAATCAACTACAAACAATTCTGCACCGTATACTATGCTTGAAAGTTTGATTTTTGTAAACCGGGGGCTGGCTTTTTTTTGGGCCCCCTATTTTTTTTTTCGCGCAACTACAAACAAAAATCGTTTTACTACAATCAACTACAAACAAAACACTATCAGAAAAAAAAATAAAACAAAAAAAAATTCAAGGTCGGTGGCCAAGTTCACATAGGTCACTAAAGCAGCAGGTCTACTCCACTTGTCGCGCGACTGAGCGTCACCTGTCCTATACTCGCGCAGTATTGACAGGAAAGTGACAGTTAGTATTTGTCACGTGTCACTGTTATGCTAAACGTGCAGATCGAATCTACGAGGTAATATCCTTTGGGCCGTAGCAAGATCGAGATATTGCTTAAATGGAGATATAGCAATGCCTCGTCGATAATTTCCCGAGTTTGAATGGGGAGCTTACCAACGGTATAATTAATCAAACTTTCCTCTGAATTCCAACACGCCAAGTTACTTCCCCGTCTATCGCTTGCGGTCAAACAAAGATCGATACAAACTTTCGTGGCATTATTTATTGTGATCCAGGTACGAAATAATACTTGTGTTTTATTTATAGGACAAACAGTAACGATTTAGGGTACATTTTCTCTGACGCGGAGGATGGGACATGAGTGGACCAATTAGTGTTCGAAATCTCCACTCCGCGCAGTGTAAGCAGGAGTGGGGTTGAGTGGAGTGGAGAGAGATTTGACCAACAGTGGTGAAATTCCGCTTTTTTGCAACTCAATGGAATTGGAAATTTTCTTGGATTTTTTTAGGACTAAAGTGTCAAGAAATGGATCCTTGATGACGAAATTTTTGCCTAAGTATTAAAGTCTATTTTTTGACTAATATATATTTCGCAACACGAGTTTTAAGGAAAAAACAAATGAGCGCGCCGTACATCATCATCATCATCATCATTATCAGCCAAAAGACGTCCACTGCTGGACATAGGCCTCCCCCAGAGAACGCCACCATGACCGGTCCTGCGCCTCCCGCATCCAGCGGACTCCAGCGACCTTCACCAGGTCATCAGTCCACCTTGTGGGGGGCCTACCCCTTCGGGTTAGGCGCCGTACAATATACTATAATCGCTGATCAGACAGACCAGATCAGACTACTTACTTACTTAAGTAGTGAGAATTTCATATCATGTAGGAAATAAAAATGGCTACGCGCGAAATGTAACATGCTACGAGTAATATGAGTTTAAAACTCTAACGATCGTTTTTGAGATACAGTCGTTACTTATCCCCAAAATAATTGGTTACATTTATAGATTCCTTGCTATTAATGATTTGGCAGCTAACAGCGTAAGCGTGTTGGGCCGACGCAAACAGAGTAATGGCGCAAACACGGGCCCTGGTGTATTTGTTGCCATGGCAACGGTCATTTGTCACCCGACTCGTATTTGTTTAGTTAAAAGGTAAATAAGCTGGTACAATGCGGGTAGACTTAATGACAAGGTTGGACTCAAAAAGTGAATAGGTATGCTGGATATATTTTCAGTACCGATAGTAGCTGATGATGTCGTTTATACCGGGGTGACCAATCCAAATGGGTCAGTGGGTAGATATCAGAAACTATAAGAGATAGGGAAATCTGTTCTTAGGAACCATGGCATCGATTTTAGATTTAATGAACACTCCATATTTTTTTTTATTAATCTAATAGATAATTTCATACAAAACCCGAACAAAAATACGACATGCGATAACTTACAGAATTTTAACCAGTTTCAATTGCCGGCTATGTAAGATTTATAAAAAAAAATTGAATGCAGTTTTTATTAAATCTAATATCCACGTCATGGTTCCTAAGAACAGATTTCCCCATCTCTTATAGTTTTCGTTTTCCCCCTACTGACCCATTTGGTGTGATCACCCAGTATAGTGATCTATTGGGCAAGATGAATATCGAAAGACTTGTCCGTCGAGATGATTCTTAGCTCTGTTTGGTGGAACCTGACCAGTAGTCTCCAAGATATTCAGCTTTAATTGGCACGAGTAATAAGATCTCATCAGCCAATATTGAAGCAAAAATTCAAAATTTTGTGGTTATGTTCAGTTTTAGCGGCATTTTCTATATCACTCATTGAGATTGAGAGAAACTCATATGGAGTTCTTCATTAGTGGCAGCTATCCGTGCTGCTAAGCGACTTGCGGCCCAATGCCGTGGCTATAGCTCTCCTCACCGCACCGCCCTCAGTGCCCGCGCAGATAGCGCTCCACATGAGCTCGAAACATGTCGGGCAGTTCCTGTCAATTTTTACGTGAGTTTAAACCGTTTTTATAATTTATTATTAATCATAGTATTGTAAAGTTTTTACCTGTACACCTTCTCCTGCTTGCAGCACGAGCATAGCACAGCAGAGCTCCGAGGAAGAACACTGACGACAGCATCTCCGCGCGCCCCACCACGCCCGTCACCTATAACAATTACAAACATCATTCAACTACAAACACATATATTTTACTGTCATAATCAGGCATGGGATTTTTGGGAGTGGCAGGTTCCTCTGCCTTTTTTTCCTTCCATTCCTTATCGACAAACGCACTTATCGATGCTTTTCCCCTATATTCGTGAATAGTGATGGCTGATGAACACTCGTTGACAATCGTTTATTTAGACAATAGGTAGTAAATGGGGAAAAAAAAAATACACTAAAGAAAAATACTGCGACGCCTGAAGTTTGAATGATCCTTTTAAAATAAAGAGGAACAGAATGAAGTTATTATTTTGTTTCATTTTCATACTTTCATTGAAATTATATTTTAACAAACAAAACTTGGAGTAACTTTGAGGAATAGGGGTAAATCATCGATAAAAGCGAATTTATCGACATAACATGGAAATCTCCATCTGTTTCGGCGAACATAATGCAGTTTCAATGAAACTCAAAATAACTTATTACATATTTAATATTATTACAAGTACGGTGTGTACAGTAAAGAGATCGGTTAGCAAGTGACGCAGCAAGTTCGATTGTCAATGAGGATGGTTTAAACGCCTAGACGTTTTGAATACTACGGGTGGAGGCACGCAGTACTGCTCGCAAAGCCTGAACACCATCCGATGTCTGGTCTGAATCATAATATTGCTAACCACAAATATACATCAAATTCCGCTCACTCATGGTGAAATAATAAGTAAAATGCGCCGTATGAAATATTTAGTCATTTGTGAGTAAATGCCTTTTAGTTCAGGTCGGTTCTAACACGTTTGTATAGCGTTATTCAATTACATTACGACTGCAAAGCATACATAACACTTTTCAAATAATTTTCCACTTTTCCATTTACTTTGAACAGACAGGACCCCACCGTGGACGTTCGGTCCGTAAAAAGGTAGCAATAAAAATACAAACTTCGATTGAAGCGGAAAGGCGTTATGAGAAAATTCCAATGAAGTTAGCGTACCTAAGGCACTGGTGGCCACATAAAGTCACAGAGAAAGGGTGACCGCCACGTCTATAAAAACTGCAAACATAGTTAGCGGCGGAAAAGCCAGGACACTGTAAAGTCCACAGACTATGACTTTATTAGAAAATATTTCACAGAAGCCAGCTAATATTAGAGAAAGCCATCCTTTAAGCTCTAAATGTTATGCGTTTGGACGTCCGCTGTGGCTGTTTGCGAGAGTATTATAGACATTACAGGCTAGGCTATTTCAATCTTCGAGCAATGTGGCTGTCTATACCTACACCGTACACACACTACACTTAGGTACGTACTATAATAATCTTTCGGTGGGAAATGCTTATTTTGTACGCTGGTATATAATGTCGTCAATGCATATAATATTTAAAAAACGACAAGACGTTACATTTTATTACTTAACCTAGTTAACATATATACTGTTATTTACATATAAAATATAAAGCAGTCAAACTAAAAAGTGCATATATATAAAGCGGTATATTTATTGTTATCTGTGTATTCTTTTTTGCGTTGTATAATATTTGTGACGCAGATCTGTTAACTTCGCTTAAAAATCTACTACTATTACTTACTATTATTTACGTCGACGTTCAGCAGCAATATTAAATGCAGTTCCATTCGTTCCATGCGATTTCGTAAATGTCATACTATACATACAGAAAACGTTCCTAATAAATCTCTATCTCCGCACAATGTTGACATTTTGCAGTTTGCTGGAGATTTGTTCCGAGATTTGCAATAAAATGGCTTAGAGCCAAGAAATTTTGATACATTTTATCAAGTAAACTCAGACACAATAGTAGTTTACTCAGACATAATAACTTGTTTATGGTTTCTACATTTGAACCGAGATATTCACTACGTCGCGTCGATAGAATTTGTGCGAAGTAAATTGGAGAATACAGATATTAGTGTTCCCCGGAGACCGATACGAGCGTTCCCCGCAACGTACGTTCTAATATACGATCCCGATAGTGAGAACAGACGTATCCGACTCAACTGTATTAATTATGTGTAATGTAATACCACAGACATTCAAGTATTTAAACGCTGCGCACAGAGAATCTATAAACGGTGTATTTTATTCGAAATACGCGCGAGTCTAGCAGTTTATTTGGTATCTGCTAAATCTGTGATTTAGAGCGTACGAAAGCACCTATTTTGCCGTAATGGTTGGAAACTTGTTGGCTAGCTTAATCGTTCGCAGGTTATCGTAAAATGCAAGTTGGAATTTCGCTAAAGTTGGTCTAATCAGGGCTTAGGGTGCTCCAAAGCCGTGCAGCGGCGTAACTTCGAGTAACGGTGTTGTTTTGACCACCACTCGAACTTTCGGCGGTTTGAATGCCTTCCGAGCGGATTTGTTTTCTTCGTGAACCTTTGGACTACGGGAAGTTTGTTGGGTTAAATTTAACAATAATTCCGTTTAAATCCGCTGACGATTGCGGCGGGCATCGTTGAGTTTGAGGTTACGGTAGGCTTAATGTATAGGGATGATTGTTTAAACTCTGTTAGAAAAAGTTTGACTTTTTTGTGTGTCTGCGTATGATACCATAAATAGATAATCACATGTTTGAGGATTTAGCAAATCAAGTTTATGATACATGGAGTTTAGATTAGATTAGATTAGATTAGATTATTTATTTCACGATAAAAATTACATTACAAATTTGCTTAATGTCAAAATTATACGAATTAATATCATGATCGTCAAAAATAAGGCAAGATTAATAATACGAGAAAATGTTTACAATGTCAAAATAAGTTTAAAATAAAAGGGAAAAGTCAACAGGTAAATAAAATATAAATAAATGAATCTAGTATCTCCCAATAAGGATCGTCATCACAAACTTAACATAATAATGGAATCAATTTAAATGAATAAAATAACACTAAGAATAAAATAAAAAATTAAACAAAAATAATTTACACAATGGCAAAATATACCAGATTTCCAATACAAAAATAAAATAAAATAAACAAATTATGACATGAACCTTTTTCTTGGCGTTTTTGATTGCGATGACACAGAACCCTATAAGTGGAAGAGGACGATTCGTACTCGGCCTGTTTTTGTGTCGTATAACTTTGTCGTATATCTTCATTAACAGATAAAGTAATGAAATTTAAAAAAGATAGCATAATTTTATGCTGGTCATCACTTCGTTTCAGAATGTGAGTAAAGTCATTACCCGGTACTCAATTTCGCTTCAAAGGAAACTTAAAAAATGTTAACGTCCTCATTTAATGCCGCAATCGAAAAACCAGCCGCTCGTTAGTGACGAACATAAACCAACTTTGTGTTTTTTAATCATTGAATAAACTCCCCGCAATAACTGGCTATTCATGGCCCCACAAAACTTGGCTTTACAATGTAAACAAAATATCCTTAAAAAAATATACAGCCCATAAACAGGAGTGTTTCTAATTGGAAAAACAACAGTAAAGCTGAAAGATCATCAAGTTTATAGTCGAGTGGACATAAAAATGCAACGTTGGGGCACGTGTCATAAAGTGCATTGGTTTGTGCGATATAAACCGGCTGAGCTCTCGTTATTATGCTATGAGAAATTGCGTTGGCTGAAGTTAAGAAATTGGCCAATTAAATGTAGCGAAGTTTGACGGGAATTCTTTAATAAGCTTACTTTACGACGTTGAGATATTGGGTGCAATAAATGTAACCTGGTGTTGGTTAAATTGACTTGTTAGGTACTGAAGTTTTAACGATGGTGAGTTTGACTACTAGGTTAGTTATGTTGAACCTACCTTAACAAATAACAATTTAAATTTTCCTGTATTTTTCTTCCATTTTAAGCGAATGCTTACGGCGTAAGTAGATGAATGAATGGAGTCATATAGACATTGATATTTTGCAAAGTTAATTATCATTTTGAAAAAGTTTTGTAGTAAGAAAATGGTTCGGTGTATAAATGAGTCATACAATTCGTTGCTGTGACACGATAGTTTTTTTTTTAAACTTTTTTACGGTTGGACCACAACGCGGAAGAATTTACATTAAGTTTTTTTGGATAATTTGAGGGTATTTGATGAGTCCATTTTTTTATTATTTGTTTCAAATATTAGTTGCAACGAGCGAACCGGTAAAAAGCAATACTTATATGTTAATATTATATTGTTTAATATAATAAGTTTATATCGTACACAGACTGTAATGTTAACTGTATACCATATAATTTAGTCATAAAATTCTCGTATACCAAGTTTATTAGGAAATTAAGTCAATGTTTCCACCGTCGATGAGTTATATCATGTAACTCAATGAGCATATAACTTATGTGGATGTAGGTAAAACATGTAATATTGTCTCTACTTATATAGTTGTTGATACGTTATGTTTTTATAGGCGCTAATGATAATTTAAAGATTTTGTTACTAATATGAGCATATCTTTTTGATCGTAAAATTGACTTGTGGCATAGGTAGTACTGGTGTGGTTCTGAAATAGTTGCGTATCAACATTAAATTTGGGTTCACCAATATTTTATTCGCATGGAATCGGCTTCAGCCGGTCAAAAAAACCTTTATGTCCATGCAATAAGAGCGATGGCCGTTGGGGCAGAAAGGTTCATGAGTGGTGACCGCGGATCGGAAGACGCAGCGTGGGAGGCCCCAACAAGGTGGACCGATGATCCAGTTAGGATTGCGAACAAAATTGGACGAGGGCGGCGCAAGACCGATCGTTGTGGAGAACTTTGGGAGAGGTCTTTGTCCAGCAGTGGACGTCTATCGGCTGATATGATGATGATGACGATGAATAAGAGCGAACAATGTCGGCCGCCGTGGCGTCGCATCTTGCGAGTTTATCCTAGTTATTACGTTGACATAAAGGTTTTTTTACCGGCTAATGCCGATTGCGTGCAAAAAATGTGGTCCTTTAGGAATGCAGCCCGACCACGTTAAGTTTACGACTTCTTTGTAAGCGACGCAAAGAAATATCAGGCGCAAAGTTAACTTGACAGTACTACTCTGTCAGGTTAGGTAATAGGTGTGATATTATTTGACTTTCCTAGTCATATCCGTAAAATTTGCAAGATCCAAAAAGAATCTACGGGCAATCAAATACAGCATGATGCAACCCGATCGCTTATTAAACAAATTGATTTAATTACAATTGTGTGAAATCGATTTGCGGTGACAACACTAGCGACATTGTTTATTCTGTTTGTTTACACCTTAACCAGCATTACCTGTTTGCAATTAATTCTGGGGTATACGTTTATAATTACTGTACACATTATTTAGGTAATCAATGATATTATATGGTTCAATGCATTTTAAAATGGGTTTTATGTCAGTAATTAAAACGTTCAACACCGCTCCGTGGGTGCTATGTTCGTACATATATGTATAATATATAGTGCATAATGCTTTTGCATCGTTTTAGACGTAAAAATTAGTTTTAACATGCTTTCGGTGAATAAGTATCTTAGACGGAAAATATATACATTATACACTATATCTATCATTAAACAAATAAAATACATTATACACTATATCTACAGCAAATTTCCAGTACATACGCATTTTACCTTATTGTAGCGCAACGAAATCTTTAATTGAAAATAAGCAGTGAGTAGTTTGTAGCCAAAATTGAAAGTTGTGAGTATTATCTCGTGAAATACCCTGTATATGCAAAATACTCGAAATATTTATGTTTATTGTCTATTTAAACATTTATTTGTTATCGTACGGCACCAGCTCACATTGAACGGTGACAATGTTTATGAATGAATTAAGTCAATATTTACTATCATATCGCGTAGCATATTAATGTTTCGGGCTAAATTCTACTTTTCTATTGACATATGTCCGAACCGAACCGGAGTTGATCGGAGTGCACTCGCTCCGCAGACACTGGGGAAATGGAGATGCATCGCGAGAGCTGCTAGCCTATCGTTTATGGGATCCACCATCGCCAATGCAAGACAACCTTTGCAAGTGTGCTGTGAGCATTTTTATAGCATAATGGTGGCCAACAATTGACATCTCTAGTTGGCTAACCATTTTAAAAGTAGGTAGGACCCAAACACTAAACAGTGATACCTATGCGCTGATTTGGTAGGTTCCATACTTTCTAATAGCCAAACAACTTTAGTTTACTAATCCAGGTTCAAAAGGTACCTATATAACGGCAACAGGGTTGGTTGCTTATATCACGAGATAAATAAGTCGATAAGTAACAAAGCATCCGTCACGTTTTGACAAGATGCGAGTGTGAGTGACAGATGCTTTTTCACTTATTTATCACGTGATAGAGGACGATGACGAGAACCCAATTGTGTACACCATTGCTGTAACCACGACCACTCTGCCAAGAGTGAGCGAGTGATGATCATGATGATGTCCGAAATGCACCTAAATACTGAAGCGATGTGTTCTATTTACTTGTAAATGTCGATTGTCAAAGTTAATCCAACTCAGATTCAAAGTCTGCATATTTTTGTTTCTATTGGAGTTAGATTATGAAATCAACTATTATTTTCAATGACAACTAGGATTACGAATTGAAGAAATATGATTTAGTATCATATATATTATGTTAGTTACATAGTAAGTAGGTATTTGTGCAAATCTCTGCATTTAATACATAATGTCCACCATTTGTACTTTTACCTGTGTATTTTATGCAATTAAGTGAAAATACATAAAATAAATAATAAAATGTTGTATTGAATGAGTACCGATATTTTATATTTGCACAACCGATGCGTAAAGCAAAAATTGGAGTGAATCCAAAATAATGTCGGATAATAGTCGCGCAGGTAATGAAATGGGAAATATTGCTCGTCAGCCCGTAAGCGGTGGTATGCAAAAAACCGCTCGAGATTAAAAATGTAACTCTCGGGAATTGGCGTACCGCCCTTGTGCAGAAACAAAACGTTTAATTTCGCTTCGAATATTAACAGAACGACAGATTCCACCGACAAATAACAACGTCACATATGGGTATATTTAACGTTTGGAAAAAAATGCCCTGGTTCCTTGTAAACAAAGCTAAATTTTCCAATCGCAAATCGGCGTATGGTGCTCGTATGTTTGTCGAAATGTAAAGATTCGCGGAGTTTTGACCGTCATTCGTTTTGACGGGTCAATAAAGAATGGAATGGGCTTTCGGATTTGTTTTTAATTGTTCGCGCTGTCGAAACGTCATCAGCGTGTGATTAGCTGTAT
This sequence comes from Apotomis betuletana, assembly GCA_932273695.1. Lineage (NCBI taxonomy): Eukaryota > Metazoa > Arthropoda > Insecta > Lepidoptera > Tortricidae > Apotomis > Apotomis betuletana. The sequence goes on along the minus strand of OW026303.1, from coordinate 20,531,770 downwards.
GTAAATAATGCCGTTTTGTCACGTGCTTCCAACTCGTATTTAAATACTGACAATTACCTAAGCAATCGAGCGCTCCTTGAACGAACTGACAGTTTAATGGGAGCGTTAGATTGGTTTAAGACAACCTGTAATATTTTTGTGTAAAATGGATCATCGTTTTTCATTCAAGTTTCAGTGAGGTGTTATTTGACATGCCCCCGGTCACTCGCATTAAAACATATAAAGTACACGGTAATTTATTCGGGATAAAAAGTAGCCCATGTATTCAATTAGGGTACACCTATCTTTCCTTAAAATTTCATACAAATCCATCCAGCAGTCTCAGCCTGAAGAAGTAAGTAACAACACGAGCAAACTTTTGCTTTTATTATAATTTTACTGGGATTCGAACATATAACTTAGGACTTCTTCTCAGTCACTTATACTCTTTGCTGAGTCTTTGCTACCACCAGCGCAGACTTTGCTTGCCGTATGATCAGAATAAATTTTGGTGCTTTCATGTAAAGGTACGTCTACATCTGATTTAATATGGTCTGTCCATTGTATGGGCATTATGTACCACGTGATCTAATCTATATAGGTACATATATGACGCCCCTAGGATAGCTCTCAGACCGCGGCAGCGCGATCTCTTGATGGCGCCGGCGGCGCGTAATGTGTCTCGCAAAAATTCCCCACTTGTTCGTGCTCTTATGCTACTCAATGCGTTCCTGACATCAGTACCGGAGTGTGATTTGTTTGCGTGGCGATGGGCGGTTGTGTGCACTGAATGTTTGAGATTTTGTGAGGAATTGGATGATCGATGATAATTATTATTATTATTATTTGTTTGTATTGCTGTTTTATGTTTATGTTGGTTTTTCTAGTTGTACTAATAATGTAAGTTTCATGGCGCATTAGTTAAGAAACTGTAATGTCATGTAAACGTGTTTAAATAAATAAATATCAAGCTGAAGAGGGTCGAAAGTCTGTACATGGAAGATATTCGAAAAAAAGTTGGCGGGGGCTACTAAGAATCGATAACAGAACACGTTCGAACAGTTTTAGAATTTTTGTCTGTTCATCTGTTTGTCTGTTTATTTGACCACGCATCACGTGAAAACGGCAGAACAGATTATGTTAAGTTTGCACCTGAATCTTATGGCGCAACTTACAAATGAGGTGCAAACATTTTTCAAAAATCTGCTACTACTATCGAGTAGGTACCCTGATAAACTAACAGATGGCGCTGAAATTAATATGTTGTGACATAAGTAAGCCCACTGAAGAAGGATTTTGCCAAATTAATTCTAAGTTTAGAAGAGGGGGTACGGATATCAACAAATTTAATTGAATAATCGCTGCTATCTTGCTGCCTGGTGGCAAAACGGCTCGCACAACTTTCAAGATCCCAATAAATTTCAACAGCACGGAAAGTCCTGTCTGCGGGGTATCAAGAAACTGTGATAAAGCAAAACTGACACAGACCAATTTCCACGCGTGCGGAGCCGCGGGCACATCTAGTTCTTAATATAACAACTATTTCACTTCCCTTCCCTTTGTTAAAAAAGTAGATCATTGTAGCTTCACAAAGCATTGGATGAAGATCCTGTTTTGGAATACGAACTCTAAACATTTTTTTGCCGTCTTGTATAGTAATAATAAAAATCGGATACCCTTGAAATGTCGACAAACGTTTCACCGAATGCTTCATTTAGTCGAATTTCTTTTTATTCGTAAGTCATAAATTATTCATACATTTTGTAAATTATAACCTTTAGATTAGGTTAGGTTAGGTTAGGTTTGTGTTATAACATTCAAAAATATTTTATGTTTTCAGAAAAAAATGCTTTCGATGCTGAATATGATAAAGTTGAACATTAGGTAAGTAATTAGACCCGATGGATACTGACGCCGGGGGCGTAAACAGCCGCAACTTTGACCTTTTATGTGCCGCTTGACATTAAGCAAATATTAAATTAGGGCAACTTTTAGAAGTAGTTTCGGGTTTATAATACATATTGAGATGGAAAGGTTGTGGTTGATATTATTAGGTTTTAAAAATACTATTTATATCAACAAATTTATTGAATGATATATAAATGTGATATATTCTGATGTGCATCACTATCACTATCACTATCACTACTTGCCTTACCTCTCAGTGTTCGGCGCAGGTCTTGAAGGAAACACCAAACATCAATTATTTTAGACTATATTTCCACTTCCACAATCTGGTTACTTAATTTTAATGTGTAGCGAGTGACGGTTAGCTTACGACTAACTTTTGGCACATACGCCGTTTTGTATGAGCAATCTACCCACATACCTACATACATATGCTTCTTATGTCTATTTGCTTGTACGGTATCGTACACTCAGAAGAACAGTAGCTGGCAGGCACTCTCCGTTGGACAGAATATATTCCCGATGCAATGATATGAGAGCTAAGTTTGATATGTTTTATGGTTGTGTGGTCTCAGCAAAGGCACGTTTGCAGTCTTTGCATAAATTTTAATTTTGTTATATATTATTAATGTATTTATTTCTTCTATTCTCAATTGTTAACCTCGAATGCAATTTTATTGGTAGCAATTTATTTTGTTAAGTAGTTATTTTTATTCATGTTGTGTCAAGTAGGGCGTACACTATTGATATTGTTTATTATATTACCATTTAAGCTTGCCTGTGTAACGCACAGTTTTGTGATCCTAATAAAAAAAGAAAAACACGAGAGCGGCATATTATAATATAAGTACCTATAACATTTATACACACAGCATTCTATAACTAGGTACTTACTCGAATACAAAGTTATCAAGCTTATACTAACGCCTACACCTAACGCCATTTATTGAAGTTAAGGCCAATTCCGCTTATTGTATGTATCTAATGAAACTGATATAAAAAATAAGGGTGCGCCAAAGTTCACATAATTTTTCAACCCCGATTATTGGAACTCCGAAAATGTTTCTCATAAAAATGTTCATCATAATAGTCACTACTCATACTTAGTCACTCTTACTACCGATCATAACTCCGAACCATTTAAAATCATATTGTAATTTATCATAAATATCTCTAATACTACTTTTTGTTTTCATACATTTATTCATCATAACTGTTTTTGATCCTATTTTTCACTGTCATAATTTTTTTAAGCAGACTGGTTTCTACTCATAAACTTCACTATCATAATATTTTATAAGTAGACTTATTTGTACTCATAAACTTCACTATCATATAGTTTGTACACTGACTTGTGTTGACTTATAAACTCCGACATCATTATTATTTTTTTTATAAATAATGTGACTTATTTGACACTGTCAATGCGGATAAAATTACCTACCGCGGCATCCCGATGACCCCGCCGTCCATAGGCGAAGTAAATGACCATCTGTTAAAATGTTATTACAAAAAACGTACAAATAACATAAACAACGATAGATGTTTAAAACAAAGAAGAATAATTTCATGTACAAATCAATTTCAACGAATTTTACCCTTAATTTTTGATCGTAATAAAGTAGGTTATTTTTGCTTAGGTATATACGCGGAGTAGGTAAGTTCGTTGCTGGCATATTATAAAATAATAAATAATAAAAATGCAATTCTTCGGTAACTATTTTTAATCAATAATCAATAAAAAAGAAACAGTATTTAGTAAGTAAGAGTATACTAATGCCGTTAGGAAGAACTGCGCCAAAATGGAACATGTGTCCGAAACCGAAAACTGTAGGTTAGGTTAGGTTTGTATTGTGACCACGTATAGCGGAGCGTCAAAATGTTTGCATGCTTGCTTGTATGTATGCTCGTAAATAATCTACTATTACATCAAAATTCAATAAGCAAATGCATAGCCAGGATGGATTAAAAAAGAAACAGTATGTATTTAGTAAGTAAGAGTATGCTAATACCGTTAGGAGGAACTGCGCCTAAATGGAACATGTGTCCAAAACCGAAAACTGTAGGTTAGGTTAGGTTTCTATTTTGACCACGTATAGCGGAGCGAGCGAAGCGAGCGGAGCGTCAAAATGCTTGCATGCTTGCTTGTATATTTAATCGTAAATAATCTACTATTACATCAAAATTCAATAAGCAAATGCATCGCCAGGATTGATTCAAAAAGACACAGTATTTAGTAAGTAATCATATACTAATACATACCGTTAGGAAGAACTGCGCCATAATGGAACATGTGTCCAAAACCGAAAACTGTAGGTTAGGTTAGGTTTGTATTGTAACCACGTATAGTCAAAATGCTTGCATGCTTTTTGAGACATAATGGATTCGGAAAATATGGCTGTACAAAGCGTGGCTTTACAAAACCCCTACTCTTGCAGCCGGCCGAGTTAAGACGTAGCGTCAGTGCAAAACGATAGATACCCTCAATGATGAATAATTATAGCAACAATACAAATATAATCAAAATGTTTCGACATCAACAATTTTAATATGAGTAGACTCCAGAGTTCGGTTTAATGTTATGATTTACAATGTTTATGAATTTTTATGGTTATTATTGAAAGAAATATGAAAACAAGCATTATGAATAAAAACGTTATGAAGAAAAACTGTATCGATATTTAAATGTTATGATTGACAAGTTTATTGTAATTTATAGTTCTGAATAAAATAAATATGAAAATCAGAATTATGACAACACACATAATCTGAGTGACGACATTATGAATTACAATGTTCTGAAAACTGTATGTTATGAACTCGGTTAGTAGTAGTACAAATTTATGACGGACAAAAGTATGAAGTAAAAAATTCGGAAGAGTGATGATTCTGACTACAAATCGGTAGTAGAAGAAAAATTCGGAGGATCGATTTTATGTGAGCCAATATGGACCCAAAAAATAATAGCCTGCAGCGGGTACGAGAAGGCACGATTTAGAATCATAAGACAAGGCGTTTTCATAAACGATGTCATACATATATGTATCTTATATCGACATAGGTACTATACGTTTGATTTACCCGCGGTCCAAGACGGTCCCAGAACAAGTAATTCTCGCGATGCAGTAATGTACAATAAAATAATTCAAGAAAAATACAAAGCTAACTTTCAACTCTGACTGCACAAATTAATGAAAACAATTAACCGCAACAAACTGGCAACATTTGGCAGAGACGCTCCATAAATTCCGTCAGTTTTTACCAACAGTTGCAAACCACTTACCGCCTCGGTGTGTATCGGGTGCACTGCGAACAAGATGGCTGCCACGAAACTTGCGAACTCAGGCAGGAACATCGCGCACACCCTGCAACAAACAACTGGGTCACTGGCTGAATAATGACACTAAGCAGTTTGGCTTAAAGTCAAAATGATTCCGGCAAGCCTGGCCGGTTATGGCCGTCAAACCGTTCGATATTTGAAATTGTGATTTTGTTTTCCGTTAAACATGTTCGTATAATGTGGTTAGAGGGCGAAAATTAATAGCCAATATGCAGGATTGGATCGTGATTAACTTACGACATGATATGTAGGCAATTAGTAATTACTTCTAAATTTGAAATTCTATATAGTTGTTTACGGTATTATCTCCTAAGTTTAAACACTGGGTCAAAAGCATATAATTTACCATTGGAGTTTTAAATATAGGTAAATATGTAAACTGTAATAAACACACATGAAAGGAAAATGGAAGAAGGGGTTTCCCCCTTTGTACACTTTAAAAGTAACATTCTAAAATGGAAATTAAGTTTTGTATATCTTTTTAAATCTATTTAGTGTCCAGAGAAGACCGTTTTGATTCTTACATTGTAGAGTAAGTACGCTTCCTCGTGCGATGCCGGAATTATGAGAAATGAATATGAAAAATTGAGAGACGTGATGCGCTGTAGGAATCACCACCCGATGAAATTCGTTTTAATGCAGTTCAAGGGTACACTCAGAATTGCAACGTGCAAAAACGCTGTACGCTCTGAAGCGCTACTACGAACTTCAAAGTTCTCATTGGGGAGTAAAATAAAAAAAAAAACTGATTTCTCATTCCATCCCGAACATGACGATTTTAGGTTCATGCTATTCAATTTTAAAAAGAAGTGTTTTGTCCGTTCCATTACTTTTAGGTTTGTATTTGAACTTATGTGAACGTTGTGTTTTACTACTACGAGCGTTACGTAAGTGGATACCTACTACAAATTCGAATACAACATTTTGGAATACTTTTTTTACTATTCACATCGTAAATGAAATCGAGTAGAATGAATCCACAAACCCAGAAACAGGCATAAGATTTTTTTAATTGTAGTTTATTAGTTGTTTGTGTAAAATTCGATGATTTCAACGCGAGGTGTGGCGACATGTTGCTCACCGCTACGATTGGCTGCGAACACGCGTCGATTTTGTCCGAACAATAACGGAAAGCGGAATCAAGCATACTGGTGTGTGCTGGCGCGTAGGTATATTAGTGACATGAAGTGAGCCCGTCTTAGTATCGACTCATCTCGCTTGTACAAATATTGCTTAGCAAGAGAGTGAGACGGAATTACATAATAAGAGCATCGGAGTAGCTCCCCAGTTACCCCCGTTTCACATTCGTCGCGTTCATTTATTACATTCAGCGTCCGTATCCGAATCGTTGAAAACGCTATATTGTACATAAAATACTCAAAAGGATAAATTGAGTACGCTGACTCAATAATACATGCACACGGTTCAGTATCCAGATTTCAAGTTTCCAGATTATCGGTCAATATGAAATGTTTCATTCCATTTCGTGTTTTTATGTCGAGTACTTGCCGATGAACGTAATGATATACGGGTATAATGGTTTTAATTGGGCTGCCAATTATGAACTTTGTTTGATCCGATTTCGAATCCCCTGTTCATGCGACAACCCTTAATGAAAATGGAAGTGTAAGTGAAGTCAACCTAGCCTGTCTGTAATCTGTAAGGGGCCATTCATTAATTACATAAATAAGGACAATGTTTCGGCTTTCAAGTAAATCCAGTCTCCTGCCCAAATTCCTGGTTCCGAAAATCCATTTACCACGGTTAGCATCCACACTATCTAAGAAAAAACTGCGTGCCGCGACTGCCGCGTATAGAAACGCACAAGTTTCCAATACTTGCCGCGAGATGGCGACACCATCAAAGCAAGAAGAAAAACAGCACATCAAATAATGGCGCGCGCGTTGCTGCTACCGGTCGAGCTTAAAAATAAAAATTAAAAATATGTGTAATTAGTGCTATCATTAATCTGTGCAACCCTCTTCTGGTACCTTATCCTCCAGCGGCTTTAGTACAGACAATTTAGGTATTTTTAACAATTTAAATGGATTATATTGCGTATATATTCATTATTTAAACCTTCCGGATGATTCAGTAACTGTTACAGTTACCGTTATCAACGGTTGAGTGAAAAAACACAATTCTCCCGCAGGCGTATAGTGAACTTCTGGCAGATATTTTTAAATAAAGTGCCCTTCTGGTACACGTGTCTCTGTCTTTACACATTAGGCCTATATAAAATGGGTAGTTTACAAAACCTTTGACAAGCGGTATCTGTAATAGTTGCTGAAACGTCAGGAAGGCTGAAGTAATATAATATGTTGAAATTTTTAGTCGCGGAAACCGAAGAAAATATTTTGTATATGTTTGTGCGTGCTTGTGACCTTACGGCTGGACCAAACTCTACAACTCTTGGTTCAACTACTTTTTATAGGTTTTTTTCCAGGAAAACTTTTCTTAATCTTCTAGGAAATAATAATTATAGAATATCGTCTCTTTGGTGAGACGCTTCTCGAACCCAATTAGCAAGCGAGAGAGCACCGGCGCAAACGTGTTCAATACGCCAACTATCGGTAATTGAAGCGAACTTACTTTCAAATGTGGTATAAAGTTTTCAACGACTACAATACTCTGTACTTTAATAACTTTCAACAAGTTACGTAACTTGTACTTATTTAAAGTTGATAAACTTATTTAAAGTTGATAAACTTATTTATAGTTGATAAACTTTTTTAAAGTTGATAATTACTTTATCACTATTTCGTCGCCATTTATTTTCTTTTAAGGTTAATCAGTATATTGACATACTAGAAGGTGCTCGTAACTTCGTACGCGCAAAACTTTTTTTCTTTACGATAATCGGATAAAAATCCTATATTTCATGTTCAGCTATCTTCTTATCAAAATTGGTTATCCGTCCAGTTGTTTCGGCGTGATGTGAGGACAGATATTTTTGTCGACGCACGCTCATACAGCCTGCACCACTCTGGATTTTTCCTGAAATTATGACCCCTCTCCATAGAAAATAAATGTTCAATACAATTTTGGAATTTAATAATATGTAATATGTTATAGGATATTGCATTTATGTTCATCCAAACAGAATTTATCGAAGTGTATTGAATATTAAATAAATAAATATTGAGGGGCAATCTTACACAAATCGACCTAGTCCCAAAATAAGCAAAGCTTGTAGTATGGGTACTAGACGATATACATCGTTCTCCTAGCCTTTGTCCCATTTTTTTTTAAAATGAATTCTCAATCGGGGTCGGCTACCTAAATCCCAAGATGTGGCGTAGGCACTAGTTTTTACGAAAGCGACTGCCATCTGAACTTCCAACCCAGAGGGGAAACTAGGCCTTATTGGGCTTAGGTGGTTTCCTCACGATGTTTTCCTTCATCGAAAAGCGAGTGGTAAATATCAAATGACATTCCGTACATGAGTTCCGAAAAACTCATTGGTACGGGCCGGGTTCGAACCCGCGACCTCCGGATTGAAAGTCGCATGCCCTAACCACTAGGCTACCACCGCTTCCCCTACTAGACGATATACATAATATATAAATACATATACGAGATAGATAACATCTACGACCCAGGAACAAATATACGAGTTCATCACTCAAATATTTGCCCCGGCCGGGGTTCGAATATGGCGGTGGATTATGAAAACGTTTTATAACTTGTAAATAAGTTTAGCGAATTCCGAAATTCATTTTCTAAATACATATCTAAATATATATAGTGGACCTTTGAAGTGTAACTCTTATCTAACGTGGTATGCACCCCGCTTAGGGGTGAGGGTAACTGTAAGGTCCCCTCTGCACTCGAGTTTTTCGGCCTTCCGGCCATAGACAAACTTAAAAGCTACACTTTTCCGGCATAATGTCACCGATCACGGCACGTTTATCTCGTGTAGGAGTGTGAAAATATGGGCGTGTTGCCTGTTCCAACCAGATTAAACATATTGCTATTCAAGACTAATGCGAGGAAAAAAAAAACGGTACTAATACCGTAATTAGTATTATTAATTGAATTTGACACTTTTTTTGTTATCGTAATAACCGACATTCTAACGCATCCTGTGTACCAAGTCATAAACGAACAGGCAACACGCCCATATTATCACACTCCTACACGTGATAAACGTGGGTTCCCCTCCGTTAGCCCGAAAAACTTTCATCCTAATTTCATTGGCCCTAATTTTGGTAACCCTAAAATCACAGCCGAATTTTCATTCATCCTAATTAATGAATAGCCCTAATTTCAGGACTCCGAATTTTCATAATGCCTAATTTCTTCATACCGAATTTTCGCTAGCCCTAATTTGCACTTAGCCGATTTTTTTTGACTACTAATATTATAATACCTAATTATGCTAAAACCTACATTTTATTAAACCAATATATCTATAAACCTAAGGAGAGGGCTGCTCTCCCTCCGCGCCTCCGGTGTTAGAATAACACTGTAGGGGTAGGACAGACAAGACCACGTGGAGTCGGGATTGCCATAGACTCTGGATGTATATGGGAATCTTTTGACGTGGTCACTATACGTGGTCACAATACAAACCTAACCTAACCTACAGTTTTTGGGGTTCATTCAATTCGATATTTGTCCAAATCCTTTTTTTTCTGTTTTAACGTAAAAAATAGGTTAAATAATCTTTAGTACTCTTGAAATTTAGTGTCAGTAACGATTAGGTCTAATAATCATTAGGTGTGGTAATTATTATGTTATTTCATATTAGTATTGTTGACAATTAGTACAAATCATTATTAGAGTATTGGATTATTAGGTCTAACAACTAATTAGGGTATAAAAATTAGGTGAAATGACATTACGGCTAATGAAAATTAGAGCTAACGTTGATAGGTGTAATCATATTATTAGCACTTGCGTTATTAGGTCAAGTAGGGGAGTACCCACGGCCGAAAGCGCAATAGATGAACTCGTATCGTGGAACTTACTAGTTCATCTATTGCTTACTTTCTAGCCTGTGCAACAATGTATTATTAGGAATCAGCACCTCGGGCTGCCGCCTAGGTCACCCTACACTAAAGCACGCATGGTCCGTAATATTTGATATCCATATAATTATGATATGATGCTTATAACAGCCGTCATAGGCACGCGGCTCAGCCGGTATGCCTCGTTACACCCGCGAACTCGAAAACAAACTACCTATAAATGTTTTTTCGCTAACTTCTCAAGAGATTTCGCTAGTCTCGCAAAAAGTCGCTAACGAGTGCCTTAATTCTGGGCGAAGTCGGTCGTCGGAGCACCTTGCGGAGTTAGTCACGATTACCGATGGCGTGAGCGATAGGCGCCGGGCGATAGCTTAACGTAGTACCTCTGGAATAAGCTCTAAAATGTCATGTGTTATAATGACGATACTACATCGATATTGTTAGTGTAATGATTTTACATCTGTTGTTTTATCCACCATAACCTGGGCATAGGCACAGGCCCTTTACCATAAGGTCCAGGTATTTCAGCGCCTCTAGTACAACTGTGACTCGCGACTCTTTCTAGCTCAAGGTATATTACTTATCTCTTTCTGTGCAGTACTGTGAGAGAGAGACGGGTGACGCTATGTTGTGCTTAGGCTGGTTGGTGTCAGAGCATCTTGCGGAGCTAGTATCAATGGTTGTCAGCGCGAGCGAGTTGGTCGGCGCCCGATAAAAAAATAGCGTTGTCGCGCCCGCTTGCAGCTTGCGCTCTGATTTTCGTGAAGCTCTCATAATTGAGAGCATGCCAACTAATGTTGGCATTTCAGTTCGACCAACCGTCTCATTATGTCGCTATTTCATATAGTAACCCAATTACTGTCACTGGAGGTTCTTATGGGACCAATGAGTATGTGAACTAGAGTTGTAACCTTATTTAAAATAAAAGTTGCCCTCAATTAATCGCTTTGTCACTTTCATCACGCTGTCCCTAGTAAAATATACTATAGTTACCCTATTACCGAATACCGATGTATGTTTTATCGTAAAATCCTCTATAAACAAACTTACCGCGACCGCTAGTAACTTGGCTGCCGATGCTGCTCTCAATTAGTTGGTGTTTCAGTTCGAGCAGCTACGCCTCGCCGTGTCGCCACTCCGCAAACTTACTCAATTATTGTCACTGGACGCCTTGTAACATGTGAACGGATTCTAACGTTCTTTAAAAATAGGGTTGCCCCCACAATGCATTAGGGTTGTCTGTCTATCGTAAAATCCTTTGTAAACAGGGTTGTCGCGCTCGCCTGCAACTTGGGCGCCGATGCTGCTCTCAATTAGTTGGTGTTTCAGTTCGACCAGCCACGCCTCGCCGTGTCGCCACTCCGCAAACTTACCCAATTATTGTCACCGGACGCCGTAAACGCCCTGACCTACGATCATTCCCGGACTATGCGGTAAAGTTCTGATTATTACTCCGGTAATTAACGGTAGTGCGAAAATGAGACGTTATGCTTAACTAAAACACATTCTCACAATAGTCTAACTATTACATATTATACTTCCTGGTCATCGCTAACAATTACCTACAATAGACGGGCTGAATTTCAACGCAAGTTTTATACATAATGCCGCCGAAACGCCAAACAGTTATAAGGTATATACCAATGTGACTCAATTAGAGCCGGGATAACATCGCGAAACGGTTTCTAAATTGCTCCAGTCAAGAATAATAAGCGTCTTCGAATCGCCGCTTAAGAACGTCGCCTGGTGGGTAAATATCATCACTATTTTGTAGACTTGTCAGTGTCACAATCCAGCTCAAAAAGCAGTGAAGAATATATATATACTCGTATATATGGCCATACTCATGGCCGATACATCATTTAAACGTTATGTCATAGTCAATTGAATTATCCCCGCAGTTTTAACTAAATAATCTCATACCAAGTGTAAGCGTTTTTAAATTACAAGAACATTAAAGTTACTTTATGTCAGTAATGAATCTTCCAAATCCTAAGTATTCCGAATTAATTATCAACAAATACTAACAAAAGATAACTTTCATTTAACGCGGTTAGTCTCCAGTGAGAAGATAATTATACGAACAAAATTCAAAGTAGATTCCAAACAAATACACGTTTACGTAATTATAACTTTGCATAAAGACGAAATTTGTTTAAGTAGGAAGAATGTCGTATACTTAGTAACGTCCCAAACTTTGCTATTAAGAGTTTATAGATAGATAGATATCAGATAGATATCATTTATTCATATAACAATACAAGGATTGTGTTTGAAATAAAACTTAAGTCTAGAACAAAAAGCAGTCATACAAAAATAAATAAATTCACTTAAATCTAATTATTATGTCTATAAATCACTAAAAATTTCATCCAAACTATAGAAACACCCTCTCAACAGAAATGACCTTAGTTGCACATTAAAGATTCGATGGTTCGTAAGGATTTTTAGTTCCGTTGGCAACTTATTAAAAAGCCTGACTGCTTGATACCTGAAGCAATGCTCAGCAATCTTTCGCTTGGGACAAAAATTTACCTTTAAATTCTTGGTACGCGTTTGAAGCCGAGACTCTTGTTCTTCATAAGATTCCAACTTTGATAAGTTCTTAATAAGCTCCGTGAGTAGTACAAGAACGTATAAGCAAGGAACCGTAAGAACACCCAACGATACAAAATGTTCCCTGCAAGAGATCCACGGAGGAATTCTCACAATAGTTCTTATTGCCCGTTTCTGAGCAGCTAGGGCTCTATTTATGTTATATTGGAAACTATTTCCCCAGAACATGATGCTGTAGCGCAGTCTCGACTCGACTAAAGCAAAGTAAACTATTTTTAGTTGATCAGTCGTGAGTTCCTCTCTGAGGCTTCTCAGAGCGTAACAAGCTGAATGTATAGAGTTTTCAACAGCATCCAACTCATGTTTCCAATTTAACCCTGGATCTATGTATACACCAAGAAATTTAACTTTATTAGTCACGTCCAGGGAAGTGCCGTTTAAGACTGCTTTGATCTTGTCCGTCTTTTTTGAGTTATGACTAAATAGCATGATTTGGGTTTTACCAGAGTTGAGCCGTAAGTTATTTATGTTAAACCATGTCTGGAAAGCCACCAATGCATTATTGGTTAAGACATTAAGCTCTGATATACTATTTGCTGAGACAATTGAATTAGTGTCATCAGCAAATAGAGTTAACTTGCAATCAGGAACCATTCTATACATGTAATTAATCAAGTCATTTGTGAATACAATAAACAATATGGGACCCAGAATAGATCCTTGTGGAACCCCTCTTTTTACTGGCATCGACTCCGATTTAACGGGTACCTCAAATCCATCATCGACGCTTTTTAGCTCCACAAACTGTTTACGATTACAGAGGTAATGCTGTAAGAGAAGATAAGCCTTTCCTCTGATACCATAAAACTCTAATTTTTTCAACAGTATATCATGATCCACTGTGTCAAAAGCAGCACTAAGATCGAGGAACACCCCAGCTACCCTTTTCTTATTTTGTAATTGCAACACAATATCATCCACTAGAGAATTTATAGCATCTGTAGTTCCTTTATTTTTCTGAAAACCGAATTGTCTAGGGCTTATAATGACGTTATCCATCAGATGTTTTGTGAGACGCGATTTAATCAGTTTTTCAAAGATTTTAGAAAATACCGAAAGAAGCGATATTGGACGATAATTATTTGGGTCTAATTTGTCACCCTTCTTAAAGACGGGCAACACCCTAGCCACTTTAAGCTGATCGGGAAACACACCGTTATCGTAACATTTATTGAAAAAGTGGGCAAGTGGACCGGATAAGATATCTACGCAGCTCTTAATTACTATGATTGGAATTTCATCAAACCCAAAAGACCGTTTATTTTCCATGGATTGGATAATCCGAGTTAAGTCTGCTGATGAAAAATGCTCCCAAGCTATATTTCGATAACGTCGTTCTGTAGATTGCTCTAGACACTGAACTGCTGAATTCAAATTGCTAGTACTCTTGATATGACTGTGGTCAAAATGTAATGAAAAAATGTTAACTAACTCTTGAGGACTTTGTACAATCTTATTGTTTGATTTTATGGCTAAATTATCTTGATTGTGACTTTGAAATTTATTACGTTGTTTATTTACAATTTTCCAAATATCTTTTGACGAATCTTTCGCTTTACTAATCTCTAGCTGTACCGCCAACCTTTTGGCTTGTCTAACGACTCTTCTGAATATATTAATATATTTTGCCCGGTACTCCAAAATAGAAACATCACAATTGGATTTGTTAATATTACAGAGAACACGCTTCATTTTACTAGCTACTTTCACTCCTGTAGTGATCCACTTTACTCTCATGTTATCCTTTGAATAAACCTTTTTCCTCGATTTCTCAAAACTCTGATTAAAAATATCGGAAAATTTATTTAAAAAATCGTTTATACTAATGTTGTACCAATCTACGGTGCTTAGGGTATCCCTAAAAGTCTGGATGTTTTTTTCAGTAATGTAACGCTTTTCTACTACAAGTGGAAGTCTTATGTTGTTTGTACATTTTTCCTTCACCACCAATAATCCACAGAAGATACCAGCATGTCCATCTGCTAACCCATTGTGATCAACCTTTGTGTACGCTACAGAATCTATAGGTATATTTGTTACATAATTATCAAGACATGACTGAGCATCATTCCTTCTGAATGTGATATTATCAATAAGATGTATAAAGTTGTAACGTTTTAACAGACCTAAAAATTCCTTACGATGTTTATTATCTTCCAATAAATTAACGTTGAAATCGCCACATATAATGGCCATTTTGTTGAAGAGGTGTGCTAAAAGTAACTCAAACTGTTTCAAAAAAAATTCAAAATTTTTGTCATCAGGACTTCTATAGCAACAACAAATGTGGATATTTGTAGCAGTATCCCTCACACCACAGATTTCAAAGCTTTCTGACAAATACAACTTATTGCACATTGTAATTTCCTCAGTATTTCTGTTATTTAAAGTCAGAATAAGAGTCCCTCCTCTTTTTTTAGTTTGCCTAGTATTGAATGTAGCCAATTTATATTTATCTAGGTTGAACGAGGACACTGAGTGTTTATTTAGAAAATGCTCGGTAATACATACATAATGCAATATTCTAGTCTGCTCCTTTACGTACACTTCAATTTCATTTATTTTATTCAATATACCACACATATTTTGATGATAAATATTTAATAATTCCCTGTCGTTAGGAGCGAAAAAACTGTTCATCTCTGGTATGATCAGGGTTTAAGTTACCTGAATAACAATTTACGAGCCAAGAAATATTGTGCTGCAAGTTTTCAATTATATTATGCATTCCATAATTGTTCAGGCGCCCTGTTTTGATTGAAAACATATCAAAAGACACATTTAAATTAGGTTCATACACGAAAAAACAATTGTTATGCTTTTGCAAATCATTGAACAACAGATAGTTGAATTTTTCCACTCTTGCGTTATACAAACTTCTACCACAAATATATGTAGGGCACACCACAATGACATTTGTAAATGGTACACGTTGAACAGATTCCTTTATAAACTGTGTTAAACCACTAAGATCAGCAGAACACTTGAAGTCTTCCTCACCAATAAGCACTATACAGTAGTCCCGCCGGACCATGTCCCGTAACCGGATATCCATATCCCTGAACAGCTCCTTAATTCCAGCACCGGGTATGATGTGGTGACAGAAAGAGAAATTTTGGAAATAATCTTTGTTTACGATCGTCGAAGTTATCTTGTTTTTATTATTGCTACTTATGAACAGTAATTTATCCTTATTATTATAAGTTAGCTACTGATCAGGCATACTAATTTGCTTAATTTATTATTCAAAGAAACCGCCAATTTTGGTCCGAGCCGTGCGTTCATCCATATTCAGGCGGCAACTCGGCCTTCTCCAAAGTGCAGTTTAATCCTAGACACCAATGCGACGAGGCGTTGCATATAGCCGGCTAAGTAATATTTTGGCTATATCATGACCGTATGAAGGTGATTTTTTACCGGTGAGACGAACTATAACTCCTGTGTCGCGGAGACTTTTCCGTTAGTGAGAGCTAAACAGACTGATACAGTTCAAGTCATCTAAAAAAAAAACGGTGTGACTAGATAAAACGTCGAGAGATGATAATTGAAATTTGCGCGGGCTTGCGATAGCTATTAATGACAAATTTTGCTGAAAATCGGTCTGCGATTTCACCTCGCGTCGGCAATCCTTTTTATTTTGCCTTAATCGGGTAATAAGTATTAAAATAAGTTATGCCGTGATGGGGCCGCAAAAATACTCCGACCGATAGGCACTGCTAATATTTCCCGCAATCATCATCTCCCCAGTGACAATAGGGCTTTAAGGAAGTTTTAGATCATCGCCCCGGCATGGCATAAGGTAGCAGTTCAAACCTGGTCGGGTTCAAAAAAATTCCGTTTCTATCTTTGTACTTGTCATATAATATATACTTACAAGAAAAAGAGATTAATTTCACTTAAAAAAAACAATTAAGTTTTAGATATTTATAATAATATAGATCTATCAGCTAGCAGCTGGTCTAGCACAACTATGCTTAGCGACTCTTATCGCGCGACATTCCCGACCCGTCACTCTCTCACATTACTGCATAGAAAGAGACGGGTAATTATCTCGCGCGGGAAATAGTCGCGTATGACAGTTATGCTAGAGGTGCTGACCGTTAGATGTACTTTGATGATTATAGTGGCGATGAGAACGATAGTTCTAGTTAAGCACAAATAAAAAAAACAGAAGCAGAGGTAAACAGAGCTCCATCCTGAAAAGTAAAGTGTGTCGATCCCAGGATGTGAGGTCGGCGCTAATGCGGAAAGTTGGCTTCATTTACTCGCTGCCCGACTACCCTGTTTCGCGAATGAATAGTTTTTAATACATGAATTTATGTCTTGGAGTTAGCGCGTAGTTCCAATGCTAGTTTCAGAATTAGGCTGTTTTAAAGTGGAAGTTTGCAGTTGTGGTTGGTTTTAATGCGGATATAAGCTGAAGTGTCTGGCTTTGTTTTGATGCTTAAGCGCGCGGTTTGGTTAGCGATTGGGTAACGCATTGCGGTTTATTTAGGTATTTTAATTCAATTACAATATCGTCGTGATATTATGACATGGATTGTAGCTCAGAGTGAAACAATGTAAAAATTTAATAACTATTTATTGCCAGAGACACATTATGTATTAACACCCGCACATAAATTAACCCGATCCGCCAATACGTTCTTATTTTATTCTCGTACATCCGTCTCTTTCACTCATACTTCCTCTCGCTCGCACAAACGTTCCGTTTCCTCTCTTATCTGTTCTAATTTTGGGATGTCCGGATGTCAAGTTGTCCCGATTTTCGGCTGTTATCGCCTACAGGTCGTATTTCTCAACCGATTCTTATAAACTTGGGAGTTGCTTCGATTATTGTATAGGATTGTTTCGTCGATTCAGTTTATCATTATTTTTCAAAATGGTGGCTTTTGCAAAATGGGGGTTGAAAATGAAATGAAGGACAAACTCGCGAAGTCTACAGCACTAGTTAGGTAATTTACCTAGAGATAAATGTGGTTAGTGCGCCAGCGAGAGGAGCGCACACCTACTATACCCAAAACTATCGCAAAATCTGTCGTTTACATCGAATAATAATTAGGGTTGGGACATTTGGTAGCATACCGTGGTTCTAAAAAACATGCTAGATATTTTTTTTTTCAAAATCAAAGTCGAAGACTATGACGAATGACTGAAAAAAAATGATACATGATTTATGCTATTATATCATTACTACACATAATAGTGTTTCCCAATCATGAGCAATTCATGAGCTTTGACAAGTACGTTAAAACCTTAGATTTAGCCAATGTTCTTAAAGTTATATAACGTTGGTGGTTCATGTTTCGATACTTCGGCAACTTTGCACTTGCGCTAACTATCGGCGATGCTTGCACCTTGCATAACCATGTTATGATACGAGTATTGGCTTTTGGTACGAACAAGTTTGTAGAAGCGAAAGAGGTGATGAAATAAGGCTTTATTTAAGGTATTGAAGGGAGCTGATTTGTCATTATATGAACAATATTTACCTGTATACATCGGTAAATATTGTGCAATAACAATACATAAAACTATATAACAAAAAGGATTATTGCAAAATGTTTAACGCCTGAAATAAATGGTAGTACCGTACCGTAGTAAATGGGAAAATAATTAATAAATGCACACTAAAGAAAAATATTTGTATAGAATCTTTTTATCGATCAATATTTTTTATGTGGTAATACCACATTTTTTATTTTTATAAATAATGACACAAAGGTAAATTAAGAAAGAAAAATTGAATGCGATCTACTACAATCGAAGCGGGGTGAACCCGCGACCTCTGCGTTTCCGGCGCATTGCTCTCCCAACTGAGCTATCCGACCGCTACGTCAGTCACACCAAATCTTTCATCCCTAAAATAATAAATCGTTTTACACGCACGATCCCTAGGGTATGGCTAATGCGCAATAAGCATTTCAAAAAACATATATGACGCAGAGGGCGCTCCAGTAGCGTAAAGGATTAAGGGATGAAAGATTTGGTGTGACTGACGTAGCGGTCGGATAGCTCAGTTGGGAGAGCAATGCGCCGGAAACGCAGAGGTCGCGGGTTCACCCCGCTTCGATTGTAGTAGATCGCATTCAATTTTTCTTTCTTAATTTACCTTTGTGTCATTATTTATAAAAATAAAAAATGTGGCATTACCACATAAAAAATATGAATCGATAAAAAGATTCTATACAAATATTTAGAACAGCGCCATCTCTCTCGCAGTCTTCACACTTGCTGTAAAGCAATGGGGATTGGGGATCGTGCGTGTAAAACGCACATCCTAGGGTATGGCTAATGCGCAATAAGCATTTCAAAAAACATATATGACGCAGAGGGCGCTCCAGTAGCGTAAAGGATTAAGGGATGAAAAATTTGGTGTGACTGACGTAGCGGTCGGATAGCTCAGTTGGGAGAGCAATGCGCCGGAAACGCAGAGGTCGCGGGTTCATACCCCGCTTCGATTGTAGTAGATCGCATTCAATTTTTCTTTCTTAATTTACCTTTGTGTCATTATTTATAAAAACTAAAGAAAAATGTTAAGGTGACTGAAGTTTCAAAGATACTTTTAAAATAAGGAAAACCAGATTTAAGGTATAATTTTGTTTCATTTTTTATTTCCAATAAAATTATATTTTTACAAACTTGCAGGAAAAATTGCTCGTAAAAATCATCGATAAGTGAGTTTATCTATATGGAAATCCCTACCTGTCTCTCTCAATATTCCGATGCCTGATTATTTTATTTCATTATGATTATGAAGACCGTTCTGTATAAACAATGAGGTGCCCACCACATCGAATTAAAAATATATAATCATTTACCATAACAAAGTAAATCCACGAGGTAAGTAAACAAACCACTCGTCTAATTATTCCACAAGTTAATTGAAGATTAATAGGTGTTTTTAAAAGGGAACTGATTGTTTAATTATTCATTAATTAATTAGACCTAACTTACTGTGACGTGATTTGAATAACAGCCTAAAACCCAGCAACTCAGATATGTACGAGAACAAGGGACGAAATATTAGCTAAAGACTAATGACGAAAGTTAAAGACTGCTTTGGATGCTATGGTAATTTTTAGGGTTACCTATCGGAAACACTAATTTTTGTTTCCAATCTGTAATGTTTCGTCAAATTTTCATTTGTCCGAAAGCATTTTTTTCCCAAAACGGTAAATTTTTTAGAATAATTATAAAACAAATCTAACCTAACTGAAAATGTTACGGGTTTCACGAAAAAAATTGTTTCGGACAAATGAAAATTCGGCGAAGCGTAACAGATGGGAAACAATGTTTAGGAGTTGAGAAAGGATACCAATTTTTGGTGGACGGTGTTCGCTTAAATGGGTCATACAGGGATTTAGGTTCAAGTCTTTCCTGTGGACATAAGCGAATTTAAGGATTCATGGCCATATTTTCTGATTAAACTCATATGAGAATAAAGAACGATCCCTCGTGTATAATCCGATGTAATAGCAATATACCCTGGATTCATACAAGCTCTTAACTTTTGACCACAGGAGGGATGAATTTGTTTTTTGAACTCTGTATGACCCAAATATACAGTATTTAATAATCTGGGGGCCTATGATGGTTGCGTTTGTCGCGTGATCAATATGTGATAAAGCATCTCTCACTCACACTCGCATTTTGTCAAAACGAGACGGATGCTTTGTCACTTATTTATTGCGTCATAAAAGCGACCATCAGGACGGTGCCAACCATGTTTTTTTTTATTGGGTTTCGAAAGGCCCTTCAGCCAAAAATATAGCAAATTGTCATGACAAAAATAAAAATGAAAAACATTTTGGATAAACTATGGTGAGGTAAATAAGTAATAGCAAGGACTATATTCATTGAAACTTACACGATTTTCACACGTTATAAACAAACGGGACTTAATCGCGTTCAAAAAGTGTTTATTTAATTACCTCGACGTTTCAGACGTGATGTTACGTTAATGGTCTCGAAGGGACTGAACTAAATAAACACTTTTAGAACGCGATCCCGTTTTTTTTTATAGCAAGTACTATAGGATAAATATATATTTTAATAACCTGAATACAACTTTACCTAATACGGTCTATACGGCAGGTAAAATTTGTAGTATTAAAACATTCTAAGAGCAGTTTTTTTCCCCATTTAGACGGATTTGGGTTTGTCCTATTCATTTAATATAGCAGTGCATTGGTTCGGTATAATTCCATTTCATGGAAGCAGGGAGAGCTGGAGCCGAGCCAAAGCTGTACTCGTCCTGAAAATGGACTAATGCAACACAGATGATGTCAAATTTATGCGTTTTGTTCCGCGTCTAAACCACCCTGTATGCTACATGAGCACTGATTAATTATTTATTCATCTATAATGCGAGTCTCTGTTTGTATAGTTATGTGTTCTGTACATTTATTTATTTAAACTTTATTGCACAAAACAAAAGTCAGTACAAATGGCGAACTTAATGCCTAATGGCATTCTCTACCAGTCAACCATAGGGCCAAACAGAGATGCTTCAAATGGGTGCAGAGTAGAAAATTAATCGTTCGGAGAGCATCCAAGATACCAGTGAATTATACAGGGTGGAACATTTCTAAAGACTGGGCTGACAGGATATTGTCTCTTCTTTCAGAAAAGAGTGATCTACAATCGACTTATTATAATTGTAAAGCTGGATTAAAAAAAATACCAAAATAAAATATTTTAATATCAGTGACAACCCTACTAATTCAAGGTTTTATTTACATTTTAAATGACACCTGTCTTTAACTTGAGCTATGTTCAAAATATGCTAGGGCTGATAAGTACAGATTTTTACACTAATGTTTATCGCACTGTATCTCAAAAATGGATAGAAATATTTATAATAGTTCATTGGTGAAAACTGAAGTACTCAGTCTGAACAATTCCCTGTTTGCTTAAAAGTCCCTCGATCTGTTCCACCCTGTATATGTATAGGTACGTACAGTCCGTGAGCTTTCAGATTGCCATTCGGGTTTGGGTGAAAACTGAGAGGTTCTTATCTGGATCGCATAAGAGCGAGCGAGACAGGTATAAAACGCACTGTATTATATATAATGTGTACACTACAAAACTCCGAAGTTTCATTTGTCTGAACACATCACTATTCCGAAATTTCATAATTCCGAAAACCATGTTCTGATGAAATATTTTGTTTTTTTTGGGATATTATATAACCCTAACCAAAACTAATTATATATATTGTATAGCATACTACATGTAGCATAGTTCAACGAGATAGCGCTTCCAGTATTATGAAAATTCCGAATGACGACGACGGTTTCGGATAAATAATTTCGGTATTTTTGGGTATTTTTTAGGCCTAAATATGATGGTGGTTTTTATTACGCGATAAATAAGTGACAAAGCATCCGTCACGTTTTGACAAAATGCGAGTGTGAGTGACAGATGCTTTGTCACTTATTTATCACATGTAATAATATCGTTATAATAATATCGTAACGCTAAACGGTTTGAAGGATTTTTACCAAATTTGGTGCAGGAGTGTTTGAATATTCAAAGATATAGATGGATATGTTTACCCGGATACGATAAAGAAAAGGTAGGTATTTATAAGAAATGATTTGTAGTAAAAATATAAAATTCTTCGTTTATGCTTAATAATATTTTGCCTCCCTGATAAAATCCAGCACACCTCGCCGTGAATATAACCTTCGTTTTTAAGAAATTTCAACGTAAACTATTTCCACACAAATTTTTAATCTTCTAATGCTTTTTTTATTCCATCTTGTTTCAACGATGAAATGTTTTCTGATTGGATTTTCTAGCGGATTTTAAGTCCAAGGGAGAAAAACCGTGTAGGTATTTCGGGCGTGGGCTATTTGTCTTCTTTGACGCGTCTTCCTTTTGTTATCTTATCATAGTTACTAACAATACATTATTTTCTGAGGATATTTACGCGATATAATTTTGGGACCTGAGGCATATTTAGTTAAAGTATTTGCTCCTAATATATCATATTATTAACAAAGGATGATTAAATATTTGGTTCGTATTTGGTTGGTATAGAGTATTTCAAGTTTCTAACTACTATTTCTTGTTAGTAGGTATAAGCAAGTTATTACAGCAGAAAGTGACTTTGTAATGCTTTGAGTAGGACATGATAGCATAATTGGTCCTGCACCAGTCCGGCCCGGCAAGCCGAGGGGACAAGGGTTCAAATCCTGCTCATTTTTAGGGTTCCGTACCCAAAGGGTAAAAACGGGACCCTATTACTGAGACTTCGCCGTCCGTCCGTCCGTCCGTCCGTCCATCCATCCGTCCGTCCGTCCGTCCGTCTGTCACCAGGCTGTATCTCAACAACGGTGATAGCTAGACAGTTGAAATTTTCACAGATGATGTATTTCTATTGCCGCTATAACAACAAATACTAAAAATAAAATAAAATAAATATTTAAGGGGGGCTCCCATACAACAAACTTGTTATAGATTATATATATATGTATAGGTACGGAACCCTTCATGCGCGAGTCGGGCTCGCACTTGCCCAATTTTTTTTTTTAATTTTCGCTTCTATATAAAAATTGACCTCGACAATTTCAACCGTACAGGCAACTAAGTATGCTATTTCACAAAAAAAAATCAAACATAATGTATACATTAAAACAAATTGTACACATTTGTTTAAATTTTCGCAGCAAGGCAGAAATGTTGCTTTATCGTAATATCCCGTAACATCGGAAGGGGAGGTTTTTGTCAAATCTTGTTCGTCCCCATTATTTATTTTCTGTTTTTCGCGTAACGCATTTTTTTGGTTTGATCTTTATGTAATTTGTTCATAAACGATGTTTCTATTTATTTTTGGATTACGCCACGTGTCACGATATAAAGTAGAGCATAGTTATTTTTGTTTTAATGACAACTGAAACCTACCTAATTTATAAGGTATTTTTTGGCTATCTATACAAAATGTTATTGGTATCTATGAATCCTACCTTATCTATAAAAGCTCGAATGCTTATTTTGAACTTAAATTAATGCATCAACATTATTTACAAAAACTATACTGTTAAAAAATTAAAAATAGTCAGAATGTCACTACCTAAATTTTAAAAATATATATTTAACAACGCGGTGAATTTTATTACATCAAATCTACTTTCTTCTAAAGTTCTTACGATTGCGTATTTATTTACCGCCACAGCGTAGCATCTCCAATACATAAGTACATATAGATCTACGTATACAACTTCTGTATCGTCGTTGTAGCATAACGTTGATAACGTAACCGTACACTCAAACTACGCGCTACGCTGAACGCTACGCCGTAGCTCTTTGCTACGCCAATCTACGTCTCGTAGCAGCTGATATTTAACTGGCGTACCTATCATATTCATTGACGTTAAATATTAATGACTCAAGCAGCGTATTAAGCGAACGATCAATATCGGAGTATCTTTAAAGCATTGAATATTAAAGCAAATTCTACGGCAGCAGTAGAATTATACGTTCGTGATTATTATCTGTCAGAAATATCACCATTAACATGTCTACTATAGCGATGTTCTTTAGGTACGTTTAAATGAGAATTTATCTTTGTAAGTGTAACACATTATCTCGCGGTTAGTACATACATATAATTAAAACTTATTATACCGGGTCTATCGCGATGTTTGGATGGGTTAGCCCACGGCGCGTGTAGCCGGGTCGAAACGTCAGACAATGAAGGTAAATAAAAATACAGCGTGATAGACCCGGTATAATGGGTTTCAATTAACTAATCATTGATACTTAATACGACTCAATTGGCAAAACCCAAAATATAGGAGGTAACATTGCACATATAGGTATAGTGTTAGGATTTAAGCCACTGTGCACTGTAAAAAAATATATTATATCTATGTTATTCTACATCTGAGATAAAGAGGCTTTTGTTATGGGCCCTAGACGACGATACACACACTTAATATACATCCATGACCCAGGCACTAATATTCGACTTCATCACACAAATATTTGCCGGGATTCGAACCCAGGGCCGTCGGCTCAGTAGTCAGCAGCAATACCACTGCGCTAAATAAATAACCAGATCGACTAACTACATGAAGAGCAAGATTATTGTCTTCTGAACGAGAATATCCACATAAATGCGTCATAAAAACGTTGTAAAGTGTGCGCACTACCGCGTAGTTATAAAGTAACAGGCTGTTAACAGCTTTTATAGTAGTAACGCTGAAGCGTTCGCGTTAACGCTTCGTTACTCTACAAACTGCACAATTTGACATTTAACTATAGAGAAGCGTTTATTGCCTAGCTGATTTATTTATTATATTTAGTTGCGCGAAAAGTTATATTCAATACGTAATAAATATAAATGAATAAATGGCGGTTTAAGTGAGTACGCGGATACTCCGTAAATTATAAGATATGTAGAAGTAGGTTAAGTTACGATGGGGCTGACATAATCATTAAGGATTAAATGCCCCTAAACAATAAGGAGAAAAGAAAATGGCGTTTTCAGCGGTAGTACATTACGTAGCTATCACTAAAATAACGAAAATTTGCTGTGTGAAAATTTGGACAAATGTATCCCAATATCGTCTGTAAGACAAAAAAGAATGTCTCCAGTAACAGTTTACCAATCTTCTTTCCATAAAAAAGAAGATGCCCGTGATGTCCTTACCAGTGGAAGAAAATGTCATAGCCCCCATTTTTTTTCTAAAGCTATCCTGTTCCGTCCGAATGCTGTAAATGAGTTTTTAATAATAAATTACGTTTTGTTATCATTCAATCCACCATCATATACAAGTACGAACTTTAAGTGTTAATCGAAGTATTTTGAACACGAATGCAATTTACCCATAAGCCCAGAACATAAGTTTATGATTGATATTCCTTATTAGTAGGTTCATCTTTCCGTCTTTGATTTAATTCCGTATTATATCTAGCTTTGGCGGTAAAGCTATATATAAACCATTAATTATACCTCAATTCTTCCGTACATAGGAAACAATAATAGAACAACAAACTACACATTAAACGTACGCTTCAAGCAACTAACAGACCTTTTGCTAGGGCCGTAACTCCGAAGTTAGCCACATTATTCTCTTCCCATTGGTTACATGTGCTCAGTTTTTCGCTGAGATAAACTTAGAGACGGGCAAATGAAAAAATATATCGATATTTTTACTCAAACCTACTCGCCGCTATTACGCTTTACCCATATATACAGATGGCACTGTGACACATATCATATCATATCATTTATTTATTTGTAGTTGTAAATTATGTGCATATAAAATAAATTAAAATACAACTATAAAATTAAAATACTGACACACATGAATTAGAATCAATTCGTTCCAATACGTTGGGTAACTATTTATTCATTGATTATTATTTATTATAAGTTCAGATATTCTCTTACAGAGTAAAATGGCACACCAAAGAGATCATACCTGGACATTTTCTTTAGTTCCTTTTACAGACTATTTACGCAATAACGTAGAAGTCCACGGTCTGATATGGCGTACCATCCATAAATAAAGAATACAGAGCTCTTAACCCTTAAATGCATACAATTACACTAATTTTATTTCTGAAATGACGTAATTAGCAATGAAATCCACACCAGTTTGAGATGTCGGGACAATCTTGATCGAGTCTTTATTGACAATATTTAGATTTTGACTTGTGTCATTTCAGTAACGTGTAAATATACATCATCATGCATTTAAGGGTTAAAATACATCGAATTTGATACCAGTTATGACACTACAAAATTCGAAACATGAATTTCGTATATTTTCAAAAAAAGTATCGACATTTTGATGTATCGATATTTTTTTCCCGCGCCTACATAAACCGCCCCAATAGCGCCGGCCCTTTGTCTTATCTTTGCATGCGAGTAATTAATTACGTTTAGTAATTAATTTACTCATAATGGCGGCATTGTCGATGCGAAATAATTAAGCCATTCGTTAATTAAAAGTCGCTCCGAGCCTATCCGTTTTGCCGATTTTGGGAGTAATGGGTGAACCGTAATGCGTAGCCCGTGTCATATTATACACAGCTGAGATATTGTTACAATTTTATCAGGCTCTCGGGTCGGATTGTTAATTATACATTTGTTATTTTGTTTTTAGACGACGTACACGCTTTCCTGATAAAGTATATCGATAGGTATACTGTATATGGCCATCAAAATGGAATTGTAATAGTGTTTACGATATTTTTTTATTGTCATTCGCCTTTAAAAGAGCCTTATCCGATAACGTATAGGCATTTGAGCGATATCTCGACCCTATAACTGTAAGTGATATTAACCCATTATCAATGTTACTATTTTTTTCTGTTTCCACAATTGTCACAAATTTAAATGGGCTTGATTGATTGTGTGACAATGTGTTAGGAAGACTTATATTTATCACGTATATTCATCGTCTGAACAACCTTTCGGTTGTCAAGGGTAGACTAATTGAGACGGGTTGTTGAAAAGTTAGGAAGGCTCAAATTATTAATTATATATATATTACGCGACATTATCCGTTTTAATTGCTTTATTTAAATTATATTTACTGTTTTCAATATCTGCCTAAAAGTAATTAAAGCAGAATGCTGAAGTAAAGGTATGTGACATCCAATTTAGTCCCTGGGGCATTTGCTGTTAGAGAATACTTTTCCTGTCTCAATATAATAGGCTAGACTAAAAATGGTACCCACAAGTGACGTCACGCGATAGTTCAATGCTCTGTATCATCGTCATTTTTTGTTTGATAACCCAAAGAAAAAATACATGTCTATTATGAAACTGATGGACTACACAGTTTTTTTAGTCCGGTTGCCTATTGAACGCGCAAAAACTAAGGTAGTACCTAGCACCCTTCGTTGTGCAAGATCCTTATACTATTTGCCACTTATTCACGAGCAGGTACCCCTCATACGGCGGGCCATGAATTTAAAAGTAATTCCATTAGAAGTTTAAAGTTGCCTGCAGCTTCCGAATAATGTGGGGTGGGGAAATCACTTTTTCGATAGAAAATAGCTTGCATTTTGCGTTTCCAACTAAACGAAGTAACGTGAAAGTGTCAGTGAACGAGTCACTCTTGTTCTACAAGATCTTATTCGAAATTGGGACCTAAAACATACTATCCATTCGAGTGATATATCGACCTTACCATACGTGAACACTGATAATATGCCTGAGAAAATAGTGGGCGTAATTAGACCTCTGATTACGACGTAACCTTAGCCATTTTTGTGATTTTAAAATTGCCTCGCCATGACTCGCTAAGTCATGGTTAAAAAATCCGTGAGATTTTGTGCACGTAACGACAAAATGTGACGTAAAAATTATTTGTTTAAAGCTTTATTTTAATTTCTCGCACTCGAAGTGAAAAACAGAGTGTATAGCACGTGGCTAAAAGCATTTGTGTCACACTTCGTGTCATTTTAGCCCCCTTGCCAAACAGATTACTATTACTTACTAGCCCGTAAGAGTCCCCATCTATTGAGCAATTATTTATCGGTTAGATCTCCACAACTCTCTATTCATCATCATCATCATCTCAGCCATAGGACGTCCACTGCTGAACATAGGCCTCCCCTTTGGACTTCCATATATACCGGTTGGAAGCGACCTGCATCCAGCGCCTTCCGGCGACCTTTATAAGGTCATCTGTCCATCTTGTAGGTGGACGTCCTACGCTGCGCTTGCTGGTCCGAGGACTCCACTCGAGCACTTTTCGGCCCCATCGGCCATCTGCTCTGCGTGCTATGTGGCCTGCCCATTGCCACTTCGACTTGCTGATCCGGTCAGCTATATCGGTCACTTTAGTTCGTCTACGGATTTCCTCATTTCTGATTCGATCACGTAGAGACACCCCGAGCATAGCCCTCTCCATTGCTCGTTGAGCGACTTTGAGCTTTGAGATGCGAACTCTCTATTAGCCCACTCTAATAATTACTGGGCTTTCTTACACGCCAAGTTGGTTCCAAAGAAACAGTATATCAGGATATTTGCTGCATTAACATTTCTATTCAATTCCTGACTAAAGTAGTTCAGTTTATAAAATATTATGCGTCATAAATGTCGGATAGACATCGTAACGCTACATAAACACGCTCACGAACGCCATCTCTAATGCAAAGCCGCGGTACTCCCGCGAGACGACATACACACACTGCAGGCGCCGCGTGTACTGCGTGCTGTCCTACACACTTTCATCATCATCACCATCGTCGTCATCATCATCATCATCATCATCATCGTAATCATCATCATAATCATCATCGTCATCATCATCATAATCATCATCTTCATCATCATCATCATTAGCATCTTCATCATTATCGTTATCAACATTACATCAATAAATACCTACTCCTGTTTGCAGAAACGACCAAACGCTCAAGGGTCTTTTGAGTTCAGCAAAAGTCGCTTGAGTATTGCATTTTATTGATTGTTTGTGTAAATGGCCGTGGGGCGCGATCAATCGACGCGTGTGCTTCGCTAGTGGCTACAAACACGCAGCATTATACCCAAACAAAAACGGAAGGTGGAGCTGGCGCATTGTTATGGGCTGGCGCGTCCGCTATTACCGCGGCTAACGGCGCGTTGTAAGCTCGTCTGGGTAGCAGTATTAAATTTATAAAATATTATGCTTCACAAAAATTCAATAGACATTAACCCGTACCACTCTCATGTTCAGAGCTCACCATAAACGTGTCATGAACGCTGCCCTAATGCAAAGTCGCGGTACTCCCACGGGACGACATATACACTGCAGGCGCCGCGTGTGCTACCCTAAATACTTTCACGGCTATGTTATCTATTAATTAATCGACTTAATCAGGAAATGGGCAAAAACGGCCAAAATCGTGTAGCTTTAACAGATATTATCACTTAGCCTCGGCCACAGAATAAAAACCTATAGAAGGTCTTCGCAATGACGTTCAAGAAAAATATGCCGTAAACGCTCCTGTCTGCAGTGTTGTAATTTGCATATCAAACATAATATGTATAAAAGAGATTCCATTGTTCACGAGAATATATTTATGATGAGAGGTGTCTGGGAGAATTGCATGGACACGGAACTATACCTACTCATTTTCGTAAAGTACAGGATTCAAGCGAGAAAGGAGTTGAAAGTTTTGACGGCGCGGTTGGCTCGGTTTGTAAAGCAGCTGCCTACTGAGTCTGCGGTCCTGGGTTCGAATCCCGGCCACAGGGCAAATTTTTGTGTTATGAACTCGAATATTTGTTCCTGGGTCATGGATGTATGTCGTCGTCTAGTACCCATAGTACAAGTTTTGTTTAATTTGGGACTAGGTCGATAAAAGTGTGTGTCCACTAGTGTCGAGTGCATCTTTGGTCGAATGCATGAGACGTTAGGCCGTCAATTCAGATTGTGTAGTGTAGGCTAGAGGTAAGCGCAATTAATTTGTTTCTTTGCTCTTTGATCTTTTTATTCATATCGCTACTGTCATATATCTGGGACTTGGTAGGTGGCAAAAGCGCCATAAGGTGTTGGTCGGGACTCTTTGCTAAGACCGTTCGCAGATACGACTATTGCCTTGATCACACGTACCGAGTAAACGGGCGAGACAGTGCTCTGTCTCGCCCGTTTGTCTTGTGTGTGACAGGGACGAGAGCACTGTCTCGCCCACTGTCTCGGTACGTGTGATCAAGGCATATGGGTAATGATTGTCGAATGGGTCATTGTCAGATTTAGGTTCGCGTCTTTTCGGTGGGCACGTACAAAGTTAAGGACTTTAGGCATAGTTTTCCGATCAAAATTATATTAGCATAAACGACGTTTCCCTTTCTATGGGCTTGCGTGTTAAAAACATAACTTCTATGCACATACTACGCTGTTAACTATTGGCCACCGAAGAGACAACTTTTGTTTATTGGACTGACAATGACCTGAATCAGCATCTCTGGCGGTAGTCACCTCGTGAGCCAAGTCAAGTTTGCTCTTTGCTTGCAAATACACACAAGTATAAATATGTGAACAGGCCAAGATAGGTAATGCATCCAAAGTAATACTTTATGCGTCTTAGTACTTAGAAATATTGTATTTTAAACTGGCGAATTTCAGACAACAAGAGCTTAAAAATATGCAGACGAAGCTTAACAAGCCACTTCAGACTCTGGTTTATTTTGGTTTTATCCCGTAATGCCATCTCTCTAACCTGATTGTAAACGAAATTAGACCAGACATTTGGAGGCATAGAGTCCGCTTTCAAAAACGTAGGTTTTTAAAATCGCTGATAAATAAAACAGAACTTTATTAATGGTAGTTTTTACAAAAGTACGAAGTTGAATACATTCACAGAAACCGTATAATAAAGCGAATGCAATACAATTTAAAAGTCAGAACACCGTGTAAACTGCGAAATGTAAAATTGGTTTAATTCTGCTTTAACATGTTAGTAATAAAAAGTTACGACAAAACAGTAATTGGTATGATTTAAAAAACATTTTTACAAATATAATTAACCAATAGCGGCATGACATGAAACAAAATCTCTGGGCAAGCCCAGATCGATTTGACTTACTTTTTCCAAAAACAATAGGAAAAATGGGCAAGCCAGTGGGAATCGGGTTCTAAGGAGGCCACGCCACTGTTAACCAAATTTAGTATAATTGTTCATATTCATTTGTTCGTCTGTCTATGTTTTTTGCTGTTTGCTCTCGCATTTTTGCACAAAGCTTAACTAAATTAAACGTAAGGTTACAAAAGTTGATGTTATGTGATTTTTTATTTTTTATGTACATAAAGTGTTTACATCCATAACGAGATAAATTTGAAACACCCGCAACCCGAAATTGACCACCGTTTGAATCAAATTTGAAGTGGGTTTGTGTAACGGCCAACAACAGTCCAAATCCTCTCATTTCCATTGTACTAATTTGCACTAACGAAGCGGTCACGGTACTCGAAGGGCATTGCTGGACCGGGATGATAATGAGAGCTAAAATCGTTAATAGGATTATGCTGACAAATTGGATATTGAGCATAAGCCTGGCTAAGGTCGCGGTGGACAACAGTATCCGTAATTAGCAGTAACTAAGGGGATCGAGTCCGCTGGCCTGATTAAAACTGGCTTTGCCGGCCGCTTTGCTGGACTTATGTTCGTGATGTAACTGTAATAGTTGTTATTGTTTTAGTCCTAGTAATAGATATTAGGCTCTGGGCAGCGATAGTGACTTTGCTTGCTTAGTTACATACATGGCTGTATTTACCGAGTTTACCGAGGAGGATAAACTCAGCAAGTTGGCTTGTCTCACGAGGTGACCACCATGTGGGATGCTGATTCGACGATTATCCTCCTGATCCTAACTACTTTCAAAGTAAAGCTGGTTGTTCACTGGAGTGGAGCGGGCCATAGAAGTGTTATCATATTTCTCAGATTAAAATGCACTTCTTATGGGTTTTACAGAAACGCGGCCTGATTGGTTGATTTTCTCTGCTCCGCTTCATTGGACAGGCAGCTTAAGGCTCTGGTCAGTAACAGCGACCTCGCTCGCTTTAGCGAGTCTTACTATGTACTCCTAAAGCAGTGTTCATACTGTCAGGGTTAGGGAAAATGAGTTCTGGAGAGGCCACGAATCGGTAAACGTAGTAGTTATGGGGCGCCCCGTAACAAGGTGGGGCGACGACATTCAGGTAGGAGAGTGGGTGGCCACTGGAGGAAGAGAGCTGAAAATCGAGCTCACTGACGTGCCATGGGCGAGGCCTATGTCCAGCAGTGGACTGATACAGGCTGATGATGATGATCCATTTGTTAATTAGTAGTAAAAGCGACCTCGCTCAGTTAGGTTTACTGTTATTACATTATGTCAGTGGTATTCATTATACTGACTATTTTATTCAGTGCACACTGTTAAGGTTAGTACTCTACATGTTCGTTGTTATTGTTTTAGTCCAAGTAACAGATATGCAAAGTAAGGCTCCGGGCGAGAATAGTGACCTTGCTTGCTTATTTACGCACAACTGTGTTTACTGAGTTTACAGAGGAGGATAAACTCAGCAAGTATCTTGGCTTGGCTTACGAGGGCCACCATGTGGGATGCTGATTCGATGATTATCCCCTGATCTTCCGTCTTATATCTAACTATGTTCAAATCAATCAATACAATCAAATCAGTTGACTAAAGTATAGTGGGTATACTACGGACAGATGCCATTGGAAAAATACAATTTAAGTAGCTCCGCATACCTACATAAAAAAATAAATGACTTGATATTTTGCTGAAAATTGACACAATTCCCTAAGCGCCTGAATCCGCAGAAAACCTATAATGAAAATAGATTTCTATCCGTAATTGGCTCTGCCTAGACTAGGTCATTTCATTACCTAGCGCTTAGTAACTAAGACTTGACGACAAGAGCCGGAGGTCAATAACTTTCCATAAGGATGTGGCTGCGTATTAGTTCTTTTAACAATGGCTAATTCTTTATTAGGGCTCGACTTTGGTGACTGCACGTTTAAGGAAACTAGGTACTTAATTTGTTGCATTATATTGAGAGAGAAAGAGAAATCAACTAGTTTAGGAAAAGTCATTACCTAGCGCTTAGTAACTAAGACTTGAGGGCAGGTCGGCAGTAACGAGGGCCGGCAATAACTTTCCATAATTATGTGGCTGCGTATTAGTTCCTTAAACAATGGCTCGTTTAAGGAAAGTAAGTACTTAATTTGTTGCATTAAATTGAGAGAGAAAGAGAGAGAGACGGATACATTACCTAGTAGTAACTTAGTAACAAGTAAGACTTGAGGGCAGGGTGCGGTAACAGTCGGAGCCCAATAGCTTTCCATAAATTATGTGGCTGCGTATTAGTTGCTTAAACAATGCCTAAATCTTCATACGGCTTACGAGTAAGTTTGACTATGCTGACTGTAGCTTTAAGGAAAACATACAAAACGAAGTGAAACTTTACACACATAATTTTACTTATTCTACTCCTTTTATTTGTCTGTGACAAATATTTCAATCTTGAATCTATGAATCATAATTTCAATTATTACTATTCGAGCTATTAAGTAACACTGACGAGTTGTCATTTAAATGTAAATAGAGTACCTACTCTATCACCAGTTATGCTCTGGTGATATAGGATAGCATAACTGGTGGTTAGGGTTGCATAGATAGGACTAGTGAGAGTAATTTAAGGTGTTAGTCGAGACTCTTCGCTACAAGACCATTCGGTGATCAGGAGAATAGAAATAAAAAAAAGGAGAAGGAAGGAGAGATAACTTTTCAGCTGGCGCTATACTATACGGCTTGCGCCACGCTGCTACATCGCGTTGTTAAAATTTAATTTAATAAATAAAAAATAAATTAAAATAAATAAATTGTATAAATAATATATATTCATAAAGATAAAGAAACACCGGTGCTTTTACATAACGCGGCCTTAGAATGTATTTCGGTACACCTTATTCTACTACAAAGATAAGGTTACATAAGATCGATATGAGTCCCTGTATTACGGTCGGGCCGCTATAATTAATTCCCTTCTTTACTACGCCCGAACCCAAAATAACCGTTAAAGGCAGCATTGTGAGTTCACGGAAGAATAAAAATAAATTAATACGCGACACAAACGCTCGAAAAGCAGGCGATAGACCGTTCTTGTATTGAATATTTGAACGGCCCTACAGGATTATCGACTCCTAACTACCAAGGGCCCGGCGCCGCTGCTTTTGATCGGGTTTTCATTATAAGTAATTAAATAATTCCAACTCGGCAAATATGAAACAACTATTGCGAAACTTTATCGTGCTCTTATAAATTTCCATTAATCCGTTATTAGACTGGTTTTAAAACTGTGTTTTCATTATTACGTTTCCAGAGCTTGGAGGAACTAAAACGACTCCCCAGCGACTATTGTTATGTAATTTTCTCATCCAATTACGATTCCCCTTGTTCCCTAATCCTATTTGCCTGCTGCTACCATTTAGCGTTGTCAGGTCTGAGACTGAGGCCGCTTCGCTTTTCATTACGGCGTATCAACTTAATAGTAATTTTGTCATAGTATAATGTCACGGTAATGACTATGAGTTTCGCGTGAGTCTCGCCTTGTTGTTTCGAATGATAAGAGCCCTCGAGTCGACATCCGTTTCACAAAGAGTATCTCCGTATCCCCTCGCAGTTTTAATGGGATAGAAACGTATACGTCCCCTTTAACGACACAACAGCTTTATAAACCTATCTTATTTTCGACCCGCTCTAGCTTTTATGTCAGATGTAGGAATAAGTCACTACAGTTATACTTGGGGGTGTAAGTGGTTTGCGCCATTTGGGGTAACGGACGCATTACTCAGTAAATGGAAATGAATGCTGCATTCCCCAAATTACAATGCATTTAGCTCTGTAAAATTTATTTTTTAGTTTTAATTCAAGCGTATTCCAAGGTACCAATGATTAGCATGTGAAGTAAGTGCAGAATGTAGTATGTACTCGTATAAAAGACTGCAACTAACTAGACGGGACTATCAAATAATGAAATCATGAAACAATGTCTAACATTTTTTTGGCAATGGCAACTTTTTTTATAGTTGTAACAGTGTTGTGGAAGGCCTGCCGCAGCATAAACCTCGGCACCACGTGTGGGATGCTGGCGCGCGCGGGCGATCGTTTATTGCAACAAACACAACCCATACAGAATATTTAAATTTAAATGGCGAGAATGGCTTTCTATGTGGTATCGCACGTGGTAGGTGCAGTGGTAAAGCAGCTGCCTACTGTACCGGCGGTCCTGGGTTAGAATCCCGGCAGGGGCAAACATTAGTGTGATGAACTCGAATATTTGTGCTTGGGTCATGGATTTTATTTGAATTTAAATATGTATTCATTAATGTAAGTACCTATGTTTATCGTCGTCTAGTGCCCATATGATTTGCGTGAGGTTGTCCGATATATATAAAAATCTGTAACCTGAAACTTTTCATGAAACAAACCTAAAGTAATGATTTATACATGAATAGTATTTAAACAGGGCCGAAGAGTTTATATGGTTTATGAAATAAAACGTTAATGGCAAATGAAAATGATAGCAAGTCAAGGATCCGGGTGAGAATATGACATTACTCGTCTACGGCGATGATATGTGCAATAAAATAATAATTACCGTGGCAGAGGCTGTTATTGATAAGTCGCTAATGCAATACAGCCAGCCGCGCTATTGAGAATGTAATGCGAAATCCTAATCCTTTATTGGTTTCTCACTTCAGACGTTATATGGAGGTATTAATCTTTGAATAAATAAAACGTAACATTCTCATTTCCACAAAATAAGACCCAGTTTGAATCTATTAAATATTATTAGATACTCAATTTAACTAGTATGGAGTTATGGACTGTAGACATTATTGATTGTTTGGCTGGCTGAATTTAATCTAGAGATGCGCAAATTATGTCACCTTAATGAAGGAAAACAATTAATGTATTTTATATCACTCATTTCGTTCAGTGGATCTATAGACTCAAACTGCTCCATCATACTAATTTCATTCATGTTTTTTATTTCGTTCAGTGGTTAAGTATTAAGAAAGTATGCAACATTAAAAGTAGGAAAAATGTGACTCATCTCAAAATAATCGACAAATGAAATAATTTCAAATAACATCAGTTCAGTTCATATTGAGTGACGTGTGGTTGCAAAAAGGGAGTTGGTTTATCCTTCAGTGAGTGAGTGAGTTACGGACATTAATGAAAATATATACTCCGTGTGAATTACTCATTCGCAAACGATACACCTCTGATGTAATCCATACTAATATTATAAATGCGAAAGTGTGTCTGTCTGTCTGTTACCTCTTCACGCTTAAACCGCTGAACCGACTTAGATGAAATTTGGTATGGAGATAGTTTGAGACACGGGAAAGGACATAGGATACTTTTAATCCCGAATAAATTTAGTGTTCCCGTGGGATGAGCGGGTAACACCGCGCGCCACAGCTAGTATTCTATAAATTATCTTAAAGTTGGTGGAAGGATATTTAGATGTTTGTTATTCAATCAAATAATATTGATTATTGTATGAAATTTCTGAAAATTTCTGAAAAAACTACGTTATGAAAAAAAAAAGTGCAATTCATAATTAGCCCATGAGGCAATAAATCCTAACTTGCACACGTCCTAACGTGGGTTACAGGCGGCAAACTCCGCGATCACGGAGCGTAGCTAACAGAACTAAGGGCGTGGCCACATGTCCACGACACGGCGTCGTAAACGTAAAACGACACGGTGTCGCGTCGGAGCGCGACACATTATCCACCGTGCGAATATACGTTGCCGCGTCGTGAAAACGCACGACACGGCGTCGTAAACGTAAAACGACGCTGTGTCGCGTCGGAGCGCGACACATTATCCACCGTGCGAATATACGTTGCCGCGTCGTGAAAACACATGCTGCACCGGGCACCGCAGGTCGCGCCGCGCGCCGGGCAGATTATCTTTGCTGTGTTGAGTAGATGCACGGTGCGGTGCCACGTTCGATTACGACGCCGCAGCTTCTCGTACATGTTCAAAATATTTTGCGATCAGTTTTCAATTCGACATGGATTCTATCACACGTATTCTGCTCTTCTTGCTTTTAAGAAGAAGCATGAAGAAAAAGCAGAATAAACGAAAATCGTGAAATTTAGTCGATTGAAACTAAAACTAATTCAATTGTTCGAAGATTCTCACAACTAATTCAATCGCAACTAAATTAGTCGCGATTGAAAAATGACGATTGATATTTTCAACCGATTGATTAGTTGACTAAAAAATTAATCGATTAATGCCCATCTCTGGTTTGCACGACGCGGCAACGTATATTCGCACGGTGGATAATGTGTCGCGCTCCGACGCGACACAGCGTCGTTTTACGTTTACGACGCCGTGTCGTGTGTTTTCACGACGCGGCAACGTATATTCGCACGGTGGATAATGTGTCGCGCTCCGACGCGACACAGCGTCGTTTTACGTTTACGACGCCGTGTCGTATGTTTTCACGACGCGGCAACGTATATTCGCACGGTGGATAATGTGTCGCGCTCCGGCGCGACACAGTGTCGTTTTACGTTTACGACGCCGTGTCGTGGACATGTGGCCACGCCCTTACATATTAGGGCGATTCTCCCAGCGTTCTAATCGCACGGTTCTAGCGTCATTCTTTTTTCACGATTATTACCACAACGGAAGAGCCAGTCATTTTAATTGTGATCTAACTAGGATCGCAGTCGGAAGTGGCTCCGGGGTACATAAAAAATCGACTTCCAACAATCATCTATTTTAACAAAATTTGCACAAATGTAAATGACGAAAAAAAAACGCCTTACAAACGCTGTTTATTCACCCATCAATTGACGAGCTTCGTTCGTAATCCACGAGCGTACTTTTGGAGCGCCTGGATTCGCTTTCACGCGTTTATACGTAGCTTTCGCTTAAGTGGGAAAGAGTGATCTTACCTGTAATACAAGAGTGAGACGAGTGCATGCAGCAGTAGATTCACGAGGTGGTACCCCGCGGGGTGCAGTCCGTGCACCGCGTAGTTCCAGCGGAAGGTAAGCACCGTCAGGGGGCGGTATGATTTGTGCGATTGTTCCTGGAACAATGAGACTACTATTAGAAAGTATAGATGAGGTAAAATATAACAAACAATGGGTCAGAATATACAAAAGGGGGGCCGATTTTCCAAGTCCCAGCCCCCCCTTTGCTACACCCTATAACCAAACAATGCTTTAGTTTTTTATGAATACAGGTAAAACTATAAATATATATAAAACTAGCTGTGCCCCGCGGTGATACCCACTCATCCCACGGGAACACTAAATTTATTCGGGATGAAAAGTATCCTGTCCAAAAGTGTATGTCCTTTCCCGGGTCTCAAACTATCTCCATACCAAATTTCATCTAAGTCGGTTCAGCGGTTTATGCGTGAAGAGGTAACAGACAGACAGACAGACAGACAGACAGACAGACAGACAGACAGACAGACACTTTCGCATTTATAATATTAGTATGGATTGTACGATCCACTTCATTGCAGGTGGGGATGGAACCCACAATTTCTACTTACATTCTGACCAAAAAGAGTCATCATCATCATCATCATCTCAGCCATAGGACGTCCACTGCTGAACATAGGCCTCCCCTTTGGACTTCCATATATACCGGTTGGAAGCGACCTGCATCCAGCGCCTTCCGGCGACCTTTACAAGGTCATCTGTCCATCTCGTAGGTGGACGTCCTACGCTGCGCTTGCTGGTCCGAGGTCTCCACTCGAGCACTTTACGGCCCCATCGGCCATCTGCTCTGCGTGCTATGTGGCCTGCCCATTGCCACTTCAACTTGCTAATCCGGTGAGCTATATCGGTCACTTTAGTTCGTCTACGGATTTCCTCATTTCTGATTCGATCACGTAGAGACACCCCGAGCATAGCCCTCTCCATTGCTCGTTGAGCGACTTTGAGCTTTGAGATGAGGCCGATAGTGAAAGACCACGTTTCGGTGCCGTAAGTCGTCACTGGTAACACACATTGGTTGAAGACTTTCGTCTTGAGGCACTGAGGTATGTCGGACGAAAAGACATTGCGTAGTTTCCCGAACGCTACCCAGCCGAGTTGGATTCGGCGGTTGACCTCTTTCTCGAAGTTGGACCTACCTAATTGGACCACTTGTCCTAGGTAGATGTATGAGTCAACAACTTCGAGTACCGAGTTTTCAACAGAGACTGGGATGGGCACAACCTTGGCATTTGACATGAGTTTCGTCTTATCCATGTTCATTTTTAAGCCCACCCGTTGAGAAACTCGATTGAGGTCATCGAGCATCATGCTGAGTTCCTCCATCGACTTTGCCATGACTACGATGTCGTCGGCAAACCGAAGGTGAGTGATGTATTCGCCATTGATGTTGATGCCAAGTCCTTGCCATTCCAGGAGCTTGAAGGCGTCTTCCATAACGGCCGTAAACAGTTTCGGGGACACAACGTCCCCCTGTCTCACGCCTCTTCTCAATGGAATGGCCTTTGTGCTCTGCTCCTGAACTCGGACCGACATGGTGGCGTTACTATACAAACACTTCAACACTTCAATGTACCGATAGTCAATATGGCATCGCTGAAGTGACTCGAGCACCGCCCATGTTTCCACCGAATCGAAGGCTTTCTCATAGTCCACAAAC
Organism: Apotomis betuletana; assembly: GCA_932273695.1. NCBI lineage: Eukaryota > Metazoa > Arthropoda > Insecta > Lepidoptera > Tortricidae > Apotomis > Apotomis betuletana. Next base: position 20,491,794 of record OW026303.1, on the reverse strand, counting down.
GCTAAGCATAATGGCAAGTTATACTCTTCAGTCTTCTGTATAACTTGCCGCAGCGTATGTATGTGGTCTATGGTACTATAGCTTCTTCGGAAACCGGCTTGTTCGGGAGGCTGGAAGTCATCAAGTCTATGTTCACCAAAGAGTGTGTGACCAAAAAGAGTAGAAATTAAAAAGTGGCAATACTGTAGTGTCGTCCCTTTCTAATCAATCTATGAAAAAGGGGACGATACTACTGTATTGCCACTTTTTAATTTCTAGTCTTTTTGGTCAGACTGTATCCGGAGCAATGCTCTGGAATGCTCTCCCCTGAGCTACCTCTCTTAGGGATGTTACGCAAATCGCTAAGAATAAACTTTTTGATACAAAGCAAGCGTACGTCAATATCCTCAGTATTTTTTTTCACAGCCTGCAGAAAATTGATTTTTTGGCAGAAATTACTCATGGTGAGCTACAAAAACAGTTCATGTAAATATTTGGTACGAATTGAAAAATTTAGAAAAACTCGATCAAAAAACTATCACAGAATAAAACTAAGACATATTGAGTTCAACCTCTTCCCCTGTATTATCTCCTAAAGTTCCTACATCGTTATTCCAAACATCGTGTATAAGCAGACATATTTGGGTTATTTTATGAAAATTTAAAAGAGCTTAGAGCATTTAAGGCTGTTATTAAACATCAAATTACTATTTGATGTGTGACATCAGTTTTCCATTAAACAATTCCATTTCTGCTCATCATTTGTTTTAAACACATCATTATACGTTTACTAATGACAGCATAATTTATGGTCCCTATACAAACTACTTTGTTTCCATTGCCACGAAAAATCTTGACCTTTGAAGGAAAGGGAAACTTTTCCAATTGTGTAGTTTGACGTGGCAAGGCCGCTTCAATACGTGGGTCGCTAAATGATGTATGACCCTTTGTTATGATAGATACTCGTATGTATAGGTGAATGATTTAATGTTTCTATATTACACGAGTACCAAGTAGGAAAGTGACCAAATTTTTATTCAGATAAAAAACGACACTGAACTCTCGAACATTTTGGTTTCGCCCACAGAAATGCAAAAAGTAAGAACTTATAAAAAGATGAACTCTTTGCCGGCACACTGTGTTTCCTATTGTTTCTAGAAAATGGGACCCTTCAGACGAAGCGCGAAGAAGCATCTCCCGACCAGCATAGCAGTGTCAACGGGCAAGCCATCGTTGGTTTCTTGTCAGTTGCTATTACTTGGGATGCAAAAAAAGAGCTTGCAGAAAAGGGGAGCCTTTTCATTTATTCTCGGGCGAGTGTAGTGTGGACACACTATATTGAGCCAATATAAAATAAGAGTGAGGAGGTCTTAGTTAAAAAAAAAAAAACATAGTCACATGAAAAAGTTCCTGCTACACAAAATAAATGTATCAACGCATGAAAACCCAGTGACACAATAAATGTCGAACGAAAGCAGTTAATCTGACAAGCGTAATTCCCATGATACAGCACTATATGCCTCGACGGGTAAACATCATATACTGGCATTAATATGCAGCGCTATGGCAACATTGACTTTGACGATCAACGACATAATGTTTGTCGAATATTCATATGATTACTCAACTAGAGTATCGGTGTAAGTGCTGGCCTAGGGCGCTATTACGACTGTTATGTCCCTAGGTCGTAAATACTCCATATAGTTGTATAACTTGATTAGACCCGACGGCCGTTTGAGAAATCGGAAGACATATAAAATTGAGATTGTGATTCGAAAGATTTATTGCGATGAAGATACTAAAAATACAATCAGTATATGAGTTTTACACAAGCACAATTTTCTGGGAAAGAATAATAACTGCCATAAGAAAATTTAATTTCCCTGATAAAATAATGAGGTATTTTTCTGGAACAGTTCCCACAACTAAAGTGACAACATTTTTCAATGGTATCTTTTGAATAAATCTTTCAGGTTTTTACTTATCACAACATGTAATGAAGAGAGTATTCAAGTGCTTATTACATTAGAAAAACGGATAAAATGCGGCGATTCCATATATTTTCCATTTTGAAGGTTGTGGCGCGTTACACTAAAGAGATAACGTAAGCATAAAACTAACCCGGTAACTTTTAGGTGGCATTCTACACACAGGTACATAAAGGCTTCCAAAACGAATTTCCCAGCAGTTCCCAACAATGCTTGCACGCTCAAAAATGCCGCTGTCTCATAAACATGATTCATAGACATACAAAATTAGCAAGCGGAACGGCAATATAGGGTCTTCTTTAAATGAAATTCCATGTCAGACAGGTACTGTCCCATAATGGCGAACATTTATCACCGCCACAATATACGAGTGATAAATATTGTTATAACTTTGTGATCCGTTTAAGGCGCATTGTTTTCCAATAACCTTAAAAAGGCTTCAACATTCTCTAAATATATCGTGATCTAAATGTGATGTGAAACATAAAGACTACAACAATAGACTTTTACACGTAGAAAACCTGGACTATTTAGGTTTTTAAATTGGAAATAGTAACAGTTCTCTTAGGATATTTAAATGTCAGCGATTTGTCACCACTTTTATTTACAAAATTGTCTTTGTTGTTTGCAACATTTTAAAATTGTTTTTTTTTTTTAAATTGATGGTTAAATAAATGATTCAAAAACTACGCGCTTTAAGCCGCTTGCAGCTACAGCAATGTCGCCACATACATCAGTTGGAACAAATTTAGTATTTATGATCTGCACGGGGAGTTAAGCCAGTATTGCACGCTGCATGATTTTTGTGATGCATGGGTGAGAGCAATTCTGAAAATTGCAACAGGGCCGGGGATCCACTTTGCTCTTTATCACATTATCTTAAATCAATTTAAATTATTTCTTGTATCGTGTAAGTATAACATAACGAGATAAGTACTTTCTGAGTAATAAACAGAAAGGATTTACAGAAAATCATAAGCTAATGAGAACGCAGTGATACATAAAATGAGATCGATAGGTCTCTAGAAAATAAACTGTTTAAGAAAATAACAATGCCACCGTTTAAGTGCAGTGGGTAATTTTGCCTTATTTTAAAATCGACGAATTTTATTTGACAATTATCTGAATGGCAGGTTTTAACTTTTTATATGGTACAAGTCTGTAGTGTCTGTCATTGTAGAATGAAATAAAATTAAAGTAATAATAGAACACCAAAATAATTTCATTTGATAATTTTTAAAACATCAAGTACCTACTTAAGGTGCGAAATCCGAACGATTGTTGTAAAAGTATTGAGACATTTGAGACGCAGTAAAACGTAATAATATATATTTTATTCAATATCCATGCATTATGTCACTGTATAAATAAATCAGCAGTAGTTTATCTGTCCCGGCGTCCGTCATGGCTGCGGAAATCATTAAAATACCGTTTATGCGCGCCGCGTCCGTTCTCAGATCCTGTTCCTTTGCTAGCCATGACAAGCTGTGGACGGCACCACAGTCTCTATTAATTATGAACATGTTCATCTAGATTAAATAGGAGTTTAATTGTCATTTTAATTTACTTGTGACAAATTATCTGTTGATTTTTAATTTAATATGTATTGCTTTATTCCTATCTACATTTTAAAGGATAAAGGTAATAGTTAATTTATTACCTTTTTTTAGGGTTCCGTACCCAAAGGGTAAAAACGGGACCCTATTACTGAGACTTCGCTGTCCGTCCGTCCGTCCGTCCGTCCGTCCGTCCGTCCGTCCGTCCGTCTGTCACCAGGCTGTATCTCAAGAACGGTGATAGCTAGACACTTGAAATTTTCACAGATGATGTATTTCTATTGCCGCTATAACAACAAATACTAAAAATTAAATAAAATAAATATTTAAGGGGGGCTCCCATACAACAAACTTGTTATACCTATATATACATATATATAGGTACGGAACCCTTCATGCGCGAGTCGGGCTCGCACTTGTCCAATTTTTTTTCATATACTTAACAGATGGATGAGATTTTTCAATAAAGATAGATTGACGGGCGGGGTAATTTAGTATTTTTATTCTCGAAATATACACGGTTTCCAAATGATAGGCAAAATACGTTAGTGTGTGTGTATTAAAAAGAAATGAAATAAACTTCATAATCCAGTTCCAAATACCATTTTTAGTATCTACATAACCAAAAAGATAACGTAAATATAGAAGGAAGACTAGAAGGTGCGCGCAACTTAATACGCGTATTTTTTATCCTATAGACGGGTAAAAAGTATTCTATAACCATCTTTGGGTATACATTTGTTAAAATTTGTCCAGCCGTTTCGGCGTGATAAAAGGACAAAGGAAATGATGCCCAACAGATGGCGCCAGACTGGCATGGCGCCCATACAAAGCAAAAGACGTTCAGATTTTTCAATACATATCTAGAATTGTATAATAATATATAGATATATATCTCTTTAATCGGCTACATTCATATAATGAGAACCGTCATTTATTTATTTATTTATTTATTTATTTATTTATTTATTTATTTATACATGGAGAACCAACAGCTAAACTTACGCTAATAGTGACATAACTAGTAATACAGAGCCAATTATAGGATCTCACATATAGCAACGAAATAATATTTAACATTAAGTTAAATAACACGCACAGTAATTACTCCGTAATCAATCCTGATTATACTGGTATACTTATCAAAAGACTTGACCAATCTTTTGCTTTTATTTCTAATATAACCCGGTTAAGATAGCCAAACGGATCAAAGAAAAGCTTTTCATTAGGGATGCGGAGAGTTTGCCGAGCAAATATAATATGGGAAGTGTACGTAGCCTTCCTTAGCATTTGTGTACTGTTTCATTCGCAATTAGTATTCTGTTTCAACCAGTGCACGATTTATCGAGTAATGTTTTACTGGAGTTTATGTTTTGTTTTAACACAAGTATATAGATTAGGTGAACTGCTTACGGAGAGAATCCATTTACGTATCCACATCTAGGGTATCAGTAATCAAACTCGTGAGTCTTGATTCAACTAAGGTTTAGTCTGGGCGGTGCATTGTAGGGTATGTGTTACATCGGTACATTACGAACAGGGTATTGTAGTGTTTGTAGATCTCTATTAATCCTATTAGGTAGGTAGTTATGACGTTCGAGAGTACGGGTGGGGAAGGGAAGACAGTCACGTGAAAGTCACCGGCAGAGACGGACGTCGGACCCGCTGGTGCCATACCGAGCCAATGAGCGCGGCTTACCTATGTGTGATCGTGCCTAGTGGCGTTGGCGTCCAAATTTCAATCATGAAAAACCGTCTTATTTAAACAGCTGCAAGGGGTTTTAATTACTGTTGATTTTTGAGCACTTTTTTTTTGCTATAGCGACAGTGGCACGAAAAATTGTTTCATCACTTGGCGTTCAAAAGGTAAACGTTGTAAAGGTACCGATAAATACAATACATAAATATTGACCCATAGGTAAATTATGAAAGAAAATTTAATGTGGTTCACTGCAATGTAAGCAGGACTCGAACCTGCGACCCTAAGTTTCCGGCGTAGTGCTCTCCCAACTGAGCTATTACATCGTTAACCCCTTGTGTAAAAATTAAAATGTGGTATTTTCACATAAAAAACTGTATCGATAAAATAAATAAAATACATGTAAACGGTGGGTATTCCATCACTGATGTTAGATGTGCAAACAGTGTGTTGCGTCCCAATCTAACTAAGATACTTAATCTAACCATTGTGATTTCTTACAACTTGTTCACAATTATATTGTCATTCTTAGGTATTCAGTTGATTATATCCAATAACCAATCTTCGTATGGAACTGGATTAGTTCCTCGTGGTCATAAAGACTGAAGCCATTTTTTCCGAATCACCTCCAGTAGTTGACAATAGGACGTCTATATAGGAAACGAGGATTACCCCCCGACAACGTAATATCACCCGACGATATCCGATACGACTCTGTGGGGCTACTGCCCCTTATTAAGGTCAATTCGTCGGATTTGTCTGCACGAAATGACATCCACGAACTGTTGTTATTTGTATTTACTACGAAGATTAATATCGAGTTGCTTGGGGTTGCCGTGATCGTTCTAAAATCAACTCTTATCGTCCACATACAAGGGGTTTTAAGGTGCGGTGCGGCTGTAGCGAAGCCATAACTGGGGTGGCTGGAGCAGGAGAGAAAGCGTTAAGTAATAGAGACGTCATTTGGATTTGTTTGCCTCCCACGTTGGCTTGTTCCCCCTTCGCTTCCTTTAATTGGGTAAAATAAAAACAAATGATTTCTTTATACGCACGCTGGGATTAATAAAACTGAAATCGTAAAGCTGTAGGCAGAACGTGGGTGTACTTGCGAAGAGTTTTGTGTTTGACATTTTGAATTGTTTATGCAAATTGTAAGTACGTTTTGACTTAAGCCGGTAGTTAATTTACGCAAGAGTAAAGGTTAGTCTCTATAACGTTGCTCCTCGGGCCAAACTAATTTTAATACCTAACTACGTTTCCGTCTTCCGACCTCAGAGTACCATCTAAGCCGGTATTTCTAGAAAATAAAACCGTTCTATAGTTTAATCAAGCAGCCGAGGGCTTTAATTCCGGCTCGTAGTACACCTCAGTCGCTGTCGACATTATTAAAAATATTCCGCTCGTTTTTGTTTTGTATTTTGTAAAGGGGAAGGAATGTGTACACAACCCACGCGGGAAGAAGTGAGCCGGAAAACGCCCAGAGCTAAAGGTCTCCTTTGAGTAATCCGCAGGTCGATGTGCCTTGCAATTACATGGAGAGAAAGCAATTTAGATACAGCTGTGCTATGACGAAACGAATAATAATGTTGATATTAGATCATTTTATCGTTGCTAGCGTGGGTAGCCTATTAAAATAAAATCTAAAATCTCCAGATTGATCGTATGGATGTTCCACGCGTATAAAGAATGTTGGTAGAATATTTTAATACATTCCGTTTATAATGTGGAAATATTTACTACATTTTTATTTTTAAATATTGACAGGAAGATCACTAGGCTCACGGGTTCGAGGCACGCTTGCGTAGTCGATCACTTTACATTATACCCTTCATAATTCCTTTGTGTCAATATTTAGAAGTATAAGTATTTTCTCGATATCCCCTGGTGACAACAAAAACTCTCAAAAATTTCTGTTACTGTTCTTCAAAACCTCGTATATCTAGTTTGTAAAATGATACGGAGATGTCGGAGATACGAGCTTTGTTTTAAGTAGGTATTTGCAACTTAGTTAGATTTAATAAACTTTCGCGTGAGACATATTTAGACCTCGTCACGAGGTTGCCGCGGCAGTGTACGGGCAGCCGTCCCTGATGAAGAGCTCCATACGAGTTCGAAACATGTCGGGCCGTTCCTGACAATTTCACGTGAGTGTAAACCGCTTAATACAATAATTCGTTATTTTTAGTAGTCAACCGACGATAAGTAGGTTTAACTAGTAAATATCAAGTACAATTGCTAAATTATACCAGAAGTAACGTTACAGAAGATAGACTAGATTTAAAATGCATTTAAAATGTCTGATGCATTCAAGTGTCGGCATTTAACAACTCTTATATTAAAAATCGCAGTTCAAAGACTTACTTTGTTATAGATACCGTTTGACAACTTCAAATCGGATAAGGTACCGATACATTGTGATCCGTGAGGGTGAAAAGGTTCAGTCACGTAATGATGTGTCAGTCGCGCTGTCGTAACTGGCTGCGGAAATTTTATTCCCTTATCGACAACAGGAGAATCTCTCAAGTATGCGTCGACTATGTTATGTACCTATGTACAGTCTATTTGTGCTTACTTGTTGTATTAAGTAAGCAAAATACTAACCTTAAAATGAATATTGAATAATATTTTCTTCGGTTTCCGCGATCGTCAGACATTGAAATAAAACAATTTAAACGGATTATATCACGTATATTAATTATCAAATGTAAGGTTTAGTCAACCTTTGACAACGGTAACTGGAAAGCTACCGAAACGTCAGGGACGTTCAAATAATTAATACCTATACGCGATATAATCCGTCTAAATTGTTTTATTTTCATATTGAATGCCAAAATTAACGGTTTGCTCGCAAGCAAATTAATTTCATTTATTAAATTCCGCAATACTGTCTCAAGTTACTTTATTTATGACAAAATGCCAATTTCCAATAAAATAACCCATTTTGAGGTACCTAAGAATCATGTTTTCTAAATTAGACAAATTAGGACGAATAGACTGTAGGTACGATCTGAACTAGTTGTATAATGTTTAAACTAGAGCCGATTACATAAGTTAAGGGGCAAAGGGGGAGGAATAATTGAATTATAGGTTCGATCGTTAAGGAAATACTCGGGTCTTGGCAAATATTTAATGACATCCGTTTTACACATGTACGTGTGTCTTTTTCAAGGAATCCTTTATTCTTTCAAACACACGGAAGGCGACGAGCATGAAGGTTCCTGGTCTTCATTTATTTATTTATTAAATGATGATTGCATCCATGGTAAATAGGTCTTCATTAGTTAGATATACAGTTTCTCATGGGCCCTGACAGGGCGTAGCAACATACAGTATATTAGAACACATAATTCTGTATTAGTATTAGTAGAATTTAAACAAGCAATCAGATTAAATTGGAAAAACACATAAATTATAATATTTGAGATTTTTGTTACATGAAATAGATGTGTGCATGCATTACGACTTGTTTTTTATATTATTTCCACATCGTCAAAAAATCTTTTAAAGAGTAATAACATTTTTTTTACGAGGAAGTCCTTCAACCGCCTGTTGAACTGCTTTTCTATTGTTTCTTGTTTTATTTCGTCGGTTATTTTATTATATATTTTTACCGCCATTTCATTTGGACTTGTTTGGTGTAGTTTTAATCTGGACCTGGTGGTTGATATCAAATTGTACTTATACCTGGTCTCGAAGCGTCGTGGCAGATCTTTCAAATTTGTAAAAAATTGCGGGTAATTCCTGACAAACTTACAGATTTCGAAGATATAGATGGAAGTCAGTGTTAGAATTTCGTATTTGATGAAATATGGTTTACAACTGTCCATATTTTTAATGTTAGCCAGTATCCGTATGCATTTCTTCTGTAGAACAAATAGCTCATTAATATCTGTGCTATTACCCCAAAGAATAATACCATACGTAAGCCATGAAAAAGCGTAAGCGTAATAAGCAGTTAAGGCACACTTGAGATTCGTAGACTTTTTTAATTCCCTTAACGCATACACGAATTTTGAGAGTTTACTTTTTATTCTTTGAATGTGTGATTTCCAGTTGATGTGTGTGTCAATGTTCAATCCAAGAAGGGTAAAAGTGTCTACACATTCCAGTTTCGATCCGTTAAAAGAAAAGTTTATATCCAAGGTTTTTTTTTAGTGTGGCCTAAATTGCATAATTTTTGTTTTTAAAAAGTTAATTTCTAGGTTGTGATCATTCATCCAGTCTGTCGGTTGAGTTAATATCATATTCAATTGCGTCTTTAAATTTTGATCTTTCTGACACGACGTCAGAATCGAGATATCGTCCGCAAAGACGACACAGGACTGAGTGAGGGTTTTAGGAAGGTCGTTAATATAAATTAAAAAGAGTAAACAACCGATTACACTACCTTGCGGTATCGAGTTTTTAACGAGCTGTGCATCTGATCTTATGTAATTGATCGTCCCGGTTTGATGGTGAGCATGCTGGATTTCAACGTGTTGGGCCCGGTTTTCTAGATAGGAAGTGAACCATTTGTGTGTTGTTCTTCGGAAGCCTATACTATATAACTTATCAAGTAGTATTTTATATTGAACTTTATCATAGGCTTTCGACATGTCCAGAAGAATACCTATTGCGTATTTTTTATCGTTGAGGATATCTAGTACTTCTTGCATAAATTTATAAGTAGCTAGGATAGTAGAACGATTCCTACGAAAACCATTCTGACTTTCGTCGAATATTTCATATTTCTCGTAAAACGAGTATACACATATTACACATCGCGGATTCAAATATTTTAGAAGATTAGACCGAAGCCATGGCCGTGCCATTAGTTTGTGAGTATGTATATCCCAGACTCCACCAAGCATGAAATGACCTTCTCTGTACCTACCATAAGAAACGTTGGCAGATGATCTAATTTTAGAAATATCATTTGATGAAATTAATTAATTAATTTTCTACTTAACAAACAACCGAAACTTAATTAAACCCATGCCACTAGATAGACCAACCCAGTTCCCCATTTGTGTCATTCTCAGAACTTTTCCGCCCACAATACAATTACAAGAGTTGTGAAGAAAACAAATATAAGATAGAAATGTGTTTCAAAAAAATTGCTCCATTTTGTTGAAGCTCGCTTCAACGCAGAAAGTTTAGGTAAATAAAAAAAGTCAAGCAATCGTTCAAATGTGTTGCCTGCGGTATAATGGAATGAAGTTTTTTCATCTCGCGCAAAAATGTCTACAAAAATAAATCTCCGGTATTTTGAATAGATTTCCCATTTAGTAAATTAAAATTAAAATTGCTTGAGTTAGCTGAGAGTACACAATGTGTTAAAATATAAGTATATGAACTCCAACATCATATGAAAACAATTTAAGTGAAATAGCGAAACATAACGCTTTCGTATTTTAACGTTCTCAAGATCCTTTTCCGATATGTTATGTCGATTTTAGGTGTTTATTATAATAACTAAAGTACGTACGTACTAAAGTACGTATTAGACAATACCTGAATTACAAATAATTGAATGTATAATTATATAAAATAAAACTTCAATAAACGAGAAACATTTGGGCATAAAGCTATTAGCAGAATTTCCTCGTGGTTTGGCCCTTTTGTGTGAAAATTATCTACTTACCTATACCATCTACAATAAATACATATTTTGCAAAACAGTTAGATATATTCACAGAACAATATACGTCTATCTTTGTTACAATAATACTGTATTTGACTACAATAAAAATTTATTGTATCATTAAAACCACTAAACACATTAAAAAATACATGAACCAAATATTTTAACTAGGTACCACTAACTTATGGACATCATACTATTTCAAATTGGATGAAAACAAAAAGAACTGACTGCTTTGTCTTTTCTAAATTACTCTGCTTCGCTGATGATATGAAGATTTTTGCCACAGTGAAAACTTTGAAGGATTCCGATCTCATCCATAATGACCTTTTGCGGCTTGATGCTTATTGTCAATTAAACAAACTGGATCTGAACCCGTCGAAATGTTTTACAGTTACCTTTACAAGACAGCGTTGCCCAATACCAACTGCATATAAACTAAGGGACCAGTTACTGAAAAAGGTATCAGCTATGAAAGACCTAGGTGTCACACACGACAGTAAGCTTCTGTTTGATACCCACATCAATAACGTTGTTGCAAGCGCCACCAAATCATTAGGATTCATTATGCGTAACTCATTAAATTTTACTCGAGTAAAAACTATCAAAATTCTTTTTTGTACATATGTAAGAAGCAAACTTGAGTATGCGTCTCAAATTTGGAATCCATGTTATAATACTTATATAGACCGAATTGAACGCGTCCAGAAAAGATTTGTCAAATACCTCTGTTATAAATCAAAAACTCCCTATAAGACGACGAATTATGTCGATATGTGTAAGAAACATCATCTCATTCCGTTGCACATTCGAAGAGAAATTGCGGACATAACTTATATTTTAAATGTTATAAACAACAATGTTGACTGCCCTGAACTGCTTGCTGAACTTTCTTTCAATACTCCATCCAGGCTTAAAAGACACTACCCTCCCCTCTCTGTTCCCTTTTCCTCGCGTAAATATAGGAAGAATAGTTTTCTGTTGCGTGCTGGTAAAAGTCTTAATAAAGTAGCAAAAGAGCTGGATATCGACATCTTCAACAGTAATATCCCGTCTGTAAGGCGTAAGATAACGAACGATTTTTTTAAGTGAGCGTGCTTTAACCGAATCTGCTGTCTGGTGCATTGATTATGTTAGTTGTTTTTATTTAAATTAGTTCTATTACACTTAGTTTGTAGTCACAGGTAGTTGCGATGTTGTGCATTGTGCGAGCACTTTATTTTTGTATAAAATGTCACTACCGGTGGGAACCTGTAATTGGCTTTCCATTAACTATTTCTAAGAGCATTATATTGTATGTAGCTGTTGGTTCTCCTAATAAATAATAAATAAATAATAAATAAAGAAGACGTGTATTGACTACTGATTTTTATGGCTTCACACTAACAAATCGTTTTGACGTTTCATAAAGAGTAGAGTAGCTGATTTAAGCTGTCATTGACATTGAACTGAAATAAGATATGTAATTTTTCAACCGACTTCAAAAAGGAGGAGGTTTTCAATTCTTCTGTAGGTGTGGTTTTTAGGGTTCCGTACCCAAAGGGTAAAAACGGGACCCTATTACTGAGACTTCGCCGTCCGTCCGTCCGTCCGTCCATCCGTCCGTCCGTCCGTCCGTCCGTCCGTCCGTCTGTCACCAGGCTGTATCTCAACAACGGTGATAGCTAGACAGTTGAAATTTTCACAGATGATGTATTTCTATTGCCGCTATAACAACAAATACTAAAAATAAAATAAAATAAATATTTAAGGGGGGCTCCCATACAACAAACTTGTTATAGATTATATATATATATGTATTATAGGTACGGAACCCTTCATGCGCGAGTCGGGCTCGCACTTGCCCAATTTTTATTAATTTATTATACTGCTGAGGTGGCCCCATGGTGGTCACCATCTCGGGATCTTATGATCCCTAGGAAATCGAGGGGCAGCGCACGCGGTAGGGCGAAGCACTACCAATGTTTTTCATTCAGGTATTTGGGTCTGGTAGTTTTCATCTCATGCTCAGCTGACGATGGAAGGCACATCTCCTTAATGGTTAGGAGTTAGGGTATTGTAGTGTTTGATTATGGGATATTAAATGAAACCACCAGTTCAATGTCCTGAAGATCACTGTATTATTTTTTATAAACCGCCTACCCCATGATTCATGACTACCCACATATGCCATATACAACATCATCCTCATCATCAAACAATTTTTTTATTTTTTTTTAATTTGCCTACTTCACTACTTACACCTACAATACAATCAATATATAACCCACTCGCATTAGGTATATAAAGAAATGTGGGTGAAGCAATAGAATTGAGATTCGACCACAATGTAGGATCAAGTAGGAAAAGTACATGCATTAAGATAGGTAAACATGCGTAAGTAAATATCGTATTTCTTGCCTATTGCTTTCTCAGAGAAAGTTTAAAGTACAAGTTTGAAATTAGTATATTACAATAGATATATATATCTATATGTTCCCTTTTTTTTTAATTATGATGTCCGAATATCTTTTTTCATTTCTATATTTATAAAAAAAAAAAAAGAAAACATATAAGAAGCATTGTATCTTGTTACAGTTAATTATGTACTTATAATATAAGTTTACATTTACTATTTAAATAATTAGTTTACATTTATTTTAGTATTATTTTAATTTACCTATTTATCTTCAATGTAGGAAAATAATATCTAGTTTCATTTTCATCTATTAAGTATAAAAGATATTGTACATTAATCTTAATGTAATTGCTATAAGGTAGGTATTCTTTATCCTTCATACTCTCACTCTGAATTTACATGCACAATACATATTATTACGAGCAGGTGAATAATTAAATTAAATGTATTATATAAATAGTACTTTAGAATCTGTCAGGCGTCTGCACACGCCTGCCTGACCGAGTGTAACGGACAGAAGGGTCCCGGGCTGAATCGGCTCGGATCTCTGGCGAGTTCTCCGGGCCCGGTGCTCGACCTCCGTCACACTCCTCCAGATCATCATAGAATACGAGCGGTGCACCGGTAGCGGTGGTAGTGTCGGGCCTCGGCGCCGACGCAGCCGGTATGATGTGGTGCCGGTTGCGGCGGTACCGCCGGCCGTCCGGCGTGCGCACCCAGTAGGAGCGCGGCTCGGCGGCGGCGCGCTCCACCTGCGCACGCACCCAGCGCCCCGCGCCGCTTGTCTCACCCGCGTCTCGAATACGCACCCGCTCATTGTCACTCAATGGTCTCAGCGTTCTAGTTCCTTTATCGTAGTTCTGTTTCGATTTCTCATTTTTTGTTTCGCGACGGATTCTAACCTCTTTTTTCGATGGTGTGTACGGGTCGAGTAAAGTACTTTTTACCGGTAGCTTAGTATTTAATCTCCTTCCCATGAGTAATTGAGCGGGCGAGTACCTTTCTCCTGATATGGGCGTGTTCCTAAAATTCAATAGTGCCACGTAAAAATCAGTCCTATCGTCTTGTGACTTAATTATTAATTTTTTGATCGTTTGCACATTACGTTCCGCGAGACCGTTCGAACGCGGGTAATGCGGTGAACTAGTGATTTGTTCTAATCCCCAATCTCTAGCGAACGTCTTAAATTCCTGAGATACGAATTGACAACCGTTGTCTGACACCAACCTCTGTGGTATTCCGTGTCGCGCAAATATAGATTTAAGAAATCCAATCACCGTCGCGCTCCTAAGGTCAGAAATAGTCGCTACTTCCACATACTTCGAATAGTAGTCTACAACGAGAAGATAATATTTATCTTTTACCTGGAAGATATCAGTCGCGAGTACCTGCCACGGGCGCTGGGGCACGGCATGCGGCGCGAGCGGCTGCCGCGGCGGCGAGGCGGCGCGCGCCGCACACGCCTCGCACGCCCGCACGGCGCGCTCCACGGCGGCCGCCATGCCCGGCCACCACATCACGTCACGGGCTCGCCTTTTGCACTTTTCAATACCTAGATGTCCCTCGTGTACCTTTTTGATCATCTCCGGCCTTAAAGTGCAAGGAATAATCACCGTGTCATTGCGAAACACGATCTCGTTCACGACGTGAATCTCGTCCCGTACCTCCCAGTAGGGCTTAGCTTGCTCAGTGACGATGCTCTTTGTGTGCGGCCAGCCATTTTTATAATATTCGATTACCTCACATAATCCTCGATCCTCCTTTGACGCTTCTCTTATGATCTGCATTTTGTTGTCGCTGAACCCCAGGTTATTTATTAAAGTATAAATATGCAAATTTACCTCCTCCTGTATACGGTGATCGCTCTTACCCCCCGCATCCGTGATAGCTCTCGATAGAGTATCCGCCACGTACATCAGTCGCCCCGGCACGTAGCAAATATTTAGCGAATATACCTGTAACTTCAAAAGCATCCGCTGAAGTCTTATCGGCGTCTCGTTCAACGGTTTTTTGAATATCCCCTCCAAAGGTTTGTGATCAGATTCTACTCTCACCTGCGCGTGGCCATAGATGAACTGGTGGAACTTGCAGCATCCAAACACGATGGCTAGCATCTCCTTCTCTATTTGCGCCCATCTCCCCTCAGTCGGCGTGAGAGTGCGAGCAGCGTAGGCGACGGGCCGCCCGCCCTGCAGCAGTACCGCCCCGAGCCCACGTGAGCTAGCGTCTACAGACACCGTCACGGGCTCATTAGGGGAGTAGTACCTGAGTGTAGGCGCATGTGCCAGCTGGCGCTTTAGGTCATCGAACGCTTTTGTGTGACTATCGTGCCATTCAAAACCTACATCCCTTTTTAATAGTTGCCTTAACGGCTCCACTCTAGACGAGTAATTAGGAATGAAACGAGACACATAATTTGTCATGCCTAAAAATCTTTCTAACTCTTTTTTATCCCGCGGAATCGGCATATTATCAATGCATTTCACTCTATCCGGATCTAGCCGCATTCCGTTTTTATCGAATATGTGTCCTAAAAATTTTACTTGCTCTCGATTAAAAACACATTTGTTTTTATTAAATTTGACCCCGTACTCGGCTGCCCGCGCTAGCACTTCTTTGAGCCTCGCGTCGTGCTCTTCAAGGGTCTTACCGTAAACTAAAATATCGTCGACAAATACTTCTACGCCCTACCTTGCGAACAATTTATACATTATACTATGAAATACTTCGCTTGCACTGCAAATTCCGAACGGTAACCGAAGGAACCGAAATCTTCCAAATGGGGTCGCAAAAGTACATAATTTAGAACTCGGCTCATCTAGTACGCACATATAAAAACCCTTACTAGCATCTAGTACTGAAAAATACGTGGCACCTGAAATATTCGCTATTATTTCATCAAGGGTAGGGAGTTGGAAATGGCTTCGCTTTATTGCTCGATTTAAATATTGCGGATCCAGACATAGGCGTATAGAACCGTCTGATTTTTCTACTAAAACTATATTTGACACCCAGTCGGTAGGTTCATTAACTGGAGCTATGATATTTAAAGTTTGAAGCCTTTCCAACTCCTCTTTTAGTTTAGGGCGCATCTTTATAGGTATTTTTCGCGATCCTCTAATAACTGGTGGAATAGATTCATCTATGACTAACTTGTGGACCCCCGGCAATTTGCCAATTCCCTCAAAAATATGCTGATATGATTTCAGAATATCACTATTATGTTTGCTGGCTACTTTATTTATGCGTAAAATTAATTTTAATTGAGTACAAGCATCCCTTGATAATAAATTACCACATTCTATATTCAATACATATATCTTTTGTTTAATTGTTATGTTATTATAACTTAACGTAGCTTCAAAGTAGCCCGCAACTGGTAATGCATATGTTTACTAACCTCCTTTAGAACCGTATCAGTCTTACGTAACGATTGTTTACAAAACCCGGCATCCACATAACTATCCATCGACATGACCGATGCGTCCGCGCCGCTATCCAGTTTAAATTGCACCTGAACGCCGTTCACACTTATTAACTCGCGCCAACCTTTAACGTCAATGCTACCGATGTCAATTCCTCTAATATCATGAACTCCTCTTCCTCTTCGCTCCCCTCCTCTGCGGATTGGCAGGATAACTCGCGCAACGCACGATTCACAAACACCGGAGACCGACAGCATCTCGCAAAATGACCTTTTTTGTTACACTTAAAACACGTAATTTGAAACGCCGGACATTTGTTGATATCATGTGCGTAGTTGCAATTTCTACACCGACCCGATTGCCTGGCGACTGTGCCGGGGCGCGCGCCTCGCGCTGCCTGGTGTGGTGGTGGGCGCGGCCGCTGGCGCGCCAGGACTGGCTCCACGGAGCCGCTCTGCGGAACCACCTCGCCCGCTGCCCCGCCTCGCACGGCCCCGGCCTGCTCACTCGCCACCTCGGCCGCCCTGCACCACGATGTCGCTTCTTGTAATCCTAAATCGGCCTTTCTCAGCATCCTTTCTCTCAGCTGACCGTCCCGTATGCCTCTTATTATCTGAGTCAGTATCAAGCTTTCCCGTAAATTTCCAAAGTCACACGATTTACTTTTCACCTTCAGCGCTGCTAAGTATTTATCAAATGTATCCGTCCCCTGGGCGCACTCAAAAAATAGATGTCTCTCGAAATTTATATTTTTTTGTTGGATCACACCTTTTATCAAACTTCTGACACAGCACTTTATAGTCATTTTGTTCGCCCTGTTCAAAGTCCAATTCTTCGTATATCTCACGCCCGACTTTCCCAATAATATGCAGGAATAAAGCGCATTTCTCCTTATTCGAAGCATTTTCACGGCCCGATGCAACCATATACCACTCAAAAGTCTTCTTCCAGTCACGCCAGTTATCCGCCATGTTACCGATATCGCACATCGGCGGCGGCTGCTGTATATTCGCATAAAATTCATTACGCGCACTTCCCGCACTGTTTTTATTTGCTTCCGACATTGCTAAACGTAAACCACAACTCGATTTGCGACTTTTACACCTGACACCATGTAGTGTTTGATTATGGGATATTAAATGAAACCACCAGTTCAATGTCCTGAAGATCACTGTATTATTTTTTATAAACCGCCTACCCCATGATTCATGACTACCCACATATGCCATATACAACAGTATAATTATTTAAATATGAATGGAAGGTTAAGACCTCGTATTAATTATAGTAACTCGTTAAGTATTCTCAGCAATAAAATTACTACTCGTTGAAGTCGGTATTCTATTTCAAAGTGATTATTAACGAGGAAATACCTCTGTACTCGGCCGTGTGCGTACTGAATTAAAAAAAGACATTAAATATTTTCCCTACTTCAACGACGCGTTTTGAACAAGAATAACAGTTCACATTTTCTAAGAGACTTTGATGGATGATCAAAAGGAATTCAATTTACTTTCACAGTATGGCACAAGATCACTTTAGTCTAATACAGATAAGTACATCTTAGTCATACTTTTATATACTAATGAAAATTATAAAAAATAAAAAGTGACGAAACCTAAAATTATTACAAACATTTTAGCTACACATTATACTTAGCCTTAAATGTGTGTGTGAATTATGAACTACGTAATAGCAGAACTATTATATTAATCTGTGGTAATAGTAAGCAATATCTTATCATTCATCATTCAGGAAAAATGGAATTTTCTGAATTAAAAACCAACACACTATTAAATAAAGAATCATAACCAACATTGCAATTCCTGTAAATTTTATATTTTAAAATACGTTACAGTTCATTTCTTTAAAAATATTATAAATGTATCTACCTAACTAATATTAAGTGAGTAAGTAATCGTGGTTCGGTGCTTTTGACGCACAATTATACCAATTACGCCTTACCAGAATGAATATTTATCGGATCCTGTCTGGTAAACGGATGATTGAATGACATTTAATAATGGCGCGCAACGCCATTTAAAACGCAATCAATAACTACAAAATGTCGATCAGTAAGCTGGGTGCGTGAGCATCAAATGGACGCCATTTTGTTTAGTGTTTAAAAAATGAGAGTTCAATAAAATAACCATAATACTCATGGAAATCGTTGTCGGAAGCATATTTATAAAATTAACGCTTACAATATGAGCATAAACGTGTACAATAAGTTGCCAGATAAGATAACTTAAAGGCGTTTCAGGGTAGACCATTTACTACTGGCTTAAAGAAATGGCTTACCACTCACTGTTTCTATACTGTGACTGAGTTTTTGAATTTATCATTATGAAATTATAATTATCGGAAATTTAATTGACATGTGGAATTTATTAATGTATATTATTATTTTAGCTTTATATTTGATTATTTGTTGCTGTTTTTATATATTTTGATATGAGATTTGACGTTTTTTTATTTTTATTTGATAATTTTAATGTTTCTAGATGCTATTTTATAATTGTAATTATTAATGCTGTATAATTTAATTTGAATAATGACTTGTTAGCTTTACTATTTTAATATTTGCATGTTGAGTATGTCGACTAATACTGTTACCAGAACGATTATTGTAAGACCTTTTTATTACGTATTATATGCAAATAAACGAATCTGAATCTGAATCTGAAGGTTTTCAAACCTATTTTTCTAACCTAGCCTGTCCAACGGAATATCACACTAATGTTATAAAGCCTAAAGTTTGTAAGTGTGTTTATGTGTATGTTTGTTACTTTCTCACGCTCAAACGGCTGGACCAATTTTGATAGATTTTAGTATGAAAGTAGCTAACACCCTGGATTAACCTATTGACCGCCAAGCGGTCTAGCAATTTACCGTGCCACTGACGCCAGAGTAAAAAAAAAAAGATGTGCCCCAAAATCAACAGGGATTGAAAAATACTTGTAGCGGTTAGAATTACAAAGTTTTTGATCATTGAAATTTGGACGGCTGTGGCCGACGTGGCGTCAGGGGCACGATTTTTTGTTGACGGCCACAGCCGACTGTGGCGGTCAAAAGGTTAACACATAACACATTTTTATCCCAAAAAAATGTAGTGCTCCCGAGGGATGAGCGGGTTTAATAAAGGTAAGCAAGTACGTAATAGAATACGTATGGAATTAAATTTGGATAGAAAATAATCGTATCGCAAGCAAATAGGTACGTATTTTTGCAAAGGTGCGAATTTAAAATGCAAATTTAAATAAAAAAGGAATACAAACCCAACAACGCTCGTAATATAAATAAGGAATTTAAAGAGAATCTCCCCATTTTTATTGCACGCACAAATTTCCGGGCGGCAATGAGGAAAACAATTAAAACGCCTACTTTAACACGATGTGTGTTAATACCTAAATAACCTTTAATACGTCGGCCGCGAGCAGCCTCTTAAAACACAATCAATAACCGTAATGAGGGCGAACGCCGGCGGCGCCTCCCAGCTGATTCCCTTACGAAAATTTCTAATACAAACATTAGATTATACCAAGGAGACTTTAATAAAAACTCAACGAAGCCCCGGGCCGATTTAATTTTGCGATATTACTACTAATAAAAACAAGCCCGCAATTTAAATGGGAAAACGGTTAATTATAAATTATTACACCTGTTTCGAAAGTTTAGGGCAATGGGTTGAGAGTTGTGATTTTAAAGTCAACCCGTGAACTTTGATAATATTTGCTTATTCTTAACGTAACTACTTAGCCCAAAAAGTTATACGTTAAAAACGATAACATTTGAAAATATGTATAACCACTGGAATATACCAGCCACATGTCTATGTTCAGTTTCAGTTACATCACTGAAATTAATTTAACTTTATACGCATTTGTTTCTAAAGTTTGTTTAAAATGAAAAAAAAAAAACTATTTTCGTTGCAGTTTCTTAATGCAATATTAATAATATAAAGCGGTAAATTTTAAATTATCTTGCATTAGATACTTTTCTCAAACATGCAATGAAATGTTGTCGTAACGTGCGTTATAACAACAGGCTTTGAAGTATCACGTTCCGGGCAAAACAACTCGAGAGAACTGTAAAAGAATTTCATGCAAAATTGAAGGCTAAAGCCGGTAAGTATTTTTTTTATACGTGGCGTCTGTGTTCTTGAATAGGCTAAAAAGCTTTAAGAGGCCTTGTACCTTTAAAAAAAAATTTTTTTCATATTATGACAAATATATTGATAATTTCAACCAACTTTTTGAAGCGATTAATACTTTTCCCCGACTTCTAGGTAGTAACATAGCTATTTCATGATAATTGCGTGCATTCAAAAATAAGTTGAAGAAACTAATTTTCCGCGTGAATTTTGACAATTTCGAGTAGTTTTTGAAACAAAAATTATCAATGAAAAATTCAAACGGTAGGTTTCAAATATATGTATACCAATAAATCCCAATAGCCCTGTTCTAGGTAGTAAAATCAATAATATGTTAAGAAACATGTTTGATCATAGAGAAAAATGTCTAAAACAATCAGCATTTTAAAAGGAATAAGGCCTCTTAAGTGTTGTATTTTTTTATTTCATTGCATATCTATGTTTGAGAAAAGCACTATACATGCCTAGCCGTGGAAAAGGTTTGCCGGCTTCGTATCACTATCCGGCCTATACTATACCTACTAACCCGGCAAGGTCTTCTATCCCGGCGTCTGCAGTAATGTACTATTTCTACTTTGTGTATTATCTACTATAAGACGGAGAAGCTAGGATTACGTCGTGTTATAATGGTTTAAGCTAAACGTGTCAAAGGCATGATTAATACGTCAATGGTCTTATTGGAAGGATTAAAATACGTCACCAAAACGTGTTCTCACCAGATTAGGAAGCTATTAAGTGCATACAAGTAGTCCACGTGTGTTTGGATCAGTGTTATTAAACTGCTAATAGTTCTCGTTCTTCGTTCAAGTTATAGGTACCTACATTAGGTACATCAAACTTGATGCATATACTAACTGTAGTAAGTTTAGAAGAGATGTCCGATAGTCTTTTAACAATTTCCAAGTAATTCTCAACATGAAACTCTTTGAATAAGTATAGCGCAGACTGAATATATTTACCGTGAAAATTTCTTCCTGTATACGGCGAGAAGAAAGTTGGTAATCTTTTGACGCAACTTCGACTAGTTGAAGTTGAACCGTTTAATTTTAGCGCTTGCAGTGTTAAAAGCGCTTTTCTTACGACTACTATATTTGCATTTAAATGATATTACTGGTCATTTACCAGTACACGGTCGAAGTCACTACCTTTTTTTTAAGGTAAAGGTAGGAATCTATCCAGTTTGTGGTTGCATAAAATCTAATGACTGCGTATTGTTAGCGGGTTACAAGACCAAAACTTGATTAATTGAATTACGTATTTGGACATCATCGATCAATTTCGTGACACGTGAATTAAATACTGAATACGTTTCATGGGTGAAGGAAAAAACACATTTATCAAAAACACATCGTTTATTTACAAAATAATATAATTTTAAATAATCTGTAGACTTGAAGACTACAGCGTGGTTTACTTCATATACCGTAGCATCATCAGTGAAGACGGAAATACTATCGTGTTCAACGAGTTAAAGCATTAATCAATCACCGACAGCTATAGTGAAGTACTCTGGCCGGTAGTTGTGTACCCCTGCATTCCCGTCGTTTAGTTTAGCCGTAAATCTGAAAGTGAAGTTTGATGGCCCGAGGGTCGGGGACTAAACGATAGAGTAAGTAAGAATGGCCCTCTCTAGCCCATTAACGATGAAGATAGTGCCGTATACGCGCCTCGAATAAACCGAGTTGCCGATCGCTGATCGTATCGAGCCTCTCCCTGGGGAGTTGCGTAACAATTATAATAATTCCAGCTCAGACACGACTGAACGATAATGTCTATTTTACAATCCAAACTTGAGCGTAGAACTGAATATATGTATTTGCATACCCAGTGTTTCTCTGTCATAACCGTAACTTTGATAAACTATTTTCGTCCATACTACTCAAATAGGTACTACTTTAGAAAATTACCTCAATTTCGTTGAACAAATATGGCTGCGAGCTGCATCAAAGTGGTACAGCACAGCAAATAAAAGTGTGACGTATATTTATTTCAAAGTTTCCAAACGAACCGAACTCGAGGTTTAAAGTAAGCAACTGTTACTTTGTAGTTCAGCTACAAGTTTCAAAAGTAGGTGTTTAGAAATTAACTTTTTTAATTATCCGGAATGTTCTCATTAGAACGGTGGGAATGAATTTTAATTTACTAGAAACTAATAAGCACACATCTGAAGATATCTAAACTAAGTTGCCAGGGATTTGCCGGCTGCGATCATATCTGATCATTTGCTGGGAATTATTGCCGTATTGCCAGCGGCGGCTCTGTCGTATTTATTGTACGGATTACAATGCAGGCTTACTGCTAGCTTACAGTTTTATACTGGAGATAGCAAGTTAATTGTGGAGAACAAGGAATGGGTTGGGGATCCCGCAATAGCAGTCTACTAGTTTAATTACCTTTTTCAACATATTAATTCCGACTGATAAAAACATGCAAAACAACAACAACATTTTGAGGTTTACAATGCTGGCCGCAGACAGTATTGTTAGAAACAACAAATTTTGGATGCTCAAGTTTCTACATTTCTGTGCCCTTTACTCGTATGTACCAACATGCAAAAACAACTTGATTACTTTATTGTTACCTACAAAGATTAAGCACAAAAAAATGAAATGCGTAACCTGGTGGAAGGGATCTCTGGATTACAGGTAAACAGAATCGTGGTGTATTCGCATAAAAAAATAAATATTACGTTTCAGAAACGTATAAAAACACACGTATGACATCAATCATCATCCTTAAGTACTCCATCAGAGCCAGGGTAGCTAGGTCAGGACTGGAATAAGACGTATTAGACTAATACGACACTCAGAGGTAGGTAAGCCGCACCCAAATGGTCTCGCGAGGGATCCTCACCGCATCTGGTATACCGCTAAGTAGAAACCGGTAAATTTATACACTACTTTAGGACTACACAAATAAACACCATTGACATTTCATATTTTTAAGACTACAATTTTCTATATTCCGCTTAGAAAGCTTATAATTTCCTGAGATTACTAATTATTTTATTATTCATTTATGTAGTTACCTACTCCAAAACGATGACTCAATGGAAAAGTTACTTTAGTCTGGTGTCTAATTTAAAAAAAACGAGTGACGTTAAGCTTGACATTTTTGAGACCTTATTTTTTTCGCAGATAGGTTGAAGATTATATCTCTATGCAGGAATAGTTGTGGTTGTTTTATGTATTTTCTTATATTTCTTTACATATAGAAAAAAAAATTGGGCAAGTGCGAGTCCGACTCGCGCATGAAGGGTTCCGTACCATAAAACAAGTTTGTTGTATGGGAGCCCCTCTTAAATATTTATTTTATTTAATTTTTAGTATTTGTTGTTATAGCGGCAATAGAAATACATCATCTGTGAAAATTTTCACTGTCTAGCTATCACCGTTCTTGAGATACAACCTGGTGATAGACGGGCGGACTGACGGACGGACGGACGGACGGACGGACGGACGGACGGACGGACGGACAGCGAAGTCTCAGTAATAGGGTCCCGTTTTTACCCTTTGGGTACGGAACCCTAAAAACTAAAGTAAAATGTTTTTTAGGGTGTACACGACGCAAAGCTCACTCAATCTCTTTATTAATTTCCACCTGTTAGAAATGTTGTCAATTTCATGTTAAGTCGTTGTGACGTGGAGATTTACGTCATGAACCTGATGGCCTGATAAAAATCGAAACATGTCGAGATTGCCGAGCAATATTTGACTTTAACAACATGAACAAGTGTTACAATCAAAAAGAGAGTACGTATTTTAAAAAAACTTACACGATCATTCTATCGATCTGTTTAGACGAGTCTGAAACTATAACACTTTTAAAGATCTGCCATGTCTCTAAATGGCCCACCCTGTATAGTACTAAGAATATTATCAGCAGTTAGACTTCATTACTAAAACAAAATTCATAGATCCATCAAATCTAAGTTAACTTTCATCAAGTTTTTGTATAGCTTCGTTGGTGTTTTATTAAAATTACCTTAGCTTGGGAGACTTGTTTATTATTTTTACGCTCGTATTTAATAAGAAGGGAAGGCTCAGGCAGCTAATACAAATAAATTGGTCTGTTAAGTTACGTAATAGCTTGTTCATTCGCTTTTCGTGTTTCGAATTGATTTTCGTAACACAAAAAATATCTTTGGCAGATTCTGTTTTGTTTTATTTTTCTTCGTGAGATATTAGGTATCTTGATAAGTTCGTGTTAGAAGCATGTGATGAACGGGATTCTTGTAAGTTATTGGCTGACTGTTTATTCGAGTAATTTGTGTTAGAGGAGATTTATAAACTACGAAACTACTGTTGAGGGAGGTTTTTGTCAAGCAATGGAAGTCCTATTTGATTGATAATGTAAATAACGTCGAACACAAATAAGTCATGGTCTGGTCAATGACCCGAATATAAAATTTGACTTATATATATTTTTTACTTTAGCATTTTATTTCAGTTTAGTTTAGAAAGAGAGAAAACCTCTATCCAACCGTTGGGTAACGCATAGATACAGGCTAACCAAAAATATACATTATTTTATATATGAACATTTGAGATAGGGTTAATTTATTGTCTTTCAATCTTTAATTTCATCTTTTAATAAGCAATAAAGTTTATTTAATGATAGAGCAGGCTACAAGGGGATGTTCGTTTGCAAAAATAGCGCACCTCAATCTGACTTCTGATATATATTGTATAGATCCCAGACATCCTACAAACAAATGTTGCCAACCAGTTTTGTGGTCCCGCTCCCCCCACCCCGGCAATTAAAAATGCCATACAAATTTAAAAAAAAAGTCATCAAGCCATGCCGTGTGGGGTATCAAATGAAAGGGCTTATTGAGTAGATCACGAATATATAGCACACTATAACATTTCTTACACTTTCTCTAAGATTTTTTTGAAATTTTACTAAAATGCTCCATTTTCGAGTTAACTTTAAACCACTATAGATTGAAAACTAATGAATTTATTTTTATAATTATTATTTTTAATAACTAACAATAGTCCATTGTTTATGACTGAATGACACAGGACCGCGAGCGCGCGCGGCAACATGACTTTTTACGATGTCGATAGCATCAGGTAGATGAATCACAAAACATTTCGCGGTCCGCTAGTTTTGCAAAAAAGCAGCACTGAATTGTATATCCTTGTGTAAATGTGTAAATAAGAATCGTAAAAACTTGTAACAAAATCAAACTGTTGAGAGTCCGAAATTTTAAGAAATATATTGAAATATCGAAACTCGCCATCTTTGATTGCTCCCCCCGCTCCCCCGTGCAACTTTTTCACTGTACGAACTATTGGTGCGTAAACAATGGACTATTGTTAGTTATTAAAAATAATAATTATAAAAATATATTCATTAGTTTTCAATCTATAGTGGTTTAAAGTTAACTCGAAAATGGAGCATTTTAGTAAAATTTCAAAAAAATCTTAGAGAAAGTGTAAGAAATGTTATAGTGTGCTATATATTCGTGATCTACTCAATAAGCCCTTCCGTTTGATACCCCACACGGCATGGCTTGATGACTTTTTTTTTTAAATTTGTATGGCATTTAAATTGCCGGGGTGGGGGGAGCGGGACCACAAAACTGGTTGGCAACATTTGTTTGTTCGATGTCTGGGATCTATACAATATATATCACAAGTCAGATTGAGGTGCGCTATTTTTGCAAACGAACATCCCCTTGTAGCCTGCTCTATGAGATGAAAGAACACTTCAAATATAAAGAAAAATCAGGACTCTTGGCCAGGGGCACTATGCGACAGTTGCTCGAATCACCCCATTCTCCCCTGGCAAAATGGGGTTGGTTTGAGCTCTTGTTTAATACACACATTTATTTTACGAATTTATTGCACAATATAATTAAGTATCTAAAAATAGCGACAAAGGCAAGTCTACTTTAGCTATGTGGTTTATTTTACTTGAATTGTTTTGAAACAAAAATTATCAAACTGTAGGTTTAAAATATAGTAGGGTAGGCCACGATGCTAACTCGGGATTCACTCGAGCGCCATAGAGACCTATTGGGTTGCGAAGCTTAGATGATAAAAAGAAAAAATGTCATATAAGATATACCTTTTCATCGGTGGGGGGAGCGGCTACAGAGTTTCAAAAATTAAAAAAAAAACTGTTGCATGGACATACTCGAGCGCGTCAGATATTGATAGCATCCATGTCCTACACATTTTTAAAGATGTACGCATGTTAAACTGATTGTTTCCATGATGGGGTTGGTCGTACTTGAGGGTTGAAAATGAAAAAAAAAATTTTTTCATCGGGCGCGTCAGATTTTCTAAGGGGATGTTAAGTGAACCTAAAAAAAAGCTCTTATATAATAATCTGACGATTTAGATGTGACGCAAACTCGCAGTTACTATTAGAATGTGCAAAAAAAATTCGCTATTTTGAAATACTCAAGCGCGTCAGATTAAGACATATATGGTTCATCTTGATGCCCTAGACGTGCTGTCTCATAATCTGACGATTATCTGGCGGGGTTCGCTTAATCTGACAATAGAAAAAATTAACAGGAACTTGTGACTCAGAGCAATCTCCAGAAACAGGAAAATGTGACTCGGAGCACTCCTATAGTTGTAAACCAGCGGCTTGTAAGCCGGTAGTAACCGAAAGCAGCGGCTAGAAACGAATAACCAGCCGCTTGATACCGGGTAGATACCCGACTTGAGCATCAAATAAAGAAATGATTTTTATTAATTCTTTTTTTGTTAAACTCTTATTTTTGTTATACAGTAGCACTTATTATGTTCTTTTTTAAAAAAATAGACCCCGAAGACACCATTTGTACCTACTAATTTACTTAATTCAGACACGAAAAGTAAACTATGAAACAACGTTTGTGTTCAGGTCGCGGTGTATGAAAATTATAAGAATAAAGGTAGCTAAATCAGTTTATTTTGGATCTAATCATCATTGTAAACCAAACGCCAAAATCATCATATACCTACTTTTGGTTTTGGTGCATTATAGAAATACAACTAACTTCCTATTACTAGGTAACTGATAAATACCTATTTCCAATTCATCTCTCACAAATAAATTATTAAAATAGTCCTATTCCACTGCTCTTTCACATTTTGTAAGAGAATTTTGAGTTTTTAACACTTAATAGAGATGCAAATCTCATTGTTTATGTCTATTTATGTTAAATAGATCCTATAGTATATAAATGAAAAGAAAAATAACAAAAACAAACATTGCATCATGTGAATTTGTCAATGAAATGTAAGCAGCCGTTTCCAGCCGCTTGTTATCGCTAGAAATGATAATAAGCCAAATAAGCCGTTTCTAGCCGCTGGGCTAGAAATGTTAGCAACCAGCTTCGCATCTATAAGCACTCCCCAGAAGCAGGGGCATGTGATTCGGAGCTATTCCCAGAAACTTCCGATGCACTGTCATATTCCATAATACTTTGCCGCTGTTGTAAATACTTAAAGACTCGCGGTATTTTTATTGCTATAAATAATTTATAGCACTGTGCGTAATTTACTTCATTTAATGAAGATTCTCTCGAGAGTTCAAGATTATCGTATGTTGTTCGGGATTTTCGGATAACCGGTTCGCTCCGACTATATTCTAAAATATTTACACATTTTTGTTCTGTTTCTAATGTAAATTTAATTGTTTTTTGTAAAGTAGTTTTACCACAAAATACACACTTTATATTAATATCACTCATAGTACAGCTTGCGGGAATCTTTTAGAGCATAATCTTGACTGTGCAGTAGCCGATTTACGTACAAATGTACATGCGCAAATCCGCCATTTTTGTTCTAAAAGTTGCCGGCAACTATAAATATTTAATAACTTTAGTGTTCTAAACAACATGATCAGCTGTCATGGCGTCATGGCAACAGAAACCAGAGTGGAATACAGGCATCACGTAACTGAACGCATTAAACTTTACGATGAATTTTTGTTACTTCGGCTAGTGGAAATCGTCAGATTATATATTTTCCGTTATCATAGATTCATTCCCTATTAAATAAAAAAAAATTAGCCACGCTCGAGAATGTCGAGATGAAGTTTTTTTTTTACAACTTTGTAGCCCTCCGCCTTCTTTACGTCACCTTTAAATTGTCAGATTAGAAGAATATACACGTTTTAGCATGTAACTAACTCACCCTACCTTAATCTGACGCGCTCGAGAATTTCAGATGAACAATTTTTTTTTACTAATCTGATCTTTTATCCTTGACGGGCGGCCATACATATGAGGCTCATATTTGGTGGAAGTACTTAACTGGGTACAAGGTATCCCCCTATATATTAATCTGCCGCGCTTTAGGTACTCCCGAAATCCCCTCTTCGGCTCTCCTACTAATATGTATACCAATAAATCACAATGGCCCTGTTCTAATTAGTAACATTGGTAGTATGCTAAGAAACATGTTTGATCTGATCATAGAGAAAAATGTCTAAAACAATCAACGTTTTTGAACGGATAAGTCTTAAGAGACTTGGGGACGGAACCCTAAAAATTAAATTAAATAAAACCAGTTTCTGTCGGACCTTCAAACCTCCTTGGCAGGTCGGAATGAGGTATTTTTGATAAGGCTATATCGATAGCTGATATTGCTAATTAAATTGGTTGCCGACCCGAGACTTTTTCCTGTTGCCAAACAATTGAAAAAACTGCTACTTCATTGATTTAGAAGGGAACGGTGTTTTTACGGTGGCGTCGTTTTCATCTTTTCATATTTTATGCGAAAGCCCCGCGTTTTATACGCCCTATTCTTAAATCAAATACTTATTAATTATCTTCAGGCGTGCGATGTTTTCCGATCTGAGAGTTTCCCAATCGAATTCCATGCGATTTATTTTCATTGTTATTGGCGATATGATGAACTTTGATTGATTGTACGGTACCAGTTATAGCGTGGCGTCCATACAACACGATTCCCATCGCCCATTATTTACTGCGAGTGAATAAAAAGTAATCCAAATCTTCCCAAGCGTTCCCTAATCATTTTAGAACTTTTGTGAGACATATTTAATTATTGTGTTTAGCGGTTCACACTCATGTGTTGCGACATGTTTGGAACTCGTATGGAGCTCTTCTGTCTTCATCAGCGACTGCTACCCGTACACTGGCGCGGCCACTTTGTCACTGATTTCCATGCTTTCCCTGATTTTTTGTTTGACACCATAGCACTTAATTATATCTGTCTAAAAATAAATCTAACTTCGTTACATATCTCAGAACATGAACATGTCCAAAGAGACAGATACTCGCTCGTTCAAACAGCGCTCAGGCAAACTCGTGTCTTGATAAAGTAGTCAGGCGTTGCCTCGGGCGGGACATTACTGGCGCTAAGTACTCGTCGCGTAAAATTGCCCCGATATAGGAAACTTCGACGGTCGCGCGCGTCTATTAAACTTGTACTACAAATACGATATACATATGCCGCCAGTCAAGGTATAACCAAGCTAGTAATTACTACTTGAAACTTTGAACTCAACATATTGCGTGCGTATTATTTATATAATTTTGGTTATGCGTTCTGCCGCCCGTAGGGAATGCAAACCCGGCTATTTTACCATAACAATAACCGGTGTTATTAACTTCGTAAAACCGGTTATAAGTCGGTTTTTGATACCCTAACGACGACTAGTCTATTCAAAGCTATGTAATATAAATTATAAAAAACGGTTTAAAGTCACGTAAAAATGTCAGGAATGGCCCGACATGTTTAAACAGTTTTTATAATTATTAAAGATGTCTCACGATAGTTTTAATAATACTATGTGATATCATTTATAATTTTATGATAATGATTGAAAATACGAACTTACTGGATGTTCTACTAAGTTCGATTATTTTTATACTAAATATAATCTAAGCATAATTCATTCACGCAAGTTTCCTTGTCATTCTTTTCCAATAAAAGGAACTGTCAGTGGGAGGATAGCCGGCATAACAATTTACGATCGATTATGTATCCAGCATAATTTATTCACGCAAGTTTCTTAGCCCCAATAAAAGGACGTGTATACACGACACAGGGAACATAGTAGTCGCAGTGCCTCCGGCGAAACATTACAGGAGCTAACCGCTTGTCGCTCGAAATTTTCCAACGTGGGAAGGGGAAAGTTTGGCAGCCCGATTAAACAACGATAAAAAAGGAATAGCCCTTTTGACAAAAATATTTACGAGTTTCCTTTAAGAGTTGTGTAGCACTGAAGGTTTGTAAACTTTGTATCTTAAATATTTTAAATGTTTTTTTTTTCACTTTAGTAGAAATGGATGGATTTTACTATCAATGAAAACAAACAAAACACAGCATGAATTTAACGATTTCGTCAAGCCACACGCCAACTAATACTCTTACCATGAGTTAACGTGACCGCACTCGCTAGCGACAGCGTAAATTATTTGTATGGAGAATAGTACAGCGCCCCTAGTGGTTAGTTAGTAGAACTACAATTCTCCATACAAATCCTTTACGCAGCAGTTAGCGAGTACTGTCACTGTAGGTGTAGGCTCACTCACGGTAAGGGTACAATTCAACGTTCTCGAGACCGTGCAAAACATTTATAAGTAGGTATATGACCACTTACAGTCCAAGAAGAATGTGTAGAATTTAAAAAGTGGCAATACTGTGGTGTCTTCTCATTGTTTATTTAGATTGATTAAAAAACAACGACACAACAGCCACTATTTAATTTCTACTATTTAACGTCGCTCTGTATTGACCTATTGAAGTAGTGACTTGTCGCGGAGAGGCAAGTCACAGGCATAACATTCGCTACGACACAAAAGTGGCTCTTACAGGACAGCTAGCTGCATCTCGAAACTTGGTCGTGGTATTCATTGCGGAGTCGGCAATTTTCATTACGAGACGCCGAGAACTTCTTTCACAGTGCTGGCATAGTTGGAGGCGCGCCAGACGGACAATGCGTAGACTTGTATATTAGGTATTCAATTGTAGGTTAGTTGGTCTTTTTCCGGCTTGGCTACGTTCCGGATCAGATTGGTTTAGGGAGCTCCCCGGTGGCTGTTGGAGTTGATTCAGGCTTTTTACGGCGCTTACATATTCTTTTGAAAATGTTCCTATATCTAAGACAATCAATTTGTAGCTACAAATACAAAATAACTAAATACGTGCCATAATGTTTTTTTTCCCGACATCCTTAAATATGTTGTTTTGTTTTTTTGCGGTTTTGTCAAAACGCTTTAAAAGACATTTTAGTTCTCAGAGACAAAATCTTACAAAAACTGTATGTCTTAAGTCGTTGCCAGTAAATGTGCTTAGATTTCTCCCGGCCGCAACCAAGTTAATCGCTTAAAAACTCAGGAAAACCGTGAATTTGTTTCGGTGAAATCACTTAATAACGTCACGGAGCGCGACCGCTCCATGGGGGAGTAGGTAAATTCGTCGCCAAGGGTCGGACCCACGGCTTAATTCAGAAAAACCGTCAGATTGCCGGATCTTTATATACTGTTTGCGAATCCGACCGTCGATGTTTCAACCCTTCAGCCCTTCAAGTACCTGGCTGTAATATAAAAAGTTATTCCGGCTTCCGTCCTCGCCCTGTATTAGGCCACGGCCGATTGTGTATTATAATAACTATTTTCGAACACGGCCTTCCGTTTGTAACGATTTCTAAATTTCCTTTTTATTTCCTCTTCTATTTTTGTTTCTTTCTCGTATGGAGAATTGTACGCTTGGAAATATAATGTTCGGGTAATGCAGATAGATATGTAGGATAAATGTGTAGCATTATATGTACAATATATAGATCAGAAATAGAAATGCATGCGAGACAGAGGTGTTTTGAGACTGTCAGATCGATGATGAAAACCGGAGTTAATCCCCACATGGATGTACATATAACAAAAAAATGGGCAAGTGCGAGATCGACTCGCGCATGAAGGGTTCCGTACCATAATCTATAACATGTTTGTTGTATGGGAGCCCCCCTTAAATATTTTTGACATAAAAAAAAAATATTTTATTTTTAGTATTTGTTGTTATAGCGGCAATAGAAATACATCATCTGTGAAAATTTCAACTGTCTAGCTATGACCGTTGTTGAGATACAGCCTGGTGACAGACGGACGGACGGACGGACAACGAAGCCTCATTAATAGGGTCCCGTTTTTACCCTTTGGGTACGGAACCCTAAAAATGAAGATAATTGGGGGTCAATTCTCTCGATTTTGATTATTAGTTATTAGTTTTTAAAATAAAAAGTTGCCTCCTAATTACCAGTGGGTTTATGATGGGTTGTAGAACTGCTGCTCAGTAGAATGGCAAAATAATACAAAAAGTTTGATGTCCCGAAATAATGCCGACAAAAAATTCAAAAGAAACGAGTCCGATGCAGGCCTGCAGGTTGCCCAGATTACAGCAGCAGGCAAAATCCATTTGCTAAGTCATTAAACTCTTAAATTTGCAGACTCAAGCCCCTCCCCCTCGCTCCGTCCCCCTGACATGGGCTGATTACAAAGTTTCAACAGAATGATGCCGAGAAAGATTTTTTAATGAATATTAATTCCGTGCCAGTAAAACAAAGTTTACTCGCGGGCACCAATCGGTAATTGCTTCGTTTTACGTTTACGCTCAAATATTTAATCCTCTCTTGAGTTTTTCAGATATTGAATACAAATATAGTAAATTAATTATACGAAAACGGCATTCTTAATGCCTTCTTATTGTTTTAGACATAATTTTATATATTTCAATTTCTCAGCTCTCTTCCTAGCTCTAGATAAACTGCTAGTGAACACAGACGCCACGTTTAAAAAAAACTTTTATTATTATTACGGCTTAGCCCTTCAATTTTGTACGAAATTCCTTTACAGTTCTCTTGAGTTGTTCCGACCGAAACGTGATACTTCAACGTGACATTTTATGAGATTTGCCAAAATAAAATTATTTCAGTAGGTAAGTTTCTAATTTTGCCACTTTCATTACGAAACTCTACCTCTCAATATATTTCCAAGTTAATAAATACACATATTTGACCCGTTATAGTTAATGCACTCGTTATATTGGAACTCGAGTGGGCAACTTGATGTACAAAAAATAATTGGCCAAATTCGTGTGCGCATATATTTCTTCGCGTAGCTGTTGTTTTGTTATACTTTTGCCGGGGGCTTGTTAA
The DNA here is from genome assembly GCA_932273695.1 of Apotomis betuletana. Lineage (NCBI taxonomy): Eukaryota > Metazoa > Arthropoda > Insecta > Lepidoptera > Tortricidae > Apotomis > Apotomis betuletana. The sequence goes on along the minus strand of OW026303.1, from coordinate 20,457,842 downwards.
AAGCTTCCAATTATTCGTGGGTCGCGCCGCGCTTCCAAGAATCGAGTTGGAGGTTTAAATTTGTTCTATTTTATTTTATTCGCCACTCCCAGGTAACAATGAGTTACGGAAAACAAAAACGGTGTGTTTTATTTTTATACAGATCAATTTTATTTTACAACATTTACAAAATGTGTAGGTATACCTATTGGTAAATTTTACAGAATGGTTTATAAATATTTTAATAATTTAAAAATATAAGTACTGCTAATGATGTTTTTTTGTGTGGAGTTTATAGTTTAAATAATAGTAAGCATTTTTACCCATATTTAATTAAAACTTATTATATCGGCTCTACTGCGACTTACCTTAATTTTCTGGCGTTTCTAGACGATCCACCGTGGTCTGAGACGTCCTGGTGAATACATCGCGATAGGCCCGGTACAATAAGTTTTAATTATGTGTACAAACCGCGAGAGCGAGAGTATAAAGTGTTATACTACATATATCGCTATGCAATAAGGTGTTTCATTATATCCCTTCGAGACCTTAGCGCAAAATCATATGTATCACTACCAAGTAATATGTAGGTTCATCATCATCATGATCCTGGCGTTAAGTCCCGGCCACCGCTAAGGTCCGCCTTTGATATCTGGGCCATTTTTTCTAAAGTTGTACACCCCACTTTTTTTTAATTTTCGATATTTTGGGATTTTCCTACTCAGAATCACGAGCTCTTTCAATCTAATTAGGAGAAAAAAACTGTCCCAAGTTTTTTCGTTCCATTCCGTTACCATTTCCATATAACCTACTACAGCGGTAACGGAATGGAAAAACAAAAAATGTATGAATATTTTGGGACAGTTTTTTTCTCCTAATTAGATCGAAAGAGCTCGTGATTCTGAGTAGAAAATACCCAAAATATCGAAGATTAAAAAAAAAAGTGGGGTGTACAACTTTAGAAAAAATGGCCCATCTTTGCCTTCCACTTTGCCCGGTCTTTTTCATCCTCAATAAAGTAAGATCATAGGCACTCATGGTCTTCTTTCACGACATCAAGCCAACGCTTTTTCAAGACATTTTTTCCCAACTACCAACCTAGGTTACCTGACGTAAAACCTTTGAAGCGCACGACACACATATTTTTTCCATGTGCATTTTTTTGTTAAAAAGAATAGGTATGCATTGAAACAATTTCCCAATTCACGGTGGCAGTCCCGACCAATCCTTTTTCCAATACGTTTTTTTTAGCAAAAGAATAAGTGAAATATATCAGTGGAAGTCCTGGGAAAATATTGAAAAGTAAAGGATGATTGCAGTTGTTGCAACACAATAAATACAATAAAAGCGCTAATTCGATGCAGCTTTTTGAAATTTTTAATTTAGTAATTATTATACCGTGGCTTTATCACTGTGTTATAACCGAATAGGCTAGTTGACTCATGTCAAATTGTAATAAACTAATGTTTATTCCGTATAGTATTTAGCAAAGCAAACCTAAATATATATTTTTCAATTCATAAAAGTGAAAGATGGCTCAAAAAATTGAATTTGAAAATATGGTTTTTAATCTGTATTTTGAAATGCTTAAAACGCTGTCCACCATTTTCGCTTATGATTGTGACGTCATCGATCATGTAAACAAAACTGAAAGTCTACTTTGACGACTTCGAATATGCTTCGAATAGTGCCGTCCCTCTCGATCTCCTGTCAAAGTATTGTTACGCCGGTAGGTTAGGTCAAAAACTTTGAACGTCAATTTCAGTAGGCTGAAAAGTCATTTCAGGCCGTTTCAGAAGTTGCTCTATCACATATCTAAAGATCGAAATTTCACCCAAGTTGCCGTCGTTTTCAGGCGCCTGAAACATGTTTTCAGTCCGTTTCAGGGCACCCTCTATCAGATGACGCCATAACCTGAAAACCCGTTTTCAGGCGTTTTCAGGACCCCTTATGGGCCCCTGAAGCACAAATCGTTATATGGCGAAATATCCCGTAGGAGTGACAGATATAGCACTAGTAGAAAGAGATAGCTATACTCGGAACATTCGAGAAGGGAGTGACAGAGAGTGCACCTTTAGAGAGAGACATATATGGCCTCGAATGTTCTCGGCCCTCACACTGGACCTTACTAGAATATTCGCGATATGTGTGGACAATGCGTCTAGAGCGGTTCCGTGGAATATAAAAGGCGCCGACGGCCGGCGCGAGTTAGTTATATTTTAACTGCGATCGAGTGCTAGTACAAGGATAATCGGAGAGAAAGACTCTTAAGTGATTAGTGCGCTTAAGTACAGTTCGTGTGAATTGTAAGTACGGGTAATAAAGTGAGTGTTTTATTTAGTGGATTAATTTGTGCTTTTCTATCAAATACGAACCCCACGCTCGTAACAGTATATTGGAGTGAGCGGAATGGCACTATACGACGGTAATTAATAGGTAATTAATTCTACGTCCACAGATTAGCAAAAGGCAAAAATGGCGGACGGTGTTTTTGACTGTTCATGAAATTTCTAATTTTCAATTGATTAAATTTAGCTTTCTAGCTTTCACAAAAATACAAGACATTTTTTTTAAACCTAGTAAGATCATTATTAATTATTTGAAATATATTTCAAAACTGGGTCTACTAGCCCATATTGCTATAGCCCATACCAGTTATTTTTAACTGTTTTTGTGTACAATTAAGTGTTTTTATACAAACTTTTTTTATTGATTCTATTTTTAATGCGGAAATACCACATTATTATATTTATAAATATTGACACAAAGGTAAATTATGAAAGAAAAATGTAATGTGATCTACTACAATCTAAGCAGGACTAGAACCTGCGACCCTGCGCTCAGTTGGGAGAGCAGTACGCCGGAAACGTATATTTCTTTCATAATTTACCTTTGTGTCAATATTTATACAATAAAGTGGTTTATACATAATATACATTTCGAGTTGACATAAAAAAAAGTAATATAGTAAAACTAGACATATTAATTACTCCCCACGGTTATTCATGGCGATACAACTCGCTATTTCGAAATTTACGCCCATTCAAATACAGTACATATATTCATTAAAAAAATATCAATACGATAACAGTTGAATAGCGCATATTGCTAAAGTAGAAAAATTGTGGTAAGTAAGACGTCGACGTCAGTATCAAACGCCGAATTGAGGAATACTGAACATTTTATACAGGCATGTAAATTGATCACTCTACAACGGTTACCTATTTGAAACACTAATTTTTATTTCCCATCTGTAACGTTTCGCCAAATTTTCGGTTTCGGGGTTGATATAGGATATACCGTCTAACACCTATGTGGTATAACTTATAATTAAAGTTGCGCTATCATAATTTCCAACGATAACGTGATACGACAGTGTTAGTGCGAGCCATTGCTATTTGTGGTTATATGAAGCAAGATCAAGGCGATATTCTCTGCATTAAAACCTCCCGCCTAAAAAAACATCTCAAAATACATTAGTCTGGCGTTAGTATTAATGAAATGACATCCCCGCGACCACACAATACATGCAAAACAAGCTTTGATATTTCCATTGTTTTTGACCTGATTAAATCATCGTAGCGGAATAAAGCCGAGTGCAGATAAGATTTCTCATTGTGCGAGATGAAAGCAGTCGGTCGGCAGTGCTACTGTGCTATGGTAAAAATGACGTATCTCCCTATGAAATCCATGTAAACATACGGCATTTTACCATAGCACGGCTGCGTGCGGTCACAATGGGAGGTATGCTTTTCGATGCACAACGTTCCACATCTCTCATCTGAAAACAGAGGATTCCAACACTTTTATTGCGTTAAATTGGAACAGGTGGGAATGGGGCGCTGACGGCAAGTTGTTGTGTTCGTTCATTTTGCATACAAACGCTGTTTGTATATCTGCACTTGCCAGAAACAGTGGTCTCGTAGAAATTAACGTTACATTTGCTTTGTTCTTTATTTATCATTTATTATTTATAACATGAACAATAATTACAATTTAGTATGGATACGCTAAATAAAGCACGCTCAGTGAAGGGAATTAGTGGTGTAGTGGCTAAAGGATGCGTGATCGCAAGGTCCTGAGACCAAAATAAGTGATGGCAAAGTATGCTAAAACTCAAACTTACTTATATAGTTCCGTTACAGCACCGAGCATATCATATGAGGATGAAATATATTTGTGGAAATCTACTCCTTGAAATAGTTAACTGATTACCTATTCAGACCTGACCATGATTGATGACCTGATTTCTCTATCACACCGCGGTCAGTTAGTAATAAACCTTCCAAAGTTCATAAGGACCAAAAATACTTTTCAAATCTACGGGGCATTATCGAATAGAAATGACACTTGTGCTGAGGTGATGAGGCATTATATAAAGATAGCTTTGAAGATTGGAACCAAATTCGAAAGAAACTTCAAAAAGCCTTTTACTCATTTCTAGTTGATCGCTAAAATACCTAACCAAATGCTCAGCCAATTCGATTACTTTTATGAAATTATTCGGTCATTTTAGTAGCAATAAATCAAATTATCACAAGAAACTTTGAACAATTTCATCCCATGCGGCAAGAGGCTGGCTTTAGTGAAATTAACTTGGAAGGGCTATAAATTCATTTCGTCTCAGTACGTGTTTTCTCTCACGTGAGTTTCATTACGCGTAATTCTCGAGTTTATTCCACGTCCTAGTATCAGGGGGGGTATTCGACCAATTTTAGAGATATAATGGAGATCTCTCCTTTTCATCGCCATCCGTCACTTTTGACGTGTGCCTACTTGACAAGTGGCGATATCCCTAGAACATCGCAACTTCGTCAATTCGGACGCGCAAAATTTTCGTTTCCTTTGTATGTGACGGCATAAATAACAGGCGCATACTTTAAATTGACCGCGTAGTACGTGAAATTAGTCCGTTACGTTTCGTTCAAAACAGAAATTTATATACATGAATAACATTTTTGACAATCATTATCGCCTTCGTATTTCCAAAATTGAGATGAGATATGTCACTTTCAAGCTCATCGCATTTAAATGACAGTTCAATGGCGATATAACTGTTATCAAATAGAGATTTGACGTTTGGCGATCACTCAAATGTCAATCTCGAATTGGGCCCCAGATTTAGTCTGTCTTTGAATTCCATGAAAGGTTCTCACAAGGGTTTTTAGTTGTACATACGTACAAAGGAGGAACCATTCCGACATCAAAGGGAAAAATAATATAGAGTTCTTTTAAAGCAGGGGCTGTAAATCACTTCGGAATCTTATCTCGTATACCTATGTGCTCGGCTCGTAAACATTTTGATCTGAATTCTGACGAAACTGACAACAGCAGAGTGGGTAAACATCGGGGGACGGGCAATCGTGGAATGCATAATAAGACGTACTACGTGGATCTCAACTATAGATTTCCGTGTATTTTTTGCGTCAGATACATGTTCCGTTGGAGTAAACTCAGTTTGTTATTTTGAGTAAATCTATTGGGTCAATAATACGAAACTCTAGACTTATCTTTTTATACTTATTCTTCACTCACCGGCTGGACTTTTAGGCTAAAACATTATAGTCCATCACTTTTGTTTCAATGTAGAAAAAGTATACACTTTAAACTAAACCAACCTTTATGTGCTACTCATACTTCAGAAATACTTTACTTTGCGTTTGTTTCCAATATAAAATACTACTCTTACAATCCACGTATGTTCGTGAAATCTAATTTTGCAAGGCATTAAACAGGCAATGAGTGGTCCCCATATATTTTTCTCTAAGCGCAGCTAGTCTAAAACCGGTTTCTGTGCAATTTCAGAGCAAAGATACCGTCCATTCAGCGCGTGCACTCTTGGCGTAAATTATAAAAATGCAATGTTTTGAACAATTTAAGCGGGAGCTCGTAAAACTCGCGTTTGAAATCTTTATTTCTCTAACCCGGCGCGGATCCAAACGTGGAAAATGGCTGGCCAAAAATGGGATTTCGTCGCTTTCCACAGAGCGTTGAAAAAAAGAAAAAATAGTAACAAGTTAGGGACAGTGAAGCGGGCTCATAAAAGTTGTACCGACGTTCACGTCGGCTTGCCACTGTCACGGGAATGTTGGGAATTGTTGCTCATCTTGCTCGCCGCATTTGGGCATAAATGGGAATCGGGTTAGCGCGCTTGTTAGTGTGACGGATGACATCGATGCGCGGCTCGACTGCCACGTAGATAGAATGGCAAACTGAGCGTAGATTATGAAATCGGAGTGGTGGCGGATATTCGGAGCCTTCAATGTGACGTTGACATGAGTCCATCCAATGAATACTCGTTTCAACATTATATTTACTGCAACGTATACAGTTATCCGTAAATTCAACTAAAAGAGGACGCTGGGTTCTTGGATGCATTACGGAATATTGCGAGTATTTACAATATTACTTTTGTTTCCTCTCCACTCTTTTTGAAGCGAAAAACAATAAATATCTTCAGCACATCATTGAATATTTCCCTCCCCCGGAGAATACCCTATAATATTTGAATAACCGCTGTGGTCGAATGAAACTGAATCAGACACAATGCGAATCGGCGTTAGAATGTAAATTTACGTCTTTGTGTTAATCATATGTCCATGTACTTCTATGTAAGTAAATTGATTTGTCAGCTATTGGTCAAATAATGTATGCTTTGTTGGAAGGCCAGCGAAATAGAAGTGAAAATTTTACATTTGCAGTACGAATCAATAGGTAACGTTCAAATCTTTCGAACTAATCTTTCAATTCCGTGGCTCATTTTAGTAATGACCAGGAAATAAATAAATTAGACGTTTATAATGATGTTTGTCCAAAATATCGCCATTACTTTTAAATAAGTCAATTAAACTATTGATATTTTCTATCCTGTTTCCGCGAATGTCACACATTGAAATAAAGTAATTGAAATGGATTATATCGCGTAGAGGTATTCATTATTTGAGCCTTCGAGAAAGAAGAAGAAACTTTCTTTGAGAAATGTTGACTGACAATAACACATTTTTTTTACTGTCAAAGTAACATTTGTGCCTACTACCCATTTTATAAATATGAATAAAAAAATACATGTCAGATGGCCCTAATGCATAAATATAGTTACACATTCCAGATAATGGTTAATTCACGGGATATAATCCGTTTACATTATTTTATTTAAAGTAGGTACCTAATGCTCGTCAAATCAGGCCCGGGGACAACGACAACAAATTAAAACAGGAAATCTGAGCTTGACATTCGCGTCAACCTAAGAAAGCGTGGAATTACCTTCTCGCTAGAGTATTATTAAATCTAGATGAATGTTGTTGCGGAAACGTTCTTTTCTCCGAATGGTTATGGCTTCATATATATCCTCAAATTTACTCTTTATTTCCTCAGAAACGTGGATAAATAGGTAATTAGTTGCGTAATAAAACTGTGAAGGGTATTAATGGTATGGCCGGCGAGAGGCTGGAAGCTATGGTCGGCGTTGCTCGCTCAAGCGTTTGCTAAGGGAGATTTATACTGGCTAGGGTCATTACACTCTAATTAACTTTATAGACGTTTTTTGAGGAAAAATGGGATGGAATTGCGAACGGAATTGACTTTTGTTAATCAAAATTGTTGATGATTTGCGCTCAGAACGTAGCAAGTTTGTGCGCCAAGACACAGTAATTTCTGATATGATCTAAATTAAGCAAGAGGACCATTCAGTTTACTCACGCTGCCGCCGGCACTACGGTACATATGCACGGTTAGGTATATAATATATTGTCCCATTTTCATTTTGACGTGGGGCTAGTCCTCTAAACAAAGTTAAAAATGTCTCAGCAGTGCGAAACTTTCTCCTACTTCTCCGTTTCGAATTCAACTCTTTGTGTTGTTTTTTTGGCCCAATATTCACAACAAATAATATGTATATGGAATCTAATTTGATGGCATGACATGACATGAGAGTACATAGGTACAACTTCAACATTTATAAACGTTTCTCATCATCTCATCGTTTCACCTCACCTCTTATCGTAGACGAATGGGTAAAGGGGCGAAATGAAGATAACAGTTTGACATTACGCCGTCAAAATGCCCAGAGCTCCACCGAGCACCGATTTTCATACGACTTAAAGAAAGCCGGCAGTGAAGGATAAAGCTTGAAGCTAGCTACGTCGCAAGATTAATAATAGGCCCATAAACTCCATTAGTCGGTAATTAAGTTAAATGAATAAAATTTACCCGGGCGTTCGTGTAAATCATTTAAGGCTCAGAAATTTTGATCAAGAGTTGACTAGCCGCTACCGCTTTCGATGGCAGTGCAGATAAAGTATTAAAATATACAAGCTTTTATGTATTTGACGCGTTTCAATCATGTTTAAATTGACTGAAAGAGCTGAGTCATTCTGATAGGATCTCTCATTAAGAGAGTGTGACGTCACGCAACGTTAATAGAGAAACAAGGTTAATATATCCGATTTATGAAAAGGTTACTTGGCTGAATTTCTGGATTACATGATATTCTGTATCGTAGTAGTTATTTCCCACTTTGCAAATATCTGATCGTATCGCCTCATATTAAATTTCTACGCAAAAGGCCTCAAACCCGCAGCTCTTGAAAATCTATTCTGATCGGTTGGTTAAGGCGAACCAGAGGCAGAAGCCCAACATAACACCTTCCTGAGCACGGGCGAAGCCAAATTTTTGTATCGGGAAAGGTTCAAGGAAATAAAGCAGCACTGCGACTGGTGGTGGTGACTCAAGGTAGGCATCGGTCCTGAAGTGGCTGGCAAAACTGAACTTACACTTTTAAACAAACTCGTATTTTTAAATAACTCCGCTAGCTACTAGTGGACACTGCACAATACTATATATTGACCAAAATGTGGGTTGATTGGGTCATATTTCCCGAAGGGTTTGAATCCCCAAAACCACCCTCTGGCTACACACGCGTCCCTGAGGTATGTGGGGCTGCCACTCTTCAACAGCTCGCCCACAAGCTACCCCGCGTTGATGATTTGATCAGAAAAGGTGGAAATAACACATTTTCCTCATATGGAATATAAATACATACATGTCCTGCAAATTATCATTCCCATCTTCCAACGGATTCCGTACCTGTAACAAAAACATATTTCATGTAAATCGTTACAAACTGAAATATCGTTACAAACTAAAATTGCCTTGGCACCACGGAAAGTATGCCAACGTAAGTTAGAAACTCTTTGGAATGCTCGCAGCGCTTTTAAGCCTAGATTCTGGTACGACTTCGTAGGCTTTTAACGTTAATGTGGCCCGACGGCGTGAATCTGGAGCACACACTGGATGAGCTAATTATTTTTATTCTACTACTTTTATTTCAATAGTAGTTTTAGTGGATTTTAGACTACTTTCCAAAATAAATATACTTAGTCTATCAGTTACATTATCTGTCGTCTTGTATGGATCAGAGTATACTACTCCATACTCTGATCGGGACGAATGAAATGAGATTACATGTGGCAGAGATGAGAACGTTACGATAAATGTGTGGCAAGAATGGATAGAATATGGACAGAGTATGTAAGAGGAAGTATGACAGTAGCACTAATAAGGGAGAAGCTACAAGCTAACCGTCTATCATGGTATGGGCGCGTGATGCGAAGAGAGGAGAGCCACGTGACCAGAAAAGCGTTAAGCATGGATAATGATATAGAAGAAGAGGAAGACCAAATAAAAAATGGATGGATTGTGTGAAAGATGATACGAATATAAGAAAGTAGTAAACAATGAGATGCGAAGGATAGGGAAGAATGGAGACAGAAAACATGCTGCGCCGACCCCAAAGAAGTGGGGTTACCCTTAGCAATGGACAAGTATTTTATGTATTGTCAATTAAACAAAAAATATGCCATGCTACAGTTATAAGCTAAGCGTCACGTCCACTCCCGAACCTTAAGACAGGAATGGATCAATTTTTGTAAGACGGTCCGGTAATTAATTATAAAATATAGAAGAGTTATCCCCTTCCAATTTCGCTTTCAAATTGAATTCTATTTACAGGAAACGCACCTTTCACCTCTGTTTAATTTAGCCATATTATATAGCCGTAATCTAATTTGTTTTTTGAAGAGGATTGAAATATTAAACAACACAAATTAGAATATTGAGACGTACTAATGTTAATTAATGTAGCTCGTGAAATATTGAAGACAAAGAGAAATGACTGAACAGTTAAATAATTAGAAGCCTTGCTATGTCTGACTAAGTAACGCTTTGTGCCATCTAATAAATTATTACACGTAAAGGTCTGCAGATTACTATTATCCTTCCCTTTATTCGTGTAGAACATTATGTTGCCTTCAAATTTTATTTAGACACATTAGATCAGCATTCAGCAAAAATAGGCTAGCATTTACATATTTTAGTAGGGATTATGGGTTAACACTTTCCATAAGCGCTTCGAGCCTCCATTTGTTAGGTTGTGGCTTCTGTCAATTTTTTGTCGAGAAACATAAATCTCCCGGCAGCGTATCGCATTAGGCGGCCGCCAGAGTCCGAACTACAAACTAGGTGTCGGGGATGCGTGCAGGTTTCGGCCAGCGCAGATTTATGCTTCGAAACGTGCCCGAAAATAATTGGAAGAAGAGCGAAAAATAAATTGGCGTCGGCACCCCTCGCCGGCCGCAAGAAACAGCCACAACAATTTGTTATGGCTTCAAGGGAAATTCTTCCCTAGCTTAAATTATTCTAAAGTTTTGCTTTTGCATAATTTTAAGCAAAATTTAAGTGGAAAAATAGACACTAACAGTTTTTAGAACGTTGCTGCCTATTTATTCCACGTTTCACGAGCCTTCAGCGCATAGTATAAGTAGGTATACTCAACCGCTCCCTCGAGTATTCCTCGAAATGCCATCTTATCTATGCCGGGCTGTGTTAGGAATTTTCATGCAAATATTACATTTTTATACTCCAGAGATTTGCAAGTAGTAATGAAACAGTTTACTGGTTTTCCCGCACAGTTATTTTGCAATGAAATACACAAAGAAATTATATCTGTATAATAAATCAGGTTATTTAAGACGAAAGAGCGGAAAATAACAGCGTAGTTCACAACTGAACAAATACTGAATCTAAATACTGCACTAGACATATCAGAAAGTTATTGGATGACCCGATCCAATTTAGTTAAAAGCTAGCGAGCATTGTGCAGCATGCATCAGCGTATCGTAGTATTATTTCACGGGGTATTTATTTATACGGACCGACCTCTCTATCTATCTAATTCAATCACTGCAGCGTTCCTATGTACAGTTACGTACAAAAAAATAGTTTTTAAAAATGGATTCGTACAAACAAATATTTATTTGATTGCCGATTTAATTGCGGAGCGTTAAAAGCAGCTGTGGTTTTGTGCAAAAAGTGCTAAAACATCAAACGTAGTTATGAATATTTCCCGACTGCACGGCAGTAAAAGCTTTACGGTGATTTTTATTTATAAAATACCTTCTCATTCTGAGTATAATGCAACGACTATAATGTTAGTTTCTATGGGTTTTATACATTAGTTTTATAGAGAAACGTTTCATCGAATTTTCATTCCATCGAAAGCGTTTTTTTCTGAAACTATCAAATATAATTATTAGAATGTTATAACACAAAGCTAACCTAACCTAATCTATACGTTATACGTTATATACGTTGACATTTTCAAGATTTCTGAAAAATTCATGATATTCGAGGAAACATTTGTCTATGAAATGAAAATTCTATGAACTGAAGCATTCGGTGATTTTTTTTTCTATTAAAGAAGTGGACACCGTTTCTATGTTAATATTTCGATATATTTTTTTTTCCTTTTTAAGAGGGCATCAATCTTTATAAATTACTAAGAGAGTTTACAAATGAAACGAAAATTGAAAAATTTAATGATTCGGACAGGATTCGAACCTGCTTTTCCAACGGCTTTCCGGGCCAACACTGGCGTCCTCCCAATTGGACCACCGAATCAGATGTCAGAGTCATTGAATTTTTCAACCAGTTGCTTCGACATGCCTCAGGGTGGCATCGTAGCGCCATCTACCGTAAAGATTTAGACTTTATCGTCGGCACCATCGTCTCGAATTTGTTGAGAATCGATAGTAACGATGTGCTACACCCAAATTACTTATTTTTTATTAAAGCAGTAACGTCTGCTAACGTAAACTAAATGTTTACAAATTAAACGAAAATTGAAAAATTTAATGATTCGGACAGGATTCGAACCTGCGTTTCCAACGGCTTTCCGGGCCAACACTGGCGTCCTCCCAATTGGACCACCGAATCAGATTTCAGAGTCATTGAATTTTTCAACCAGTTGCATTTAGTTTACGTTAGCAGACGTTACTGCTTTAATAAAAAATAAGTTACTAAGAGAGTATTTGCCATGGATCACGCATCTTTCTTGCGATTCAAAACATGGTGTTAGTACATTTTTATTGTAGAGCATGGAATTGATTTATTGCTCTAATTTAATGACTGTACTGTGTGTGAGAATGAAAAGGCTAGAAAAGGGTTAGAAGGGGATACAAAAGAGCAAAACGATTATGGCACTGTTTCATTGTTACGATTATGACGACGAAGTGTCGGAACGCGCTATTATATGGAACGCTTCCTCTTACTGCTCGTATAAGTTTGCTCGATGAAATTTCAGTTAAATGTCGCGTAATAGTTAAAATTATATGTTTAATCAAGTTACACATGGTTGCACGTTTAGGTAGTAGGCGTAATTATTAGAAAGGGTAACTTACACATAAATTGCAAGTTTTTGCTTTTGTATAATTGCATTGAGAATAAAACTGCGGACAGATTTAATGTAATGGGAATGTCGTTAGTATAAATATTACATAATGACGTGTTTTTTGTACTGTTGTAATTTCATCGGAGGGCTTACTGTTGTTACCTACAAGAGGAAAGATTATCATATACCATTATATATCATACTGTACCTCCGAATGAACTAAGTGATACCCACTAATAAGTGTTCATCACATTTATTCATACTCGTATCGAACTTACCACATTAGGTATCAAATATGTATAAAAAGTGAACCTACTTCTATTTAAATTTTATATATTCAAAAACGGTACAAAATGTCAAAATCAAATTACAAAATAAGTCATTTTAAAAATAGAACAAAACATACAAATCACCTTAAAACTATCATTAACATAATACAATGTTGACTAACCTAAATCTAAAAAAGGCCCTCGTGGCATGGTACCTAAGATGCTGGCTGCGTTACCCCGCTGAACTGCGAGACTAATACGTTGATTTTATATTATGTAGGGAACAACTTGCTTTCACCGACCTTTGACTTCCACATTAATCGTGCATAATGTTCAATTGATTGGTAGGTAGATGAATATAGAGCTATCAGTATACCTATCACATAATATAAATCGACTCGCGCCAGTCGGCTGTAGGTAACTATAATGACTCACTCAATCTTGAAATTTACGCCTTCAAAACTCATCATATTCATCTCAAGAGATAAAACATATAATAATCAAAACGGTTATATTAATGTTTCTTGAAGTACCTACAGTCCTTAAGTACTATGCAGTTTATGGTAGCTGAAAGGAAGTATTCCGTTTTCCTTCAAGCCTTATGGGCAATATGGATGTATACTAGGCAACTTGACAAGGCAAGGCGCTCGCAATATTATTACCCCATATCGCTTTACGTCGGGCGGTATGTAAAAAAGTAGGTTAGTTAATTTGCGGAGGCTCTTATTACGGTACATCTCGAAGGTCCAGTCTGGGTGATTTCCTAGCTTTATGGATCATATGAGAGGGGAAATTTATTACTACGTCATTCGACTAAATTCCTTCCACAATGTTGGTAGCTGGAGGAAATGAGGGTGGGCAGATGTTACTCAATATAAGTATAAAAAACTCGGAATATTACGCCGTAAAGAGACGGTTATTAAATGTTGTCGGTATAAGGATGTGTGTGAGTACTGATTTGAACATTTCGGGATTCGTTTTCTTAGTATCGTCTTTATTTAGATATAAACTACAAACTAATGTGTCTGGTTTCTTCAATTTGATTGGAATGGATTCGCCGTAGTAGTTCAAGTAGTAGGAGAACCTATTAACATTAAAACTTCGGTACCTTTGTCACTTGCATAGTAATAATATGATGATTGGCCACGGCTTAATTTAAACTAATAATATTATGATGTCACGTCGGTAACAATTACGCAAATTCATGTGAATTCTCGTAGGCGCTAGAACACCACAAGTTCGGTTTCATTGTTTATGTAAGCATCCTCCAAGTATTATTTTCTTTGTTAAAACGCAGGATAAACCATGCTGTAGCTCCCAAGTATCCCATAAAGTCGTTGTTTGCGGAAAGGCAATTTACTGCAATGTCGTCGCATCTGTACAACAAAATAAATAAAGTTTTAAATATATACTCAATGCATCGTTTAATTTGTAATGGAAAAATGATAGAATGGTTAAAAATACTAACCTACGAAGACACCGAAATGCTACTTGATCATTAATTTGTTTGTATTTGCTTACACAACTCTACTTACTTGAAAAATTCACAACTTTTAATGAACATGCTTACCTATTTTAAATTACAACACACCCTTAAAAATACAACTCACATACACAACTCACTCACTCTCACACACACTTTTATATTTTACTTTTTCTTTTCTTGTTAAAAACCGTACAACAGAAAGGAAATGTAGCTAAATAAAGTTTATTCTAAAATGTATAAATGTACCTAAATCATAGCATAGTAATATTTTATTTTATTGTATCTACTTAAATGTATTACAACTCCGGATGGGAGGAGCGGAACCTCCTAACACAAGTATTATCATACTTACCAGGAGGGACCGGCCACAATATTATGTACCAATTAAGTATTTACCAAATAAATATTTTGATTTGATTTGATTTCTTGATTATAAATTAAAGCTGACTTGAGGCTTATATTACTTATACACTAACTATTGTATGAAATACCTCTATTTAACATAATGTAATAATTAGAAAAGAAAACATAAGTGGTATCCAAGGGATGGGAACATTTTTAGAACATTAAAATAAGTGCTGTCATTATTAGAGTTTCATAGAAATTTAAAAATGCTTGATCTTAAATTGCACAGACAGGATTCTATACTGGCACAAAGGCTTTTCCCACTTTTCTGGCATAATTTTATCTAAAAAGCTAATATTCGTCCAAAAGATGCGGTAGAAAATTGCCAAGACTTTTTATACAATCTTTATTACTTTAGCTATCAGCGAAACTTATTATCCAGCCTACTATACTACCCTTACAGCACAAAAGAAAGTATTATAATACGCAAACAAAGTCGCTTACGGCTTTTTGTATATGAAAAACATAAGTACTATATTCAGAAAAGAAACCCACGACGTCGAATGAGATTAAGTGAACAGATGTAATATCTAGACTTAATTCACATCAGTCCAGTCTGGTGTTTGTGTTACTCCGTAATATAATTCCAGATATAATAAAATATACATGAATTCATGTACTTGACGCGTAAACTGTGTATGTACAGTCGCCATCAGATATATCGCAGCATATAAGGCGTTCATAAATATCTGAACATGTATTCAGGAATATTTAAATGACACTCCTAGTACATAACTAATTACGCATATGCTGCACACACATAGTACCTAAGATTTGCATGTCTCTGTGACAAAACATGTAGTTCTGTAAATAGATTTAAGACCAACTGTATAGTTATACCATGTTTAAGCAAATAAATGACTGATTACTGATTACTGTAACGCCTAGTCAATAAGGGTCGTGTTCACATATTTATGAACGCCTAATATGCTGCGATATATCTGATGGCGACTGTACCTAGTATTATAACTGACCCGGATATACGTATATAGAAGTTACTAAGCTGTTGAGTTATGAGATAACCTGTTCAAATGTCCAATATAATCTCCAGTACAAACATATATGTAGTGACTATATGCTTAGTCGCTTATTGAAAGAAGATAGGTTTTAAAGTAAACTATTTCACCAAAGCTCGTGATGATAATACAATTCTATGTAAAATTTTAAATTTCACCAAGGAACCTAACGTTCACATGTCAGATAACAGAATTAAAAACATAAATACAACTCAATTTCTCATTTATTGATATAATTTTTTACATACAAAAAATAAAATAAGATCCTTAAGTGGGCGTACGTAGTATTACGAAGGTACCTAATATTGTAGGATTTTAAACGATAAATTCGATAACGTTGTCTTTATTTCTTTGTTCCATTTCACAAAGGCTCATTGTACTTGTACAAGACATGTAAGGCATTTGAAACTGAAACTCAATAAGATTACCATGAATAAATAGAATAATTAACTCCCTTTAAGACCCCTTTACGTATATAAGATACTTGTGAAACTGGATACCTTTAGAAGTAGGCCTTTATTTAACAACATTGTTTTGGTGGTTGCTTCTTATTATTATACTGTTAGGTAATAGATAGTACTAAAAGATTTGAAATTTAGTCTGATCTGGAAAATAGTGGTTCGACCGGCCGTTCCTGACCATTTCACGTGAGTGTAAACTGCTTAATACATTAATTAAATATGTCTCACGAAAGTTTCAATAATTTTGTGTATTATTTTAAACACAATTAATATTTTTATGAAATAAATGACTGTGATACATCTTCCGCTGTGTGGCCGTCCTGTCGGGTCCAGAGGCCACCGCCGAGTCGCGCGTTTAAATAAAATATAAAAACTAAAATGCTACCATAATGTTAATATTAGAGGTGCGTACAGCCTTAAGTCTGTGTGCGGACGTCTCGGCGGGACGGACTTATCCTCGGCGTATGTGGCCTCTGACAAGGGTCGCGCATTGTGCGGCTTACCCTACCTACGCCCTGTCCCTAATCAAAAAAGTTTAATAAAATCAAAACACGTCAAATTTTAAGCTGAATAAATCCGTTATTTTAAAGAGTATGCTTATGATGAGATTCGATATGGTTACACGAGATATGATGTTGGTTGGATTTCATGTTTATCTCATTAAGTCCTTTTATTCAATTACCGAGTCTTTTAAGTTTACATATTTACCTATAGAAGGATTTTTTTTTCAGGTCGAATTCACTTCGCTTTGGGCTAACTAACGTCTCTTTGTTTGTTAGAACAAATCGAAGCTTAGAATAGGATTCCTATACTCTACCCGCTCATTAGTTAGAAATACCTATATTATTGGCGAACAGTCTTTAAAACGTAAGCAAACTGAAAGTAAACAAAAATAAAACGAATGTAAAATTAGACAGTAGTAGGTATAGTAATTTAAATACGTTGTTACTGTACCGCAGCAGTTAAAACATGACCTGATATGGATATGAGTTCCACCCCCCCCCCCCAGATTGTAAATTTCAAACAATACCACTCCTTACCAGAGCGCTCGTTCATTACGAAAAGTGGCAACAACTTCTAAAAATGTATTTAGCTCAATAGATTAGAAAATGTGTCGTGCGCTGCATGTTATTTCTTGCTTGGTGAAAAGCAAACTGCAAATAACGAAGTTGAAATAAAAACTAGGGGGTCAGCGCTGCAGTTGAGAACAAAGTTGGTTTCATTTGTTTTTACTCAAAACAAGCTGTGTTGTTTCTGAGCTGCTATATAAGGATCTTGGAATGACAATACTCTTTATGGCGGAATACGGATGCTCTGATAACTAACAGGTTTGATTTAGAAATGAAATGTGTTTTTTTGGAAATGGAATAGTTTTTATACATACAGCAGTGTCGACGTAATACTGGTAATACTTAGTGATATTGCGAGCGTGATTTGATTGTAATGAACTGTACTAATTGAACGTTAACGAGAACATACTAAGTATAGGACTTCCGAAACTACGTGGCCAAAATATGCCTAATTAATTCGATAAGATTAGCTGAAAATTTGGCAAAATGAAAGGACAACTTTTATCTATCAGGATATGTAGGTTATAGAGCCAAGTTTAATTTTATCTACTCTCCCCCCCTCTCAGGGGTGAGCGTCACCCCCCCGCGCCCTCGAATGTGTCCCGGAGCGCGGTATTTTCCACTTTAGAAGAAAACCGTGTACGATACATACAAAGTGTATATGAACGAAATAATTCTGACTAAATTTACTATAAACCTTTCATACATACAAAAGCGATAGCACTTATACAATCAGCGCAATCTGTTACCAAATACTAACGTTTTTAATTATTGATCTTTTTTTTCTGCTAAAACGTTAGTTATCTCAAAAACTACACACTTCTCGGCCAAAATATGTATGACAAAAGTAAAGAATGGACAATGTTCTATCTAAAAATGTATAATTTATTTCTGTTACTCTTTAATTTACCGTTGCAATGCTATTTTTAAAATTTAAGTCATTTGGCCATTATGCGAAATATAAATATTCGTACTAGTTAAACGGTGTTACTTGCGATACCATAGACTTCTTATATGTTTTTCTGTAATCTACAAATATTGAACTATATCCTGTATTTTTTTTTTTTTTAGACTTACTATTTAAGGAAATAAGGGGTGTGTGGGGAAATCGTCAAGTTTTGCTCGTTTTCGTAAATAACTTCAAAACCGTTTAATTTTGAATTATTAAATATGTATATTTGAGATATTCATAATAAACTCTTTCATTTGATATGTCACACGATATACTTTGCTATTTTTTTTTCTAATTTACCCCTCAAATCGGGCCCCCATGTTTCAAATTACTTGATTTACTTTACGTTACGTTACATTTCCATATTTGGGTCATCAATTTACATACGTGTACAAAATTTCAACTCAATCGGTCCAGTAGTTTCGGAGAAAATTCGCTATGATTATAGTAGGATCCCTCGTGTGTCTGTCTCAGACCGTCCGTCGGTCATAGCCAATTTGCTCCGAAACTAATGGACCGATTGAGTTGAAATTTTGTACACGTATGTAAATTGATGACCCAAACATGGACGTGTAACGTAACGTAACGCAAATAAATAAATTTTGACATGAGGGCCAGTTTAGGGAGCAAAATAGAAAAAAAAATGGCATAGTATATCGTGTGACATATCAAATGAAAGGGTACATTATGAACATCTTAAATATATGTATTATATAATTCTAAATTGAACTGTTTTGAAGTTATTTACGAAAATGAGCAAAACTTGACGATTTCCCCACACACCCCTTATTTCCTAAAATAGTGAGGCTAAGTAAATAAAAAAAATACAGAATATAGTTCAATACTTGTAGATTACAGAAAAACATATAAGAAGTCTATGGTATTGCAAGTAACACCGTTTAACTAGTACGAATATTTAAATTTCGCATAATGGCCAAATGACATAAATTTTAAAAATAGCATTGCAACGGTAAATGAAAGAGAAACAGAAATAAATTATACATTTTTAGAAAGAACATTGTCCATTCTTTACTTTTGTGATACATATTTTGGCCGAGAAGTGTGCAGTTTTTGAGATAACTAACCTTTTAGTAGAAAAAAAAGATCAATAATTAAAAACGTTAGTATTTGGTAACAGATTGCGCCGATTGTATAAGTGCTATCGCTTTTGTATGTATTAAAGGTTTATAGTAAATTTATTCAGGATTATTTCGTTCATATACTTTTTGTATGTATCGGTACACGGTTTTCTTCTAAAGTGGAAAATACCGCGCTCCGGGACACATTCGAGGGCGCGGGGGGGTGACGCTCACCCCTGAGAGGGGGGGAGAGTAGATAAAATTAAACTTGGCTCTATAACCTACATATCCTGATAGATAAAAGTTGTCCTTTAATTTTGCCAAATTTTCCATATATTGCAATCTAATTTTCTTGGATTAAATTGACACAACAAAAGACCAACACATGTTTATAGTAGTGAGGTCGTTTTTCACTTTTGTTAGCTCAACGTTAGTTGTTCTGTTTGACTTCTTAAGCAATGGTTTCGTCCTTTGGATTACCGTGAGACTCCGACATGTAAAAGTGCCGTTGTGGCCTACTTTCAGAATAAAGTTAATTATTTCCTCATTGTTCGTAAGGTTTGGGACCATATCGGTATACATTATACGGATGTATAATGATAATTAAAACCAAACCTTACCTTGCCGCAAATAGGATGCCGAAAACGACCGCTAAGTCTAAAAGTTTTAAGGGCGTATCAAGTTTAGAATAATTAAACGTAATTCAATATCACGTATCAACAAGCTAGAAGGCTAAACATTTAGAAATCCTATCTCCGCTGGTTTTTGAACGCCTACCACAATTCGGGCCCGAACGAGGCTCATCATTTGACAAAATGGGTCGTGCGGTGCCAACCAAGCCGGCAGCTGTCCGATATTGGACCGCGGCGGTTTCGCGACGCGACGGAAAAAATGAACATTTAATTAATTGAATTTAGTAGGTCCTCAAATGTTTCGTTGATGTAAAAATAATAAAAAATATGGCTCTTTAGGCACTTAGAACTGGCGGCGTGCGTGCGTGCGTGCGTGCGGGTGCGTGTGCGTGTGTATGTGTGTTACTTCGCGACCGTTGAACGTGGAGGTTATTGAGAAAGGCCTTTGTCCAGCAGAGGATGCCATTTGGCTGTGATGATTGTGATTTGGCGACGCGGTTGGCGCAGTGGTAGAACAGCTGCCTACTGAGCCGGCGGTCTTGGGTTAGAATCCCGGCAAGGGCTAATAAAAATATTAGGGGTGAACTCAAATATTTGTGCCTGGGTCATGTATGTACTATGTATTTAAGTAAAATATTTATCTATATATGGGACTAGGTCGATTTAGGTGAGGCTGTTCTATATTTATTTGAGTATAATCTACTAGAAGGGTGGCTAAGAATTAAGTGGAAAATATACATATAATTTACGTCATTTCGTCAAAGTCACAAAATTCATTAATACGCAGATATTTTAGAAGTAAATAAATACCATAAAAAAAGTAAAATCATCACAAAAAAATTCTATCCTTATCAGCCGTGAAAAATTAAGTGCCATAAACCTGTATAGACGTTATTGGTTCATGGGATTCTTTAATTTTGTAGGGCAGCAATGTTTACCTTTTTGCAGAATGGCGGCACACTTCGCTCACAAGAGGCTCGGTCAAAGGAACTCTTGGAAAAACAGGACTAGCGGGTTTTGCAACTGACACATTAATTAAAAGAAAATGCCTCTCGTGAACAAGACGTGGCGCAGTAAACGTATTTAAATTTACTACTTCTAAAACAGATTCTTCATCTTATGTTACTTATCTTTAAAATACTATGAGTAGGTATTGATCTCCAAACAAGATTTTTTACTTACCTTAGTAATAACGCTGGAAATAGAGCTATTAAATAAAGATACCTACACTCATAACAAGTTATTTATGTTAAACAGCAACAATAGCAACATTAATAGAAATTTACTCATTCAAAGATAGGTACTATATGGTTACTTTAGCAAAACTGAAATACATTAAACTAGAACAAGAAAGATAGCGAAGCAAACAGAGTAATGGTAATTTTCAGTCCTAAAGCAATACATTATGCATGAAATAATACTGGAAATACATTTGGCGTATTCCCAAAATACCATTAATGAGGTCAGGATCACGAACAAATAAATTACAGCTTGAAATACAACATACTAAGTCTTGATTTATGCTTCTGTCCATTGAAACCCTGCTGGCAATGCGTTAGAGGCTTATGGATTGGCTTAAGCAAAATCCACATTTATTCAAAATCGTGTATAAACGTAACAACAAGGCTGAACCAGTTTATTTTGATACCTCTATATAAACCAGATCATACGTTAATAATGCAACACTGTTACGAATCGGCCAAAATAAGATGTCAGGGGGATATCCTTCCATTTTTGATATCAAATCGCTTCCGAAAGATACTTAGATAACGTTAATAAATAATTGGCAAAACAATATGAAGCGATAAAAGAATAATAGAAGTTTTATTTTACAAAACACGTATCGAATAAAAGGGTTTTGTGTAAGAAAGGTTGGCGCTTATTCCTTCGAATTCAATGCGGAGCGCTCGGCCGTCTTTATTTCTCCGGCACTACTGCGAGTCTACCGAGTACCGACGAAGAGCTGACACTTCAAAGATATTCTTCAAATGAACCGTACACTTTCCACGCTTATCGAATACTGAAACGCTCGAACGATTAAGCACTCTAATATTATATACTCGCAACTAACCGCAGGACCCACCCACTTGCATGTTTTTTTATTTCAGTTCATAATACGCCAGTCGCCATCGCGACGGGTAAATGAAGTGGTTTCAATTTTAAAAGCCCGCTTTATGGCGGACGCGGTGGAGTTTTATTGCGTTTTAACATGGAAACAAAACACAGAGCTGCTCGATTCCTCCTCGAGCCTCCGAAAAAGCTGAGGAGCAGAGCCGTTACGGCAGGATTACTGACGATAAAGTGCGCTACATTACGCGCGCGAACGGGCAAAAGTCACACGATTTAGATGAAAAATGGGTAATATGCCATACCGCACTTTACGTATGTTACTCGCACGGTTGCGTAGGTTTCTCTCTCGCGATACATCGGCCCCATCAGTTATTCGCTTAAGCTCTATTCGTTTTATACACGCGTTGAGCGCAAACTTAGCCCTAAAAATGTTGCGAACTAACGAAGGGTGACAATAAGTATTTATTACCCACGCCTTCTGAAAGATTACCATCGTCTTGAAAATGTGCCGAACTCGGTGAATTATCGAAGCCAGTCTAGCGTTTATTATTCATCGAGCCTATTTATATTAGTGGTGCGAGCGATACATGTTCGAGAGAGTGGGAGTGGAGACCATGTGGCGGACAGTAAATATATCAGCCCGACAAGGGCATTCATCTTGAGGATGGAGAACGCCCAACCTTTAAACGATTTACGAGGGGCAATGGACGCCGCTGGTAAACAGCAATGGATCGAGCTCAGCTTGATAAATACCTCCATATTTTTATCTCAATCCCGACTATCGTCCGTTTGTATACAGTGCAAAGGCGCATCCTCGCAGTTTGCGACGATGCAACACGCAGACAGGAAATGCAAATCGCTCCTGAGCCATGCATGAGTTTGAAAATGTAAATTGAATGGTCTAACTTAGAATAGGTTCATGAATTAAGCATCCCTTTAAAACTTGCACATTTAAAAGGGGAGCGTAAACAGGATCGCCGGGACGTTCTAATTTAATTTGCAATCTGACGAGCAGACCCTTGTCGCATTGTTGTCCGGTGACGAACGGATAACGACGTTCGGCCGCCGGTCGGCCGACGGTCGTCGGTCGCCCGTCGCCGGCCGCCGCAGTCACGGCGTAAGCACTTCTTTGTTTATACATTGTAGATTAGACGTTATTAATGAGAACGCGCAGAAAGGTTTCATTTGGGTTAACAATAATATTTGTCCGGGCAGACGGGACGCATGCGGCGACTTCATATTGGAGTCATCTATTCGAATAACTTTTGGTTTTCACTTGTTTCGTTTTGTTAATCTCGTCTCTGGAAATTTTGCACGGCCGGTCAAGTATTGAATATTGGGTAAAGCGAGAGACCGGTCATTGTTATGCGAATGAAATATGAGCGAAGTCGCGATTTGGCGGGTATTGTCTGTTGGCACAAAGCGGGCGGCGCCATCTCCGAAACGGGAAACTTCTTCCAAGATACAGAATTTAATTTTTATGATTTTGAACTCGGCTCGAGTTGGAATACGACCGCTTTTGTCGTCGATGCCCTTTATGTGCTCGAAGTTGAATCCAGTCAATGGAGACACGATATTGTGCAGCATTTGTACGAAATGACTAGCACATCTGCAGTGTTTCTGAACGACGCCTGCCCCGAGATATAAAGCGAAATTGTTGAGGTGAATTGTGCAATATTGTGTAACTTGTATTTTTCTGTTGCTGTTCCGAGTGAAATGTAGGCGCCCATTATCGTAAGTTGGCAAATACAATAGCTTCAGTTTTATCGGTCTGTTCTATAAAACTATTGAGGTTTTATTGCGGTTTCAAACATCTATTTCGAGTAGTTTATTTTCACAAAACCGAGATTCATTAAAGCGGGTCACGTTGATAAAGTTTAATTTTATACGAAATGAAAAAAAGGATCCTTTGTTATCTATACGTGACCCACGGACTGACAGATGACATTGACTTGCTCACCGAAGGACATATTTGGATCACCGAATTGTGCGATGTAAAACAAATACATAGGGCTAAATGTTTATATCAAAGCAAAAACTTTATGAAATGACTCGAGCGGGACCCGCGCGCCTCTAATGGCTTTCCAGGCCAACACAGGTGCTCTGTCCCACTAAGATACCGAGTCCTATGCAAGAGTCTTGAATTTTTCAACTAGTTGCTTATTTTAGTTGCATATGTTACTGCATTATGTTACTGCTTCAACAAAAAAATACATAAGAGCTTTTAATAAATGTTGTTGACCACCCGATTATGATGCGTCCATTGAAAACGTTTATCACAGAAAATATGACGTGCACTTAGCCTCTGCGTTCATAATAAATCTTCTTCCTAATAAGAAAAGACAGAGAAACTAAAGAAAAAACATACAACAACACATTTCACGATAATGAGGATTCCTTAGCATCCTTATAAAGTCAAGCATCGTATATAAAGTCAAGCATCGTAGTACACGGCTTGATCTGAAATTAATCGGGTACTTCTACGCTAATTTGTAGTTTTATGTCACTGGTCTGCCAGATTCCTCTGCGCTGAAGGAAGCTGAAAGCCGAAAGAAGTGGAAACAGCTAGTAAACAACACCACGAAAAGCTTTCAGGGACATGAACTTCAGCTGTGAAGTATGCGACCAAGAAGAAGAAAAACCAATATATCAGGCGTTGTTAATGCTATTTTATGGTTATGGGTCAGCCAAAATTTCCTTTTTTTTATACATATTGTAATGTGTATAAAACCCGGAAAAGTATACAAAATAGGAAAACCAATCATCTAAGGCGTAGCTCTTAGACATGTTAGCGCTGCATCATTTGGTACGGAAACAATTCTGTTTATTCATTCAGAAACGCCGTTCCCCGTCGGCTAAAGCCTGAATGCATTGAATTTAACGCGCACGAATTCGGTGCATTAAATTTATTGCATCGCTGCTAACAGGGCTCAAGAGATTGAATATTGGCCTTGTTTATACGGAGTATTCGTTTTTTGCTGTAAAATGATGATGTGACATACGGTTTAATCATACTAGTTAGTACTAGTGAACGTTTATGACTGCATTAATTAACAATTGTATTTAGTGTTCTGTGTACTGATGTGCCGGCGGAAAGCTTCCAAATTTGTGAAACTTTCCACATGGAAATTTCTCTGAACTTCTTAAGTTTCCTGTCGGAAATTTCTAAATTAAAACATGCCAATTAATTGAATCAGGCGTTACTTTGCGGAAATCCATATTAATGAAAATAATAATATTGCTTTGCTATTCCGCGATATAATATCGTGCCAGTTAAATTTGTGCCAACCCGTTATACTTATTTGCGTATTTTTTCATGCATATATACATTTAATGGTCCCACCCTCCCACCACGATAAGAAAAATAAATACGCAAATAAATATAACAAACCACCACCAAAATAACAGAACTTACTCGACACGTGTTTCGCCCCTCTACGAGGCATCATCAGGAGATGTTGACGGTCTGGAGTCCGACAACCGAATGAGCTGCCCAGACTGGTCGGCCATATTTATAACCTGGCCACCCCTATTATGCAACTGAGAGTGATTAGCAAAAATTCGAAGTAACGGTGATGTAACGACATTCAATTGTTCGTTAAGAATCTCACCCCTATTGTTGTACCTAATTATTTCCAACTGTTCCAGAACACTTAAACGCAAACCTTTTTCACAAACATGCAAAACGGTAAAAGAATGATCTTCCTGCAGAGTATGGCCACTATCTATTAAATGTTTTGCGAAATTGGACTTTTCAGGATGGTTATGTCTATATGACGCAACATGCTCTTTGTACCTCGTGCTGAAATTGCGGCCCGTTTGTCCCACATATACTTTATTGCAATCGTCACAAGTTAGCTTATAAATACCGGACTTTTTCCCACTCTCAATTTTATCTTTCCCATTATAATGGGAAAGATAAAATTGAGAGTGGGAAAAAGTCCGGTATGTATGGTTTGTTATATTTATTTGCGTATTTATTTTTCTTATCGTGGTGGGAGGGTGGGACCATTAAATGTATATATGCATGAAAAAATACGCAAATAAGTATAACGGGTTGGCACAAATTTAACTGGCACGATATTATATCGCGGAATAGCAAAGCCATATTATTATTTTCATTAAAACATGCCCTTAAATTCTTGTGAAAGTTTCCAGTTTACGGTAGTAGTCATATCATCACAATACAAAAATAATAAAGGATATTTCTAATGTGACCATTGCTAAAATAAGGGACACTTCCAGTTGATTATGATGGTATTCGGTTTGGTTTCCGGAATACGCGGCTACAACCCCCTGCTTTCACTGGGTCGCTCTGTTGCCAAGATTCCAATGCCTTCTTTATTTATTCAGTCTATATTTATTTAGTCTACTAGGGCCCACTTGCACCAAATCTTCGAGTTAAATATATCTCAGGGTTTACTAACTCAGGGTTAATATGTTACATTTTTATATCATAGTTTTCGTTGCACCAATAGAAATTAGGTCCGAGTTAACTAACCCGAGGTTAATGTAACATTCATTCGCTCTATTCATATCCGACCAAATGTGATAGAATAAATGATGAATGATTTAAGTGTTGTGCTCTCTGTCACTCTACAGTACTTTGCATAAGTCTATTCCACTGTGTCAGATTTGGAATGATATTTCGTTTTTAGCGTATTATATATCTGTATTAAATATCAGTCAGGCGTCATTATTGTTTTTGCGCGAGTTGTGTCTGCTTTCTATATTTTATTATTTTGTTTTAAACTGCTAAAAATGGAAAACACATCTCGTTTACGAGCCCCAAATTTTACAAATAGCGACAGATTACTGCTTTGTGATTTAGTAGCGAAGTTTAAGCATAAACTTGAAAACAAAAAAAATTGGGCAAGTGCGAGCCCGACTCGCGCATGAAGGGTTCCGTACCTATACATATATATAATCTATAACAAGTTTGTTGTATGAGCCCCCCTTAAATATTTATTTTATTTTATTTTTAGTATTTGTTGTTATAGCGGCAATAGAAATACATCATCTGTGAAAATTTCAACAGTCTAGCTATCACCGTTGTTGAGATACAGCCTGGTGACAGACGGACGGACGGACGGACGGACGGACGGACGGACGGACGGACGGACGGCGAAGTCTCAGTTATAGGGTCCCGTTTTTACCCTTTGGGTACGGAACCCTAAAAACCAGTCGAAAAAGCATTGTCTCTTTGCGAGTAAAAATGATCCTTTTCTGCAATTTTTCTATTGTAAAAGTCCGAACTAATGTATTTGATGATCTCTTCATCATGGGTTTCACAACGGTGTCAAGAAAGCGTAAGACACGCAAGAGTCAGTGTGGTACTGCAGAACCGGTTGGTTGTGGTCTGCGGGTCTCCACACCGAGCAAGGCGCTGTACGTGTCGCGCCTGCATCACACTGCCACCGCTGAAGAAGTGACGCAGTATGTTCGCCAGAAAACCGGCTACTCGCTGAGGGTGTTCCAGTTGCATTCGCGCCACTACGTGCACTTCAGCTCGTTTGTAGTGCGCGTGCCGCGGCCGCTCCAGGAGACCATCGCGTGTGCTGATTTCTGGCCGAAAGGTGTCGTGTTTCGTTGGTTCCGGGGCAACCTACCAAATCCAACACCCGAGATGTCGGAACAACGGGGCCACGCCGTTTCGCCGTCAAAATAAACATTGTTCGGTTCATGACGCATTGGTGTAAACTGTAATGTTATGTAACCTGTTTTTCAATAAATAAATCATCATCAGACAACAACTATTCAATTATCATGATCCTGGACAAAACATAACAACATAACATAACCTAAGCTATACGTCAAGTCGATTTTGATACTTGTTTGACACTACTAACCCAGGGTTAATGACTTTAACCCTCACACATCGGCGGGATAAAAAAATAAATTTTTAACTCAAGGTTTACTTCTAACTCTCGGTGGTGCAAGACGTACTAATTACTTAACCCCAGAGTAGCATTTAACTCCGAATTAATTTTGCTAACCCAGCGTGGTGCAAGTGGGCCTAGGTGTTCAAGCCATTTAGTGGGAAGCTCAATAATAACCACTACGGCTATATCGAAGTGTATCCCTTATCTTAGTAATAATGTCTTAGAATGTTTAACCATACTTAGAAGCTTAAAACCATATTATGTCTGCTGTTTGAGTGATCATTTGATCAATATGAATTAATTCCCGCGTTTATGTAACGTGCCAAAACTACGCAGACAGAGCGCGCGATTTCATTTGTAAGTGTCTCAACAAATTTAGGAAATGTAACTTGTTTTACTGCCGTCTCAATCTCACCCAGCGCTCGAATTATATTATACATTAGTTTGATTATATTCTGGGTTGCGTGATTAATGCTTTAACAGTGTGCGACTTAGGTACGTGACCTTGAATCGGCAAACTGTTAAAAGCATAGGGCAGGAAAGGTTTGCCAAGAACTGATAAGTTGTCATGACGATAGACATGTCTGAGAAATTTCTTAGTAACTAGAGTATTCTACATACTTCATTACTTTTTTCTTTTTTGTACAATAAACATTGAGGTTACGTCAATGACAATAAACTATCAATTTTACACCACTCCGTCTCGTAGCTGTAACCGCACGTGATTTCTCCATTGTTGGTGTTCACTGCATATTTGTACTGAAAAAACTGCAACAATAAAACTCTGGTAGATTTTTTCACAGGCGTTAAACATTTTCATAATAAAACGTCCTTTGTTACGCGCTGCCTAGCTCAAGTGTGGTGTTGCACCTGAATAAGTTTTAACTTTTTCCAGGTTTTAATTAGTGTTGCCGCCGTTATTGCCGTGTTTTCAGACACTTTGAGCGAGAAGTGCCGTTTCGCAGATAAACTAAAATGCGGCCCGTGTCGTGAACTAAGTGTATTCTCATTTAATTTGCAGAAAAGGCAAAAGGGTGGATTGAGTTCCCTAAATGTTTTCCACGTCCCTACCTATTTACAAGTCGCTATTTACCGGGGCTTTAAACGAGATTCTCCGCCATTCGGATTCAATTTAGCGTCAAAATGGACGGTGGAGCTCATTTGGTATTGTTGCGAACGGCCAATGGTCTAGGATGGGCTATTTGGCCGCTGCAAGCCACGACAGACAGAAGCCACTTTGACTAATGAGCCGGCGAAAGTAAATATTTGATGCCAGAAAGAATCTACGTGGAGCTAGCTAATTGATTGAATAGCGAGTGCTGTGCAAACAGTCATTCATTCATTACCCAATAGAAGGAAATAGAAGGAAGTGCTTCAGTTTTTGAACATTCTCGTTTTCTATCATTTGCATATAGTAGCTCATTTCGGGTGCTTCATTTTGTTCTTCAGGTTTTATTCGTCAACTGAACAAATATTGTTGTTCGAACCTATATTTTATGTTGTCCTACATTGACCTCATCAAATATTCATGCGGTGATTAAAAGATATTAATGATGTTAGGTCAATTTTAAAAACTTGTTAAAGTGGTTAATAGTCAACATAATTTGGTTGATACAGGATTAAATTACATAATTGTTAGTCAATGTGTCAATTATAATATAACAGTCTACAATCGTTTTAATGATTAGAATGACAGATTATCTTGTCTTTTTGTGGAAATTCGTTCAGACACCGCTGCATGAAAGTAGGTTAATCGGGAAGGCTTAGGGGTAGGTGATTTAAAAATTCAGCCGCGTCGAATAATGTATGTGAATGAACCAGTTCCAAAGATCGATACCTTTCTCAGATCGTATAGATTATGCCAGAGCACGATTGATCTTCAAAAAGGAGAATCTTAAGGTATGTTGACAAGAAAAATGGAACTAGAATCTTCGTAGAATATACCTATTCACAAAGATTCATTTCAGGCTATTGCGTTGCCATCGTATTTGTGCTAAAAATTCTTAAAAAATAACAATATTCCGCGTTCTTATAAAAAGGGAAATTTGTGAAATTTGTGTCTTCCTTGCAAGCAAACGTGAATATGTGCGCCCACTAGCTGCCTAAATATCCTTGCGTACAGCGTGATCGTAACGGAGGAGTATGTTATAATTAGTGATATATAGTTGTACAGCTAGGTATTAATCCGTTCGGAACTGCTTGAGGCACTCAAGGGTGCACTTAAGCGCCACAAGTCGAAATCGTGTGGGGAGCTTCTGGACCAGGTAACGAAATGACAGTTAACTTAACTTTGTGGCGGGTAAGTAGGTACATTCTTGTTTTGAATTTTGAATATTATCAATGACTTACTGGATTAATATGGATTATTCCTCAATTCAGTTGGAACCTTGATTAACTCTGCACTACACACGCGATCGATCGAAATTCGTGACGTCTGTAATTGAAGCGTGCATTGGTTAATTGATCCCGAGGGTAAGGCTGTTTGCTCTGGCCTACTACGTTTACTCGTCGATGGACCAAGACACAAGACAAATAAACACTATTACAGAGACCAAAGTAATTTTTTACGTAAAATCTCACCTTTATGTAACACTTAAGGGGCCCGCAACTTCATATTTGACGACGCGTTTGGCTCGGTTTGTAGACTCCTGCCTACTGAGTCGGCGGTCCCGGGTTCGAATCCCGGCCGGGGCAAATATTTGTGCAAATATTTGTTCTTGGGTCATGGATGTTATCTATATATATGTATTTATATATTATGTATATCGTCGTATCGTCCCATAGTACAAGCTTTGCTTAGTTTGGGACTAGGTCGATTTGTGTATGATTGTCCCTTAATATTTATTTATTTTATTTATTTATATGTATGCGTAATTTTTTTATACCATAGTCGGGTAAAACTGGCACGACGTCGCGCGCCCAAAAAAAACAAAAGACGACCCTGCATCATGCTATTAAGATTTTTCCTGAAACCATTACCTCTCTTCATAGAAAAATAATTTTCAGTACAAATCTAGAATTTTATAATAGTATAACATTATAAAATGCCACATTGAGATTTTATGCTGATAATGAGGTCGACGCGAGGTCAAAGACGACATAGGATTCTAAATCTTGGAGCGAGGCCATGACTCCAATATCATCCCTCTATTAAACCCACTGGCCCGGCAACAATCGGACGGCTCGTTCACCTTGTCTTCAACAATTATTACCGTCCAGAATGGTTTATTTCCTGTCTTAAAGCCACTCCGCTGATAAGCGCAAGGGGCTGCCGCGTCGATACCATCGCACTTAGAGTCACGCAATGCTTAACTAGGACTGACCTGGCGTTCTTTATTCATCGAGAGGGCGAAATCTAAGCTCCGCCACAAACAAGCTAGCCTCATACATATTAATGTTTTATCTACATTAGAGCCGCTGGGAGCATCGCTTTAATGTGTTTGCGGCAATTTTGTGCCCACCTGTCGAAATTGTGACATAGTTCTCGTGTCGGATACACTTTGTGAATATACGGCACGTCTCGTACATTAAGGGCGTGGCCACATGTCCACGACACGGCGTCGTAAACGTAAAACGACACGGTGTCGCGCCGGAGCGCGACACATTATCCACCGTGCGAATATACGTTGCCGCGTCGTGAAAACATACGACACGGCGTCGTAAACGTAAAACGACGCTGTGTCGCGTCGGAGCGCGACACATTATCCACCGTGCGAATATACGTTGCCGCGTCGTGAAAACACACGACACGGCGTCGTAAACGTAAAACGACGCTGTGTCGCGTCGGAGCGCGACACATTATCCACCGTGCGAATATACGTTGCCGCGTCGTGCAAACCAGAGATGGGCATTAATCGATTAATTTTTTAGTCAACTAATCAATCGGTTGAAAATATCAATCGTCATTTTTCAATCGCGACTAATTTAGTTGCGATTGAATTAGTTGTGAGAATCTTCGAACAATTGAATTAGTTTTAGTTTCATTGGTTTCTCGTCAGTTGCCATTGCGACTTGGGCTCCCCTTTTTGCTTACCATCAGGCGAAGGGGAGCCAATATGTTGTGCCGTTATAAAAAAAAAAAAAAAAAAAAAAAAAAAATCGACTAAATTTCACGATTTTCGTTTATTCTGCTTTTTCTTCATGCTTCTTCTTAAAAGCAAGAAGAGCAGAATACGTGTGATAGAATCCATGTCGAATTGAAAACTGATCGCAAAATATTTTGAACATGTACGAGAAGCTGCGGCGTCGTAATCGAACGTGGCACCGCACCGTGCATCTACTCAACACAGCAAAGATAATCTGCCCGGCGCGCGGCGCGACCTGCGGTGCCCGGTGCAGCATGTGTTTTCACGACGCGGCAACGTATATTCGCACGGTGGATAATGTGTCGCGCTCCGACGCGACACAGCGTCGTTTTACGTTTACGACGCCGTGTCGTGCGTTTTCACGACGCGGCAACGTATATTCGCACGGTGGATAATGTGTCGCGCTCCGACGCGACACCGTGTCGTTTTACGTTTACGACGCCGTGTCGTGGACATGTGGCCACGCCCTAAGTCGGATGGCGATATTAACGCGTCTGGATGTCTAGCGAAATTGTCGACACAAAAACCCGTATTGCGGAGGCGTGACATAAATATGTAGATTGGTATAGGTATAAGAATTACGTTTGGCGGTACGTAAATAATTCTAATTTTAGTCATCATTCGACTGTGACGACACCAAATTCATATACAGGATGATCAATCCAAATGGGTCAGTAGGGAGAAAACGAAAACTATAGGAGATAGGGAAATCTGTTCTTAGGAACCATGGCTTCGATTTTAGATTTATTAAAAACTGCATTATTGTTTTTTTGGTATATCTCATGCATAACCGGGTATCGAACCCGGTTAAATTTGGAGAGGAGAAAAAAAAATTATGAAGATGTCAATCGATCCTATTTTTTATTGGCAACAAATGTCTGTACAAGAGTACATACATTTAGAGTGCTCTAAGAGTCAGAAATTGCTGTTAAAGCTGAAAACTCTCCATACAAATATGCGTGCTGTGTGTATGTAAGAATAACTTTTTCCATTTTGACCATGATAATTTCCGTTTAGGTTCATAGTTGTCATAGAATTATTGTTTTGTTGAATTGTTGAATTTTTTTTTCTTTAATCAATTTCGACCGGGTTCGATTCGATTCCGGGTTATTTAATAAATCTAAAATCGAAGCCATGGTTTCTAAGAACAGATTTCCCTATCTCTTATAGTTTTCGTTTTCTCCCTACTGACCCATTTGGATTGATCACCCGGTATAATTCTTACACTACGGTGACCAAATATAACAGGGTTCTATGTTACATATTCGGGTAGGTAATTAAAATGGGGAATAGATAAAATTTAAACAAAATCTTGAATTTTTGTTTATACCTAGGTAGGAATAACTCCCATCATTCCAAGAAAAAAAATACAAATTTTCTGTGAGTAGCTTAAAAAATAAAATAAAAAAGGTGATTGTTTTTTTCACCTTGTACGGGCATTGCAATGGCATCCGCGGAAACCTAACCCAAGTCCCAAGTGATGTTGCTTTTGACTTGGCAGGGCTGGATACCTATTTAGGTAGTGTATAAATAGTCGAGGAAAATTATATAAAGAGTAAAATTTGCTACTAAATTGCAATAATATTATCATCTAAGAGCAGGTTCGAACCCGGCCCGTACCAATGAGTTTTTCGGAACTCATGTACGAATGTCATTTGATATTTACCACTCGCTTTTCGGTGAAGGAAAACATCGTGAGGAAACCACCTAAGCCCAATAAGGCCTAGTTTCCCCTCTGGGTTGGAAGGTCAGATGGCAGTCGCTTTCGTAAAAACTAGTGCCTACGCCACATCTTGGGATTTAGGTAGCCGACCCCAATTCAGAATTCATTCTCAAAAAATGGGAGAAGGCTAGGAGGATGATGTGATTATCATCTAAGAGCAGTCATAAAGATACAAAAGTATGGTATGGATACACATCTCTAATATTCATCATCGTTGACCAGGAATTTATATACGTACTGATAGCCTCCCCTGTACAGACGAAAAATTTATTGCTCATTAAAATGTAATTTTACGATCATTGCGTTGGTCGCTATATTTAGTTGGGATGCCTGTATACGTAGAAGTATTTGCCGCACACTAAGGAAATAATTACATAAAAATGCCGAGTGAATAAACCCGATATTCTGAAGGGGTAGCGAAAGGGACCAAGTAGAGTAACGATGCGAGGAAAAAATATCTACTTACATTTTGTGAATTGACGCCTTTCCGCAATTTAGGCGTAAGCTGAGACTTTACCCGCCTCTACGGTATACCACGTCTTTTGTATTCAGCATTTACTCCATTTTTCTCACTGTTTTACTTTTAGTTTTAGTGGGACGTGTAATTTATACGTAAAGCCATGTGGGTCACCTACAAACGTTTCGAGATATTATGTACAAAAATTTCGTACATATATATTTTTAACAAATATCACCGTTATGTAAAATAAGAAAACCTTTCATTATTAAGTCTTCAACAACAATCTTACTAACTAAAACTGATTTCAGGTTTATCATAATCAGTCTTTTTCTAATAAGTACTTATACTATGCAACAGAGCGAAATGTTTGTGTTTTGTAATAATGTGAGTTTTATATGTAGACTTCGTCATGTCATGGTTCAAAAATCATAGGCAAGAATCGAGAAGCTTTATTGGTAAATTTTTAACTCGTTATTTCTAGCTAATTTTTAATTCAATTACAGAAGTAAAGATGCGATTTTTAGCCTCTACAGCTCTGTAACTATAGACGAGTAAACGTGGCCAGAGCAAACAGCCTTACCCCCGGCTCGGGGTCAATTAACCAATGCACGGTTCAATTACAGACGTCACGGATTTTATCGATCGTGTGTGTAGTGAAGAGGTATTAAGAATCTAACTGAAGCGAGGTTAATCCAGATATTTAAAAATTTAATAATTCATTGCTAGTACCCAAATCTCCAAAATAAATATTACATTCCAGGTACACCCAAAACATTTTAAAGCAATTTTCCAGTTTGTATGAGGAGAGCTCACGATAGCGGGAAAAATCTTCCCCGGAGTGAATTATCCAATGAGTAAATTGCTGCAATAAAGACTATACATTTGTAGTTACAAGATTAAAATAATCAGATTAGTGTAAACCTAGGAGAGAATTAGTTACCAATTACATTCCCAAAGTGTACAATAGAAAAATCTACGAAGCAGAATAATTTCTGAAGTTAGATGCAAAGATTTTAAATGCGAGTTTAAGTAAGAAGTTGCGGACAGTGCTAGTCCATTGCACACTTCTTTTCACGAAAAAGTTCATTAGCAACTATCTAGGCAACTTTAGCCGGGCGTATTGCTCACTAAAGTCCCTACGGTTTAATATTATTACTCTGAAAGTTCGGACAATTTGTGAAGTTGCATTTCTTTCCAGTTTTTATATCGTAAAGTTAAATGAAAGAGGTAGTTCGCGACGGAGCGGTATCGCCGGTGGCTAATGGAATTAAATTCAAACTCTGCTTAGCTCGTCTTTATAAGTCGCTGGTGATAGTTGTGAGTGTCTGCAATTTCCGTAGCTAAGTGGTCGGTTTAAAAAGGGGGATATTGACATTTGTCGGGATTCCGGCGAGGCTGAGGTTGTTTGTCGACTCCACTTCCAGGATTAAGTGATTTCCTGGCAAGTCGTAGTCAGTCGACTGCCACATTGCCGTCTAAAAGGGAAAAGCTGTAAGAACTAAGAACACATCAGGCTTATATGAGTTTAGTGTATTTTCTTTTGGGTGGTATAGCGCGCCGGGTTTACAAGTGTTGTTGGATTTGTGGATTGGTTTGTCCCGCGCTCCCCACGGCCCTGTTGCGACTTCACACGTTTGACCCAATGAGGTTCTCGCACGCCACCTTCAGGCATGGCTATTAAATAAAGCCTGAGGAATGTCGAAGTCAGTAAGAGTTATGACTACAGTTTTCTAGCACGAAACTGAATTATTATAGTACTTCGTTTGCAAATGAGGACATTTATGGCATAGCTTGTAAATGTACATGCCTAAATGTGGTTTGGTGACGGAAGTTTTCACTACCTATGGGCTACTTAGACGTTCACACAACATCTGAAATGGTTTCAGTGTTTATATTTATTTCTGTTTCAATGATCGTTTAATATTTTATGAAATAATAATTTTCATTAAAATCTAGACAATATCGTCGCAACAAGTAACTTATAACATCGCGGTCATTAAGCAAATAAATACGCGGACAATTTTCTTATATTTTACATTTAATTTTTCCGCAAACAGCTACAAAAGTACCAGCTGCTAGATAATTAGATAAGCTTCCTGTGCACCCGAGACAACGCTGGTCTCTCATTAAACTCTTTTAAACTGTTACCGGCTGGAAATGTTTCAGCTATTTTCTTAACTAACACCAAAAGGCTTTATAGTAGTTATGAGACCCTTATAGTATTTATTACGTTTACAGTGTTTCTGAAAGAAATATTTCATACTTGCGCTACTAAGAGGCCTGTACGCGAGTTCATATTCTGTGGTGTATTGTGCAACTTTCTTAATAAAAAAAAGAAATTGTTTGAACAAAAATATGACTATTATTTGTAACATCATACTTTGTTTCCTCTCTTTTGCAGCTTGAACAACATTTATATATCTCCCTCCTGTATACTTTCTTAATGAATGATGATAAAACACTATATTTTTTAGTTTGAGTTTGAATATCAATTCATTTTCTTTAATTGATAATTTACTTAGGTTATACTCTGTTACATTCTTGTGTTTTTCGAAATACATTGGTTTCGTCTCAGTGGCTCGTGTCTCCCGCCTCGATATTGGGGTTAGTAATAAATATATAGTGCATACCAATTCATCTGAATTTTGAGTAACGCAATGAGACTGTCGCTTCTGGCTGCGTTACTCAAAATGTCTCTCGAGTTACCAAGAAAGCGAGTATTCAATATACAATTTATAAAATTAGAATTTAGAAAAACTTAATTCGCCCATCTGTTTTTATTTTATTTTAAATATATAATCACAAAATCACGCACGAAACGGTATGCAGCCATTGACGCGGGAATTATTTAGATAGGATGGGTCCCAATGACCGGGGTCGCGCGTGTCCGCAACACGGCTAATTCGGGCGCAGATGAATTTCGATCGAAATTATACATGCTAGAGTAACATCTGAATTTGGCATGTTTACGTAGTTACCAGTGGCACAGAATACATAATAGATACCAGCGGTGTGGCATGAAACAAAAACTCAGGGCGAGCCGGGACCAATTAAGCTTTTTTTTTCTTCCAAAAACAGTAGGCAACATTTTCTAAGCTGGGTAAGCCAAGAAGTACAGAAATTTGCATCTTAACCCATCATATTTCTTCGTGCTTCATGATAATATACAGTTCCAGATGGAGCGCGGGATTGTTTGATCTCGCTGTCCAAAAAACCGTTAGTGAGGTGGAACAAATCTTCGATCTTTGTTTTTTATGTTTTCTGCTGAATACACGCGATTTTACAAACTGTTCGGCAATGCTAACTTTACTTTTTGTTATATTGCATTGAACGGTGGCTCTCGTTTTATATTTGAGTTCGTCTCTCTCTCAACAGTCTTAATTCCATTAATATCTGAAGCAATACTGTAGGTTTGCAACCAAACATTCGTATGAATAATCGGCGCGAGTGTTCAGTCTTTAAGGCCCCCATTAGATTTTATACCGCCATCATCGTCGCCATTACTGGATCCTTCGAGAGAACCCTCACCTTCATTAAGGTTAGTGCGCGCATGACCCTTTATTCATTATTCTTAAGATACGGCATTAGTTGGAAGAATGTTTGCACATGCTTCCCCACAATAGGGGAGATTAGCGCCTATTGTGGCTGACTATTTTGTCTTGCAGTGGGATATTTAGTTATGTCATTTAGGCTAGATATTACCAAACTTTTATTCCCAGAATAACGTTTACTTTCAGATCGTAGCATTATTCTTGGCATAAAATAATTTGCAAAGGGTATAGCAGGATAGCCTAAGAAAAAGTGCCCCCAGCGTTTTTGGGTCGAAACTATAATCAAACGATGCCTTTTAAGGAGGTTATACCCTGCACTAAATTTCATCCCTCTGTTACCCCCTGGGGGTGAAAAACACCCGATTAAACCCAAAACTGTTATATTTATTTTTTCCTAAACTATGAAAGTAACGAATTTCAAATTTTGTACAAATATTAATGACACTAAAAGCTATATTTAAAAAAAATATGACCGTTCTAACCATTTAAATTCTTGTAAAAAAAGTAAAAAATAAAATTTAATCACCCTGTATAATAAGTTCGGCTCTTGGTACACACACCATTTTTTTTCCAAATATGAACCAATTCATATTCTACATCATACAAAAGTTTCATCGACCTAGCCCAGAAGGAACATAACGAAATTAATATGAATTGGCTCTTTGGTGCCTACTATTCATTTAAAGCCTTGCATTATTAATAAACAATGCATGGCCTGCGATCGGACCGCTGTTTGTGCCCGATTTAAAAAAGTTGGGAATAAAGAAGTATAAATCAAACTCATTTGTACTTATAAAAACATTTTTTTCTTTACTAGTATTAACATAACATAACTTTTACTGTGTACATAACGAGTAAATTAGTAAAATACCATTATTAATCTATCAATTGTCATCTCTGTCTTCATTAATAATTGTCAAATTGTCTAAGTAATGAATGATCAAATATGTTAGTCAGAATATCAGCTGGTTTTAAAATGTTTGATTTATATCTCGCATTAGATAAATAATATATTATTGAAGCAAAATGCGAGCAGCAACCTGCAGTTCGGTTTCCATTGGTGCAAGTATAAAAGTGATCGCTGATACCTCCGCAGTCATTTTTATTGGGCACATAACGTGAAATGAAATGAAATAGTTTATTCAGTAAGTAGGCCACAAGGGCACTTTTAAAAATCAGATTGTGAATCTACCGGCATTTCGCAAGAGAAGACCGCTGTTGAGAAGAAAGCCGAAGGAAACTCAACAGTAAGTATTTTTTTCGTAAATAATACTTGAAACAATTACATTACATTTGTGTTATAATTACATGGGTACACATAAAGAAGATGTATATTAAAATAATATTTTAATGGTCTATTTAAAATATTAAATATACCCAGAGTTGTATAAAGTCTCTAGGTGTTACAACATGCAATAAAAATAATAACCTATGGAAATATGGTATGTGTATTCTTAGAATTTCGTGTTCTCTTGAAAATTCAATATTAATCGACCCATCTGCATTTAGCAAGTTCATATAATGTGTTTACCATTTTTTTAGGGTTCCGTACCCAAAGAGTAAAAACGGGACCCTATTACTGAGACTTCGCTGTCCGTCCGTCCGTCCGTCCGTCCGTCCGTCTGTCACCAGGCTGTAACTCAAGAACGCTGATAGCTAGACAGTTGAAATTTTCACAGTTGATGTATTTCTATTGCCGCTATAACAACAAATACTAAAAATAGAATAAAATAAATATTTAAGGGGGGCTCCCATACAACAAACTTGTTATAGATTATAAATATATATATATATATATATATAGGTACGGAACTCTTCATGCGCCAGTCGGACTCGCACTTGCCCAATTTTTTATATAGGTATTTACAATTGCTTTAGATTTGTTTGCATTTAAAATATTTTTTGCAGACATTTTGGCTTCACATTTGAAAAAGCGTAATCCGCACACGTTGAAAAAAAATTAAAATTCGAACTCGGGCGGCCGCGCGGCCGCGAGTAGTATTTTCTTTTATTTTTTTGGTTGCAGGACCGAGACGTTGCGTATTAAGCATAATACAGAGTGATCAATCCAAATGGGTCAGTAGGGAGAAAACGAAAACTATAAGAGATAGGGAAATCTGTTCTTAGGAAAGTCTTCATTAAATCCAAAATCGACGCTATGGTTCCTAAGAACAAATTACCCTATCTCTTATAGATTGTGACTTCTCCCTACTAGCCCATTGGATTGATCACCCGGTCGGTATAATGAAAAGTGCCTACTAAATAGTACATTCATTTGAATTTCGCAATGTTCCTTCTGGGCTAGGTCAATGAAACTTTTGTATGATTTAGAATATAAATTGGTTCATATTTGGAAAAAAAATGGTGTGTGTACCAAGAGCCGAACTTGTCATACAGGGTGTTTCTAGATTGTTTTTCATTTTTTTTACAAGAATTTAAATGGTTAGGAGAGTCTTATTTTTTTTGGATATAGCTTTTAGAGTCATTAATATTTGTACAAAATTTGAAATTTGTTACTTTCATAGTTTAGGAAAAAATAAATAAAACAGTTTTGGGGTTAATCGGGTGTTTTTCACCCCCAGGGGGTAACAGAGGGATGAAACTTTTTGCAGGGTATTACCTTCTTAAAAGGCATCGTTTGATTATAGTTTTGACCCAAAAACGCTGGGGGCACTTTTTCTTAGGCTATCCTGCTATACCCTTTGAGGCGGCTTGGTTTGGTATTTTTTTTAGGGCTGGTCTTTGTAGGGTGCGTCGTAATACCGTCTTTCCCGTCGAGTCGAGATATATGTTATGTTTTGTCGCAACAGCTGTCATCTATTTTTTGATGGAACGTGAACTTGAAACCCGCACCACCGCACTCAGCATCAGATAAAATCGTAATGACGCCACACTACTCAAGGCATATAAAAAATAATAAATGTATAAAAGCCTTGGTTGGTTAAGAAAGTATAGTTTGTAGACATGTATGTGCGTTTAAGTCCTAGCGTATCATAACTTTTTAAAATTTTCCATTTCAAAGCATAAGATACAAAGTGCGTGATTTATAAAAAAAACAGCATCTCATTTACCGTAAATGCGGTAAAATTAGTATTTTAATTTTTAAATGACAATACAGAACTTTAGATTCATGTTTTCTATGAGAAAATGTATCCTAGTTTTAAGTCTTTTTTAAGTTAATTTTTTTATTAAATA
Organism: Apotomis betuletana; assembly: GCA_932273695.1. Lineage (NCBI taxonomy): Eukaryota > Metazoa > Arthropoda > Insecta > Lepidoptera > Tortricidae > Apotomis > Apotomis betuletana. The sequence continues at coordinate 20,416,803 of OW026303.1, read as the reverse complement.
ACACATACGAGTACAATTTATGAACAAAATAAATTAATAAAATAAGTCTAAAATGGAATCCTCTTCTTTTATAGAAAAACACTTTACCGAATGCTTCATTTCATAGAATTTTCATTTCATAGACAAATTTTTCCTCGGCAGTCATACATTACTTATTATTAGTCATACTCGGAAGTCATACAATCGGAAAACTTGAAAATTTCTACCTACGATTAGGTTACATTAAGTTAGGTTTGGTTTGGTTTTGGTGTGTTATAACATTCCAAAATACCTTATGGTTTCAGAAAAAAATGCTTTCGATGAAATGAAATTTCTATGAAGTGAAAATTCGATGAAAAGTTTGTCTATAAAACAAGGGTACCCTTTAAAATAAACCTTAACTTGTAGAACGCTTTTCCTCCCATGTCAATATAGGGCTTATACTCACGCCAATAGTAGAAAAAAAAGAGCATAAATATATCTTTTCTCCGACTTGCTTGGAAATGTTCCCATTAATGTAGTAAAACTGGACCGCGAAATCGTTCGTTATATTAAGAAGGCGTTAATGAAAATTAAAAAAAATATATATTATAGGCCTTAGCCGGGAAATCAATATTATTTAAATAAGACGATTAAGTAAAAAACACACCTTCCGTTTATAACGTCTCATACAAATGAGGGTAATCTTAATTTGGCCGGTTACTGCATTTTTACTTTTAATTTTTTCAAAGACTTTGATAATTCACCATACAGCCAATTGTCCACTAAATTTAAAAAATAAAAACTATTATAAACTTTTTAATTGTTCTCTGCGTTTAGTTCTTGCACTGAACATTTTTTGCTCTGCTACTGTCAATGTATTTTAAATGACGACAAATTTCGAATAACGGACAAACAATTTAAATAATAATCTTATAATATGCGGTTAATTTATTTTCATGATTCTTAGTTATTTATTAGAGATTTCTCACGAAAGTTTTAATTTTAATAATATGATGGTATTTAATGAGTGAGTTGAAAATTAATAAGTGTACCAAACGTAAACAAATAAAAAATAAAACAGAAATGATTGTGTCCAAATCAATATAAAAGATATTTTGAACTTATGATCTTCTCCGAATGATAAATATGGTATGGTTTCTAAAGAAAAACAGTGTGTTTAGAAGTTGTTAATTTAACTAAAATTTATAATTACCTATGTGCATATTTTTTGTTATTGTGTTTTCATATATATTTAATTCTTATTCATATATTTTGTTTTAAATCAAACATATGATTCGGACTCGAAATTTTATTCCTATCCCTAAAAAAAATAAGTACCAAATCAACTTCATGGTACTGATATATTAAATTAAAATGTAGATTGGTGATTATTTCCAAGCATATTTGGAGAAAAGCACTATACAAGCCTCGGCGGGAATGTCAGTTCGCAGATTCGTATTATTAAAGGACTCGGCTACGCCTCGTCCTTCAAAATCATACTCATCCACGAACTGACTTTTCCCGGCCTCGGCAGTAATATACTATATCTGTCCGCAGAAAAATTGCATTGACAGCGTCCGCCATTACCCCTTTAGTGGTCGTTGGCGTGGTAGTCACGACAGCACACAAGCACTTTAGTGGCTCTTGACGTCCAAAGGGTTAATAAACCTTTAACTAAAAATTCAAAACTACAGTTAAAAGTTAAATTGAAATTGCCAATTTTACGCCCTTAAACAGAATTTGATTTGAACTATAAAGCCAAACCACATTAATAGTTTGGACCAGATGGGAAATCTGTTTATATCCAGCCGGTGTACCTACGTAATTATAAGTTTCAAACTTCATAGTTACAATTTATTTATTACCTGTGTGAGTAACGGTTGATTAATGTAACTTTTCCACTTCAAAAACGAGCTCGAACTTGTCAACATAACTTTCATTATTTATAATAACTGTTAAACAAAATATATATTATATTCAACTTCAAGAAAATTAAATGGTAGGTATATTACAAATGAACACAAAGTAAAAAAAAAAACAGCCAACTTTTTAGACCCTGCTACTAAGCTACAGAATCTGGTACCAGACTCAAGTCAGGGTCTAATTTTTTCCACTGTTCACTCTTTTTTTCACTATCTTTGTAATTGTAATGAAAATCATGGTAGTTATCCCATGTGTTATGGCCACCAGGTCAGGATCTAGAAAGAGTACCTTTTTTAACTGAGAAAAAGGTTTTACTAACACGGGCCGGACAACTTCGAGTAATCGATAAAAGAGTACCAACATTTTTTTAAAACATCCAGGTGAACTGAAAACCTCCTTTTTTGAAGTCGGTTAAAAGGAATGTTTACACCAAGAATGTATTCGATACAGAGCCTCACACAGATTCCACGGTAAATATTGAGAAATTTTATGGAACTAAGTATTTCCTGGCATTCAGAATATTACAACGTTACCTATACGCGAGTCTCAAAGATATTTTGTTGAACGGCGTTTTCTTCTTGAATACATCTTCTTTCCCGGAAAATATAATTACACCTTTATATATTCATGTCTTTATTTTTATTTTTATAAATAATGACACAAAGGTAAATTAAGAAAGAAAAATTGAATGCGATCTACTACAATCGAAGCGGGGTTTGAACCCGCGACCTCTGCGTTACCGGCGCATTGCTCTCCCAACTGAGCTATCCGACCGCTACGTCAGTCACACCAAATCTTTCATCCCTTAATCCTTTACGCTACTGGAGCGCCCTCTGTGTCATATGTTTTTTTGAAATGCTTATTGCGCATTAGCCATACCCTAGGATGTGCGTTTTTACACGCACGATCCCCAATCCCCATTGCTTTACAGCAAGTGTGAAGACTGCGAGAGAGATGGCGCTGTTCTAAATATTTGTATAGAATCTTTTTATCGATTCTATATTTTTTATGTGGTAATACCACATTTTTATTTTATCTTTATTTTTAGTTAACTGTGGAATTTAATAAAGACTTTTATTTTTGCTTAATTAGTACCAAAAACGTTAAGAGGGCGCCGAGCGTTTGCGACTGAACCATAGAGCGCGGGGAATGCGTATTTAAATCGGCGCGCGGCCGCCATAGTAAAAATGTATGGAGAATTAAAAGCACGTTTTGATAAATCTGGACCTTTAATACCAAACAATAATTGAAATATTTGATGCGGACAAATTGTAATGTAAACATTCATCTTTTTTTTAAACTGAAAATCAGAATAGATTTCCATTGTTAAAGTATAAAAAAACACTTAACGCCTGCTTACGATTTTACAATTTTCGTCCAACTTTACTTAGTTCTCTAAGGTAAAATATTAATAATCTTATAATTTTTCCACGGAGAAGTTGTTAACACATTCTTCGTAATGCTAAATATATAGTTTAGAAATGGATTAAGCAACTAGTGTTGACGTTATCTTCTTAACGGCAACTGCCTATTTTTTCACGTTTCGCTCGGTGCAGTCTTAAGTAAACATAATTAAATTCATCGATACATATCAAACCTGTTGTATCATTTATTTTCCAGACGTAATACGTAAGCTTTGTATTTGTTCAGAATCAAAACAATGTAATTTTGAACAAAACATTTGAATGCGAAACAGTTACAAATCTGAATAATTTATGACTGCAACAGAGCGGCCATTGATCTGACGGTGTCCAGAACCGAACTAAGCTCACAACATGTTGCATTAGTACGAGTCCATAACTTAAAATACGGTCCCATCCTGAAGAAAGCATGAAACTTGGCATGAATGTAGCTGTCATATATGTGCTTCAATGTAGATATGGAAGCACTTCAAGAAATTATTTTTCCCCCCACTCCCCCCCTTTTTATCTCCCTCATTCTGGTTTTTCGAATTTTCTACAAAAACCATAAGACTGAGGAGTTTACTCTTCAGAGACCAAATAATCGTCGATAAATTACCTACAAAACGATACTACATTTTATAGTGGTAAGATTAATATATTTCTGTATACAGCCACCAACGTATTATGAAATTGTAAAAACAGGCACACTTTTTTCTTTCTTGCTCCATTTATAGGAAAACGACAAGAGTGGTGATAAAATAGTCTAAAGAAGTTATATACCTTATACATTAAGCTACAAAATGACACTTATATCATAGTCGTAGAGGCATTATTTCCAGAGTTACAGCTTACCGCGTCTGACTCAAGTACTCTTTTTTTCCTTTTTACAATACTATCTTTCCAGATTTAAAGCTAGGGTCTAGGGTTTCAAGTTAAGCAATAGATTTAAAGGACTGACACTAGATGAAAACATAGAAAATAACTGGGAAGTAATCAAAAATACCGTAAAAGAGGTTGGACTTCAAATACTTGGACATAAAGCAAAGAGCAAGCGTAAAAAGTGGTGGAATGATGAGTGTAAGAGTGTGATAGAAGAAAGGCGGAATTACAAAATACTGGCCGAACAAGATAGTAAATGGAGCGCCCGACATAGACAGTTACAAATAGAGGCAAAACGAATCATCAAGAGAGAGAAAAGAAAACATATGGAAAATTTTGTGAAGGGCATTGAAGGACTCATGAAAGCCCAAGAATCCAGAAAATTCTTTCAAGAGGTGAGGACGTTCAAGAAAGGTTACCAACCGTCCTCTCAAATGCTAACAGATGATCTTGGAAACCTTGTAACGTCGTCTGAGGAAATTAAAACGATGTGGCGTGACTACTTTGATTGCTTGCTCAATTGCCCCCCTGTTGAGGAACAAATCACGGTGGAGGTACGCGACAAAGACCTATATGTAGAACCTCCCTCGTTTGATGAGGTCCGATCCTGTATTATGAATTTATGAGGCTGAAAAATAACAAAGCTGCAGGTATTGATGCGTTGCCTTCCGAGGTTTGGAAGTATGGTGGTGGAGCGGCTCAGTCCAAACTGTACGAGCTAATATTGAAAAGCTGGGAGCTTGAACGACAACCTCAAGAATGGAATACAGGTATCATCTGCCCGGTGCATGAGAAAGGCTGCAAAAAGAGGTATTCCAATTACCGGGGAATTGCTCTGCTGCCGACAGCGTACAAGGTCTTGTCATATGTACTGCTCAAAAGGCTGGAACCGTACACAGAAAAAATCCTAATCGATTACCAGTGTGGCTTTCGCAAGAATCGCAGTACCATTGACCAGATCTTCCTACTAAAACAGCTAATGGAAAAAAGATGGGAGTACGCGCAGAGCATTCACTCGCTATTTGTGGACTTCACAAAAGCATATGATAGCATCGACCGGGGCGCCCTGTATTCCATTCTAAGAAGATTTAAAATCCCCAAAAAACTGGTCGATATGATCCAAGTTGCGACCAGCGAAAGCCGGATGCGGGTTAGAGTGGGCAATGAGCTGACAACAGAATTCACAGTGAGTACCGGACTGAAACAAGGCGATACTCTGTCCCCTATGCTCTTCAATTTAGTTCTGGAATATGTTGTCCGGAAATTACTGACATTGGATTCCGGAATAGAGCTGAATGGAAGACATAGGGTAGACGCAGGGTACGCAGACGACTTAGCCCTACTTGGGGAAAACCGTGAAGAAGTGGTAGTATCGATCCGGATTTTGGAGGAAGAAGCAGCAAATTTAGGTCTTAGAATTAACCATGGGAAGTCGGAATACCTCCACATGAAGCGATACCGGAACAGTCGTGCTAAACGAGAGGACCTACTTGTAGGGGGAAGCTCTTACAAGGGTGTGGAGAAATTTAAATACCTCGGGTGCACTGTCACGGATACGCATACAAGAGAGGACGAAGTCAACATCCGCATCCAGAACGCCTTACGATGCAGCGCTGCTCTCCACAAGGTCTTGGCGTCCAAGCTTCTCAGCAGATCTACGAAGCTTCGGATATACAAGACCGTTATCCGTCCCATTCTTATGTATGGGTGCGAAGCTTGGACGCTAAAGCTTAAGGAGGAGCATAGCCTTTTAGTAGCGGAGCGCAAGGTGTTTAGAAAAATTCTGGGACCGGTCAAAAAGGACGATGGCAATTGGAGGATCCTCAAAAATGCCGAAATACAAGAACTGGTAGCCGAACCGAACATCATTGGTGAGACCAAGGCCCATCGTCTTCGCTGGCTCGGTCACCTTGAGCGAATGGGAGAGGATCGGCAGGTGAAGAGAGCATACCTTGGGCGACCGACGGGGCGTCGTCCGGTCGGTCGGCCAAAGTACCGCTGGATAGATCTGGTAGAGAAGGATCTGCGTGAGCTCGGAGCCACAAACTGGCGAGAGATTGCGCAGGATCGGGTAAAGTGGCGAGCTCTTGTGTCGGAGGCCAAGACTCATTTTGGGTCGCTGAGCCAGCGCAGTTAGTTAGTTAGTACGCGTATAGTACTATCTTTAATAAAAAGTTAACTTTAAAGTTACATTACATATTTTGTAAACTATAAATTCTATCAACATACGTCCAATGACAATATTGTAGAGAATTTCATAGGGAACATATTGATCTTTGACAGTTTTCTGATAGCTGTACCCGTTTTCATAAAAAATAAAAAAAACCACGATTTGGCACATAAAAAGGGGGGGAATGGGGGGAAAAAATAATTTTTCGACATGCTTCCATATCTGCATTGAAGCACATACATGACAGCTACATTCATGCCAAGTTTCATGCTTTCTTCAGGATGGGACCATAAAACTGACTTTTGTTCGGACATGGAGCCGTACTACATAGGAAAGTCCTTTTTAACTTTATTTCGAAATATTTCTTCTTTGACCTTTAATATTAGCAAGGAATCTGATCCTGATATTCAGCAGCATCGTAAGACCTATCTAAGGTCACATGTGCGGCAAAGGCAAAACAGAATCGAATAAAAAACCTATATAACCCTCACCCTTTAGCGAACGTGTCCTATTTTTAGCTCGACACAGCTTCGCGAAGGTTTCTACGCGAGCCTTTTAATTTGCTATTTATTTTGCAAAGTATAAAATCCGGGCGAATTCCTTCGATGGGTCGGGGCACGAACGCTCCACTGCGCAAAAAGTTTTCCTATTAAACGACTTGCAGCAATCCTCTGGTAACATAATGACTACATTATTTTCATATTAATGCTTATCACGCAACTATCAAATGTTGGGCGTTTTCAAGTAGCAATTTAGTCTACGTTACTTCACTGTTCAACTTGGTTTAGAAGCTTAAAGGTAAAGAACTTAAAGAGAATCCTTCTTGGCCTGTGCAGAATTGAAATGAAACTTCGTCACTTTTCTAAATGAACGTAAGATTGTCCATATGGGCAACGTTAGTATTTTACGTACGTTAAACCTCCATTGTTTGTATTTTTACCTACTTGTATCCCAAATTGCTATGATGCGCTCTTTATACGCCCAAATATTCAGTTGTTTTGATATCGACATCAACTCATAATTCTTCATGGAAGACACTTAGTGCTAAGCAGCTGTTTTATACCACAATGTATTCAAGTAGAAAACCGAAGATACAGCTGCATCTGTTTTTCTTCTGCTATTACAGCTTTTAATATTTTCTGGCGGTGGCACTTTAGTTATTTTGAGTTTGCACTATTAATACGCTTACATAGAAATCCGCTTTACGCGATTCGCTAAATCTGTTTAAAATATCACATGATTAAAACACAACAAACATAAATATTTGGTTTGTGTATACCTTACCTAATCACTAGTTAAAAGAGCGGCGTCAAACTGATTGCGCAGTAGTCCTATACTCCGCATAGTACTATTTGTTATGAAAAAAAGCTGCACTTTGTGATGGAAGCAAGCCGTTTTGCACAGTGATAATATAGACCAAAACAAACGATTTCACTCGAGGCGAAATTAGTTTCACCCCTTAGGATAAGAGATGGCGCCACTTATTCAAAAAAAGTTTAAAAAATTGTAAATCCTGAACGGATACTCCGATTTTGACGAAAGAGGTGCCAAACGGCAGATAATTACCCAATTTAACATAAAAAAAATTGAAAACAGGTAAAAAATTATTTTCGATACCCAAAAAAATTATAATTTCTGAAAAAATATTTAAAATTTGTGATTTTTTGAAATTTTACTCGTAAAAATGTATGTACATGGTACTTTTTTATTTATTTATATTAATATACAACTAATTTTACATTTATGAAAAAAAACCTTATATCATTAGCTCGTATAGCTCCAAAGTTATTGAAGAATACAGACATGGCGCCGCTGGGTCAAAATATCTTACAAAAAATCTAAAACCTCAACGGATATTCCGATTTTGATAATTATGGTGCTAATCGACAGATAATGACTTAAATTAGTTTTAAAAAATAAATTAAAAATTCAAATAGGCAAAAAGTAATAATAAATACAAAAAAACACACATTTTGAAAACAAAAACATTTTTTTTGGACTTTTATGTAATTTCATATAAAAAAATATATGAATATGGCTTAATTTTACTTATGTTTATTATAACACTATTAATTGCTCGTTTTATAAAAAACCGCATATCAAGAACTTGTACAGTTCCAAAGTTATTGAAGATTTTACTATACGGTGCCGGTGCGATGTTGCCGCCGCACGTGCAACTTATGTACATGTATTTATAAAAGTATTCTCCCGCATCGAAGGTACTGATTACCCTGAAAATATAACCACAATTGAAAGTACAAATAATAATCATCCCAAGTAGCACACTTATATCCCTTATACAGCTTAAATTAGAGTTTTAACGGGTGACAAGGCTGTTATACAACCTGTTTGCTTATATCACAAGTATATTAGATGCTAAATAGCATTTCTGAATCAATATTTTACTTACTTTACGTTTTATTTTCACTTTGGTCTTTGCAGGCTTTGCATTGTAACGTGCAAGTTAGACCGTTGCATCAGCAACAACAACGCATTGTCCTTGTGTTGATGCCGTTCCATTCCCAAAATAAGGACTTGGGCCTCGATATTTCCAAATTAAAACGTGAACCCACACTTGGTTTGCATGAAACGGTATTCAATGGCAGCTGAAATGGACACAAGCTTGTTTAGTTTAGTGTTTTTTAGTTTAAACAGATCTTTTCGAATCGCATTAACAGTAATAATATATGCTCTGTTGGAGCATCGTATAGCCTGCATGTGAATCTGGGACCAACAACGTTACGATTAATTGAGAACCAATGAATGACATTAATATAGACTTTGATTGAATCTTACACGATTTTCACACATTATATTAAAATAATAAAACGGGACTTAATTGCGGTAAATAAACATTTTTGTTATAGGTAATAATGAATGACATTAATTATGTAAACACACCCCAAAAAAAGAAGCAAAAATGGCCCTAAGTAACCGTTTCACATGAGCCATTACGTATCCAGAGAGAATTTCTATAGATAGCGATGTATTTTCAAAAGCAGTAGTTATTTCAGGGTATAACATGCATGTTTTAAAACAGGTCTCTTTTCTTATTGTATTGAAATTAGACGTTTTGTCATACTCTGTAAAAGCCTTGAAGTGCAGTCATCATTAAAGTAATAACTGTTTTGTAAACTGCTACTAGTACGACCGTCGCACTGACGACTACAATTTGAATGCTTCGATGCTTTCACAGAGCTGGCGACAAGCCTTACGCCGACTACATCAGCTGCCATTGAACAACATGTTCTGCGTGTAGCGTTTTAAGCGAGCCAAATGTGAAAAAAACGTCTAATGTGGATATATATCCAGTCCCAAGTCCTTTCTTTTTGGGAGTCGAATGGCGTTGGAAGCAGGTTGCAGGGGCGATCCACAAATCACAATAGAACAGTCATTATGGGTGCAAATCGGGCTGTGGCAAAATGCGTTGTTGCACCCGATGCAATGGCCTAACTTGCACGTTACATTATAATGCAAAGTTTAGTGAAAATAAAATGTAAAGTAAGTAAAATATACTTGTGACATTAGCAAACAGGTTGTATAAGAGCCTATTCACCCGTTAAAACTCTAATTTAAGCTGTTTTAAGGGATATAAGTGTGTTGTGTGCTACTTGTGATGATTATTATTTGTACTTTCAATTGTGGTTATATTTTCAGAGCAATCAGTACCTTCGAAACGGGAGAATACTTTTATAAATACATGTACATAAGTTGCACGTGCGGCGGCAACATCGCACCGGCAGCACCCTATAGTAAAATCTTCAATAACTTTGGAACTGTACAAGCTCTTGACATGCGGTTTGTTATTAATCGATCAATTAATAGTGTTACAATATACATAAGTAAAATAAAGCCATACATTCATACATTTTTTGTATGAAATTACATAAAGCCCCCAAAAAAATGAATTCTTTTTTGCTAAATTGTGTTTTTTTTTTATTATTCCTTTTTGCCTATTTGAATTTTTATTTTATTTTTAAAACTAATTTAAGTAATTATCTGTCGATTAGCACCATAATTATCAAAATCGGAATATCCGTTGAGGTTTTAGATTTTTTGTAAGATTTTTTGACCCAGCGGCGCCATGTCTGTATTCTTCAATAACTTTGGAGCTATACGAGCTAATGATATAAGGTTTTTTTTCATAAATGTAAAATTAGTTGTATATTAATATAAATAAATAAAAAAGTACCATGTACATACATTTTTACGAGTAAAATTCCAAAAAATCACAAATTTTAAATATTTTTTCAGAAATTATAATTTTTTGGGTATCGAAAATATTTTTTTACCTGTTTTCAATTTTTTTATGTTAAATTGGGTAATTATCTGCCGTTTGGCACCTCTTTCGTCAAAATCGGAGTATCCGTTCAGGATTTACAATTTTTTAAACTTTTTTTGAATAAGTGGCGCCATCTCTTATCCTAAGGGGTGAAACTAATTTCGCCTCGAGTGAAATCGTTTATTTTGGTCTATATTATCACTATGCAAAACGGCTTGCTTCCATCACAAAGTGCAGCTTCCGGGCCAAAACCGTCCATAACAAGTAATACTAGCAATGAGTGTGACACTTCCTTCGCTCATTTGTCAATTCTAAATATTTAGTGCTCTTGTTGAGAGCTGGCGTATCTGTCTCGCGTATGAAAATGTTCTTTGGTATATCGAATGACACCTGTCACTAGATGAAATCAGGTTGACGTGGATGCCCTGGACTAATAACGTTTTATAAATAGACTGAGCGACTTACCTTCGATAGAAAATTAAAACACAACCTAATACAATTTAGAAAATAAAAGTTACATGCTTTTTAGGGTTCCGTAGTCAACTAGGAACCCTTATAGTTTCGCCATGTCCGTCTGTCCGTCTGTCCGTCCGCGGCTTAGCTCCGTGATCATTAAGTACTAGAAAGATGAAATTTGGTATGAGTATGTGTATGTATCACGCCGACAAAACGGTAAAAGAAAAACTAAAAAAAAAAAATTTTTTTCGCGTACCTCTTGTATACCTAAAGTGGGGGTGATTTTTTTTTCGTTTCAACACAAGTGTGCGGGTTGTCGTTGAATAGGTCTAAAAAATAATAGGGGTCTTTAAACATTATTTTTTAAAAAAGTCAGCAATTTTGTAAATTTTCGCTCCGAAAGTAAAAAAAATAGCGTCCCCCCCCCCCTCTAACTTTTCAACCACTGGTCAAAAAATTATGGAAAAACTCATGAAAATGAGGCCTTATAAGTACTTTCAATGAAAACTATATTGAACAAAATCGGTCGAGCCGTTTTTGAGTTATCGCAAAATTTCATAATTTTATTAAAAGGACGTAGTAAGTTGACTTCCAGAAGGTAATAAGTAACTACAGTTACTTTGGCGTTAACGACCTTTTTATAGAGCTTGAAATCTTTCCCGTAACTTAAAGCCTATTGTGAAGGATGAGCAACTACGGAACCCTACACTGAGCGTGGCCCGACATGCTCTTGGCCGGTTTTTTGTAGATGATGTGTCGTTTGTTTATTCTTATCCATTAGGTGACATCTATATTGGTGATCAATGATTGGACACAATCTTAACATTAACAACTTTGTCATTTTAGTCAAATTACATGCAGGCTGGCTATACCATCATAAAAACGATCTATAAAACATACAATATTTATCAACACATTTGAATACATACTTTAATATGATTACATTCGCACGCCTTCCTTTGAACATCGGCTCTAACTCGATCACGGTACTGGCTCGATTGTGGCACCGTTCGGAACGTGCCAGCCATTTCACGGCACACAAAGCACAGTTTGCTGCAAGAACATCAAACCTCCATTGTTATCGAAAAGTAAAACAATTTTCATTCGTCAAAAGCTTCAAAAGCAATATTGGCAAGAAACAATTAAACGTTCGGCCTCTTTGTTTTGGTCATGAATTGACGAATTTCTACACAAAAGACTATTGAAGAGACATTGGGCGTGTTTTCTGAGCCGGAATTATTTAACTAATGAAGCTAAGTGCTTAATTGTTAAAATTTATTTCTAATGTTTATAGTTAGAATTGATATATTTAGTAATCAAACGTCTCCAATACAACTAAAGGTGTCTTAAATTTTACATCGTTAGGGAAAAAAACTGCTTTGCTTCGAGAACTATTCCAGATATTGCGAACCACGCACCCTCAGTACCTAAAGCAATTAATGGTGTGCAATGTATTTAGATAACAATATGACACATTTAAAGTGACGTGAAGAAAAAGTCATAAACCCAACCACCAGTCGGAATAGGTGTTGTACCTACTTAAGTAGACACAGCATTGCAGCAACTCAAATTATGGCAACATTTTTGGAACGTAGTATATGTGTTGGCTGTATTAAACATGTTGAAGTCTATGTATGTATGATTTTAGGTCACATAAACGTGTCGCTAAAATTTCTACTTCCATACATCACAACCGAAAATGTCATAGATTCATCAAGGTAACGTTACCGCGCTTCCACTTGGTAGCTGTCAACGAAGAATTGATCGCAAAATAACCAATGCATTATCCATAGGCGGGGACAGAGACGCTCTGGATAAGAAAGGAATCTCGCGTCATGTCAATATTGTCATCTGAGCGGCGACAGCAGGCGGCGTCGACAATACCCATCAATCATTGGAGACAAAAAGTAATACCGGGTGTCGATAGGGCACGAGGCAAGCTTTGTCATGGCTCAGTGGTGAAGCCGCGAGATAGTGTCAATAACAACTACATATTATACTCAGAAAAGTGCTTGAATGAGGACGGCGTATCGGTCGATGCAGCCCGGTCGATCGCGAGAAACTGTAGGAGGCCGACGCTAATCTGTTCAATCTTCACATTGAACCTTCCTTGGGTAGCCTTTAGTTCACATGATTAACTCAAATTATAACTGGTCTATCGCAATATTCTTATTTACCTTCATACACGTTTACAGCTCCAGTAAAAACTAGCTGATTGTCCAGTAAATCTGAGAACGCGGCGTGTGCATCTAAATTATGAAGGCACAGTCTGACCAAAAAGAGTACTACAGTATTGCGACTTCTTAAGTTCTACTCTTTTTGGTCAGACTGTAAATAAGGAATATCCCAAGTGTTAGTGTCATAGCCTTAGTTCAACACGTCCTTCGGCTGATATGGTAATGACGACTTACTAAGTTGCAAAAATCATAATTGATGCTTATGGTCAATTATAGCATAAGACGGGCTGGGCTGGATTTGACCAAATATGGAATGTGCACTTTTACTTGTGCTCACCCGTTTTCATAAATAACTACTCCTGGGTCTATGATGGTTGCGTTTACAACGTAATAAAATAAATAAGTGACAAAGCATCTGTCACTTACACTCGCACTTCGTCAAAACGTGACGGATACTTTGTCACTTATTTATCGCGTGATAAAAGCAACCATCATAAGCCCGCTGAATTCATGCCGCAACACAATCAACATTTAATTAGTTAGCAACCCACTAAAAGAGCATGTCTAATGTCTATTTTTGCTATCAGTGGGTAATGTATGAGTCGACAGGTTACTACTGAAATAACAATTGACAGCTAAAACACGGCCTTTCATTTGTTGTAGAGATACAATAAGAAATGTTTAAATTAGATAAAAGTGTACGTGAAAGTGATGAAAATGTACTCGTATCACGTTGCGGGCGGAATCTAGTCATTCAGCTCGAAATGTAAATATACATATCAGTTACAAACCCATAGTAACTCACCGCTATATTATGTTACGGAAAAAGGGATTTTTCCACTCGTGTGAGTGGCATTATTAAATTTTAGTCTGCTGCTGGAGACAGGTACATTATTCCTGTGTTGTGCCGGAATGGGTGGGACATGCTGCGAAATAAATTGAGAGAGCAGTACCATCTTTATCTTTCCTCGTTGGGTTGCTTTTTAAATCAAAACAGTTAAGGAAAGAAAAATATGTAATAGCAAAGGAAAAACACATACAGTACGATTAAAATCAGTTAACGATTCGGCTTTTACCCCTCTCTCGCACGCTCTTATTAAAATCGCATAAGTACGAGCATTAACTGATTTTATCTACGCACATATCATTAGTGCTCTAAAATGCGTTCAGAAACCGTAGGAAATGGCCAGCATTACTACAACCAATTTTACTATGAGAACTTTCTTATCTGTGGCAGTAGGTAAAATCTGTACTGTAATGTTATAACAGTATCAATTTTTGTAAGGTTATGAGTTTAAATTTGGAACAGCTGTCAAAACTAAAGTAGGTCTCTATTCTAGTATCCATAGATATTAATATTGTTATCGATACGAAACGTCAATTCAGTATGTTTTTTTATAAAAACCGCACGACATTTGATCTCGAGTGACATGAGAATATGGATACATTCGTTTGTATATGATTTAGAAAAAAAAACATTCGTCTTGACGGAGGTTCGAATTGCCGCCATTATTGTTGTCATTTGTTTGTTGGTTCTTTGCTGTTACGAAAATATAATTGTGATAAGTATATTGTAATTCACATTTTAGTTGAAAATATTGTTTCAATGTAAATGTAAATTACAACAAATAATCTGTTTATGTATTTGTTCAGATTTATTTCTTACTGCATTAGTATATGTCGTTTTTAGATATTTTACAGGTAGCACTAGTGGTGCCGGTCATTTCCTTATGGCTTCTGAACCCATCTTAGAGTACTTATGATATGTGTGTAGATAAAGTAGTGTGTACAACTGTACATAATTAGGCCTTAAAACACTCGTGTGATCCTATTATGAAACTCGCTGACGCTCGTTTCATAAAACCACACTCGTGTTTTAAGGCCCCTCATTATGTATCAGTTGCATAAACTACTATTAATCGTATTGTACAGCTGTATCTGCGGTTTCCCACTTGAATACATTGTGGAATAAAGCTTGGTACTAAGTGTCTACCACGAAGAATATGAGTTGAGTTTTAATGATGTCGATATCAAAACAACTGAATATTCTTCAAAATTATTCTTTATGAAAATCCGCCTTTTTTCATCTGATTCGGGAATTCAGCCAAAAGGAACTGAGGGGCAGGGAAGTATCCAGGGATCCATATCAACACTACATATGAATAAAAACCGGCCAAGTATGAGTTTGACATGCAGTTAAAGGGTTCCGTACCAACATACGCAAAAATCGCTACGAAAAACTCGTTTAGTGTTTGATCCGTATACGCGACCAATACCAATGCACGATTTAAAAAAAAAACATGTGCCTCTGTCTGCATCTATATCTCTTACGGTTCATAAGATATTACGATTCAACGGTTAGGTTAGACTTGTGATTGTGAAAAACGACAAACAGTCAGCGGAGTCTTAATAATTGACTTCTAACTATTGATATGTTTTGAGTACGGAACCCTGAAACAAAATTCATATAAGGGCCTCCATACTAGGGCCCTTGTTATTCGGGATCATGATTAACGATCTCCAATCGGTTCTTCGGGCGGCTCAATGTCTCTTGTATGCTGATGATCTCAAGTTGATATATGGAGTGGAGCAGGTGGCTGATTGCAAGACATTACAAGGGGACATCGACTTGGTGTTTCGGTGGAGTCTCGAGAACAAACTTCTTTTTAACCCTGCCAAGTGCTGTGTGTGTTCATTTGGCCGCTCTCTCGATCCCATATATGCTCAATATATGTTGGGGACAGAGCCGATAAATCGTGTCTTCTCCGTCAAGGATCTGGGTGTAGTGTTTGACACGCGGCTCACTTTTCACGAGCATATTTCTTCTCTTGCCACTACCACTAGCTGCTTTCGGAGACTGGGTTTTGTGATCCGAAACCTTCGCCACTTTCATGATCCGGTGGCCATAAAAATTGTTTACAATGCCTTAGTAAGGAGTAAGCTGGAGACTTCGTCGGTCATATGGAACCCCTATGAATCGACGTATGCCTTACTCCTTGAGAAGGTTCAGAAAGCGTTTTTAAGGTTCCTTTATAAAAAAAACATCCGGATTTTATCCGTATCTGTACCCAACAAAGTACCTTCTCGGCTCCCTCGGGTACAACTCCTTGGAGGTCAGGCGGAATTGTCATCTGATGATCTCGGCATGTCAGGCCTTGCGTGGTGAGTCGGACTGTCCCGAGGTTGTGGAGCGTCTGGTGCGACTGTATGTCCCTGATGTCCCGAGGATAGCCCTGAGACCTCGACAGCGCGACTTGTTGGCTGTGCCGTCGGCGAGGTCCGTGTCGCTCAGGAATTCGCCGTTGCCCCGCGCCCTCTCACTTCTCAATGCGCTCCTGACATCGACACCCGAGTGTGACTTGTTTGCGTGGCGATGGGCGGCAGTGTGTAGTGAATGCCTGAGATTCTGTGAGGCGATGGATACTAGGTGCTCTACTGTTCCAAATTTAGCTGTTTGTTTATCTATTATTGTGAACCTTTTATTGTTAATTTAAGTTTTGTGACGCATAGGTTTATAACTGTAATGTCATAAAAATGTTTTTATAAATAAATAAATAAACAAGGAAATTCATAGAAGGCAAAGAAGTAGGGTAGGTACAGTCGAGCTCTTAAATTTATGAGCAAAAATATCTGAACATGCCCTTCTATGCCGTTAACAATAGAGACGAGTGACGAGTTCACATATTTTTGATAAAATATTTGTTCACAAAATGAAGTCGCCTGTAGCTACTTCTAGAGAGATGTACAGGCAAATGTCTGTAATAATAAGGATGTATAAATGTCACTGGATATCTGTGCCCGGGTATGGTGTAAACCCTTTTTAATTTGAGATTTAAGTTAATTACTTTACGAAAAGTCATATTTCTGTAACGTCAGGCCCTTTTCATGCAGAGTTCATTTAAAGGGTAATACCGGCTTTTAATTTCAATATCATAATTGGTTCTTTGTTCCTCAAAAGTTATAAAATTGAATGTGTATTATGTGTCCTAGTTGTTGAATTCTCAATGTAAGTATGTATCTTGGAAACTAGTTTCATAACTAGGTACATAATTATATCGACGTTCAGTATCCTTACCGTTTAGTATAAGACTTGTCGTGTTGGGACTAGTTTGATTTCTACAACATACGTAAGTATTCAAAAAACAAAGTCTATAAAGCCAGTTTTTTTTTTAAATTCATATTTTGTCACGAGTAAAACACGAAGAACTTCATCATGATTATCCATTTTATACCTTATTTCTATTCCTTAGAGGGCGCTTTATCATGCAAAATATTATCAATCATTTTTCGCTGTACCGTATCTTGTCGGCGTATAAATATAACCGAGCACAGACCGGAGATATTTGATCACTTCTCTGAGGCAAGGGGCTGACCCAGAAATTCATCTCTGTGAGAGGTTCGGACTATACGGCATTTGTTTTAGTATGTTCGTCTATTTACTGCGTAGGGGACGTCGAATATTGATGAAATTTTGTGGAGCAACTTCGGTAGGACATGAATGAAAATAGTTTCCGAGTGGATACTTCAGCCGCGTCTTTACCAACTATGACGTTCTTTGGAAAGATATTTAACCTTGTGAAGTTAAGCTTTTAACTGAAGCAAGATACTTGTGTTGAGTATGAACTTAAGACAAAAATGCTGAACAATACATTCCAAAACGAAGACATTGTAGAATCTAGATCTTCGCAAAAAGGTCTGTCACGTACATATTTTTAAGTATAGCCCGAATCCGTCGACTTCCAACCCGGGTTGTGAAGTCAGGAAATTATGTGGGAACGTCAAAGCGAAACCTTGGCTTGGTAAATATTTGCATATGCCGCAAACGCTGGGCTTTAGACAGGGCGGATGTTGTTCTCACAAGAAACAAAAGACAAAACATTACGAATGGAAACACCAACACGACATAGGGGCTCTTTTGCGAAGGCACCTTCGCTTATGCATGCTTGTGCTTTGTTTATGAAACGTAATGAAGATGCGCGCGCGGTTTCTGTGGCATGACTTGCATTGTTGGTTCTATTCTAAGATGTAATTTGGGGAGAAATAGTAATCATTGTTATACCTTACCGTAAAAATATATATCACGTATATACCTAAAATGTTTTGTGTGCCCTAATACAGAAATAATTCTATGACAGATGCCGAAACTTGGCTTGGCTGTTATAGGAGGAATAAATTTGGTATAAATATATTTTGTGTAGGTACCTATGCCCGCGGCACCGATGTGATTGTGGAAATAATTTTTTACATGCTATTTAATTAATTTGATATTGCATAGGCTAAAATCTCTCGAACGTCAAGTTGTGAAGGTACCAGGTTCGACTCGGTCTCTTCCGCTACGAAGCGCATTTTAAATTTTTCTTTGTGCTTTGATCTTTGTGTCGATTGGTTTAAACAGAAAATATTTTGGTAAGTATGTTGTATTGACTAGGGTGAAACCACAGAATAGATAATAGTACAAGTACAGAAGGCACACTACTTTGATCTTTACAAAAGCCGCTTTTTTTAGCCGAAAAAATATGATTTATGGCCCTGCTCAAGTCTTCGTCCCCAGCGCAAGCCAAACGGAACGTTAAAGCTGCGTGCCAACGGTGAAAATGAATTGGCAACGACGGGCTAGTGGAAACTGTCCACACGGTAGGGTCTAAGTTTTTCAGACCCCGCCGTAAAGATAGACCTCAGAAATTGTCTGATCGAACCTTAAACCTCATGGCTGAACGACGCTCGCTACAGTTGCAGTCTCCCGATGACGCTAGGTCATATAGGCAGCTTAATAGACGTATATCGAAGTCCTTGCGACATGATCTGCGGCTCTTTAATACGAACCGTGTTAAAGAGACCATTGAGCAGAACAAAGGCTCCAAAGTGTTCGCAAAGGACAAGTCTATTGGACAAAGCCAGCTGACCAAGCTGAAACGGGAAGATGGCAGCATAGCGTCGACCAAAGCAGAGGTTCTAGGCGAGATCGAGAGGTTCTATGGTCAGTTATACACTTCAGTCGCAAAGCCCGTTGATAGCTTGGTAGGCGATCCAAGAGCCAAGCTGTCTCGACATTATACCGAAGATATCCCGGACATCAGTCTGTACGAGATTAGGATGGCCCTGAAGCACCTTAAGAACAACAAGGCGCCGGGCGAAGACGGAATCACCTCAGAGCTTCTGAGAGCGGGTGGAACACCGGTACTTAAGGTCCTCCAGAAGCTCTTTAATTCCGTCTTGTCCGAGGGCAAAACGCCTGAAGCATGGAATAGAGGCGAGGTGGTACTGTTCTTCAAGAAAGGTGATAAAACCCTATTGAAGAACTACAGGCCCATCACGCTTCTAAGCCATGTTTATAAGTTGTTTTCAAGGGTCATCATGAACCGTCTCGAACATAGACTTGATGACTTCCAGCCTCCCGAACAAGCCGGTTTCCGAAGAAGCTATAGTACCATAGACCACATACATACGCTGTGACAAGTTATACAGAAGACTGAAGAGTATAACTTGCCATTATGCTTAGCGTTTGTGGACTATGAGAAAGCCTTCGATTCGGTGGAAACATGGGCGGTGCTCGAGTCACTTCAGCGATGCCATATTGACTATCGGTACATTGAAGTGTTGAAGTGTTTGTATAGTAACGCCACCATGTCGGTCCGAGTTCAGGAGCAGAGCACAAAGGCCATTCCATTGAGAAGAGGCGTAAGACAGGGGGACGTTGTGTCCCCGAAACTGTTTACGGCCGTTATGGAAGACGCCTTCAAGCTCCTGGAATGGCAAGGAC
Source organism: Apotomis betuletana (assembly GCA_932273695.1). Taxonomy (NCBI): domain Eukaryota; kingdom Metazoa; phylum Arthropoda; class Insecta; order Lepidoptera; family Tortricidae; genus Apotomis; species Apotomis betuletana. The sequence continues at coordinate 20,396,792 of OW026303.1, read as the reverse complement.
TTGGCATCAACATCAATGGCGAATACATCACTCACCTTCGGTTTGCCGACGACATCGTAGTCATGGCAAAGTCGATGGAGGAACTCAGCATGATGCTCGATGACCTCAATCGAGTTTCTCAACGGGTGGGCTTAAAAATGAACATGGACAAGACGAAACTCATGTCAAATGCCAAGGTTGTGCCCATCCCAGTCTCTGTTGAAAACTCGGTACTCGAAGTTGTTGACTCATACATCTACCTAGGACAAGTGGTCCAATTAGGTAGGTCCAACTTCGAGAAAGAGGTCAACCGCCGAATCCAACTCGGCTGGGCAGCGTTCGGGAAACTACGCAATGTCTTTTCATCCGACATACCTCAGTGCCTCAAGACGAAAGTCTTCAACCAATGTGTGTTACCAGTGATGACTTACGGCACCGAAACGTGGTCTTTCACTATCGGCCTCATCTCAAAGCTCAAAGTCGCTCAACGACAAATGGAGAGGGCTATGCTCGGGGTGTCTCTACGTGATCGAATCAGAAATGAGGAAATCCGTAGACGAACTAAAGTGACCGATATAGCTCACCGGATTAGCAAGTTGAAGTGGCAATGGGCAGGCCACATAGCACGCAGAGCAGATGGCCGATGGGGCCGTAAAGTGCTCGAGTGGAGACCTCGGACCAGCAAGCGCAGCGTAGGACGTCCACCTACAAGATGGACAGATGACCTTATAAAGGTCGCCGGAAGGCGCTGGATGCAGGTCGCTTCCAACCGGTATATATGGAAGTCCAAAGGGGAGGCCTATGTTCAGCAGTGGACGTCCTATGGCTGAGATGATGATGATGATGACATTATATTTTTTTTTAATATCATATGTTATAATTTATATTATAATATAGAGGAGATGTACAAGATTATGTCTATAAAAGCATTAAAATAGGAACTATAACTAAATAACATTAAAAAAGATCAGGACCCCGTGGTAGGGTACCCAAAACGCAGGCAGCATTCCCGCGCTGGATAGCAATGGCTAACCTTTGCGCGAGAAAGCTGCCCGCGCGTGGATCGCCTGTCGCGTCCCGCAAGCGCTTGCTGACACATTTGACCAGGCGGCGTGCCCCCTGGCGCCATTATATTTATTATTTCATTATTTAACTATAAAATAATCAATCTCAGAATTTGGACGAAAAAACCACCAGGCCGCAAAACAGTTTTTAAACATTTTAATACGTATAATATAATAAAATAATGCAACGAATGCGTTACCATGCAATTTCTTGAGCTTCATTTTGTTTTTGCTTAGTTGTCCGATATTTACTTATTTATTTATTTATATATATTCATCACTACACACCTAGCATAAAACAAAGTCGTTTCCTGCTGTCTGCCTGTCTGCCCCTATGTATGCTTAGATCTTTAAAAATACGCACGGACGCACCGTGCGAAGCCGGGGCGGGTCGCTAGTAACAAATAAAACATGTACGAAGGCGAACTTATCCCTATTAGGGATCTCTTCCAATACATTTCTTTTAACTCATTATTTATATATTTTATATACTTACCTATCAAACTATTACTCAATCGTTTATTCATTACTAGTAATTTTACAAACTTGATATTAAATATTATTATAAAAACCTCTATGATTGTTGATTTAGTAGTAGACATACTTATTTTACTAGAATTTAAATTGACAAATAGGTATCAGCAAATAATCTACAATTGACAATTAAAATTGTTCTGAGTAACCAGTGTTAAATATGGAAGTAGATACACCTGCAATATGTTTTTTATTATTATTCAGTTACTACTTATTATATATTATGTTCATTTTCTTACCTTTCAGCATCCTTCGGACGTGTTAGGAGAACTAAAAACGCGTGATTCCAATTTCGATCACTGTTCCTACAACCCGCTGCGATACAATATCTTTTCGCTGTCTTTTTACTCATTTAAACACTTTATATTATAATATAACACTGGTATCAACAGATGAATGCGGAACGTTCACTTGCGACGTACCTAAATCGTGAGCGAGACGCGCGCGAAAACGTTCCGAGACAGAGCGTGTCAGCGACTGAATAGGCCGCATGCATGCGGCCACCGGCATGTACTTGTAGCGGGAAACGTTAATCGCGGAGTGCGCCCCGCCTGGTGAAACTAAGATAGTCACCCAGATAGATCTGTGGCCCTTTGAAAGAGTAGCAGCCTTCGGTTTATCTTTACAGTCTGACACAAAAGAGTAGAAATAAAAAAGTGGCAATACTGTCGTGTCGTCCCTTTCTAATGAATCTAAGAAAACGGGGACGTCAATACAGTATTGTCACTTTTTAATTTCTACTATTTTGTGTCAGACTGTATTAGGTACCATCTCCAAGATTATCAATCGTATGGATTATTTCGAAGTGGTTGACATTTTTACTATAGGTACTCTTAAATCTCTCTCTTTGTACCAAATGTAATGCTCCACAATATGTTTTGAATGCTCCTCATCGTCTCAAACCCTGGAAACGGTAGGTACCAGGTTTTGAGACAACAGACCAGTGGGGATCAATAACGATTGGAGAGCGCAGAACGGAGTTATTATTACACTGTCATTGGCAGACCCGCCGCCGGCAAGGCAAATGTTTTAAAGCGTACGTTCGGTCCCTGAAAACAATGGGCTGTTTATTAAAGTACATAAAATCGGAACGTTATCATTTTATATGCTTAGTCATTTAAGGGTCGCTTTGATGATATTGTTTCATAATTTATAGTACAACATTACTGATGAGGATATTATTAAACGATATTTTATAGTGGTATGTTCCAATTAGGAACACAATTAAGGCAATGATACTCGTATTTCACATGCGTAATATCTCCGAAAACTTTAAGATCTTGATTGAATTTACCTAACATAAACACGACAAACGGAATGGTACAGAAAATTGTCTAACAAAATATGAGTAAAGTGCTAGTTGACCCAGATTCGTTCTTCTCCTTATTCGTCTACAAATAGCTGGCTATTCTAACCGAGATTGTAAAACTACCCGCGACACTACTAAATGTACAAAAAGGTTCTGACAAATGCCAGGAAATTAGTGAGGGCCTCACAAATTCTTGATTACCCGACGAGGACACATTTCTCTCCCATTAACCTCATAGAGTTTTTGTGTTACTCTAGACCGGGGTTCTTTGTTCCTCCGAATAAATTTACATCCCTAACAAATGCCGATGCTGGGCACTTTTTGCTGTAACACGCAGCCCTAATAAGTTCTTAATGTACAAATGGAAATTTAAAACAATCACCGACGCGGGAGCTCGAATAACACCGATTTGGGTGTGCGGAATTTTATTGGACGTTTTACATTATTTGACGGTAAAGGTTGTAATGTATTTTAAAGCACTGCTGGAAATTATGTTACGATAAAAGATTTGGTGAGCGACCACGCAAAACTGGCGTGAAGTCTAAATTGGCGGACTCCAAAATAGTCTTAGTGTGATAAAGATCATCTCTGAGTCCCTAGGACTTCTTCTCACTTCAGTTTAGAAAATTTTCGGGCTATTTAACAGTTATTTCAATTATCCTACGAATTGAGTTTGATATCAAATATAGTAATTAAATTATACAATCAGATACATTTACCTCCTACAAGTTTACTGTAATGGTAACATGCGCATGCAAAAGAATTTGAGGTGATTAATGGATATTATATTGGCATAATTTGCAACTGTAACTACTCATATACCTAACATCCTGTATATTCCGCCTTGAAGCCAACTATTTCAATACATTAGTTTCAGTTCAAACAGTTGTGTAAGTATGTCAATAATATCGTACACTATATATACGTAATGATGTTTCTAGAACGTTTCATGTCGAGTCTCATGAAGACATTAAGTAGATACGGAATCAAATTAGCATCTTCAAACACCTTTAAACTGTTACTGAGAGGTTAGGGGTAAGACAGACAAAACATTGACACTGCAAACAAGAACTTGGAGATCTTAGCCTATTAAATGTGGGTCTGGCTTTGAGGAGCCTACTTTAATGAGCCTTTTTGAGACTCGAATCTTAAAGGTAAAATGTACGACAAGTAAAGCGCTGCTTTTTTTAAGACTTTTATAACAAGGCTGAGCCCGAGTCAACTGCAAATTAGGTTTTCGGTCAGGCCATTCACAAAAAAGTAGCGAAAAGGTTTTTCGTGTCAATTATTCTAAAGGGTCGTGGTTTTTCGCCAAACACCTAGAAACCCTCAGTGGTAACAACAATCTGCCTATCATTACCAATATAGATTAAAATATATCCGGAACCATTTCAACTTCGGTTAAGTCCCATTGCGTGTGTGTCGCCAGAATCGACCAAGTAATCAACCACCAGCTCGTGACAGCTTGACATGATTATAGTCCAAAATACCGAAGCACGCATTCAAGCGGCACTTTTATAAATGGCATGAGAGACTGCTTGACGCGTATGTGAGTGTCATTTCCTACTCGGATATTCCTAAGCGTGTTGTGTCACAAAGCTTTGGCTGGCCAATATATTGGGTAGGCTGGAAATCGTATTAATTCGACGTTCTCGCGGCATTCAGCGAACGCTAACGGGTCGCGGCTGGTTGTGACATTTTGACAGCTCTGAAGTTTCCTGGATTTCAGTCAAAGATGGGAAAATGGATTATCTGCCATTTTTTTAATATCGGGACAATGATTTAACAATGGGTACCTTGTTGTTCGAATTTGGTTATTCATATTTTAACAGCTGTCTATCTTTAGAGCTTTAAAGTGACTAACTGACACTTACCATTAACACGGTTCAGGGTGAAGAAAGAAGATTTGATTAAGTACTACATGTTTTATATTATTTATCTAAGGCATGTATTTAAATCGATATCTGTATATTCCCTTTTTTCGATCAAAATATTTGAAAGTTTCACCAAAAATACTGACTTGCACACTAATTATGTACACTAAATAATGCGACTTCAATATACTATTTAAAGGTATTTTGCAAAACTGTTTTACTGGATATAAAAAAAAATTGGGCAAGTGCGAGCCCAACTCGCGCATGAAGGGTTCCGTACCTATACATATATATAATCTATAACAAGTTTGTTGTATGGGAGCCCCCCTTAGATATTGATTTAATTTTATTTTTAGTATTTGTTGTTATAGCGGCAATAGAAATACATCATCTGTGAAAATTTCAACTGTCTAGCTATCACCGTTGTTGAGATACAGCCTGGTGACAGACGGACGGACGGACGGACGGACGGACGGACGGATGGACGGACGGACGGACGGACAGCGAAGTCTCAGTAATAGGGTCCCGTTTTTACCCTTTGGGTAAGGAACCCTAAAAACTAACTTAGCCTATACCCGGCCGAGTCGGATCTTAGTGCGCAGTGCGAGGATAATTAGTGTGCAAGTCAGTATTTTTGGTGAAACTTTCAAATATATCCGATGTACGAACCATATTTTTGGTGTGAATTCGGTTAAAAAGGTCATCTCGTTTTGTATGATGTGTAAGTTTTTTTTTGTAGGACATGTTCAGTTAATCAATTGTTTTTTTTGCACAGCATTCGTTTTTTTGGTATGCATCCAGTTAATTAGTGGAGTTACCTAGTGTACTGAAAAATTATACAGATGTGCATTTAAATAATTATATTCCTTTATCTAATATCATGTCATGCCATTGCCATCTCGTAATTTAATTTCCATCGTTAATAAACCAATGGTGTGGTTTACTAACTAGTTTTCTTAATCTGATTATCTTAAGAGCATTGTTTTTTAATGATCTGCATGATGAACTACAGGTAGCTTATTAAATAATTTGGTTGCACTCCGAACGCTCTCTAAGACAGAAATAGAAGTATTAAATTTGTCTGGAAATAATTTACGTCGAAGCCTGTTCGCCTGGTCTTTTCCTTTTCCGAACCAGTGTTGCCAGATGACATTTATTTATGAAAATGTGGAGAATTCCGTAGATCGTCGATTGACAAATCCTTTGTTCTACAGACTTTTTTCCAATGCTTCATTTGACTATACTGAAGCTTAAAAATCTTATTAAAAGTTAGTAACTTCTCCAAAAACGTAGGTGGAAAAGCAATAAAAATCTAATATTTTTGCACACCTTGTCCGTAGTCTTTTTATCGTTTTGAGCTAGTAAGAAAATGAAATTAACGAAACGGATCACTGAGTGAAGTGCATGAACTGTGTGTAATGAAAAGCAGATCGTATGATTGGTCTGCGAGTGTTTCGACCAGGATTACAATTCATTATTCGCAGAAAAAGTACATTCCATTTCGTTTACGTCATGTTTTGGTGATAAAGTCTGAAATTCCGTAGGTTCACCAATAATTTCCGTAGGTCTGGGCACAAGGCCTAAAATCCGTAGATCTACGGATTTTTCCGTAGCTCTGGCAACGCTTCCGAACTTTTCTGAAACAGTCCTCCTTGTGACCACAATCATAGGCTCAGTAGGTGCAACGGCAGTCTTAGGTAAAGCCATACACAACGCTAAACAATCTCTCGAAATTAAACTTCAAATGACACTAAGATCTCCGAGAATGGTGACAAAGAATACATTTCGTTTCATTATAAACTTTGACGAAGTTCTCCCTTTCACCCTACTGAAATATTTATGAATTCCAGTGTCAATCATTTATAAGAAACTCGGGACTCCATATTGAGGCAATGTTGACGACGATTATATCAACGTTGAGATGTAACGAGTGCGAGTCGCTGACAGTTGGAAACAGCCCAGTCGCTTTTTTACGACAAATTTGTCGAGAAAGTATGCATTGCGTAATTTGTGTATGAATACAATATTGCCTAAATAAGCTGTATTTTTTCGATATTACGTGGGAATAGATTACAATTCTAATTTAATAAGTAATAGTCTTTTGGCAGTCTTCATCGTAAATATCATTTTGTAGATATTATTTTATGAATTGAAATAATTTATTCAGTAGGCCATAAGGGCACTTTTACAAGTCAGATTGCGAATCTACCGGCATTTTGCCAAGAGGAGACCGCTGTTGAGAAGAAAACCGAAAGAAACTCAACAGTAAATATTCTTTTCGTAAATCATGCTTAAAAACAATCAATTACATTTACGTCAAACAATTTAAAATATTGCCAGAGATGTATAAAGTCTCTAGGCGTCACAAAACGCAATAAGATACAATTATTTAATTTAATTCCACAGAAACGTATAAGGTGTCTAGGCGTCAATGCGAATAAGGCACAATAAAAAAATATTAAGAAATGTAAGATTTTTATGGAATACCAGTATCAATGAAAACCTGTGTTACTGTGGAACGTCAAGCTGGTTGAGATAGTACCTACCTAATAAATATGTGATTCAGCGAAGCGTACAATTTTGCTTGAATTGTATCTCCTTTTTGAGTATTACATAGTTGATATAATGAATAGAATAGAATAGAATACTCTTTATTGCACACCTCAAGAAGAAAGAAATACAAATACAAATGGCACTTAACATTACAATAGAGGCAAACAATAGGCGATCTTATCGCTAAAAAGCGATCTCTTCCAGACAACCTTTGGGTAGCGGATTAATATAAATGAAATGAGATGAGTAGGCGATGCAAAAAGTAATCAAGAAAACTACTGAAAAATTATTAAAATCTACTAAAACCTATAATAATATATATTGATACATAAACATACATAAAAATATAAATAAACGAACATAAGACTAAATATATAGTCATATATAAACTTACTTAAACCTTATATTTAAAATAATATTTTATGTAACGAACCACAGATTATGTCAGTCACAGTGACAGAGTATTAAAGGAGAGACAAGTAATGTTCTTTGAGGTGTGTTTTGAAAGTAGCAACGGATTGACTACGTTTCAATTCAACAGGGAGAGAGTTCCACAATAGAGTAGCCTGAAAGGTAAATGAGCTGTTATAGAATTTGGAAGAAGAAGAAGGGACAGCCAGAAGCAAATTTTGAGAGGACCTAATAGAACGAAGGTAACTGAAACGCTCCTTGAGGTAGCAGGGAGTTGCAGGGTGAAAAAGAATATTGTAAAGAGAGAGAATGTGAGAGTTACGACGAAAGCGGATAGGAAGCCACTTGAGCTGCGAACGGAAACTGGAAACATGGTCATATTTACGAAGCCCAAATATGAACCTGATGCAAATATTCTGAATACGCTCAAGTTTATTAAGCTGTTCTTCTGTGAGATCAGGGTAGGAGATATCAGCATAATCTAAGATTGGAAGAAATAAGGTTTGGCAAAGCGCAATTTTGGTGGCGATTGGAAGAAAATTACGGAGTCTTCTAAGAGAGCTCACCGCTGCAAACATCTTCCTGCTGACTTCATTCACCTGAGGCACCCAAGATAAGGTCTGGTCCAAAATAATACCCAGGTCTTTGACTTGTTGTGAAAAAGGAATTAAGACACCATCGAAATAAATTGATGGCAGCTTATCAACATCAACCCATAATGATTAATTTATGTCAGATGTTGTCATAAATACTTCGTCAATACTCTCGTTAATAGTCGCTACCCGTCACTCTCTCACATTACTGCACAAAAAGAGACGGGTATTTATGTCGCGTGAGAAATAGTCGCGTATGACAGTTATGCTAGAGAATTGAAATTCTGTATTTCAGGCTAGATGGCTCTAACATTACATAAATGTACGGGTAGAGCACGGGTTTTTATTATTTAATACCATTCACATCAATGTGCATTGATAAATTAAATATGTAGCAACCGCATACTAGTGTTAAATTAAGTAAACGTGAGAAACTTCATCCTGTACTCGATTGAAGTTATTCTATGTTGATTTTTACCTTTTGAACTCTTAGAGACTATACATCTCTAAGAAACAGCTTAGTGTAGTATGACACTCAGAGACTTTATACATCTCTGAGGAAATTTAATCATTTTAAAATATTTTATTGCATGTTATGACGCCTAGAGACCATATACATCTCTAAGAAATTTAGGTTTAATAATTATTTTCTATTGTAAATTATTCACGTTGACGCCTAGAGACCTTATACATATCTGTGGAATTAAATTAATTAAGTAATTATATTTTATTGCATGTTGTGACACCCAGAGACTTTATACATCTCTGGGTATATTTAATATTATGAATTTATATTTTAATGTTCTCACTTAACATTGATTTGGAGTATGTATACATCTCCTTTACGTGTACCAGTGTAATTAGTTATAACACAAATGTAATCATTGTAATTGTTTTAATTATTATTTACGAAAAAATGACTTACTGTTGAGTTTCTTTCGGCTTTCTTCTCAACAGCGGTCTCCTCTTGCGAAATGCCGGTAGATTCACAATCTGACTTGTAAAAGTGCCCCTGTGGCCTACTTACTGAATAAATTATTTCATTTCATTTCATTTCATAAAAAGTTATATACTTATTGATTACGCAATAATACACTAGCACAGAACTTAACTGCCAGTTTGCACTGTAATTAAAAATCGAACTGTAACTAATAACAATGGCGCTCTGCGTCACTCTAATTTGTATGATTTTCACGTTACAGTAATGCGGCTCTCCGTTTCTAATTATTATGCTAGGCCCTAGGTAGGATGAAGATTGAATTACGCGCTGTGGACAACATCATATTGTCATATTTTTCTCGCTTGAGATTAGCTGAGATGAGCATTATGGTTCGACCACAACGCTGCTCAAATGACGGTATCGGTGTATTTACCCAGTGACAACGCTTGCTCTCTACACCACTTTTTTATGTCATAGCGGGCAAACCAGCAAACGGATCGCCTGATAGAAAACGCCAAGTGCATTAAAACATTCCGCTCAATCTGGCGCGTAAATGTATAGTTGAACTAGTATTACGGGCCGCTGCCGCTAACTTCATCCGCCACCTTTTAAAAATAATTTCGTACCTAAAACTAAATAGGTTATACTTTAAATCCAACACTGACCTCTTATCTTTAGTTACCGTTATCATAACATCTAAGAAATGAATTAAAGCGTCCTTAATATTGGAAAACCATGTTAAGATTAAACGTATTTTTTCTAGTTTTATTGATGTTTTTTACCGCAACAGCGTGGGCGGACGTCGACCTTTTGACCTTTCACTTAACGATGCTGAGAAAGGCATCTAGGGTATTTCCATCAGCTGATACCTAAAGCCAGTTAAGTATATATAAATGTGAAATAAAACAATATACACAATTACGGCGACTTTTGAGACTAAATTTGCTTTATATAAGGAAGGGGATTTAATAAATTTATGAAACATGTAAATGTCTCATTTATTTTAATATGGGTACACCACAATTTTATTTAAGCCTTTGATACAAAGATCAAAGATTAAAAAAAAAAATTGAAAAAGGAGCTACCTGGTGGAAGAGACCGGGAATCGAACCCGACACCTCTGGACTGCCGGTCCAGCGCGTTAACCATTTCGCTACCCTAGCTCCAGGAAGACCTGACGAATTTTTCCCTATGATTTGTGTGTCGATCTTTGCATTGTTTTATTTGAAAGGTTTTAGCTTAGTTTTTGATTATTGTATAACCCAAATAAGCATTTTACAACTAATAATATCTTTTATTTATACAAAAAATATATCTCATTTTTATAAAAAATAATAATATCTTAGTTTTATATTAAATAACAATATCTTATTTTTATAAAATTAAGTGTGAAATAATTCTCTAATGTTTATCACAAAAAAGCGACCAAGTGCGAGTCGGACTCGCGCACCAAGAATTTCGTACAAACACTTATCCCATCTCAATTGGCCGGGTTAAGTTAACTGTGCACCTGGTATGTATGGCGCCGGATACAAATGAGGTGCAAAGTTAACGCAACCAATCACGTTTGTTGTAAGGGAGCCCCCTTAAATATTTATTTTATTCTGTTTTAGTATTTTTTGTTATAGCGGCAACATAGACACATCACCTGTGAAAATTTCAACTGTCTAACTATAGCGGTTTATGAGATACACCTGCCCAAAGAGAATATAATCACTAGGTACGTTTTAAGAGGCGGAACTCTCATACTAGCCAATAGAATCAGTCAAGAAACAGTTTGCATGGCAAACCGATACCATAATGTAAGTCAAAGAACCAAAATGGAACCAACAAACAGCAGTAGTACCAACCTAACAGACTAAAATAGTGTAGCCCTATACGCTCGCTTTTTTATCGATATCGATAAAATGAATTGTAATGTTAAGTGTCATTTGTATTTGTATTTCTTTCTTCTTGAGGTGTGCAATAAAGAGTATTCTATTCTATTCTATGAACAGGGTTGAAATATAGGCTAATACGTAAACAATTTCTTTTTCTCGAAATTAGGTTAGTTTTGACTCCACATTTAAGTCGTATGTTGTAACAGTGGATAATAATAATGATATAATATTGGTTCTAATACAAGGTTCGACTTAAATGTAGAACCGAAATAAAATTAAAAACTTTTACTAATTATTTATTGTTACACATTCTTAAATTTTTATTTTATTATCAAGTCTTCTTTTCCCACTAACTTGACCCACTGCCTGCATCTGAAAATATTTTATAATTAAAACAGGGTTATAATTTCTTATATCTAAGATTAAAATCAAAGACTCATAACAATTCGTTTAAAAACTGACACAATTTTTTTTTATTACTATAAAACAAGTGGACATTGATTTGCACGCATCAGGTATAAGCTGAATGGGCATCATAAAATAATCAGTATTTTTGTGCTCATATTTCATGCTAGTCCTCACACAATTCGACTTTACGTAATGATTTGCACTGATAAACAAATAAGCATGTACATAGTTATCGATAGATACAGTACATCTCTAGTAGACAATAAAAATGGAAATAAAATATCTAATTTAGTATGTTTATTGCCTGCTTGCACTTAAATATGGCTAAAAATAGCTATATCAATACTTACCGGCCTTCATCTAAGGGAAATTTCGCCATAAACATCCGTTTATTGAAATTTTCACGACTAGCTCGATTTCCATAAATTTCACAAGTTATAAACCGGCCTTTCGGTGGCATTGTCACAAAATATATTCACTAACCAGTGTTCGATCACATTTCACTACTTTCAATTACAAATTAAGACCAAAATAATTAGAAATGCACAAAAATAATCAAACAAAACAGACGAAACGCAATGACAAACTGAACAATATGGCTGACGAGGGATGACCACAGATTAGATACTAAGAACTATACTGATGGAGTATGGTGGCTATTGTTTGCCATGTAAAGTCCATACAAAAGATTTTAGTTCCTAGTTGCGTTAGACTGCACCTGCCTGCCTGGTGACAGACGGACGGACAGCAGAGTCTTAGTAATAGGGTCCCGTTTTTTACCCTTTGTATACGGAACCCTAAAAAGCACCTAACAGCTGAGATACAGATAAACTAAACAAAAGATCTTTTTAATTTTTCATTAATTAAAAGGACAACCCTAACGCTCGATTAGCGCGTAGGTATTTATTTCAAAAAAAGGGCCTAGTTTCCATACTGCTTTAGCTTATAACTATATGTAGGTACTGTGGTACAGATTGGAAAGTAATAGTTTAACCGATTTGTATAAAATAATAATAATATGGTTTATAAATAACTCGGTTTTTCCCCACTTTAAAAACAACTGAATAGATATCCAAATACACTTGTCATTAAGTACCGTTTAAAATGAAATTAACTTGAATATCAAACTGTGTCAGAAAATCCTAGAAAATGAGTGAAACATTTGTAACCCGATAATTAACTAATTATCAGCTACGTTCTCAAACGAAACAATATTGGTACAAAAAACCGCTATTTAAGAGGCCTTATTCCTTTTAAAATGCTGATTGTTTTAGAATTTTTTCTCTATGATCAAACATGTTTCTTAACATATTATTAATGTTACTACCTAGAACAGGGCTAATGGGATTTATTGGTATATATTTGAAACCTGCAGTTTGAATTTTTCATTGATTTATTATTGTTTAAAAAACTACTCGAAATTGATAAAATTCACGCGGAAATTTAGTTTTTTCATCTTATTTTCGACTGCACGCAATAAAATAGCTATGTTACTACCTAGAACTCGGGAAAAAGTATTATTCAGTTCAGAAAGTTGGTTGAAATTATCAATATATTTGTCATAATATGAAAAAAATAAATTTTAAAAGGAGTAAGGCCTCTTAAGTCTGACAGTGTTGATTAACCTGCCATTCCTTATTACCTACGTATTCAACTTATAACCAAACAATCCCTAAGCTACCCTCGGTATCAAATGATGTAATTTATTACTTGAAAACTGCTAATTGGATAAAAAAGGCGGCGAATAGAACTCCATCAGTCGGCCGAGTCAAGTTTGTCTGCAAAGCGGAAAAGAAGGACGTCCCATAAATATTCATGTAGTCTGAGGCCCGAAAAGTCACCGCTAAGTCTATTTCCGATAAAACGTCGGAGTGCCATCGCCGACCTTTAATGGTGATTCCATTTCGCCCCACCTGCCCCCGCGCTTGCAAAAATATTTTTAAATTGGCACCTAAGCACTTGACTTCGTCGGGACATATTGTATTAATCACTTGTAAGGATTTAATTTCAAGCAATCGTAGATGTAAAAATTGGGTGACTTAGTTACTGATACTGACACTGACATAGGAAAGCATAACACAGAAATAAAAATACCCTTTACAATCCCAGTATAATTATACTGATTGGTAGTAACCAAAATTATGCTAATTTTACAAAACTTATTTTGGTTACTATAGTAGCCCTCAGTAATGTAACTAGCAGTTAACATTTGGGCTACTGTTAACAATTTTTTTTTTCAGTGTATTAGCAATTTTATAGTGTTTTTAGAACAATCTAAAATAATAATATGTCAGGTTATTTAAAAAATTGGGCAAGTGCGAGTCCGACTCGCGCATGAAGGGTTCCGTACCATAATCTTTATTAAGTTTGTTGTATGGGGCCGCCCTTAAATATTTATTTTATTTTTAGTATTTGTTGTTATAGCGGCAATAGAAATACACCATCTGTGAAAATTTCAACTGTCTAGCTATCACCGTTCTTGAGATACAGCCTGGTGACAGACGGACGGACGGACAGCGAAATCTCAGTAATAGGGTCCCGTTTTTACCCTTTGGGTACGGAACCCTAAAAAACAGACGAAGTGAGCAACGACAAAATCAAAGTTCTTATAAGACTCCTTATCCGTTCAAAAAAGCTGATTGTTTTAGACATTTTCTCTATGATCAAACAAGTTTCTTAACATATTATCAATTTAATGTTACTACTTAGAACAGGCCTATTGCGATTTATTAGTATATATTAGAAACCTACAGTTTGAAGTTTTATTGATAATATTTTGTTATGTGTATTGTTTCAAAAACTACTCGAAATTGACAAATTTGCGCAGAAAACTGTTTTTTTTTTCACTGCACGCAATGAGAGCATGAATTACCTATGTTACTATCTAGAGCTCAGGGAAACACATTATTCACTTCAAAAAGTGGGTTGAAATTATCAATATATTTGTTATTTGTAATATGAAAAAAAAGGAATAAGGCCCCTTAAGCGAGCACTTGTAATCGTAAGTAATTGGGTCAAATGTGAAATTATTTATGTATGCTCCGTCACATCCGTTAAGCAGGTACTTAAACTTGGCTTAACTTATTGACTGTCACGAATAGTGTGACTGGCGTGCAAGAATGTGACCACTTTAGTATGATTTGATTACTACAAAGTCCATTTTATGTAGATGTTTACATGTACTTATGAATTACTTGTGATTAAGAGTTACCTATGCACGTATAATAATACCAACTTTTGCGGAACGCTCGTGTTTGACTCTTTGTACTGCGCGTCCTATTTTGATAGGGCGCAGTCGGTAGGATCCCCTTGATAATTTAGAAGACAGATTTTGCGTATTATCTATTTTTGCAGTTGTGGAGATATAATTGACAACATTTCATTTTTATACTGGTCTTTTATCGATATTATCAAAATGATGGGTTCTGTGATAATAAATTAATGAAATTATTATAAACTGAACACTATTAATTTAAAATGTCGTTTTACCAAAATAGTGCAATTTTTTATACGATACAGGTTAAAGTAAGACATGATTATGAAACTTCCAAGAAACGTTCCTAGCTTCGTTCAAACAATCTACACGGAGGAAATGAGGAAATTTGATATTTTTCCCTGAGATAATTACTAGTCTCCTTCCAAACGATTTTGAGATTGTGTTCTTATAATTAGTGAACCTTATTTTTTTACCTTAGAGGATGAGTTTCTTTCATAGGAACTCTTGCTATCAACATTTCCACCAATCAGTACCTAGTTAATCAAATTGTTCACATGTATTACATTACATTTCGTGGAGGTATCCTATGAACAGTTTTCTGCAATAAATTTTGAAATTACCCCTATACCTATCACTCGAAATTCGTGCAAGCACTTCACAAAGTTTCCAACGGGAAATGTTACATAAGTTCCCAAAATAAATTCTAAGCTTTAAGTTTCCGTGAACAGCTGAAATTACGAACTTTCAACACCCTTAGGGTTGAAGTTCCAGTCTATTCAAAAGTTTCGCAGATTTCAATGTTTTCGAAAATAACTAAGTTAATGGAGTCTGCTTATTAATTTTGCCGGCTTCTCTTCGCCTTTCTTAAAACAAACTGCAGTGCCATTTAACTGGCTTTATTTAACTGGTAATGAAAGACCCATTTATCAAATAAAGTTAGAAGAGTTCGTGTTGGTATATTTCCAGGTTTACTTTATGATGAATCATATTAAGATTAGAACATATTAGGCAGCAAGCAGACCTCATAAAATAATTTGCAAAACTAACTATTTTTATTCTCATTATAATTTTATAAATTTTACTCAATGGGCGACTAGAGATATAATTTTAATCATTAAAGCTAGATCATCATAATATGATAGCTTTGCCACTGAGATACTAAATAAAACTAAAATTATTACTACTAAAATAAAAAAAAGAACACAAACAAACTTTTCTTTCTCTAGCATTTATTCAGCTGTTTGTTGATTAAAAGCAAGAACAAGCGAAGCAAAATAAACCAAAATCTGAAGCAAAAGTTTCGCTAATCTCCTGTTTTTATTCAAACCAAACTCGAACTGGGAATTCGACGTACGTAAAAGAAGTTTACCTACTAGTTTGAAGCACAATTAGACACGGAGTTCGGACGGAAAGTTTTCCAGCGTTACAATCTACATCCCCCATTACTACCCCATGAATATCAATTAAAGTTTACGACTTTAATTGGTGTTCCCACCGATATTTAATGCCATTTGCATGTTGCACGGGTATTAACTTACCCGGCTATTACTGAGTAATTGAGTTCGGTGCGCTTGTGTTGTCGCGTATACAGTGTCATTGGTTTATTTTGCTTCCACAACAAGGGTTTTCGCCGGTTTACATGCACTTTGGTGTCATTTTACGTAGTAATTGGTTCTAATTAGGGCACGATATGCCGGATACATGCTGATATTGAAATCCGATACACGGTCGTCATTTTGGGATTCCGGGATCGAATAGCAGCTGAACTAGTATTTTTCTACAGTATTAGTTGTTGGCTAACAACTCTATTTTAGATCTTTTTTTATTTGAACACTGAAATATCAGTAATTAAGGTATTTTATAAAATCGTGTTAGTGAAACATTAAATCGTTTAATAAAGTAGTTTTTTTTTGTGGTAAATTTCTTTTTAAGAAATGGTTTGCAGTATTTTTTGCGGTTGTTATAGCGCAGTTAATGTGCTTGTCATCGCCAGGTGTGTTATAACATATATTATACATGTAGAATATAATAGAATACTCTTTATTGCACACCTCAAAAAGAAATAAATACAAATACATAAAAAGCGATCTCTTTCAGACAATCATAATAATTGTAATATCACATATGAGTAATTGGCATATAATAACCATTAAAGTGAAAGAGTACGCACTGTCAAAAGCTTCCATTGGATGTTAAGGTAAATGATTATCATGCAATGCCTGATAAGCGTTTGAAGAAATTACCCCTTACCCGCCTCCGGTTAATTGATGTCTCCAGCCAAATTAACTCAATTGCACTTAATAACTGTACCATTGTAATTCTCTATTTGTTTATAATTAAGTAAAAATCGTTATCGACCACAATTCTTGTTGAAAAAGTTCATTAGAAAAGGCTCTAAAAGCAAAAATCGTGTTTCAAACTGAGACAAAATTCATTAAAGACTTCGATCTTATTAAATTTTACGCGCCACCAATGACGTGTTAATAATAAAATAATGATAAATTTGGAGGTGCCGAGCTGGGCCAATAACAACTTTGTAAGTGGCCTCCACGTAATCTATTTTGTCATGGAAGGGAGTGGCACAAATAATGTCGTTTGAATGCGGTTCGCGTCCCCCTTTATTAGGCCGAGGAAAAATGGAGCCTTGCAAAAATCTACGTCATACGTACGTAATGAACCTTTTGATGACAACTTTTCAATAAATCTTACTTTGTCGCTCTTGTAGCAATTATGAAAAATAGGCCACGAAGAATTGGAAATCCGAATGCTGAACCGGCTCCGATTACACGAATGAATTTGATTAATGTACACGCTCTACTGCGAACAATTTTACGGGTTTTGTTCGATCCACGGCAATTTCATACTCGTGTTAAGGGATATGGATGGATCCTATCGCATCCATCAACTGATAGGGGATTTGCGTTCTGCGATTTCGCACTTATATTCGGATTCAATTGTTCTGCTGGAGATAAATGGGTAAAAAACGTATTCAACATCCCTAAATACGGACGAGGAAAACATCCTTTATCTACATTTGTAAATGCTGCAGCCTCATTATCTTGACTCGGTTCCCGTGTTTATGGTAACATCTCACGTATTATTTAAGTGACAAATTTCCGTAACAGATGGCCAAATTTGCCCGCTGTTTCTCCACTAATTCTGGTTGAGTCTGGTTTGTAGCGTCATCCGCCATCAATAAAGTCCCCTAGGTGCACAGCAGGCTGGCAGCCAACCACTCCATCTCTGGGATTAGAGCACGACACGGATTCGTGGCGGCGTTTAGAAGCAGATTACGATCTTCAGTTTAATCTCTTAGTAGACCCGCATTAATTTGAAGATGGGGTGAACTGTGTTTGGTTTTGTAAATGGAGCTTTCCGCGTTATAGGTATTTTCATTTATTAAGTCAATAGTAGCAGTAAGTTAATGTAGAAGAGGTTTTCTAATACTGTAATCATACTTTTACAATAATCAGCTGTGGCGTGGCATCTATAGATTCACAACGGCTTGCCTATTTTTGAGCGTTTAACCCTCCCTCCTTATTTTGCTCTAAGAGAAGTAAATTAATTCTGTTCCGGCTTGCGCAAGTAAGTATTTCTTTTACGCCACGCCACTGATAACTAACTTGTTTGGATTCATCTCGTGTATTTATTTATATTCTTGTTAAAATTCTAACTTTGTATAGGATGACATACAATATCACAAAGTTATTTCCAATTACGTTTCGCACTGTGTTTCGTGGAAATAATAGCAATAAAAGCTGAAGCTCTGGCGATGGCGGTCCCAAAAAGTTTTGGGCACTTGGAATATTTACTGCCCAGCTTTATACGACTCACTCAGTCCCGCACGGTAATACTAAAGCGAGTTTAATTTATTTACCCTTACACTAGTACAAAGATATATGTATATAAATGTGCGGTAACTTTGTTCATAATACTACAGACTAATAATTCAACGAGGAAGTAATAGTTAACTGTTCATTTTAACCAGCATTTCAAGCAGACACAATTGAGTTATATTGCTAACGATCACGCTGTGTTCCTGTTTTTGTTCAAAACACTTTTTTAAATATAGGTTGTTTAAGAATGTAATCAACAATGTAACATTACAGTTTCACTTGAAAACACGCGTTCTATTCAGTTCTCCTAAAGCAATCTTTGTGTAACAATATTGGTCAGACTTTGCTGTGATTGACACATAATACAACCATATCAGGTCGTAGGTACAATGTAGGTATTGTTATAGTCAGACACATTGGGGTTGACGTTATCACGGAGACCCAGGAGGAGGATGACGGTCCACTTGACACGGGCAAGGCTATTGATAACCCGCTTTCATATTGACCTTATAACAATATTCAGTGATTCAATAAGTGTACTTTTAAAACTTCTTTATAGTAAAATTATTTCGACTCTCTACAGACGACAAATGTTGCTAACATACATAGCACACAAGCAAGGACATGACAAAAGGGAATTCTCCGCGAGTATCCACCCACAGAAATTTCTAGCAGCGGTTGCGGCTTGGAAGGAAGTGCATAAGTTGGAAATCGCATTTCTATTTCTCAAAGTCGACGTGGGTTGCTAGTTCGTTCTGAGACCACAACAAACACATTTGGCCGATTCCGTTCGGGGGTGAGTCGAGGCGATAAACTTTGTTGACAATGACTGATGCGACGAGTGCCCGATCCGCCGACCCACGCCCGTCGCCACCAAATGTGCAATTTTCGAACGTGCCACTGAAAAGGACTGAAGTTCCTTTCATTGTAGTAACTCAGTTTTGAGACAGTGACACAATGCCGCCCACTTTAACTTTGCCACAAAAGGAATTTTGATATAAAGTTAGACGAAATAGGAATTCTTGTTAGTAAAGAAGTTGTTTTGAACCTTGTCTACTGCGAGTTTGTGTAGAGGTGTTGTATCAAGTAAAGGAACTAACAACACAGACTAATGATAGACTATTAGTACTTGTCTTGGTGTTCTCGTGTTTTACTAGTTCGCTGATAGTACGCTTGCAATACTTTATAAAGTAAATTAAAAGTGCCTTGAACGACTTGTTTCATCAAGTCTGTGAGGATTGCTTTTAAGTATCAAAATCACTTTGCCTTCTTTCCCTACTCTTTCATTAGAATATCGCTTTTCTCTTGCAGGGACGTACCTCTGGGTAAACAATCTGAATAATAGAGGAGTAAAGTCAATTTGAAGTGGCTTAATTAATTTTCACCGTGTCCCTTCACACCAGCGAATTGTTAATTAGGTACCTGAAACAAAAGAAATGAATCGTTAAATAGATATTTGATAGGTTTCGAACTATATAAATAGGGTTGCTTGCAATAAAACAGTTTCATACCGAAATAAAAGGGATTCTGAAGAAAACATTTTCATCATCATCATCATCATCTCAGCCATAGGACGTCCACTGCTGAACATAGGCCTCCCCTTTGGACTTCCATATATACCGGTTGGAAGCGACCTGCATCCAGCGCCTTCCGGCGACCTTTATAAGGTCATCTGTCCATCTTGTAGGTGGACGTCCTACGCTGCGCTTGCTGAAAACATTTTATCAAGACAGTATTATGCATCGGCAGCAGTAAAAGATAATGTCAAGATTCTCAATGATAATCAATACTCACTTTTGTAATATTAATAAACGGAATTGTACCTAAACTATTGATACAAAGATCAAAGCATAATTGAAACGCGTAACCTGGGAGAAGAGACCGGTAATCGAACCCGGTACCTTTGGATTACCGGTCCGGCATGTTAACCCCTCCACTACCCTAACGCTAGATAACATATAAAAATTAGAGTACACATAAAAAAAAAATAAGACATTTCATGTTTCATAAAATCGGAATTGTACCTACTAAAGCACATCGCAGGTGTTAGTAACCCAATAAGCTCCTAATACATTTCACAAGACCTATAATATTCCTGTTTTGTTATTTCTAGGGAGCGTTGAACTAAGATGGCATTTTTATCGTCCTCGCTCACGGGACGTGTGATAGTATTGCCGCAATAAATCTAAAAGACAGCTGCGTCTCTAGTTCTTGAAATTCAAGTAAATTCGTTCAACACGACACCCGTAATCCATTTTGCGTCTAGACACTAACTGTAACTTCCAAGAAGAGTTTTATAAGAATATTTGGCTGACCATTATATAAGCATGTCAATATCTATAGGTAGTGGATTAAATAAAACGAATTAATAGGAAAAGTGATACGTAAGTAGGTATATGAATTATTATAATTTACTATAGGTACCGAATTCCTAATGGTATAGGAAGGCCTGGACGCTGCTTATATTTTCTCTCTCTTCCAAATAGGTGTTGGTTCAAATACCTATCTGGATAAAAAAATAGACGTTCTAAAAACTTCGCGATTGTAATAGTTTGAACATAAAAAAAAAAATTTAACGTTTCTTTTTTTTTGTTAAAAATTTTTTTTTTTGCTTTTTAGTGATTCGTATGTGTGTTCATCATCAGTTTCCTTACACCAAATCCTATTTACTGAATGTAAATTCTTGACTTTATCAATAAATTACCGAAAGCGCCGTACATGTCCCTATAACATTTGAAGAGTTCCCTCGATTTCTCCAAGATTCCATCATCAGATCCCGACTTAGTGCCAACGGGACCAACTCGGAGTTATACCCTTTCGATAACAAAAAAAATAATTGAAAATCGGTTCACGATTCTCGGAGATATCGAGTAACATACATAGAAAAAAAAAAAAAAATTGTTCGAATTGAGAACCTCAATTTTTGAAGTCGGTTAAAAATAAGCCTATTTTTAATAATTTTTAGAAAGATGTTATTAAGTGCAGGGATTTACATTGTGAGCAAAACTCGTCACTATTTTTTTTGCCGCTACATTATGACTTTGTACCTGCTCTTTGTCTAAATTCTGAAGGCACTATTTCCACGTACACTCGACTTGTGGGACGCAAAGGCGTGTTTTAGTGCTTAGGTTTTACACAAAAGCTTAGATTAAATAATATCTGAAAATATACCATTTCCAAGCCGTATAGGGTCAATTTCCCAAGCAGTATTTTTCGATGGCAAGACTGAAAACGCAGGTGCAGAAAGGTTGAATAATAAAGTACCATTTCTTCGGAAACAGCCCGCCATTGTCTACCTCGGGCAACAGCTAAAATTAAAATATTAATATACTTATATAATAATTAAAAAAATATATATTTAGACCATATTTCTCATCAAGGTGGGTTGTCCCTAAGCTGGTTTTGTTTGTAAAATGCCGGGTAAGTCAAATACTATGCATGACAAAGAAAATCTGTTAGGTACCATTATTTTATTACCATATAAATTTGTAATGACGAGCACATTACCCGTTTTATATCTCCTTTGTATTCCTTTGAATAAGTGCATATACGTTTGTCCCGAGAAAATTTTAACTGGGTGGTTTGAAATTTATATATATCAGGTAAAGTATACTCGCGATTTCAAGAGTTGAATTAGTTTTAGAATATGGCTTACTTACTTTTTTTTAAGAAATAGAAATATGTCGTGTTTCTCGTTCCACCATTCTCATTCCAGTGTTTCCGGTATAGTAAAATTACTTTAAACCCCACCAAAATGAGGAAAACACTGGAATGACATCAAAAATAGCTTCACTTTTCATAGATGTTGTTGAAATATTTTTTTATTTTGTTTTTAATACCAGACTAAGATATAATATGTTTATATTATTATGTAATGCCAATATAATATATATTACGAATATAAAACGTAAAATTACTTTCATAATATGCCACTTTTCTTTCATTCCGGTGTATGAAATTTCATTGCGGTGCACTTATTTTATCATCCTGGTGTACATTTATCATTCCGTTGTGTGTTTCATATTCGATCTCGAATATCTGGAAAACTATTTCAGATTTCAGGGTCCCTTTTACATATGTTTAATAATATAGTCTAAAGTATCTCTTCACATTTAAAAAACTCAAAAATAAAGAATCACACCGAAATGATTCAAAAATGCGTCTTGTTGAAATTGACCCTGTATGGTTCAACCAACTTTTTTCTGTCGCTTGTTGCCATGGTGATATCCCTTAGTTCACTCTTTAAAACTACGATTTTCCGTGGTTATATTTACCAACATCTTTGTAATTGCATCACACAGTACACTTCGGGCAGGCACGGCGAGTTAGCCCAGCCCCCTGCCATCTAGTGACTTACGGATACAGCCATTTTAGGCTTCCGGCATATTAAAAATAGGAAAAAGAAAAAAAATAAAAAAATTGCATCAGTTATAAACCCATTCTTATGCAGACTATCTCCTAATAATACAAGTATCTAATATATAAATTATAAACACTTTTCTAAGAAATTTAATCCTGGTCACGGAACAGAATAACAACGAGAAAACTTGCTCCAGCCATAATATCAAGAGAAAACGAACCGGCACAAGCCTAGCAAAGCTATCTCCATGAACAGGGCCTGTTTAAATACGGAGCCCAGACATAGGCGTCGGGCGAGAACTTGCTTGGCACCGCGCCTTGGCTCACTCGCCTGTTTTATTGTGACCGAGCCAAGAACTACGATTTACCCCGTCTATATTGGCATGCCTGTAATATCCTACATACTGCAAACAACGCCTAGATGCACCGTACGGTTTAACGACGTTCAATGTAATCACGAGGGCTGCGTATTTAAAAGCGCTTATCGATCGTTGAAAACAAAAGAGGGGCAAATGAGCTAAGAGTTGCGTTTATTGCAAGGTTTTATGAAGCGAGTATCATGGTTTATATTGGAATGGGCTTGTTAATTTACTTGGTGCGTTCTGGCTTAAAGGTCATACATATTGTTTGCCTTATCTCCCTGGCTCCCTTTCCTTCCTTTACCTATAGAACAGGGACATACTCGTATGTATCAAATCGATGTTTGTATACAGTGATCCATATAGGAAATTCACGACAAAATTTGCTAGAATATTTTAATAAAGTTAAAAAAACAAGTTATCCTTATAATTTTGCCATGGCATGTCTGGAGTTGTGCCGTTCCCGTGAATTCACAGAAACATCTGTCTTGAATGGAAAATATATTTGAGAACATTCTCGCTCCATGTAAAACGCGGAATGTTCTTAAGCACGGATGCTTTAGTATAAGTTTGCTTTTAACACAAAAAACGTCTCGTACGTGTCAGCAACAATCGGTAGCGTGGTGTTAAACATATTATTGGTAAAACCGGAGCTGATACGAATTATTTTTCATCAAGAGCTACATACATCAAAAATTACTTCACCTTTCATGTTTAATAATATAATTTTCTCAGAGAGTTCCTAATACTTCACTACTTCAGTCATCAAGACATCAGTAAAAACCACATTGTCCAAGATGTTATATAACGTGTTCTCTAAAACTTGAAGTATTTCTACGTTAAACAAGTCTAATAAAGCACCTAACTTAATTAGGTACTCAGGTAATAACGGGAAAGACGCGCAAAAGAAGACACGTGAAGGAAATAACATATCTCAATGTTAATAATACTGGAATGTAGAGTGTGGTGACGCTTCTTCGCGAGTTTGTTTCGCAATTACTATTTTTTTACATTTTCTAATCGCAAATCTCCACCATTTTGAAAAAAAATAAAATGACTGAATCAACAAAAAAACCAATGTACTTATCGACTCCATACTCACAAAATGTCATGAGAATTGACTGAGAATTGAATGAGAGAGCATCCATCCAGACCTAAGAAAGTGTCACGTCACTATCAAATATAGGTTAATTATACATCATCATCATCATCATCATCTCAGCCATAGGACGTCCACTGCTGAACATAGGCCTCCCCTTTGGACTTCCATATATACCGGTTGGAAGCGACCTGCATCCAGCGCCTTCCGGCGACCTTTATAAGGTCATCTGTCCATCTTGTAGGTGGACGTCCTACGCTGCGCTTGCTGGTCCGAGGTCTCCACTCGAGCACTTTACGGCCCCATCGGCCATCTGCTCTGCGTGCTATGTGGCCTGCCCATTGCCACTTCAACTTGCTAATCCGGTGAGCTATATCGGTCACTTTAGTTCGTCTACGGATTTCCTCATTTCTGATTCGATCACGTAGAGACACCCCGAGCATAGCCCTCTCCATTGCTCGTTGAGCGACTTTGAGCTTTGAGATGAGGCCGATAGTGAAAGACCACGTTTCGGTGCCGTAAGTCATCACTGGTAACACACATTGGTTGAAGACTTTCGTCTTGAGGCACTGAGGTATGTCGGATGAAAAGACATTGCGTAGTTTCCCGAACGCTGCCTAGCCGAGTTGGATTCGGCGGTTGACCTCTTTCTCGAAGTTGGACCTACCTAATTGGACCACTTGTCCTAGGTAGATGTATGAGTCAACAACTTCGAGTACCGAGTTTTCAACAGAGACTGGGATGGGCACAACCTTGGCATTTGACATGAGTTTCGTCTTGTCCATGTTCATTTTTAAGCCCACCCGTTGAGAAACTCGATTGAGGTCATCGAGCATCATGCTGAGTTCCTCCATCGACTTTGCCATGACTACGATGTCGTCGGCAAACCGAAGGTGAGTGATGTATTCGCCATTGATGTTGATGCCAAGTCCTTGCCATTCCAGGAGCTTGAAGGCGTCTTCCATAACGGCCGTAAACAGTTTCAGGGACACAACGTCCCCCTGTCTTACGCCTCTTCTCAATGGAATGGCCTTTGTGCTCTGCTCCTGAACTCGGACCGACATGGTGGCGTTACTATAGAAACACTTCAACACTTCAATGTACCGATAGTCAATATGGCATCGCTGAAGTGACTCGAGCACCGCCCATGTTTCCACCGAATCGAAGGCTTTCTCATAGTCCACAAACGCTAAGCATAATGTCAAGTTATACTCTTCAGTCTTCTGTATAACTTGTCGCAGCGTATGTATGTGGTCTATGGTACTATAGCTTCTTCGGAAACCGGCTTGTTCGGGAGGCTGGAAGTCATCAAGTCTACGTTCGAGACGGTTCGTGATGACCCTTGAAAACAACTTATAAACATGGCTTAGAAGCGTGATGGGCCTGTAGTTCTTCAATAGGGTTTTATCACCTTTCTTGAAGAACAGTACCACCTCGCCTCTATTCCATGCTTCAGGCGTTTTGCCCTCGGACAAGACGGAATTAAAGAGCTTCTGGAGGACCTTAAGTACCGGTGTTCCACCCGCTCTCAGAAGCTCTGAGGTGATTCCGTCTTCACCCGGCGCCTTGTTGTTCTTAAGGTGCTTCAGGGCCATCCTAATCTCGTACAGACTGATGTCCGGGATATCTTCGGTATAATGTATACATATTACATATACATGGTTAATAATTTCATAAAAAGCGGAGACCGTTTTATGGCTGCTAATTGGTACTGCTACAATGGTATTTTTTGGATACTAATCATCGTGTTGACATTTAATAATAAATACCTACATAGTGTAGTTGCTATTTTGATTGCCAGTCACATGTCTTATCCAAATTGAACATTTGCACAAGCACCAGCTGCGATCTGGGATATTCACGAATACCGCTCTAGGTATGTACCTAATGTAAACCGCTACGCAATTTACGCACCCGTAAGCCTGTATTAAACAAACCGCCAGTAAAAAAGCAACAAGCATAATATTGCGAGAGCCATTTGCACTGATGAATAGTTTATTCCCTATAAATACAGCATTGAGCGTTTATTTACATGGGCAGCCATATTTAATCGATGGGTTTCAGTAAACAGTGTGAACAATAAAACTGCCGAGAGGTTTAAACAATAAGTACTGTGTGTACACTGGGAGAGCTAACATTGCAACTTGATTGAACATGGCACAATGGAAGCATGCGCTTAAACAATGCGAGAGGAATTATTGTGAGCTGAAACAGGCTTTTACGGGAACTGGCCGGTGACATTTTGTTCTTGGGTACACTATTCTCAAAATTACGCTTATACTTTATTTAAATAAGGACTAATTAAGAAGTTTTTATTAATTACATATTTACGAGATAAGTAGCAGATAGTGTATCTATTATTTATGCAGCCTAGTTCATCTCATTGTAAGTAATGTTTAAGCTATGTACTTGCCAAATATTATCAGAATCGGTTCTATAGTATTTATTTAAACAAGTTTATTGAAACGTAGGAAAAACTACTTCTGAAGATAGAACGCGTGAGCCTTCAGTTTGGTTCATAGATAAACCGCAAAAAACCAAAGCAATGATAATAGACCGCGCCTATAACCACTCTGAAAGTGAATTCACAAGTCACAACTCTGAAGTGACAAGAATTGCTAATTGTAAATTCTTACAATCCTATATTTACCTTGGAGGTTTAATATTGAACAATGGCGGCTGCGTATATGAAGTAAAGCGTCGTAAGGGGATCACCAGAACGGCAATGAATATGTTGAAGAAAGTATGGAAGAACATACACATCACAAGAACCACGAAATTGCGGCCTGTGCAAACCCTTGTATTTCCAATATATTTTCATATGCTGCAGAGAAGTGGATGCTTCGAGAAATTGAGAAGAAGGCGATAGATGCTTTGGGAATGTAGTGTTAGAAAATAATGCTGGGAACATCATAGATAGGATTTCGGACCAGTTTCCATACGTGAGGAACTCCGCATCAAGCAGTGTCTGTCCACTTCACTGCAGACTCGTATTCTCCTAATTTTCGGCCACAAGTATGATTTCAGTTACATATAAATCGTTCCGATATTATTGAACTCTGCCTTTTGTCAGTGCACAAATTGTGTTGTATTACGAAGTTGACTGAAATCTAGTATTCCTGGATTCTTGACAAACAGTCAAAGTTACAAAGTGAGCATTTGTTGGGATTGTTGTGTACAATACAGACTCGAGAACTCCGCGTAACCCCTCAAAGCATAACTTTACTACAGTTTCGAGTTTTGCAAATGTCGAATGTGAGTTGGTTGGTATTGACAATTTGATACAATCTTTTGGGAAAATTGAGCAGAAACCCGCTAGTAGATTTAAACAAGCAGTTTTTAATCACAAGGAAATAAATCGCAATGTAATTTAAATGAATTTCAAACGGCAAAATAACGCGAGTTTACTCATAAGACATAACAAAACTTAAATATTAATGCCATCACATCAAGAATCCGGTGATGAGCAGACTTTTGTCTCGAAAATTACAGTTAGATGTCAATAAACCAATTTAGTTAAACAAGACGAGAACTTTGTTAATTAAAGTCCTTAAACTTTGGTGAGAAAACCTAGAAACCGACCAGTGATTCATAGGGAGTGTCTTGTTCCCTCGTGTAAAATTATAAAGTAACTAGAAGATGCCCGCGGACGTCGTGTGCGTGGAAGAAAGTCATAATCATAACTCTCTTTTTGTTTCTCCGTAGTCGGGTAAAACGTATCCTATTACCATCTGTATACCAAAAATTGTTGAACTTGGTCCAACCGTTTCGGCGTGATGAGATGATAAAGAAATTATGACCAATGGTGCCAGCCTGGCACAGCGCTGCGCACCAATACAAAAAATACATGATTTGACTTTGACTACAAAACAAAAGAGGTTAAGGTTTTTCCTGACATCATGACCCCTCTCCTAGAACACTGTTATTCAATACAATTTTAGTTTTTTTTGACCTATAGGTACTCGTACACTAGACGGTGTTCTTAACTTTGTACATGTTTTTTTCTTTCTTTACTTTAGTCGAGCAAAAAGTATCCTATAGCCATCTTTGGATGTCCAGATATCCCTGTACCTAAAATTGATCAAAAGACAATTTTACCAACAGATGTCGCTGTACGGCTGGCGCCGCGTGCCCATACAAATCCTGTAAGGTTTTTTCTTGAGATAATGACCCCACTTCATAGAAAACTCATTTTAAATACTATTATAGAATTTTATAAGTAGTTTATGCACATATCTTTGTTACCAGGGGCTAGATTCGGTGTTTCTCGAGATATTTTTTTCAAAATGAACAATATAACATTTTCTTTCTTATTGAGATGAATATAATCTATTTTGATAAGCGTAAAAATGAAATGCAATCGCTCGCGAGAAATCGCTCATTAACTGCTCAACACATGTCGTGGCTTTTATTTCGGGTTGTGGCTCTCGTACGCATTTCAGTTCTTTGGCATGACGGTCGTCGATGCTGAAGATAAACATTTCCGTTGACCGACAAACTTACTACTTCAAAGGCGCAGCTAGAATCATTTACCCACCCGCAGCCAGGTATCTGCATAAAGTTTTCTAGGTTAGGAACACACGAGACTCGTGTCGTCCAGGAGCAAGCCAAAGCGATAAACTTGCGCTGACATTGATTTATGTCTCCGTTTGTTTGTCCTGAGCTGGTCCATCCCGAGTCCCGGGATATCGAAGATAAGGCTAGTGTAGGCTACAAATTACTGCACGAATTCCCGGGGTCAGCCAATGCTCGGTTTTATTTGGAATATTGAGTTGTAATTTCTTTTACAACTTACTGACAGTTTGTGACGAGAACCATTTTAATGATATTATTTCATTTTCTCTAATGTGACAACGTGGCCGGTATAAAGGCGGGAAAAAGTGGAACTAATGGAGTTCATCATGGACGTTAAATTATATCCCTGGAGAGTGTCGAAATACGGTTTTTGTGGCATAAACGACAGCAGCCTCACCACCGCCAGCACCTTAACTTAGAACTTTGATTTTTTCACAGCTTTAAAGGACTGTAGACCTGAGTAGGTATATGGATTTAATTTCAACTCAGCACAGACAAACGGACGGACGGAAAACAAAGTGATCTTATGAGGGTTCCGTTCTTTCCTTTTGAGGTACGGAACCCTAAAAAGCGTTAGTTTTGGGCGTAACGATTATTAATTACACTCACGCCATATACATCCCGAAGAACCCCATGGTGGAGTTCAATTCCCTTGACCCAGATTGCTATCGGGAGCCCGGGCGTGAGATCTCGAGGGTGGCCCAAGACTCTGGCAAGCGGTCGATAGAATCACGAATAGATATGCACAGAGGGACCGTTTCGTACAATCTACTGAAGCCAAATTCTATTCGTCTATTCAATTCTGCCTTTATAGATTCTGCTGGATACACACTTACTGTTTATTAAGCGACTCCTTGATCCTGTTCCTGTGCTAAACTCATGTAGGTACCACAATAGTGGCTGTGTGGGAGATAATTATTATATTGTCAACTAGATCAGGTGGTAGGGTTGGATACCTAGCCACTCACCCACTCCCTATGATTGTGTAGACACATTTGTGGAGAACAAATGATTGCTTGAGGCTGTCTAACAGTTAATCGCTTCAAATAGTCCTTTATATTATTATCATTATTAATATTACTAGCCAGTCTATAGAGATATTTTATTTATTAATTGTTAATATGCATAGTATTATAAAAGACTTCCGGTGAAGCTCAAGTATGAAAGTACTGAATATTGCTTTAACGAAAAGATAAACCGAATTGAGTTGAGGGACAAGTTTAACTTTGCCGTAAATAAACGAATGTATGTGGATACATCAACATAGATCGGGGTTAGTTTACCAAATGCAAAAAAGTTTGTAATTACAAAAAAATGTATATTTAATGTAATGTAACATATTTACGGTTTGCGGACTTTTTAATAGTCTTGTGCTACATTATATTGCTAATCTAACCAAATTTCATGATTCTAGTTCAACGGGAAATACCTTCCAGGTTTTGAGAGCGCCAACATATGCAGTATAAAAGTTTGTATCTAAATTTTGATTGCGTTGAGTTAGAAGTATTTTTTTTGCTCTCATTGTTTCAAGGGTTTTGCAAACCATTGTATTTTATATTAAGAGGATTTTTTTTCAATTTTCATATTATGACAAATATATTGAAAATTCGAACCAACCTTTTGAAGCGAATAAAACTTTTCTCCGGGTTCTAGGTAGTAACATAGCTATTTGCTGTTTCATTGCGTGCAGTCGAAAATAAGTTGAAAAAACTAATTTTCGGCGTGAATTTTGTCAATTTCGAGTAGTTTTTGAAACAAAAATTATCAATGAAAGATTCAAACTGTAGGTTCCAAATATATATGTATAAACCAATAAATTCCAATAGCCCTGTTCTAGGTAGTAAGATCAATAATGTGTTAAGAAACATGTTTGCGCATAGAGAAAAATGTCTAAAACAATCAGCATTTTAAAAGGAACTAGAGACCCGTTGCGGCGTCGAACCGCCGCTAGAATATGGAAATCCGGTAGTGTTACAGAAAATAACTACTTTATCGATAAGAAGTTTTTGGGGAACGAAGAATAAATACTGAAAAAAAACACGTTAAAATGATGTTTTAAAAACGTTAAAACATGCCAGGCTAGAGCCAGGCCTGATAGCCAACTGCTGGCTTCATCGTGACAACTTTTTCAACTCTTTTGTAAAAATAACTTATGCATTAATGACATGTGATCTGCTGATCAGTTTCACAAATAAAATGCATATTAGGTATTCGTTTTATGGAAAAATATAATTCATGACAATATAGTCCCATATCTTAAAAAAAATAATTGACATATTTTCATAGGACCGAACATCAGATTGGTAGAATTTTAATTTGTTGTTCTTTCTTCAGGACATACATTTATCGACTTGATCGATTTCTATCAATTTCCAGAAATAGCACATGAATCGAAATGACAGATTTGGTCACTCGCTACGCAGGTTTTAAAAAGGAGATCATGGAGTGGGTAACTGTTTATGTATTCATTCATAATCGTAAATACTTCAAAATATTGATACTAAAAAATGTTACATAAACTCAATTGTATGAAATAGAGAGCAAAAAACGTTTATAGATACCTACACGAAAAATCACTATTATCAATGCTTGTTTTTTTTTATGAAATTCAATAGATCGTGCAAATTTTCTTAATATGGGTGCTGCCATGACATCATCATCAATCATTTATTCAATAACAATTACACATTGTGTTTGAAATTCTTACGATAGTTATACTTAATCAAACCCTACTTACTAATCTAAATAAATTACTGACCAACAATAATCCACCATAAAAAAAAGAATGTGTCATATATGTGTAATAAAAAAATCCAATATTTAAAACAGCTAAACATGTTTGAAAAAAGAATATAAGATATTTTTTTTTTCCAAAAGTTGAGCTGAAGGCCTAATACCCGAATTCCAAATTCTAACTTTCGTGTTTTTCCTCTCATTGAAATAGTGTCTGACAGAAGACTGAGGGAGATGCTATCTATACTCTCAAGTCTATAATAAAAACCTAATTTTAGGGTTCCTTACCATTGTCGGTAAAAACGGAAGCCTATCAAGTTTCGCATGTTAGGGTAACATGTTAATTATTCCACATTGCCAACTCGTCCACAATGTCAGCTCGTCTATATTCCCATCTGGGTCACAATGCCAACTTGTCCACACACCCAACACGTCCACATTGCCAACTCGTTCATACACCCAACTCATCTGCATTGCCAACTCGACTATATGACCAATTCGTCTACATTGGCAACTCGTCCATATTCCCAATTCGTCCACAATGCCAACTCGACCATATTGCTAACTCATCCATATTCCCTACTCGTCCACATTTCCAACTCGTCCATATTCCCAACTCGTCCACATTCCCAACTCGTACACAATGCCAAATCGTCCACATTGCCCACTCGTCCATACACCTAACTCATCTACATTGCCAACTCGTTCATATTACCAACTCGTCTTTATTGCCAACTCATCCATATTCCCAACTCGTCCACAATGCCAACTCATCCATATTGCTAACTCGTCCACATTTCCAACTCGTCCATACACCCAACTCGTCTACAATACCAACTCGTCCTTATTATTAACTCGTCTTTATTGCCAATCTCATCCATATTATCAACTCGTCCGTATTACCAACTCGTCTTCATTGCCAACTCGTTTATATTCCCAACTCATCCACAATGCCAACGCGTCCATATTACTTGCTCGTCCATAATACCAACTCGTCCACAAATACAACTCGTCCACATTTCCAACTCGTCCATATTCCCACCTCGTCCACAATAATGCCAAGTCGTCCACATTACCAACTCGTCCATACACCAAACTCGTCTTCATTTCCAACCCATCAACAATGCCAACTCGTCCATATTGCTAACTCGTCCACAAATACAACTCGTTCACATTTCCAACTTGTCCATATTATTCCCAACTCGTCCACAATTCCAAGTCGTCCACATTGCCAACTCATCCACATTTCTAACTCGTCCATATTCCCAACTCGTCCACATTGACAACTCGTCCATATTACCAACTTGTCCGTATTACCAACTCGTCTTCATTGCCAACTCGTCCATAATACGAACTCGTCCACATTGCCCCCTTGTCCATGTTCCCAACTTGTAAATTTTACCAACTCATCCACATTTCCTTATCGTTCATATTCCCAACTCGTCTACAATACCAATTTGTCCTTATTATCAGCTCGTCTTTATTGCCAAATCTTCCATATCACGAACTCGTCCGTATTACCAAGTCGTCTTCATTGCCAACTCGTCCACCTTGCCCACTTGTCCGTGTTCCCAACTTGTTCATTTTGTTAACTCATCCACATTCCCAACTCATCCATATTCTCAACTCGTCCACATTGCCCACTCGTCCGTGTTCCCAACTTGTTCATTTTGCCAACTCATCCACATTCCCAACCGTCCATATTCTCAACTCGTCCACATTGCCCACTCGTCCGTGTTCCCAACTTGTTCATTTTGCCAACTCATCCACATTCCCAACCGTCCATATTCTCAACTCGTCCACATTGCCCACTCGTCCGTGTTCCCAACTTGTTCATTTTGCCAACTCGTCCACATTCCCAACTCGCCCATATTAACAACTCGTCCATATTCCCAACTCGTCTATATTACCAACTTGTCAATTTTACCAACTCATCCACATTCCCAACTCGTCCATATTCCCAACTCGTCCACATTTCCAACTCGTCCGCATTTCCAACTCGTCCATTTTACCAACTCATCTATATTACCAATGTAGATACATTCCCAGCTTAGGTACATTGTCAAGTCGTCCATATTCTCAACTCGACCACATTTCCCATCCCGTTGACATGCAAGCGGAAGGACTAAGTTTTTTCTTGTAAAATACCATTTAATTTACCATGACTCATGCCATTTTCCTTGAAATTATTTTTTTGATGGACTTATGTAATCACATTTATAATAATCTATCATAAATTTACTTATTTGAATGACGTTTAAATTAGTTTTACTAATTTTTTTCTGCTTTGATTGATTGATTTGATTAATTGTACAACTCGCCTATAAAAATAATCTATCCTTGAATGACGGTCAGTTTTTCTAGTCTTTCGAGTACCAGTCCAACTCACACTTAACCGGCTTTTTTCTCCACATTTTTACCAGGTATGCGAAAAAAGTTTCCATATCAACATTTTAAAAAGAAAAACAACCTGGAAATTTAGAGCATTAACATAATAGCCCCCACTAAAAAAGACATTAATAGTTGTCAGAATATGGTTACTGTCATTCATTGTCAACAAACTGTATCGACAGATTTTGCATATTCGTACATGTTTTAAGTGTTGCGGATATTATGTTGCCGACTCAAAAATAATATTTCATCATGCTGAACAACTTACTACAGGTTTGTGAGCAAATCATGCTTATTATTATTCGGTCATCTTATGTCAAAATAGGGATCACAGGTCACGTGGTCAAAGTCACGTGGATAGCGCACAGTAGTTTTTTCAAATCCATTTTTCAGTACCATTTCAGGAAAAAATTAAAATTCCAAGAGTTTTATGCACCTCTCCAGCATGAGACGAATCTAATGACATATCATTTATCAAAATCGGACCATAACTGTAGATCTGATGGGATGTACAAAAATCGGCCTCGCGTAATATATATATAGATAAGGCCTCTTAATTTCATGTTCCGTTTTTACCGACTCATGTACGGCAAGCGACGTCTAAATACATGAATATCGATCTTTTTGTTGTTGTATTTTCTTAAAATCTTGACTACATGAAACTATGAGTTAGCTATATGCTATAGCTATGAGCTAGTTGCTCTGTGAGATTTAGACCTCGCGAGAATTTTTCGAAACGGCTTAAATAGTTATATGTATCTTTTTTAACGTTTGCAATTAGGGGTTGCAATCTCCACCATCTTGAAAAAAAAAACTGAAAAACTGACTTGACAAAAAAAACCGTTGAGAAATGCGGCTGTAGGCAAGAACAGCCCGAAATCCAGAAAAAAGGACAACCGAACACACGAAAAATGTTTTTGCCAAGCTGTAACAAAGACGATTCGCTCGCTTGGTCAATTATTAATTAAACCGGTCTATTTTAAATTTGCAGGTAGACATAAATAATTCACTTGGTTAGCCAGGCGCCTTTATCAAGTATCTGGTGTCAGCTTTCAACACCCGCATTCACACCGACTGAGCACTCAGCAGAGCGCGGCACAAACTTATAAGATTGGATTCAACTAGATTATTTATATTTCTATTTTCATCACAATTCTCGGAATGATAGGAATAGAAATGAGGATATCCGGCATGGCTGGCAGGATTCCACGGTCGTGTGTCAACCAATGTGGCCTAGGGAACGGGTGTACGGTGGGCCGGCAAGGTTCTAAGTGGGAACCGCGTATAGGAAAGCACAGCGTGGTGCGATTCTCAACTAGGCGGAAGGATGACCCCGTGAGGGCCACGAGGAGTCGGTGGACGTGATCTGCGCAGGATGCGAGCTACAGGAGAGGCCTATTCATGAACTGTAACTGAACGTCCGCGGCTGATAGATAAATAGATAGATTTCATCAGAAACTGACACAGGTTATCATCTCATCGAAATTATCAAGTGAACTCTCTGTATTCACGTTCGTTGTGACAAAGGGAACCAATGGGTGCCCAACAGCTGTTGCAGTTTGCTCCACCGCATTTGTTTATAAAGAAAATCGTAAAGACCCGTGAATAAAAGTGGAAAGGGACGTACGAATCGACAGATGGATTTGATATACAACCTAAATGGGGTTCCATGTTCTTAAAGTATTTTTCGGCAATCCAAGGATTATCTGTTGATGTTGTTGGTTGATTTCTTTGCTAAAGGAATATTTTATAATGTTTTGCTTTAGAAATAAACCGTGTTTATAGTCGTTTATAATAGGTTTGAACTTTGAGTCAATATATTCCAACTGACGAATAGCATTTTTTTTTTTAATGGAGTGTTTGAATACTTGTGTTCAACGTGTGCGTGTGGATTGAGTGAGCACCCTTCAAAAATGAAAAAAAAATGTGCTGATCATTTAGTAAAAGTTCTAAAACAATTGTAAAACTAATTGATGAATTTGTAAAACGATAAATAAAAAGAATACATTCATTAACGTATGCTCACTCAGTTCTCACAAGCAACCAACGAAATCTGTGAATCTGTTTATTTAACATATAATATTTATATCCTAATTTTTAGTAAAAATTATGCTTAAGGTAGGTAATAATTTGTAGATCACCTGGTTACGTATTTAAAGTTTTACAAATTATTTCGTATGCTCACTCAATCCGCACACTTTTGAAAACCCAATTTCTGATAGAAAAACTGCAGATTGAAACTTCTATATATGTGTATAATTTAGTAAAACTCATAAGGGAATTTGTAAAATACAAAACAAACCGCTAACGTGACAGATTTTTGGATAATAAATGTTTGTAAGTGCTCACTCAGTCCACACATTATTCGTAAGTTAAAAATGTAAATATCTTAAGATTTTTAGTATCTAGGAAAGTACAAAGTACTTCAACTTTTAGTAATTTTTTTTACTAAATATCCACCATCTAAAATGTCATATTCGTTGTCTGCTTTTAAAGATATTCAAATTTCATTTTAAAATACAATCTAAGATACAGTCCACATTTTAGATTGTATTTTAAGAAGTGGAGTGTGATCTAAAATGTGGACTGTATCTTAGATTGTATTTTAAAATGAAATTTGAATATCTTTAAAAGCAGACAACGAATATGACATTTTAGATGGTGGATATTTAGTAAAAAAAATTACTAAAAGTTGAACTACTTTGTACTTTCCTAGATACTAAAAATCTTAAGATATTTACATTTTTAACTTACGAATAATGTGTGGACTGAGTGAGCACTTACAAACATTTATTATCCAAAAATCTGTCACGTTAGCGGTTTGTTTTGTATTTTACAAATTCCCTTATGAGTTTTACTAAATTATACACATATATAGAAGTTTCAATCTGCAGTTTTTCTATCAGAAATTGGGTTTTCAAAAGTGTGCGGATTGAGTGAGCATACGAAATAATTTGTAAAACTTTAAATACGTAACCAGGTGATCTACAAATTATTACCTACCTTAAGCATAATTTTTACTAAAAATTGGGATATAAATATTATATGTTAAATAAACACATTCACAGATTTCGTTGGTTGTTTGTGAGAACTGAGTGAGCATACGTTAATGAATGTATTCTTTTTATTTATCGTTTTACAAATTCATCAATTAGTTTTACAATTGTTTTAGAACTTTTACTAAATGATCAGCACATTTTTTTTTCATTTTTGAAGGGTGCTCACTCAATCCACACGCACACGTGTTCAACACAGTCGAGCATTTTAAATGTTGGGAGAAAATATTTACTGGGGTTAATTGCTTTGTTGCACGCGGCTGCCACTATTGACAATACTTCAGTTAAACATAAGGCTGCGCATGTATTTTTAAAATAGAACAGCAGTAACATTAAAATAAAACAGACAGTACTTAACATGTGTATATAGCACACTTTGAAAACTAATAACTTTTTTACAAAAAAAATAACCAACTTCAACGAGAGGAGACTTCAATGATATGTCCGAACACAACTGAACGAGTTACTATAAAAAAACTGCAATCGTCATACCAACAATATGTTATTCCGAGACGCCTATTCTTGAACAAAAAGTTATTTTGCAATTCGGTTCATAAATAACGGAGTTCTCGGTAACCCACATTAAAAATGAAAAAAAAATTGAAGTTAGTTGGAAATAATGTGTACAAAATTCCAAACAAAAGAAACACGTCCCTTCTTTTAATCACTTCAGCGTTTGAATGAGTTACTTTCATTACGTTAATAAACAATTTAAACTACTTTATAGTGGGTGTAACGTCCACGAAGGCTCATAAATAACTCGTGTACAAATGAATTTCTTGAAAAGGTCGTGGAAATTAGAAGTTCACGTGAGAGTCCGGTCACGCGAGCCGCCAAACTCTTTGTACCTATTTACTCGTTCCATTATTAACAGTCTTGGTTACATCGTTCAAATTATTCAAGTCTGTCGTCCGGAAAACGTCAGGCGCGAATCCGGCAATTAACATAGTCTAACACGAATGCGAAGATGGGAGAAACCGCAAATATTTTTTATGACAACAACAAGAAACATTGACACGTGCTGCTCAGAAATGGAATTTGAAATTAAAGCCACGACGAGTGCTTTCATGTATGTGCTTGGTAAAATAAAATATAAAAAAGCCTTTACTTCGCTGCTGAATAATTTATCCAACGTGTTCGTACGGACCGCTTTTATCATCGAATAAGCGTGTTTGAATAAGTGTCAATCAATGTATGTAATTCGGAAAAGCTTAAGCTTTATTCAATCAGAATAAAGTTCTAACGCAGAGTCGAGACAGTTTAAATAAACACCATAACGCAGTTTAGCTGGGTGTGGTAGAAATGATTACCCGTTCGTTGAAAACTTCCATAAGCAAACTTGCTTCGCTGATATTATTATCTAAGGCCTCAGAGGAGCTTGTCTGCGCTTGAAACTTTTGCTCTACAAAATATGTTAAAGTATCAGCCTGTTAGCTCAGAGATAAGAAAAAAAGTCCTATCGTTGTCAGTAGTGAAACTACTAAAAGTTAGTAAACAAAAACAGTATACAGAAGCTTCCGCTGGAACGCAACGAAAAACTTGTTCCTCTGACGTTGATGGATGCGAGCAGCAAACGCGCCAACGCCAACGGCCATTTTGCTAGCGAAAGGTAAACTGGTGAATCGCATCGTATCGTACGTGTTTAAACTGAACGGATATTGTTCCCACTAAACTTGCCTGACACATAAACCCACACCAAAATAAGTATGATACCTGTAGGTTCGAAAAATCACTTGCGCTAAAATTATATAGGTATCTTACGTCTTTGAAGTTGTTTGAACTTTGCCTTATTATCAGCATCACTAACTAAACTTACAGGAGAAATTTGTTTTGACGTTTTGTTGTACATCCAATAATAGGCACGAAAAAAACCGTTATTCTATCACAGTTAATTCCAAAACAATGTCCAATAGGATTAAATACGTCTAGACATTTTTATCAGATCATTTACGAAATGTTTTTGGGAATGTTCATTCCGAAATAGATTTTCCAAACATTAAAAAGTACATATCTCATTAATTATTTTGCACATTCCAACTCTTGTGAAATAATTACCCATCTGTTCCGGAGACGTGCAACTCTACACTGACCGCAGACGATATTATTTTATTGTGTAAATACTTTCAGCATCTGTTTTGCATTTAAAATGTCAACTTCGCCACTTTCCCTAAGCTGACGTGAAAAGCGTCGTATATCTCCCGTACAAAAATCGTGTCGACCCCACATTGAGAGTTGTCGACGGATAGTAGCCAGGAGCGGATTAAAATGACGAATCTACTATTTGTGATGATTTATTTATTAGCCGTCACGTCGAATTTGTTATTTCCTTTGCAAGTCATGTTCTGATTTCAGATATTTCATGATTTGATGTTGAATTTATTACAAATGGAACTGCTGAAATATTTATTACCGAACTGCAGTGACTGTGTGTCCAAACGCGGATTGAAAGGGCGGGTGAGACACATGTGATGTGTGTTACAAAAAAGAGACATTAGAATCGTGGTAACCGGAAGTCGATTAGGATTTCCCGGAAGAGTAAACTATAGTACAGAAAACAGTAGGCATTGCACCTGATGATCACATTGTAATGTATGCGTAAAAAAGAAAAGCCTGATTATGCGTAAAAAGTAAAGCCTTTTGTAAGCATATGATACCTATCATAAGTATGCTTGAAAAAGAAAAACCTGAAACACGTCTTACCATACTGCTAAATAGGTTACATACCTATTATTATCTTCAAAGATGGAAATATGTTGGGTATCTCATTTCAAACCACGAGATTTCAAGTTTGTACGTACTGGGACCAATTAGATAATGAAAGATGAAGTTTGTAGATAATATACTGTTACGAGAATAACTCAGGCAAGAAATAAGGAAAGCTAGATAAGTTCTCCATTCTGTAGTAAACATTAGGTTGATAGTTCCATATCGTATTTATATTTAAGATGTTATTCGGAAACGTGTGTTAGTGAAGGTAGGTACATGATTATTATCAATGTCCCCATTTATTTACGACTATAAACACTACGAGTCACTGTTGACAATAACAATCCATCAAGAATATTCATTGTTTTCCTTTCATTCTTAGGTAAATGGTATGAACATCACTTATTGAAAATACTGCGTAAGTTTTACGACAGTTTGGAGATTAATTTGTATGCGTTAACTTTGGCACCGCATAATAAATTATCGCTATTATTCCTCTTTTCCCTATTTCGGCAGGCAGCAATTTGCCACAGCTCAGAGCTCAACGCCGTCAATGCGCTTTAATCCGGAGCCCGATGATGACATCACGAACCGGTGCCATTCATACTCTAATGAATCAAGGTGGATAGGTTCCGTAAAAGGCAGGGAGATCTAATAGTGTGCCAGCTACCGAACGTTGAATTGTCATTTCCAAAGCTTTGAAGTCTTCGGAAGGATTAGCATTTCTAAAGGCAATGATATAAATTGAAACGATGAAAAGATTCATCGTTTAAATTTACCATAACTCAGTTAGATATTCTATTCTGAACAGCTCTTTTATTTATGAGCGAAACATATCCATGTTTATATGTATTTTAGAAGACGAAGTAAAGCTGCAACCGTACGAGTTTGTTTTCAGAAAACATGTTCCGTTCGTCCAATTCTGCGAGGATTTGGAAATTGGATTGAAAAGACCCTTTTGTTTTGTGACTTCAAATGCTATATTATTTAGATCGGTTAAACTCTGTGGGGCTTTGAAATGAAATCAAATAATGGATTGCGTTGCGAGTTGCAAGAAGATAGAATTTTTGATATACTTATCGTTAAAATGTATTCCAAGGTATCTAATAATTTTGTTTGACTTACAATCACAGGTAATGCTCTTATGTTTATTTTTTTGCCCTTCATAATCTTTGGTTACTATATTATTTGATAAGTTCGCAGACCAAATTCAATTCAATTCAATTCAATTCAATTATTTATTCATAAAAATACATTTTATACGTCATTATATTAAATTTTACATTTTACAGGTACACATAATTAATTAACATTAAGAATATTCAATCATTATCGTTATAATTATATTTTACATTAGTTTATAATTATATAATTACAGTACAAACTTATGTGGCATTACATAGTTTTGCAACTGCCTATGGGTTTGATCTAAGTAAATGTTTGTATTTCTTAGTTGGCCAAATACTTTTATCACTATTTACCACCTATTTACCGTAGGTAAACCTCTTAACTATTATTCTCCAGAATTGGATAAAACCAATTGTAACTTGCTACACAGTAACTACTCAGGAACGTAAGTTTGAGGGCATTGTACTGTGTAATCTGTGCCAAATGTAATCCATCAGGTGGTAGCAGCTGCGGTTAATGGCGAATATTCACAATGTGATACCTGTTCAGAATTTAAAGTAGCTGTACTTATTAATTTCGATTCCATACCTTATGTATGGGAGTTCCCCAGAAGTCGTTCAGGAAGATGTTTGAAATGGGTGTCTGGGGTCTTAAGTCTCTGTTTTCTTTGATCGCGTTGATATCGTCGAACACAAAGCCACAGTAGAGGCAGTTGTGGTAGACGACGATGCAGGCGAGGACGAGCACGGCGCCCAGGCCCCGGCGCGGGGCTTCGGGCATGTCTTCAGGGATCGGGTTCGAGCTAGCCAACCGTCGCCTGCTCCGCCCGGTCCTCGTGCGCACCGCCGACACCACTCCGCCGAACCTACACACTCCACTCACGCGGTCCATCGTGAATCACTTTGACATCCTAAACCCTCCAACACAACACATCCGAGCTCATAGTCATCAACCTGAAACGTTCGCAGGAGCGCGGCACATTAGGCGCGGATTGGCAAAACACGATCACGAACGAAACCGGGTGTGTTGATACGAGAATTCAGATTCGAAAAACGGTAAATATTAGCCGAGTCACACGACCGATCACTTTAAAGGTATTGTTGCATTAATGTTGACGTCCGAACGATGCACATGTCAAAATGACTACCGGAATCATTGGATTTGACATTCATGTGATTACGGTGACGCGAGCGACACAGACACACCCGCTCACCCGGCCGGTCCGCCGACGACTGCCGAAGGGCGACGAGCGAATGCTGCGTCGAGTCACGTGACCAGTCGTTTTACTGCGGGTCGTTTTGAGATGGGCGCATGCGTCCCGCTCCGCGAACTCCGTGTCTAGCTGGCGGCAAAATTGTCGCGAGATTTACCATTTTTAACCTAAATAGAATTAGAAGCTGACTAATTCTTTAATACGTCCTGAAATGGGCAATGAAAGCAATGTTATCAAGTAAAGTCGATGTCGTCAAATACATGGGGTTCGCAAAGCATTCAACTTTGAAACTTTACCTTATGTAGCCGCCACTAGGCACGTAGGTATGTAGGACGTAGGTAGTACTTCTATTTAAATGACTGGATGTTTTACAGTCGTTGTAATAACTATTTAAGTTAAATATATAAGTACCAACGTTAAAAAATACATATTTGAAAGGAATTTGAAATGTTAACTGTTGTAAACTACCTATGCAATAGGCACAGGTTATTTGAACCGCAACTAATATCCATTCCATTTTCATTGTTTCAATTAAAAAGCGAATTCAAAGTTATGTAAATCAATTATGCCGCCCGAAAAAACAATTGAATGGCGAACCAACAACCATGTTGACTAAGGTAATTGTCAAACGGCGAAAATACATTCGGTAAATGGAATAACGGTGGACTAATAAATAAAACTACAATCAGCACCGATAGTTGAGTGCAGGGGCACATCGCAATTTGATTAGGTTGACCCAACGTGCTCCCGAGCGCATGCTCGCGGCGGGGGGCGGGGGGAATGAATGTTGATGACGACATTTGGTCGGGAGCGAGCGTCGGGAGTCACCCCGCATCGGGAATCGCCGATTCCTGTTACGCGTAGTTCCTCTTCCCTTCAACTACAGTTCCGTATAATTCCGAACACCGAATAACTTGTATTCGCCTCGAGCTTGATATAGGTAGTCTAGTCGGGCTCTCGAGTCCGCACCAATAAGCGCCCGATAAAAGGTTTTCGATGTTACACGGCTCTTTTACTTTTGATATCACAAATTTTATTATTAATCGCTGACTTTGCGGAATTGTTCGATTTGAATTTATATTTGAATGAGACTTGGTGCAAATGGGAAAACTCTGTTTCGGGGTAAACGGTTTTTTTCTTATTGGAAAAGTACTTAATTTTATTCGAAAATTAGAATAACATTTTCCATTGAAAGCACGACTGTACAAAAATGTTTTTATTACGCAAATAATGCTCAAAAAAGTAGAAAATACTCCCAAATCTTTGACGGAGGCGTGTCGGCAATGCGTAATTTTACGTATTGAGTGTAGACAATGTCATCATTCACAGTATATAAAAAAAATATATAACTATACCACCATTAGTAACCTAGTACAATAAAAAAAACTCCATTTATAATATCGGTTACCAATGTAGCTAAAAAATCTCTTTACATAACCGCTCTTTATAATTCCCATTAGAATCCAATACTTACCCTGTATTACTGACTTTTTCATAGTTGGACTTTGTGTGCAAGTATAAACCCACTAACGGGAATGTCTCGGCACCACAGGAGTAATATTTTTCCAGGGTACACTACATTATTGCAAAGCTCATTTGGACGTAGTTATGCAATAATGTTCCAAACCACAGCGACCTCATTTTGAGATAAATGCAACTTTAGTTTTCAGTGGTACACTTTTTTGCTGTAACCAGTACATACGTGTAGTATGTGTTTTTTTGTAGAAAAATATGTTCGTTACTTGATGATGACATATTTTGAAAAAATTATATAGTATAAAGGTACGTATTTAGAGAAATAGGAATTGGAACGTTTTTACAAAATGGTTGTTTGTATGGACTCTAATCCTGAACGATTTTGCTAAAACGTTCCACGATGTATGAAACATTACTTCATTATAATCTTAACAAAAATAAAGTCAATAAATAGGTGAATATTTGCTAGGAATATAAATAAAAACAACAAAAAAAAGCAAAAAGTAAGTCATAACCTTTATTGATCTTCATAACCTTCTATATCAAAATCTGGCACCCCGCCGAATCCATCAACATCATCGAGAATATCCTCAGAACACTCTAGAGCTTTATAAAATTGAAGACAATCTTCAGGTATGTATTGGTACATTGATTGCAAGTCAGCTAATTTTGCAGGAGCAATTGGTTTGCCATTAGGCCACAGCAAACAGAAATCAGAATCACTTATGTGCCTGGTTTCCCTTTTTTTTTTTTCAATAGTCAACTCTTTAAAATCTTCTTCCAGTGATGATCTCATAAAGATAGAATTTACATTTTACATTTTATAATTTTTTATTTGAATCTCTTTTGCATGTAACCAACTAACTTTGCTTTTGTTGGTAAATTTCTTTCGATTGGTTATATTTTTTTCTATTTTGCTTGAAATATAAAAATCAGTCT
This sequence comes from Apotomis betuletana, assembly GCA_932273695.1. NCBI lineage: Eukaryota > Metazoa > Arthropoda > Insecta > Lepidoptera > Tortricidae > Apotomis > Apotomis betuletana. The sequence continues at coordinate 20,352,160 of OW026303.1, read as the reverse complement.
TCTCCATTTTTATACTTGAAGTGGTTTCACTTTCTTACGAGGTACGTTTAATTATATCGATGTATTCTTCAGCTGCATACACGCATTGGTGGTGTTTGAGAGCTGTTTCTATTTTAGAAAAATCCGTGTCGTTCGGTAAAAATTTATGGCCGGACGCAAGAAATGGAAATGAGACGGTTTTCAAAGTTGGATGGGAGGTCAAAATTGCTTTCATCATGAGAACGATTTTGATATTTCTGTTCTGGCCACCGCAACAATCGCTCCATAAACATAAGTGTGTGACAGTAGAACTTAGCTTCTGGTTTATATATTTCTTAAGGCATGATCCAACTTCCTGGGCTCCTCTTCCTGCTTCTCCTTCTACCCATACATAACAGTGCCCAATGTCATCAGATGCACTATGAATACCACTATTGAATTTTATAAAATGCTACATTCGTTGGTATGCGGGGCAGGGCAAAGGTAATGTCTTCTCTAAATCAAATGTTAAGCATTCGACTAACGGTGAATTTTTTGCTTGCTCAAAATCCAGCTTCATTTGGTTTCTTAGATTAGTAGCCCTTTCTAAATGTTGTGTCTTTTTTTCTGTAGCTTTTTCTTTTTCTTCGGTATTTTTGGCTACGAATTTCCACCTCAAACTTATCACACGTGTTACAAGTATCTTTCTTTAATGTTTTACACTTCATGTTAAATTGGGAATAAAAAAGCTTTTTCACATAGTTCAAAGAAGTGTACTTGCGGTCATTGCCATACTTTTGGATAAACTCCTGTCGATATATACATAGGAGTGAAGTATTTAAGGGATAAGAAATATATAAACCAGAAACTAAGTTCTACTGTCACACACTTAATTTTATGGAGCGATTGTTGCGGTGGTCAGAACAGAAATATCAAAATCGTTCTCATGATGAAAGCAATTTTGACCTCCCATCCAACTTTGAAAACCGTCTCATTTCCATTTCTTGCGTCCGGCCATACATTTTTACCGAACGACACGGATTTTTCTAAAATAGAAACAGCTCTCAAACACCACCAACGCGTGTATACAGCTGAAGAACACATCGATATAATTAAACGTAGTAAGAAAGTGAAACCACTTCAAGTATATAAAATGGAGAAGACTGATTTTAATAGTTCAAGCAAAATAGAAAAAAATATAACCAATCGAAATAAATTTAGTGACAAAAGCAAAATTAGTTGGTTACATGCAAAAGAGATTCAAATAAAAAATGATAAAATGCATTCTATCTTTATGAGCTCATCACTGGAAGAAGATTTTAAAGAGTTGACTATTGAAAAAAAAAAAGGGAAAAACAGGCACATACCTAAGCGATTCTGATTTCTGTTTGCTGTGGATGGCAAACCAATCGCTCCTGCAAAATTGTTTAATGTAGATTTTGGTCTAAAATAAAATGTTCCACATATTTTGGATCGCTAATGCCTTACGGTTTTAAAGATCAATAGTGTTACAAAAAGACGTCGATCATTTATTGCAAGAAAATGAATAAATATGGATTTTGTGAAAACGTTCCAACCTAATAGCAAAAATTTTACAAACAGATGTGAATCATTTTTGCAAAAAAAGAGCATTTATGAATTTTGTTAAAATGTTCTAACATGCATGGAACAGTATTAGCTAGAACAATAAGTATCATAATATGTGTTTTGCAATAATGTTCCAAAGTCCATGAAACATTTTTTGCATAACCAAAATTATGGTATGCGTTTTATAGAAATGTTCCAAGAGCATTGAAACATTATAAGGTAATAATATTCATGAATATTGGTTACTAAATTTGTTTCAATTTACATGTGATGTTTTGTTTTCTTTATGAATATCCTTGTTTGGTAAAAGTGTGGGGTGGAACATTCGGGCCAAATTTTATCTAACAAAATAAGCTATAAGGACTGGAACCTTTTACCTAGATGATTTTAATATGTGGAAAAAGGTTCACTGGTTGTGTTATCTCAATTTTGGGCGAGTTGTGGGTTGGAACGTTATTGCATAACTACGTCCATTTATCCGAACGCATCATCATTTCTGATTTCGAATCTTCATATTCCAAACACTACCTACTTAAAAAAAAAACGGTTTTTTTTTCGTGATTTTTATAAAACCGTTGCCAAACCTAATTATATTTGTGTAACTTATAATTTACAGTAGCGTTTGTTCGGCGGATTGGCTTTTTTATTTATGAAATGCAGAATAATGATGCATTCGCACATATTAAACTTCGGTATTGTCGGATTTTTCCAATTATTACACTTATTTACTACATTTGTGTGCAATGTTTTAGAACTTTTTTTAGAATGCAACTGATGATACCAGAACATGAAAATATCGTACGTATAATTACCTATATATAGTATTGTACAGTTAGCATCAAAAGTAAGTAAGAAAACATAAGCCAGTAGTAAAATTGAAATTTACTTTTGATGCTGATCGTGCGTATATTTATAAGAAAGATACCATTAATTGTCACTCTAAAATAACTAGGTAGGTAGGTAGTTTACAAAGAATAAGCAAGAACATAAATTATTTTTCACCTCACCAGCTCAAACATGGCGATTTTGCTGTCAGATAACAGTGAACAAAATGCGATTTTGTTTCGAGCGTGAGTAGAAAGTAGCTTTTTAATTTTTCCAATATCTGACCACGAATTGTCATTATAAAATTAGGTTAATTATAAAATTCTAATCATTTGAATCTCGATGCACTCTGTTTCTTTCATATGTATATAAAAGAGAGGGATAGAAACTTATCAATTTGAAATTCGATTTTCGAATCCGACCTCGATTGAGAACAGTTTGGATACGCGTTATACCAAAAAATTCATTAAAAACACCCGAAAAAGTTTTAATTGTAACGTATTTTTTATCTTTATTATATTTTTATTTAACGACCGAATATTAAAATTATTGTGCCTTTTATATAAAACAATAGATCATTGCTCAAATAAAATAAGATTTGTCAACTTATTACTTATTGTAAATATAATAATAATTTATAATTTCACCATTTATCATAGATGCATATTCGAAACGTACCTACCATAAAAAATATCGAAATCATATTGTAATTGTTATTTTCTTTTGCATTTATTTTGTTTGGTATTTTAGGAGTAAAAATATTAATCGATTTATAAACAAAATCTCGTAATATAATATGTATTTATAAATAAACACGGCATGTATTTTTATTTATTTATTTATTTAACAAACAAATTACACAGCATTACAGCATTATGCTAGGCACTGTGAATTTAATAGTAATACCTAAAATTAAACTAAAATAACAATTAACACATAAACACAGATAATAACAGACTTTCACGAATCACTAGGAGGACGTTCATCCATCGCCTCACAGAACTTCAGACATTCGTCACATATAACCTTCCAGCTACTTGCAAAAACATCGCAATCAGGTGCTGATGCGAGAAGCGCATTCAGATCTCGCAAAGCACGGACCAATGGTGATTTTCTGTGGGATACCGTGCGCGCCCTCGGAACTTCCAGCAAATGACGAGCACGTGCTCGGAGATTAAAGTTGGATTTAGACAATGAGGGCACAAGCAAGCATACAAATTGCGAAACCAATTCCGGACAATCCGAATCACCTCGTAAGATACGGCACGCACTGGTCAGAAGGTCTGTATAGTATAAGGGATGTATCTGCTAGATCTTCCAATTTGATCAAATAATGACAATAACCGTGTTGGTTGGTTGATTATAATTTCAATTAAATTATATCGTAATTCCTTTTAAAGCAGCACTTATCTATTTTCTGATTAATAATATTATTGAAATCAGCAACAAAGACTATAAACATACGTTGGAAGAAAAAGCACAAAATGTCGAATATGTTCTCGCTGATGAGGTGAAAAGTTGTGTGTGCTACACGAGAGCAAAGTTTTTTGCATCTCGTGCTGTTGAGTCCCTCGCTACACTCAGGATTCTAACATAGGATCACTCGCTACGCTCGTGATTCAAACGTAGAATCCTTCGCTTGCTCGGGACTCAAAATCAGCACTCGTAACAAAAAACAACTTTGCTCTCTTGTTGCACAAATAACTATTCTCAACTCGCAGTCCGAAGGTAAAATGATTTTTTTATATGTTGTAAAAAATAAACTATAACAAACCTCTAACTAAATGCCCTCATAATAGTTATAAGTATAGGCATACTGTGTATAAATTCAAAGGCAGACTTTCCAGGAACTAGGTAAATAGGGTGAGCACTTGCGGTAAAAGTTGATGCCAGCACACTTTTACACTTAAAGGGTGTTTGTATTACACTTTTCATCTAATTAATATTACCTACTTATGAAAGTTAATTAGAGCAGTTTTTGTCAGCTAAGTTAATTATCCGACAGAAAAATAGAAATTTGTTTAGGCTACCAATGTTTACTCGTAAATAAATTAAAATGTTTGCTTTTATAGCAAGAATGTCGTCCTTTCCAATAATAAGACTTTCGATAATAACGATCTTCAGACATGAAGCAGCAACCAAAGAGAGAGAGAAAATAGTATCGATAGCACAGTATTTTTGGAGCCTGAATCTACTTTTGTTACCTGCAAATAATGCCATTACACATACAAACTGCATCGAGCTGTTAAGATTTTTCCTGAAATAATGACCATTGATAGAAGACTGATTTTTTTAGATTTCGGAAATTGAGGTAGTTGTTATTAGAAATATTAAATTTAACCCCAGCGAGTTTAATTTAGAAAATTATTTTATACATTATGGAAATACATAATTTAAGAAGCGCAAATACTCTTCTTCTAAGTCGCACACTCATGGTACAACACCCAAACAGCGACGACCACACTGACATGAGTCATGTCAGTGTGGTCGTCGCTGTTTGGGTGTTGTACATGGTTGATCTTTGCTCACATTTCCAATTATAAGAATAATTGCACTTTATTACATATTTAATGCTTCTTCTTGCATTTCTATACGTACGTAATTTTCCTTTTTTCTTACAGTAATCGGGGAAAAAAATAGCAATGTGTGCGCATAAAAAAAAATCACAAAACTTCAAAAAATAAATAGATCCTCCTCCTCCCTCCAACAAAAACAAAAGTAACAAATGGGAAGAATATTGTATTGTTATGCATGCGACGAGGCTTGCTGAGGGTTACCTTATTTACTCATACAAATACCTCAGCAGCATGATTGGATATTTACGACAGATATTCTATTTAGCAATTTGAGCTGCATTATAGGTAAATACAATTTAGATATACCTCCTGATCGCACTTGTCATTTGCATTTGGCGGTCCCTCCTCCTTCAGTCGATATCCTCAATGCTGAGGGTCGTGGCCTCTCTGAATAACTTTCTCGTGGACTATTTTGCGCCAGCTTACTCTACTGCTGCATGGATGGCTTCGTAAACAGAGGTCTTGAGGGTAGAGCGTATTTGGTCCGACCAGCGTGTTGGACTTCTTCCTCTGGGCCGTCTTCCGGACACCTTGCCTGTTACCAACAGTTTTTCCAGATTGTCCCCTCTCTTTCTGGCAATGTGGCCAAAGAACTCGAAACTCCTCCGCATACATATGGTGCTGAGTCTCATCGGGATCTTGAGCTCGGTAAGAATGGACTCGTTGGTTCGGTGTTCCATCCAGTGAGTCCCGAGCAATTTCCTCCAGCACCACATCTCGAACGCGTCGATGCGCTGGCGGTCAGCTTTCTTGAGGGTCCTAGTCTCCGCGCCGTAAAGGAAGATTGAGAAAACGAGGGAGGTAACAAGCTGCTTCTTGGTCGCATTTGGCGGTATGAATTATTAATTTTACGGCATCAGATAGGGTAGGTATATGTATTTATTACTCTCGATGAAAACACGAATAGACGTCATTTTGGTTAGTTTGAATTGAATAGATGTCAGTTTGACGCTTGACGTCGAATGTACGGTAACACATTACCTACATGTTTCCTTAGGCTGCATTGTCACCAGTGCGAGGACGCTTAGCGAGAGCGAGGGATGTGTTTTTGTTAACCAATAGAATCAGTTGCGCTGAGCGAGGATAAGGAAATGAAGTTATTCCATTCGTTATATTTTATTTATTTATTTAATCCTTTTTGCACAAAAGAAAACTTATCGTACAAAAGGCGGACTTAATGCCATGAGGCATTCTCTACCATTATATATAGTTATAGTTGCCGGCAAACTTTTAGAACAAAAATGGCGGATCTGCGCATGTACATTTGTACGTAAATCGGCTACTGCGCAGTCAAGGTTATGCTCTAAAAATTTGCCGGCAGCTGTAACAAAAACACATTCGTCGCTACGCATCCTCGCACATCTCTGGTGGAAACGCAGACTGGGCACCCGAAACTCCACTGGTGGGCAAAGTCCTCTCTGAAAGTCTATTTGTTTCTTATTATAAATTAATTTAAATGATTTTGGAATTTTGTAGTTATTTACTCAATACATTTGTTTTCTTGCTTTCTTTCCTTCACGTCGATGGTTCATGGGCAGTCCTCATCCAACAGCTTCTTGCGATTCAGATCAAATCGTCTGTTCAGCACGGCAAGCACATTTTCACGCGTGACAAGAGAAATGCTGCTGAGTCGCGCGACTGAGCCTGCGGTAGCCAAGAGAGTTTCTACCTCGTCCATCGGTTCTACGAGCGAGGTCCCCGCCCACTTCCCCTTAAGTCTGACAACTCTTTGAGCTTTATCGAAAACCTTGTTAAAGTTAATCCAGTGGCGTTAGAGTAAAAAGCCATAAAAAATATTTAAAGAGTAAAAAGAGCGTAAGTGATTTCTTACACAAAAGCTAACGTAATAGTCAATAGTAACTTAAGTTTAATGTCAAATGAGATAACTAAAATTGAAAATGGATTGTCAAAAATTATAGGCTAGGGTTGCGACGATCAGGATTACCAACTTTTCCGTTGGAAGTAGTAACTGAATAATAAGTGTATTTTTATTCGAATATCTTCATAAGAACGTTAAAAAGTTATAATTTTCCTAGTTACGCGGATAAAAAAAACCATGAAGAAAATTGCAGACAACTTTTATACTTTACTAGATCAACAACGCTCTATTATTAATGTGACAGAAAGCTTCAAGAGTGACTAATTAATTAACGGTAACATTACTTTTATTATTGAATATATATTTTTTAAATGTAATTTTATCACTGAATTATTTATGTTGTATTATTTTACTCACTTATTACAGTTTTGACAACCCTTAGGTGGTGTCAAGATATAAATATAGTGTTTGATAAACATAAAAAGGACTTTAACCTCTAATAGAACTGTGTTTAAGTCGAAATTCAATTATTTTTTTTATTACGACTTATCAACTTATCAAATAAAAGACAAGCTTTATTGGTTTTTACTCTTACGCTACCGGACAGACTATAACACACAACACATATATAAGCGGACTTGTATTGCAAATCTTCATAATTATCGAGCCGGCATGTTATAATGAATTGGTACCACAAATTTAGAACCCAATAACGACATTCTTTAGTGAGATTGTTAGTCCAGGGTAAAGGTAATCAAAGGGCTCTTGTCCGCCATATTTGCTGAAGAAATTCCGATACAATTGCGCCAACCTCACCGTATTTTTTCAATTTGAACGATTTTCCCCATTAACCTAACGATTCACCGGCGGTTTTAAGTCCTTTTGTATCCTTAAAGGTTAAAAAGGTGCCTTCGTTCAATCGTGGTAATTATTTCCTTGAAAGGAGACATTTCGAAAGGGCAAGTCTACAAAGAACTTTCGGAAGAGTAATTACTATTGGAAAGAAAGTCTAATTTCTTGGATGCTCCTTTAAGTTTCCATTTTTCTAATACGGATTCGAAAATCTGCAAGTTTTCGAATTTAGTAGGTACATTTTATTTAAAATTACAATAGATTTCTTTTTATTTTTATAATTTCGCTTTATTTAATGGATTGCATACTAATCGTATATTAAGTATGCGTAGTATTTTATGGCATTCGAAATACTTGATCGAATAAAAACCATCTTGCAAGTCAGGCACCCCAATTTATTGTAGGTGGTGATCAGCGACAACAGTATTTTTTTATGTGGGTGTTTCTAGTATGGTATATTAAAACGAATTCAATAAAATTAGATATATTTCGAAATGTCAATACAATGCGGTACTGCTGTCTAGTGCCATCACAGCCTCCGCCGTTTCATAACAGCTTCCTTTGTAACTTGTGCTTAAACTGTCTAGGTCTGTAATCAGAAAAGATATACATAAAATATGTATAACGTAGCGACAGAATCACAACCGTTTCCGGCGTGTTATTAATTTATCTCTTAAGTAGTGTTATAAAATTTAGGACAAATTAAGTACGGGACAGCTTAAAAGGTGTGCTGTTAATGTTAGCCCTTTTTGAGGGAACCTTTTATCGTATTAAAAGGGCAATGTTTTGTCACATTGTCCTCGGCTGAAGCACGTAAGTTCATTTTGAGTTTGAGAGCTAAGCAATTAATCCGGATAAAGATATTTATTTTATGTTTTCCCATGAGGCTTAAATAGCCCATATAAACATGGCTTTTTCCGGCGACTGCGGCTTCGTGGAATTACATTTTCCTTGAATAAAAAGTAGCCGCATGTCACAATCGAATGTTGTACGACTTTCGCAAAAAAAAACTGTAAAGAAAAGAAATCCTACTTTCGAAGCCAATGAAGGGCTAAGAGAAAGAACTGGCTAAGTCACATTTAATTAAAAGCAAAGCAAAATTATATAATAAACACAATGAATACTCAACACTATAAATACATATAAAAGATAGGATAGTTTTTAATATAATTATGTAAAATTGTCTAAGGCTACTAAATTTTACAATATTGACTGTTGAAATTGTGAAATCACTTTATGGCTTAGGTAGCCTATGAACAAAATTTAATGTGTGTATAATGCGTAAGCTACACATCAGATTGCTAATATTTTAACTGTAGTATGTTAGAGTACAATTTTGGTTCATTTTTTAAAAGTAATAACATTTCTCAATAATCAAGGGCTTCATGGTAAACTGCGATACACCCGCCATCCTGACAGTCAGAATGGCGGGTTTACCTAAACATTGTAATAACTTTTAGTACGGACAGGTAATTTTTTTTTAAAGTAGGTACAAATTAGTACATTTTGAGTAATTTTTTTTGGTATAATTGTTTTAAAAATCCGTGATGGTACACACCCGCCATTCTGACTCTTACGATTGATTGGGTAATTTTGTAGCCAGATATAAAAAGATATTAATAGGAGAAAATATATATATATATATATATGTATATATATATTTTACCAGTTGTTCCTCTTAGCCCTTCAAATGATTTATACCTATGATCAAATTTCAATAGGTGTGCTTACAAAATTTAAGGAATTTTGACAAAACTTCATGAAGCTCGTCATCATAAGTAACTTAATCCGGATAAGAGTGAGATCTTGGGCAATACCGGTATGTTAGTAGCCACATTATAAACTACACCTACCTACTTACCTACTAAACTATATAGGTACTCACCCATCGTCGTTCGTAGATTTTTTGCAAATATTTAGTACAGTCGGAAATTAAAACTTGTCTCAAAAAATAAGTTCTGAAAAATCTTATACTTAACTTAGACTCTTAAGGCATTCACCTCTAGGGGGTGTGGCCTTGGAACAAACTTGTATGACGGGGAACGCATATATGCGTCCCTGGTAGTGAAAGCGTTAAGACAATTGAAATACTTACTTTATTAATAACGATGATCTGTTGCGTTGTCACGTTGTGGAATGACACAGCTATAAAAATCATCATCCTCCTAGCCTTTGTCCCATTTTTTGAGAATGAATTCTCAATCGGGGTCGGCTACCTAAATCCCAAGATGTGGCGTAGGCACTAGTTTTTACGCAAGCGACTGCCATCTGACCTTCCAACCCAGAGAGGAAACTAGGCCTTATTGGGCTTAGGTGGTTTCCTCACGATGTGTTCCTTCACCGAAAAGTGAGTGGTAAATATCAAATGACATTCCGTACATAAGTTCCGAAAAACTCATTGGTACGGGCCGGGTTCGAACCCGCGACCTCCGGATTGAAAGTCGCATGCCCTAACCACTAGGCTACCACCGCTTCTAAAAATAAAAACACACAGCTATAAAAATACATTCTATAAATAAATGTTGTGTTGTGCTGTGTCGTTGTCGGTGAGACCGTTACTTTTTTTTGTATGATAGGTAAGTGGGGTCCATATTGGCTCACATAAAATTGATCCTCCGAATTTTTCTTCTACTACCGATTTGTAGTCAGAATCATCACTCTTCCGAATTTTTTACTTCATACATTTGTCCGTCATAAATTTGTACTACTACTGACCGAGTTCATAATAGACAGTTTTCAGAACATCGTAATTCATAATGTCGTCACTAAGATTATGTGTGTACTCATAATGCTGATTTTCATATTTCTTTCATTCAGAATCATAGATTACAATAAACTTATCAATCATAACATTTAAACATCGATACAGTTTTTCTTTATAATGCTTGTTTTGAGTTATAGTGATTTAAGTGTACATGGAAGCAAGCATGCAAGCATTTTGACATATGACTATACATGGTTACAATACAAACCTAACCTAACCTACAGTTTTCGGTTTTGGTCCCACGTTCCATTTTGGCGCAGATCTTCCTAACTTACTTACTAAATAAAGTTTCTTTCCGAATCCATCCTGGCTCTGCATTTGGTAATAAAAATTTGATGTAATAGTAAATTATTCCATATGTTTTTATTCATAATGCTTGTTTTGAGTTATAGTGAGTTAAGTGGACATGCAAGCAAGCATGGAAGCATTTTGACGCTCCGCTCGCTTCGCTCGCTCCGCTATACGTGGTCATAATACAAACCTAACCTAACCTACAGTTTTCGGTTTATGAGCCATGTTCCATTTTGTCGCCGTCTCCTTATAAAATATACGATTGTAGAGTTTATGAGTACAAATCAGTCTGCTTAAAAAAATCATGACAGTGAAAAATATTATCAAAAACAGTTATGATGAATAAATGTATGAAAATAAAAAGTAGTATTAGAGATATTTATGATAATTGACATTATGATTTTAAATGGTTCGGAGTTATGATCGGTAGCAATAGTGACTAAGTATAAAAAGTGACTATTATGATGAAAAATTGTATGAGTAACATTTTCGGAGTTCCAATAATCGGGGTTGAAAAATTATGTGAACTTTGGCGCACCCAGGTAAGTGATATAAAAATTGGGCAAGTGCGAGCCCGACTCGCGCATGAAGGGTTCCGTACCTATACATATATATAATCTATAACAAGTTTGTTGTATGGGAGCCCCCCTTAAATATTTATTTTATTTTATTTTTAGTATTTGTTGTTATAGCGGCAATAGAAATACATCATCTGTGAAAATTTCAACTGTCTAGCTATCACCGTTGTTGAGATACAGCCTGGTGACAGACGGACGGACGGACGGGCGGACGGACGGACGGATGGACGGACGGACGGACGGACGGACGGACAGCGAAGTCTCAGTAATAGGGTCCCGTTTATACCCTTTGGGTACGGAACCCTAAAAATGAAATAAAAATAACACTCTTACTTAGTGTTATTTTTATTTATTTCAGATAGTGTAATTTATTTAGTTCAGAGCACCTATCTTGAGATTGAGACGGAGGTTTTTCGCGCCCCAAACTTGCCCTGAACAAAAACTACAAAACAACGCCAAGACGGTCCTATGTTAATCGCGTTTGCGAATTCCAATCGGAATGTGCTCGGACGGCGTCCGTCAAGGGACGTCGCCTGCAACTTGCGTCCTTTGGGCCCGATCGGCCAGAAAAACTCCCGTGATTGATGGGCACCCGGCCATAGGCGCATAAACAGACCGTCACGTCGCTTCCAGGCCCTCAGGTGGACCCATTTTTTTGTCCCCAACCATCCCAAATACACTGGAGGAGCGTGATTGGCGCCGTGTAGATTTAGGACGGTTCGCACAGGATTAGAAGGTTTATCGGGCTTTAAATTTTCCCCTGAAATGTTTTAGTCAGCTTTTGTTTCGGTTTTTTACTTTCATTGCGTCTTGTAGTTTATAAATGCTGCCCCCAGAGAAATGAGGGTCTACGCGAGACGTGCGCGGTAAAATGTGTCATGTTCATACATAATTTCTTACTCTAAAACTTTGCATTGTTATATGTATTGGTACTTAAAGTATAACAATGCATACCTATTAACAAACACTATATTTTACAGATACTGCGTAGTATCTGGAAGACTTCGTTAACATTAAAATACGTTCATGGAAGACGGACGGATTGAAAGCTGAATATCTTGGAAACTACTCGTCCTATTTCCACCAAACATTACTAAGAGTCATCTCGACAGACTTGTCTTTCGAAAAAAAACCGCCCTTAAATTTTATTGGTCTATCTAGGTGTGGTTAAAAAAAGAAGCTAATATTATAGCCCTATAGCTGGTACAGCGCCCGTGATAATTATTATGTATTAAAACAATTTTATTCCCATTACATCTGACAAGCAATTTCGTTAAAACGCAGTGCCATCAAGACGTGAATGGAAAATAAACGGCAATAATTACTCACACCTATTTTTCATAACAACCAATATCGTCACGTATGCAAGCTATCGCACGATTATCGAGCTATCCACATAGCGATGTGGACTTACTCGCTCGATGAGTAACATGCGAACACCAGGGTAACCTGAGCTTCCGCGCGCGCCATCTACTTAGCGGGCCAGGGCGTCAAAGAGGAACGTGGGAGCAAAGACAGATGTCAGATTATAGTGGACGAATGGTACAATTGGCGGAGCAATTTGTGTGCGGAAGGGGGTAATCTGACCTAGTAGTCGCAACTGGGACTCGGCAGGTGTATGCGCTTTGCATTGCATCGCGATCAGACGTTTATTTGCATTAACTTTTTGCTTGTGATTAATATAAACGCTGCTTTTAAATGAAAATTGCCTATCTTAAAGACAAACGGGAAACTCGGCCAGTGGCTATACTTAAAGAAATTCTTGTTTTATTTGATTTGGTCTTCGTGATCATGAATCAGGTGATTCCGCACCGCGATAGAGAGGCGTTGCTTTATCTTTTAGACTGGAACAATATATTTATTGGTTGGAAAATTTGTCTGTGTCACAATGGCTTATTTCAATCCCATGTCAAGCAATCTAGCATAATGGTTGAATAATAGAAAATTATACTCTTTTTTGGGGTCAAAATCAACAACAACGGGCTCAAGAACAACCCCTCGTCCCTCTAAAAGTTTAATGGACAAAGTTGCGGATAGATTTTATTATTTTTAATATATGTTAGGAATACATTTTAATTCTCAATTTTCGTAGTCCAACTTTTTGAGTTAGATGTGTACCTCGCCTGGAGCAATATTTTCGTAATTTCCCCTGCAGTGGCGAAACTTATGTATAATGCCGGTCGCCGTGGCGTCACCCGCCGGTGCACTAAAGACTGCATAATCAAGTCCAAGCAGTCCCTAGAGCCCAAGCGAGGACACTGTTTAGTCACAGTATAAACAGTGTGGCTAAAAGGAAAGGTACATCTCGTGTCTCAAAAAGTGTAACAGAGGGTACTCGACATACCTAATTCCGATGTCCAAAAGTCCAAATATTCAAAAAAAGAGATTATGTATTTTTTGTACACATCAGAACCAAACTCATGGTGATTAAACAGTGACCGTACTCGCTAGTGACTGCGTAAACGATTTGTATGGACAATTTGTAGTTCTACAAAGTAGTTAACCGGGCTCTCTTCGCTTAAAGCGAAACTTCAAAAAGAAAACACACGACAGTTAATCGGCATCAGCAGCAAATATTCAAGATTTCGCTACAACCGTGACGCTGGTTCTGAGCAGTGCTCTTCAGCGGAGAAACACAATTTGATGGCAAAAGAAGCGCCAGTTCCAACATTTTCTTGTCACACTAATATTATAAAGATGAAAGATTGTGAGTGTTACTTTTTCACGCTCAAACGGCTGGACCAATTTTAATAAAATTTGGTACGGAGGTGGCTGACTCCCCGGATTACCCAATAGGCTGCTTGGATTTTAAGTAAAATTTCAAAAGGCTGCTAGGAAAACACCTTTAATATTTATGAAATCTGTATACAGTTTTCTGCAATTACTGAAAATTTATGTGATTTACAAGATATAAGAAAAAATCGGAAGTTGTGCTAGTTTCGCATCACTTGTCTCCTTAAAAGCAAAAAGCCTCGTCTGAACCGGCAAGCGGTGATCTGGGTGATCAATATGTCAAATGATAACATAGATACCAGGGCAAGATAGGCACTAAGAGTAAGATAGACACCAAGGGTAAGATAGGCACCAAGTGTAAGACAGGTACGAAGGATAAAATAGGTACTAAAGATTAGCTAGGTACCTACTAAGGCAAGAGGAAGATAATTATTTAGCCTGAAGATGGACAGGAATAGACAGGATATAATAAACCTGCATTATAGAATGGAGTTCCTTGGACGAATGCAAAGTTAAGTTGCCAGCAAGAAATGGCGTATGTAAGGCTTGCACCACCTTTTGATATATTTGTAATTTATTAATCATTCATCTCCTAGTTAGTCTTGCGTTTCTCTTGCCCTTAGTGAGAGCTCTCGCTAAAAACACGTTTCTTCAATGGGCACTCAGCATTTTGCCATGGCGCTGATTCGACGAAGAAATGCACCTAAACTTCACAACATTCACTCGAGAGTCACTCAGTCAAATATCAATTTGATTAAAAGCATCAGCCGCGCCCCGATCCGGCGAGCGGTGATAAATCAAAACTTTGCCATTAAAGCAACGGCGACCGCGACACCTCAGGATCAACTATTCTAACTTCAGTTCACTTCACCCGAGTTATTGTCTTGAAAGTTTTACAACTCCAACTCTTGCGAAGTAGCTGGTGGCACAAACGTTACGGGAAAATAATTTACTATATGGGATGGCTGTACCTCAGAGAAAGCCGGGGCTGTATCCATCAGGTAATTATTGCAGGCACGCTAATTTGCAACACTAATTATGACAGAGGTTAATTGAAATATATTAATATCGAGCACTAATGTGTTAATCTGCTCACCGCCACAATCACGATAGGAAAGATGACAGCGGCGTTTGGACGCCAACTGCGCATGATGAAAAGAAGAAAATAGTTTGAAATAGTTTCAGTATCAGTAAATGTGGCTAATCACGGTCATAACATTGGCTCTGGCGCTAAACTCTACTGACTCTGACGGTCAATAGGTTAAATTTTGTAGAGTGATTTTTACCTACTCTTAAAAATGATTCACTAAAATGAGCATAAAATAAGCCCGAGGGGCCTAGATTCGGACATTCGCGGCCCAATATATCGTACACATAATATAACATTTCAAAACTCACTACAATTCACCATCCAATTATAATCCGCCATTTATCTTGGTAATAATCAAGTCTAAAAAATGTTGCCCATAGAAAACACGTTGATTTTAGCGTATAAAAACATGTGTCATAATGACCCCCCTTTGCTATACCCTGACCCCCTGGGCTTCAAGGCCCCATCTAATAAAATTTTCTAAAAAAGACGAACCGAAGCGTAATAGGAATAGTTCTCTGACTATTTACAAGAGTAAATAGACTTAGCCGTATTACAAAGGTAACGCTGCGGTTTACCTGCAGAACCTAAGCAAACAGCTCTGAAACCTCAGAAGCTAAGTATGCCAGTGGATCTCCGAAATCCAGTAATAACAATAGGATTAATTTCAACGACTTGTAAACGTCTCAAGAAACAAGTGTCTGAAATTGCTCCGAGTTTGATGTATAGCACTCGCTTCTCAAGGGATAAATTTGTTCGAAAACTTGCTGAATGTGAAAAGTTTGAAGCTCACTTCAATCCATTACACGAGTGAAATATTTCTTTGTTTTCTGGATCCGCTGTGGGCGACGCGACCTTACAAATCAGAAGTTTCTCATCAGCGCTCGTCGAGTCGTTAGGAAGATCCTTGAACTTTCCCCGTTACCAACAATATATCTCCTTAATACACTCATCATTCAAATTGCGTAATGGGTTTTTAAAACACTTGATTGATGGCAACGGGTCTTGCCGAAAACGTATAGAGTCTGTGTATTTTGCCAGCCAGAGTGTGATGCGACTTGTTTCTTTCATATAAACGTCGATCGATCAATCTCTGTTTTGTAATAGAAAACGATGTGTTTGAAACGTTATATTGAGACGGTTTATTTAATATACCGACCATCAATCACGGTGATCGTGTGTATTGGTCGGTGACACTGTACCGAGCAACATGTGATATCGATTTTTATTAAACCCCGTATCTAAATGAATTGTTTGATTGTAAAACCTACAATATCCCATTTAAAATAAAGCTCAGTTTTACGGTCTTATTTATTGACAAGTAAGACTCTCGGTATGTCAGTTCTGTTGCGCACCGCCATCTTATTTATAGCGCGCCCGGAGCAAATAAATTGAGATACTAAATCGTGAATGAAATTACAGTTTCACCGCAATTGTTTATAGTGACGATAACAAGGATAATTGCGAAATCTGACTGCAATAACCCATGTCCGGCGTAATTGATGATAGCTCGTCATTTTAATATCTACTGCAATAATGAAGAAGTATTGGTCAAGAATCGAGAATCCGTTGCATATTACGCAATGTGCAAATTGACGAATGATGCAATAATGTGTTTTGATAAATTCCGGAGAGAAGGTAGAGTTGGGCCAAAATCAATGTGCCGATTGTTTCATAAATCCTTAAACCGGCCTTCTCGCTCGCACTCGTCGCTTTTTTTTTTTAAAGAGAGTGAGACAATGAGCCTAATGTTTATGACTTCATCGGCAGATTATTTTTGGCCCTACAATAACCACAGGAATATTCTCAAACTTTTTGAAGGATTCCTTAACAGTATACGTATAATGAGATTGTTATCAACGCTATAAAATCATTAATACCGTCACTCCAATTATTGTGTCCCACAAACCGATAGGGTACTTCGTGAACTTAACAACTTATAGTTTAGGAAACCGAGCCTCGAACTATATCGAGATCTTTAAAGGGTCAAGGACAGTTCGAGATCTTTTGATAAGTGCTGTTAGCGGAAATAATTTATCTTCCTTAAGTTTTAGGACAGCTTGGCAAAGTATATATTTATAAGATAATTGTGGTTTTGGGAACCCTGGGGGGGTATTCGACCAATTTTAGAGATATAATGGAGATCTCTCCTTTTCATCGCCATCCGTCACTTTTGACGTGTGCCTACGTGATAGGTAAGTGGCGATATCCCTAGAACATCGCAACTTCGTCAATTTGGACGCGCAAAATTTTCGCTTCCTTTGTATGTGACGGCATAAATAACAGTCGCATACTTTAAATTGACCGCGTAGTACGTAAAATTAGTCCGTTAAGTTTCGTTCAAAACAGAAATTTATATACATGAATAACATTTTTGACAATCATTATCGCCTTCGTATTTCCAAAATTGAGATGAGATATGTCACTTTTAAGCTCATCGCATTTAAATGACAGTTCAATGGCGATATAACTGTTATCTAATAGAGATTTGACGTTTGGCGATCACTCAAATGTCAATCTCGAATTAGGTCCCTGATTCCATATATCTGTCGTATGTCTCGGAGAGATCTCCGAAGTGGCGATATGCCTAGTATATCTCCACTTCGCCAACCCGGTCGCGTTAAGTTTGCGCCTCACTTCTATACGATGCCATAGATATCAGGTTTAAACTTAACTTGTTCGGGTAGGTGTCGTGCAATGTCAATTTATGCAGCTCGCATTTTAACTAAGGCGAATACCTGAGATATACCTGAGGCGTCGCTTATTAATGATATCTAAAAGAACACTCGAATTAGCGCCCAGAATGAATAATTACCTGCACGTTTAATGCGCCCTTTTTTGTTGATTCAAATCCTGTACTTGTTTTCCCAGGTGATTTCCTCCTACTAAGTTAATTTAAAAAAACTCTAAAGAAATATTTGAATGCGTTACATGGATCTTGGGCCCTATGATGGTTGCGTTTATCACGCGATAAATAAGTGATAAAGCATCCGTCACGCTTTGACATAATGCGAGTGTGAGTGACATATGCTTTGTCACTTATTTATCACGCGATAAACGCAACCATCATAGGCCCCCTTATCTATACAACGTGGGCCCTGCAACATAAGCAAAAAATTAAAACATTGATTTTACTCGTTAAACTGAACAACATTTGTTCAGCAACTTTAAAAAAAAAACAGTTTTCAAAATTTTATTATTTCAAACAAAGTAAATAGTATTTTCAATGTATGTCGTCCAACGTTGACATTCCCTGAGCATTGACATAGCTGTCACTCTACTAATATCGGACATTTCGCAATACATTGCTTCTTTGTCTAAACTTTATTCTACAAAATGTCATTTAATACACGTTATTTTCAGAAGTTGCTTAACAAATTTTGTTTAGTTTCAAGGGACGAATCTATGTTTTAATTTATTGCTCCTGTTACAGGGCCCACCCTTTATAAGTCCTGAGAATAGACTCATAACTTTCATAATCGTAAGTTTGATATACGAAAAATAACTTTTAATCATTGCCCCCTTTTCCATATTATACATACCTAGGATAACTCGGGGCACGTTCTAGGGATAGGATATCGATAAAAAATATGTCGATATAATTAAATTAATACATGTGCTCAATGAACATTCTGGATTACTATAAAGAGGTTCGATGTCATAACTGAGCTGATATCGAGCCTCTTAAAGTAAGATAATAAAAGTATGAGGATGTCATTTCAATCAAAATGACAATTTACGTAATATTATGAAAATTCTTTTAAAATAAACATGTAAATACACGTTTTAATATGTTTATTTTTTCATTTGAAAATGTGGAGAAATAAAGTAATATTTATTTATGTCGATGACATTTAGATGTTGACAGTAACACCGATATATTTTTTTATCGATAAAATATTTTGCTACGTCACTTTCGTATAGGTGCCCCGAGTTATCCTAAGTATGATTATAGAGAGCCTTGAGTTGAGTAAGTCGTGAATCGCTGTGAAACTATAGTATCGGCTTCATACATAAAGCTTTCTTCTGAATATTACATAAACGGTACACGGAGGCTTCATATGGAGTATTATTATCCGTGTAACAAGCCAAATGTAGGTACAGAATACACACGAAATCTTATAAGAAAATGCATCCAAGATTGAGACAGCAACTCCTACAGGCGTCTGCCGAGTTCCGAGGATCTATTTGCAACTTCGCAGACCAGATATATTTTACATCGAACTAAAAATACGTATTCCCGAGAAACATTGTTCAGAGTTCAAACGAAACAAATAAGGGATGGCCAACTTCTAGAAAATACGGAAACATGCCTCTGAGGAAATGTTTAGAACAAATTGATTTTACGGTTTTATTTGTTTATATTTAAATATATAAGTAATAAACGTAGATTTCAAAATAATATCTCAGATGCCTATTTTGGGTGTCTAGTGATGGATATAACGATGTTTCATATAATTTCACTAGATATAACAACATTTTGATACAATATTTCATTTGATATACTAACACTTAACAGCAATACGCATAATTTTATTTGGTATCATTTCAATTAGCATGGAAGACAATGATTTTGTTAAGGATGTCGTGAAACGTGGTATTTAGCGGTTTGCACTCACGGGAAATTGTCAGGAATGGCCTAACATGTTTCAAACTCATAAGGAGCTCTTCATCAAGGACCGCTACCTACTCGTCACGACTACTTTTAAATTTTCCTCACTTATACCTTGCAGACCAAGGTAATGTTGTATACATTCGAAATGTGACCAAAATGTTACATCGAGGTGGCAAAAAATTACATTTGACCTTGCCTGGTAGCACGCGGAAGAGAAGACCTAGGCCTCGATGGGTCAATATTATAAAGAAGGACCTCAACAACTGCGGGTTAGACGATATCGTCTATCTCCAAGATAAATGTTTAAATATGTACAAAACGGACCCCGTTTCCGGACGGGACAAACGCTAAGAGCATGATGGTGAGATAAAATAAACGTCATATAAAAGATATTTGATATAACATTTATATTCGCAAGATAACCCAACGCTTCTGCTCGCTTCGCTCTTCGTCGTACCTGATCATGACATGACTCTAATGACGGTTTTACTTCTTTGTTTGAGCAGTTTGAGTACGGTGGGATCAAATACTAATTATTGTCGTTTACCAAGTTCATTGGCCGCATAATACAATTTTAATACCAACACATATGGGTGACTTTTCCGATTATCGAATGGTTTCAGCCAGAGCATCGACGGCCGACACCGCGCTAATGGCGTGTGACATGCTCGAACGTAATTATTAATTGACACCGCTTGCATGTGCGTGCGGCTATTGACACTAAACAACCTGGATGGGTGACCTTTCCAATTGTCGAATGGTTTCAGCGAGAGGTGGTGGTTGAGCAAGAAGAGGTGGTGGCATTTCCGACGGCTGATGCAAAGGCACAAACGACGCGCTACTGGCGTGTGACGTGCTTCAGACACGATCATTAATTGATACCGCTTGTATCTGCGTGTGGCTATCAATATCATACAACCTTTACACCACCACACACATATGAGTGACCTTTTCGACGGTTGAATGGTGTCAGCCAGAGCATCGGTGCTGGCAATGATCGACGGCGGACGTCGCGCTAACGACGCGCTACTGGCGTGTGACGTGCTTCAGGCGCGATAATTAATTGACACTTCTTATTTCTTTATAACATTAGCATGTATTGTGATTGTTATGAAAAATCTAATTTTAATAATAATCTAATTTATCTGTATCTGTATCTGTACTGCCTGTATGTGCGTGACGTGTGGTTATCGATACCATAAAACATTAATACCTACACACACATATAAATGACCTTTTTGATGGTTGATTGGTTGGTCTCAAATCTTCACTAGATCGTCAGCCGATTTTGTGCGGGGTTTAAGTGGCTGTCATTAAAAGATCGTCGGGTTTATTAACATCGCACGTTAGTTTTTAAATGCATCATCACTTTGAAGCTATCTGTGGAACTAATGTAATGACAAACAAGTGGAACCAGTATTAAGAGTAGGTACTATTATATTAAATCAAAGGCGAGTTACAGGTAAGCTAATAAACGTCAAAATCATTTAATGCAGATAAATTGACTAACTTATAAAAAGGTTATATAAGTGGAGCATTGTTAGTTGTTACATGTCAAATTTACTATCATTGAATTTTCCAAGTTGTTATAAAATAAACTTATGTTTCTCCGTAACGTATTCAGTAACTTGCCCGCTCCTTGTTAAGAGGGTTAACAAGTTCAAGAGTTTATCCTCTTGACTTCTAAAATTCACTTGTCTTAGTAACATTCAGAAACAATGACAAGTGAAAAACTTTTAATAAAACATTTTCCCTCTATAAAATAACCTCGGTTTTGATGAAAGACATTGAAAATGTAAAAGTTGTTAGATTAGTACAGAATGTTACCGAAACTCATTCCAAAACTAAGCCAATCACGTCGTCCTTCATTCTTCAAAACGGGCGATAAATTAAATGTATGGAAAACGGACAATATTATAGGCTAGTTGACTAATGTCAAATTGTATTAAACTAATGTATATTCCGTATAATATAGCATAGGAAACCTAAATATATATTTTTCAATTAATAAAAGTGGAAAATCACTAAAATAAATGAATTTGAAAATATGGTTTTTATTCTGTATTTTAAAATGATTAAAACGCTGTCCTGTATTTTCGCTCATGATAGTGACTTCATCGGTCCCGTAAAGAAAACTGATGGGCTATTCCGACCACTCCGAATAGTGCCGTTCCGCCCAATCTCCTGTCAAAGTTTCGAGTGAGCGGGACTGCACTATACGACGGTCGAATTTCGAACATCGGAGTAGTCCTTCTGTTTATTTACTCGGCATTCTACGTCACGCCACAGCAAAAGGCAAAAATGCAAAAATGTCGAACGGTGGTTTTGTCTGTTCATGAAATTTATTGAAAATATAAAATTCATAATATTTTGCTTTCTGGCTCTCACAAAAATAAAATATTTTTTTTAGACTTAAAAAGATCATTATTAACCATTTCAAATATATTTCAAAAATGGGTCAACTAGCCTATTCGTCGAGCCCACCCATTCCCAAGCGTGTACGCGAACACTACTCGAGGACTCGCGCCCCCTAACGGGAAAGTTTTGATTTAGTGCTTATAGCTGTCCCAGTCGGCCGAGTCCTCTTTAAAGTTTTAGTCGTGTAATAGAATAAAACTGTTCGAACAATGCTCGTACTCAGGCATTCATAGTTGGGTTCGGCAAAGCATTATGGTAATATATAAACTTACTGCTCGACGGCGAGTCGGCGACATAAAATATAATGTTGCCAGTTTGAATATTCTAAACCGTGGAAGCGCTGAACGGGCGATTTGCAGCGTTCAGTGCTCACTGCCTAACCTCCCCAGAAGGGAATTGCAGTCAGCACTTCTGAATTCTTTTCATACCTCACTCGCTTACGTAACATTGTTCTCCGAATATGCAGCTCGAATTTTTTGAAACAAACATTTTCCTGAGTCGGCCATTGTTGCCCCAAAGACTTTAATAGTACCCATAAAGTCGTGTTGATAAGGTAGTCAACTGTCATACCGTTTTATTCGTTTGAGATAAATATCTGCTTTTGTTAGGCTTTCATTACGAGTATTTCAATGGTGTTGTTTTATCTCCATCGTTTAAATTGCTTATTTTTCTTTCCGTAAATCTTTCAGCAAGGTTTTTTTTCTAAAGCGTAAGTAGGTGAATAAAAAAAAGTAACAAAAACCGGCCAAGTTCCGTAGAAACACTTATCTCATCTTAACTGGCCGGTTTAAGATAAGTTTGCACCTGGTATGTATGGCACTGCATACATATAAGGTGCAAAGTTAACGCAACCGATCCCGTTTGTTGTATGCTAACCCCACTTAAATATTTTTTATTTTATTTAGTATATAGTATCCTGTTGTTATAGTGACAACAGAAATACATCATCTGTGAAAATTCCAACAGCTTAGCTATCACGGTTCATGACACAAGCAAAAATCGGCAAAAAAATTACGTTTGTTGTTTGGGAGCCCCACTTAAATATTTATTTAGTACTTATTTTTGAATTTGTTTTCTAAAAAATAAGAATAATCAGGCGTTACTTTGCGGAAATCATATGAATTTAAACAATAATAATTCAGCAATCATCTCAGCCATAGGACGTCCACTGCTGAACATAGGCCTCCCCTTTGGACTTCCATATATACCGGTTGGAAGCGACCTGCATCCAGCGCCTTCCGGCGACCTTTATAAGGTCATCTGTCCATCTTGTAGGTGGACGTCCTACGCTGCGCTTGCTGGTCCGAGGTCTCAAGGTCTCGAGGTCTCAATTCAGTAATATTATTGTTTAAATAATAAAATAGGTAAGTCAACAAATTATGGAAATATCTGATCGCCGGATCTGTACATCTTCAGGTAGTAACTTTTATTGGTGTGCAATAAAGTATTGTTGTATTGTATGATATAATTTTTTAAACAATATCCTGTTATCAAATTGATACTAGTGTTCAAAAAACTGGTAACGTTACATGCATGGAGTTACTTTATAATTGCAAACTTAGTTATAAAATGCCAATAGGTCGATTACTTATTTATTAGATATGCCCTACCAGGCCAACCAACCCTGCCAGAATACACTACATACAATTTAGTTGATACCTACATGTTCAATGGTTTCGACGATATTTGGGTGAATTTACGCCTCTAGTTGGGATTTTCGACTGAAAAAATAGCAATTTAGCTTTAAACCACCTTTTCGACCCGCCACGTTCCCAGCAATCACAAGCCCGACATTCATCAAACCCAGCCGTCGGGCAAAGCCTTTTCGCGTCAGAACTTAGGTAGCGCTATAGCGTGGCTTCGGCAGACGACTGGTCCTAATCGCCCCTAATACTCGCCTCGCCCCCGCCGCGCGCGCTGCCGCCGGGGTAACCGTATACTGCTGACATGAATTCCTTCTTGTTTTACTCACTTTTCAGCCATAAAATGCTTCACAAACTCAAAAACATTTAAAGTAACCGTAATCGTGTAATCTTCGTAAGAGGTACACTGAATATCAATGTTAAACTGGAAAGGTCCAGTCTGATGAAGTCTACGCTCCGACCTACTCGGGCCCATATTCAAAACCCCGAGAGCTTTCAACTCGAGCTCTCCAACCGCTTCGCTTGTCTGGAGAACTTTGTCTCAGTGGACGAGATCAACGACGGGCTAGTGGAAACTGTCCACACGGTAGGGTCTAAGTTTTTCAGACCCCACCGTAAAGATAGACCTCAGAAATTGTCTGATCGAACCTTAAACCTCATGGCTGAACGACGCTCGCTACAGTTGCAGTCTCCCGATGACGCGAGGTCATATAGGCAGCTTAATAGACGTATATCGAAGTCCTTGCGACATGATCTGCGGCTCTTTAGTACGAACCGTGTTAAAGAGACCATTGAGCAGAACAAAGGCTCCAAAGTGTTCGCAAAGGACAAGTCTATTGGACAAAGCCAGCTGACCAAGCTGAAACGGGAAGATGGCAGCATAGCGTCGACCAAAGCAGAGGTTCTAGGCGAGATCGAGAGGTTCTATGGTCAGTTATACACTTCAGTCGCAAAGCCCGTTGACAGCTTGGTAGGCGATCCAAGAGCCAAGCTGTCCCGACATTATACCGAAGATATCCCGGACATCAGTCTGTACGAGATTAGGATGGCCCTGAAGCACCTTAAGAACAACAAGGCGCCGGGCGAAGACGGAATCACCTCAGAGCTTCTGAGAGCGGGTGGAACACCGGTACTTAAGGTCCTCCAGAAGCTCTTTAATTCCGTCTTGTCCGAGGGCAAAACGCCTGAAGCATGGAATAGAGGCGAGGTGGTACTGTTCTTCAAGAAAGGTGATAAAACCCTATTGAAGAACTACAGGCCCATCACGCTTCTAAGCCATGTTTATAAGTTGTTTTCAAGGGTCATCACGAACCGTCTCGAACATAGACTTGATGACTTCCAGCCTCCCGAACAAGCCGGTTTCCGAAGAAGCTATAGTACCATAGACCACATACATACGCTGCGACAAGTTATACAGAAGACTGAAGAGTATAACTTGCCATTATGCTTAGCGTTTGTGGACTATGAGAAAGCCTTCGATTCGGTGGAAACATGGGCGGTGCTCGAGTCACTTCAGCGATGCCATATTGACTATCGGTACATTGAAGTGTTGAAGTGTTTGTATAGTAACGCCACCATGTCGGTCCGAGTTCAGGAGCAGAGCACAAAGGCCATTCCATTGAGAAGAGGCGTAAGACAGGGGGACGTTGTGTCCCCGAAACTGTTTACGGCCGTTATGGAAGACGCCTTCAAGCTCCTGGAATGGCAAGGACTTGGCATCAACATCAATGGCGAATACATCACTCACCTTCGGTTTGCCGACGACATCGTAGTCATGGCAAAGTCGATGGAGGAACTCAGCATGATGCTCGATGACCTCAATCGAGTTTCTCAACGGGTGGGCTTAAAAATGAACATGGACAAGACGAAACTCATGTCAAATGCCAAGGTTGTGCCCATCCCAGTCTCTGTTGAAAACTCGGTACTCGAAGTTGTTGACTCATACATCTACCTAGGACAAGTGGTCCAATTAGGTAGGTCCAACTTCGAGAAAGAGGTCAACCGCCGAATCCAACTCGGCTGGGCAGCGTTCGGGAAACTACGCAATGTCTTTTCATCCGACATACCTCAGTGCCTCAAGACGAAAGTCTTCAACCAATGTGTGTTACCAGTGATGACTTACGGCACCGAAACGTGGTCTTTCACTATCGGCCTCATCTCAAAGCTCAAAGTCGCTCAACGAGCAATGGAGAGGGCTATGCTCGGGGTGTCTCTACGTGATCGAATCAGAAATGAGGAAATCCGTAGACGAACTAAAGTGACCGATATAGCTCACCGGATTAGCAAGTTGAAGTGGCAATGGGCAGGCCACATAGCACGCAGAGCAGATGGCCGATGGGGCCGTAAAGTGCTCGAGTGGAGACCTCGGACCAGCAAGCGCAGCGTAGGACGTCCACCTACAAGATGGACAGATGACCTTATAAAGGTCGCCGGAAGGCGCTGGATGCAGGTCGCTTCCAACCGGTATATATGGAAGTCCAAAGGGGAGGCCTATGTTCAGCAGTGGACGTCCTATGGCTGAGATGATGATGATGATGAATCGTGTAATCGACTGCCTATGTTGAGAATGATGACGATGACGATGACAATGTACCGAAATGCTATCTGCGGGCGGGGTAGCCGTATACTGCTCACGTGGAGCCTTTATTAGTAGTACCTTCTTTTCAGAAAATTTGACACGAAGCCACGTTATCAAATCACACAGCCGCTGCGTCACGCTGCGAAGTGTGAACTATGGTTTTTTTTATTTGTATAATCTTGATTTGTATACAAAAACCGCATGGTGAACACACTCACTCCCCATCTCCGTGCGGACGATTTTCTATTGCTGCCCGCACTTCACAGCGGGATGCGGCACCAGAGTGATAACTGTTTTAACACGATACACATTTTTATATGCGATTCGGGTCATCGAAGTGTATTCAATTTCCGTCTTACTTGACGTACCTACCAAATAATGGTAAACCCATCTCACTCAAATCTCTTTCAAATGCCAGTAGCTTGTCACTTACTGCCAAAAGCAGTTGAAGGAGTATTTCAACTGCTTTTGGCAGTAAGTGACAAGCTGCTACTGTAGATGGTCGGCTGACGGATATAGTAACATGGAAAAGGCTTCTACAAGGACGGACGAATTGATTGCAGGAAACGGAAGGAAACGATGAGAGTAGCGCACGACCTCCACTTACCTCAGAACTCCGTCACTTACGACCGATTTGTTTTTTTTTGTTCAATCGTAGGCATCTCCAGATTGAAACCATAAAATTATGGTGAAAACCTGATGACGAAATCGAAGGAATTCCTCAAATATTGTAGGCACATCTATGTCGATTTAGATGTTTTCTATAGTAACCCTTTCAGTTGTTCTCAGAAATAATATTTCTTCTCGTTGAATCATTTCTTTGTGAAAAAGTGGTTAGCTTTTAGTATTATATACTGATTCTTCTAAGCACAAGTAAGTAAGTAGCAGTGTGCACCATTCTGGTAAAACATCCCGCTTACTTAGTAACGCCACTCTTACTTAAACTATCCTTACTCCGCCGCCATGCGTTCCTGCCCCGCGGTTACCTGTTAATATTTAATACGGTCACGTCTAATGATATGTGCACTTTTACAACGTAGGTAAGTATACAGACTTAGGTGCTTAATGCTATATTTATTTATTTATTTATTTTTATTTAAACTTTATTGCACAAAACAAAAGTCATTACAAATGGCGAACTTAATGCCTAATGGCATTCTCTACCAGTCAACCATAGGGCCAAACAGAGATGCTTCAAGTGGGTGCAGAGTTGAAAATTAATCGTTCGGAGAGCATCCAAGATACAAGTGAATACATGTATAATTATATAACTTAACTACCATAAATACAATGATACATATATTTACATACTATAAGATGTAATTAATGATGCTATTTAATGTTCTTCTTCTTCAAGTGCCTCTCCATTGCTGAAAGTTGGCAGTCAGCTTCTTAAAATTGTCCTTGTCAAGCGCCAATCTGAATAGCTGCTCGACGGTCTTAATCCCTGTCCACTCCCTGATATTTTGGAGCCAAGATATCTTGCGTCTACCCGCTAATTTAATGTTCAGTTCAGTGAAAACTAGATCGACTACATGCACCTACATAATATAAAGTAACTTAGCTGTATGAAAAAAAAATACAATGTGCAAATCCACAATATCGCCGCATTTTTTTCTTTTCCTATCCTATATAGTCTATTTCATAACGAGATGTTTGTTTGCTTTTTTATACCAATTATAACCTGTCCTTATGGGGAAACTTGAACAATGGAACCCTCTATTGAACACTGTCACTATTTATAACCTAAATTCGATTAAAATATAATTAAAATGACAGATGTCACACGCACAAAGCTGTATGAAATCTGCTGTCTGTCCCTATGTATGCTTAGATCTTTAAAACTTCGTAACGGATATTGATGCGGTTTTTTTAAAAGATAGTGTGATTCAAGAGAAAGGTTTATACCTATGTATTATACATGCATAATATTGCATTACACCCGTGCGAAGCCGGGGCGGGTCGCTAGTAGACTATAAAAAGATACCTAACTCAATTGACTCGATGATACTCTTTCCAAGAATGTTCTCTCTCATTCTTGGGAAATCATTTTATTATAAAATACCTACTTACATAAATATTTCCTCACTGGTTCCACTTTGGTCTAAACTTTGAATTGATTTTATAGGCGTTTTGCCAATTATAAATCAGTAAAAGTTCAAGTCATCCACTACTTCTTGTATACCTGGCTTATGTTAATTATAAGTATATGTTTTGATGTCAGACTCTTTTTATTTCTAACACAAAGCCCATGTGTATGCCCACAAAACATAGCATACAAAGCTAACCTTATGACTTCGCCGTCCCTGAGTGCCCTTACAAGCCAACTCAAGCACGAAAAGTGAAAAGATCGCCAGTCTTCTACGTTAAAAGAAAGTTGCAGTAGTTTAGCGACACATTATTGAAAAGTTTTGTTGTTTACATAAGGATTTACAAGTTGCTTGCTAGCCTTGCGAAAAGCGTAGAGTCAATAGCGACTCGTTAAAACTTGTTCTTCGGTGCAATCACTCCAAAACTGCCAGGGGTGTATGTCCATATCTTAAGACGATACGACATTTTGTATCATCCCTCTGGTTTCAGACTTTGTTTGACAGTTTGAGCAGCGCGATTTTCTCTCTTTGGGATCAAGTTAATCTTCTTTCATGACTACAATTATTATTATACTTAAGTATAAAATATACATTTATTATGGGTCAAAAATAAAATTTACAAATAACAAATTTATGGAATTAAAACTAAAAATTAAACTAAGATTAAAATATATTTATAAAACTAAGACCTTTCGGTAGGGTGCCCATGACGCAGGCAGTATTCCCACGCTGTATGGCTATGGAAAGCCTTTGCGCGAGAAAACGAAAGTATATGGTTCAGAAAGTACTTGCTCTTGAATTTATCAATATCGCAACCGATTGACACATGCTACTAACTAATGAACGGACGCTGAATTACTCGAACCAAACCAAAAGGCGCAGTCTTTTCTCGGCATCTATTCGTCGTGAGCCGCCTTGACTGTAATACGACCGAGCATATCATGTATTACTTTATATTAATTAAATTATTGACCAGTCATTTCACATCATCGCTGGAGTAACCCTAACTCCTGGGGACAGCTGTGCTCCTGGCTCCTGGGACAGTGGAAAACGTACGCTAAATACATCTTGAATAAACCTACAAATGGGTCTCCATCTTCTGCTTTTAAAGTTTATCTTGGTGATTAAAATGGCCGGTACATAAGTTATATACGAATACGGAGTTATATAAAAAACTATAATATTACTTATGGATATGTTTTTTATCACCACTTATCTAAGTGACGAATAAAATCGCAACAAATACAGTTTGCACCAATCGTTACGTTCCAATAAGCAGTACATAGGCTGCCTTAGTATTCATAAGCACCTTATTTTGTCATTATCATACTTAATACTTACCTACATATTTTTATATGGACGTCACTTGACTCATATATATATATCGATGTGGTGTCAATCATACATAGTTATTACAAGGCGAGAAGGCGCCTAATACTGGACTGAACTAGTGAACTCATTCATATGTATAGATAAATATTATCAAAAAAGTTGCTCATCCTCATACATGGAGCGAGCTGTGGGAATTAAATCCTGTTCATGTTTGATGCGCGGTATATAAATTGACATTAAAGTTGATAAATAATGTATATCACGTACTCGCCGCGTTTCGAGTTTCTCTTTGTGTCTTTCCGCAAAATTATTAAATCACTCTTCGAATGAGAGTTGAATCTCGTAATACGAAATACATCTAGGTGTATATTTACTAAAAGATGCCCGCAGTTTCGTCCGTGTTTGACTGTTGTCGGATGAGGGGTAAATCTATAACTACCATCGCCCTGCACCGCCAGTACCAAAAATTTCGAAACCCAGTTTGATCTTATATGGCTAAAAATATCATAACTACACAGATTTAGTATCTGGGTTAGTAATTTGATCAAAATCTACATACCTACTTGAAATTTTTACAATTTCAAGTAGGACTGCAATCGTTAGCACCCTACCGTTAGTACCCTATCTACCTATATACAAATTATAGTGCGCTTTACCAACTTGACTTTGTCGTCTCAGTCCGATGCTACAGAAAATTGGACTTTTAGTCCGGTGGTAAGGTAACAGATGGATTTTATTTTTACGATTTCTTCCCCATCTTGGTATCAGCATTAGAATCAGCTCGCTTTATTTATTTCAATCCAGTCATCCAGTGCAATACGTCCACGTATTAAGCGTAAGCGTAAGCGCGAGTTACACAGATGTGTGAAGGTCGTTTCCAATTCGTGTCCCCTACTATAGCAACAAAGTAGTAAAATGGACCGTTATAATTTTTCCAGGAGTTTTTTGTATCTAATCACAAGGTTCGTAAAATGCGAGCAAAATTCATTGAAGTGCTTGGGACGTCACTGGTTGCCATACGTCATTTCAATCGATTTTGCTTGCATTTTACGATCCCTGTTAATCACAGGAAACTATTGTACAAAAACTCAGAAGATCGCATTTTTGAAAATATTAAAAGCATCCTTTTTATAGAATGCTTTTAATAATGTGACTGTGTGTGTGAATTTAATGACCAACTGTCACAATATGAAATAAAATTCTTGGGTAAATAGGAAATTAAAAAATTGGGCAAGTGCGAGTCCGACTCGCGCATGAAGGGTTCCGTACCTATATATATATACAGGGTGTTCGGCACATGGACCGACAAAATTTTTTGGGATATAGTTGGGGTTATTTGCTATCTTTTCACCCTTGGACCTTGGGTCACGGTTTTGGAGATATGATTTTTTAAATGTTGTTTCTCAAATTTCCCGAAATTCCGCCTTGAAACATTCGTAACTTTTTTGTTAATGTATGTACAATTGTTTTGTTTTGTATTTAATACTTGGCAATACACACTTGTTCAAATAATAACAGTTTTTATTCTAATTGATGGTCTCAGAGGGACGTACGAGGTATTTTATTCCACAAAAATACTGATTGTGTGAAAAAGATCCAACTTCGAAATTCAATTATGATAAAACAAAAGACAATAGAGGACTTCATTTTTTACAAAAAAGTTCTCTAGTTTATGACCTTTCTAACGATATGCTACACAGTGATAACAAAAAAATCTGAGTCAAATTACGGATATATTCCGTCAATAGGGCGGAAATTATTATGAATTTGCGAGCAGTAAAACTTTATTTTTTTAATGGTTAGATATCTTTATTTCATACTTAACTGTGTTCTAGTTTACAAACTTTGTTCGAACTGTCCCCCCTTGATCCTAATGCATGCTCGACATCCCTTTCTTACTTGAACAGTTACGGTAGCTAGCCGCATTTCGCCTTTCATTGTCATAAAAGCTGCGTTTATCCTTTCAATTAATACCTCTCGCGTGGGCACCTCCGTAACATAAACCAACTCTTTCGCCCGTCCCCAGACATAAAAGTCTAAGGGCGTTAGGTCTGGAGACCGTGCGGGCCAAGGTATCGGGCCGTTTCTGCCTATCCACGCGTTAGGAAAGGAGTTATCGATGTGCTCTCGAACTTCTCTTTGAAAATGTGCCGGGCAACCATCGTGTTGGTAAACAATCGGGACGTCTTCATTAATTACAAGAACCTCCATTAACAGGTCTGGCAATGCAGCTAAAATGGAACTAAGTAATTTAATAAATCTTAATAAATCGTGCTAAATTCCGCCGTCGCCGCCGTAAAATTGAAGGAGCATCTGTGCTAATTGTCAGTTTTTGTAATTTTGACATAAAATGTGTTTATGAATCTTAAAATTAGTGCGTTTTTGGTACACAATCTAGTCTTGCTAGATTTTTGTGGGGGTAGGCGATGTAGTGATGGGACAAACGATGGATCGAATAAACTGCAATTCTAAGATTTCAACAATTCATTAATTGTTACAGATCTCCTAGAAGGGGATCCTGCTAGACGGGTAGAATTCTGTCGAATGTTAATGCATACCGACGTGGATGACGGAGAATACTTGAAACGAACACTCTGGTCGGATGAGTCAAGTTTTAATCGGGACGGTATAACAAATTTTCATAATTTGCATCATTGGGAAGCCAAAGACCAGAACCCACACGTAATGCGGAAAACTTCCTTTCAACACAAATTTAGCGTCAATGTGTGGGCTGGTGTGATAGGCAGGCATCTCATAGGACCATATTACTTGCCGAATCGATTGACCGGGCCTGCTTATTGGAATTCTTACAAACTGCCTTGCCAGACCTGTTAATGGAGGTTCTTGTAATTAATGAAGACGTCCCGATTGTTTACCAACACGATGGTTGCCCGGCACATTTTCAAAGAGAAGTTCGAGAGCACATCGATAACTCCTTTCCTAACGCGTGGATAGGCAGAAACGGCCCGATACCTTGGCCCGCACGGTCTCCAGACCTAACGCCCTTAGACTTTTATGTCTGGGGACGGGCGAAAGAGTTGGTTTATGTTACGGAGGTGCCCACGCGAGAGGTATTAATTGAAAGGATAAACGCAGCTTTTATGCCAAGGTTGTGCCCATCCCAGTCTCTGTTGAAAACTCGGTACTCGAAGTTGTTGACTCATACATCTACCTAGGACAAGTGGTCCAATTAGGTAGGTCCAACTTCGAGAAAGAGGTCAACCGCCGAATCCAACTCGGCTGGGCAGCGTTCGGGAAACTACGCAATGTCTTTTCATCCGACATACCTCAGTGCCTCAAGACGAAAGTCTTCAACCAATGTGTGTTACCAGTGATGACTTACGGCACCGAAACGTGGTCTTTCACTATCGGCCTCATCTCAAAGCTCAAAGTCGCTCAACGAGCAATGGAGAGGGCTATGCTCGGGGTGTCTCTACGTGATCGAATCAGAAATGAGGAAATCCGTAGACGAACTAAAGTGACCGATATAGCTCACCGGATTAGCAAGTTGAAGTGGCAATGGGCAGGCCACATAGCACGCAGAGCAGATGGCCGATGGGGCCGTAAAGTGCTCGAGTGGAGACCTCGGACCAGCAAGCGCAGCGTAGGACGTCCACCTACAAGATGGACAGATGACCTTATAAAGGTCGCCGGAAGGCGCTGGATGCAGGTCGCTTCCAACCGGTATATATGGAAGTCCAAAGGGGAGGCCTATGTTCAGCAGTGGACGTCCTATGGCTGAGATGATGATGATGATGAATCGTGTAATCGACTGCCTATGTTGAGAATGATGACGATGACGATGACAATGTACCGAAATGCTATCTGCGGGCGGGGTAGCCGTATACTGCTCACGTGGAGCCTTTATTAGTAGTACCTTCTTTTCAGAAAATTTGACACGAAGCCACGTTATCAAATCACACAGCCGCTGCGTCACGCTGCGAAGTGTGAACTATGGTTTTTTTTATTTGTATAATCTTGATTTGTATACAAAAACCGCATGGTGAACACACTCACTCCCCATCTCCGTGCGGACGATTTTCTATTGCTGCCCGCACTTCACAGCGGGATGCGGCACCAGAGTGATAACTGTTTTAACACGATACACATTTTTATATGCGATTCGGGTCATCGAAGTGTATTCAATTTCCGTCTTACTTGACGTACCTACCAAATAATGGTAAACCCATCTCACTCAAATCTCTTTCAAATGCCAGTAGCTTGTCACTTACTGCCAAAAGCAGTTGAAGGAGTATTTCAACTGCTTTTGGCAGTAAGTGACAAGCTGCTACTGTAGATGGTCGGCTGACGGATATAGTAACATGGAAAAGGCTTCTACAAGGACGGACGAATTGATTGCAGGAAACGGAAGGAAACGATGAGAGTAGCGCACGACCTCCACTTACCTCAGAACTCCGTCACTTACGACCGATTTGTTTTTTTTTGTTCAATCGTAGGCATCTCCAGATTGAAACCATAAAATTATGGTGAAAACCTGATGACGAAATCGAAGGAATTCCTCAAATATTGTAGGCACATCTATGTCGATTTAGATGTTTTCTATAGTAACCCTTTCAGTTGTTCTCAGAAATAATATTTCTTCTCGTTGAATCATTTCTTTGTGAAAAAGTGGTTAGCTTTTAGTATTATATACTGATTCTTCTAAGCACAAGTAAGTAAGTAGCAGTGTGCACCATTCTGGTAAAACATCCCGCTTACTTAGTAACGCCACTCTTACTTAAACTATCCTTACTCCGCCGCCATGCGTTCCTGCCCCGCGGTTACCTGTTAATATTTAATACGGTCACGTCTAATGATATGTGCACTTTTACAACGTAGGTAAGTATACAGACTTAGGTGCTTAATGCTATATTTATTTATTTATTTATTTTTATTTAAACTTTATTGCACAAAACAAAAGTCATTACAAATGGCGAACTTAATGCCTAATGGCATTCTCTACCAGTCAACCATAGGGCCAAACAGAGATGCTTCAAGTGGGTGCAGAGTTGAAAATTAATCGTTCGGAGAGCATCCAAGATACAAGTGAATACATGTATAATTATATAACTTAACTACCATAAATACAATGATACATATATTTACATACTATAAGATGTAATTAATGATGCTATTTAATGTTCTTCTTCTTCAAGTGCCTCTCCATTGCTGAAAGTTGGCAGTCAGCTTCTTAAAATTGTCCTTGTCAAGCGCCAATCTGAATAGCTGCTCGACGGTCTTAATCCCTGTCCACTCCCTGATATTTTGGAGCCAAGATATCTTGCGTCTACCCGCTAATTTAATGTTCAGTTCAGTGAAAACTAGATCGACTACATGCACCTACATAATATAAAGTAACTTAGCTGTATGAAAAAAAAATACAATGTGCAAATCCACAATATCGCCGCATTTTTTTCTTTTCCTATCCTATATAGTCTATTTCATAACGAGATGTTTGTTTGCTTTTTTATACCAATTATAACCTGTCCTTATGGGGAAACTTGAACAATGGAACCCTCTATTGAACACTGTCACTATTTATAACCTAAATTCGATTAAAATATAATTAAAATGACAGATGTCACACGCACAAAGCTGTATGAAATCTGCTGTCTGTCCCTATGTATGCTTAGATCTTTAAAACTTCGTAACGGATATTGATGCGGTTTTTTTAAAAGATAGTGTGATTCAAGAGAAAGGTTTATACCTATGTATTATACATGCATAATATTGCATTACACCCGTGCGAAGCCGGGGCGGGTCGCTAGTAGACTATAAAAAGATACCTAACTCAATTGACTCGATGATACTCTTTCCAAGAATGTTCTCTCTCATTCTTGGGAAATCATTTTATTATAAAATACCTACTTACATAAATATTTCCTCACTGGTTCCACTTTGGTCTAAACTTTGAATTGATTTTATAGGCGTTTTGCCAATTATAAATCAGTAAAAGTTCAAGTCATCCACTACTTCTTGTATACCTGGCTTATGTTAATTATAAGTATATGTTTTGATGTCAGACTCTTTTTATTTCTAACACAAAGCCCATGTGTATGCCCACAAAACATAGCATACAAAGCTAACCTTATGACTTCGCCGTCCCTGAGTGCCCTTACAAGCCAACTCAAGCACGAAAAGTGAAAAGATCGCCAGTCTTCTACGTTAAAAGAAAGTTGCAGTAGTTTAGCGACACATTATTGAAAAGTTTTGTTGTTTACATAAGGATTTACAAGTTGCTTGCTAGCCTTGCGAAAAGCGTAGAGTCAATAGCGACTCGTTAAAACTTGTTCTTCGGTGCAATCACTCCAAAACTGCCAGGGGTGTATGTCCATATCTTAAGACGATACGACATTTTGTATCATCCCTCTGGTTTCAGACTTTGTTTGACAGTTTGAGCAGCGCGATTTTCTCTCTTTGGGATCAAGTTAATCTTCTTTCATGACTACAATTATTATTATACTTAAGTATAAAATATACATTTATTATGGGTCAAAAATAAAATTTACAAATAACAAATTTATGGAATTAAAACTAAAAATTAAACTAAGATTAAAATATATTTATAAAACTAAGACCTTTCGGTAGGGTGCCCATGACGCAGGCAGTATTCCCACGCTGTATGGCTATGGAAAGCCTTTGCGCGAGAAAACGAAAGTATATGGTTCAGAAAGTACTTGCTCTTGAATTTATCAATATCGCAACCGATTGACACATGCTACTAACTAATGAACGGACGCTGAATTACTCGAACCAAACCAAAAGGCGCAGTCTTTTCTCGGCATCTATTCGTCGTGAGCCGCCTTGACTGTAATACGACCGAGCATATCATGTATTACTTTATATTAATTAAATTATTGACCAGTCATTTCACATCATCGCTGGAGTAACCCTAACTCCTGGGGACAGCTGTGCTCCTGGCTCCTGGGACAGTGGAAAACGTACGCTAAATACATCTTGAATAAACCTACAAATGGGTCTCCATCTTCTGCTTTTAAAGTTTATCTTGGTGATTAAAATGGCCGGTACATAAGTTATATACGAATACGGAGTTATATAAAAAACTATAATATTACTTATGGATATGTTTTTTATCACCACTTATCTAAGTGACGAATAAAATCGCAACAAATACAGTTTGCACCAATCGTTACGTTCCAATAAGCAGTACATAGGCTGCCTTAGTATTCATAAGCACCTTATTTTGTCATTATCATACTTAATACTTACCTACATATTTTTATATGGACGTCACTTGACTCATATATATATATCGATGTGGTGTCAATCATACATAGTTATTACAAGGCGAGAAGGCGCCTAATACTGGACTGAACTAGTGAACTCATTCATATGTATAGATAAATATTATCAAAAAAGTTGCTCATCCTCATACATGGAGCGAGCTGTGGGAATTAAATCCTGTTCATGTTTGATGCGCGGTATATAAATTGACATTAAAGTTGATAAATAATGTATATCACGTACTCGCCGCGTTTCGAGTTTCTCTTTGTGTCTTTCCGCAAAATTATTAAATCACTCTTCGAATGAGAGTTGAATCTCGTAATACGAAATACATCTAGGTGTATATTTACTAAAAGATGCCCGCAGTTTCGTCCGTGTTTGACTGTTGTCGGATGAGGGGTAAATCTATAACTACCATCGCCCTGCACCGCCAGTACCAAAAATTTCGAAACCCAGTTTGATCTTATATGGCTAAAAATATCATAACTACACAGATTTAGTATCTGGGTTAGTAATTTGATCAAAATCTACATACCTACTTGAAATTTTTACAATTTCAAGTAGGACTGCAATCGTTAGCACCCTACCGTTAGTACCCTATCTACCTATATACAAATTATAGTGCGCTTTACCAACTTGACTTTGTCGTCTCAGTCCGATGCTACAGAAAATTGGACTTTTAGTCCGGTGGTAAGGTAACAGATGGATTTTATTTTTACGATTTCTTCCCCATCTTGGTATCAGCATTAGAATCAGCTCGCTTTATTTATTTCAATCCAGTCATCCAGTGCAATACGTCCACGTATTAAGCGTAAGCGTAAGCGCGAGTTACACAGATGTGTGAAGGTCGTTTCCAATTCGTGTCCCCTACTATAGCAACAAAGTAGTAAAATGGACCGTTATAATTTTTCCAGGAGTTTTTTGTATCTAATCACAAGGTTCGTAAAATGCGAGCAAAATTCATTGAAGTGCTTGGGACGTCACTGGTTGCCATACGTCATTTCAATCGATTTTGCTTGCATTTTACGATCCCTGTTAATCACAGGAAACTATTGTACAAAAACTCAGAAGATCGCATTTTTGAAAATATTAAAAGCATCCTTTTTATAGAATGCTTTTAATAATGTGACTGTGTGTGTGAATTTAATGACCAACTGTCACAATATGAAATAAAATTCTTGGGTAAATAGGAAATTAAAAAATTGGGCAAGTGCGAGTCCGACTCGCGCATGAAGGGTTCCGTACCTATATATATATACAGGGTGTTCGGCACATGGACCGACAAAATTTTTTGGGATATAGTTGGGGTTATTTGCTATCTTTTCACCCTTGGACCTTGGGTCACGGTTTTGGAGATATGATTTTTTAAATGTTGTTTCTCAAATTTCCCGAAATTCCGCCTTGAAACATTCGTAACTTTTTTGTTAATGTATGTACAATTGTTTTGTTTTGTATTTAATACTTGGCAATACACACTTGTTCAAATAATAACAGTTTTTATTCTAATTGATGGTCTCAGAGGGACGTACGAGGTATTTTATTCCACAAAAATACTGATTGTGTGAAAAAGATCCAACTTCGAAATTCAATTATGATAAAACAAAAGACAATAGAGGACTTCATTTTTTACAAAAAAGTTCTCTAGTTTATGACCTTTCTAACGATATGCTACACAGTGATAACAAAAAAATCTGAGTCAAATTACGGATATATTCCGTCAATAGGGCGGAAATTATTATGAATTTGCGAGCAGTAAAACTTTATTTTTTTAATGGTTAGATATCTTTATTTCATACTTAACTGTGTTCTAGTTTACAAACTTTGTTCGAACTGTCCCCCCTTGATCCTAATGCATGCTCGACATCCCTTTCTTACTTGAACAGTTACGGTAGCTAGCCGCATTTCGCCTTTCATTGTCATAAAAGCTGCGTTTATCCTTTCAATTAATACCTCTCGCGTGGGCACCTCCGTAACATAAACCAACTCTTTCGCCCGTCCCCAGACATAAAAGTCTAAGGGCGTTAGGTCTGGAGACCGTGCGGGCCAAGGTATCGGGCCGTTTCTGCCTATCCACGCGTTAGGAAAGGAGTTATCGATGTGCTCTCGAACTTCTCTTTGAAAATGTGCCGGGCAACCATCGTGTTGGTAAACAATCGGGACGTCTTCATTAATTACAAGAACCTCCATTAACAGGTCTGGCAATGCAGCTAAAATGGAACTAAGTAATTTAATAAATCTTAATAAATCGTGCTAAATTCCGCCGTCGCCGCCGTAAAATTGAAGGAGCATCTGTGCTAATTGTCAGTTTTTGTAATTTTGACATAAAATGTGTTTATGAATCTTAAAATTAGTGCGTTTTTGGTACACAATCTAGTCTTGCTAGATTTTTGTGGGGGTAGGCGATGTAGTGATGGGACAAACGATGGATCGAATAAACTGCAATTCTAAGATTTCAACAATTCATTAATTGTTACAGATCTCCTAGAAGGGGATCCTGCTAGACGGGTAGAATTCTGTCGAATGTTAATGCATACCGACGTGGATGACGGAGAATACTTGAAACGAACACTCTGGTCGGATGAGTCAAGTTTTAATCGGGACGGTATAACAAATTTTCATAATTTGCATCATTGGGAAGCCAAAGACCAGAACCCACACGTAATGCGGAAAACTTCCTTTCAACACAAATTTAGCGTCAATGTGTGGGCTGGTGTGATAGGCAGGCATCTCATAGGACCATATTACTTGCCGAATCGATTGACCGGGCCTGCTTATTGGAATTCTTACAAACTGCCTTGCCAGACCTGTTAATGGAGGTTCTTGTAATTAATGAAGACGTCCCGATTGTTTACCAACACGATGGTTGCCCGGCACATTTTCAAAGAGAAGTTCGAGAGCACATCGATAACTCCTTTCCTAACGCGTGGATAGGCAGAAACGGCCCGATACCTTGGCCCGCACGGTCTCCAGACCTAACGCCCTTAGACTTTTATGTCTGGGGACGGGCGAAAGAGTTGGTTTATGTTACGGAGGTGCCCACGCGAGAGGTATTAATTGAAAGGATAAACGCAGCTTTTATGACAATGAAAGGCGAAATGCGGCTAGCTACCGTAACTGTTCAAGTAAGAAAGGGATGTCGAGCATGCATTAGGATCAAGGGGGGACAGTTCGAACAAAGTTTGTAAACTAGAACACAGTTAAGTATGAAATAAAGATATCTAACCATTAAAAAAATAAAGTTTTACTGCTCGCAAATTCATAATAATTTCCGCCCTATTGACGGAATATATCCGTAATTTGACTCAGATTTTTTTGTTATCACTGTGTAGCATATCGTTAGAAAGGTCATAAACTAGAGAACTTTTTTGTAAAAAATGAAGTCCTCTATTGTCTTTTGTTTTATCATAATTGAATTTCGAAGTTGGATCTTTTTCACACAATCAGTATTTTTGTGGAATAAAATACCTCGTACGTCCCTCTGAGACCATCAATTAGAATAAAAACTGTTATTATTTGAACAAGTGTGTATTGCCAAGTATTAAATACAAAACAAAACAATTGTACATACATTAACAAAAAAGTTACGAATGTTTCAAGGCGGAATTTCGGGAAATTTGAGAAACAACATTTAAAAAATCATATCTCCAAAACCGTGACCCTTAGGACCCAAGGTCCAAGGGTGAAAAGATAGCAAATAACCCCAACTATATCCCAAAAAATTTTGTCGGTCCATGTGCCGAACACCCTGTATATATATACAACGTGGGCCTTGCAACATAAGCAAAAAATTTAAACATTGATTTTACTCGTTAAACTGAACCACATTTGTTCAGCAACTTTAAAAAATAAAACAGTTTTCAAAATTTTATTATTTCAAACAAAGTAAATAGTATTTTCAATGTATGTCGTCCAACGTTGACATTCCCTGAGCATTGACATAGCTGTCACTCTACTAATAGACTGGTAGTTCAAATCAAAATTTTCAAGTCTAACGGCATTTTGTGAGCCATTTTGGCAACATGACTTTTCCGATGTAAAAAAGCCTGCTGAATTCGATTCTGGATGTTGCCAAGCCGAATTTTGCCCCCCTCCCCCCATTTCCCCCAAATATGTCCCTAATCACGGTTTTTACGGTTTTATACAAAAAGTATTATAGCTAAAAAAAAATGTCAAAGACAAAAATGATCTCTATCAAATTTCCTATAACATGATGTATAAACTTTTTTAGTAGGCCTTATGGTTTGTGAGCAATATCTTCCCGAACTTCATAGACTGGTAGAAAATTCTAAATATCGGCTTCCTTTACCGTGCTAACGGCATTTTGGGATCCATTTTGGCAACATGACTTTTCCGATGTAAAAAAGCCTGCTGAATTCGGTTCTGAATGTTGCCAAGCCGAATTTTCCCCCCCTCCCCCCATTTCCCCCCTTTTTGACCTCAAAATTATGTCCCTAATCACGAGTTTTACGGTTTTATATAAAAATTATTGCAGCTAGAAAAAAAGTGTCAAAGACAAGAAAGATCTCTATAAAATTTCCTATAACATGGTGTATAAACTTTATTAGTAGGCCTTATGGTTTGTGAGCAATATCTTCTCGAACTTCATTATTTTAAAAAAAATTGATAAACATAGTCGAGGCAGTGAAATACACTTATTTTGGGATAATTGGTATCGCACAGGATCCAGCCGCTCTGCAGCTCTTGACGCTGACATCCAGTTGGCGTGTTGCTTATTATATGTCAAGACTTACGAGGCTTTCAGTCATAAGCAGCCGTCAGATTTACACGCAGAACTGTATCCAAGTCGGGCTAAAAGCTAAGTGAGCAAGAACAAGTGATTCAAGAACTTGCGGATATTCTACTGTTTCGGTGAATAGCCTGAAAACTTTAGACTTTTCCCGCCCCTCAGGGATCCATCCGGGATGTAAATAGCCATGGAGACAGCATGTAGCTCATGTTTCAAGATCTCTCGCAGACTTAAAGTTCTCCCAGCCTTGTCAACAGCTGTCAAGCGTTGTTGGACGCTACGGTTTTTCTTATTTGTAGTTTTAGCAATGGCAGATTTTGAACGACCTGCCTTGTATTTGAAGGTCGGGCCTTTGTTAATTTTGACCTTAGCGCAGTTGCTGACCTGCTGTTGGTGAGCCTTTCGAAAGCAAACTTCGATAATTAGAGTGAGCCAAGCTGCTCAGTAGTGAGAATTGACACTTTATTTTTTTCTGTTGCAAGATTCTGGGTAACTGCATTTCTAAGGCACATTGCTGGAGAATTTGGCGTAGAACTGAGCATTTAGAAGGACTTCATGGTCAGAAGCAAAGCATTTTTATTTTCTACGTCCCTTTTAGCCCGACTTGGGTACGGTTCTGCGTGTAAATCTGACGACTGCTTATGACTGAAAGCCTCGTGAGTCTTGACAGATAATAAGCAGCACGCCAACTGGATGTCAGCGTCAAGCGCTGCAGAGCGGCTGGATCCTGTGCGATACCAATTATCCCAAAATAAGTGTATTTCACTGCCTCGACCAAGTTTATAATTTTTTTTTTAAATAATCAAGTTCGGGAAGATATTGCTCACAAACCATAAGGCCTACTAAAATAAATTATAAACTATGTTATAGGAAATTTTATACAGATCATTCTTGTCTTTGACACTTTTTTTCTAGCTGCAATACTTTTTATATAAAACCGTAAAAATCCTGATTAGGGACCTATTTTGAGGTCAAAAAGGGGGGAAATGGGGGGAGGGGGGCAAAATTCGGCTTGGCAACATTCAGAACCGAATTCAGCAGGCTTTTTTACATCGGAAAAGTCATGTTGCCAAAATGGATCCCAAAATGCCGTTAGCACGGTAAAGGAAGCCGATATTTAGAATTTTCTACCAGTCTATGAAGTTCGGGAAGATATTGCTCACAAACCATAAGGCCTACTAAAAAAGTTTATACACCATGTAATAGGAAATTTTATAGAGATCATTCTTGTCTTTGACATTTTTTTTCTAGCTATAATACTTTTTGTATAAAACCGTAAAAACCGTGATTAGGGACATATTTTGAGGTAAATAGGGGGGAAATGGGGGGAGGGGAGCAAAATTCGGCTTGGCAACATCCAGAATCGAATTCAGCAGGCTTTTTTACATCGGAAAAGTCATGTTGCCAAAATGGCTCACAAAATGCCGTTAGGGCGGTAAAAGAAGCCGATATTTGGATTTTTCTACCAGTCTATAATATCGGACATTTCGCAATACATTGCTTCTTTGTCTAAACTTTATTCTACAAAATGTCATTTAATACACGTTATTTTCAGAAGTTGCTTAACAAATGTTGTTTAGTTTCAAGGGACGAATCTATGTTTAAATTTATTGCTCCTGTTACAGGGCCCACCCTTTATATATATAATCTATAACAAGTTTGTTGTAT
Organism: Apotomis betuletana; assembly: GCA_932273695.1. Lineage (NCBI taxonomy): Eukaryota > Metazoa > Arthropoda > Insecta > Lepidoptera > Tortricidae > Apotomis > Apotomis betuletana. The sequence continues at coordinate 20,308,751 of OW026303.1, read as the reverse complement.
GGGAGCCCCCCTTAAATATTTATTTTATTTTATTTTTAGTATTTGTTGTTATAGCGGCAATAGAAATACATCATCTGTGAAAATTTCAACTGTCTAGCTATCACCGTTCTTGAGATACAGCCTGGTGACAGACGGACGGACGGACGGACGGACAGCGAAGTCTCAGTAATAGGGCCCCGTTTTTACCCTTTGGATACGGAACCCTAGAAACTAAATTTAGTTCTTATCCAGTTGTTCTTAACCTTAGATTTATCTCTTTTATTTATTGAATAAAGATTTAACAGAATTAAAAAGTATTCGACATTGTTTTCTACACAACCTTCAACTACACTACTTATTAACACCAATTCATAGCATTATTGTATTATATTTTAGGTTCCTTTTTCGGATTCGATATTTGCTCCACAAACATCTATTACATTTCATAAATACGAAAAAGATGCTTACAAGTACAGCTGTTACCTTAAATAGACAAATCGTGAAATAATAAGCCCATTTCTTTAAACTTGGACTAAATTGAGCTATAAAACAAGGAAAGTATAATAAAAATCCAGATAAAAAAAACACGAATGTGGAAAAAAGTATAGCTTGATAGGTTTGTAGCCTAGAATCACTGCCTTTTTTAATGTAGCATAATGAAAACAAAACTCTTACAAACAATACAAAATTCAAGACAGTTTCAGCACCTGTTAAATATGCTGGAGGGAAGCTAGCGTATTCATACAAGATCGTGATTACCACAGGAATAAACCAAGCGAATAAAGAAGATATCAAAAAATTGTATTTAAAATTGCTATTGAAGACTTACTAAGTCTATGTAATAAAAAATAGTGGCAACTACAAGCCAGTGAATAAAAACATTGATTATGAACGCAAAAAATGGTTTAAAACCCAAGCTGACAGTTATATCGAACTCGAAGTAGACGTGTAGTGGACAGGACGTCTATATGAAACAGCAGAAAATTATATTCTGAAGAGCATAATTTCGAAAATGACGCCACTTTGGGATGAGAATCCACGAGGTACGAGATGAACGCCGCCAGAGAAAACAATGCACCACACCAACACAACCCTATATCACAAACATTGTACCGTATTCCGTATCGCTCATGGAGCATTTTTATTTGGTGTTCTTCGGTAGCATTTGCAGCGTCAGTGTTATTTGTGCACATTTTAAAATCAGCTCACGCTTCTTTTCTGAATGTAGGATGTTATTTTATTACTAACTTTTTATTATTGCACTGTTACTTAATCGATTTCATCTTGATGTTCACATTTATTGTTGACTCTGTGTTTTCGTTAGCGAGCAGATGAGAGAACGAGTCGATATTCAACCGGAGACTGAAATAAAATAATGTACCTACGTATTTATTTAAGCCTGTGGTTTTCCTTGTCAGAAACTCATGCAGGTCTCCGTCATCATCAAAGTAGTCATCGTCAATATTAATTCGATGCCTACACAGTAAAAAATCCTCTATCTTTATTGGTAGAAGAATTACTTAATGACACGAGTTTAGTTTTATCGTTGCAATAAAAAAAAACTGCATCTAAATCCGTTGCGTAGTTTGAAAGACCTAAACATTCATAGGGACAGACAGCAGGAAGTGTTTAACAAAACAACAAACGAATTATCCCACGCCAATGACTTCAAATAGGTTCCATTATCATGCATTTCATTCGACAAGTTCTCTGATAGCACAGATCTATTCCTCCTCCTCCTAGCCTTTGTCCCATTTTTTGAGAATGAATTCTCAATCGGGGTCGGCTACCTAAATCCCAAGATGTGGCGTAGGCACTAGTTTTTACGCAAGCGACTGCCATCTGACCTTCCAACCCAGAGGGGAAACTAGGCCTTATTGGGCTTAGGTGGTTTCCTCACGATGTTTTCCTTCACCGAAAAGCGAGTGGTAAATATCAGATGACATTCCGTACATAAGTTCCGAAAAACTCATTGGTACGGGCCGGGTTCGAACCCGCGACCTCCGGATTGAAAGTCGCATGCCCTAACCACTAGGCTACCACCGCTTCAATAGCACAGATCTATTAATATATCATAATATATTTTGTGGATTAATTGTTTGAGCAATAAACATTTTTCTCTTTTTCTCTATTATACGTACGCGGTATCTACGACAAATTATCACAGAAATGTCCAACCCTTGGGCACCTAATTCGACTGTACTATGCGATATCCCATTAACTGTCATTAAAATGAGATGTTTGCGATTCTGGATATCGGATATATTCCTTTGCTGGATATCCGGTCAAGTTAAGTTTGCGCCCTGGCGTCGCATAATTATAAATGAGGCGCAAACTGTGGCGAAATACTGGGTGTATCGCCACTTCGGAGATTTCTCCGAAATGGAGAGATCACCGATGGCCCCGAAGGCCCCCGAATGGCCCCGGCTTACCGTCTACCTACGGTTTGCCCTGCCACTTTCAATGTTCCATTACCACCATTAAAACATAACGATTCCACTCGAAAATTGAATCCTAATATCAAACATTCCATTTTACAATACCATTATTATTTTCGGGTGACCGTTAATCAAATTAACACATTTGATTACTCTGGTTGGTAATTAAATCTCTTTGGTATTTGAGTCCATCGTAAACGCGGTTGAGCACCGTCGAACAATTTAATAACATCGTAACGGCCGGTGGAAATGTTCCGGCGTTGTATTTAATTAACCCCTACCCTTTGTCGAGTCCTCTTTACGTATGGACGTATTACAGTTTTATTACTTGTTATTGTCGATTTCGAGTTTTTGATTCAAGAGTTTTTGGTTTTGATTGGCGATCGGATAAGTAACGTTTTCCACGGGTATGCACTTTACGAGTAACATCATTAATAATTCGAGTGAATATGTAATGATGTGTAGGAATACGATGATGATTTAGATTTAGAGGATGAATAGTTTGAAGGCGAGCAACGAAGATGGTGTTCTTACAAAAAGGTCGGCAATGGACGTCATCCAGCTGATGCAGATCAGAACTACTCATTTGTAGTTTAAGGACAAATGAGCCCTAAAAATCCCTGAAAAGCCTAGGGGTCGATCCCCACTTGGACTTCAGTGGATATGGATAGTAATACAATTTTGGTTTGACATTTATCTTTTTTAACATACCTTATAAACGAATAATACCTCTAACCTATGTTTTCATCGGTTAAATGATTCAGTATCATGAAGCTTTAAAATAATGGTTTTAAGATCCTCTTTTCGTAAGATTGGAAATAAAGAATAATCTACGCAAACGCAATTGCGGGATAAAACGAAGCATGAATATGATTAATCGAGGTTTCTCTGACTGATATGAAACACGCTCAACGAGAGATGAGAAAAATCCCAGGCTAGAAATGTACTTTGTGTGAGATGAGTCTCATTTTAAGACCTTTAAAAACGAAATCTATTCGCTAATGGCTCTGCTAATATAAGATTAGTATCAAATATTTGAGATGTATTTTAGCTCTATAATTTCTCAGTAGGTATTTATTATAGACCTTCTTCCTTACTCTTCTCGTAAACATTCATACTTATATTTAAAAATAACTTGATGTTAAATAAAATGATAAGAATATTCTCAGGTATCATCGACCAGCGTGATGGTTACGTTTACCGTACGATAAATAAATGACAAAGCATCTGCCGCTTTTTTACAAGTGTGTGAGTGCTGGATGCTTTGTCACTTATTCATCGCGTGACAAACGCGAGAATTATTAGGATTCATAGAACCGCAAAATTCAAATTTATAGTGAAATCTTTTTCTTTTCTGTTACCCTCTGCTTATCACCATTGACCGGAGACCCGCTAGCTTCCGTGTACAAGGTATTGTGATGTAGCGATTAAATTCTACCAGTATCTTCGAGACCATCATGGAAGCATAGTTTTTAGTTATAGGTTATTTATAGCAAGCCACTTTTATTTTCAGTGTTCTTGAACACATGTTTAAAACTAATACTGCTTAGTGCCGGACGAATAAATACTGAATTAATAAGTGACAAATCGACTAGCTGTAGGCTCGACAAAATACTACCCGAAGTGTGCCTAAGTCGACAACAGATCGTATTTTCATAGGAATTACAAGGCAGTTGCGTAACAAATACAAGGTTATGTTATGAAGTATCACTCTTGACTTAATATTTAATATACATCCTTATGTATGTAGAGTGACTTCATAACCTTGTATTTCGTTCCTACGCTGAGGAGGTATTTTTATTATTGTACCTAATACTCATAGCTACGTAATTTATCTACCAATCGCCAATAATCTTCAGAATTATGTAATACATATTCTGTAATTTGTTCTCATAACAATCATTGCTGAGGATTTTTATCATTACGTAAACGTTAGGATTATTTTCAAGGAGGAGTTAGTTTTGGAAGGATTTGGTATGAATTCTCAATCGAAGTACCTATAGAGGGACATGTAAGTAAGTTTGAAATTTCGAACTCGTATCTGCTAAAATTGACTCATTTTGAAGTATAGTTTTGTATTTTCAGATTGGGTAAGTACTCAATTTTAACAACATAGCTAAGTTTAATCACAGAATACTGTAATATCAGAAAAGTTAATTCAATTAAGAACAATTAACAATTCAAATAAAAGCTTGTAAAAGTTTATACATTTCGAAAATATTCGATTTCTGATAAAAAGATAAAAAAAAAAACAATAGTTACTCATTCTAAAAGAGCTTGAGTGACAAGTTATTGATCACAGGTAGAAAATCATACAGGATTTACTGTGGAGATTGAATTTGTTCTCTTTGACAATCTGCTTTTCCACAAGCTGACGTAATATTTAGTAACGATTTTGAAACGACGCTTCTTTCGCATTTTCTAAATATTTTCAAAATCAATAGGTATAATAAAATCAAAATAATGGCTTAGGGGTCCGTATTAATAAATTCATGAAATTACTATAAACTCAACTGAAATTTTGGCAATTAGAGCACATAATTGAAGTAGACCCAAAGTAGCGATATCTCTGACAGATATGTCATAAACTAACGTACATGTCCGCCTTAGACAGACACACCAGATAAAGAAAAATACTTTTGATTGCTTTTCTTCAAAGTTAGTTACAATCTTCTTAGCTAACAAGATCTTATACTCGTACATAGACGTAACAAACTATCTGCTTAAGGAAATTGTTCAATATCCTGGCACACTACACCAGGGTGTGGAAACCTCAAGCGCACAATGCTCCTGTAAATTTGCTTGATAGACGCGAGCAACGGGTGAACAATGAGGCATAATTTTCCGAGGCTGCATCTAGAACGTATCTGGCATTATTATCGGTCTATATGCCTCGATTTATTAGACCCTTGACTTCCATTAGGATAAACGATCCTTAATAGGATTCCTTGCTGCTCTAATGGTTACACGGAGCGATTGAGGACCGCATGCAATGCTATCAGCAAATGCACTCGACCGTCCCGTGTTGTACATTAACGTACGTCTCAGCACCACGATTTGTACGTTACGCTGCGTCTGTATTGGCTGAGGCTTGGGCGTGGCGCATTGGCATTTACGGACCAACGCGTGAAGATACACCATGTGATTATCGTGTTCACCATGGTAAAGTAACTGTTGCAAAGGTTGTTTTGGAATTTGATGTAGATCCACAGAAGATCAGTTTCGGGGGGCTCACGAATACACATCAGAGGGGATTGCTTTTTTGCAATCTAGACATCATTTAGCTAGAAGAATTATTAGATACTCTTATAGTTAAAAGTCACTGGTAAAGATTAATATGTTTGGTTAAAATGTAATTGACTTGCAAAATAAATGCATCTTCTTCTCCTTCTTCTACTCTTTTCAACAGAATTAGGTTCCAACATACTTACTGATCCTGCAACACAAAAAAATAGTGCGTGGAGTCCCTCCGCGAGGAAGAAGTGAAACTTCGTAATGTGGAAATGAAAATAAGAAGGGGTAGAAATTGATTTTTAGTGAACTCATATTGTTTCTTTAAAACGTTTAACGCAACCGTTAAACGTTTAACGCATCCATGTTGGAAGTCGCATTAGAAGTTTCACTTCAAAATTACTTTTTGGCTTATTAGTCATAACAAAATTTCCGACACGACAAATTTTTATTTATCTGGTACCCTGTATACACTACGCGAAACAATTTTAACTAAACAGAACCCAAGAATCCTCGCGCTCACCGATACTTAGCCGCAATGACACTTATCAAAATTCATGTACAGTGTAGCAGCCGGTCTAAGCTGTGTCAGTGGCCCTGTAGGAATTATCGGGCATATGCAAAACAAGCACGAAGTGCTCGTGAAACTCACATAAATCTAACTACTGGGTTTTATAGGAGTTCGGGCCTGATTAGTGTTGCTGAGTAAAATAGGTGATTTAACTTCTACTTTAAAGCTATCGTAGTCTGCTTCGTTTAGTTACGGATAATAATTATGTAACTTTAAGTAGTTTACGAGACATATTTTCCTAGTGCTTTAAAAAACTACTAAAGAAGGACAATCTGATGTGATTGATGTAGAACTTTAGGAGCTACTCTACTATGAGTACCTACTCTGAAGAAGTAGTTGGCGCGAATCCTAATGATTCAAATGTCAATCACGAAGAAGAATTCAACGAAAGTTAACACTTTGACGGGCAGTACATCGAGTGACGTAAATTAGAACCTCCGTAATACGGCACCACGTCAGACGTCCGCAGACTCTGTGGACGGCACCTTTTATCTTTACAAAACTGTCACTCCGTTTACAGCCGAAGATTTTTGATGGGCTATGTGAACACGTGTAGTATATTTATGTTATTGACAGTATTAAAACAATTCGCGATGTAAAAGTGTGTTTTCAGGTTTATAAATATCATGATGAAACAAGCACGACAAGCCGTGGGGCGATTTAATTTGCACTGGAGAAGTGAAGACACAGTTTTTTTACTAAGTAGGTACCTAGGTAAAATAATGTCTGTTTTGTTAAACATATGTTGTGGCATTACTAAAATAGTAAAATAAAATTAAATTGTTTTATTTCCCACCTTTCAACCAAGTCGTGGTTGATAGACAGAAAATTATATAACTTTCTATAGATAAGAGAGTAAGGCGATCAAACGAATCAATTTTAATTGCGTCAACTTAAACAATATAAGTTTTTACGGCCTAGTAGTTAAACTATCTCGGAGATTTGGATCGAGAATCAAGAGCAGTTTACAACGTCGAAGTTTTGGCATTGGCAATGTCCCGTGGGAGGGTTCGTATTATAGTTCCGTGCTACCAACGGTTCAGGCGGACAAATAGGGAACTAACTACGTTATATCAATGGAGTACACGTGGATGTTATTGACAACGCCGAATAAGGGCCAAGCGGGCTTTTCAGACGTTATCGGTCGGCCCCACGTTGGGCGCCAGTAGTGTGACGTCAGGAGATGGTGAAAAGATGGTAAAACAAAGGAACCAGGGACGGCCGGTAAAATAAATAATAATGATAAAAGGCACCTAAAACATAACTTAATAAAACTAATATCTATGGAACATCAAGAAATATGTTATATAGATGAATGATTAAGGAAACTGACAATATTGTGCCTGGTCGAGTATACGTATTATAATTATTATTATCGGAGGAGATTAGGAACTTATAATCAGTTCACATTGCAAAATTTCGTTGAATATTAAATAATTTCGATGTGTTTCTGATTCAGTCAGGCAGCGGGATTTTTAAAAGCATTTTCTGGTTTCCATACCAAAACATCCATCTAAAAGTTAAAAAAGTTAAAATCCATTTGACTGAAGTATTAATTTCAATAGAAACGTCCGTAGCGTTAAACCGGTTTCCTTAGAATTTGCAAAATCGTTCGTAATACGAATCCGATTAGCTAGAATGAAATCTTCGGATCAATTTGCGGTTCAAGAGTTCTCGACGCCGTGAAATTTATTCTAAAACTTCATTGATCCTTTTACGACAGGGCCGTACAATTTTTAAAACGTCGTTAGGCAATCTGAATCGCTTAGTTGGACCGGATGGCCTTTTGGATCGTATCAGATTAACTTTCTCGTTGTTTTAGCGTTACGTGATATTTATCCTTCTTATTTACACTTTTATTCTTGCTGAAGTTATTTGAATAACATTTTCATTGAAGGTATTTTTCATGGCTCTCAATGTTCTTGTCTTCGTATATGAGCAATTAACGAAAAACACAGTACCTTCATAAACATTTTATGCAGAGTGGAACAGAATGAGGGACTTTCCTGCAAACCAGGAATTTTTAGCCTTAGTACTACACTTTTGTCATTAATAATGTTAATATTCGTGACCGTTTTCAAATTTTAGCTTCTTAAACATCACTTCAAAATCAGCATTTGTTAATCCTAATCAGCATCCCTTGCTTTGCCTTTTTGTTCCAATCGGGAGTATAAGTTCTTAAATAGCGACCGCAATACATACCTATCAGAAAACGCAGGCAGCACAAGACCATCTAAAGTATTACTTGAATAAGACTATGTCCAGGGAAACGATTCCACTCTGCACTTAAAAGATAATAGTGAAGGCATTTTAATATCTTTTGAATATAATATTGTCAATATCATGTTATTTGGTATTGGACTGGCAGTAAGTTCATAGCAAGATAATAAAAGCAAAATGCAATACGATAGCGAAATCACTCAAAATCAGAGTCGAATACATGCCCAGCAGGGATATAGGTCTCCTTCAGTTGATGTTTTACGTCGGATGATAAAATCGCGTAGCTGTAATTTATCCAAGGTGTAAAGATAAATCTTCAAAGACCTAATTTCAAGGTTACTTTACGTGACATGGTTGTATTCGGCATCAAATGTAACTCGCATCGGATCGCGACGAGTGATGAAGTACCTATTGTCGCGAAAGGCCGAGAAACCCATGACAACCACCTGAACGTCTAGCATAACCCGTTACTTTCCTTTGGATACCGTGCGAGCAAGACAGGAGATGATGAGTCGCACGACAAGCGAAGTCGTGGCAAGATAAGCGAACCTTACTGGTTTCAGGTCTAGGAAAAAGCGTACAATAAACCACAACCGGGGGACTCCGCTGCGTGGCCAATCGATGTGTAGAAAATGTGGACGTGTATGTCAATCCCGGATAGATTTACGACACATTTTTACATACATATACATATAACCAAAAATTGTTAGATTCTGAAAGATAAAAATTAAGTTGCTATAGTTTAACACAATTTGCCAACAACTGTGGAACGATCACCAAAACGAATCACACTTGGACAGCTTTGGACGAATCACCGTGCAATGCGTACTCATAATTCCAGCGCATTACTCAAGCTGAACTAACTCACCAACTCTCATTTGCTTACCTTGTACAAGCTAAGACAGTGTCGAATTTATCGCTCGAACATTCACAGTGCAACAGTCATGCGACCCGGCGGGCCGTAGGTTAGTAATTACAACTTTATTGTGTGCTCACCGGTGCTTAGCTGAGGATCCGTGTGCTCCGGTACGTATTAACCGTCGGTAGTGCTGACTCGTATCGTACGGTACAGTGCCGTGCAGGGAAACGGATAAAATTAATGTTACATGCTGTCAAATTTTGATAGGAAATCTTAATTTGGAATTCGCAGCAGTGTTTATAAAATTAAACGAATACTCTAAAAAGATTTGGTAACAATTAAAAGCTGCAAGCTAATACATAAATCGGAGGACTGATAAACTGGGTGCTATTAGTTACTAAAATAAGTTTTTTAAAATTATCTTAATTTAGTAGTAGTAGTAACTAAGCACAATTTGGCAAATTTTTAAGTAGTTAAACTAGTTGAGCTATTTTTTTTTTCAGTGTATTTACAGTAAATCATTCAATAGTGTACAAATGATTTCGCAGAAAATCAATTTACAAAAGTGTCGGACATAAAAGAATTAGACATCATGTGGACTTATCGCTGAAGTGCGATATCTTCCAGATAATCATTGATTAATCTTGGTTTATAAATCAATATTTTTAAAATGTAGGTACTTATTATAGCAGTCATTATTATAATCGATTATGTAAAATTTTCAACGCACTGTGACGCCTGTAGTCAGAATATTCAAGACAAAAAGCCGCATTTTTTGTAATTACAAAACAAAACACCAATATTGTAGAATGAAATTTTCATGTTAACCTTTCATTGCACGCCAGTGTACACCTGGATATTAATTAAAATTAGACGTCTCGCTTCTGCCGGGTCTGGGCAGACGAGTCTTGAGTTTGCCTGCTGTATTTTTAAGTGGTATGCTGTGAATCTGACGAAATGATTTCGCCAGGTGTAATCAAACATTGCATAATATAAGCAAATTGGATATGAATAGGGGTAATTGCATGCACAGAACAGAATAAAAATATGAATGTTGAGTGCTCCCTTAAGTTCTAATTTATGAAATAAGTTCGGTTTTGATAGTGGCGGTTAGATATGAAAACAGAACGTTTGTTCTTTTAAAACCAAAATCAGAAATTGTCCCTCAATTCAACTTTTGAGACCGACTTCTAATTTTCGAGAAATATACTGTAATTTAAATGGTGAATCCATACTAATATTATAAATGCGAAAGTGTGTCTGTCTGTCTGTCTGTCTGTTACCTCTTTACGCTTAAACCGCTGAACCGACTTAGATGAAATTTGGTATGGAGATAGTTTGAGACCCGGGAAAGGACATAGGATACTTTTCATCCCGAATAAATTTAGTGTTCCCGTGGGATGAGCGGGTAACACCGCGGGGCACAGCTAGTCATATTATAACGCTAAAACGGAAATGACAGGAGCGTCTAATTTTTCCATTTAATTTAGAAATGTCAATTTGGTTATTTTATTACAATGTTTACATTGATGTTATGATAAAGCCAAGATAGTGTTAAATTGAAGGAATCGTAAACCTCCTTAAAATTATAGCCCAAAACGTTTTAAGTTTCCCAAACCAAAATCAGAAAACGCGGCAGCCCTTGTAAGCTTTTGCTTGTGCGGATGCATTATTACATTTACATACCTAGGGCAGTAAATGTACCAGATCGCAGGGGTTTGTCAAATATGCGACCTAGGGCTTTACTAATTACCGCCCGAGTTATGTCTAAAATTTTACGCCTTGGCCAGGAAGCGAAATTTTGTCTCCGCGTAGCGCGCAGTAAATCAATATAACTTTTATCCACGCGACTGACCTGACAAGTGTAGATTTCATGTCTGAAGATAAAATAAGTTAAACAAAGGTCGTATCTTTACAAAACGATACAAGTTTACCTACTTGACATAAAACCGTCGCAAGATTCAAATAATATCGCAACAAACTCAAAAGCACGTGTACAAATAGGCAAAAGTTACATAACGTAAGCGAAGTTGCTTCTGTCGTTCCCTCTGTCAGCCCCAATCACATTAGCTCTTTATCTGTGCCCCGCGTCAGCGGAGCAAACAACTTTCCGACACTATGCAAACGGCTCAACGTGTCTGTTAGGGTTTCTGTTTTCCGTCTGAATAAAAGTAAATATGATATACACGTTACACGTGTCATTCTACCAATCAGGATTTTCTACGAGATAAAAGCCAAGTTAGACCCCGGTTTGATCTTTGCCTTTAAAAATGGAAATCATAAATACACGAATCTTACAGATAGCCGAATAATAGATTACGAGTTGTATGTAAACAATGTCAGCAAGTTAAGACCAATAAACCAGAATTCCAAAATGAAATTGCAGACAAATGGATGCGCATTACTGTAAATCAATTCGGGGAATCACGAATACACGGAATAAGTATCTACCTTTATCTTATGCGCTTCAATAGAAAGCTAAATTAAGATATGAATTAACTAATTAGTATTTAAAGTTACGTTTTTATTAATCAAAAAGTGTGAATACTAAAAACATAATTGTTGGGTAATATCTCCAACCCAATGAAAAGTTGTATTTTGAGATGATGTGTGAATATTACATGAGACAAAACCTAACCTTGTTACCAAGTCTCAGGTGGAGAGAGGATTTATAAATAGGAGACAAGGGTTTAGAAAGAAACCCGCTCGAACTATTAAATATTTCAACATTTCTGTCTAGTAAAAACATTGCGATAAAACCACTTCAATATCGCACGATATAATCGTAGATCTTAATAATCAAGCTCGAAATAATCAAGTTATTTACCTGTTCGATTCGCTGAACCGATAAAATCTGTAAAAGAAGCCGTGTACCGAAATATATGTGGAGTGTACCCGATGAATGGGAAATCACTCGGGAATCACTTAGGGTAGTTTCGTAAGTGAAGGTCGATTAGCTTAATCGAATAAGACATGGAGCGGGCCTTTGTGGGCGCAGCCAGAATCAACATGTAGAAGCCTGGCTGCGTTCAGGCTATAGCCATTAGTTTGTTTGGGCAATGAACTGAAGATTTTATCGTGTTTTTGGGTACACTTTGTATTGATCGAGAGGAATGATTGCAGACCGGAAGACGCAGCGTGGGAAGGCCCTCAGACGCAACTTGAAGTCGACTAACTGGTCGGGTTTAAATGTATTTCAGCAATCCTCACATTACGCTTAATCTGGCACTAATGGAGTTGGGTTCAACCAGTTCGACCACCCAACAACGTAAAATAATTATTAGCTAAGACTGTTATTTATCGTCTACATTGACGTCGCAGAAGTGCAATACAGCTTCATTACTCTTCAGTTCGGCGATAAATCTTCATTTCGACCGACTCGATAAAGTATTGGTTTAAAGAAGATTGCTTCAAAGTGTCACTTGACTCTTGAGTTTAGTATGTTTGTGAATTCAATGAATATTGTGAAATGGTTTTTATTAAGTATATTAATTATTAATAGCCAACAAATGGGGCCTGAATTAAACTTTTCAAAATCATCGATTTTTTACAAGCTTTTTTTACAGGTAGGAATAGCCACCCTCATTCCTAAAAAAAAAACCGTTACAGATATTTGGGTCGCTTAACCCGTCAAGCGTCCAGTAGACTAACGTTAGTCTACAGCAATTTTGTGCCGGTAGCGTCCAGTAGACACACGCTAGTCTACAGCCCAAACCGCTCATTGGATCAATTTCTCTGCATCGATTCGTTATGGTGGCAGCTTGATAGATATTTTACTATCCAACAACAGCTATCAGAGCACACAAATTTGATTTTTAACCAATCAGAATCCTCAATAGTGACGTGTAAATATTTTTTTTTCTCTACATTGGCGGAATTCGTCCGCCATTTCGAAAATCACTTGCATTTGAGGTGTCGTGTCGTGTAATAAATATGTCCAAATCTTTTAAACGGAAAGTGTTTATATTATGTATTATATATGAAATTACTGGCAATTAAATAACGTTTTCGTTTTTAATGTTAAATTTAGCCGCACGACATTGTTTCCTAGTGAAAAAAGTCCTCAACTTTGAATGACGCAATAATTTTGCAATGATGGCAGTCGTAATTCATTTGTTTCCTAATTTTCAATTGTTTTAAACCTTACGAACAAATAATAGTTTTATAATGCACTTTCTCAGGATTTCATTTCATATATTAGATTGGTGTAAGGTCTTGGGAATTTTGATAGATTTATGATTTTGTTCAAACAGTGCTCAATTTCGCGGCAAATCCGCCATGACAGTTGCGACTTGAACGGCGCAAGTTTGTAGCGTGCGCGCACGTTCTCGTGAATAAATATTTGTTGTGAAGTAATTATTAGGTGTTTAGAGGTGAATTTACGTAAAATTGACGCATAAACTAGCCAGTATCATTTTAGTGTATGTAAAATGTGATATGTGGTTTTAAATTGAGTGTAAATTGTGAATGATTAGTGACGGATGTGACGGAAATCGAACATCTTGGAATATAAATAAATCTACATCTCACTACAAGTAAGTGCGGCTATTATAACATATTGTGCCGAATTCCAAATTTATCTAGCTCTCTAACGATATATAACACATCTCATATAATTATTCTCGGGGTAGGTAAAATTCCCATCTTTAGCGGAAATTCAGCCGTTTCTTGTTTGTATGGGACATTTCGCGGTGTTTTGTTCTAGGGAGGTCTGACACTTGACGGGTTAAAAAAATATATTTTGTGCCGTCTTGTACGTTGTGCATCTTATAGAAACGTTTTCGGAAAAGGTCAGAAAATAATTTCTACATAAACTAATAGGAAAGACATATTTGGGTGGTTCTACTCAGGAGGGACGAAAATGAAGTGATTTGCAGCACACCATTTTTTTAGCATCTAAGGTCAGAAAAGTAGCTTTACGCCTAGCGGAGGTCGTTCTTTTACTGATCTCAAACGGGCCAGTCAAAAAATAAAATATACCAAATTTATGACCATTTAAACAATATATGGGCCCAGGAGACTGAGGACAGGATACTGAGATTATTGTAAGTTTTTAGTCAATAACTACGTCAATGCTACATTTAATATTGAAATAATCGTTCTAAAAATAACCTAATTCAAACGACTTCAAAATTAAAAATACATAAAAACGGACCTCATCCCATGTCAATAAAAATATTAAATAAACTACCTGACCACATAAAGAAAGAGCCTAATAAAAACAAGTTTTTAGAATCCTTAAAAAAGTTCCTTTTGGAACAAGCATACTACACGGTAAAAGAATATTTAGAGTAATTAATTGGAGTACCTAATTAAAATAGTTCGGTACAATTAAGCACAAATGAATGTCTGCCTCTCTTCTCTTTCCATTATATAAATTATAATTAATTAATTTGAGTAATTCTATTGCGTATTATTATTAAGACCACATACATACGCTGCGACAAGTTATACAGAAGACTGAAGAGTATAACTTGCCATTATGCTTAGCGTTTGTGGACTATGAGAAAGCCTTCGATTCGGTGGAAACATGGGCGGTGCTCGAGTCACTTCAGCGATGCCATATTGACTATCGATACATTGAAGTGTTGAAGTGTTTGTATAGTAACGCCACCATGTCGGTCCGAGTTCAGGAGCAGAGCACAAAGGCCATTCCATTGAGAAGAGGCGTAAGACAGGGGGACGTTGTGTCCCCGAAACTGTTTACGGCCGTTATGGAAGACGCCTTCAAGCTCCTGGAATGGCAAGGACTTGGCATCAACATCAATGGCGAATACATCACTCACCTTCGGTTTGCCGACGACATCGTAGTCATGGCAAAGTCGATGGAGGAACTCAGCATGATGCTCGATGACCTCAATCGAGTTTCTCAACGGGTGGGCTTAAAAATGAACATGGACAAGACGAAACTCATGTCAAATGCCAAGGTTGTGCCCATCCCAGTCTCTGTTGAAAACTCGGTACTCGAAGTTGTTGACTCATACATCTACCTAGGACAAGTGGTCCAATTAGGTAGGTCCAACTTCGAGAAAGAGGTCAACCGCCGAATCCAACTCGGCTGGGCAGCGTTCGGGAAACTACGCAATGTCTTTTCGTCCGACATACCTCAGTGCCTCAAGACGAAAGTCTTCAACCAATGTGTGTTACCAGTGATGACTTACGGCACCGAAACGTGGTCTTTCACTATCGGCCTCATCTCAAAGCTCAAAGTCGCTCAACGTGCAATGGAGAGGGCTATGCTCGGGGTGTCTCTACGTGATCGAATCAGAAATGAGGAAATCCGTAGACGAACTAAAGTGACCGATATAGCTCACCGGATTAGCAAGTTGAAGTGGCAATGGGCAGGCCACATAGCACGCAGAGCAGATGGCCGATGGGGCCGAAAAGTGCTCGAGTGGAGACCTCGGACCAGCAAGCGCAGCGTAGGACGTCCACCTACAAGGTGGACAGATGACCTTATAAAGGTCGCCGGAAGGCGCTGGACGTCCGTCGACGTGAAGCAGTGGACGTCCTATGGCTGAGATGATGATTATTATTAATATTATTTCATAAACTATCATTTCTTTCCATTAGTATTGTATTATTAATGCCTGCTAATTTGATATTAGTAGATAAATTAAAATATGATATAGTTATGTCTAGTGCAGTACCCTTACAGGGTTTGTGTTGGAACATCTTAGATATTTAAGACCTTTTTGTACACGCAAATGCATTGAATAAATGAATATGAAAATGAATATGAAATCATGCAGTTTTGTACTCTAATGCAACGAATTTACGACCTATGAATGCAAAAAAAGTGTAAAGAAAACAATGGCTTTTAAATAAATACGGGCCAGGATACTGTTAAGCTGACTGGCCGTAGCACAACTTCACTTACACAACTCGCCGCCGTAGCGACTAAGCCAACCGCGAACCGAGACAGACGCGATCATTTATATGCTAACTTCACTTCGATCTTTCACTCAGACCGAACAGCATCGCGCTAGACGTGGTAACTCAAACTGATTTTAACGTGTTTTGATGTAGCAGGAGACTGAGGTAAAAAACGAGGGACAAAATATAATGCACTTTTTTTAATAAGTTTCGCATTTAAGGTAAAATTAGACAAACTCTTTGTAACTACATATATTATAGATTTCTATTTTAGCGAAAATATTACGTACATACTCAAAATGCAGTTATGATGCAGCCATTAAGCTTTCATTTCGTCCGAAAGACATGCCTGGAGACTGAGAATTTGGCACTTTAAAGTACAATTTTTGAGAGATATATATTTAGGGCTTAGCTAATTTTCAGTGTCATACTAGAAACCATTTAGTTGCACAGTTTAGATCGTAAATCAATAATATTTGCCTACAAAAACTATACAAAATAAGGTGAGCCGGGGAAAATTCCCTTGTGAGTAGAACCACCCATTTAATAACAACAAATAATTTCAGTGTTTTAGCATTAAATTGTAAACTCTTAACGCTAGTCGGAACGAAAATTTAACGGAAGTATTAGGAACACATCTATTCCTGTGCAGAGTAAATTTCATTAGGAATTTTAATAAAGATCTTTGTGCAGCCAACTGCACTAATTACTTTGAAAATTATTATATTTCCAGTCTTTTACACCATTTAAGTTGTCTGTATCCTGGTTGAACATTTTAATCAGAGAGAGTAGGTAGGATATATAACACATAATTATTAAAATTGTGTATTATAATGGACGCTGTTCACTACATAAATATAAGCGTATTATACGGCATTTGATGATCGGAAGGTCTCCTTTAGCAGGATACCTGAACGCTAAGAACATTTTAGGAAAGAGTTATGATGTCATACATCTTTGTGTGGGATATTGACATTTCGTGTTCTGAATCCTGTCATAAGGGGTATCTAACGAAAGAGCTTTATAAGATGATTCCAATAATATACTGCATTATTACATCGTTACTTATTAAGAAGAAATTAAAGATGATTATCAAAACATACCAAGGAGACGGCTAAATTAGTGCTCAGATCAGTAGGAAAAATCTTAATAGCGCGATGCTGGATCATATTTTGTTTTGTATGGACGCGCGGCGCCAATCATTTACGTTGGTCATCATTTCTTTGTTCTATCATCACGTCGAAACAGCTGGATAAATTTTAACCAATTTTGGTACAGCGATAGCTGGACATACAAAGATGATACTTTTTATCCGTCTCCGGTAAATAAAAAAATACTCGGACGAAGTTGCGGAACCTACTAGTTAATCATAAATTCATTTTCGTCTACAAAAGATCCTTTGGGATAAAAATAAAACGCTCCTTTCAGTATAAATAACGTCGCAGTGATTGCGAACTATTGCAATTTAGTGGGCGGAATCGGCGTATGTTTGCGTTAAGTCGATTGTCGACTATAAACATTCCTTGCCGGAAATTAGCTCTGGTCCGGATGTGTGGAGGAATGCGTCCGAGAGCCGCTTCTTTTAGTTTGTATTCAAGTGATTGCCGATTTAATTACAGTCTCGTGTGTCCTTATGTTGCTCGTGTAGCTTCCTTTTCAACGTTCCTATTTTTTTTAATTATCTCGAAAAGGCAGAATATTGCTAATAAGATAGAATACTGAAGATTTGTTAGAAATGTTTAGTTAAAAGCGAGCATTTTATTTGGGAGTGATAGTTGTGCAATAAATCAATATGAAATTACTTCGAAACACATTCATTGTGTGGCTTTTGATGATCAATTCCACTATCCAAAGGTTGTCTGGAAGGGATCGCTCTTTAGCGATAAGACCGCCTGTTGACTACCGTTATTAAAATGATTGTTTCTGTGTTTAATTTGTATTTCTGTGTTCTTTTGGTGTGCAATAAAGCATTTTGTTGTTTTGTATTGTACCTATTGTATTTTATGGTTATCGGCCAGCATAACTTGCCGTAACTTCGCTTGTCATATGGAATATTTATCCTTTATCCGTCCCTTTATATTTATATTTTTATATTTAGAAATGAAAAGAGATGAATTATATATTGTTTTATTAAAGCAGTAACGCTTCCTAGTGTTAACCTTATTTATGTTACTATCGATTCTCAACGTAATTTGAGACGATGATGCCGATCATGAAGTGTGAATATTTACGGTAGATGGCGCTACAAAGAAGCGACTAGTTGAAAAGTTCAATATCTCTCGGATCAGGTTCAGTGGTTCAATTTGATTATAATATAGGACGTCCGTGTTGGCCCGGAAAGCCGTTGGAGACGTAGGTTCAAACCCCACCTGGGGATCTATGATGGTTGCTTTTATCACGCGATAAATAAGTGACAAAGCATCCGTCACGTTTTGACATAATGCGCGTGAGAGTGATAGATGCTTTGTCACTTATTTATCACGTGATAAACGCAACCATCATGCGCCCCCTGAACCATTTAATATTAATTTTTCGCTTTATTGTAATGTTTTTATTTGGACTTCAATAGAATATAATGTATTACGTATTAAAATAAAATACATACAAGACTTACTCAGTCGCAGAAGTAGTATATATTTTAATAGGTATGTCTGAGACTCGCGGGAGTTTTGTATATAAAAATATTACGTATTTGGGTGAATTTTTATTTTGTTGTCGGTTTCTTATTTTTTTCTCAGATTTTAATAAAATTTGGTGAGTTGGTAAAGTTGCTTCTTCTGACCATGGTAAGCCCAAACTCACTATATGTCCTACAAATTTTTCTCCATTGAGTTAAGTCCAGAATAAGCAACTTTACCAACTCACCAAATTTTATTGAAAACTGAGAAAAAAACGAAATCGACAAGAAAATAAAAAATTGCCCTTTACAGTTTCACTAAAATGTTAAAACCAAAGCAAATAAATTAAGGTGCTTTGGGGTAAAGTCGAAAATGGGAACAATTACTACACTTGCAACGCTTGTCAAGACGCCATGTTTATCTGCTCCCCCGCTTCAGTGCACTTCGTGTCGCTAGTCGTGAGCGCACGTGTGTTGCGGTCGATTAAATAAAAATAGTGCGATTTAGTGCCTTATGAGGACTTTTGAAATTACCCCATACCACATAACTCGGGAACCTGCTAAGTTAAATCATTGTTCGTTTGTTTTTACTGTACATTGTCATTTTTGTCGTAATAATGAGTACAGCATAAACGGTCTATCTGAAGTTTAAAAAATGCAATCGAATTTATCCCACGGGTGAAATTCGAAAAAATGTACTTTCGAAATAATCCCAAACTAGGTTTTCCAGTCCATTATCAGAGTTAGACTAATGTTTTCTTCATATATTAGTTATTGAATTCTCTAAATGCAAATTTCTAGATTATTAAACGTATAAAAGAAACATTATTTTATAAAAAACAATGATGACGATGACTGATCACAGCGCGGGACCGTGAATCAGCGGGGTTTTTGGAGGGGGTAAATTAGAACTAAATTACCCGCTTTCGAAATTACCCACTCCTTAAAAAATGGTATTCAAAATATTTTAGTTTTTTATTTACATTTATTTCCAAATTTAAGCAACATATTACAACGCTATTTTCACAAAGCGTTGATGAATATATCCAATTTCGTAAAGATCTCATTACTTGGAACGAATACTTCTTAGGTTCTTACTTACGAGCCCAAACCCTAACATAGGTACTCTACACTCGCCTAAAAATATGTCGAATATACCCCAAAGCACTTACCCTTTTATGATTCTTTTCAGTATTTTCTAAACGTCGATTTCTTTGTCGATATAAATAATACTTCCCCGCGTATCAATAGAAAACATGAGACAAATAATTTCCATTGCAGAAAACAGAAGCATTGTGACTAATGACAATATTTCCTTCAATAAGAAAACCTATCAAACGTCGACGGATCACAACTTATTACTGTAGCAAATGAACCGATATCAGACTTATATGTTTCTTTATCAAAGCCACTAGTGTAGTTTGAGCTCTGCGTGTGCGTTATTTTTCCCTTGATGCATATTTAACTAGCTGTTTTCAGAGGGGTGGGGCAGGTCTGGGTTAGTTGGTCGTTGCGTCTGATGCCGATGTAGGAAAATTCATACAAGCCACGGGCGCCTTCCGCTGTACCGTTCGTTGTTATGTCGCGGAAATGGATTCCCAAACGGAAAAGGCAAAGTGAAGACTTCGTGTTTTGTCGTTAGCGATGTTTTCATTGTGCTCAGCGCAAACATGCTTTTAATGTTGTGCCGGCCATTATTAAGGGGCCTGCGAGCGATAGTTGGTTTAATGCAGGTCTCTCAACGGTTACCAACACGAAGGGACGTTTATTTTAGTTACCAAGAAACTGTACAGGGGTTAGGACCAAAAAGTTGGATGAAATTAAGGCGTAGATAGCGAGGAAATAAAAGCGATTGGAATAAGTTATGTTGTGCGACAAAAATTAACGATACAATAAGGAACTTTAAAATAGAACCTTAAAGGTTATTGGAAGGTTAACTGACGTCGCGCAACGGAGACTTTGATACAAATTAAAGTGAGTTAAGGGTGAGTTAAGGTATAGTTATGTAATAGTTATGTATAGTTTTAATTTATTTTCCATTGTAAAAAATACTTTTTTGAGTTAAGGTGGTAAATTTTTTGGTCTTCACCCACATAATGCTTGAAATGTGCATTCTGTACAAACAAACTGAACAAATACCTACTCGCATTCAAGTTTATCACAAAAAGCTTTGCCCTGGGGATTCGAACCCAGGACCACTGGCTCAGTAGGTGCACTACAAACTGCGTCAACAGCGTCTCCAAATTAAAATTATCGATATGGTTTTCAATTGTACCTTCGTCGAAACCATATACAATTAACACCACGATTAAAAAACGATGTTTACAAAAGCCGAGGTGATTAAAGAAATCATACTAATTAATCTATTAATCTTTAGTGGACAAAAGAAAAGTTTTCGTACACGAGGCGGACGTAATGCCATGAGGCATTCTCTAACCAGTCAACCTTAGTTGAGTTAGGTACAACTAACTTACACATAATTATAATATATTACTAATACATAATACTGAATATTCATAATACTTAAATATAAACATACTTCTTATATAATACATACAATTAAATTACTAACAGGACTCGAACCAGCGACGCAACGTTTTTGGTTTGGTCGTTACGTCAATTAATTTTACCTTTACCTTATCTTTTGTGACAGTAAATATATCGATTCGTTAAAGACAGAATCGTAAAATAATTTTGATATTATTAAAAATTAATTAATATTAAAGCACCATTCCATATAGACACCGGAATAAATCCCCCATCTCCTCTAATAAACTTCAAATATGAAGAACCTGTGTATATTACAATTTTTAAAAACTCGGCTGCGTAAAAAGAAGAAAAAGTTTAGAAATCCTTTATAGTAGGTACATTTCCTACAGTCGAACATGCGAAAAAATGGGAACGTGCATAAACTGTTGAAATATTAATCCCCCCCTTTTTTCTTTGCTGTGGCCGAAGAAAAATGTATCCATTATGAATATTCGATAGATGGATTCTAGGAAGATTCCATTAGGTATAGAAAGTTGCTAAAAAAAAGTTTATTTTATTTCAAATCAGAATAAGACAGTACTTTGTTTTAGGGTATAGTTTCCCAAATTGATACACGTACTAAACGCACACGTAGTACCTACGCACTCCTTTCCATGAACGTCAGTTTGTTATATCAAATTAAATATCTTTTTATACAGACATCTAATTTGTAATTTCCATTATCCGAGAAGTTAATTATCCTTATGAAAGGTCCACCGAAAAGTATTTGACATTAAATGAGATTAGCAATTTTTTTATCAAACTTACTCGCCGAAAGCCATTAATTTTAATTATAGAAAGTGATCATTTTCAAATTTCTTTACAGGCTTAATTTACTTGCAAGTTTAATGTTTAAAGTAAGTACATTAAAATTGTTGCGACGTTTTAATGGAATGAAGTGTCTAGACGAATTATAAATGGAAATATTAATATTAAAAACACTGGATATTTACCTGTATTTTGCGCTTTGGAACTGCCCCGTATCGCCACAATCCAAACAGTGTAGTTCGGCTTCTAGGTTGATTGTTTGTCGATCTATCTAATTGGTGTAGTGTCCGAAACACTTTCTAAACGAAGCTACAGTGTGTATCAATCCATTAACGTGGGAAAACCGAGGCATTATGCCTTTAATTTATACCCTAGCTTTCTGTTTTGCGGCGAGGTAAATGTTGTTGTTTGCACAACCGTCACTCTTTGTTGACTTGTCAAAAATGATGTTCTGTTTAAACAAGGCAGAAAGCTTTTAACTGTGTTTGTGCTATTTATTAAAAGGAGGTTCCAATTCATGGTATGCTTACTTACAGTAAACGGCGATAAAGAATGCACATCGGCAATCATCGCATTTCCGAATACAACCGAATGCTAATTTCCATGTACATCAATTATTAGATTAATCGTTCATCAGAATTTGAATTTAGAACTAAGTACTTTATTGTTGTTTTGTTTTGATTTCACGTGGAATATATAGAGCTGCAAAACTCGATGTAATTATATATAGTTATTGCTATAATGTTCTTGTTGGGGAAAAAACCCTAAAAGGGGTTGACTGAGCATTAGCAACTGATGTTATACTACTAGGATACTTAAATGTGGGTTTAAAGATCGACAAAAAGTGTAATTACTTACATTAACATTCTCATGTTTTTTAAATTGGTCGGCTTCTGTTACTAAATATTTATAAACATAATTTCGCGTGACTGGCAAAGTAACGGCTTACCTTTTTTCCCTATAGATGCCATAGTACAAATTTAATATTGTGTAAGTTTTATCAACTCTATATATATATTGACTTGGATATGCGACTGCACTCTCTCGCATTTGAACCACGACTGACAAAACAAACGTCATGGTGTGTGCGACACAGATAACGCTATATGAAGTCGAAATTAGCCGATTGCCTCTTTCCAAAGATCGATGTGCAAACTTTATCGCCGTTTACTGTACATTTCTTTTTCTTTGCGCTTTGATGTTTAATTTTGAAATATTTGAAATATTGAAAAATATTTGAGATATTAAAAACTGAGAAACATAGTCATACGAGTAGACTGAAAATAAATTTTGTTATATAACTTTAACTTCCTTACGGGCCTTGATGTAGTCGGGCAAAAATTTATAACGTACAGTCTTAGTTAATCCTAATCAATTTA
Source organism: Apotomis betuletana (assembly GCA_932273695.1). NCBI lineage: Eukaryota > Metazoa > Arthropoda > Insecta > Lepidoptera > Tortricidae > Apotomis > Apotomis betuletana. The sequence continues at coordinate 20,285,284 of OW026303.1, read as the reverse complement.
TAAACTAGTTAAATTTAATTTCGATAGCTAATTTCATTGAGTTTAGGTACTTAGTTTGCAATGTGTTTTCCTCGGTGGTGAGAAATGTTATTTCAGTTAGCACTCGCGTAGAAGTTTAGCTGATTGAATATACCGATGTCGGTTCTATGATTGCCTTTGTTGTGCTATGATGTGCAGTATGTAGTTTGGAGAGCACGTCTGTCCGTGCGTCAGGTGCACCGTAGTTCTACTAACTATGCCACGAATGCTTTTACACTGTGCGATCATAGCAAACGAACATAACCCTAAAAAAACTCAAAATCCTATTTTTGCGACAGCTTGGTCGTAAATAGTATACTATAGCCATCCTTAGGTATCCTTACTAGGCCTTAGTAAAAAAAAATACGTACATAATCTGTCCGGCGTGTTTCAACAAACCTACTAAGTAGTACCGCAACGATATTCTAATAGCAAATATCGATATTATGGTGGCAAACATTATCACTCGCAAAACATTTGGGAAATTATGGATGGCGCTGTAAAAAGTTTTCTTTAATAATTACTTACATAAGTGACAAATGAACATTTCCCAAAAAGTTTGTGCAAAATTAAGACGTCAATTAATGTTCAATTATATTTCTCCTGCCTTGTTACCAATTTTCTTTGTGATTTCCATTATATTGATTTCAGATTATACATAATTAAAAAGTTTAAGCATAACGGAACGTTAATTATAAAACATAGCCATAATAACATTGACATAAAATTACTAAAATAATTGGTAACGAATTAGGAAAATTATATTGAACTTTAATTGAATTCTTAATTTTGGACAAACTTTTTGAGAAATGCTCAAATGTAGATTTGTAGGCGATTAGTTGTTCAAAATTATATTCTTATAAATTGTTATAGAAAAATGTCTGATCCAATTTATCCAAAACTATATGAACGTGTATGGATATTGGATAATAATATATAAATCAATGGGACTGATATAAATTAAATATGTAGCAACTGCATACTAGTGTTAAATTAAGTAAACGAGAGAAACTTCATCCTGTACTCGATTGAAGTTATTCTATGTTGATTTTTACCTTTTGAACTCTTAGAGACTATACATCTCTAAGAAACAGCTTAGTGTAGTATGACACTCAGAGACTTTATACATCTCTGAGGAAATTTAATAATTTTAAAATATTTTATTGCATGTTATGACGCCTAGAGACCATATACATCTCTAAGAAATTTAGGTTTAATAATTATTTTCTATTGTAAATTATTCACGTTGACGCCTAGAGACCTTATACATCTCTGTGGAATTAAATTAATTAAGTAATTATATTTTATTGCATGTTGTGACACCCAGAGACTTTATACATCTCTGGGTATATTTAATATTATGAATTTATATTTTAATGTTCTCACTTAATATTGATTTGGAGTATCTATACATCTCCTTTACGTGTACCAGTGTAATTAGTTATAACACAAATGTAATCATTGTAATTGTTTTAATTATTATTTACGAAAAAATTACTTACTGTTGAGTTTCTTTCGGCTTTCTTCTCAACAGCGGTCTCCTCTTGCGAAATGCCGGTAGATTCACAATCTGACTTGTAAAAGTGCCCCTGTGGCCTACTTACTGAATAAATTATTTCATTTCATTTCATTATTTGCATAATATGCACATATAAGAGATAGAGAGATAAAGTAAAAGTAAGTTAGTAATCGTATAATTGTATGACTACACCAAGGACTGGTCCTAAAAACAGGTCACGTCAAAAGTACTTTGAAATATTTGAGTAACATGGGGTTCTACAAACTTGTGAGTTGTGACCCAAGGGATTGGAGTGTAGAGGAACAAGCAGTTTATTTAAACTTTACTCCATCTTGTGTTGCTGCATGTCTATGTGGCTATACATGTCAATATGTTTCGTTTATATGTTTTGTCGTTTTATGTTTTAGCCACGACTTTTTATGATCATGCACCAACTGCTGGTTTCTGTTTGGCCCTATGTTATGGTAGACAATGCCTTATGTTATGGCATGAAGTCCGCCATTTTGTACTTTTACTTTTGTATTTTGTGCAATAAAGTTTAATAAATTAGTAAATATGTCAAGTAAAGATAAAGAAACCCCTATAAAAACTTTCATCATCGTAAGTTGCGATCATCGCGGACTGTGATCAACCCGGTGGGATTTAAAGTAGACATTTTAATTTGGACATGTTACATAAACATAATGTTTTTGTAATCAATATAAACATGCCCGTATATTAAAACGGGATGCCATTTTTGGATAGCCACGGGCTAAGTTACGTCCGTTGGCGCATCTGTCACAACGTCAATGTCACTATGCAAAATGCCTTGTAGTCACGCACATATTAAATCAAAAGCAGCTTCATCTTTCATAGATCTGTTTTATGAAGACTCTCTTTCTAGGCGTATTTATTCTAAGGCATATTCCAATTTTTAGTTGAAATGCCGTGATGTTGCATCGTCCGTGCCGATCACTGATCATAGCCAAAGGACGTCTACTGCTGGATCGTCATCATGATGTGTACTGCATCGCCTAGATTCCTGCGATCTTCACCAGGTCATCAGCCCAGCTTGTGCGTGTCTGCCTATGTTGCGTGGGTGGAAGTTGTGATTAATTATCTTCATATTTTTAGGATAAAAATCAGGTAGGTACAACTTCTAGAAAGAGAGTTGCAACTTTAATCACATTTAATTAGGCTTTTATGTCCAGTCATGGGTTCTGTATCCGAGATTTTGGCTGAGATGTTGCTTATGAATCCTACTTATTGAAGTGTGGTAGCACGGGGATAATGATACGACGGAGCTCGGTGTTAGAATGAATATTTTATTAGGAAAATCAGGTTCTTATATACTAATCAACATATGATAATTTCCTTAGTCTACACGTGTTGTAGCAGCAAATGGCCTTGTTGGTCAAGGTTCTATTTGTTCCCTTGAACCGACACGTGTTTATCTATTATGATTCATGTCAGCTGTGGGCTATACCGCATCTCTCCCCTTATTTTTGAGACAAAAATAGTAAAATTTTTAAACTGTTTTTGGCTTAATCTACTTATGTCTATTGTATACAAAATTAATATGGAGTTGTTTACTTTCTAGATCAAAATACAAACAATGAAGTTTCTTTTGAAGTCGGTTAAAATAAGCTTCATACTAAATGGTTTACAAAGTGGTTCTTATCTTAGTGGTATTGTAATGTTTACATTCCATGTGCCCTATATGGGTATGGCTGATATTGTTACATTCATACTTGCAATACATATCATGTTTCTTAGTGGCTACATGTGATGTTGTAGTGGTTATTATTTTATTTATACATAGAAAGGTTAGGACTAATCTTAAATCTCCTGTATTATAGTTACAATAATTCTGATTAAAACTAAATATGTATAAAATAGTAAAAAAAATATATTCTATCTATTTATCTATGTATAATTATAACTCATACCCCGTAAATTATCTTAATCTAACCCAGTCAACTATAATAATCGTTAATAGAATCTTATTACCTAATACTTATTTTAATAACTTGGCTAAAATTTAGTTGCATAACTTCTTATCATTATTTTATGAATATAAAACATTAAGTTTAATTCTAAATATCCTATGCTTTTATTTTATGTTATCTTTATAAATACTAACTTTTTTAACACTTTTAATTAAATACAATCGGGGTTCTTGTTGCAGTTTTTGCAAATTTTACCTTATTCTCTCGCGAGCAAAGCTCGTTTCGTAAGCGATAGAGCATGGGGTGTGACAACACAGTGTCGCCAATGCGGCAGGTATATGATTTCACTCTTATTTTCTTGCGCTTATGATACATAATGTATCACTGATTGGGGAAGCTAAGGTTACACAGCGCTTGGTCGGCCGACCGTATTTATATATACACCTATTTATGTGTATAGGAATTCCATACAGGTAACAAGGATTTGAAGTGCGCGCGCGCATATAATATTAATATGTAATATATGCATTACATATGTTCAGGCGGTTCTTTTAACACTCCATGTCTTTCATAGACATTCCAGGTGTCCAAGGATCTTCACGATTGATGCTCGATCGAATCATGACCAGATTTCAAGGATTCCGCGCCTGCCTTGTATCCTGGTGTACCTTGCAATTACATGCCTACTTGCGATGTTACTCAGTGGTAACGTACTCACAAGCGACATTATTTCCCGTTACTTTGAAATCATATAACTGTGGTGTCATTTTATTTTGTTTTTTAGTATTTACACCCGAAATAAAACGTTATTACGTTTTTTTTTCTCTTGTAATGCCTTAAGTGGCTTTTATGCCGTAAAACTTCATCAAATAAGAATTTCAATAGCTCTTAGGTGATCAGGCTAATCGCTCATCGAAATACTTATCGATTTAATTTGGGTTTTCCCCTGTTACGTAATATAATTGTTATTTATTTAAACACATATTCTTCATTAATTATCAGTTAATGTTATTAAAGTAATTAATAATATAGTTCTCGAGTAAAATGTTAACACAGTATAATTTTTTTGAATTTAATAACACACATTTTTAATTTTTGCATTATTTTTGTGAAATGCGTCAATTAGGGTTTTTTAAATACTTTACATGTCTTCGTCTTTGAGTTTATTTTTTTTTATTCTTCCTCTCTTTTGCAACATCTATAAGGTACGTAATTAAGTGTGCACTTTGGCTTCACTTTACTGGTTCGGAATACAACACTTTTTAGTGGCTTGCCGACCTTGTACATTTTTGTACATATTACAGTTAAGGGTATACTTTGTATCCCTGCAGGGTATCCCTGCCTGTCTTGTACCTTGTTATGTATGCATGCCTATCAGCTGAGCGGCGCCTCTCGGGTCACCGCTGATGACGACAGATGTATCGTCATCAGAAAAAATAAACTCATTCTCAAAACCCTTTAAAGTACATAATCGAGTGTGTTATAATTTAAAAGCAAAAAATCAAGACACATAAAAAAAAAATTATAATTTAAAATTCATTAAGTCTTTGTACTGCGCGAATATTATGTTTGTGTCGCGCAACTTGACACGTTATTACAGCTGAGCCTTCCATTCCTTATCTGGAGGCAGGTTGGTCATTGTGTTTACACATCAACTGACCTACTTATTATATTCTATTTATATCCTACATAATTAATCCTATAAAAATATAATGATAATAACAGTAACGTTATTCTACAGTAAAGTTGTACCTCCAGTCATGTTGTGATGCTGGTGCTGATGCTGCTGGTAACTGCTGCTAGACGCTCTGCTCCGGTCTGTTGCGCACCGTTGTCGCTGCCTCTGGCTAGCCGCTCAAATGTCCCGCTGACGTCACGTGATCGTGACTCTGCCGTTGAAGCTGACTTGGCGTCGTCGGAGGGCCCGTTTTAATCGGGGATGCCGTCCTCTGCATAGGTCTTCTTTTGCTTCAAAATTTTTCTTTTTCGGGTGGCACTTGGTTGTGCTGGTTCCGGGTGGCAGGCTGGCTGGTATGCTGAGACGAGCTGGGTCGGGCGGCCTCTATACTGTGCTCGCAGCTGGGTCGGGCGGCCTTTATGCTGTGTTCACAGCTGGGGCTGCCTCGAAGCGTTGGGTTGCGTCGAGCAGCCCCACTGGCAGGGTCGCCATGAAGTGTGGTAGCACGGGGATAATGATACGACGGAGCTCGGTGTTAGAATGAATATTTTATTAGGAAAATCAGGTTCTTATATACTAATCAACATATGATAATTTCCTTAGTCTACACGTGTTGTAGCAGCAAATGGCCTTGTTGGTCAAGGTTCTATTTGTTCCCTTGAACCGACACGTGTTTATCTATTATGATTCATGTCAGCTGTGGGCTATACCGCAAATATATTTTAATATGATTATGTCCCATACTGAGTTCTCTGCCTTTCGGCCGAATCACTTTTTGTCGAATTTTTCATTTCGCCAAAGTGCCGTAGATAGCAATTTTATTAGACGACGTTAACTATTCGTGTGATTGTTATAAACAAAACCTAATCAATAGGATGATATTTTGAAAAAATATGAAAAACGTATAACTTCAGAGGAAAAAAATTAAACATTCGACTAAAAGCTAAGACCAATTATCTATAGACTTGACGTCAGCGTACACCCGTAAGGGACAGACATAGAATACGTCATATATTCGGGGTGGCCATGTTGATTCAAATTTTCCCATAATTTTATATTACTGACATGCCATTTTTGCATCATTGTGGCTCCATATAATACATAGCTTTTGGAACATCTTATCACTAAAAATGAGGATGGGGTTTAAGGTTAGATGAGAAATCAGAAATGAAACACATTCAGATAATGTTACCGATATCTTAATTTTTAAATACAAATAATACTACTGAGCGGGCGGTCCTGGGTTCAAATCCCGGCCAGGGCAAATATTTGTGCGACAAACTCGAATATATGTTCCCGGGTCGTCATGGATGCTATCGATATATGTATTTATATATATTATGTATATCGTCATCTAGTACCCATAGTACAAGCTTGATTTGTGTAACATAGTCCCTTAATGTTTATTTATTAATACATATTACTTATATTAAATTATTTCCGTTGGCGATTCTAAGCCGTGGAACCGACATCCTCATTTAATCTTCACAATATTTGTTTTTTTTTGTTATTAGAATAGAAGTACGATTTAATACCCCTAAATTTATGATATTTTCATCTGGTATCCCTAACATGATTGTTATGCAGCTAAATTAAGAACACATTTAAATATGACTGACAACTTATCATAAACAACCTACGTAATTTGGGCGGATCATTTTTACATGTCACGTGTACTTATTTGTTTGCCACAAACTCGATTGTGGCAGCGGTGAAAAAGTGAAACTATGAAAAAGACAAAAAATAATATACTTCTCTCTGTCACTCTTGTTATAATTTGTATATGACCATCTCCTTCTGTAGTGGTATTATTATTTGGTTGTCAAGTCTATAGATAATTGGTCTTAGGACTAAAAGTCATTCGGCGAAAAAGCAGAACAACCTATTCTGACTGTTTGTCTACTTTATTTGTTTTGCGTTTCATCGTGGATCACGTCGTATCGTGTAAATTATAATTTTAGTTCTAAAGTACCTACGTGTACAGTTTGCCAACTAAATATAGTAACTGTATCGCACTTAATTATTTCAAACCGAAAGGGCCACTTGAAATTCAAAACGCTGTGCGAATTCTAAGTCGCAAAGTTATTTGGGTAATTCAATTAAATAAAACGAAACTATGTAGGTACTAAATCAATTAGTATGTAATTATGAAAATCAATTTTACAGTTTGTCTTAATATTAAGTAAGTATTTTAAAACGGTGGTTGGATTGCACAGATTGGCACATAAATAGACAACTTTTTACCTACGTATTCATACTCATAGAATAGTTGGTTGTCAATACTCGATACCTACCTATTTTAAAGGAATACAAAAATAAGTAGTAATCTCTAAATTTAATGATTGCCATAATATTGACGTTACGCAATAATAGCTTCCTCCTAGCGTTGTCATGGCACATCACGTCGTCTTTAATAATTATGATAATCTAATTATACGTATATTATGATTAAATAAAACTTAGAAAAATTAAACTAATTCTTGTACGCTGATACTTCTTCTTCTTCCTTTTTCACAGCTTGAATCAGGATCAGAGACATAACTGCGTTTACTACCTGTAAAAATGATAAAATTACCACTGTCAGTGTATTTGTTATATGTATAAGTACCTACTTGGAGTCATCATAAGCGGTTACGAATCGTATATGAGTGCTTATTTCACAATCGTAATCTACGATTGTCAAATAAACAATTATGTACTAGGGAATGCTATATGACCTCAAATTTTGCACACATTCTAATGGCAAGTTTACACATTGATTAATAATTAGTTCGAGTTCGTACTCCTTCTTCTTTGTCGATACATTCTTGGCAGAGTAGGTTTGGCTGTCATTCCTTGTGTGGCAAGCCTAATCACACGGCAGCATTCTGCTATCACAACCGCGCGTGTGCTTTCGTTGAGAGGGCAATTTGTGGCCGAAATGATTTGGACCACTATGCAGCCAGCCGGTCTAGCTTTCCAGATAATAAGGTGAGCTCATTCACACAAGCAGGAACTGACAAAGATGGATACATTATACTTAAGGTGCGAAAGAAAGAACATGAAACTTACCGCTACCATGCAAGAGGCGAGAACGATGCCAGCTAACCAGACGGTCTTGCCTTCCAGATACCAGGTGAGCTCGTCCACACAGCCGTGGAAGTAGGCGTTGCCAGTGACGGAGTCCCGGCACTCGGAGGGCAGGGGTTTGCGCATGTTTATGTAGTCCATTGGTCCGTCGGAGCCGCAGCAGCCGATCTGTAACGTTTTATTCATGATTTCTTAGGAAATTCAGTTTAGTACTATATAGAGTGGAGGCAGAGTCTAATTTATTATTGACGCATGCAATGTTTATGCATCGGTAAAAAATAATGCTCAGTGTAACAAATAACAACGTCTTTTGAACATTCAAAACAATTATATGTTTTTAGCTTTGCATGGTGCTTAATTGCAGTGTAGTCTCCACACTCCGTGAGGTTTCCCATTTGAAATACGTATTTGAATGAACTTTCACAATAAATACTAGTCTTATTCAAGAAACGAGACTTCGAAACATGTTTTCTTTTTATAATTTTGCACCTACGCGACATTTTTTATTTGTATTGGTACAATGCATTTTTTCATTGTATTTTCTCAATTATAGAAAGGCTTGTTACAAATAATAGGCAGTTATAGTATCTGACTCGGTAGCTAAGACGGACATCGTATTTATTTTGAATTTAAATGTCAAAATTGACAAGTTAGCGTCATTTATAAAGTTAAACGTAGTTGATGCAACTTGCACAAGTTGCACATAGTGCTACTAATAAACCCACCCCACGTAATTTAATGCAGTGAGCAAGATGCGTGCATCACGTGCGTGTCCTGTCCATGCACTTCAGTGGGCTGAGTAGGAGTGGACGCAGAGGCATGCGTGTCCAAGTAGGCCACGCGTGCACCCGTGCCGTCGTTTCATGCGTTGCATCTACGTGTTCGTTTAGAAATAACTGTTTTCAGTACTGTATAGGTTGTCTGGAAGAGATCGATCTTTAGCGATAAACGCCTGTTGTCTACAGTTTTTAATTTGTTTATATTCGATTTCTTGTGTAAATGTTTTTTGGTGTGCAATAAAGCGTACTTGTACTGTATATAAATAAACTAATAATGTGGACATTTATATAATCCAACCGTGAGCAGTAGTCCGCTTCTGATTTGACATCTATTTTCATCGATTTATTGGCACATGTTTATTCTCAGCCACTCAATTGCATCGAATTTTGAGTTGGACTCTATTTATATAATAAAAAAAATAAGAGCGATGACAGGTAGCCGTAGTTAGTTCCCAAAAGCACAGAATAGATAATAGTACAAGTACAGAAGGCACACTACTTTGATCTTTACAAAAGCCGCTTTTTTTAGCCAAAAAAATATGATTTATGGCCCTTCTAAAGTCGTCGTCCCCAGCGCAAGCCAAACGGAACGTTAAAGCTGCGTGCCAACGGTGAAAATGAATTGGCTCGCTTGCCGCGTCGCCGAGAGCGAGGGCTGTCAACGACTAAAAATAAAAATGTATTTCCTATTTATTTCTTGCATTCAATATAGAGAGCAATATATTTATATTCTTCATACATTATATTAATTATTTCATTATTCAACTATAAAGTAATCAATCTCAGAATTTGGACGAATTGAATCCACCACCAGGCTGCAAAACATTTTAGCTTTATTTTTAAACTTTTTAATACGTATAATATAATAAAATAATGCAACGAATGCGTTACCTTAACATGCAATTAAATTCTTGAGCTTCATTTTGTTTTTGCTTAGTTGTCCGATATTTATTTATTTATTCATATATATATAATATTCATCACTACACACCTAGTATAAAACAAAGTCGTTTCCTCGTCTGTCTGTCTGCCCCTATGTATGCTTCGATCTTTAAAAATACGCACGGACGCACCGTGCCGTGCCGTGCGAAGCCGGGCGGGTCGCTAGTAACAAATAAAACATGTACAAAGGCGAACTTATCCCTATTAGGGATCACTTCCAATACATTTCTTTTAACTCATTATTTATATATTTTATATACTTACTTATCAAACTATCACTCAATCGTTTATTCATTACTAGTAATTTTACAAACTTCATATCAAATATTATTATAAAAACCTCTATGATTGTTGATTTAGTAGTAGACATACTTATTTTACTAGAATTTAAATTGACAAATATCAGTAAATAATCAATTCAAAATTACATAAGTACTTAACAATTAAAATTGATCTGAGTAACCAGTGTTAAATATGGAAGTAGATACACCTGCAATATGTTTTTTTATTATTATTCAGTAACTACTTATTATATATTTGTATAGAATCTTTTTATCGATTCATATTTTTTTATGTGGTAAGGTGAGTCGGGGCTATTGTAGCTATGGGGTTATTGTATCTTCTTACCATTATAATGGTCTGTGATCATTATAATGGTCTGTGTATATATAGGATACACAGACCAATGGTATATATACACAATCCTATATATACACAGACCATTTTAAGGGTCACAGACCATTATAATGGTAAGAAGATACAATAACCCCATAGCTACAATAGCCCCGACTCACCTTAATACCACATTTTTTATTTTTATAAATAATGACACAAAGGTAAATTAAGAAAGAAAAATTGAATGCGATCTACTACAATCGAAGCGGGATCATTGTTCCTACAACCCGCTGCGATACAATATCTTTTCGCTGTCTTTTTACTCATTCAAACACTTTATATTATAATATAACACTGGTATCAACAGATGAATGAGGAACGTTCACTTGCGACGTACATAAATCGGAAGAGCGTGCGCGCGAATTTCGTGTACGTGCGTTCCGAGACACAGCATGGCAGCCACTGAATAGTCCCCATGCATGAGGCCACCGGCATGTACTTGTAGCGGGAAAAGTTTATCGCGGAGTGCGCCCCGCCTGCCAAAAGCAATGAAGTGGCTATGGTAGCAACGTATTTTCCACATTCGAAATATTGTGAAAAATTTGTGCATGCTAATTAAAATGTTTAGTCGTTTTATGGTTTGTGGTTCTCTTCAGGTTTTCTACCAGGAAAAAATATTACTATTTTTAATTTTGATATAAATTTTTTGACAAAGTGGCCAGTTACAAAGGGGCGAACAAGCGAACAGCAATAAGCAATTATGTTAATATTGTCGCGTTGCCGCCATTTAAAAAATAATTGGCAACTTTAAACGTGGATATAATGATAATAGGTAATGGACCCAGGCCACGTAGCCGAACGCAGTGAGCAAGATGCGTGCATTACGTGCGTGTCCTGTCCATTCACTTCAGTCACAGGCGCGACTACGGCCTATCGGTGTAACTCGGGCGTCGGTGACCTTGTAATGCCGAATCCTTCGACGAGGCATTCACGTGAATGCCCTTCACCACCGCGCGCGTCCCGCACTCGCCCCTCGACACGCACACATAGCCGCGAGTTTTGTTACCGCACACAAGTGTCGCTGTCGTTTCTTTTTACGATAGTATATGTATTCTTTGCTTCAGTGTAGGAGTGGACGCAGTGGCGCGTCTAAGTAAGCCGCGCGCGCCTGTGATATCATTTCGTGCGTCAAGCGTTCGCATTTCAAGTGGATATGAGAAATGGTAAATACCGGCTAGATATAGACAGGTCTAAAAACAAATTATCACTCAAAATATTGCTGTATTAAAATTAAAGACCTAAAGGCGTGTTGGTATAATTATCTTTTTGTAAATAAAACAGGGCTAACAAAAACAACCATATTACTTCAAAGTACTTCTTGATCTAAAATAAACAACGGTTTCACAGAAAAGCTTTCGCTTCATTTTCTTAGTATTTCGCCATATCATTGTCAAGGATGTCAAGTCAAAAATGTACGCGAGAAATATTTTGTTATAGTATTATTTCCCTTTCAGATAAAGCTATATGTTTTTAGGTACCTACAGTATAAGTAGTTCTACTTATACATATACATATCGTCGGCGATTGTGCAATACCGCGTAAATAACAGCTATCGATAAAGTTCTAATTTCAAAAAAATACTTAGCATTTGTTTGCATATTGATTCGTATCTACGCCTGTTACTTACGCGGTATTGCACTATTTATTTATTTAAACTTTATTGCACAAAACAAAAAGTGTACAAATGGCGGACTTAATGCCATAAGGCATTCTCTACCACAGTCAACCATCACCAAGCACTATCCCCGACGATATGCCCCTTCACCCCCAGATATGCCTGTTTTGCTAAGCTTATGCTTGTGATGACAGTGGATCAACGGAAGTGGGCAGACATATACCCAGAATGGTTCATAGGAGGCGGATCAGAAATATGCTAGAATCGTGACCATGAGCAAACGCTCGAAGAAGATATACCGATAGATGATATACCGGAGTAGCCGTAACAAATTGGATGAGAGTAACTAAAGATAGCAAGAGATTGAAATATGGAAGAGGCCTACGTCCGAAGACAGACAACCTAAAGGCCGAGATATATGTGTTTACAATGAAGCGAAAAATTGAATGGTTCAGGCAGCGTTCGAACCTGCGTCTCCAACGGCTTTCCGGGCCAACACGGGCGTCCTACCTATTAGACCACCGAACCTGATGCGAGAGCCATTGAACTTCTAGACCAGTTGCTTCTGCATGCCTTAGGCTGGCATCGTAGCGCCATCTACCGTAAAGATTCAGACTTTATAATCAGCACCACGGTCTCAAATTATGTTGAGAATCGATAGTAACGATGTGCTACACCCGATTTAATTATTTTTATTAAAGCAGTAACGAATGGTAACGTAAACCAAATGTTTAGAATGAAGCGAAACATTGAATAATTCAGTGGTTATAGTAGCAGTAGATAGATGTTTTGATTCATGACATGATGCGGGGCTAGCATAATTATCTTGCGCGCGACTCAGCGTCACCTGTCTTGTTCGCACGGTATTGAACGGAAAGTGACAGGTAGTGTTTGTCGCGAGACAAAGAGTCGCGTGTCACAGTTACCTATGCTAGACATGCTGCGCGTCACTTTTTGATAATATTGTGAGTACGACATTACTTTATCATGTATTCATTGCGTGATAACCGCAATCATGATAAGCCCGTACATCTGACTAATATGCCAATAACGCTCAGAGTTTATGAAACTTTGAAGCATCCAAAGATCATCATGTACATTTACAATCGCTATATAGATACAAATGACAAGGCCTATATCCAGCAGTGGACGACTCCGGGCTGATGATGATGATGATGATAAGATACAAAGATCAACACACAAAGAAAAATCAAATTGTGCTCATACGTGGTTCACACCAGGACTCGAACCTGGTACCTTTGGATTAACGGTCCAACGTCTTAAGTTACGTGTTTAGGCATCAGGGAGGATCGATAGTGGAGGTCACACCATTTGATTACAGTGTCTATGTGGACGCGTTCGTAGTATAAGTATTATAACTAATAAACTAACTCTAGGTTTCAAATCGAGCCTACGTAAACTTGTCCCTTATGTAATTATTAACATACTGCAACAAAATTTTAATAATTTTCTTTGTTTACCCATTCTCCTTTTTACTATTTTGTCGAATTCAAATCTAAAATAAAATATTGAATTTATGTCACGAGCTGACAAATGGCAGGTTGACGAACAACTTTTTTTTTTACATCTTAAGTTTCTTATTTGTGTTTTTCTATTATAATGGAGTATATACTACACCGGAAGGTGAAGAATCCGGAGTCTGAGCGACTATTATCACCTTACATTAAATAGATTTTTTTTTGGACTAAAATAGCAAGCACAAACGTATAACCTACTTTTGTCACACCTCGGACAATGGCGATCAAATGTATGAAAGAAACGCGTTGCTACGCACACAGTCTAAGCTCGTGTAGTTAGGTGAACGCGTACCATGCTTGTGTGAGTGAGATAAGACATGCTAGGGTTGCCGCCATTTTGAACGCACGAGTCGGAAACACAATGTGCAGCAATATGAGATGACCTTGTAATAGCGGCGTCGAATTAATTTTGTGTGCTTATAATTAAACTAATGTTAAACTACGATTTCTAATTCCGCCCGCGTTCAAATTCGATAACCTCAATGACTAAAAAAAAACTCATTGCGCGAATTAGGAAGAAATAAGAATCATATTACGCTGTAAGGTGGGTATCTAAGCTCGATTTATACAAATAGTTTCCTATTTTGAATCAGTATAAACGAAGTAACTAAATTTTTGTAAGGAAATTCAGGCCACCAAAATATTACGTAAGTTGAAAACATGATTTTTTGTTCATATATATATTGTGTTGTTTTCAGTGTGATCTGATAGGTTTAGGTCGAAAACGGATAGGGCAAAAAAAATACTAAACATAACTACCTATTGTAAGTTGGTTTTCTACTAAAACATAAAACACCTTGAAAATAACTGGGTATTGATTCATCCAATGGGAATCTGTAGAACTTTCTTTAATTTTTGTTGTTTATAGAGCTTAAACAACCGTACCTACACAGCACAACACACGCCCATTACAAAAGTATTTGTTTAATATTTGAATATTATACGTGGCCTCCGCTCTGCGCACCGCGTCGTCGCGTCCTTGCCAGCCGGTAACTGCGAGGTAACCGAGCGTCCATACTGTACGTTAGTACCTACTCTTTATTATACTGTGCTTTTGTTGTGGCATGCATTGCGTTGCGCTGCCACACCGAGATCGGTTGGTTATACCAAATGAAATGCGCCTTCATGCGCTTTCCGCCCCTCCTGTCATTCGACAAATGCGTTTTGCTATTTGCTTCGTTAGCTGTTACGGGTTTGCGATGCTTTTTACAGGGCAATGTCAGAGCGGATACTGGAAAAATCACTGCGTTACAGGAATTCTGGATTGATGGACAAAACCCGTTTTATTTGCTAACAAACGACTGTACGTATGTTCAATGGAAAAATATTTTGGATTGGAAAATGTTAGATCTGATGGAAAAATCACACTCAGAATGAAAAGAATGGTGGGTTGTGAGTGTGGTCGACTGTTTGAAGTTTATTTAATTTATACAAGGAGTTTCCTCATGTGTTTTATTTATGTAATTAATTCTTAACAAAACATAAAGGATGTCAACGAAACGTAATTATGTTTTATGACAATAAGACCAACTAGAAAGTATACTGTCTCTCAAAAAAGGTTATTCCTTATCGGCTTAGCCGGTTTTTAGTGATCGGGGAACAATAAAAAATAAACAGACAAAATCCCCCCGCACTGAGAACCTGTTCCGGTTTAAGACATCGGTTAAAAAAATAACTAATCAGTTGGAAATTCACTCGTCTAAAAAGAAAAGGCCCCTGAGACTTACTGTAAATATATACATAGAGCCGTTGTCACTGGATAACATGCTCCTCAAGTCAAAGCAGTAACTTTGTAAACAATTGCTGAAAATCCTAGAGAGACTGTATTGCAATAAAAAAAAACAGTTGAAAATTACGTCAGGAACTGGATATAAATTAGGAAGAAGTCACGGTTTTCATATTGTTTAGTCTGATAGGCACTTGAACGCGGCACATTCATGTGAATCTTCGATCTTCAGTCACTGACAAACTCACGTATTGTTACTGAGTAATTACTTTAATATAATGCCGTTCGTATCTTCCGCTATTTTTTTTATTTGTTCGAATCGATCAACTCTTCAGAACGATATTAATTTGTTCTCTGTGTCAAGATAAATAAAGACTTACGCCTTCTTGCACCATCCTCAGGATCTCCCTGCTGCCTTCGTGTTGCGGGTTGTTCATGAGTCGCACGATGACGTCATTGATGAGGTACTGGATGCTGGAGTCGTATGTGGCGAAGTCCAGAACAACGCATGAGCCGATTAGGCCAAAGACGAAGGCGGCAATTTGTGATCCTATGTACTGAAAGAATAACCCATTATACAATACTAGCTGTGCCCCGCGGTGTTACCCGCTCATCCCACGGGAACACTATATTTTTTCGGGATGAAAAGTATCCTATGTCCTTTCCCGGGTCTCAGACTATCTCCATACCAAATTTCATCTAAGTCGGTTCAGCGGTTTAAGCGTGAAGAGGTAACAGACAGACAGACAGACAGACAGACAGACAGACACACTTTCGCATTTATAATATTAGTATGGATTGCAACTGTGCAAATATAGACCAATAAATAATGCAGGAAGACTGCCAAAACAGACGCGCTTGATGGAGCGCCTGCTGTAAATGTGTTCCATACGTTTAAATCTTATTTAACACAGTAGCGCCATCTATTTTGATCTATTAACGCGTCTCCCGCCCTGAGTCAGACTGATTCGTTTCAGTCTATTCACGACACAGTCTATGCACCCAGTGCGCCCGCGTCAACCTTCCCAAATTACTCCAGTGGCGCGGAGATAATCCCATTAGCAAGTTATACTCCCACACAAAGTCCGACTACTGGTAGTGAGGGCTAACCAGCCCCGATACCGTTCAAGTCATGTCTTTAAAAAAAATAAGATCAATTTACAAGTTTTATTATAGATATCGCTAGTGTGTTAAGAATGATTAAAGCTTAAAATATGTAACATATGGGATAGAGACCTTACTATGGTAATGCTGCGCCTTCATTTAGTAAGCAGCGGAGACAGTGTAGGTTTCAGCAAAGTTAGCGAGGCGATATAGACGGGAAGTTCAACAATTTGCTCCAAGCATCTATACAGAGTCGAGGACAACTAGAGAAGATGCCTATATCCAGCAGTGGGTGGTAAAAAGTATCTTAGATGCTTACGCCATAGAGTAAGAGGACGTTTTCCATGAGCGCAGCACCGCAGCCGAGGAAAGCGACCACCATGATGACCAGCGAGCCGATGAGGATGATGTAGATACCGATAAAGTACTTCTGGAGCTCCAGGATCCTCATCCACTCGTTGAAGCCGGGCTCGATGCAGATCCAGAGGCATAGCGCGAATATTGAAATGCCGAACAACTGGAAAAATAATAAGAATATTAATTAAATTTATTTATTTCATCATATAAAATTATTTCGAATAATTACATTATTAATGTCAACATAATAACTAACCTAATTACAATAGTCAAACCCGCTCGTTATCGTTTCCGGTGCGAAAGTGCCCATAATGCTCACGGCATTACCCCGCTGGATGGCTATGGACAACTTCTGCACCAGAAACGATTCGGAGCGGGGGTCCTCTCCCTTTTGTCTAAGTCGACGGCCTATGTCACGCACAAATTGCTTCGCATCAGCACCCCAGCAGCCCGCCGTTTCCACCGCAAAAGGGACGAAAATATACCCCGAGCCCAAAGGAGCATACTTTTGGCGCTTCAACGCCGCCTGCGACTCGGCCGCCGCTCCGCCCGCACGTACTGTGCGACTGATATGAGAGGCGGCGAAGGTGCTGACGCACGTAGCGTCCCAGATCAAGCACCGCCCTCTCTCCCATGGCACCAACGTTAGGCCATCCGGCCGCTTGCCGTCCGTGCGACTAAGACCCGGAGGCTCGAGCACAGACGGAACACCTGCCGACCTGAGCGCCCTCTGGACCACGTCGTTCAAGGCATGGTGACGCGGATGTCTCCCAACGCATCGCCGGCAACTCAATGCATGATGACCGTCAGCTCCCACCATGGAACCACAGATGCATACGTGTGGTTGACATACATCACAGCCCAAGCGGAGAGCGACGGACAAATAAAATAATGCGTAAAATTAAATAATGCGTTAAAAAAAGCAGTCTGGAAAACTCGGTCGCAAAAAAAAAATATTTTGACACTCAATCGAATCAAAATTTATAAGGTATTTTCCGTTGCCCACGAACTATGAAATTTGGCAAGCAATACCTCATTATTTTAAAACCGATTCTACTTAAACTTTGAATTTTGAATTAATATACTTAGAAGTGACGATTCGCATAGACTAGCAACTTCTAATGAGGTATCCTACTTGTTCCCACATTAGAAATCATAAAAATAGCTTGAGTTACGGTGGTAATAAATCAATGTAAAGCCAATTTTGTCTCCATCTAACAATCTTAAATTAAAGTTTTCAACTTTATGATTTTCACGTTGCATGGCACGATTTCGGCGTCAACGTTGCGTCACGACGATATTAACGTGAACTTTGGGTTTTAGCCAGTTACGAAGGAATGCATTTGAGCTGTGATGCAGTTGGGAATTACAAGTACACTAAATTGGGAAGGGACTGCGGTCGCCGCGGCAGCTCTGGCTTCGAGTGAACTCAACTCGTGCGGTCATTGTGTTTAAACCTCGCTGACACGACCGTGGGGATACGTGGTTTTGAGGGATATTAAATATTGAAATACCTTACATAAATTATGAAATGATAAAAATAATAACGATGTACACATTACATCTCATTAAATTGTCAAAAGGGCCTCCTACACGTTGGCTTCGGCTCCGCGCACGCCTCCGTCCGGGACACTAATGAATAATAATAATAATAAAAATTAAGTAAGAGCATGAAAAGTGAATATAAATAATAAATATCAGACAACCTCACACAAATCGATCTAGTTCCAAATTAAGCTCAAGAAGGCTTGTATTATGGGCACTAAACGACGATATACATACTTATATGGATAAATATATACTTAAATACATAGAACAACCATGACCCAAGCACAAATATTCGAGTTCATCACACAAATATTTGCCCTGGCCGGGATTCGTACCTGGGACCGCCGGCTCAGTAGGCAGGTCTCTACAAACTGAGCCAACAGCGTTGTCAAATATGACTCCATTCTCAAGTAATAAGCGATTCAAGGTGTGCAAAATATATAACTTTGGTTTTATTTGCTACTAGCTGTGCCCGCAGCTCCGCCCGCGTGGAATTTGATAATATCAAAATAATTACTCGACAAATATACATTTAGTAATTTTGACGCTTCATAAACATATTGAAAGACAAAGTATTATTTAAAAACAGTTCACTTCACCAATAGATTGTTTTTAAAATCAATTATTTTGCAAAACGTTAATTGATAAATAATACGGTGAATAGAGACTAAAGTACTATGTGTGACCTTACAAACGGTCCGGTAGTTTTGAATTTTTGATATGTTGTCTAGGATGGTTAGGCAGTGTTTAAAAAGCAAAATGCACAATTCCCTCCCCTCCGCGCCCGCCGCCATATTGAAAAAACCGGCACTTTCTTCATATTTTTGCTCATATCTTCCTTTAGGAGCATTTTAGCTAGAAGAAAGCTTCGACAATGTTATAGAGAGTTAAATTTACTACATTTTTCATTTTATATTTTGTTTCTAGGACAGATAGTTAC
This sequence comes from Apotomis betuletana, assembly GCA_932273695.1. Classification (NCBI taxonomy): domain Eukaryota; kingdom Metazoa; phylum Arthropoda; class Insecta; order Lepidoptera; family Tortricidae; genus Apotomis; species Apotomis betuletana. The sequence continues at coordinate 20,265,848 of OW026303.1, read as the reverse complement.
GGAGATATCCACATTTAAAAAAACTTAAAAATTCGCAATTTCCTACTGAAAAACAAACTTCTGGATTATATCTTCGTTTAGGAGCATTTTAGCTAAAACAGAGCTTGGTCAATGTTGTAGAGAATTAAATTTACTATGATTTACACTTGAAATTTTGTTTCAAGGACGGTTAGTTACGGAGATATGCACATTTAAAAAACAGGAAAAGTCGAATTTTCCGAAAATTTCTCAAAATTCTTGGTTTAGAACGCTGTCATTCAGTTACGGACTAGTCTAGGACAAATTAAAACATGTAGGAAATATAATTGCTTATAAAACTCATGTCCATTTTTACATACATTTTCGGAAAATGTGACTTTATTTTTTACATATCTCCGTAATTATCTGTCCTAGAAACAAAATTTGAAATGTTTATTATAGTAAATTTAATTCTCTACAAAATTGCCGAAGAACTGACCTAGCTAAAATGCTCCTAAACGAAGATATAATCCAGAAGTTTGTTTTTGAGTTGGAAATTGCAATTTCTTAAGTTTTTTTAAATGTGCATATCTCCGTAACTATCTGTCCTAGAAACAAAATATAAAATGGAAAATGTAGTAAATTTAACTCTCTATAACATTGTCGAAGCTTTCTTCTAGCTAAAATGCTCCTAAAGGAAGATATGAGCAAAAATATGAAGAAAGTGCCGGTTTTTTCAATATGGCGGCGGGCGCGGAGGGGAGGGAATTGTGCATTTTGCATTTTAAACACTGCCTAACCATCCTAGACAACATATCAAAAATTCAAAACTACCGGACCGTTTGTAAGGTCAAAATCCTTTATTCACTGAATTAAAACTATTATTTCATAAAAATAACTTTCTATGTAACGAAACCTTTCTGGTAGCCTTTTGGTTTTATTGGGGTCGCAGTTCAAACCTAACCTAACCGAACCGAATCTATGCTACCTTTCTGGCAGCGGCTCAGTTTTATTGGGGTCGCAGTTTAAACCTAACCTAACCGAACCGAATCTATGCTACCTTTCTGGTAGCGGTTCGGTTTTATTGGGGTCGCATTTCAAACCTAACCTAACCCTACCGAATCTACGGTACCTTTCTGGTAGCGGTCCGGTTTTGTTAGGGTTAAATCTAACCTACATTCTGGTAGCCGATCTCTTGGGTACCTATTGAGTATATCATTGCGTCTGTAAGCTCATCAGAACAATTATAATATTTAGTTAAAAATTATGTTCATATTTGTACTCGTAGATAACTACACGTATGAATGACGTACACACCATGATGATTTATTAAACGAAGTATGTACCAAACAATGTATTTTACTAACTTTTTTTTCCATGCGTTATTTTGTTAATTGTCGTGAATAATAAATTAATAATTTGTCAAATAATGTTTTGTAATATGAAGTTTTATCAAGTAAATAATTTGTATCGTGAACTATGTATATGTAAAACAATATTTTATGCACCGTCTAATTTGGGAATTGTTAATTTTCCTAACGTTGTTTGTAAAATCAATATTAATGAAAAGTTATTTAGCAAGTGATTGGATACCATATGTGTGTAGTATAGCATGCACTATTAATATAGTGGAAACATGCTGTGGACACATAAAGACACTGTGTGTGTGTGTGGACACATAAAGATAGTAGAATTGTTTTTGTTAAACTAGACCAATAAAACACAGCGTCAACTACCAATAACAAAACAATGCCCGAACGAAAACCAATTTGGCCTGGCATAACAACGCATTGCACGTATAACCGGTATAACGCACAGTAAACGCGACGGACCCTAAAAGCAGTAAAACTAAAGGCAAGATAAAACACGAACAATAGTGATGTCGGGGGCTAAAAGTTTTATAATCTCATTAATGCCGTGAGTGTGCCGACTTTTATTCGGCGGTATAACAAATCCAGTCATCCACGGAACCCTTATAATAGCCTTGTTTTTGCCTCCCTGATACATCGTCGGAGATAAAAGTGAAATGAGTTGCTTTCGGATTATTTTGTTGCCCAGTTACACCTACGGATAAATTAAAAGACAAAATAATGTTTTGCCTAATTGGTTTGGCAATCCCACGCAATTGCCAGCAATTGAGTAGGAACTTATTTTTAGAAATCGCACCACCATACAGGTTGCGGTAAATTGAAAACGAATGTTTTGTCTAATTTGTTGGGATAGAGTACCCTCCAACTGTGGGGTGTAATTTTTTTTTAGAAACTGTAACACCTACTTATACATGATACAAAAATAAGAAAATACCTACTTAAATATGTTGTCTAATTTGTTAGGATCAGGTGAGTCCTCTGTAATTTTTTTTGGACGCGTATACTAGTCTTAGTTAATTTATGCGGCCTATTTAGTTTCTTCAACTTGACGTTATACATACTTAAAATTTTGTAAACGATAGTCCAAAGATAACTAGATTGATACCAAAAATATCTACGTTACATTTGTGCTTTTCATAGAGCACAATGACGCCGTTTATCTTATGCATTTTGAAAGGAAATTTTCCAAAGCATACTTGAATTATATTTCATTGTCAGAGTTGAAATACTCTAGCTGTATAACTGATAAATGACAGGTCATCCAACATTGGCAAGTTTCACAATATTTAACCCTCGTGTCAGATCGCTCTTCGTAATAGACTTTTGTTTTCCTCGACTCCCGGGACACGACTTGAACAAATAGGTAAATTGGTAACAACAAAGTCATAAACAAATTTGTCTTGGATGTATCTCGTACCAAAGTTATTGGCTGTTATGTAGCGTGAATGAGTCAACTTTACATGACAGAGAAATAGAAACAATTCTTTACATTTTGCTTATTTTTACAATTATGTACCTAAGTAGCAACAGCTCATTCCTTACAAATGAAGCGATGATTTTGTACGAGAGATATTTTGAAGAGTACTTTATTGCATAATTGAGTGGGTATAAGAATAATTTATTCAGACTTAATTTCGTCGGCGTTCTTATTTTAAGTCGCCTGATTCAAGTCGTGTATTATTTTGTATTTCAGTAATAATTTGTACTCCAGAAACTCTGATGAGACGTCTTTCCAAGTTAGTAATTTAATCATAAATCTGTATTTCAACGATTCCAACTGAGTCAAAAGTTGGAGGATGCTGACAAAATATCCGTGAAAAGATGGAGAAATCGCTACTACTAATTGAATTTACTCTGTTTCTAAGACTAATGCTCATCAGCTGTAAGTACGTTAAGGGTATAATCTTGTTAATAACACTTTCTTATACCACCTTATACTTAGAGGGAATGAAATTTAAGACTTAAATCTCGTCCATGACGCCGCTAGAATCCGAAAAATACGTATATGCGCAAATAAATACTTTCAACTAGAATTATTTTTAAGGCGTCATATGTCGTCTATTGTACGCCTGTAGAACCCTAGGCATATTCAGTAAATGTGCTAACAAAATACTTGGTCATATCTACGTTTTACTATGCTTTGTTTACAAAAGCCGAGACAACATCGTCGTTCGCAATCCATTAGGGCTCGTCAAATGATGCGGAAAGTTGACTTGTACGTTTGCACGGTTTGTGGAAAAATCATATAATGCTCGGGCTACCGTACCGTGTACGTCATTAATGCTCGACTACACACCCCGCCGTGATAAACGACCGCTGCCTGTGATGGCTGGCCTGTATTAATAAGGGTCAATGAGACAGGTTTCTAAAGTATTTCGATGTTGAGTTGAGTACTTATTATCGTTAATTCATCAAGCAATGATATATTATGATAGTTCTGTCATTATAATAATCTATCATTGTTTGATGAAGCTAGTTTTAGTAATAAGTTTATACGAAGTAAATAGACGCTGCTACTGGTAATACTAAACAGTTTCCATTTCAGCTTCGCGTTTGTAAAGAAAATCCGTTTTCTAACGCATGAAAAATTGTACGACATATTCGCAGAAAGCACTCTTCTCGACGTCAGCTCGTGGAAACCGTCTCATGTCGTACGCGAGATGAAATTAATGCATTTGATAAGAACGAAAGCGTAAACGAGCACTGTTTGTTTGTGTATATATATCATAAAAAGCACATTTGGAATCGCGTCTGAGCGTCTCGGTGTAACTACGTTTGCCCCTTTTCGGAGCCAAAAGGCACACTTTTATTTACTTTTTTGGGATGTTCAAAAATTTATAGCATCGTAAAAACTCCCACCGCGCTCGTTTGCCATGCAAGAGCCGCTCTGAGGGAGGTACGAATATGACATCATAATATGATTACAATGTACCGAATATACTGAGTAGGTGTGGTGATAAGCACCTCGAGCACCGCGCAGCGCGCGGACAATGCCTTTTGTAAATAATAAATAAATGGTTTACAAAGTGTCTTACAAAATATCTGGTTTTCTGCTCCAGAAAAATATTACACACCGTTTTCCCTCTTTAGCTGTTCCGCTGAAACATTTTGAGTAGCAAAAAACTATTATTTCTGTCGCAGTGTCCCGGTTTCCCCGGTAACACCCGTCAGTCCCGCTTCCGCTGTATCTCCTCAGAGACACCTGCGAAGCTGGAATAATAAAGAGTTTTACAACGTTTCAAAATGGGAGTTTTTCCCGCAATTCAACCACAACGTGCACTTAAGGGATTTGAATATCTTATATGGTAGGTTTTATCTACAACTTCGGGATGAACGGATTCGTCCCTATATCTAGTCCTAAAACAGTTCCCTTAGCAAGAATACCAAATCGAAGGTGCGTTAGGACAATCGGTTAGTTTTGCACGGATGCTAAATCACCGCGATATCGGATTCGAAATAGAAAATAAAGCGGTGCGAAGGCAATTTCATATAAATTGCAATCATATGGGTAGAGCTGACTTCTTTACGGGTCTGCCCCTCGACTTAACGTTACAGCGTTTACGGGGAAGATTGCGGAAAAATAAATTTCGCAAATGGAATGAGACGCCACTGTGAGCCCAGAGTCAGCGAATAAACTGGGATTCGAGAGTTCAGCATCTTATTTTCATTGCTCTGAGGACCTCTTTTCTTTTGACGCTATTTATATTCAAGATGTTAAATGCTGCTTGCGCATGCCGACTTAGTAACAGCAGCGAGAATGGCGATGTGATTATTTATTTGTACAATCACTTGTGACATTATTTTGTCTGCCGTCATATCATAGCCGGAAAGTTATTTAAGTATTTGACTTTAGAATAAGGATTTCAGTTGTAAATTTGGCCGATAAAGAGATGCGATTGATTGCAGACTCGGTGCGTAAGCGTATTAATGATAAAAATCCGTCACTTTTCAAACGGCCTATAGTTTCCAAAGATCTGAAGGCTTCCATTGCCTATGATTGACAAGACTCCCATCTCATTCTCGATTTTTACCTTAGACAATATCTTTGGTTGGGACATTTTAAATTTAGGTAAATCAGTCTGATAAATAATCACGAAAGTTATTAGCTTATTCTAGGCGTGTCGTCAAAGAAATCTTTGGGCTGTCAATCCTGGGCTGAACTAGCTTTCTTCTCTTAAGAGGAATAGAGAAGAGTGCTCACATGATCTGAAATAGGCACGCTAGTGGGAACCGGTTCCATGGACGCCTTGCTACTGGTTTAGTCATTATTTAGCAGAGAAAGTTAGCGGCAAACAGCGCACATTAGTGGCACGTGGCGGCGGTTATTAAGCAAATCCAATGGTACAAAACAATGCTAAAATAGATAATCGTTATGTATAATATTTTCTGCGGTTTCCGCAACTGTCACAAAATTTCAATAAAACAAACAAACAGATTACCTATGTCGCGTAAATTCATTATTCCGTTTCAGTAATTTTACAATTACTGTTGTCAAAAGTGTAATGTAGACAGAGAAAAAAATCAGTTTTTCTGTCAAACCGTGTGTTAAACGTCGGGAAGGTTCAAATATAAATATAGGTACACGATATAATCCTTTTAAATGGTTTTATTGAAATATGTATGGATATTTGTATTTTTTTTTATCTACCTAATTATAGCTGAACATTTTTAATCCTTGTGAAGTCTACTCTCGATAAAATCACCTTTAATAAAACAATAAAAATATAGTCGGTTTGTTTGTCTAGGAGCTTGGTTGCAGACACAGTTACTCAGACACAGATACGTTAAACTTATATCACTCATCATTGCTAGGGGAAAAATATACAGTAGGTACAAATGTCTGTCTCATGATAAATCTGGTCATCAGGCAAGTTGTTAGCTTAGTCGTTACTTAGCCGAGGGAAGTGAAGGACACATTAGCGGCACGTGGCGGCGGCGGCACATCGCGTAGACGGCGGTTATTGAGGAAATACAATGGTACGAAACAATGTCAAAACAAAAAGCTTATAGGTTTAACGTATCTGTGTCTGAGTAACTGTGTCTGCATCCAACCTCCTAGACAAACGAACCGACTATCTTTTTATTGTTTTATTAAAGGTGATTTTATCGAGAGTAGACTTCACAATGATTAAAAATGTTCAGCTATAATTAGGTAGATAAAAAAAAATACAAATATCCATCCATACATATTTCAATAAAACCATTTAAAAGGATTATATCGTGTACCTATATTTATTATTTGAACCTTCCCGACGTTTAAGTAACACACGGTTTGACAGAAAAACTGTTTTTTTTTCTCTGTCTACATTACACTTTTGACAACAGTAATTGTAAAATTCTAATTGCACACCTATTGCACGGGATCGTAAGTATATATATTTTGAGGCTAATGTTCTGCCGTGAACGTCTGTGGCTGATAGATAGATAGATTGCACACCTCAATTATAGGGGCAAAAAAATTACACGATACATTAGACCCAACAGGCAGGCGAACAACAGACGGTCTTATCGCTAAATAGCGATCTCCGCCATATATTGAATTGATGCACCTATATCGGAACCATTCCACATAAATTCCAGGTTTCTACTGACATCTGTCCGAGATATCATCACTATACTTAGGTCTACTTTAGCGTTGTGCTCTATTTTATGTAATATTTACATATATACAATACATTTCCGGAAGAGAAAAACTTCTTGAAGCAGGTTAAAAAGGTGACAATCTCATAAATCTTAGTAATCTCATAATCATTTTGATCAAGTCGTCTAAAAATATCAGCTTGTGTTTATCGGGTTGTTTGTTTGTCCGTTTCTCAAACATAAATAATTACGTTTGACCTTCATCGCCACACTTTATTGTGAGGGCTCAAAAATACAAAGTCTGGTCATCACTAAAGTTCCTGTTAGCTTAGTCATTACTTAGCCGAGGGAAGTTAAGCGCGCATTAAACTCAGTGATTCGCCTTTCGAGATTACACTTAATTTACTTGTAGTAGCACGCATATGTGCTGCCATCGTACACAATTTTAAAGCAACTCCTAAAAAAAAAAAGAATAAAAGGAATTTATATTTTTTGTGAGGGTATCCCAATATCTCATACACGTTTTGTGTCGCAGCCATCGTGCACGAGTTTTTCCGTGTTAAGTGTTTTTAGTTCATTAATATACCGTTATTCACACTCGTCACAATGGGTAAACGTAAGTATAGTGACGACGAAGATTATATAACACGGAAAATCAGAAAAATGCAAAAAGAAATGTATAAAATACGACGGAGATGTCGAAAGGTCTCTTCGAGTTCGGAGTCGTCAAATGAAGTCCAATGGGAGGAAGAGGTGACCGAGGACGTCGAGAATATCCAGGATTGTGTGCAGGAGGTTCAGGATTGTGCACCGGAGGTTCAACAACAAGAAGGTACGTTGTTTTTTAGGTTAACTGATATAGGAAGGTACCTACCGCTCGCTTGCCGGGGTGCGCGCCCGCGCCGGTGGGTAGCATTATCGTGACCTACTTTTTTATGACCGCCGCGCCGGCGCGCCGGTCGACTTAGTTATACGTATGTATAACGCTTTATGTGTAATAGCGTAAAGATTACTTTGGTTTAAATGAGCATTGGTGGTAAAGTTTAGTCTGAAAGGCTACATTCTATCCTATAATATACTTCAGATCAATCTGCAAGGTTGTATCGTTGTATATAGGTTCCCACTATAATGAACATCAGCAAAAGTCCGCGAGATACTTGCGGATGATTTTGAATCGAGTGCTCACATGTTTTTAGCTATAAAAACAAATTATATATATTTACATCTATTTATTTTCTGGGGTCTCAAGTCAAACTAGAAAACAGCCTGTAAGACTGTTTCCTGACTTTCCGTGTGTATGAGAACCGTGTGTTGGATTTTTCCAGAACCACGAGAGGATAACACGATCCCACCTGCGGTACCTGACGTCGACGCTCAACCAGAAACCACGCCCCAGCTGGATCCGAGTATATTGAATATCCTAGGTGACGAACCGACTAAAGAAGAAATCTTTGGCAAAGCAATACACAAGGATATTGCTAGCAGGTGGTCTGATATTTTGATCAACGGATTAAAGGAAGACATTTGGAAAGAAATGGTCAGGAGTCACGACATCCCCGAAAACCTCACGCTAGCACAGAGTCCTCTGCTGAATCCCGAAATTAAGGCGGCGGTAAACGAGAATGCTATCAAAAGGGATGCAATCTTGTCAGAAAAACAGAGACTTCTAGCTTGTGCCATAACATGCATTGCGGATTTGATGTCGTCAACTCTAGATAAATCCACTGACCAAATGAAGACTCTGAAAACACTTAGCGACACAGGTCGTTTACTATGTCACGTACATCACTCGGAAACTGCGGCGAGAAGAAAGTTTCTGCTAGCTTGTCTCAGCAAGGATGTAAAAGACAATATTAAGGACCTTAAAAGAGATCGACAACTTTTTGGGACAGATCTTTCAGAAAAACTGAAATCTATGAAGGCAATTACCAAAACGGGCGTCGAGATGAGACCTATCCAGGCAAAAGCTAAGCCTCAGCCTAAAGGCAAACCGTCGGAACCTTCTACATCGAGGGCTTTAAACTGGAGGGGCCCGCCACCGCCGGCACCTCGGCGCGGGTACACGCGACCGAGCTCGACGACTGGTGGGCGCAGCAGGCAGCCGGCGGCGACGGCGGCGGCGCGGAGCAGTGGCAGCCGCCGCGACCCGAAAGGGCGCAGCAAAGCCATTCGCCGCTAAGCAGTCACTCACAGGCGGGTACATTACAATTTTTCTACCAAAATTGGCTACGTGTAACTAGTGATCCGGTTATATTGTCATGGGTCACAGGTTTACGTTTGCCTGTTGATGTCGATGTTGTGCAACCACATACACCAGTAAATAAACCTTTGTCAGCCCAATATCAATTGGAAATGAATAATGAAATAACACATCTCATTAATATTGGAGCTATCCGAGAGTGTGAGCCTTGTGAAGGTCAATTCTTATCAAGTATTTTCCTAATTAAGAAAAGTAATGGTCAGAACAGATTTATTTTAAATTTAAAGAATTTAAATAAATTTATCCCTACGCCACACTTCAAAATTGAAGATTACAGAACTGTGATGAGACTTATGTCTAAAAATACTTACATGTGTTCAATTGACCTTAAAAACGCTTATTTTTCGATAAGTATTCACGAAAATTATAGAAGGTATTTGCGTTTTCAGTGGCTGGGGAAATTATATGAATTTCAAGTACTACCTTTTGGAATTAATTTGGCGCCTTACATTTTCACCAAACTCATGCGTCCAGTAATGGAGCACTTACGTAATCAAGGTCTATTTTCAGTGATCTATTTAGATGATATTTGTCTTTTCGGGTCGAGTCCACGCGAATGCAAACGTAATTTCGAATTGACCAAAAACTTGCTTGAATCGCTGGGTTTTGTAATAAACAAGGAAAAAAGTAGCAATAAACCTAGTCAATCTGTCACTTTTTTAGGGTTTGTTTTTAATTCTGTTGATTTGACAATTTCTATTCCGAAAGAAAAAAAGTTGAAAATCAAAAATGAGATCATACGTTTTTCAGACATAAAAAGGTGCAAAGCCCGCGATTTTGCACACTTGATAGGCTTGCTTGTTTCTGTCTGCCCAGCCGTCCAGTATGGTTGGGTGTACACAAAATTTTTTGAACGAGAAAAGTACCTATGTTTGAAAGATAACAATGACTATAATCAGTACATGTCTTTACCAACTCATCTCCATGACGATTTTGATTGGTGGTTACGTACAATAGATGAATGTTATAACCCTATAAGATCAGGAGAGTACCGACTAGAAATATTTTCAGACGCATCGCGCACTGGCTGGGGAATAAGTTGTTCAGGTGAAACGGCGAGTGGACTATGGTCTACCGAAGAGTTAAAAGAACATATTAATTTCTTAGAACTGACTGCGGCTTTTTTCGGTCTAAAAATATTTGCGTCTAAATTATATGATTGCGAGATACTTTTACGTATCGACAATACCACGGCAATTTCGTATATAAATCGTTTTGGCGGCATTCAATTCCCACACTTAAATGCCTTAAGTCGTAAAATTTGGCAGTGGTGCGAGAAAAGGCGTTTATATATTTTTGCATCTTATATAAGTTCCAGCAAAAATTGTATTGCCGATGCAGAGTCTCGTCGTGTTCATGCAGACGTTGAATGGGAGCTCGCTGATGATGCTTTTAATTTAATTTGTGAAACTTTTAGACAACCAGAAATCGACTTGTTTGCTAGTCGTTTAAATAAAAAATGCAACAAGTTCGTTTCTTGGCATAAAGATCCTGAGGCTTTTAAAGTAGACGCCTTTACTTTGTCTTGGTCCCCGTTCTTCTTCTATGCTTTTCCACCATTTTCAGTAATACTGAAAGTTTTACAAAAAATCGTTCATAATAGAGCGGAAGGCATTGTGGTTGTGCCCTTCTGGCCTACACAACCGTGGTTCCCCTTGTTCAAAAAGTTGCAAATATCCGATAGATTGGTGTTTCCACCAGATGTTAAATTATTACATTCACCTTACAGTACCGAGCACAAGCTTCATCGGAGCCTTACCCTGGTTGCCGCAGTCTTATCAGGACGGCGTTCCTAAAGCAAGGTGCTCCACCAGAAGCCGCGGACGTGATGCTAGCTTCGCTTACGGATAACACTGTCAGTCAGTATGATCCATGTATCAAAAAATGGTTTAATTTCTGCCAAGAAAGAAATATTGATTTTTATGATGCATCAGTTACGAATATATTAAGTTTCTTACAAAATCTTTTCAATCAAGGCAATAAATATGGTTCTATTAATTCCGCCAAATCAGCCATGGCTCTTATACTAGGTTGTACTATCATGAATGATTCGAAAATAAAAAGATTTATGAAAGGGACTTATAAATTGAGAACTCCCCTCCCAAGGTACAATGTAACTTGGGATCCAGCTGTAGTCTTGAATTTTTTAGGTAATTGGTTCCCTAATGAGATGTTAGCTTTCGATTTGCTTTCCAAAAAACTTGTAACATTACTGGCTCTGACCACTGCTCACCGCGTGCAGACCTTGTCCTTGATTCGAGTATCTAATATACAACAAATTCATAATGAAAAATTTGTGATTAAAATATCCGACCCGATCAAAACTTCAGCCTTAGGAAGATCACAACCCTTATTGATTCTTCCATACTTTGATGAAAAACCCTCTATTTGTCCGGCTCGTACTCTAGAGCAATACCTTCGAGTAACGTCTACAAAGAGGCCGACAAATTGTGAGTTTTTATTCATAAGCCTAAAAAAGCCTTATAAAAATGTGTGTTCACAATCTTTGAGCCGCTGGATCAAGGCCACCCTGCATGAGAGCGGGATCGACACAACAGTATTCAGTGGGCACAGTACAAGACATGCATCTACATCTGCGGCAAAAAAGCTTGGTGTAAGCTTGGATATTATAAAAAAAACCGCAGGATGGACAGGTAACTCGGCATCCTTTGCGAGGTTTTATAACAGAGAAGTAGTACCAGATGTTTCTGTGTCGTTCGCCCGTTCGCTTTGCAGTTTGGCCTCGATATAATGCTCAGAATAGTATTATATGTATTTAGCATACCTAGTATTAATGCATACTCATAATGAATCTGCTGATTACTGAAAATATATGTAGTTATGTTGAATATTATTCACTGTTCTATTTTGGTTTGTAATCAGAAATATACGCATACTCTAAGAGGAATACCTTATTTATTTCTTAAATGATTCTATTTCGTGAATCTCTGAACATCTACAAGTAAATTAAGTGTAATCTCGAAAGGCGAATCACTGAGTTTAATAGGAAATCAAACGAACTTACCTGTAAGTGACGTTCGATGATTATTAAACGAGGTGATTCGCCTGAGAGATTACACACCCACCCTTGCCCTACACAGAAACGTTTTCAGCTTCTGTATTTGCCCGTCTTTTCACGAAATAGCTGACGATGGGCTAGGGTGCTGAACGTGTATGAGATATTGGGATACCCTCACAAAAAATATAAATTCCTTTTATTCTTTTTTTTTTTAGGAGTTGCTTTAAAATTGTGTACGATGGCAGCACATATGCGTGCTACTACAAGTAAATTAAGTGTAATCTCTCAGGCGAATCACCTCGTTTAATAATCATCGAACGTCACTTACAGGTAAGTTCGTTTGATTTCCTATTAGCGGCACGTGGCGGCGGTAAATCGCGCGCCGCAACTCGGCTACCGGCGGTTATTAAGTAAATCCAATGGTACAAAACAAACAGCCTATCGTAATCAAAATTGAATTTGGAACGTGTGATGTGCCACGTGCCCTTAACAATATATTTGATGTAGTTTACGTAAAGGTTTTGGGTTATTATTTATTTATTTATTACCTTACTCAGTACCCATATACTGACAAACTCCGAATAAATAGGCAAATACACATTTTTACTGAATAGGCCAATTTGATTTCATACGATCCTATTTTTTATTATGAGGATAGAATAACTAAACTCAGACCGCTATTAAATTCAGTATTTACGCGCTGAAAACGCTTCATACAAATAGCGTCCAAACCGTGACGTCATCGTCGAGTAGAGGACTATGCTGCGGCAGGGTTGCCATAATTATCTTGCCGCGAGTCAGCATCTCCTGTCTCACTTGCACGGTATTGAAAGGAAACTGACAGGTAGCATTTCTCGCGAGACAAAGAATCGCGTGTCAAAGTAATGCTAGTCGTACTGGTAAATTGTATCTGCCTGGGAAATTGGGAAAACAACTAAACTTACAGAGTCAAATAAAAAAAAATGCGGCAATGACTGGAATAAACAAGCAAACAGTACTGAAAAACCAGTCTGCCATTCCACTGAGATATATACTCCCTATAATTAAGAAAATAATATTTTTGAGGACAAGAACAAAATAATCGGTAAAAATATAAAGAAAAGCTTATACATAAAGCTTTTCTTTATATTTTATTCTAGAAATGATTATGTTACGTATTCTTATCCTCAAAAATACTATCTTCATACTGAGAATAAATAAAATTCATTAACAGAGGTGACTGCAGCTACACCGCCAAATGCAACTTGAACAAGCCATGGAAAGAATTTGATCGGTTATTTTTATACCCCATCAAATCGAAACCGTTAAAGTCGAAGTTATTATCGAAATGTACTCATTTCGATCCCGCAGTTCCAAGATGCAATGCAGACCAAATTTAATTCTTCATTAAGCGAGGTAAACAACCAAGCCTAATGGGTCGTAAATTGGAGAGACGATACAACGCCAAAAACGTAGCGCCTCGAGTGTCGTTCAGACCGCACCTGAGCGTTCGTTAAGGTTCCTAGCGAAAATGAGAATAATTGTCGGAGTTACAGGGGAGTCGGTTTCGATAATTGAGTTTTGGATTTAAGCCAAGATGTAGAATTTATTCAGAAGTGACAATCAGTTGAGTGCGGATGCTAACGATTGCAACTGCAAGCGCACTGTAGCATTGAGTTGCATTTATGCGGAATTTGATGACGAAGTAGGTGAGCGGCAGTGAAGCTAAATTTAAAACAGGAACCAAACGTTATCTTATAAACAACCCTTTTGATGTTTGTTTACATTTTTTTGAATACCTAAAAGTACAGCCTATATAGTGGGTTTGGATCATGGTAAAAGCGGATAGTTGTGTGATGGACCAGCATTTCAATATTTATTTACAATACAATAATACAATACTTTATTGCACACCGACAAGAAAAATATTACATGAGAAATCTTAAATTAAAAAATGTTAGACAATAGGCGGTCTTATCGCTAAAGAGCGATCTCTTCCAGACACCATATTTACCTACATGATTGTTATAGATTTAGGTTAATTATGAATTATCGAAGTGGGTGTCGCAAGATGGGCGTCAACGTCAAGGCAGACCGAGACGGAGATGGCGGGACGATTTAGATGCATTCTAGTCGACTGGCCCGAAGCAACGGCTAACAGGGAGTTGTGGAAATCTAATTGAGAGGCCTTTGCCCAGCAGTGGTACACTCTAACAGACTAACTAAATAAAATCCGTACCTATTTAGTAGCTGGCCGCTAACAAGATTTGTTTTGAATTCTCAGTCCTTTTAACTATTATTATGGTTTCCATTAAAAACCACTTTAGTCACGCTTCGCGAAAAAAACGCACCCGAAGCAAAAAATGTCTTTGAATAGTAAAAAGCCTAAAATCAACAATCGTACCTAAAAAAGCTATAGAAGCATACTGGAAATATTTGTCGACTTTCATTAAAAGTTTCAATGACATCAGGGTGTTGAAAATTTTATTTATTCATTTTATAATTAATCGATGTGCTTAATCGTCCTGAAGAGGGCAATCCGGAATTCCTGAGAATAAGAAGAATAATCAAGGAATGCGGAACTAAGAAGATTACGAATAACGGATACACGTACTCGTATGTTCACTCGATTGCGTTCTTATGAATCAGGTATGACGGTTGTAGGTTCTCGGAAAGAGGACAATGGGCTTATCGCGAGATAACGTTCCCCGAAAAATACTGAAATAAACAGAGCTTGTTGATATTATATTCTATTTCACGTAGTATTTTCTGATTCATTTTATCAATATAGCAAATATAACAAATAATGTTATTAAAACTTTCGTGAGATGTATTTAATTATTGTATTAAGCGTGAGTGTAACTCACGTGAAGTTGTCAGGAGCGGTCCGACATGTTTCGAATTCGTATGGAGCTCTTGATCAGGGACTGCTACCCGAACGCGGTAACTTTTTCACTGATTTTTGATGAAAACCATAGACTTAATAGACTTATCTATTGAGTCCGTTCATTTTACATGTTCCGGGGACCACTTGTCAACGCAATTTAATGAAAACTAGGTGGTATTAAGTAGAGACGTAGTGAATAATAGTTTTTATCGTCTTTTGTCAGCAAAATTCGTTTTAGCATGTTTTCTCTTTATCAACTTCGATGAAAAAAAATGAGATGGAAATATGAAAACGAGCTTATCCGACAAAATACGATGGAAAACGATTATTCATTACATTTGTACTTTGAATTTCTTTTATTATTTCTGCGTGCTACAATTAATATTTTGCAAACATATTTACTGTAATACAAACGTAAGATTTACCTAACAATAAATGATTCACCGTTATGACTCACTTTACGAAGGAAATATTATTATTCACGTAAAATGATATTACAAAACACGAATAACAGTCACATAAAATAAAATATATGCCTACAAATGGAACAATATACAACTTAATTTGATAACAATAGAGTTGATTTCATGCTAGACAAGACACATACAACATGAAAGCGCAAGATAGCGCAAATAGCATCGAGTTCAATTCTGAACGTAATTCAATGTAAACACTTCGCACAAACGCACATTAGGTCCAGCTCATACATACCCATAGTACAACATTGAAGCAAAACAGCGTGTATTTGATGCAATAGATTTGGGACTCCAACTTTCCAACACCCGAGCCTTTGCCTTCGCCTTTTCCAACCGCCATTGCACTTCACTTCACTTCACTTTTTTATAATTCGAAACAATATCGTCTATTCGCAAACTCGTTCGTATTGTAACTGGTCGGTCTTATCGCGAGATAAAGCGCCACGCTAGGTAGGTTATCAGTGTTTGCTCTGATAAAAAATACGAATAGATAAGGCGAATTGCCACACCTTGCTTATTACTGCCCTTGTGCACGCTACAGTTCGGTAGATTCTATTGTTTAAGCAGGTCCCGCAACTCTAGCATAACTGTGATACACGACTCTATGTCGCGCGATAAATATTACCTGTCACTCTCTTTCAATACTGTGTCAGGAAGACGGATGACCCTAAGTCGCGCGACAAAGGAAGTCGCGGCAAGATGTACTAGCTCTGTTATGGTAAAATCTACGTGACTAAGACAATTTTAGCGATATTATATTCACAGTAATCGTCGTACATGTTATTTTTCGTTGAGGAGAATAAATACTTCATGTTGATAGGCGTAAAATTCAAAATAACGAGTCATATTGCTAATGTGAAAATGGCAGGCATTAATAGTAAGCTATTATTTCGTACCTATACATGAGTACATCGCTTTACGGTTACGCTGGCAGTTGAAATAAGTGATATTGACAAGTTTACATATTTACATAGAAATCTGTCATAAAGTTGAGATATTTATAATTGGAGATATAGCAAAACCTCTTTGAGTCAAGGTGCAGAGTGGATTCTGTATGCAGTCCTAGTTTAGAGATGTCCTCAGAGAGTTGCTTGACATACGGCGGTTTAGCAAAATATCAAGTTAAGCGACGGGTACGGATTTAAAGCGGCGGCGCAGTCGCTTTTGTAGCCACGTCACATGCAAATTGAGATTATTTATTATTTACCTATTTCGGATATGCGGAAACAAAATGGCGTTTAACTCGATTGCTTCCAGATATAAGTTTCAATTTATAACTAGTTTGTAATTTGCGATAGGGAATGTCATACACGGAAATGAATATTCACTTCACTTCTCGGTGTTTGTCAGATTTAGGTGCGCGTCTTTCCGGTGGACATTTGCGAAATTAAGGATTCCAGGGCCTAATTTTATGATAAAATGCCTGTGAGAATAAAGAACGTTCCCTCTTCTATAATCCGATGTAATAGCAACATAACCTAGATTCATACAAGCTCTTAACTTTTGACCACCGAATGGACGTATTTTGTTTAATGAACTGACAATGACCCTTCTACAGATATACTATCATTTAGACGCTCCGCTAACAGCGATAGTAGTATGGACCAGTGAACGCCTGGGTTTTCGACTCCGCTTTCCGTCTTTGTTCATTCAAAATCTGCACGCGTTCGCAGCAAGTCGAGGCAGCACCTCTATATAGCACAACGGTGACAAGCGACTCTTGGCCACGCGACAAATACTACCTGTCACTTTTCATTCAATACCGTGCGAGCAAGACAAGTGATACTAAGTCGCGCGACAAGCTAAGCTATGCTAGCCCTGCAGGCGTGCGTCGTTCAAAGAAAAAAAACTCTTTTAGTTTTTTCTTCTGTGACCCCTCACTAATCATTAGGTAGTAGTGAATGATTTCTTCGCAAATAAATCTAAGGATTTACTTTCGGATCAACATGATTTCTTGCGTCTAAATTCCGTGTACTTTATTCGGCTCAACGATTACGTCCACCGTCCAGGTCTTTTGCCGGCGTCCCTTGTAATTTTATAAGGGTTCCCGTTTATAAATCAAGTCCATCGATACTACGTCCGAAACGTGTTCGAAATCCGATAAACGGATTCAAACTATATAGGAAATGGATGCGGCCGATATAAGCTCTACACATAAATAAGGAAGATGTACGACGTTTTAGAAAATCCCCACGCACGAGGCGTTCCCGTAAATCCTCCGGTTGCAACAGCATAAATTTCAGCATTCGCGGGGAGCATCCCAGGCGTTTGAGCTCTAAAAACATTTACGTTGCCGCGACACCGCACCGGGTAATAAGGTGTTCGGGGTATTTTACTATTTTACTGGATACTGAGTACCCAGTAACGCTGTATTTTTAAAGCATGCTACGTTTTATGTTGGTCCATAAACTTAAACTTCATTTGAGGATCATAAATATTCTAACCACAGTATAGGGTCTCATAATAGCCACGCTTAAAAACGCACAATAGATAAATGATGAAGCATATGTCACTTTTCTGTATGAATATTATGAAGTTAAACATTTGGGTTGCCGCGACCCTTACCTTACCGGGTTATTACCCGGTGCGGTGTCCTTATTAGGTGTACGGAGTATTTTACTGGATACCTTATATTAAATACGCCTAGAAACCTAGTCAGCGCCTGAAAGTAAAGCCTGCAGTTTTGGTTAGCCACGCACACATAAAACCAAAAGCGGCTTCATCTTTCGCAAATCTGTTGTATGAAGACTCTCGTTCTAGGTGTATTTATTCTAAGCTGGATACCGAGTATTTATCCAGTAACGATGCATACAGCTCCAGTATCCATTAACGCTCTATTTTCAAACTTAAATCAATCTACGTTTGATGTTCCATCATATCAGGGCACTGATTCGACGGAGGTTTGAGATATCTTTAATTAAGCAATCTCGGCTTCATTACGTGACATTAACATGGTTTCAAAGTAGATATAAATAAATAAATATCGGTAATCCTCACACAAATCGATCTAGCCCCACAGTGAGCTCTAGCAGGCTTGTGTTATTAGGCACTAGACGAAGATATATATTTATGGCAAAGGTCAAATAGAGCATATCGCTAAAGTAGATATTACATTTACATATTTAAACAAATCATCATCGATTCTTGTTTGGAACATCACTGCTCGTGAATACGTGAGGAAAAACCCGGTGAAGTGTGCGCTGTATATCAACATTAAAGGAACTCAAAGATTCTGTGCTAATTAGTTTTTTTAAGACATGACGTTAACTGTACCTATCTGGGTTGGTTAGGTTAGTCGGTCACTATCAGTGAGTCGGACTTGGACAGGTGTGGAAGTACTAACCTACAAGCGGGAATGTCTTCGCGCCACAGGAGTGATTATTAACGCAGGCTGATGAACGAGAAATGCTCAGTTTCTATAGCTTCAGTATTGCCAAAAATAACCAACAGAATTTATGAAGTTATCTACCGTTGAATGTTAATTACTTCTGTAATCTTGATTCCATTTTATGTGTCGTACAAAACAAAGAGGGATACGTTAGCTTTTTATGTACCTTGTAAACCATGTTTTCTATTGCCAACAGTTAATAGTTTAGAACGTAAACTATTCACGCGTATACATTTCTCATTAGTCTCAAGTGCTCTGCAATTAACATTACACATCCGAAGGAATTAAACGGAATGGATGGATGTCGCTTCTAATTCACACAGAAATGAAGCACGGCATGTATAGTCAAGTCGTGTCGGTTTCATTTCAATAGCGCGCGATGCACTCTCACTTAAAATTAATCCGCGAGAAGCCATTCAATGCTATGTTAACAAACGACGTAAGTAACATGATTTTCCTATTAATATAGGCCTTTTTGATTAAACAGGACGACATTGCGGTGACTATTTACAAAGCGCCGAGCGCACTCCCTCTTGGCTCTTCATTTCGCGTGAAAAACGTGGCAGGGCTGACAGTGAAAGCGAAATGTTGTTTTTATTGTGACCTTGCGTAGATAAAAACGTATAACTATTTTTATTGTAACTTGTGTGTAATAGTATAGTAGGAAGCACTGTCAGGAGTCATGGCAAATCAAATTTGCTTTGACAATTAATAACTATTATATTTATAGCGGCATCAAAATAGGACACGTAAAGTTTTGTTGCGCCTGTGTCTATTTAGCCATTTACCTAATTGTAGTAAAATTAAGACGAAAACGCGGATGTTATGTTCACTCGTGGCAGCGCACCGAGGTCAAAAGAGTATCCGAAGATTAGGACACATGGCACTAGTTACGAAGACCCTGCATCTTAGCAATATTTAGGAGAGAGTAGTCAGAACCCTTTCTGGTAGAACGCTCTTTGGTTCTACGAGCAATGTGCCCCGCCCGCTGCTACAAATCTTATGTGGTGAAAGTAGCAGCGTGGTATGCCCCCAGGCCTCAACAAGTCGATGGTCAGGCAGCCGTTTGATGAAGGCAGTCCGACCGCCGCCGGGATATATCCTTCGGGAAAGCCTGGGGAAAGCAGTAAACTTGTATTGCCAGATATAATAGTCATAATGATGATGATGATGTGTAGTATAACTATCAGTTCTATAGTATGTGTGTACGCGATGTTGTTGCTTATCGATTCTAGACTTCTATCAAAACCTCGCTAAGCTCAACATATTTAAAGTACTCGTCGGAATCAATACTTTTTTGCCAACCCTGCGTATTTCAAACGGGGCTCGCAGACATGGGTAAATAATTTTCCTGATTACCGAGCGTCTTCGTTGTGCGACCGGGAGAGTTGTCCCGACCTCGGAAAATATTAAAAAGTATGTCGAGAGGAGCGCGGGTTCCGCTGTTTAAGTTTTGTTTGGTTCTGTCTTGGGCTGGGTTTGGTCTGTTTCTACGTTTCGGTGATATTGCTTGTAATAAGATATATATTTCGCCCCCTGCCTGCTATACGGCCACATCTCAAAAAAAAATTTTTTTCGGATTATTGCAGATTCGTAGTCAGAATAGGTTAATTTACGACCTTATCTCGAGAGCCATAAGAAAAAGTGTCCTTAAGAGCCTTTTTTCCACAAGTGGCCTTATGGATCTGACCAAAAATTGTCAGTTGACTCCCTGCAAGACAGCCACTTTTCAGTTGTGGCTGTATAGCATAAATTTGTAATATTTTTTTTGAGTTGCGTCTCATAGAAATAACGTATATTCTAGTATTATTACGATGAATCCCTTTAAATATAAGCGAAATAAACGTCATTGTGCGCTGTTGAGCCAAACTGGCGCGCAATACTCTGTTGTGGAGTAAACTAGGCTAAGACTGGTAGTGCATAGCACATCAGTTGTTGCTCCCCAAGTAGTTCCCCTTAGTCTGTGGAGTATGTAATTCGGCGTCTGTAGCTTCTTTGCATATAGGTAAGACTGCGGTCTAGAGTGACACAAGTACTTTTGTGTGGGATTTAATTTAAGCGCAGTCTCTCTGAAGCATATATTTAGCTCATAATTTGCTTCTTTGTTGCAAGGATGGAATGTCGCAATTTCTGCTTTACTAGCATTGGGGCAGCCTAATCAGAAATGTCATTCCAGATTGCGAGTAAGAGCTTCCTTCGAGGATTTAAATTTTCCATGCTGGTTTGTGATGGTGACGTCATCACCATACATCAATTTCCGACTCTTTGTTTTCGGAATCGGTCCTGACCCACTCCTGTTCAACCTATACACACAAGATATGGGTTAAACAGGAGCAGGGCCAGGACTTTGCTCAGAGTGCTTCCGAGGTAGACGATAAATTCCCTATTGCTGAGCATAGAGTTGATTAGTCCCACCATCTGCACCACGGTCAGGAGCTTATAGATAAGCTCCTGTCTACATACGCTATCGAATGCAGCTGAGAGGTCGAAAATACTGCCACGGTTTTCTCTCTCCTTTGAAAATCAGCCTCTATGTGTGTTGGGCGCGACATTTACCTGATCCACGTAGTTCGGACCACTACGGAATCCAGCCTGCTGCACAGGAATTATTTTGTCAACAAAAGGTTCGATTTGATTGTAGATTAGCCTCTCCAAAAATTTGTAGATGGAACTAAGTAGTAGAGGGCGGTAACCCTTTGGTTTGTTGCTTGGCTTACCCGGATTGAGTGTGGCTATTATATTTGAGCAGTTGAACTTAGGTGGAATTATATTATACGAGACTATGTCTAAATAGAACTGTGAGAGCCACGTCCTACATCTTGGGCCAAGGTGTTCTAAAAATTCGTTGTAAATACCGACTCACATAAATTGGGACTTTGATTCGAACCAGTCTTCATCCAGTATTGCTAAACCTAAAAGTAGAAAACGAAAAGCTTATCCTGCACTATGAAAAGGTAATATTGTTAAGAAGTTGAAGAATTCTGGAAAACAGTACACTAATATCAACGGGAACCTAGTCCACGCTAAAACCTAAAACTATGGGGCCGTCTTGTACATGGTAGATGTTATAAATGGTATTATACCATATATGGTACATGTTAACACGATAATTAAAGATACAAGTGCCTTAAAGGGAAGGTACTACCAAATAATCATTAGTAATTATATGCAAAATGATGATGATATCTGCATCTAGAAAGTTGGTATTAAAGCTGCATGCACTGATTATCGCTTACAGTGATGTTGTTACTGTAACAAAAGTTGATTAATAATGGTATTTTAATTATTTTAGTGTTTGTATAACAATTTTCATGTTACCATTTTCCAATAATTCTTGTTCGGTTTTGGACGCATCTCAAAATTTCAACAAAAGGTTTCTGCAATACGGCCACTACTCTAAGTACCTATCTTAAAGGCCTCGTATCTTAAAAAATATACACGTTTTATATAAAAAGACGTATTCATGAGAAGCGTTATATCATGTAGAGTAAAAAAAGTTAAATTTAAAATGAATTGACCCAAAACTCAAGGAGTAAGCCCCGTTTTACTACCACGCACTACGCTGCCAAAACTTTAACAAGCGATTTCTCGAAAAAATGGTTTTTTGAGATGTGGCCGTATAGCAGGCAGGGGGCGATTTGTAGCTTCAGGTCTATTTTGCTACGTTCATTTCGCATACAGAATTGGCACTTTCATTACCTTAATGTTTTTCCTCTTCATCTGTTGAGTGGAAAATGTTAGACATCAGAGAGAATTAACCATTGAGGTGGAAGCTGATTGTAAGAATTATGTCTAAGAATTCCTCGCATAAAATAGTATGAAACAAACGGCAGAATCGGTTTCAAAGTAATGTGAAGTGGTGAGATTTAAGGTGTCGATACCGTCAGCGAAAGGGAGTGGGAATTTTTTTTTTGACGGCCAATACCAACCAACAGAGAATGGCAACTGAATGTAAAACTATGATACTACTACGTTCGCAAAACTAACTTCGTAAACTACCAACTACATCATCATCAAAGGCCTCCCCCAAAGTTATCTACAATGATCGATCGTCCGCCGTCCTCTTCCTCCCTTTGTCCTATCTAAGAGAGACCCAAGCATAATTGAGATCAAATACGGCTAGCCTTGCTGGTCTCTGTGTTATATGGGACGACTAAAATTCACCATTACCTATTTTTAATAGTTCCCAATAAAACCATAGGAATCTACGGGAACTTAATAATAATAAATTCTTTATTTCAGATATCTAGGTATCCATAGAGTCTTAGTAACAACGAAAACTTAAAATATGTACTTATAAATACATTAGTAATACAAACACTTACACAACACAAAAATTAAACACTATAACACAAATTCCGCAACACCTTTGACCTGCGTTATCCAAAATTTCTGGATGGGGCAGTCAAACCTAGCCGCAATGTCACTTAGGATGCTGTTGGAGCTTTGCCTAACCCGTGTCAACAGTGAGACAATTTTTTTTCTCATTAGGTATCGCTTAGGTTCTAATTTCAAAATTACGTGATCTAATATGTATCATCATTCTCGAACCCTAAAAATCGGAGGGCATGCATTCGACTTACACCTCAAACAACTTCTCGATTGGAACCGGCTAGATACTCCACGACAAGTACGCCGGGAAAATTGATTTCCTCGGTACTTTCTCAAGATGCAATTTAATGTGCTAAATTTCTACGAAATTCGAACGACATTTACTCGTACCGCGTAGAACCAATAATGACATCTGTATTCTATGAAATATGGAAGTGGAGGCAAAATTGATGTGTCGGGATAGGGTCGGATGGAATTACAATTATTAATTTCTAGCTAGCTTGGAGGGTATTTTTCGTATTGTATAATCCATCCATACTAATATTATAAATGCGAAAGTGTGTCTGTCTGTCTGTCTGTCTGTTACCTCTTCACGCTTAAACCGCTGAACCGATTTAGATGAAATTTGGTATATAGATAGTTTCAGTCCCGGGGAAGGACATATGATACTTTTCATCCCGAATAAATTTAGTGTTCCTTTGGGATGAGCGGGTAACACCGCGGGGCACAGCTAGTAATTATTAAATTTTCCATTCCTTTATTTATTTGTGCTAGGTTTTTACTCATTTGCGTTATTAATCTTAGAATCTGCTTTAAGAACTATCCTCTGACCATACAAAAATAGTAAATATCTATCGGTTTTTCTGAAGGCTTGTCCAAGCCCTTACATCATAATCTTGTTTCTTAAAGCAACAACGAGTATGAATGAAACTTATTCAAACGAACCCGATACAACGATTTTCCTAAAAACCCTTCCCGATGTACAAGAAATAATTCTGTACTCTTTCATACACATCCATAACGTCTCGTCAGTGCTGAAACGGAAAACCAACTTTGTGTATGTATCTTATTTCGATAACGCTAAGGATATAAAGTTGCTTGCGGCGAAATCTGAAGATGAATTAACTTCTGCTTCCTTAGGGACCAAGCAGCGGGATTTGATATTAGGTTAGAAAAAATAATTTATAGGCTTTCTTTCCGCTTTTATTGTTTTCGTAAAACATTTTTCTGTGGTTTATTTCGTTGCTTAAATTAACTCATTGTAGAGCTTGGTCATAAAGCGGGGTTTGCGTTAAGCTGAGTGCATAATACAGTCTTCAGTCGTCGCTTTATGATGTGTTTAATCAGATTTAAGTATTTGATATTACCTTTTTCCCGCGGTTATTACTGAACGTATTTTTACGAATCGTATTTTTTTCTGGAAAAAGTAGCATAAGTATATCATTCTCACGTCCATATTATAATTCAGTCAGATGTCATGTACCTACCTAATTTGTTGCTCAGTTTCTATTTGAAAGAACTAACTAACGGACTTGATATCACCTGTGACGCACGATTGGCCCAGCAATGGACGTCTTTTGGCTTAACTGCACACCAAAATAAATAGCCAGACAAAACTGCAGTAAATAGTAAAAATAAAACTGTAGAATTTAGAATATACCTAATTGCGGATTTCTACTTAACATTAAACGATAATGGATCAGTCCATCTTTTCACCAAGCAGGTAATTGTGTGTAGAAAATAATATCATTTAAATTACGGTTTTAAGCAGTGGTCGTTTATTTTCTTCGAATATTTACAAACATAGAAACTAATACATAACGATTTTATTTTATTTTATTTCTAATATTTTGTTGTCCACTTTGTGTATGTTAACGAATCAATTTGTATTCTATTCTATTCTATCCTATGTTTTTATCCTATCTTTATCCTTTTTTTTTTTTAGGAGGGGAATATGCATTACGCATACCACCAGGGTGCGGGGACGGACCCCGGTGGCTATGTGGGACTCCCATGTTGGCTAATAACTCCTATGGTGTACCTACTAAAAACCCCTCCATTTGCCGCCTCTGTGCTATAGGCAAGGTCGCGGGAAACGCTCTTCGCATACTACCGCGACCTTGCTAGCGGCGGTCCGAGCTCGGACCCGTCTCCGGGGAGCACTGCTCAACCCTGCCTTCGTTAGAGGCATGCCGATATACGGCCGCCTACCACTCGGGGACCTTCATGTAGGCGACAGACGTCCCCGTGTCTGCCGCCCACAGGTACCCTTATGGGGGTAATCGGCGGTCGTAGGCCAACCGCCGTCGCCCCACGCGTTTGCGGCGCATTGGCTGGGAGGCCGGATCGTCCTCCCTGCCACGCTCCGCTGCCTCCTTCTGCGACATCACATCCTCGCAGAAGGAGGCCATCGCCTCCCACGACCTGTCGCTGCCTACCATGGCCTCTACCACGGCAGGCAGGGAGAGGTCGTTCCCCACCACGGCCGCAAGTGCGGCCCGCTGCTCCGCCCAACTTGGGCACACCTCCAGCGTATGCTGCGCCGTGTCTTCAGCGGCGCCGCACTCGTGGCATACCGCTGTCGGTTCCCGTCCTGCCACCCTGCACAGGTATTTGCCGAAGTAACCATGCCCCGAGAGGACCTGTACAAGGTGGAAGGAGAGAAACCCCTCCCTTCTACCGACCCATCTTTCTAGGACGGGTCGAATTGCTCCGATGGTCAAGTGGCCGGCAATTGGCACCTCAAGCCTTTCCTTCCACTTCTGGATTACGTCACGGCGGGAGTCTAGCCTCCACTGCCTGACGTCCTCCAGGAGTGGTTGGACCCCCTCTTCCCGTGCTTCAGCGACACGCCAGTAGATGTCGGCCAGAGCTGAAGCGTCGAGGTCCCAGGGCGGAGTCCCCGCCAATACGCAGGCCACCTCGTGTGAGACGGTGCGGTATGCCCTCGCCACCCTGACCGCCATGACCCGCTGCGGTCTCCGCAATTGGGCCTGGTTCTGGGCAGTCAGGGATCCGGCCCAAATGGGCGCTCCGTAAAGAGCCATCGACCGCACCACCCCTGCGTACAATTTTCGGCAGCCTGCGTTAGGCCCACCCATGTTAGGCAGCAGCCGACTAAGCGCCGAGGCCGCCCCGAGTAGTTTAGGAGCAAGGCACCGAAAGTGCTCCCTGAACGTCCAACGGCTGTCAAGGACTATGCCCAGGTACCGCATTGTCGACTTGACACCGATAGACGTTCCCCCCACCACCAGGTTGGAGCCCGCCGGAGGTGCCTTCCGAGGCCCGTGAAAACACAAGGCTTCGGATTTATTCAAGGCTACCTCCAGCCCCAACCTCCTGATTCGGGCAACCACCGTCGCCACACCTGCCGTGGCCCGAATTGCTGCCTCCCGATACGTGCCTCCTCGGGCTGTAACCAGGGTGTCGTCTGCGTAGCACGTCACCTTGACCCCCGGCACATTGCGCCCCCTAAGCACCCAGTCGTACCCGATGTTCCACAGAAGCGGCCCGAGAACTGATCCCTGTGGAACACCGCACGACAACCCCTTCTCCTGCCACCCGTGAGCCGTAGGGTACCTGACGGCTCTATCGGTGAGGTAGTCTTCAACCGTATTCCGGCACAGCGTGGCGCCTCAGTGCCGCCGTAATGCAGGCCCAGGGCAGGGAGTTGAACGCGTTGGCGATGTCAAGAGACACCGCCAGTACCACCTCTCCCTGGGCCACAGCTCCATCCGCCAGGGCCCTCACGCGCGCAATAGCGTCGATCGTGGACCTGCCCCGGCGGAAACCAAACTGGTGGTCACTGAGGTCCGGACCCACACCCTCCAGATGCCGGTTCAGACGAGCGGCTACCACTCGCTCAAACAATTTGCTGGCCTCGTCCAGCAAAACTATCGGCCTGTAGGCCGAAGGCGAGTCTGCCGGTCGCCCGTCCTTGCGCAACAGGACGAGTTTACCAGATTTCCACGGCTGTGGAAACTGTCCCTGCGTCAGGCATGCGCTGAACAGCGAGCACAAGCGTGGCTTCAGTGGGCCCAGGGCAAGAACCCAGGCTCGTCCGGGAACTCCGTTGGGACCGGGGGCAGTGTTCTTAGCTCGAAGCCGTAGCACCGCCGCACCCAGTTCACCCTCCGTCACCTCCGGTGCATCGCTCATGTCCACATCCCTCCCCCTGGGGGGTGCCATACGTGGAGGTTCGTGTTCTCCCCTCGTCGGGAACAGCCCATCGACCACCTGTTCCAGGAGCTGTGGCTGAAGACTTTGCGTGAGTGGGGGTGCCCAGGGGCGAAGCTTGCGCCTCACCATCCTGTACGGCCTCCCCCACGGGTCGCGGTTAAGAGTCTCCAGCATCTCCTGGTGCGCTAGATCCTTTGCCCTGCCAATTGCCCCCCGCAGCATCCGACGTGCCTCTGAGTATGCGGCATATAGGCGCTCCTCTGCTGGCACGTCCCGCACTCGCCGCCTCCGGCTGCGAGTGTACTCACGCCTCGCAGCCACGCAAGAGTTGCGTAGCTCAGCGAGTTCCTCGGACTACCAGTACACTCTGCGCCTAGGGGGGACCGAGCCGACACGCGGCATGGCGGCGTCGCACACCTCCACCATGACACTCCCTATCCTATTTGTCTCCGCGCTTACGTCGATCGGGCCGTCGGAATCTGGCAGCCAGGCCTGCACCAAGGCTGCCTCTACCAACAGGTCCCGATCTAAGCGTTTGAGGGCCCATCGTGGGCCATCCCCTCGCAAGGGCCGATTTAGGCCACTCGGGTCGGCTGGGAGAGTGGATTCCTCGAACCGAATATATCGGTGGTCCGATAATGTTTCCACTCTATCCAGCACCTCCCAGCCTTGAACACAGCGCGCCAGGGTGGCATTGGCGAACGTGACGTCCACAATGGAGCCACCCTGTTGCCGCACGCATGTGTTGGTCGACCCTTGGTTGAGGACAACCAGCCCGGTAGCGACCACCCACTCGTCCAGCTCTGCCCCACAGGCGTCCGTAGCCGGGCATCCCCACGCAGTGCTTTTGGCGTTGAGATCCCCGGCCACGAGCACCATGCCTGGACGATTCCTGCCGGTCATGGTGGCGATCTCCGCCAGAAACTGCTCAAATTGGGTAAGGGAGCGATTTGGTGAGAAATACGTACCGATCACCATAATCTCACCAACCCATGCTGCGACGTATCCGCGGCCTCTCTGCACAATTTGCGGAAGTGGTGTCCCAGTCGACGTGCTGGTGACAACGGCCACTAGTCCATCCAGGTCTCCGACCCAATTGTCCCTGGGAGGGACGGAATAGGGCTCGGCGACAATGGCCACTCCAATCAACCACTCCGCCAGGCTTTGAGTTAGCAGGTCTTGGGCTCCAGCGCAGTGGTTGATGTTCGCCTGGAGAAAGCGAGTGGCCATTATCCTTCGGCCATCTCCTCCACCACCTCGCTGTGAGCCTCAGGTACTGTTGAGGCGGGTTGCGAACGCTGCGAGGAGGCCCGGGGGCCATCGCCAGCATTCCTGGTTCTTCTCGGGCGTGGTGCGGAGCACTTTTTGAGCCCAGCACGTGATCTGCTGATTTGCCGGCAGTTTGGCACAGCACGCAATGGGGTGCAGCCGTGCACTGGGCTGCCTTGTGCCCGGGCTGGCCGCAACGGTAGCACAGGTCAGCGCGGTCCGTCTGCGACTGGCATTGTGCCATGACGTGGCCGGTCTCCAGGCACCGGAAACACCGCATTTTCCTAGGCTCAAGTAGTTTCACCTGAGCCGAGGACCACCCTACCAAGAAACGGCCGCCGTCGGCCACCTTCTTCGCTGCCGTAACTGGGCAACGCACCCATATTGTGCCGAGGCCGGTACGGTCCAGACGGATATCGCCGGTTTTGACCTGGTCCTCGGTGCAGCTGCCAGAGCGAACCACAGCAGCAACCACCTCCGCGGGGGTTACAGAGTCATCCAGGTTGGACAAACGCAGTTCCGCGCATGTTGTCGGCCTGGAGACCCAAACTCCTTCCCCTAGCTTTTCGGCCAGCTTCTGGGCCAGCTTGTCAGCCTTATCGCCACTGGTGGCTCCCGGCAGCTCCAGGACCCGCGCACCAGTGACTGCACGCCGGAAACGCAGGTTCGTGATACCGAGGTCAGCAAGGTTTACCTTCTCCTTGGCCTCAGCGAGCACTTTGGCGTAGGTTGCGGGTTGCCCCTCCGGCTTCCGCCTCCGGTTGCAATGTCAGCACCACTACGGCTGACCGTGGCGGACGGAGCTTACGGCTGCTCGGTTTAGAGCGCGCCTTAGGTTGCGGCTGTGTAACAGGCTGTGCAGCAGCCCTGCCCTTCGCCCTTGAGCCAACAACTTTAGTCCATTGCCGACTCATGCTTGGAGGCGCCGGTGGCAGTGGTCGGGGCTCCCTTGTTACCGGGGCTGCGGTATTGGCAGCAGACTGGGAGCTTGCGTTCTTCCCATTCCCCTTCTTCTTTCTGCCGCCGCTTCCCTTGCCTCCTGTCTGGGTGACAGTGGTCGCAGGAGGCGCCTGTTTGGCAGCCGGTGCTTTTACCGGTGGTTTTGAGGGCAACGGTGCGGGTTGCTTCCCGGTTGGTCGTCGCTTCTTGTCAGTCGCTAGTTGAGGCCGCAAGTTCTTGGCGGGCAGTAGCCGCCCTTCCACCTCCAGTGCCTCGAACCGAGCATTCATCATGGCAACGAGTGTTGCCCATGCCCGGTCCGAAGGCGGATCCGCAGGCGCAGGCGCAGGCGGAGGGAGCGAACTCTGCTGCGGCTGGGCGAGCGCCCTCGGCGCGGCTCTTACTTCCGCCTCGAGGCGGGCCAGCTTCTCCCTGATATCAGCGAGCTCCGCCTGTAGCCGTGCGTTGCACGCTTCCAGCTGTTTGACTTCTTCGGAGGACGTGCGCTTCTCCAGGACGCTAAAGGCATCCTTGATGGCCTTACAGGCATCCTTTAGCTTCCTCTGGTGACCGCCTTTGAGGTTCCCGGATGTTTTCTGGACCATCTCAATGACGGCCACGCTGTCCATCGCCTGTTTTCGGAGTACGGCTGCTGGTACTTCGTCTTCCGACGTATCCGACAGGCGAGAGGTTACACCGTCGGACAGGGAGTGACGGGTTCGTATCCTCGCGTTGTTTACCTCTTCCTCCGCCCTCAGCTTTAGCGTCTCACGCAGCTCCGCATTATACTTTGCTTGCGCGGCCGCTCGACTTATAAATTCCGCCTTGTTTCGTGGCTTTTCACCTCGTCCAGAAGACACTGGTCTTACCCTATCTGGTTCTTCATCATCGCTTCCGGATCGTGATGCCGAAAGCTTCCTCCGCTTACTGTCAGAGTGCCATAGGCGCCCCAGCGGTGATGACGAGCGTGACCGTAGAGTCAGTAGACTGACGTTGTCTTCCGACTTCGCGCTGTTCATCGGTGTTGGCGCTCGGAATTTTGCGCCTCGTCGCATCGGGTGAGAATCACCCGCATGTCCGGGAGCGGTCCTTGACTCCTCAGTCCGGTCCGTCTCCCTCCCTTCTCCGAGGTCTCGGTGCACTCCACTGGGGAGCCTACCTCAACCACCTGTCCGTTGTGTAAATCGGAATCCATGATGCCATCGCCTAGGTCGTCGTTTTGGCTCTGAGAAGAGCCGTTTGCGTTTTGGCCCTGAAAAGGGCCTTTTGGGTTTGAACAGGCCATATATTAATCCCACGAGTAGGGGAGAACTAAAGCTCCACTTGGGCAGAGATCCCCATTACCCAAGTGGCCCTATATACACTGCGAGGGCGGGTGGTATCGCAGGTTTGGTCTCTAATGACTGGTAAGCACTCCAGCCGCTCCGAAGAGCATCCTGACGCGGAGAACCCTCACGCCAGGAGTTGTGGATTTTTATAGGGGTTGTCTCCCCGCGGACCCGGCCAGTGAAGGCAAGGCCACCAGTCCGCAATGACATACCCGTACCCCATGGCTGGGGATCGTTGGGACAACATTGCGGATTCCGGCTCGGCAATTGCACTCTGCAATCTGCGCCACTAGCTCCGACACCGGGGCCAGTAGCACCCGTCGACCTAAATGGTTTTTTAAAGAGGTTTGTCCTCGTAGTCCCCGTCCAAAGACGGCAACCCTCGCGCCGACCCCTCGGGCCGGGTTACGAGTTGGCCGGCAACTGACCTGAGCCAGCCGCCGCCCTCTCCTCCACCACGGGTATTTTTTTAAGGAGGTTTTCTTCCTCGCGGCTCATCTTCAACGCCTTCTGCTAATCAGAAGGACGTGAAGAGAGCTCCTCGCCCATTGCGCAACTGGGCGCACTTCTCCTGTGCCGCTCTTTGTCTGGCTCCTTCCCCCTCGCCTTTCCGGTATGAGTAACCCTGTCCGGTATAGCCTCGGGGATCACAGGAGCACGCAAGCCCCCCCACCACGGCAAGGTGGCAGCACGTCGGGGGGGATCCTATCCTATCCTATCCTATGCTAGCCTATCCTAGCCTATCCTATCCTATCCTATCCTATCCTATCCTACCCTATCCTATCCTATCCTATCCTATCCTATTCTATTCTATTCTATTCTAAACTAAATTATAATACGAGTATACACCAAGCCATTCTAAAATCACTTAACACACTATTCATATTATTATTATTTATTTGCAATTTAGTAACAACCGTCCATAATCTCCACCTATGTTGCTTACATTTATAATATACTTTAAAAAAATAGTACCTTCGCAATGCCTTGAATGTTAATTATAAAATAGCAAATAACGAACCCTTCAGTCCCCGTGTGCATGCGAGCGACGGTACAATTGTGCGAGATTGGCGGCATTGCTGTGATAATGGAATCAGCAGTCGCGCGCGGTGCGTAGATGTGGAGATGGGGCCACAGTGGCTGGTGAAACTCCGCTGACCTGGTGCTGGTAAATTAATTCAATATCAAGCCATGGAACAAAAATGATGGGTGTATCGCGAGATGTCCTCGAAATGACCTCGTCGCATGTAACTGTGGTCAAAACGTTGGATAATGAAGTAAATAATGAATGACTCGACATAGTTATGTTAACCATTAATTATAGTATATTGTGTCATAAGGGTAGTAAGTAGGGGATTACTAACGAAGGTCTATAAGAAGCCCGACGCCGAAGGCAAAGGGCTTTTAATGTCCTGAGTTTGTAATCCCCTTACTACCCGCCATACACACAACATTTTTCATCACATTTGGGAGTAAATAACAAATACGTAAGACAAAAATAAACATTAAACTAATTAAACGATAACGATTGACAACCAACTTTTTTCTGTATATATTTTTTTAATTTACTATAAGCAGTGGCAAAACGGCCATCAGCTTAAAACAGAAAACAAACATACACAGAATCTTACCATCTATCATTAAACAAATAACAATTAACAATATTATGCAGCAATAATTAACGTAATTATTATAAAACTTAAATACGAACAGTAATTTTGTTAAAAAACAAAAATCTTTTGTTAAAATAGTAAAAAATAAGTATTTTGTTAAAATAGTACCTAACCAATAATTTTACAACTTTTTTTCTTTTTTTTCTGTGTTTTCTACCACAGATAATGCTAAGAACTGCGTTTAGTTTAGAAACATGACAGGCTATAGGTACTGCCAGATTGTAACGATAATTCAAAATTAAATTTAATAAAATTATTGCAAATACACTTAAATAATTGTAAAACATAACTATTAATGCAGTTCCATGTACCGTATTAATTCAATACACAATCAAATTTGCTGGTAGGCAAGTTTTGTTCGTACAACAAAAACCTTGGCTGGATTGAAACCTCCTTAGTCTGAAGTAATCTGCGAGTGCGTACTATATTTTTAAAACTAAAACCATAACTCCCTCGGGAGTTATAACAATTTATAACTCCCGCGGGAACTATATAGGCCTTAGTCCTTCAGTACACCTGCATATAATACCATCTTTTACGAGCAAATGTGATGAAATAGTAGTTTATGCAACTGATACATAATGAGAGGCCTTAAAACACGAGTGTGGTTTTATGAAACTCGCTTACGCTCGTTTCATAATAGGATCACACGAGTGTTTTAAGGCCTAATTATGTACAGTTGTATACACTACTTTATCTACACACATATCATAAGTACTCTAAGATGGGTTCAGAAGCCATAAGGAAATGACCGGCACCACTAGTGCTACCTGTAAAATATCTAACACATATACTAATGCAGTAAGAAATAAATCTGAACAAATACATAAACAGATTATTTATTGTAATAGTTGTAATTTACATTTACATTGAAACAATATTTTCAACTAAAATGTGAATAACAATAAACTTTTCACAATTCTACCTTCGTAACAGCAAAGAACCAACAAACAAATGACAACAATAATGGCGGCAATTTGAACCTCCGTCAAGACGAATGTTTTTTTTTTCGAAATCATATACAAACGAATGTATCCATATTCTCATGTCACTCGAGATCAAATGTCGTGCGGTTTTTATAAAAAAACATACTGAATTGACGTTTACTAGAGTAGAGACCAACTTGTGTTTTGACAGCTGTTCCTAATTTAAACTCATAACCTTACAAAAATCGGTACTGTAATAACATTACAGTACAGATTTTACCTACTACCACAGACAAAAAAAATCTCATAGTAAAATTGGTTGTAATAATGCTGGTCATTTCCTACGATTTCTGAACGCATTTTAGAGCACTAATGATATGTGCGTAGATAAAATTCATTAATGTTATAACAATATAAATAAAAGCTACACAAACACAGTCTCTATAGCCCGGTGTTTACATAATCTATTATAACTGGCCAAATACTTCGGCATCGGGATGGCTGTGGGAACTAAACTAAGATGTTTTGCAGCAGCAACTTTAGTCAAAATCAAAAATAGTTCATGCATTAATCTGCGGCTACTAAATTCTTAGTAGAGCCTCCGGGATAGTCCATGCAGAGAATACCGGGATTCCAGCCCTAATTCTTAGGAAATCAGCATTAAAAATGAGTGGCAAAAATATTTTAATGCCAACGGTTTTCGGTTATGAATGAATTCTTTACCAGAGGCATATATTGAAAACCAAAACAATTTGCCTACCAAAAAATAATCAAGCTATTACGCCAGAAATGTGGCCACAGTGCAAAGTCTCTAAATATTTGGTCGGAGGCGACTCGTTTATTACATTTCCTCGGACGTCCCTGCACAATTTAATTGTACTCTCCACCTGAGCTCAAATTCCCTTATGTATTAAACCTGCTTCAAACTGGCTTTTGTTGAATTTACAACATGATGAAATAATCTCAACTGGATTTGTTCTCTTTTCGTTCTTTGACCGGATCTTTCTGTTTCACGTATTTTCACGTGAATTGGATTTGCCTCGGTTCTATTTTAAAATTTACGCGTTTAAAGAGTAATTTTATTACACATATCACTTCTTATGATCAATCTATTGCAGACATGAAGATCCTTGAAGATATCTGTCCAGCTGTGGACATTTACCAAATATTAAAGCGTTCGTAACATCTCTAACATTTTTAACATTATGTAACTGTTCTTCGGTCCAATCCTTAATCGTGGTTATGGAGCGATACCTGTGAATCCTGTGATGCCAAGTATGATGAATCAAATGATGGGGGAAATGAAGGTGATATTATCAATTTCAGTTCTATCTATCGATCATCCACTGCTGAACATAGGCCTCCCCTATAGCTCGCCAAAAAGTGCGATCCTGTGCAGAAGGCATCCATCGACTCCGGCTTCGGCTACCCTCACGAGGTCATCAGAAATTAAGATATCCGCAGAACCAAGTTACCAACATAGCTTACATGATGGCACGGTTGATGTGGCAATGGGCGGACCATGTAGCCCTGAGAACGGATGACTGTTGGGGCAGGCAAGTCTTGGAGTGGCGACCACGTATAGGAAAGCGCAGCGAGGCGCAGCTCTGACTACGGATGAATTTCAGTTCAAATATTATTCGTACAATGGCATTTTACGAACGAGAGTAGTTTAATATATGAACATAATATTCTGTGTCGTAAATGTGACATTGTAGAATTCGAACGAGCGTTAAAGCATTTCCCATAGGAAGTTGTGACACTTCAACGGGCTTTAGAGGCCTTCATGAATAAACAAACGTAGCCGCAGATACTTCGCAGTCTCATCTGAATAATGCCTTATACGACAACGAAGTTTTTAGGCGCATACGACGTTGTTCATTTAAGAATCTTGGAGCTAGGACGCGCAGATGCCAAGACAAATTATTATGCAGCCTGCGTTGTTATTTTTCCAGTGAAAGTGTGACAGTTTTCTATTTAGGGCTAAGTGAGAAGTGACTGTGGAAGCATGATAAAGTTAACTGTGAGTGATTTATCTGAAAATCAGATTGTAATGAAGTCAAATGTTGTATACCATGTAGGTATGTAAACAATTTATTGTACAAAAACACAGGTTATAAATAATAACAAATATTTCAAGTACAAAGGTGAATTTATCCCTATAAGGGCTCTTTTCCAGTTAACCTTTGATCAGTTGAGTGGATATTCGAAGGAGACAGGCAAATTAATGTATTAACTAAGAAATTAATGAAACTAATACTTGTAGTTTTTGTTTCGAGATTACATCGTTTTTTTACTATACGTACTTACTTAAATTAGTATTGGTAGTTCGCAGTACAGCGATGATAAAATACATATAGTGTAGTTTATGTAAGTAACTGCAATGTTACATAATAAGTCTTAAAACACGATTAAGTGTGATTTTATGAAACGAGCCGGGTGAAGATACTTAATCAGAATGTATTATCTGAATTTAATCGAACCGCTCGTATTATTTAGAGTTTCGCAGAGTAATTAACGTTTACTTACGATTTAGAGGGTTTGATTGGATTTTCTGTTAATGTTTATTTTTGATCTAATCACAAAACGGCGCGACAGATTTCTAAACGTTTTGGGATACTGGGTTTATTGCTGTGCAGTTTGGCAGATACTCAGAAAGTTTATTGTACTATTGTTTTTCATAAATAAAAAAATTGGAAGATTTTTTTACCCGACTAAGTAATAAAGAGGTTCATAATCATAACCATTCGACCACACACACGAACAATGTTCCGAACCTTGTAGCGTAACGGATTAGATTTATTTCACACATGAAGGGTTATAAATACTTTAGTGTTTAACTCCTATACGGTGATCATCAACATTGAAAACAAAATAACCAAAGTCAGCAGCAAGTCATAATTCAAAGGATAACAACAAATAACGTCAAAAATTTGAAATAAAATAACAATTAAAACAATGTACAATAAATATGTCAGTAAAATAATTAATAATAATTCAAGATAATCTTTAGCTAAAAACAGCGACTATCATACTTATAATAATTATAATTATGAATTATAATAATTAAAATTTAGATATTCGCTACGAATATAATAACTATAATTCTCAATTGACGCTTGAATACATGGTTACATTTTTAAAAACATATTTTATTTACAAAATGTACATTCGTGCAATGCTAAGCCTATTGTCGACAAATATTGACTACCGGCCTATGCGTCCATTTTCCAAAACGATGCGTCATAATTCATCATTTCAGATAAACTACTCGCCTTATTATTCGGCAAACATTCCAAATTGATCGAAGTATTCAATTACAGAAATTTGTCTAGTGACGAACGAAACATAATTGTATGATTTATGAGCATTTAGTTATTCTTCTACTGAACTTTGCAGACAGGAAAGTTATTACATAATTACTTGGGTGGGCTGCTGTAATATTGTAGTATTTTTTCTTCTGCACTAGCAGTAGTATGAGTATACGTAGGTATGAATTATATTTTAATGTTAATGTCTCCACAGCTTTCTAACGTCCTACCGTGCTACGAAAATATTGAGGTACCTGCTTATAAATAAGTGTAAACTCAGTTCATCATGTGTACTGTAGTTCTACCTATTACTATGTGTTAACTTGCTAAGTTTAGGTCGTTTAGTTTCACAGTACACTTAACTATAGAGCAGTCTACTAAAACGCATTTTATTAGCGTTCATAATTACAAACTCGTACAGACGCAGGTCTTCGGTTTTATTGGATTTATTGCGAATTTTTGAAATAGGGAACATGCATGAAGTTGGAATTCCTAATTATTCAATTTCTACCAATTTATAAACGTAGGTACATAGGTAAGTGCTAGTGTCTACTTCAAAAAAAGAGACTTCGTAAGTATGTTATTTGTTAATCCTTTTCAACTCAAGTTATGATATTTTTACGGGGTATACCCCGCTTCGATTGTAGTAGATCGCATTCAATTTTTCTTTCTTAATTTACATTTGTGTCATTATTTATAAAAATAAAAAAAATGTGGTATTACCACATAAAAAAAATAATATGAATCGATAAAAAGATTCTATACAAATATCAAGTTATGATAGTAAATACTAAAAATAATTATACACAAAAAGTAAATATTTATGACGTCACAACTGCGCGAATTTTTCTGTGGAGCGTTTACGTTAAGGCTCAGGAGACATGTCTCACTTCGACTCCCATTTCTGAAGTTCTTTGTGTCTTAATCACATTGGTCAGTACGGGACATAAGTTTCGCAAGAAAATCTTATTTGATTGGCATAGGTACATAATGTATGTTTTGTTTCATGTTCACACTCCAGTTGAGATACTGCATAATCATTACTGTGCGAGTGTATCGCAAACAGTTTGATTAAAACCGGACATACAATGTCATTCCCAACGGTAAGGGTCGCTGCTCACTGGCTCGGAGTGTCGTTGCAATTTACTTTCCATAATTAACGTATTTCTATAGGGAAAAGGATAGCTAGCTTAATGACCGAACCCTTCGAGATAGCCATATTATCAGGCCATGGCCCACACATAACATAAACAAGGCATTATGCTTATGACTATTACGCCGGATGGGGTAGTTATGGAAACTGTTACAGTTATAATAATATATGAAACACTAGTCGGTCTACTCGTATGTTTAAGCAGGCAGCTTCGTTGGTCCGCTGCTCTCTGAATTGGTATCGGCTTCATCCAATACTTCCAAGGAGGTGATACAACTGACAAACAGTATTTTAGTAGATGTTTGTTAAACCCGGAGAATGGATGGCCAGTGGGGCAGCAAATCCTGGAAAAGCGACCATGTATAGGAAAGCGCAACTTTGAACTGCCCCCGAGTAGGTTGACGGATGGCGGGGATTCGGTGGATGCGATCTGCACCGGGTTGTAAGTGTGGCGAGCTAGAGGGGAAACCTATGTTCAGCAGAAGACATTCCAAAGTATTATTTATTTATTTGAGATACTAAATTCGAGAATTTGCCTTAGAGTTGCGAAAAAATTATATAAAACTTTAAAGTAGATGTACATCATGAGTTTCAGAATTGTATACTTGATAAAATGTAGAAAAAATACGGCAGTTTCTAAATCTAGGAACCCTCGCCATCTCAAATGATGAGATAAAAGGAGCGTCTCTTGAAAGAAAAGCCCCACTTTAAGGCCACTTGAATAAACATGAATATCGAATGCTTTTTAAAATTCACCGATAACTATCGCCGATGAATCTCTTTGGTAAAATTCTTGAAGCGTATCTTAGAAAAGCCAGAGTTTACTTTAGCGTAAGACGATTCCAAATAAATTATTCTGGCATATGACCATTATTAAAATATACATACATAAAATATCATCAAACATTGGGCAACTAAATGTATACTAATGTATACGTTTTTAATAGAATCTTATTATCGATTCTGTTTTAATGTGGAAATACCACATTTTTATTTTTATTAATATTGACACAAAGGTAAATTATGAAAGAAAACCGGCCAAGAGCATGTCGAGCCACGCTCAGTGTAGGGTTCCGTAGTTGCCCATCCATCACAAAAGACGGCCTTAAAACAGCGGTTTTAAGCCCGAGGTTTAAATTACCAGAAAGATTTCAAGGTCTATAAAAAGGTCGTAAACGCCAAAGCAACAGTAATTACTTATTACCTTCTGGATGTTACCGATAATACGCACCAGATTAAGCGAAATGTTTTAATACAGTATGGCACTTAACCAATATTATGTATAACGGTCGAAGTGTAGTAAGGACATCGCGCGGAACTTACGTCAATTTAAAGAAAATTATGAATTTTTGCGATGACTCAAAAACGGCTCAACCGATTTTATTTAATATAGTTTTCATTGAAAGTACTTATAAGGTCTCATTTTCATGAATTTTTCCATAATTTTTTGACCCGTGGTTGAAAAGTTAGAGGGGACACTATTTTTTTTATTTTCGGAGCGTAATTTACAAAGCTGCTCTTTATAAAAAAATAATGTTCGGAGACCCCCATTATTTTTAAAAGACCTATTTACCGACAACCCACACACACATAGTGTTGGAACGAAAAAAAAAAACACCCACACTTCAGGTGTACGGGAGGTGCCCAAAAAAAAGTTTAGTCTTTATGTCGGCTTGATACATAGACATACTCAGACAGACAGACATACAGACAGACAGACAGACAGACAGACAGACAGACAGACAGACAGACAGACAGACAGACAGACAGACAGACAGACAGACAGACAGACGGACGGACGGACGGACGGACGGACGGACGGACGGACGGACGGACGGACGGACGGACACACCAAATCTTTGATTCCATAATTCGACACTACTGGAGCGCCCTCTGCGTCATTATGTGCCTAAGATGCTTATGCGCATTAGCCATATCCTCGTACTTATGTTTTATTTATGTTTTTTTTACTAAAAAATAACAGTAATCATCTTAACCTATTCTAAATGGATACTGCATTTATAATTAACATGACAAAATAAAATATAAAAGGACAATTAAATTAAAATTAAACCTAAGAAGATAAAACTAAAGAACTAAAATCTAAAATA
Source organism: Apotomis betuletana (assembly GCA_932273695.1). NCBI lineage: Eukaryota > Metazoa > Arthropoda > Insecta > Lepidoptera > Tortricidae > Apotomis > Apotomis betuletana. Next base: position 20,225,710 of record OW026303.1, on the reverse strand, counting down.
AGTTAAATTAGGCTAAAATAAATCTACAAAACTGTGCCCCTGTGGCATGGTCCCGAAGACGCTGGCAGCATTTCCTCGCTGAATCGCAATGATGATGCGTTGTGCGAGGAAGCTGCCAGCTCTTCGGTCACCAGTAGACTCAATGAGCCTTTTACTGAGGTTAAGAATAAAAGTACCTACATAAAACCGATGTCCTCAGATCACGGCCCTGCGGCAGGTACCCAGGATGTGCGTTTAATCCAAATTTGCAACACTTACTTGTTTTGGAGCGCTGATCGGTATTTCTGGTACAATTTGTCTTGCGAACTCCTAGTATGCTGCGCTCCTCTGGCAAATCGTAGGCCGGTAATTTTTGAGCTTCCGTAAAAATCATTTATTTCAACAAACTGGGATGAAATAAATGATTTTTATTAACCAATATGAGCGCTCATAACCACTTATGAGTAGATGTACCAATACACGAGTGTTGCTTCGGAGTAGAAATTTGCCCTTTATAACTTTCTTCATGGACCAGAAATTCTTACCTCCTCCTCCTTGAGTCAATATCCTCAATGCTGAGGGTCGTGCCCTCTCTGATTGACTTCCTCGTGGAATATCTTGCGCCAGCTCACTCTATCCTCGGCTGCGTGGATGGCAACGAAATCCGAGGTCTTGAACGTAAAGCGTATCTGATCCGACCAGCGTGTCGGACTTCTACTGGGCCGTCTTTCGCACAACTTGCCTGTTACCAGCAGCTTTTCAAAATTATCGCCTCTCTTTGGCCAACAGGGATTCGATATACCAGCGTAATTAACGCTATTTTTAGCCCAAGCATTCCTATTGACAGGAATACCGTGTTACTTACACGAGCCACACGCGCATCGCAATGAACTCCACCCACACATGTTAATCAAGCGCAAAGCTCCCAATTGTGCAGTCATCAGAGCAAACAAGTACAGTTAAATCATATCACTGTGTTTACCGTAGATAATATAGGCAATCACGAGTTTCGGTGTCTCTCAGATCGTGCTGTGGTTTTACAAAGAGAGCGGAGGCTGGGGCGTGCTCAGCATCCAGAGGGCCGCGATAACGCCTGTCGAATCAGATTTGAATATGAATAGAATATTAATGAAAAACTTGCTCTCGACTATCAAGACGACGCCTTAGCGCTTCGGATAATAGATAAGGCGAAACTACAGATCTCGGGCGAAATGAGAAACTGTAATATTATTTTCGGAATGTCAGCGCGCTTATTTGTCGGGGGAGCCGGACGTTTGCAAAATAGATTTCGCTGCCGGTTCTGCAGCTAGCTGACCTGCTTGCTCGTGGGGTCTTATCATCCTTGAAATAAATAAGTTCCTACTTTCTACATAGTCAGCATTTGGACTGTAATTGCATTTAATATTTAATAAATGATTCACATTCAAATATCGTTTATCAGTAGGTTAAAAGAAAACTTCTATTGGAATGGAATACGAATTTCACTCAAAAGCTGGATAGCTTTAATTATTAAAAGTATAGTAGGTACCTATATTCAGCGAAACTGTTTTTTTGGTTTACATTTGCTATTGGTATACAGCCAAGTAAAGTAAAGTCTAAATCTTATATGTAGGTATAATTATACATTTCAATTACTACGCCACGCTAAAGTATGGCAAACAAAATACGATGTGTGGTGTATGTCCATTCGATACAGCCAAAGCATATTATTTTGTTTTTGCTTTCGTAGTAGGTAATGGTTTTGTATCAAACAGAAATTACTAAATAACTACATCATTCTGATATAACAAAATAAGTCATAATATAATCTGAATAGAATATAAATAAAACATCGCGTGTTATCGATATAAAGTCTAGATATATTTCTGGCGTGTTCTTCGCTCAGATTCGCTGCGGGTGACTGTACCAATGTTTTAAGCACGGAATACATTTTTAATACCAGCAGCTTTGCCGACGACATTGAGGAATTGCCCTACTTTACCGAGTTCTATTTTTAATTACAACTGAGTGCTTTAAGTTAGTTCTCTTAATGTTAAATGATGAACTTAAGATGCTTGGTTTATTCCTGGAGCAGGTACTGCTTAAATAGAGTGCTTACTTGTTCATGCACAAGTAACGATCGATCTCATTAGATAATTAGATAGAGCTTGCTAATCGGCTCGTCGACACCACTGGTGACCAAAGGGCTGGCAGTTTCCTCGCTCAGCGTCTTAGCATAGCAATACAGCGAGGTAAAATGCTGCCAGCGTCTTTGGTACAATGCCACGGGGGCCATTTTTAGACTTAGTTTAGATTTAGATAGACTTATTTTTATTGGGTTATTGTAATTTTTGTGTGTTATTCGATAATAGCGTTGTTTAACGAATAGCTGGACTGCACGACCAGCACCTCTAGCAAAACTGTGACACGCAACTCTTTCTTTCGCGAGAAAAATGACCTATCTCTTTCTTCGCTGTACTGTGAGAGAGTGACAGACGATGCAAAGAGTCGTGAAGCATTGTTGTGCTAGACGGGCTGGTTAGGAAGGAAAGAAGGAAGCGCACGACCTGTCGTTGTAGAGAACTTTAGGAGTTTAGCAGTGGACGACGTCGACATCGACGATCGAATAGCTGATAAATAACGCTACTTTTAATGGGACATCTGTATATTTCACCTTGATTAATGAACACTGTCAATGTCAATACCACTTATTAGTTTATAATCTAGCGGTTGTCACACTTTAACGGTGTTATAAACACTGTTTCTTTGGGGCTGACTTGGAATAAAATTAATCGAACCCAACATGACCAAAGTCACGAGGTACATACTACTCAGCAATACCAACGTTCTTATTCTCAAGTTATAAGTATCAGTATTAAATAAAAAAATAAAAGCGCATTTTCACTAAATTAAATTAAATTAAATTAAAGGACTCCCTTTAAGTAATCCCAAGCGTGAACATCCGTTTAAACCACATTTGATGCAGATATTTTTGTTCATGTATTTCATGTAGTACTTTAAAGAATAAGTTGGGTTTTGCGAGTCATATTTGCGCCCACCGTTGCAAATCTTAAGAGCCTAAACAGTTGAGGTCACTGCCCGAGGAACAGGGAGCAACAGACCCCATGAACAGGATATAATCGTCATGCCAACGTGTACTATCTAAATATACAAAACAAAAATAATCTATTTTCATACGGTACGGAATCTTTCAAGTTCAATTCATAGCCAATTTTTTACATTAAGAGGCCTTATTACTTTTGAAATGCTGATTGTTTTAGACATTTTTCTCTATGATTAAACATGTTTCTTAACATATTATAACATATATGTTAATACCTAGAACAAGGCTATTGGGATTTACTGGTATATATTTGAAACCTACAGTTTCAATCTTTCATTGATAATTTTTATTCCAAAAACTACTCGAAATTGACAAAATTCACGCGGAAAATTAGTATTTTCAACTTATTTTGGACTATACGGAATTGAAGCATGAAATAGCTAGCTATGTTACTACCTAGAATTCGGGGAAAAGTATTATTCACTTCTAAAAGTTGGTTGAAATTGTCAATACATTTTGTCATAATATGAAAAAAAAAACAAATTATAAAAGGAATAAGGCCTCTTAAATTCCTAAATCTCTATAATCGGGGAAATGTATTCATGATAAATTAACAGAATACTCTTTGATGGTCGTAATGTACGGGTGAGTCTGCGGCGAAATCTCATTTATGCAGAACTTACACAAACTAGTCAAGATAAATGAAATGAATATCACTCCAGAGACGCTGCGGGATGAAATAATTGCAACGTTTAATTCCGAGCCATGCTCTTGGAAAGCTCTGAGACCGAGCAAGAAACTATTCAATGCGAATTAAACCATGGTTATTGCGTTGAATAACATTTATAAGGTCAATCGGACAATTGCGAGTATTGAGGCTAGTACGTCTTTTGATAATATCATCACTGTTGCTCTATTTTTACAAAATGTGTATCATAACTACCCTTTCCTGTCGGTTCATCCATTCGATTCTCTTTGGCTGAGCTCTGAAACTGTTAGTTCTAGAAAACTTCAAGTGTGCATGGGTAATCACGTCGAAAGAGTGGTTATAAATTAAATGAAGTTTTTTTAGGGTAGTATGGAAAGTTCACGCCGCCGTAACAACTTAGTACCTATGCAGTAACTATGAAAATGAAAATGTTTATTGGTTTACGTAGATTTATTTACATGAAACAGGTTTGGGATCTCCTATTAACTTTAAATCGACCATGTCTTGAACATTCTTAACTTACAGAATGTACAAATTTTTGATAGTCTACTAATGCTAGGTAAAATCACTTATATTGTAAAATCCATTAGATATTAAAAGTAAGAAACCACTCAAGTGCGAGTCGGACTCGCGCACCGAGGGTTCCTTACAAACACTTTTCATCCTTAAGTGGCTAAGTTAAGTTTGCACCTGGTATGTATAGCGCCCCATACAAATGAGGTGCAAAGTTAACGCAACCAACCCGTTTGTTGTATGGGAGCCCCCCTTAAATATTTATTTTATTTCATTTTTTGTATTTGTTGTTATAGCGGCAATAGAAATACATCATTTGTGAAAATTTCAACGGTCTAGCTATCACTGTTTTTGAGATACAGCCTGGTGACAGACGGACGGACGGACGGACGGACAGCGAAGTCTCAGTAATAGGGTCCCGTTTTTACCCTTTGGGTACGGAACCCTAAAAACCGTTTAAAGATTTTTTTAATCATAAATCCCGATTTCTTTATTAAAATTGGGATTTATGTTATCAATTTTATTAATACCTGCTAAATGAAATGTCGTTCTTCTTTATGTTTTACTCCTTTTTCCCCGTGTTTCAGGGCCAAGTTCAAAGCCGCACAAAATGACCAACAAAAACAACTCCGAGCACGTTTTTTATTTACGGATAAGGTTGCTTTAAAATGCCGAATTAATTAATTTTTCTTCGCCACTTTTCCAACAACGGAAACTCGCTGTATGCAAGGTTTTGTTTCCTTTCTTGCTTTTAGTTTAGTGGAAATTAAAACCTAGTCAAAGGTACTGAAATTGTATTTTAATGTAATTAAGTTTGCTAGGATTGCTGCGCGTGGAATAATTGTTTAAGGCTAATCATTACTGTGGAAAACATTTTAAAATAGTCATTGCAGATTTGCTTGAGGTTTTCTGTTGAAAATAGTCAATACTTGCTATGAAAATACGGAATATGTTGCACGATTGATTGATTAAAGAATGGAACAATAATTATGATATCATTCATTAATGTCAATTTACTCAAATGTTAACTGGAAGAGAGAATAAGCATGTATAAAGGTGAACTTATGCCTTTAAGGGATTGAAGAGATAATTTCACCTTTGTACCTTCACCTTTGGACCTTTGAAATACATTTTTTGTGTACAATAAAGTTTTTACATACGTAAATACATACCATATTGTTTCGTATATTGACACCCTAAAAAGTGAATGATTAATACCTATTGTTCTTAAACATTCAATTTCAACAAAACAACTTAATTACAATACGATTAAAACTATTAAGGAGTAGACTTCACACAGAATCACACATCATAAATAAAGTCCCGTTGCAAAAATGAAGACAAAGCGTTTCTATAATATAAGCAAAAGACGCACTTGCCTCTGTAGACGCAGTTATCCCAACTTCCCTTCTTTTTTCGTCAGGGGTTAAAAAAGAGACAAGTTTGTAAAATGGCACATGATATCAAAGTTCCATCGTTTCAAGGTATTCAAAATGAATTTTACAAGCCAAGTTCATAATTTCGTCAGCCCTTCAGCGCTATAGTTGGCGAGACTCACCAAATCTCAGATCGCGCCAGTCGTTGTCATCATAAAATATTTTACAGCTTTCTAAAATCGAGTATTATCGCACTGAAACCCCCGGGGGCTGCCTCTGCTGGAGGCTGTTTTGTCATCCATCTTTTTAAGATTACCATAAAAAATGAGTCACGGATTGGAAGTTTTAGAAGATTTTTAACGTACTTTAATATCACAAATGTGAGGATAAGTTTATTTTTTCACGCTCTCTGCAACGATTTTTTGCTTAATTTTCATAAAATTTTATGCACAGTGTAGGAATGGGTACAGTACGACATAAAGGATAGAAATTAAAAAGTGGCAATACTGTAGTGTTGTCCCTATGTATCTAATGAATCTAAGAAAACGGGACGACACTACAGTATTGCCACTTTTAAATATTTACACTTTCTTGTTGGACTGTATTGGGCGCTAATTCGACGGATCGTTGTTCGATTAATATCTTTAACTTAGTAATATCCGTGTGATAACGCCTTTATTTCTGAATTTCATTTTATGTTATTTGAGTCACACTGCGTGCGTTACATTAAAAAGTCGTAGTTTTAATTGAGGATGGATTTTAATGGATATAGGTATTATGGTAAAATAGAAATACATATTTTTCGCTCCTGTCATTTATACTGGCCTTTTAAAGCAAATGGCAATCTAAAAAAACACTATTGCGCTACACTATACGCTATATCTTTGTATCCCGTAAAACCTTTTATATCAGATAACCTAAACAAGTAAGCGGTAAATAGAAAGATAATAGTTTTCATCATCATCATCATCATCATCAGCCCGGAGTCGTCCACTGCTGGACATAGACCTTCCCCAGTTCGCGCCACCATACCCGGTCCTCAGCTTTCCGCATCCAACCGCTTCCCGCCACTCTTTTTAGGTCGTCGGTCCACCTGGCGGGAGGCCGTCCTACAGGGCGTGTCGTTCGTGGTCTCCAATAGTTTTAGAACAAATTATTGGAAAGCACTTTCCAGTTCCCAGTAGGTAAGCAGTAGACGATAGCGTTTATTTTTTCTCAACTTTTACACGAAAACTTTCAGTCGAAATGTCTGAAAACGTGTTCCTTACTGCAATTTGCTTAAAAAGGGCAGTATACTTTAGCCATGTGGCCATGTTGAATTTGTAAACAGATGAGACCAATCAGAAAAAAGTCGTTTCGGTTTAGTCAATAGCGCATATCACTAATGTAACAATATGATAACGGGATCTCAAGCGATTTTAAGTAGCCCTTTTATTTTTCGCAAACGTTTCATTGTTATTTCGTCGAATGTTCTCGAACGCTCGCCGAGATCCGAAGGGCGTATTGATAAACGAGCGCTTAGCCCGCACGACACGCATACAAATATATTGCGGGGAATATTTCATGTTTAACGTCTGGTTTGTCGCGGGCGATGTGTGCGAGCGAGGAGGCTTTCTTTGCTCTGCTAATGCAACTTACGGTATTGTTACATAGTTAGACATTTACATTACTATAATATAAAGTTGTAAATATGATAGATATTCATAGCATTTTACGAATGTGGCTACACGTCGCTAAACCGGCTGAACGGATTTTAACTAAGTATTTTCATTGCAGTATATTATGGAATCTGTGATTTTGTATAGAAAAACTCCCATGAGGCTCAGACATATGAAGATACAATACGAAACGGGTTTACTCACGTCGTAGAAGTTAATATTACTGCGAATAAGGAAATAATGTCACGCTAGTTATTAAAGCGTTTAAAAAAAGATAACTAAATACAACAGTAATTTTTTTGTCAAGTTATTATTTATCTACACTTAATTTTTATGGAAGCTTCGCGCCTGACAGTTTTTTCAGTCATATTTTATTTCATGATACATTTTTATCATTCGATTTTTATTCAAATGTAAATAGAATATCTTTATAGATATTTCCCAAGAACAACGATTTTTAAAGATTTTCTTGCATTTTTTTTAGATCTAATACAGAGACATAAATTATGGTAATTTTCTAAATTGTCCAAACCTGCGGGCGTAATAGTAAACACTAAACCGAATAAACGCAAATTCATAATCAATTTTCAAACAATACTTACCAGAAATCATATTATACAATTTTTTTCCTTGAAGAATAAATAATTTAGACCGATATCGGAAATTAATAGTCAGAGGAGCGGAGTTATTTATTTTACTCTTTCTTGAATAGAAAGAGTAAAATAAATAAATTCAATTCAAATTCATTCATTCATTCATAATTTAAGAGGTTCGCTCTTGTCGGTGGAATCGCCACTCTTCCCTATTTCTTGATAGTGTTTTGGTCTCCTGATACGACATAGTGCCCACTTTCTCTTTCACTTGACTAAAAAACGTAATTCTTGGTCTTCCTCTGCCTCTTTTCCCGTCCACTTTGCCTTCCAGGATGTTCACAAAGAGTTCTATTCAATATCAGTGAAAAAAAAAGTTTAGCAGTAAAAAGTTTCGTGGTATTCATATAAAGTTTCGAATGTTTCGAATCGGTACGTACTTCTACGACGTGAGTAAACCAGTTCCGTATCTAAGTATTTTAAAATGAAACATTACTGAGACTTCGCTGTCCGTCCGTCCGTCCGTCCGTCCGTCACCAGGCTGTATCTCAAGAACGGTGATAGTTGAAATTTTCACAGATGATGTATTTCTATTGCCGCTATAACAACAAATATTAAAAATAAAATAAATATTTAAGGGGGCTCCCATACAACAAACTTGCTATAGATTATGGTACGTAACCCTTCATGCGCGAGTCGGACTCGCACTTGCCCAATTTTTTAAATAAGTTAGATTAAGCGCATAAGTTATAAAAAGTGCAATGTATTTGGCTATATTATATTTGAGTATTTAATTTTTGAGTAGGTATCGGAGGTATTGTAAAAAACGCTTTCTTTGCTAAGCATACTGACTTTTTCGCCACTACAGTTAAAATATCACTATCAATCAGAATTACTGACTAAAAGAATTTGAAGCGTTTACCATGTATACTTTAATTATGCGACTATACCTCTATTGCAAACAGGAATTACATTGACCACAAGTAGTGACCGACCGAAGTTTCGGTTTCGGTTTCGGTTTCGGCCAGTTTCGGCCAGTTTCGGCCTAAAAATCATGTTTCAGCCTGTTGGGTACGCAGGCAGAAAATGATTAAAACGACAACTTTGATAAATTTGAAAAGAAGAGAGTGCTCGCGTGTCGTATCGAGTAAGAGGTTATGTTCGTTGCGCGGGTCACACCAGCGCCCTCTTCGGCTTTATTTTAATAAGTTGCACATGTTTTACATAGATGGCGTTAGTATGCAGTAATTAAGTTTAAGCTTATATTATTTTTATAGTTTAGGCATTATTTTCTTTGGATTAAACTTTGATAGGACAGTTGGAAATATGGTTTTTAATAGTAAACAGAATATCGGCTTGTAATTTTGGAACAATCTTAAATAATATACCATAATATCATAACAAGTTAATCGCGCCATCTGACGATACTTATATATTTATACTGTGAGTTTTCACTTATATCTTACTAATACATAAATAGCATTACGTCGCCTACACAGCCAAAGGTTCGGTTTCGGTCAAAAAACAGCCGAACCTTTCGGCCGCGCCGAAACTTACAACAATATAGTGTCGGGTCGCGTTCGGCTAACGTCGGGTGCGCTCGGCAGTCGGGACGGCTGGCAATATGGCGTCGCTCGCCTGACTCCGCCGGCCGCTGAATCACTTTGCTCAGTGAGGTGAAGTTTGTGATTGTTCCCCGAATAATGTTAAGTAATTGACCGAGCAAGCAAAGCATTTCTGTTCCAGCGTGGCCCAAAATTCTTTCGTATGCCCGGATGTTTGGATGTCCATGCGCTTACCGGCGGTTGCATTGCCTTAATGTTGCATTTCTCAACCGATTCTCATGAAAATTTTTGAGTATGTTCAATATGTATTTTAGTATTTTTTTCATCGATTTAGGTTTTCGAAATTATCAAAATAGCGGTTAAAAATTTACATTTACTTTAAATTTACTTGATTTATACCTAGCCTGTATTTTTAGGTATTTAAAAGACGGTAAACGTTTGGTTCCTGTTAAATTTTTATATGTAATATAAAATAATTCACCTCATTGCTGCAGTCTGGTCCATTACCCCAATTTGCAGAGGTTTAAAACCCAAGGCTGCATTACACTGGAAGTAACACGACTAAAATAGAAAGTCACAGGTTTAAAGTAGCATCACCTACCTTACGTGATTTTTAACTTTGTCGGTTTGACATTCGCCATTGCTTGCTGTCAAATTGACAGCTCCGGTTTGTTTACATTTTTTTAAATACCTAAAAGTACAAATTACAGTTTTTGTTATGAATTTATCACTCATAGTGTAATTTTTTATGCAAATTTTCTTAATTTACAAATAAATTGACGGCGATATTGCTTATTTAGGATAAAAATGAGGAGGTTTACTTATCTCATAAAACAATTTTAGGATTCGTCATTGTTGCGTGTATGTAATAAAATGAGACAACTACGTCTGAATTAGCGTTACGAAGCTGCCTGATTGCAATTATAAAAAATAAAAATCAATCAATTATTATGTTGCTAGGTTTTCAAACTTGTTTCATTTTATACTATCTACAATTAGCAGATCGCTGTTAATGCTTTTCACTTTTTGGGTAATTTAATTTAGACCCAGTGTCAATGTTAAAATATCAATTCAACAAAAGTGAAACGTGAGTTTGTTGTATACTTTATTGCTGAAATTTGTATTTTTTTTACTTTGTCTACCCCCACCTCACTCTATATCCATCAGCACTTTTTTAAATTTCTCTGATCGACTAAAATAATCTAAGTATATACTTATCAAACCTACTCACAAATGAGCATCGGTTAAGAAATACGACCTCCACGCGTGTTCAGAAAAGCATCCAATCGTCCGTACATACGAAATAATTTTGGACCAAACTGAAATTGAAACACTTAGCTCCATCGGTCAGCGAAATTTTTCATTGTATTCATTATCTAGATTAGATTAGATCTAGAAAGAACGGCCCGCTGACATTTTATACAACGTTTTAATCACGTTTATAAAAGGTTCGGTTTCGGTTTCGGCCGAAACTGTAATCAGAACCGAACCATCGGTTTCGGTTTCGGCAGAAAAACGTGTTTCGGTCGGACACTAACCACAAGTGACATTAATGATAAGAAATCTTTAAGTCATGTATTTACAAAGCACTGCAAGCAGCAAACACTGGACATAGAAAACTTGAAACCATCACGTCTTACTGATTTTAAACTAGACTTAGCAGATACTGCGAAAGTTTGCAATTGAGTTAATTTCGTCACTTTGCTGTAACTGTGCTTGTCTTATTGGATGACTTATATTATTGTTTCTGACTATGATTGAAACGCGGATTAAAGTATCAGTTGCGTGGCAGTGGTAATTACAGAAAGTTCACTGATGCACATACAGAGTGACCTAGATAAGGTGACTAAATTAACCTTTCCACCGTTCCAGTCATGATAGGATCGAGATAATACAACAACCGAGTATTTGAAGTGCCCTACACGCCAACAACCGCATTCTATAAAAAAAAAATAAGGTAAGTATTTTTCATTCCTTGATGGTTAATTGTCGCGAACCAATATTTTTGCCGTGGCGTTAAGTTTACGATGAGTTGTAAAACCTTTGAGTGTCTAAAGGTTAATTAGATTTTACATAGAACTGTTAACACAAAACCAACAGAACAATTGAGTAACGGCTATCCTGTACCTCTAGCAATAAAATATGATGTTATTCTATTCAGTTCCGGGTCAGAAGCCATAGGTGACGATAAACCAATCGACAAGTGTGGTTACAGCTATTTATGCTAGCCCATTTGCTGAAAATAATTTCTAGTTAGTATAAGAGACTTAGTTTATTAAGGGCGTATTCTACACCAGATCAGACGCCGCAACGGAGCCACGCCGTTGTGTCGAATGTATTTTTTTAGTTCACGGTGCCTTGGTTTTTACTGTAATGATGTGTAACTTATTTGAATAATAAATAAATTATTTACAAACAATTATAGAGCTTTTTGCAGGCTGTTATCACTCACAAGAACCTAAACTGAAAAATATGCCTGATACATTTATGCCAATTCATGCAAATCATTTTTCACTCACTCACACTAATCGGATTGATACCTACGCCGGGAATGTGCATATAAATCAAATACCATTGCGATGATAAAGCACTCTCAAAAATACCCATTGTTACAATTCAAAGCTCTGCTCTTATGTTATGTTTGTACCTCGGACAAGTTTTTTAGATCCTGGTAAATTACTAAATACATAACTTTTTTTCTTAGTTTTATATTTTTACCCTTGTTTAACAGAATTGTCAAAAGAACCATCTTCAACCTTAACAATCTGCACTGGGTTGCCTTTCAAAATAGAGAGCTTAATGGAAGCGACGCCGCATAACCATCTATTCGTAAACCACTCTCGGCAAGTTTAAAACAATCAGTCGCGATGAGGATGCCCTTCAAGCTCGGGAATATAAAGGGTTGGGAATTAAAATATACTTTAACTGCGCTCTATTTGTTATTCAAAAAGTTGCTAAGGTGACTAGAGATGTTTCTTCTGTGTATACTTCATCTGTAGCATAATCATCATCATCATCATCATCATCATCATCTCAGCCATAGGACGTCCACTGCTGAACATAGGCCTCCCCTTTGGACTTCCATATATACCGGTTGGAAGCGACCTGCATCCAGCGCCTTCCGGCGACCTTTATAAGGTCATCTGTCCATCTTGTAGGTGGACGTCCTACGCTGCGCTTGCTGGTCCGAGGTCTCCACTCGAGCACTTTACGGCCCCATCGGCCATCTGCTCTGCGTGCTATGTGGCCTGCCCATGTGGTAGCATAATACAATCTCAAAATTCTTGTGTCGCGTGAGACTATTTACTATTTCAATATTTGATTCAAATAGCTTAGTTAAGATTCAATTTTCAATTTAAATTGAATATATTTCTCATTTCAAGTGAACAAATAAATGTATACCTATTAATTGAATCTCTGGTAGTTCTATAAGAAGCCTTTTCATGTAAATGGAATTGACGTTGCCATTTCATTAATATTTTTCTTGGTAAGTAATTTAAAGTCAAACCAATCCTGCGTCATGATATTTCAATTTGCATAAGTTTAATTTAATTGAATATCTATGGTGAGGCTGACGATAAAATGAATGATATTCTACAGTCAATTTATTTTTGTCAGTGCTTACTCGATTTTGTAAAGATTAATATATTTTAACTGGTAAATTATGTTATGACTCACTACTACGCTAAATGATGAAATTTCTTGAACTCAACGAAGTTGACACTATAAATGCCATCCTCAATCCAGACAGCCATTCATATTTCGTAGTAGAATGTTTCTTTTTGAGCAGGTTTTCAGGTCGATGGGCACTTTTTTTTTTGTTTTTACACTGAAAATATTCATATTTTCCTAATCGAGTACTTATAGTGCCCCGATTTATGAAATTGTGACATTTGCCTGTAGTTTCGTAGACATGCGAGATAGATGATAGCCTATCCGCATATTATGCGGATAGGCTATCATCGGAGGGCTTCAAATTGAAATTTGAATTCCCAATGTCGATCGGTAACTTTTCGAGATTATCTAAAATGTAATAAAATTTCAAAATTTTGGATCGAGAATTCACCAATAACTTTTTTTTGACCTCGATTTTCAAGAAACGGAGAAAATAGAACGAGCTACAGTCTGAGCAATTTAGGAGGCAGGTGGAGAAATATGTCGGCGCGAGGTCAGAAAACAAATTTGTGAAATTTTATCATTTGTGCTTTATTTTTAAATTACATTTTAAATGCCTTTGATAGTTACACGCAGTGTGAGATCTGTAATTTTTTTATGTATGTTCCGCAATGTTTCGAAAACGGCTAAAACTAATTCGGATTTTCTCGAACATCTCAACTCAGAGAGGTAAGTTTGCAAGAAGTTTTTCCTAGCCTATTGTAGCATAATGTATTGTAATATTTCACTTACCTGCCCTAAAAGTTCTGCTCTATTGCTGCCTATTCTTAAAGCACTGAGCTGAATACGTTATTAGGTTCTATATTCTCATTTAGCTGGGGAATGTTTCATGGAAGCAAGGAGCGATAAAGTGAACGCAGCACAGTTGAAGCACTTCCTGTAATAATAATGCATTTCAATAAGTTATGTTTAGAAATTTAGATATTCGCAACAAACATTAATTCTTCTGTACTTATACCTATTCAAAGAGAAAAATTGTTGCAAAGGTCCCGAAAAACGGTGTTGCGAGGAACTTTTTTGTTATCATTTTTTTTATTGCATCTAGGCTGTTTCTGCCTCTGCTACATACGACCTGTATGTAGATCTACTACTATTTGATGAGGTTAAGAAGGTATGAGCCATCTGATGTTTAAGGACCAATAAAATTTATTTTTAGTGTTTGGGTCTCCAAATAATAAGGTACTTATATTTAACTGGTAATCATTGAAAATTGAGCGTTGGTTATTGGGTGACATCATACATAAGGTGTCTTCTGCAATCGCACGCTTCAGCGTGGATTTGATCAGTACTAATCATTGTAGTAAAGAACAGCGATCAACAATATTTTAGCAGGCAAGGGTCGCGTATGAAATGAAGCTGCGGCAGGCATATATTATGAATTATTAGATCCTTAATTTAAATAAAATTACATTTCATATTCAAAAAGTCAGAAGCCAAAAGGAAAAGACTCGCAGGCCGTAGGTTGTCGCTGGTCTAGAGCAAATCCATTCAAGTTAAAAAAAGTAGTGAAAGTTCTTTATTTCTTCCCGATCACAACTCGACATTCGCGTCGCGTTTCCCCAAAATCCGTTGGGCAGAATCTGTCAGCCCGTGTTGTTGATAGTAATTCCGCGAGTGCCCTTAAACCCTCACCTGGTTGCGGAATGCAAATCGGCCCCACGGGACCCTCACCCTAACTGAATAGATAATAAGGGCTTTTATTCTACGAGTGAACGGGCCGATGATTTGTGACTGACAAGAGGGCCGCAAAAAATTTAAAAGTCGGTGCTTTCAAAATGATTGCTTTGGAATCTGATTACCGGCGAATGATGTACGCGGGAGTTTATGAAGTAAAATTATCATCCGATACTTGTGTGGGAGACTATTGGAAAACAGTAGCGTAAAAAGGGCTGGTTACAGTTTAAGTTAGGGTAGTAAGTTGAAACGTTTTGATCGCAAGGGTAGGCAAGGCATATATACATGGAGCCGGGGTAGATAATAATTATGTACATCAGTATCTGCAGGGATCACGGGATTCGTTGGAGATTCTTGTAGGATAATGTATCAACCCGGGTAGGTAGTACTTCAAACGCTGTCGACATTTAAGAAATAAAAAAAACCGGGTCGTTGGATTCGGCAATCGAACTAGGTTAGTACATAGGTGATAGGAATCCAACTGGGTTCGATAGGTTTTAAAAAGCTGCAATTCCATTTGTTGAGATAGTAATGGTTCGCATTGTTTTCGATTGGAGACCACATGCCGAAACTTGCAGCGTCTGTCGCCCTTTAATGAAAAAACCTGACAAGTTTGCCAGATTGATAGCGACCTATGTATTCTAAGCATCTAGTGTGGTACAGCAAATCCTTATTTCAAAATTTGTTTATTAATTATTACTAAAGGCTCAGCTGTAGACCTCACGAGTTCTTTCAACTCCTGTAGTTTTGCTATTTTGAAAAAAAACGAAAAACTATTTAAATATTTTGTGCCTGAGTCGTCATGAAATCATAAATCGATGCTATAGAAATAAGTCACTGAATACAGACTTTGAACTGCACTCAAATTCAAGGGGTTACGAAAAGTAAGAAGTTTGAAGGAGAGCTGAAAACAGTTAGCTTCGGGCTACACGAGTCTGTTCTAATCAAGGGGCTTGAACAACAATGCCCGGCTCCATCCGTTCCGAACACAAATCTAGTGCGGACGTAAGTGCGGTCGAATTTGAAAAGGAATCTTTGTTGTCCGGTCTATTTTAGAGGGAGTTGAATCCGGTGTAAACAGGACTTGTCTGGTTTTCTATGCGCGGTGCATTGGAGGAGCGTTAGTTATTGGGTTTGTTTGTTATTTTCAAAGGTTTTTCCATTGCGCTTTTTGTTTTAACTTTTTGGTTATTTCTTGTTTCTAGTATTTTTTGTTAAACATGTTTACTTATTGGAAAAATTACAGGGGTTTGTAAAACAAGAACAATGTCAGAGTTAACGAAAAGGAATCAGAAAAAGAAGAGCCTGACTCTGGCCGGAAATAGGAAAGTACTTCATTGCTCTATAGTAAAGCCATTGCTAATATATTAATTCCTCCACGTGTCATTTGTACTCTGGCTGGAGTATTAAACCTCTTGTGGATGTGTAGTGTATAACTTTGAATCAATATTGAGAATATTACAAAAGCCTATATAGGTATGTAGCTAATAAAATGTAATAGTATCCGGCATTATATAAAAGTAAGTACATAACTCATAAATTCATTCTTAATAAATGTTTTATACAAGTCAAATAATTTTTAACAATCATCTTAGAGTCACTGTACTTAATGCTTATCTCTACGACTTGTAAATAAAATGATGGCGCGGAAAGGAAGGAAGGACCACTCCTCAATATGAGGAGATAAGTGGGAACAGTAGGGACTTAGGTCCCTATGTGTCCCGAAGGCGAAAAATGGATGGAATGGAAGTATGTAAGACGAAGCCTGCCGTACCTTTATTGACGAAGATGGTCGGGTGGGGCGGCGCCGCCTGGTGCACTGGTTCTCCTTCTTCACCACAGTTCTACACTTCGTTATTTCGTTTCTATTAATTTAAAGCGCGAGCGATTTTTATGGATGTATTAGTTTTCGCGACAGACGTCAATTTCGAATGTAATCTTTCTTCTTATTTTATTGGGTTTTGGCAGGCGTGCGGGTGACGTGAATATGAGGTCGAGGTTTTAATGATGTGACATGAAAGAAGGTGAAACGTTATTAAATAAATAGATGGCGGTAACATTTCCCCCCGACCTTAAAGGGTTCCCTTTAAAAGAAACCAAAATATACATGTGCTCCTCGCAATTAAAGTAGGCAAACATACATAAACGTCAGTAGTATACACCTAACCATAAAGTTAAATAGGGAAAGACTTACGCGGAAATTCATTAAACTAAAGCGGGTTTTTACAATATAAATAAGTAAAGTACTATATTATTGACTAGGCAGTGGACACAATCGCACTACAGGACGAGTGAGAGTTCCTCTACCTGTCCTTACTGTGACGACACGAGTTGTGCCATCCTTTGAGGGATGTACTGCCTCCACGACACCTAATGGCCATGAAAATGGCGGTACATTATCTACTTTTATGATGACCACTGTGCCAACATGGATAGGTACTGATGGAACCGACCATTTTGCTCGCGACTGCAGCTGGTGCAGATACTCGGCACTCCATCGCTTCCAGAAAGACTGCACTATTTTGTCCAGAAGAGTATGACGGTCGAGTAGATTGACAGCCAATTGATCGGTCAGCGGCGCGGGAACAGAAAACAGCGGTGCGGTATTTAAAAAATGAGCCGGAGTAAGAGCTGCTGGCTCAGCGGGGTCACTGCTCATGGCTGTCAACGGGCGCGAATTTTCGATGGCCTCTATTTGCGTAAGTGTTGTCAGAAGTTCCTCATAGGACAATATCTGAGCACCAATTGCCTTCACAAGATGGTTCTTTACTATCTTCACCATGCTTTCCCACGCACCTCCAAAATGAGGGGAAGCCGGTGGGATAAACTTCCAATCGATGCGATGTTCAGCAAGATCTTGCTCTAGGCGTGGGCGATGATCGTCGAGGAACTTATATAGATCTCGTAAGTATGAGTTGGCCCCAACAAAATTAGTGCCATGGTCCGTGTATAGACATTGGACTGGGCCACGACGTGATAGAAAGCGTTTTAATGCCGCTAGAAAGTTGGCAGTGCTCAACTATGTTGCTATTTCTATATGCAAACAGCGTGTGGTGAGACAAGTGAAAATGCACAACCATGCTTTTCGGCTTTTTACTCCTCTGCCACGAACAGGTGTATACTGCAAAGGACCTGCATAGTCACACCCGGTGTGTGAGAAGGCCTTGTCTACCTGGTTTACACGACAACTCGGTAAATCCGCCATTAGTTGTTTGCGGTTTCGCTCTGTAACACGTGTTACATTTATCAACTCGTTCACGAATAACTCGTCGAGCGGCGAGTATCCAATATTGATGCCTGAGTAAGGACATCAATGTTTCAGGTCCAGCGTGCAGATACTTCCTATGGAAGTAGTCTACTATTAAATTGACCACGTGGTCGCGGCGCGGTAGCACAATCTGGTGCTTTTGAGAATAATCCAACTCTGAGTTTGACAGTCGGCCGCCAACGCGAACCAATCCGTCTTTGTCCAAGAACGGTTTAAGTTTTTGTAAAGCGGGTGAACAACATTTATTGTTTTTAATTTTGTCGATATCTTCGCTGAAGTGGACGTTCTGTAACGAAGACAAAATTTTGTTCTCAGCAAACTCTAGGTCAGACCGAGTAATCGTCACGGTGCGCGGTTTTGGCTTTAAAATGCGGTATACGTATACTATTATACGCAACAATCTGGACCAAGACGAAATTCGCTGGGCGAGAGAGTACAGCGGAGACTCTGTTGCATCTGTGGTTGCTGCATGTGCGAGCGGTTTGAGCTCAGGCACTTCGCCGACTGATTCGCAATCAAGCTTTCTCAACGGCCATTCTGACGGATGCTCGGTCTGACCTAGAGTTTGCTGAGAACAAAATTTTGTCTTCGTTACAGAACGTCCACTTCAGCGAAGATATCGACAAAATTAAAAACAATAAATGTTGTCCACCCGCTTTACAAAAACTTAAACCGTTCTTGGACATTACATTATTATTTACATTACATTACATTACATTATTACATTACATTCGAAATTGACGTCTGTCGCGAAAACTAATACATCCATAAAAATCGCTCGCGCTTTAAATTAATAGAAACGAAATAACGAAGTGTAGAAATCCGGTTCGAAGGACCAAAAATGATGGCGCGGAAAGGAAGGAAGGACCACTCCTCAATATGAGGAGATAAGTGGGAACAGTAGGGACGAAGGTCCCTATGTGTCCCGAAGGCGAAAAATGGATGGAATGGAAGTATGTAAGACGAAGCCTGCCGTACCTTTATTGACGAAGATGGTCGGGTGGGGCGGCGCCGCCTGGTGCACTGGTTCTCCTTCTTCACCACAGTTCTACACTTCGTTATTTCGTTTCTATTAATTTAAAGCGCGAGCGATTTTTATGGATGTATTAGTTTTCGCGACGGACGTCAATTTCGAATGTAATCTTTCTTCTTATTTTATTGGGTTTTGGCAGGCGTGCGGGTGACGTGAATATGAGGTCGAGGTTTTAATGATGTGACATGAAAGAAGGTGAAACGTTATTAAATAAATAGATGGCGGTAACATTTCCCCCCGACCTTAAAGGGTTCCCTTTAAAAGAAACCAAAATATGCATGTGCTCCTCGCAATTAAAGTAGGCAAACATACATAAACGTCAGTAGTATACACCTAACCATAAAGTTAAATAGGGAAAGACTTACGCGGAAATTCATTAAACTAAAGCGGGTTTTTACAATATAAATAAGTAAAGTACTATATTATTGACTAGGCAGTGGACACAATCGCACTACAGGACGAGTGAGAGTTCCTCTACCTGTCCTTACTGTGACGACACGAGTTGTGCCATCCTTTGAGGGATGTACTGCCTCCACGACACCTAATGGCCATGAAAATGGCGGTACATTATCTACTTTTATGATCACCACTGTGCCAACATGGATAGGTACTGATGGAACCGACCATTTTGCTCGCGACTGCAGCTGGTGCAGATACTCGGCACTCCATCGCTTCCAGAAAGACTGCACTATTTTGTCCAGAAGAGTATGACGGTCGAGTAGATTGACAGCCAATTGATCGGTCAGCGGCGCGGGAACAGAAAACAGCGGTGCGGTATTTAAAAAATGAGCCGGAGTAAGAGCTGCTGGCTCAGCGGGGACACTGCTCATGGCTGTCAACGGGCGCGAATTTACGATGGCCTCTATTTGCGTAAGTGTTGTCAGAAGTTCCTCATAGGACAATATCTGAGCACCAATTGCCTTCACAAGATGGTTCTTTACTATCTTCACCATGCTTTCCCACGCACCTCCAAAATGAGGGGAAGCCGGTGGGATAAACTTCCAATCGATGCGATGTTCAGCAAGCTCTTGCTCTAGGCGTGGGCGATGATCGTCGAGGAACTTATATAGATCTCGTAAGTATGAGTTGGCCCCAACAAAATTAGTGCCATGGTCCGTGTATAGACATTGGACTGGGCCACGACGTGATAGAAAGCGTTTTAATGCCGCTAGAAAGTTGGCAGTGCTCAACTCTGTTGCTATTTCTATATTATGCAAACAGCGTGTGGTGAGACAAGTGAAAATGCACAATCATGCTTTTCGGCTTTTTACTCCTCTGCCACGAACAGGTGTATACTGCAAAGGACCTGCATAGTCACACCCGGTGTGTGAGAAAGCCTTGTCTACCTGGTTTACACGACAACTCGGTAAATCCGCCATTAGTGGAAATGTTGGTTGCGGTTTCGCTCTGTAACACGTGTTACATTTATCAACTCGTTCACGAATAACTCGTCGAGCGGCGAGTATCCAATATTGATGCCTGAGTAAGGACATCAATGTTTCAGGTCCAGCGTGCAGATACTTCCTATGGAAGTAGTCTACTATTAAATTGACCATGTGGTCGCGGCGCGGTAGCACAATCTGGTGCTTTTGAGAATAATCCAACTCTGAGTTTGACAGTCGGCCGCCAACGCGAACCAATCCGTCTTTGTCCAAGAACGGTTTAAGTTTTTGTAAAGCGGGTGAACAACATTTATTGTTTTTAATTTTGTCGATATCTTCGCTGAAGTGGACGTTCTGTAACGAAGACAAAATTTTGTTCTCAGCAAACTCTAGGTCAGACCGAGTAATCGTCACGGTGCGCGGTTTTGGCTTTAAAATGCGGTATACGTATACTATTATACGCAACAATCTGGACCAAGACGAAATTCGCTGGGCGAGAGAGTACAGCGGAGACTCTGTTGCATCTGTGGTTGCTGCATGTGCGAGCGGTTTGAGCTCAGGCACTTCGCCGACTGATTCGCAATCAAGCTTTCTCAACGGCCATTCTGACGGATGCTCGGTCTGACCTAGAGTTTGCTGAGAACAAAATTTTGTCTTCGTTACAGAACGTCCACTTCAGCGAAGATATCGACAAAATTAAAAACAATAAATGTTGTTCACCCGCTTTACAAAAACTTAAACCGTTCTTGGACATTACATTATTATTTACATTACATTACATTACATTATTACATTACATTCGAAATTGACGTCTGTCGCGAAAACTAATACATCCATAAAAATCGCTCGCGCTTTAAATTAATAGAAACGAAATAACGAAGTGTAGAAATCCGGTTCGAAGGACCAAAAATGATGGCGCGGAAAGGAAGGAAGGACCACTCCTCAATATGAGGAGATAAGTGGGAACAGTAGGGACGAAGGTCCCTATGTGTCCCGAAGGCGAAAAATGGATGGAATGGAAGTATGTAAGACGAAGCCTGCCGTACCTTTATTGACGAAGATGGTCGGGTGGGGCGGCGCCGCCTGGTGCACTGGTTCTCCTTCTTCACCACAGTTCTACACTTCGATATTTCGTTTACTATTAATTTAAAGCGCGAGCGATTTTTATGGATGTATTAGTTTTCGCGACAGACGTCAATTTCGAATGTAATCTTTCTTCTTATTTTATTGGGTTTTGGCAGGCGTGCGGGTGACGTGAATATGAGGTCGAGGTTTTAATGATGTGACATGAAAGAAGGTGAAACGTTATTAAATAAATAGATGGCGGTAACATTTCACAAAAACCGATACGAAGACAAACAAATTTGCCACCTAACACATACAAACATATCCCGTTTGTGAACGTCGCGGAACGTTTCCGTCAACGATGCTCGTGTAATCCTGACTTACAAAAATCTTAACATCACTATGTCTCTTTCAGTCTTTAGCTGTAGTCCCAGTTATAAAAAGAGATGGCAAGAGTAGTTTCGAGTTTCTAAGCCAGTGCATCCCGTATCCCATTGTTTTTTTCGTCACCGTACGATTAACTTACTTGTAATGGAATTGGGCCGGACAGGGCTCAGGAGATAACATCTTGAGTCGGATCAAATAATTAGCTTAATGACCGGCATGAAGAAATGAATGTGGGATATTGTCAAGCAAATATTTTACTAAGTTTGTTTTTTGTTGTAGGAGAGGATGGGTTCGTTTCATGTATTTCTACTATGTTAGTGATTATTATTTATCAACTTACAGTACAATGCCATGTATTTGTGTAGGTATACGTATGTAAATACTTTAATGTACATAAAACAAATGTGAATTTATTCCTACAAGGAATTTGTTCAAATTAACCTTTTAGCAAATGAAAACAAACGAACAAGGTAATATGCACAAATATAATAAACGCTATTTTGCATAACCAAGTTAATAAATATAGGTACACGTAACTGTCATTCTATGAAGATTTCATAATTCCGAATTTACCAGTGCTTCCCAAAGAATAATGTTGAGAAGAAAGCCGCTGAAAAGCTGAGTTGTATATTTTTTTGTCAAATGTCTAAGTAAAAAAAAATTGAGGGTCAAGGAGGGTTGTAAAAGAAGTGGAAGGCCGGAGGAACGACGAATAGTCTGGTAGAAGGATGATATGGAGAAGAAGGAATTTAGCATCGCTGAAGTAATTAATAAATGATAGGCAAGTGTGGATGAGAAAATCATGCAGGACCGACCTCGACTGAATAATGGCAAGAAAAGCCCCTCTAGCATAACTATGCTTCGCGACTCTTGTCCCACCAAATAACGTCAGTTGTCAGTCTCCCACAGTTCTGTATAGAAAGGAATAGGTAAGACATCTCGCGCGAGAAAAGATCGCGTGTCATATCGCGTTGTCCTCAGGTGACTAAATAAAAACTTGTAAAAAAGCGAATATACAAATTCAAATATGAATCACTTCCCCAAATTTATGTCTTCTACACAGCTAATACCATATCGCTTTTAATATCAACCCGGATGTTCTTCGAGTAATATTCGCTTTGATGTGTAGCGTTTGAACATGAAAAAACATTATTTCCGATAACGTTCTTAACTCATATATTAAGGAGTACCTTTCAATAAGATTATAACCGTTGATGTATATGCGTATTTCTTTATCCTTATTACTAATCCATAATCCTTTCAGAGGAAAGACGCCCATTGCTGGACAAAGGCCTCCTCAAAAAAAAACCACAACCACTGGTTGTGCGTCACCTTCATTCAACCGCTTACCTAGATCCCGATTCGATCGTTGGTTTATTGGTCAGACGTTGCGTCTCTCGATACACTGTATCACTAATTAATATTTGTGCCTCAATTGTAATTAGTTCTAGAACCAACGTGCCCCGCCTACTACCACTAGTGTTATATTCTCTTTGACTACCACTTAAGTTTGGCAATCAGTTATGTCGATAGCCTTGACCTCTGATCTCCTAGGCATAACCTAAATTCAAAATTTAACCACCGTCCCAACCAAATATAACTAAGAACCATCTCGACAGACAAGGATTTCGTGCTACCATCCGTTTGGGAGTTACGATGCATGCCACAGACAGACACACAGATACACATGTTAAAGTTTTAACACTCCTCTTTTTTCAGGGGTTAAAATGGTAATACCGTGGATTTCATCTTCACTCCTGCACCGGATTCTATAGGTAGACATTTTAAACCTTGTAGCAGTGTTGCAATGGCTACCTATAAAATCCGGTGCGAGAGCGAAGGTGACAAAGATGCGAAAACCTATGCTGACGATGAAGTATGAGTACCTATTAAAATAATTTTAAATGTCAAATGTGTCTGAATCAATTCAGTTATACATTCCAACAATCACGTAACATTTTGTCAATCCTCATAATCGCTGCAAAAAAAAAAAAACACCAAACGTCATTTCGTGATAGCGCCTCCCCTCGTGTGCAAATCCCCTAAGCGGTGTTTTCATCAATCATGTCGAGGCGGATTGTCCAGGATTCCTCTCCTTTATGTAAGCACAATCCAGTGGGTTTTTACGTCTTCAGTGAGACAGTACCAATCCTGTTAGTGGTCTTTTTTTGACGAAATTTATGGAGACAAATTCAATAAGGATCTGCGTAACCGCACTGCGCATTGGCCGTGTGATTGGTGGGTTTGGGGGAGTTTTTAGTCAGTTCGTGGTTTTGTAGTAGTTTAAATAATGTACCTTACCCACTTTACTTGAAGAGGTAAGGAGAAAAACTGACTAAGACCATTATTTTCAAATTGATGTTTTTAGTCTATGGCCACAACATTTCTCAGTTCATCATATATATGACCTAAAACAGGAGTAAAAGTTGCTGGTCCCCGATTTTCTTTTGCTATATTTTTACTTACGCCATACAGGGTGATTTGGTTTGGTGAGGTGATTTCACAACTACAATTGCCTGTACTGTAAAATTTTGCAAATGTGACTAATCTAGTTCTTCCCCTCAGCCCTTCACTTAGTTATATGTATGTGCAGGAAGAAGCCAGAGTTTTGGTTTTTTGCGAGTGTTAACTTTGAATTCTGATCAAGATACGGCTTATATGATTTTTTATATGGATCTTTAATCACGAGCGTAGAGGTTGCAGGAGCATGGAAATGGAAAAGTATTCATACTGAGTTCGATTGAGATGGAAAGGAATCATTAATAATTATAAACGCGTTCAGATATGTATTATTATATTTCTTATAGTTTAATAAAACTTAATGATCAGTGAGACACCCAAGCAGGCAGTGTATAAAATATCTATACGAAATAAAAGTTGGCGGGGGATACTTTGAATCAAAAACAGAACACTTCCAACCGTTTTTAGAATGTTTGTCTGTTTATCTGTTTCTCTGTTTATTTGACCGCGCATGACGTGAAAATGGCTGAACGGATTTTGATGAAAACTTCATTAATCTGTCGAGAAAATCCCCGGCCATTTTATAGGCTATAAAAAAAATACCCATAAAAGGTGTAGGGTGTAGCCACTACACTCGATTGAGTTAAGTTTGCACCTGAATATTATGGCGCTACTTAGGAATGAGGTGCAGACTATACTCTGATAAACTAACAGATGGCGCTGAAATAAATAATATGGTGTGACATGAGTAAGGCACTGAAGAAGGATCTTGCCAAATTAGTTCTAAGTTTAGAAGAGAATAATCGCTGCTACGTTGCTGCCTGGTGGAAAAACGGCTCGCACAACTTTCAAGACCCCAATTAGATTTGGATAGCACGGAAAGTCCTGTCTGCAGGGTATCAAAAAAACTGTGATAAAGCAAAACTGACACAGACCGATTTCTACGCGTGCTGAGCCGCGGGCACAGTAGTATGTATTGAATAAAGTTGTGTGACGAATATAGTCCATAATTTGACCAGTTGCAATCATTTTCTATGCTGACTGTACGAATGACTCAAATATCGACTCAATATCGTGTCGATACATGCAATTTTGGTTCACATAGTCAGCGTTAATCACAGAATCAATTTGAAATGTTTGCTTTTCCGAATTCGCCTGGACTTTTGTGCTAGCAATGGATTTAAAGTCGAGCATTGTTGCCAAATACTCTTGACTTGTGTAGCCGTGCCTTAGTTTTATTTTAGTTTGGCTCTGTGTTTGCTCCAGTTACCTATTAACTCAATGAAATTTAAACATTTCGATCCAGTGCGTGTTTCAGATGTAATTTTAAAATTTTATTTGCTATAAAAACTAAGGTTTAGTAATATATGTAGGTAGACGATGAATGATACTTGAATGATACTGGGATGCAAAAGTGCAACGAATGAAGACACCACCAGTCGACGCGGGTATGCTGCTACGACTGGCTACATAAGCACTTAGATTTTGAACGAGTAAAGATGCAAGATAGAGCCTTGGCACAGGCTTAATTTTAAATTTAAAGAACTATACACAGCTTAAGGCTGCCTGCCGACTGAAGCGGAGTGGAAAAAATAAAGCTATCAGATTGCGTCTTTGAGAAGACCAAAAGAAGTGCATTCAAATCTGAGGAATGTGATTGGTTTATTTTATATACCTCCACTCCAGGGGACAGCCCTGTGCCTGAAAGGATTTTTTTGCATAAGAACTTCCCCAATTGTTAAAAATGAGCATAAAAATCTCATGTATGTCAAAATCAAAACGTTTATTCTGTAAGAAGGCCACAATGGCACTTTTACATGTCTGAATCTAAATCTACCGGCATTTCACAAGAGAAGACCGCTGTTAAGAAGAAAGCCGAAATATACTCAACAGTAAATATTTTTTTCGTAAATTATACTTAAAACTATTACAATTATACTATAATTAATAAAATGATACCTACATAAAGAGGAGATATATACAAGATTCTCCAAATCAATGTTTACAGCAGGTCCTAATTATTTAAAATAAAGTGAATTTTTCAGAGATGTCAAAGGTCTCTAGGCTTCAAATGTGTATTAATAACACAGTACAATAACATCTAGAAATCATGTCTAATTTGTGAACTATTTCGAGGTGTCGCTCACCTCTTGGAAACGATCTAACTCGAAAGACGCTGTGGACACAAAAAACAATCCTATTACCAGTAAGCTGCATTTGCTGTTTGGTTCTTTAGTAGGGTTCAAAAACCCGCTCCGAAGTCAGATAAAGCTGTAATGAAATTGGTTTTCTCTCCAAGCCTGACCTGCATATTAGAGAAGATAGTATCTGCAGCGCAACGTCACATAACTTAGACGGTATTGGGGGTGAATCCGTGGACAATTTTCACGTTGATACCCTTTTGGATATAAAGGTGAGCCTTTTGTTCCGAATAATGATATTGGGTCTGTGCATGATGTGTGGAGAGTAAAAGGTCAGTGGACTTACGTTTGTTTGCAAATGGTTCATGTTGGTGGTAGAAGTTAGGTGTATTATTATTATGTATGTATGTAAACGCTTTATTGTACACAACAACTGGTTATAAATACATTGATAAAAAATGAAATATGTACAAAGGCGAACTTATCCCTATTAGGGATCTCTTCCAGTTAACCTTTGAGCAATTGAAGGAATGGGTATTCGAAGAAAATAGTTATTATAGTGATTGAGATGATAATTATTATATATATATTTCTTTTTGCTTTGGTGTAATAGATGAATTATTAGAAATGGTTTTGAGTGTTGTGGTTTGTAAAAAAAACATATTACTCAAACAAGATGAACTGTTTAAAAACACTACGCCTTGGAATCTCATAATCAAGAAAAAAATCAGCTTTCACAGGGCAAACTTATTTAATGCCGTGACAGTT
The DNA here is from genome assembly GCA_932273695.1 of Apotomis betuletana. Taxonomy (NCBI): domain Eukaryota; kingdom Metazoa; phylum Arthropoda; class Insecta; order Lepidoptera; family Tortricidae; genus Apotomis; species Apotomis betuletana. The sequence goes on along the minus strand of OW026303.1, from coordinate 20,198,424 downwards.
TTCTTTTGATCTTCGGTAAAAGCGGAAAATTTGTTTGTATTTGCAATAAAAAATGTTATGGTCTAATCTTCATTAAATAAATATTTGTAATAGAGTACTTGGCCACTTAACGTTAAAAAATGGTTTCGTAGATTTAATTCTATGTAGGTATATTTAATTATTATGTAGGTAATTATTATCTTTTACATACTTGTATTTATTTTCTAAACAATGATGAACCGATCTGGCATTTAAAATAAACTGGCAAAAAAGTTGAGTTCGAATCCAGAAAACCTAATAGTTCCATGGAACGGTCGCAGACAAAGAGAGAGAGAGAGATACTTAGAAAAGCAGTTGCTGCCCTATCGTTGAAAAGATCTAGTTAGTTTTAGTTCAATATGACGTAATTACATTTCAATGCTAACTGCTTTTATTTAGCACATCAATACGCTCATAAATTTGAAGCATCCAATCTAGACATCCCAGGATTTATTAAGGTACACAATTTAACGTTCTTTGCGGGTTTTCAATGAATTCGGTTAGCACCCCTGCGTACATTGCATAGCACAAAAGGTCGTATGTCAATAGGATGAAGCATCTGTTACGACTTTTTGTATCAAGATGGTAGTATAGGCACCATCAATCCCAGGCTTCAATGAACCGTGTCCTCATTCAGAAAGTTTGGTTAAATAACAACGTCTATTAATTATCAATACCAGTTGTATAGAGTTTGAAAAGCGGGGTGAAATTGATTTATCGACGCGTCGAATACTACTCGCATTCGCGACAGGTTTTGTTCCCAGATTGATTTCGATTAAACTCGACGACTAATTAATGTTGCCCTTCAGAGTTATTGAAGTCTTAGAAACGCTGTTTTGATGGAAAGATACCTGTTATTTGTGACACTTAATGGAATTATTTTCTCATTAATGGATGTTATAATAAAATTCAGTTCCTACGTTACGTATAAGCTTGAAGTGTTTAGTTATAGTACTGTATGTGGAAATTAAACTCAATCATGCAAGACGTGTTGTATATACGAACAGATTCAGGCATTTATGATTTCAAATACTGATAGTGACTGCTTCAAGTTAGGATTGCAAAGTGAACTAGATGGTCTCCAACCGCTTGCAATAATCTGTCTGCTCTTCACTTCATATTTATATGTATCCCCCTATCTCAGGGTTTGATCAGTTGAAATTGACCGGTTCCATTCCTGTCTTAACGCTTCAGTTTATAAAATGTGTCTCACGAGTATTTGTGGGTAAAAAAACACTCACGCAGCATATAAAATGGAAAATACTACACAAACTCTTATAATTTATAAACTTTAAATACGTTGTTACAACAAATCAACATTGAATAACTTCAATCGAGTACAGGATGAAGTTTCTCACGTTTGCTTAATTTAACACTAGTATGCGGTTCCTACATATTTAATTTGGCCCTTGCTAGCATGAACAGACCGGACCCCACAAACGGCACCCGTTCACGAGTATGACGCATATGTTCCGGGATGTTCCAGGGAGGTGAAGATAACTCTGTTTAGAGCTTTCTGTACCTCCTTGTACACATGCAGCTTGTGGGTTCATTATTCGCAACGGGCCTATAAGGCCCTAAAGGTCCAATACAATAATGCTTTCCGGGTGCTGGTGGGACTGCCTCGCTTCTGTAGCGCGTCAGGGATGTTCGCGGAGGCGCGTGTGGATGGTTTTGAGGCCACCTTGCGAGGGCGCGCCGCATCCCATGCGCCGGGTGCGGGACAGTCCCAACATCATCCTGAGAATGATAGCGGACAAACCGGACTGTCCCATTATGTTGCACTGTGCGGGGCTACATTCCCCCACAGGTAACATACTGTGGTAGAATTAGTTTATTTATATAATATATTGTAATTATTTTTAGCTAATACTAACCCCTAAATTTAAGGTGTATTTACTAACATAATATGTGTCAAGTCAAGTTACACGAAATAAATGATTATTATTATTATTATGTCGCACCCTTTCACGGGACAATGGTGTCCCGGACCTTTGGGAGGCGTGCACGGAGCCGAAGCCAACGAGCAGAGGCCCTTTCGACAATTTAATTAAATGTAAGGGGTACACCATGCGGATGCTCCCCCTGCCTGTGTCATGGGACGCACACAGAGACAGCACCCGCAAGATGTAAGAACTATTGTGGTTGTATGGAGTCTAAACATGGTACTAGGCTATTACATGAAATGCGATGGACTAACTACTGGGCTATTGTTTGAGACAGCCGGACGTCTACCAAGAAAAGTGTCTCATAGCAAAAAAACTGGTAGACGATGACTCGCCTCCCGCTAGATGGGCCCCCATAAAAAGCGACACATAAAGTGGCCTAAGGGCAACACCAGTGCGAAAGGCTAAGGGCGGAGAGGTGTAATACTGGGCTTTAAACCGCAGCCAACTAACCCCTTACGTTTCCACATCCGCCCCCGAGCCGAAACTCTCGCGACTCCACTCTGCCCGGCCGGTTAAGGCAAGACAGAGGCGGAGGCCCCGACCCATCACCCCCCATCAGGACCCCCAGGAGCACTCAGGTACGTGAGGTCGCTACCCCCCAACAGCTCGCCATAAGCTGCCCTATTATTATTATTATTATATCTCAGCCATCGCCTCCCTCAAATAGTATTATGCTGTTATTTCGTGTGACACTCAGCCAGGGTTCGTTATTTATTGGAAGCCACCATTGGATCCCAATTTTAGGATAACCCTAACCCTACTGCCTACTTTTTAAATTGGCAATGGTTCTAATTAAAGTATAATTGGAAGTACAACTGTGATTTAGGGTGCGAATACCTACTATTCAGAATAATAATTAGACCACATAACGTATTAACCTAACCCTTGAAGTAACAACGTATTTAAAGTTTATAAATTATAAGAGTTTGGAGTTTGAGAATGGAACCGGTCAATTTCAACTGATCAAACCCTGAGATAGGGGGATACATATAAATATGAAGTGAAGAGCAGACAGATTATTGCAAGCGGTTGGAGACCATCTAGTTCACTTTGCAATCCTAACTTGAAGCAGTCACTATCAGTATTTGAAATCATAAATGCCTGAAACTGTTCGTATATACAACACGTCTTGCATGATTGAGTTTAATTTCCACATACAGTACTATAACTAAACACTTCAAGCTTATACGTAACGTAGGAACTGAATTTTATTATAACATCCATTAATGAGAAAATAATTCCATTAAGTGTCACAAATAACAGGTATCTTTCCATCAAAACAGCGTTTCTAAGACTTCAATAACTCTGAAGGGCAACATTAATTAGTCGTCGAATTTAATCGAAATCAATCTGGGAACAAAACCTGTCGCGAATGCGAGTAGTATTCGACGCGTCGATAAATCAATTTCACCCCGCTTTTCAAACTCTATACAACTGGTATTGATAATTAATAGACGTTGTTATTTAACCAAACTTTCTGAATGAGGACACGGTTCATTGAAGCCTGGGATTGATGGTGCCTATACTACCATCTTGATAAAAAAGTTGTAACAGATGCTTCATCCTATTGACATACGACCTTTTGTGCTATGCAATGTACGCAGGGGTGCTAACCGAATTCATTGAAAACCCGCAAAGAACGTTAAATTGTGTACCTTAATAAATCCTGGGATGTCTAGATTGGATGCTTCAAATTTATGAGCGTATTGATGTGCTAAATAAAAGCAGTTAGCATTGAAATGTAATTACGTCATATTGAACTAAAACTAACTAGATCTTTTCAACGATAGGGCAGCAACTGCTTTTCTAAGTATCTCTCTCTCTCTCTTTGTCTGCGACCGTTCCATGGCACTATTAGGTTTTCTGCACAGCTCTGTTTAACAGCATAATACTATTTGAGGGAGGCGATGGCTGAGATATGCGTCATACTCGTGAACGGGTGCCGTTTGTAGGGTCCGGTCTGTTCATGCTAGCAAGGGCCAAATTAAATATGTAGGAACCGCATACTAGTGTTAAATTAAGCAAACGTGAGAAACTTCATCCTGTACTCGATTGAAGTTATTCAATGTTGATTTTAACTTTTTGAACTCTTAGAGACTGTATACATCTCTAAGAAACAGCTTAGTATAATATGACACTCAGATACTTTATACATCTCTGAGGAAATTAAATAATTTTAAAATATTTTATTGCATGTTATGACGCCTAGAGACCATATACATCTCAAAGAAATTTAGGTTTAATAATTATTTTCTATTGTAAATTATTCACGTTGACGCCTAGAGACCTTATACATCTCTAAGGAATTTAATTAATTAAGTAATTATATTCTATTGCATGTTGTAACACCCAGAGACTTTATACATCTCTGGGTATATTTAATATTTTTAATTTATCGTTAAATTTTCATTTTAATGTTCCTAATTAACATTGATTTGGAGTATCTATACATCTCCTTTACGTGTACCAGTCTAATAAGTTATAACACAAATGTATTATGTAATTGTATGTTTTACGTATTATTTACGAAAAAATGACTTACTGTTGAGTTTCTTTTGGCTTTCTTCTCAACAGCGGTCTCCTCTTGCGAAATGCCGGTAGATTCACAATCTGACTTGTAAAAGTGCCCCTGTGGCCTACTTACTGAATAAATTATTTCATTTCATTTCATTTCATTTATCTGTCCACTCATTCCAATCACACGTCGCGGGAATGTTCTGAATTCGAACATTTGTAGCGGAATATTAATTATTTCTTTCTCCTTTTTCAGATAAAACGACTGTAACCGTTAATAAATGAACTCTGTGCGGTTTTCATTCACTGCAAAATTGACAATATTGAAATGTATCAAGTTCTTAAGAATTTGGCTTGCTCTTGCCACTCCGCTTCACTTTATTGATACATACCGGGTGTTGCCTTTAATAGGAGCAATAAATTAAAACATAGATTCTACTCTTCGAACTGAAAAACATTTGTTCAACAACTTTAAAAAAAAGACAGTTTTCAGAATTTAATTATTTCAAACAAATTAAATAGTATTTTCAATGTACGTCGTCCAACATTGACATTCGCTGAGCATTGACATAGCTGTCAATTTACTAATATCGCAAATTTCACAATACATTGCTTCTTTGTCTAAACTGTATTCTACAAATTATCATTTAATACACGTTATTTTCAAAAGTTGTTTAACAAATGTTGTTCAGTTTCAAGGGACGAATCTATGTTTTAATTTATTGCTCCTATTACAGGCAACGCCCGGTTTACCTGTAAAGCTGCAGTTTGAAAAAAAAAATAAAGGTTTGTTGACAGTAGCCAAAAATGTGGTAAATTATGTTTTTGATGGGATATCATTACTTTTTGTGCAGAAATTATTATGATGTGTAAATTAGTTAATTGTTAATTACTTGTGTGTGTGTGCTATTCTAGTACATCTTTTAAACAAACACAGAATTTTCCAAATCGGTAAATACGTGTTGGATTCTTGTGTGTGTGTGTGTGTGTGTGTGTGTGTGTGTGCTTGTGCGTGTGCGTGTGCGTGTGCGTGTGCGTGTGCGTGTGCGTGTGCGTGTGCGTGTGCGTGTGCGTGTGCGTGTGCGTGTGCGTGTGCGTGTGCGTGTGCGTGTGCGTGTGCGTGTGCGTGTGCGTGTGCGTGTGCGTGTGCGTGTGTGTGTGTGTGTGTGTGTGTGTGTGTGTGTGTGTGTGTGTGTGTGTGTGTATGTGAGAGAGAGAGTGTGTGTGTGCTATGCTAGTACATCTTTAAAACAAAGAAAGAATTTTCCAATTCGGTTAATAAATAACGGAGTTCTGAGGCAAGAAGCATAAATAATAATAATAATTATAAAAGTAAAAAAAACACTGTTTTCGATTTTTTTATGTGTACACACACAATTATCAAGCTGAATGCCAAATTTCACCTTTCTAGGTCACCTGGAAGTGGGTTTGGTTTTTGATTACTAGTCAATAAGTCAGTCTGTCAGTCAGTCAGTGTTAAAAATGCCGTTTTTTGGACTTTAATATCTCAATAACTATTTCACCTATATTTATGAAATTTGGGGTTCTAGTTGTTCTAAAGAATCTTAATACATAAGGCAAATTTCACGTTTTTATGTTAAATAGATTTGGAGTTATTGAGGGCTCAAAATTGGCTCCAAACGGTTCGTGTAATTATAACACACGGCTGCTGCTCGCCAGTTCCTGGGGTGAACTTGGTTGGACACGCTGCCGCGTGTCTAGATGAGTTTTGTAAAATTAGCATAAGCTTGGCACAATTTGGCTATTTATCAAGTAGTCGAACTTAGTGGAGCTGTTTATTTATTTGTTCAATGTAAGAGTAGCCATTCGTGTACACGCATAAATTGCGACGGGAAGTTGTCTATCACAGGCATTTAATACACCAAACTCTATGGACCGCACGATATATTCACCGAAAACATGTTGATGCCTAAACACAATAACTAAATCGAATATCCAACCAAGTTAGGCAGCAAATAAACATCCACTTTATTACTACCTGGACAAAACCAGTAAACAATACTTATCTCCAGTGCTTATATCAGGGCATTGTGCCGCTGTCATTTTTCCAATAGATTTGCACTAACAAGACAAATAAATACGAAGCCCGGGCCAACCTTCCGATCATATTTCGTACCAGACCCGGCTGGTAGATAAACAGGAAATTGCACAAGAATCAAGCTGTACTTCCCACTATTTTACTCGCAAATAATCTACGACTTTTATTTAGTTTGCTTTAGAGCTTGTTTGTTCCGGCTGGTCATAATTTAAAAGATTGTTGGACAATCACCGGAATTAACCCCGACGGGTCTTTTGTGCAATGTTAATTTTTCCATTCTATTTTGGTCAGGACCAAGTTTGTAGAACTGGTCCTGATGCTAATTCTGGTTTTGAATGGTTTGGTTAAACTTGAATCCTTGTTTCTTCTAGAACTTGACGTTTTTGGGTTTATCCTACACTGAGAATCTATAGCATTTGCAATGGGAAGTTAAAAAAAAAGTGTCCCAAAATTTGTATGGGAATTTTAGTTTCCACTACGTAACGCTCGTACAAATAAAAAAAAGTTCATATTCAAACGTGACGTAATGGAACGGATAAAAGGACACTTTTTTATTCTTTACATTAAAAATGCTATTGGTTTTGAGTAAGATGAACGCAAAAACGTCAAGGTCTGAAAGAAACAGGGATTCGGGTCTTTCTGTGGAAAACGCCCGGTACACTGTGATTTCAAAATGATTGGCTTAGATACTGCGTTATAGAACTTCCATTTTGTATCTTCAGGCGCATGGTCGCCACTCAATGGCACAGCTGGCCATCAGTTGTACATTCTGATGTGCCAAGACATTGTTTAATAGAATTCTCTAGCAAGAGACTGAACGCTCTAGTGCTCTAATGCGGTGTGAATAGGTAAGTGACAACTAAACGTTTGTATGCTAATAAGTTCGCGTTTTAGAGATTGCGTTGTAGGGGATACTCCCCTTGAATTGCTGCTTTAAATATTACTCACCGAATGTAAGAGGGAGAGTTGATGAATTTGAACTGTGATCTATAATGGACAAACTCACGTGGCAATGTAGAATACTCAAATAACAGAGTGCATCAACTCGGCTTTAGACTAAATAAACAAAGAGGTAGAACTAGAAAAGAACATCCAAAACACAAAGAGAATTTGATAGAAAGGGGATAGAATGAGCATTCGCTCGTTTGGTCTAAATCCACCGTTTGACTCATGTTGCCAGTGAAGAGTTACTGATTATTCCTAATATTTTGCTAGATATTATACATAGTTGGGTGGATTTGGTCGATTCCTTGATAATCCTATTCGATCGAGCACCGAAGCGACATTGTATCGATAAGCAAGTTGCTTTTGACGTTTCCATTATGATATGTCTGGCCGAGTTATCGCTGGCTTTAGACGTCTGGTCTGGGCCAACTTGCGCGATAAGCAGAGACGCGGATTGGGTCAGCGGCGAAGCTTTAGCAAATTACAATGTTTATGGATAAATTGTATACCTAAGTATTATTTAAGTTAGTGAAAGGCACGATTTTCAGAATTTTGCAAATATACATATTTCATCGCTTTGTCCAAATGATGCATGGTCACTGCATGAGCCGTGTGCAATTTATTTTTTCCTAAGTGCGTTTATATTTGTGTTTTTATCAAAACAAGTATTATTTTATCCAGTAAAGAAAGATGTAGCTTGTAGACAGATGACGAAAGCTCGCCAGGCGTGGAAAACTAGGCAGACCTATTTTCGAAAACGAACGCTATATAATATATAATATGTATCAGGGACGACTCCTCTGTAGAACTCAATTGCCACCAGCAGATAGCTCGCATTTAAATAAAAGTGCATCATATTTCTCTAGAAAAAAAGTTATGCAGGAGCTGGGAGTAGGTTTGTATGTACTAACACGTGTAGGTTGTAATAGTATGTGTAGGTTTATTGTTTTGTTATATTAATATTAAGAGCTTATCGTAAGTCCATAGCCTACTATGTTACCCAACAAACTGTATTAACGAACCCTTAAGAGGAAATGCCACTTCTAATTTTTCCATACAAATCGAGGTTTCGTTCTCGTTTGTTTTCCCCTCTAAAACCTCGTTACAAAATTAAAGGAAATTAATGAAAAGGAAATATTCTGTGTCGGACCTTTTAAATTTTTGCGCTTATATTATTAAATTAGTATATAATAACAGACGCTTAGTATAGGTATACTAGGCGTCTGTTATTGGCTAAAAATTCGCCGCAAACGTAAGTCTAATCCAAAAATTCTATCATTATTTGCACAAAAATCTTAAATTCTGACACAGAATATATGAGTCGTATTCAGTTTCCATAATTTTATTACGATTGGTTAAGTTTTTTTGGAGGAAACAGTCGAGAACGAAACCTCAATGTGTATAACCCGGTTACATTAAGTTTGGACCTCATTTGTATCTGACTCCATAGTTATAAGGTGCAAACTTAACTTAAACTGTTAGTGTGGGAAATTGAGCAGTGATATATCCTCTTAAACATGGCCCGACGGCGACACACGGCCTAAAAGCTTTCCCCTACCCACGTGTCTTAAGTTCGTTAAATAATTTGAAGCTTTTGTTTATGCATGAACTTTGAGCTTTTCACGCCAATCCACATTAAGGGTTCACAACTTGCGACACCGGAGCTTCGATGGGTACAGTAGAATTCATAATACATTTATAGTAGGTAAGGCTTTAATTTTGTGGAGTTTTTAGGGTGATATTAGGGACGAAGAAAATGGTGCACTAAATAATGCGAGCAGGCCGTTAGGTAAGGAATAAGGATTCTAGTCCACTGATGCTGAACGGGCTAATACGCAGCGGACGGTGATTGACCAATCACAGTGCTCGTCTTCATACGAGCGCGCCATTGGAAAAATCGCGGTCCATGGTAGCGCACTTTAATTAAAGGGACTCAAACAAGAGTAAATATTTCTATAGCAGCGAATTTCACCCCTCGGAAACAAAGGCTGTCCCTCCTAAAAAAAATTTGAAATTTTATTAGTTCGATACAAATATCGATAAGGCAGCGAGCATGGCTTTCGCTTATCTAACTGTACCCATATAAATAATTATATGTATGTACAGAGCTTGTGAACTAAATGGCTTATATATTGGTTCCCGACGTTCCGTAGCCACGTGTAAACATTTTTGTTTCTATACTTGACTTCGATAGTTCGTCTTAATAATATCTTAGAAAGATAATATTCATGTGATAAGCTGTATTCAATAGATAGGTAGTTCAATAGATTTCGTTTGCCATTCTCAATACAACGAATGTTTGAAGAAATACTTTTAACTCTTTCACGGATAGTACAGACGTAAATTAGGACCCTCGTTATACGACAGCTCGTCTGTGGATGGCGACTTTTATTCGTAAAATTGCTACTCCACCTTCAGTCGATCATTTCTATCAGTTTGTATATAAAATCAAATGCCTTTTGCAGTTTTTCGCTAGAAATTTTTTGAATGACTTCCAATTGTCCGTAAAAAATGTTAATTGTTAGTTTTTTTAGGGTTCCGTACCCAAAGGGTAAAAACGGGACCCTATTACTGAGACTTCGCTGTCCGTCCGTTCGTCCGTCCGTCCGTCTGTCACCAGGCTGTATCTCAACAACGGTGATAGCTAGACAGTTGAAATTTTCACAGGATGATGTATTTCTATTGCCGCTATAACAACAAATACTAAAAATAAAATAAAATAAATATTTAAGGGGGGCTCCCATACAACAAACTTGTTATAGATTATATATATGTATAGGTACGGAACCCTTCATGCGCGAGTCGGGCTCGCACTTGCCCAATTTTTATTTGTATTTTATTCTTCGTAGACAGTATCGCTCCCATGTTCTCTGCTTTTAATGTGTATTCAACTATTGAAGCGGCATTTAACGAAGTAACTATTTTTTCTAATTAGTCTTAACCAATTGTACATAATAATTATCCTTTCTTTTATATTTATCTGTAGTTTTTAGTATTGTATATATTATATTGTATGTGTTTATTTTAAAGTAACTATGACATTTAGATTTTACGAGAGTGTATGAGATTTTATGAGAGTGTATGTATAATTGTATAATATAGTGCCCGCTTTCATCTCAATAGATTATGTAAAATAAAATCGGTTTTAGGTTATAAAAACCGGCCAAGAGCATGTCAGGCCACGCTCACTGTAGGGTTCCGTAGTTGCTCATACTTCACAATAAACTGCTGTTTTAAGCCCGAGTTTTAAGTTAAGAAAGATTTAAAGCTCTATAAAAAGGTCGTAAACGCCCTAGAAACTGTAATCACTTATTACGTTCTGGAAGTCAACTTACGACCTTTTAAAGAAAAAATATGAATTTGGCGATAACTCAAAAACGGCTAGACCGATTTTGTTCAATATAGTTTTCATTGAAAGTACTTATAAGGCCTCATTTACATGAATTTTTCCGATTTTTTTTACCCGTGGTTGAAAAGTTAGAGGGGGGAACACTATTTTTTTTGTTTTCGGAGCGAATATTTACAAAACTGCTGATTTTATCAAAAAATAATGTTACGAGACCCCTATTATTTTTACAAGACCTCAACGACACCTCACACACTTGTGTTGAAAAAAAAAAATCACCCCCACTTTAGGTATTCGAGAGGTAGGTACCCGAAAAAAATTTTTTTTTTAAATTTGTATATTGGGTCAATCAACTTTTCGACCCACACTTTTGAGAAGCATTCGTTTTTTTTTTATTTATTTTTTACTTTAAGATATTAGACATCGAAGTATATATTCAAATAGCTCCAACACTCTAGCATTACATATGTAAAAGGGCACGACCTTTATTGCATAGTTTTCTTTTTATTAAAAAAAAACTTAAACAACCCCCATAAAAGTGTCTACCGCGTTACCTGAGAGGAGTATCTTGGTTAACGAGAGTAAAACGCAGTATTGAATTACTTTTTTATATTCTTTACTTTGGCATGCATAATTAAATCGTTTGGTATATTCAGTCTTAATTTAAGTTACATGCATGAGAACATAATCTCAATAATATGTATTTAGCGTTACCATAGAGATCAAATATTAGCATTTTTTTTTAATAATTCTGTATATAGAAGAGCAAACACTTCAAAAGTCTTCGTAAATAATAAATAACTTCTAACGCACCTTAAGCTGTTAAATAACAAGTGATACAAAACTGTAAAATATCGTGAAATAACAGTAATAATCATCGTAAAAAGAGGACATAAAAGTAACACCAGAGACAATCTGGTAACACCTAAGACACATGTTCCTCAAAACAAAGTAACACCGGAGACATTTTAGTAACACGTAAGACACATCTGAGAGATCGAATGAAGAATCCTAAGGAATGCTTACAATGAAACTGCTTATACTAATTTTAAACTATGCAATTATAAAAATACACTAAAGAAACTAAAAACTTTAACAATCTTATCATAAACATATTAATAAAAATCAACGAATAGTTCTCATGATAACTATTATAAATCTCAGCAAGTAATCAACAGTCTTGTGTTAGAAGTTGTAATTAGTTGTAACTACTATCATATAACTACCTAAAAATCAACAGTCATTTTTCAAAAACATTTATAGGATCATCAAATTTGTAATAAACCCGAAGTCCTTTTTTCACGATTGCAGGCATTGGCAGAATTTCAATAATATCTTCATATTCTACATAGTTGACATCGTGTTCATCCATTCTGAATATCTTCGCATCTTTTTTACCAATTACTCGCAAAAACATAACCTTTACCTCCCCGTCATCTTCGATAGTGGTCAAAGCTTTGCAAACGTAGGAATATTTTTGCTTTTTCGAGTTATCACTATAAACAACGACATGCAAAAAGTCACCAATTGAAACCTGCATTGAACTAGAGCCTTTATAATTACTGGTTGACGGCTGTTGTTCATCCGCTCGGTCAACAAGGACCTTTGATGTTTTATAGTTTTCTTTATCACCAGAGCATATATTCTGTGCACCAGAGGGTACTTGCATTTCATCGTCATCCGTATCAGAGGAACTGTCATAAATTGTTCGGTAAATACTGGTGCGGTCGCTGGGCAATGTATTGTGAATATCCTTCAATACGGTAAGTGAACTAAGAGGCACATCATCATCTGATGATAAATCACGACACGCAGGTTCAATGTTATCTTCTACTAGTGATTCTTGTGTAGTCTGTTCGATGGCATTTATGTAATATATCTGAGGGTCGTGGCAGTCACAAAAACCTCTCTTGAGAGATCCGCAAAAACAGGTCAGTGGTCGATATTTTAAGTAATATCTGCTGTCTGTGAATATGTGGTGCACTTTCATAGTTCCAACCAGTCGTGGTATAGATTTAGGTAATTTGTCTTGTATATCTTTAATAGCAACTTCTTCAATTAAATATAGTTTTATTTTGCTAGCATTCTCTAAGTGTTCCATGAAATGATTACAATTTGCAATATCTTTCCCATTTGCAACTATTCTGTCAGCAGTTCGCTTAAGAAATCCACCTATTCCATCTGCAGGGCCCTTTCCATGCCCCGCTTCAAAAAATGACCACGTTGTAGCCGCAAAGCCGTAGTCAAAGATTTTGTGACATAGCAAATAAAAATTTTGCTTTTGGCGGTACTGAGTGGAAGGGCCGTCAGAAAAGAAATGTACTGTGTTAATAGATTCATACTCACTCCTTATCCATTGCATGATAGGATCCAAATGAGCCCAAATTGCAGCAGGCTGATGACAAGTGGATGCAGAAATTGTGCAAAAAGAGTGTGATTTATATTTCTTTTCCAAGTCGTGAGTATACACCATGACAGTATGTAGAGATACTTGCTTTCTAGAGCCCCCAAAGTGATGTGATTGCACCTCTTCGTTATATTTACAGTTGTAATTCTCACTAAAGTCAACAACTATGGCGCATTCATTGGGTTGTAAGTTGTCCAAGCATTCCCGGAAATTATGGAACTGAACTTTTATATTATACACGTGCTTTTTAAAATTGGTCACATCTTTTTCATATGCCTTCAGAAAGTGTGAAATGTCGTCATTTAAGTCTTCTTTGACATTTTTTATACTTTTGAACTTTTTCCCATCTTTCTCGTAAACTTCTTCTTTCCTTATCCATTGGCTATATTTGATTGAACCTTTAATTTTTTCTTCGTTGTATTTTAAGCTTTTGTTTTTACACGTCTTGCAGTCATTATACATACAATTTTTTGACCGATCATCGCACACTGTTGCTTTAATGACATCACATAAGTTGTCGCTTTGAATTATCCCTTGTTTTTTCAGTGCTTGGGTCTTGTAAGCAAAATTTATGTGTGTTTTGCACAAACAAGTTTCACGTCCATCAGCAGAAGGTCTTACAACAAAAAATGGGCGATTTTTTGTAAAATAATAGTAAGAACAGCAAACCCCTGGATTTTCTGCTTTGAAATGTTTGTGCAAACTTTTCATTGTGTCTAGCAGGAACCTTTTCTGAAGTTTGTTTCCGTTTCGGGTTAAGGTCTCTTTCTTGCCCGCAGTTGCTCTTGAGATGTCATCTCGAAGAAAAAACCTATGAATTTTCTTTTTTAGCAATATGGCGTTGTTGTTAATTGACACCTTGGTTGTATATTGCCGGTTTATTCCAAATACTTCATTTAGCAATTCATTCCTCTTTCTAAATTTTTCTATTCGATCACCCTTTAGTATGCTCTTTAAGAGTAGTTTCTGTTTCATATTTTTAGTTCTATGATATTTTTCTCTAATAGAACTTGTCAGGAGTCTATATTTTTCCTTTACTTGTTCATTTTCGTCTTCACTCTCTGACATATTTTTTTTACTGCGACATAATCGTTTCCTGAATTTATCACATTTCTTCTTTAGTAACTGTATTTTCTTTTCCATTTTTTTATTTTCTCGATACAATCTACTTCTGTTACTTTTGAGCTTACGACGGCCGCGTTCACGTGCTGAATTTGAAGATGGTGATCCACCAGGTATAGGGTTTACTGGACCTCGAATGTTCTGCACGTCGGGTGTCGGAGAAGTTGGTGGTGTTTCAGCTATAACTACTTGTAGATTCTTCCTTCTTTGACGATATTCTCTCTGCCTCAGCTTCCAGATGGTATTTGCATTTCTTTTTTCTTTAGGCGTCAAATCTTTAGCAAGCCGTTTTGTTTGATGATAGTGCTGACGGTGTTTTCTTTTAGCCTCTTCATATTTTTCCTTATTTTGTTTCAACCGTTCTCTGTATCTCTTTTGTTTCTCGGCTGGCGTTAACGCCATTTTAAAATGATCTAGAAATCTGAAAAAGAAGGATATTAAAAGGACTTTTGTTAACAATAAATGATAATCTGAACCTTAAAATTTATATTAATTAGTACTACGCTTCTCGGATAAGGTGACTTGAATTAGACATGCACACGCACTAGTTTTTAGTTCTTTTACGACAACCGCAGCAAGTTGGATCGCATTTACGTAAATACGTATTAATATTTTTTAGTTTGCAGCTATAACAAAGATAATTGATATAGATATTCATGAAATTGTCTCTGGAGTTACCGTTGGTGTCTTTGGAGTTACCACAAAAGTAACTCAGTACACAAGTAACTCGGGTGACATTGGTCAGTATTTTTCAAATAAAATGAATTCTACTCAGTATTAGTTATACTCGTATACATCTATCAAAACGTTTATTCTTTGTCCTTGAAATACAATATGATTCAAGAAATGAATATCAGTACTTACCGATAAAATCGCGGTAACTCAGCCGACAGCGATTAAACACACGCACTACCTTCGAGAGCTCGTCGCTGACTGGCGGCCTGTCGGCATTGTCAAAGGACTTCGCCGCCGCGCCGACAGAGAGGCCACCAATATTTTTAATAGGTAGTGACCGAATTATGTCCTTGTAGGTTTTTACGTCTTCAAGTTTTAAAGGTAACTCAGTATACCAATATTACGAAAAAAATATTTGGACAGAAATTCTTGATTTTTTTGCAGAAATGTATAACAACTGGTAACATTTATTAATACGAAATACTAAAGTATATATTTTATTTTATAGAATATAAAAAAATTAGACACAATTTTCAAAGAAAACATGTGATTTAGCGGTGTAGTGTATTGACATCACGCGTTTTGGACAGCAATAATTTGTATGGAAGAAGAAATTGTCAATGGAGTTACCACATAAATTATTTTAATTGAAGGATATTTTTGAATAAAAACGTATAAGTCACAATGATTTACTGTCTAATAATACGCTAGTACCTCACATGATGTTAATTTCAATAGATTTATGGAGTTTTGTTCAAAAACTGCCGTGGACAGCGAAGTGTGGGTCGAAAAGTTGATTGACCCTATTACCGTTTTGTCGGCGTGATACATACACATACTCATACCAAATTTCAGCTTTCTAGTTTCGGAGCTAAGCCGCGGACAGACAGACAGACAGAGACAGACAGACGGACATGGCGAAACTATAAGGGTTCCTAGTTGACTACGGAACCCTAAAAAAGGGTTGTAAAATGCATTAAGATGACAGATGTAAGAATTAACTTCTTACCGCCCACGTCCGGGGCACTATAGCTACTCGTACATAGTTTGATATTCACAAAGATGAACTCTCAAATACATTGTGTAGATTATGTCCCATAGAGAGTAGCATCCTAACGTAGTTAAAACCACACATACAATTTTCGGGCCGAACCTATTAACCCTAAATAGAAAGGGTAAACAATTTTATTTATTTTAGAGTTTCATTTAATCCCTTCTTTTGTTTTGGCCTTGTCAAGGGACAGATTTGGGCAAATTAATTACTAAGCCGCCGAGGAAAGTTGCCCGTCGTCGAAAATACAGGGACACAAATTTTACTCATCCAATGCTCGAGAATAGACCTTAAAATGATAATTTATAATGTAGGTTTGATGGTTGCTGATAAACTTAAGATTTATTTTTAAGGTTATTCATATATTTGTCTAGTATGTTAGAAATTATAAAATTAACCCGTCACACGTGACTTTTACCAATATTTCAGACCTTTTGTGTCTGTTTATTTTGATAAACACAAATGCGTTTTACCTGACAATGTCACGTATTAGCAACGGCAACGGCAACCCTTAACTCTTTCTCTCAATCACTATTTGTGTCAGTGCATCTGGAAAGGTACCTAGTCACGACATCTAGTTACCGAGTTACATGAGTTTTTGTGGAAGCTGGTGAAAAAGTGCCAAAATGGGTTTGTGTTATAATTGAGTTATTTACATCCTAAGGAACACGTGTGTACAAAAATATCAGTAAAATTATGTTTTTTTAGTATATTTCTCCGCCTATAAAGTTTAGTAGTCAGGGTACCTTGTCACGCCATGTCTTAAAATCCTTTAATTTTTGAATAATTTTGTAAATATTTCTATCGCGGGTAGGCAACTACCTCTTTTTAAGATAAGGTATAGGATCGGTCTATAGCAAAATAATTTTTTGAACAAAAATAAATACTTAATGTTTTTTATAAGAAAACATTCAACTTGCATGTATGAAATAACTATTTATAATTATAATTAGGTGCAGTTATGTACACAATTGAGTTATTTTTTCTAGTTATTACTCCATTTATGTAAGATAATGACTTAGCGTGACAAGGTACCCAGTTTAGAAAATGCTAAACTTGATGTCTTACACGACTAAAACAGAAGTTTTTATAAATAAGAATACATTGATTTCCGCTATAATTATCCTAAATAACATTTTGTTACAGATATTTCTTGCATTATAGGTACTAAAATAGTGATCTTCGAGTTTAAGTTACTAAAGTTTAGTAAATGACGTGACAAGGTACCCTAGTTACGTTTCCATACAAAAGTTTCGACCGAGTCACTAAACTTTAATGTTAAAAAAAACTGCTTTAACACCATTTCTATTATACCATTGTGGTACACCACGCTAAATACCATTTGATCTTGTGATATAGCATGAATATACAAATTGTTTTGTTGGTTTTTAATATTATAAGTGAACTTTTTTGTAACTGTTAAAAATGCGGTAATTATTAAATTTCTTTATGATTATGGAGTTTTCTTTCATTCAATTGTCCCAAAATGCCATAGAATATGTAACTATGATGAGAAACTAACAGTTTTAATCTCGTTATTTTATGAATTGGGTATAATTAACACTTTCGTGTTTCTTCCACCCTGGCATGTTCAACCTAAGAAATCAGAATAATTAACATGTATTTTTAGACAATTCACCTTTATTATAATTCTTTAACATTCAAAGATTATGATTATACCCTTCACTATGTAACTTCGAAGTAGAAGTGTGTTTTTTGCCACTATAAACTTTAAATGCAATTTTCTCAACTTGTGCATTTCGGAAGTCGAAAATTCAAAAATTTATATAAAAATAGTGGTTCCATCTACAGTCATTATTTTTTTTTGTATTGATAGCAAATTTAATCTACTTTTTGGAACTATGCATAACTCAATACCTGAAACAAGGTACCTTTCCAGATGCACTGACACATTTTGTTGATTAATACGATTTTACTATTTGATTTACTAATTTGGTATCTTGGAGCTGATTTGATGATGGAAACGGAACATGGACAATAAGAACTTCTAAACTCCAAGAAGACCCTACCCGTGGCACAATTTGGTATCTGTATTTTTGCTCTTTATTTATGATTATGAAGATTTCGGCGGATAAGGAAAAAAGGGCACACTAAAGTTAGAAATCGTTAGTAAAAATATTGAAAACTGTTTTCCCTGTATACGTATTTAAGATTCAAACAAGTGGACAAAACGCTACATCAACTTATTTGTCCCCCTAATTATAATTACAATGCCGGCCAACAAAAAAGCATAATTTACCGGTGCAAATATAATTTATTTTAGCGACTGAAAAGCGTAAAGGCGGCACCGGGAATGTATTTTTACATTTCGTTCGAAGCGATAAGAGTGAGCGATTTATAACTGTAGCTGATAAGAATCTACCGCACTCGGGGGACCAGGCGCGCCGTAAGGCAATCTGTAACGTGGTTTTAACAGCTTCACAAAAGGTTTAGCATAAGTAGTTTTGCTTGAAATGCGTCTAAGATAACTTTGTTAGTAAAGAAAACAATGAAAAAAAAATGTTTTGTGTTATCACTGTGGCATTCGGATTACTAGCACTATTCGATGCAGCGGTGACGAACACAAGTGACCGCATCGCGTGGCAAGTGGGTCCCTTGCATCGGTCGACGTTTCGTGGCAATCAAGATCTGAATGCAATTGAAACATTGTATTTCGCTGCACAGTCTCTTCAACGACAATACTCATGTAGTATAAGCCAGTTATACTCGCATACAATTAAAATAGAACTTCACTTCTGCTTCAGGTAAGTTCGTTAATTTTTTAAGTATCACACTAATATTATAAAGACGATCGTTTGTGAGTGTGTTTATGTGTTTGTTTGCTACTTCTTCATGCTCGAGCGACTGGACCAATTTGGATAAATTTTGGTATCAAAGTAGCCGACACCCTGGATTAACACATAGGCTACTTTTTATCCCGAAAAATGTAGTGTTCCCGAGGGATGAGCGGGTAATATTGGGTAGCGCAGCTAGTTTAAGTATCACTAAAATTCAAGTTCAGCACCAAACATAAGGTCTAAGACGGGATTTTACCTAAAACTTTAGTATACATAAGTAGGCCGCACAAATGCCTCACAAATGCTCCATTTTTGAATGAATTCATTCATAAATGGGCCTTGCAATTCTGCAGCTTATTCTACTAGATATATACAGCCTGTTACCGGCATGCAGGCATTTATTAAAACTGATAATAATATGATCCATTAGTAATTGTATTAGCTAATCATAATTATGTAAATTAACTGCACAATTAAATTTCTTAAATCCGCACATTCAATGTAGCGTAATTGTCGTTACTCATAGCACGCTGTCATTTAACACTCACTTGTCAATTTACTTTACTGTACATAACTGGCAATATTTTTTTTGTTAGAAAGTTAATAAAGCCTGAATTTAAGTTAATTAATTAAATTAAGGTCATGGATACGTTAAAGATCTATGTTACTTTACTCTACTTTAAGAGAAGCCTACTTGGCGGTAACACACTGTAGATGTATATAGGTATTTGTCTCGGGCGAAAACATAACACAAGACCTAATTGAATCTTCTTTAAGTCTTTATATTCACGATAAAAATTAATTATTCGATTAAGATTCGAATCTGAATATAACTTACTTAAAGTGTTTCAGGCATCTCGCATTCTCTGTTACAACTCTGTCAGTTCGAAATCTTTCAACGTTACACCTGAATAATGGAAATAGGAAATTAAAATGTCTCAGGTTTAAATTAAGAAATTCAATCCAAACTCCATTTAAGGCCTCGGCGTCGGCGCCAATAAAGCGCGCTTTCCCGGCTTTGGCCAAGAAAGCCAATTTGTTTTAAGTTCGAATAAAAATTTAGTGTTGGTTTCCTTTTTATGTTTGAAACTTTGTCTGACTACGAACTATTTGCAGTTATTTTGTAAGCGGAGATGCAAATAATACCAATTCGATGCGGGAAATCTGCTAAGAATTTAATTAGTAGTTTAGTACAATTTTACTGTGACAAATATGGGAATTGGTATGAACGTATGTTTGGAAACTGGTTTTGATGATAATATTGCCAAAGGTAGGTATATATCTCTCTGATATTTCGAATAGATCTCCGAAATGGCGATATACTTAGAATATTGCCACTTCGCTAACCCGGTCGCGTTAAGTTTGCGCCTTCTTTGTTTGCGATACAATATATATCAGGCGCAAACTTAAAGATAAACGCGAAATGTCATTTTATGCAGCTATAATCGGAAATATAGCGTTATAATGACAGTTAGAGGCCTGAGGTACCTGAGATATACATATACCTGAAATATCGCTTGGAGATATTTCAAAGTACACTCGAACTAACTGTTTTACATAGAAAAGTCCCGTGAGTCTCAGAAATATTATAATTATTACGTAACGAGTTTACTCACGTCGTAGAAATCAAATATCGCTGGACATGATTTGAATCGGTTCGCGATTCATCATCAGGAGAGCTAATCAGTCGCAGCGGCCGCCAATCGAACACATGGAGTTCGAATACTGTGTGTAATAAATTAATAGAAACGATAAACAAACATCATTCGTATATTCTCTCCAGTGTAGGTTAAATAAAATAAAAATAAAACACGGTATAAATAAAACAATTAAATTCAATTGCATGTAGCAATATTATTAATTTAACACACGGGCGTAACATTGTCCATATCGATTTTTGCTGAAGCTGCATTTATTTACATGGATAAAATAAAAGATTTAAAACCAAATATTGTGTTACGGACAGCTAGGCCAACGTAATAAATATGTATAAATAAATAAATGATTAAATATACTTGTAAACAGTTAGGCGAAATTAATATTAAGATAAATAACTAATATATTTCTTGTGTTCCTAAATGCCCTTAAAAGCGGCTATACTATGTGTATAACACTTATTTTCCTGAAATAATTCACTGTAAGAGAGCTCCCAAGTACTATGTAGAATAGTTAAAAGACCACGGCGTCTTAAAAGTAAACAAGTATGACTCATCCTGGTAACTTTCCACTCGCAGCGCGAGACAAAGGAATCATGTTTGTTTACATTGGATGTAAAACTTGAGGATAAAAATTAGATTATTCTGAAACTCTGTAAAATCATTCCTTATGAAAGTACAAGTAAAATCTCTATACATTATACCGGCCGCAACTTGCTGCGAGCACGGCAAACAAAGAAATAACACGACGCGCCGAGCGCGGCGCGATATGAGTGACTAGGAAGGTGTAGATCTCGACCCGTGTGAGCGAGACGGCCTCTGAGTCAAGACAAAGAAATGATGCACATTTTATATAATTATGATTAAACGGGAGCTCTCACGTCAAAATCAAATACAGATTTGTGTTCTATGAACGAACCTTGATATTAACTATAAGTTAAATGTAAGATGAGAATTGTATTATAAGCAAGAAATGATTAAATGTAACAGAGCGGGCGTCCCTCTAAAAATGTAAACAAACCTTGAACGAATCATATAAAAGGACGCCCGTTTCTGCAGAATTTATTGAGTTCAAGTTCAACTTTGTAACACGTAGAGTCCCACTCCGTTTAGTGCGTTAGATCAACGGTCCGCCAATACAAGTTGTAACCAGTCTCTTTCATCCAAGTGTATTACCATCTTGATAGTTAGTAGTGCGTAGTATCATCGATCCGCAGTGTTAGAAAAAGGACTAAATTAGTTAAGATTTAATTGTAAATTCGCGTGTTAATTTGTGTGTTAATTTTAGTATACTCCGATCCTCTATTTTTGTTAATTGTTTTTGTGTTTGAATATATAGTGTTTTTCCGTTTATCCTTGCGTTTATTTTCCTACAGTAGTAAATCGAGCCATCTCATTTACACCATTTCTCTTCTACATTTCCCTGAGCTATCGTAGATGTCAGTGTTGGGACCCAGCCGACGAGGCATTCCTAACATATTGCATTTCTAAAACATGAAGCTATAAATTACCTTTTTAAATTCATAATTAATAACAAACAGTGAATTATAATAGATAACTTATTTCCCACAGACCCAAATACCTAATAGTAGTTCCGACGAACTTAATAATAGCAGTCTATTAATAACTGCCTCCGCATCGCATCCTCGAATCGAATTAATCGCACTACTATCAAAACAACGTTAAGCGCAAAAGTTGCTATGACAAAGTTCCTAGTAGCGATACCTATTAACTAATTCCGTACTATTGAACAAAACGAATGATTTATGAGTAAAGTTTAAATTTGGGCCCAACCACGCGCAGTATCCGGATTGCAAACTTTAATCGGATTTCAGCAAATCCATTTACTTTAATTGAATCCCGGAAGATGGTTGTCACTGGCAAACGATTTTATTTTCATTGTCACCCGTTTATTTGTCTGTTTAAATCCAACTAACAAGCTGGTTTCTGCCCTGTTCTCTCCTGTCTATTACAGATGTTACTACGTGTTTTAGGGATGAGTATTACAGCGAATTAGTGCTTTTGTTTTACACACCTGTTTAAACTTCGCTTTAAAAACAAAAGAGTAAAAAATTAAAGAAGGTTCTTGACTTTCGCAAAAAAAGCTTAAGAACTACATTTTATTGTATTTGTATAGAATCTTTTTATCGATTCTATATTTTTTATGTGGTAATACCACATTTTTATTTTTATAAATAATGACACAAAGGTAAATTAAGAAAGAAAAATTGAATGCGATCTACTACAATCGAAGCGGGGTTTGAACCCGCGACCTCTGCGTTACCGGCGCATTGCTCTCCCAACTGAGCTATTCGACCGCTACGTCAGTCACACCAAATCTTTCATCCCTTAATCCTTTACGCTACTGGAGCGCCCTCTGCGTCATATGTTTTTTTGAAATGCTTATTGCGCATTAGCCATACCCTAGGATGTGCGTTTTACACGCACGATCCCCAATCCCCATTGCTTTACAGCAAGTGTGGAGACTGCGAGAGAGATGGCGCTGTTCTAAATATTTGTATAGAATCTTTTTATCGATTCTATATTTTTTATGTGGTAATACCACATTTTTATTTTTATAAATAATGACACAAAGGTAAATTAAGAAAGAAAAATTGAATGCGATCTACTACAATCGAAGCGGGGTTTGAACCCGCGACCTCTGCGTTACCGGCGCATTGCTCTCCCAACTGAGCTATTCGACCGCTACGTCAGTCACACCAAATCTTTCATCCCTTAATCCTTTACGCTACTGGAGCGCCCTCTGCGTCATATGTTTTTTTGAAATGCTTATTGCGCATTAGCCATACCCTAGGATGTGCGTTTTACACGCACGATCCCCAATCCCCATTGCTTTACAGCAAGTGTGGAGACTGCGAGAGAGATGGCGCTGTTCTAAATATTTGTATAGAATCTTTTTATCGATTCTATATTTTTTATGTGGTAATACCACATTTTTATTTTTATAAATAATGACACAAAGGTAAATTAAGAAAGAAAAATTGAACATACATTTTATTGGTTCTATCTATTTATCAGCTACAGACGTCTACTGCTGGACATAGGCCTCCCCCATGACTCGCCACAAGGTGCGATCTCTGCAGACCGCATCCATCGACTCCCTGCGACCTTAACGAAGACATCTGTCTACCTTGTCGAGGGCCGTCCCACGCTGCGCTTTCCTATACGTGGTCGACACTCCATTTTTATTGGTTGTTCGTGTTTAATGCGATGGCCATCGGATGTGGTGACTGATGCGTCAGCGCCGCCACAACTGGCTCCGGATGCTTGTCGATTCTGAACGGACAAATGCAGAAGGTGGATCCTAGCACCCAAGTGTGCGCTAGTGCGTAGACTAACGGTGAGCGACGGCCATAGGAGTGATCGAGACACCGCGTTCGGACCTTCCGCTCCCACCCATTGCCACCGCTACATGGTTACGCGAAGTAGTGGCCAGGCCGTATTGGGCCAATTCTAGGCAAGGTTATTATTAGTACATTACTGCAGACGCCGAGAAATAAGGGCTTGCCGGCGGAGTAGGTATAGACGATACGAAGTCGGTAAGCCCTTTTCACGGCTAAGGCATGTAGGTATAGTGTTTTTCTCAAACTCTCTTCTTCTCCATCGCTCCCTCATTACTGAGGATCGTGACTCCGCTTCAGCTTGTCAACTGCCTGTCTCCATCGGCTGCGGTCAGCTGCCTGGTGTAGTGCGGCGCTAACTGGTCCGTTGGTCTGCTCGGATATCTGGTCAGACCAGCGTTTTGGGCTCCGGCCTCTAGGTCTCTTTCCTTCCACTTTTCCGGTGACCATCAGACGCTCCAAGTTACCCACATCTCGGCGGGCGATGTGGCCAAAGTAACGCATTATTCGCTGCAGACAAGTGGTAGACAGGCGTTGGGCGTTCTCCATTTTGAGCTGTTCTAGGACGGAGATGTTCGTGCGGCGGGCTGTCCATGGGATCCTTAACAACCGCCGCCAGCACCACATCTCAAAAGCGTCGACCCTGTTCCGGTCATTTGCTTTTAACGTCCATGTTTCAGCTCCATATAGAGCAATTGGGAAGACCACTGAGTGGACCAGATGTATTTTAGTTGTGTTTGAGATACTACGGTCTTTCCAGACTTTGCTCAGCTGCGTCATTGCCGTTTTAGCCATCCCAATTCGTCTCCGTATTTCGGGTTCACAATTGCCTTTGTTTGTGATGACAGAACCTAGATAGGCAAATTGGTCTACAGTTTCGTATTCTTTGAGGAGGTCTGTACGCTGGATGTTTGCGAAACGGTCTACGACTAGGAGCTTAGTCTTGCTTTTGTTGATAGCTAGTCCCAAATTAAGGCTTATAGTTTCCAGTCTATCCAGAAGCTCCTTCATCTCCGCTTCCGTTGACGCAAAAAGTGTAGTATCGTCGGCGTACCTCAGGTTTGATATTTGAACTCCACCTATTTTTATTCCACCTTCCCAGTTTTCTAGCGTTTGGCGCATTATATATTCTCCATAAATGTTAAAGAGGATAGGTGAGATCACACAACCTTGCCTAACTTCCTTTTGGAACCGAAAACTGCTTGAGGTGACATTTTCGATCGAGACAGTCCCAAAACCCGACTCGTACAGGCTGCGGATCAGCATTATGAGATGACCTGGAACTCCTGTTTCGCTGAGGATGTCCCATAATTTCTCCCACTTCACGCAGTCGAAAGCCTTCTGATAATCCACAAAGCACATAAAGGTAGGTGTGTCGTACTCGTAGCATTTTTCTACAATGAGCCGTAGGTTTAGAATTTGCTCTCTTGTGCCCCTCCCTCTAACAAACCCCGCCTGCTCCTGCGGTATCTGCCAGTCAAGGAAGGATCTTAGTCTGGTGTTTATGACGTGAAGTAGGATCTTGCTAGCGTGTGATACTAGGGCTATCGTTCGGGGTATACCTTCACTTGCCCGAATTTCATATGCCCGAATTTCGTCTGCCATAATATTCAATTGACCGAATCTTGTTTCTTATAATTATGTTTCCCATAATCATTGTTTGCCATATTAATCCTATGACCGAATCTTTGTTTCCCATAATATTAATTCCAATAATCACATTTTCCATAAAGATTGTAATCCATAATTGTCACATGCTATAATTTCATATGCTATCCAAATGGAACATAGGCCGAAAACCGACATCTGTAGGTTAGGTTTGTTTTATGACCCCGTATAGCGGAGCGTCAAAATACAAACCCAATCTAATCTAGTTTTAGAAGAACTGCTACCAAATAGTACATGGATCTAAAACCGAAAACTATAGGTTAGGTTAGGTTTGTTTTGTGACCCGTACCTATAGCGGAGCGAGCGAAGCGAGCGGAGCGTCAGAATGTTTGCTTCAAAATACAAATCCTAATCTAATTTACAGTTTCCTAATTTACAATCTAACCTAGTTTTAGAAGAACTGCTACCAAATAGTACATGGATTTAAAACTGAAAACTATAGGTTAGGTTAGGTTTGTTTTGTGACCCGTATAGCGGAGCGAGCGAAGCGAGCGGAGCGGCAGAATGTTTGCTTCAAAATACAAATCCTAACCTAATTTACAGTTTTAGAAGAACTACGATAAAAGGACGTACGACATTCGACCAGAACCGAAAACTTTAGGTTAGGTTTGTATTGTGACCATGTAGTACATAGTGTCTATGTACATACGTGGCCACAATATGCCTACAGAAAATAAGATGCTAAGCCAGGTTGGATTCGCACAGAAACAATATTTAGTATGGCGTTTAAATATTCTATCAAACAATATTATGGTACTTAATACTATGGAAAACAATACTTATGGCATTCGTATCATTATGGCATATAATATTCGGGAATACAAGAGTATGTCAAATGAATTTTCTAGGAAACGAAACATTCGGGCAAATGAAATTCGGGTAAGTGAAATTCGAGCAAATCAATATTATTGCATATAAATTTCGGTCAAACAATAGACAACCATCGTTCGGTAATTGTTGCAGTTGCGTACTGCGCCCTTTTTGTGGAGAGGGAGTATGGACGAGTGCACCCAATCGCTAGGCCAGTGTCCTGTTTGCCAGATCGCGTTGCATATGTTGTGCAGGTTTGTCACTCCATTTGGACCTAGGCCCTTTATTACTTCCGCTGTGATTTGATCAGGACCTGGAGCTTTGTTTCGCTTGAGTTTCCGAATGGCTTCTTCTACTTCTGAGCGAAGTATACATGGTTCTGGCACTTGTGCGGAATCGAGCATGTTGCTACAACTTGCGTGTTCGTCCTGATAAAGTTCTTCACAGTACTCCCTCCATCTTTCTGCGACTTTTGCAGTGTCATGGATTGGATTACCTTCCTTGTCGTCTATTACCCACGAGGATGGTTTGAATTTACGGGTTATCTGTTTAATTTTTTTGAAAAGATCACCGGACTGGTATTTATCTGCATGCTGTTCTATTTCAGTGCATATATCCTCAAGGTACTTATTTTTGTCTCTTCTGCACTGCCGTTGGATTAGTTTGGTGAGCGCAGTATACTCCTCCACATTCTCCGCAGATCTCTCGGCTTTTTTCAGATCTTTCCGTCGTTCTATCTTGGACCATGTATCATCCGAAATCCAGTCTTTCCTTCTTTGGGGTTTTTTGTCCATGGATTCCAGCACTTTGACAATTTTGGACTTGAATGATTCCCATTGTGCCTCCGAACTTGTATTCGTTACCTCAGTAGGAGTGAGTTCTGGTTCGGTCTTATTCTGGAAATATTCATACTCCGGTTGAGCTAGTCCACGCCTGCACTTCGGGCTTTTGTGACAGAACTTTAGCCGCAAGCGCACATCTGCAACTAGTAGTTGATGGTCAGATCCGCAGTCAGCACCCGGGAAGGTCCTGGTATTCGTGACTGACGATTTCCAACGGCTTCCTATGGTGATATAGTCAATTTGATTTCGGAAGCGATCACCGGGGGATATCCAGGTGTATAGTCTGCGTTTGTGGTGCTTGAAGCAGGTATTTGTTATTGCAAGGTCCTGGCTTACGCAGAAGTCTATGAATTTCTCACCCCGTTCATTCCTTGTTCCCAAACCATGTTTACCCACTATATGTCGGATATGATCATCCTGCTCTGTGTTTCCAACCTTTGCATTCCAGTCACCCTGAATTATTGTTATTTCGCGCTTGGAGATATTGTCTAGTGTTGTTTGCAGCATTCCATAGAAACCATCGATGTCCTCCTGTGACGATTGGGCGGTTGGCGAATAGACCTGAACAATGTTAAGCGGAATTGGGGTGCTATTTATTCTTATGGACATAATTCTGTCATTGATCGTGTTGTAGCCTGTGACGTGAGATGTAAGTTTTCGAGACACTATGATTCCCACGCCGTTCTTACTCTCAGATTCATGTCCAGAAAAATAAACTGTATTTCCTGCAGCAGTCTTGAAATGGCCTTTTCCTTTCCTGTGGGTTTCACATAGTCCCATTATGAGTAGTTGGTATTCCCTCATCTCTTTTTCAATGATTTCGAGTTTTCCAGGTTTCAGAATGCCTCTCACGTTCCACGTGCCGATTCTGTGTTTGGGACGTAGAGATGGTTTTTTGCTGTCTTCAGTAGCATTAACTGACTCGGTAGCCTGATGACTCACTATCGAGGAGTCTTCGGTAGCATATTTAACACTCACCGACCCGGTTATCGATGAGCGCCGGGGGTTAGCCGGATCGCCCGACATCGCAACATTTCTATTATCTGACATGGCTTCATGGAGTTCTCTTGGGAGTGTGATCGTAGTGGGTTCCCATTACCTTCTACGTCGGTACTTTTAGGAGGTATTTAGTCTCCAAGGCCCACCGTGGCCTAGATTCTTGTGTAGGTTAGTTGACCGTCGCCTACTACTCGACGTTGGCGTCTTTTACGACTATCATTGTACCTTGGTAGTAGAGGGAAACGCTGTTAATAGTCAACCCTCCTCCTTTCTCAAACGGGCTTGGGACCGGCTACGGCGGAGTTTTCTCAAACATATGCAATGAAATAAAAAATACACCACTTAAAAGAAACATAAAGTTCTCTCGAATTGTTCCGCCCGAAACGTGACACTTCGAAGCCTGTCTTAACGCAAGTTTTGAAGATATTTATTCATTAAAATTCTTAAGTTAGGTTTTTTACAATAAAATACAGAGATTACAAAATGCAAACACATAACATATAAAACTACAATCTAACCTAGGGTGCCGGCGGCAGCGGGGCGGGGTCCAAGCTACCGTTGGTTAGGGCTGCAGAGTGAGGAACATCCTGACGATGCGCGCCGTGTCTAGGAATACCACCTTCTGAATCTGAGCCATCTGTCGAGACTCTTCGCTATAAGACCATTCGCTGAAACGACTATCGGGACAATCATCGTCGAATCAACATCCCGCATGGCGGTCACCTACTAGCTAAGGCTTATTATTATTAGTAAAATCTAAAAGTAATTTTTTATCAAATTAAGAAAAAACACATGAAGTTATTTTTGTGGTAATAGACAACCCGGCAAAATCCCAACTGTCTTGATTAAACAAGCGTACCTAAACTTTATCAGCAAGTCTATTTGTTTCCTCGAGCGTCTAATTTCGTCTGAAAAGCTTTGTCAAAAAATTCAAGATAAAGCAGTGATTTAGGTTACTTGACTTGGAGAACTAAATAATAATAAAGAAGGATGTCTACGTTTGAGATAAGTTAGGTTAATTATCGTAAAAGACTGTCTGTGGTCTTATTACGTTATTGAAATTGCTATCTCTATAGGTTTTATTTTAAAACGATAATTATAATGTAGGTAATTGAACTAAGAGGTTTTTTTTTAACCAACGTCATAAAACGGAGTTTTTGTACATACTTGAGGACGATTGGACCGACTTAGATTTACCTATCTTGTTTGAAAAGGGTATATTTTTTAATTGGTCTAATTTTCATGAGGTTAGAGGATCTTATGATGAGGTTCTGGAAAAGTCGTGGGAACATTTTAAAACTTATACGAGTAGGCACACTTACTGTGATTTGGGTACTTCAAAATAACCAGAACAGTTATTGTCGGCAAGCATCATTTCGCTTGTCGATTATTTTTGGTTAAAATATGATTATTTAGTTAATTATTGGATTATAAAAAAAAAACAAATAGATTTTCTCTCAGAAGTGCTTATGTAGGTATATTGTTATATAATGTAAATGGTTATAAACTACCAGCAAAGAGCCGGGTAGTTGAGTCCAGTGCACTTTCTGAATTTTAGTTTTTGTTATCCAGTTCAATTATGTTTCATCTTTGACTATCTCATAACAATTTGTAATAAATACTTACAACAATGTAAAGGAACAGGTTATTAAAAATAATATACTTTTAAAATAATTCGAGAAACAAAGATAAATGCAATAACGATACGTGACATATAATAGATCCGCCTAATCGAGTCTTGGAGACGGACACCCGTCATCAGTAGAATTTATTCTACCATAAAATTAGAACCACGGCGGCCTCCTATTAGAATTTATGTCAGTCGATCCTGTAACTGATGGGACCAAGCCACCTCCTATCTCATTAAGGTTTACTGCAGTAATAAACTTCCTGAATAGAAATTTTCTTATTCCTTTAGCCCGGATAGGTTTAGTGAGGGGGATATATCAAACGAATGCACAATACACATCGCTAATTACGAATACTAATACAGATGTATTATTCATGCAATCACTTAAATAATATTGGCTCGATGTACATACCTAGAGTGCACCTTGCTGCGAAACTAGGAGCAATCTTCTATGTATATTTTTATTTAATCGTGAAAAGTGTTACATTGAAGATATTTTCCAAAAAAAAAAATAGGATAAAGGTCACAAATTCCAAAACATATTATATATTTTATTTGTGCTTATGTATTTTTCTTTGTACCTTCATCACGCTTAAAGGGCTGGAGCGATTTCAAAGAGTTTTGGTACACACTCGTGTACCAGCTAGGTTATAGGATACTATTTACTCGACAGCAAAGAAGCAAAAATACCATAACCCACTTTATCTTCCGCGCGGACGACGTTCACGTGCCCCTTCTAGTTTCAAATAAAATCATAAAATGAACCCGACATTTCTAGACCCATTCAACCGAAAGGTCCACAGTGCTTACAAATAGGAATCGCGCTCCCAGTAATTTCATTAATGGATACAAATAACTTTCAATGTAAAATTCATGGCGCGTATATTTTTATAGTAACTACCTTTCAAGAAAATAACAGACGTTTGAAGACAAAGCGGCTTTCCTATTTTTCCTCCTCGATACACAACGAACGTATCCCGGCCCAAATGGGCGGGTGTAAAAAACCTTTCCAATCTCAACCTCTAAAGAGAATGAATAGAATAAACAATAGTACCTTGGAGCCGAAACTTTTCTTATTATTTAAGAGTTCTAACATGTTTAATGCATGAGAGACGATTTATTCGCGAGAGTGAGTAATGCGTGGTGCATTAACATAAACATCTTGGTGCGAAGCAGACATTGTTGTGGACTCAACAAGGATTCTCTGCTTCGAAGTGAGCAACGTGAAGCTACCAAGTTTGGCTTGAAGGAACTTTGCCTGTAAGATCTTTGCCTCGAGGAAACAGTTTCATCAAATGGCGTTTGTATGCTGCGTTAATTTATCAAGCAAAGCAGGAAATTTGGACGCTATTACCACAAATATAAAATTGATAAACAACATTCGATCACATACTTCCTTAAACCTTCTTCTGGAAGTAACTTATTTATATCATTATCATCAATCTACATAGTGTTAGTTAAGCTGCTCTTTATTAAAGTTGATTGTTGTAAATATTGGTATCAGCAGTCTACTTTAACTATGTCCCGCTTCTTATACTAAAATTTTGCAATGACTATTTAAAGAGATACTAACTTTACGAAATCACCAGTTACATTTTTAACCATTTGGTACCTATTAACCATTTTATCAGACTGTGGTCAGTTGCGAGTGAAAAGAAGGTTCCATTCTAGCAGAACCGTTATTAAGTATTCAGAAAACATATATTTTTTAAGTTACTCCAAATAACAACATAATTGCATTAAATCCATACTAATAGAGGAAGGACATAGGATAGTTTTCATCCCGGAAAGTATCCCTAAAAGATTGAAAAGTGAATAAGTAATTCATTATGACATTGATGACCCTTTAGGAAATGTAATTATTAGACCAAAAGTACAATTGCTCTTACATTTGCTTAGGCGCTTTTATTAATTAAGGTGATTAGGTGGATATCTATCGTGTTGTAGGAGATTGCTTCCATACTTCCAAGTTCCACGCGGACGTAGTCGCGGGCAAAAGCTAGTAAAAAATAAAACGTATTTGGACGACAAATTCTGCCATATACAATATTCAGCTTGAAATTATACTGCCACCGCCCTATTGCCGCGAGTTGTACAAAGGTCCAGCAAAAAGCAATGTTTCTTTGTGTAGCCACGATAAATTAGGCTCGTTATGGCTGTATAACAAAAGCATGGGCCGAGAAGTCGCCAACTAATAATATATCACGGGCAGTGCGATAAGAGTGCCCACAGGGATTTATGATGCCGATTTACAGCCGATATCGTACATACAGTTCGATTTGGTAAGTATGTTGCCAAATAAGGGTTGATATAATGAGAAGTAGCCTGATAAATAACAAACCTACACAGTTTCGTTATTTATTAAATTATGGTAGGGTAATAATAGGAACGTAGCCAGAGTATTGGTAGTCTAGTCATAAAGTGCAAAACAAGAGTCGACCTTTGTTAACATTATCCTTGAATGATTCCCGAGACTGTGACGAAACTTTTGGTCCTTACCTATATTGGCGTTTTGTGTGGAGAACAATCTAATATCTAAGGCAATAAAAATATAGGTAAAGGACTAATTTATTGTTGTAGTAGCTAGAAAATAAGCACAGTGATTTTCACGACCAATGCCAGGACAAAAACTGTATCTGTTTTTTAAATATTTTTTCCTAAACGAGAAGTTACAAACTGTAACGGACTTACGAATATGGCGTGTTGTACGGAGAACTTAATGGTAATTTATTTTTTCATTAGAATTTGTGGATTTGTTCCTGTAATGTGTGGATCCAAAAACGAGCCATACGCATTATTGCTAACAAACCATACGATCACCCTGCACAAGATCTATTTAAAGAATACCAAATCCTAACCTTACCTAGTGTGTATATTCTAGAGGCTTGCACATTCGTGAGGCACAACCTTGACCTTTACACGACTCGTGCGCAGCAGCACGGCAGGAACACGCGCGGCCAGCACCTGTTACTCGTCCCGCTGAGGAGATTAGCCAAGGTTCGAAAATCACTCGCTATAATGGGGCCAATACTGTACAACGCTCCCACAAGAAATTAAAAACTCGCCGAGTATTACAACATTTCATAAAAAGCTGAAAATAATTTTACTAGAGATGGCCTGTTACAACATCGATGAATTCCTTGAGAAAATAAAATTGACCAACACATATGCTTATCAAACTAATTTACTGTTTTACCAATAACCAACACATTATGTAAAAAATGTATAATAACAAAAGTGTACATGCACTCAATGAGTTATTTTTGATACAGGCGTGTGCCTGCGAATAGTACCTTCACAATAACATGACACTGTAAAACGAATAATTTTTAAGTAACTAACATGTTCTACAAATTATAATTTTAATAATATTATAATTATATGTATATCTGTCCATGACGTGTAAAATGATTTTTTTATCAAGAAATATCTGATTCTGATCTGATTCTGATTCTGTTTGTGACGTAATGTCACATCTAAACCAAAACAATTTTTTCCGTTCTTTTGCATTAACTATTCTAAGGCGTGTCTTTTTATTTTAATATCATGAAATAATAAATACTTATGCAATTGAAAC
Source organism: Apotomis betuletana (assembly GCA_932273695.1). Taxonomy (NCBI): domain Eukaryota; kingdom Metazoa; phylum Arthropoda; class Insecta; order Lepidoptera; family Tortricidae; genus Apotomis; species Apotomis betuletana. The sequence goes on along the minus strand of OW026303.1, from coordinate 20,164,997 downwards.
ACATGCCGGCCGCAGCAGCAATCGCAAAACGTTAATTTCAGTTTTTTTTTTTTTACATTAAAGTCTAAAAAAATATGTAATACCTTTGTAACATATAACTGTTGAAGTTAAAAAGGCATTTCGAAGTTACTAATTTCTAACGTATAGGAAAATAAACGTAAGTTTGATAGGTCATGAATGACCTAACATTAAACAGTACTGTTATTGCCCACAATCAGTGATTGCCCACTCCAATCCTGGAATTGATAAATGAAGAATAACTTTAATAAGTGGTAAAAAATAACTAGATAATTAAATAATACGTTAGTTTATGCCATAAAAATTACGTTTTCCTTAATTTTTCATTCCCAAAATTTAAGTAAGCAATCACAGATCGTGGGCAATAATAGTACGGTTTACCTTAGTATCCACAAAAGGTAGCAACAACAATTTTATTGTGCCCATAACACAAGTGCTCGGTGCGTCTTGGCCGATATCGTAGTTATAAAAGTTAACAACTTCATAAAGTTTATAACGTGCTATCAATAACTTAACGTGTAGGATAAACGTTTTACGGTGCTTTTATTACTCATGTGCACAACTTACGATACCGCAAACATGATGTGGTATGGAGAGGTGAACAGTGAAAAAGGTAAATGTAATTTACATACATTAAAGTTCTATCAGCTTTAAGTCCTACTAGCTGTGTCTCGCCGTTACCCGCTCATCCAACGGGAACACTTAATTTTTTCGACATAAAAAGTAGCCTGTTTTAACCCAGGGTGTCATCTACCACTACAGCTTATTTTATCAAAATTGATCCGGTGGTTTGAGTCTGAGGAAGTAACAAACATACGAACACATAAACTTTCGCCTTTATAATTCTCGTATTAGTGTGAACCACGGCCAACCTGACCTGAACCCTTAAATTGAAGTTCCTAAAATTAAATTTTGTATTATAACATTTTATTACAATTGTATACAAGCTTGTTTATCCAAATTTGGTATACCAAATTGATATTAAAAAAAAATGATTATTGTGTATTTGTAATTTTGAATTTGATTTCCTATCCAACCGGACTTCTTTGGAATTTGCGACTAAATTAATAAAAATAGATAGGTACTTATGTAAAATAATGTTTCGAAGAGCATGTTATTTAAATCCTTTGTGTCGGAGATATCATTATAAGGATTTGGGTCCAATGAACACGGAAAAGTGTCGTTATTTAAATATTTGACGACTGAAAGGAAAACGGTAATAAAAGGCGGTAATTTTACAACCGTTTTGTAAAATATTTTTCACCTGAACAACATAAAAGACACAATTGAAAGAAATAAATATTTATAAAAACTGTTATTTTTTTTCACCAGTATGAAAATAAAAAACACAATTGACTGCCTGTATAAGCACTATAAGCAGTGTGTGTATTACTTTAAAAAAAATAACAGTTTTCTGCGTGAATTTTGTCAATTTCGAGTAGCTTTTGAAACAAAAATTATCAATGAAAAATTCAAACGGTAGGTTTCAAATATATACCAATAAATCGCAATGGCCCTGTTCTAAGTAGTACCATTAATGTCTAAAACAATCAGCGTTTTCGAACAAGATAAGGAGCCTTAATGTCGCAAACAAAACGTCTCTATGATTGCTAATTATAAAAACGGTATAAACTCACGTAAAAATTGTCAGGAACGGCCCGACATGTTTCGAACTCATTTGGAGCTCTTCATCAGGGGTAGCTATCCGTGCTGCTAAGCGACTCGTGACCCTCTCTCTCTATGACTATCTCTCTATATGTCTCTATGATTGGTTCGTAGACGCACATATAAATTCAAAACCGGCTTCATCTTTCGCAAATCTGTATGAAGACTCTCGTTCTATGCGTATTCATTCTAATTTCCCAGCTCATAAAATATTCTCTGGGTACACAACTTAAGTAATTCCTCGCGTATTACGAAACAAAAATCACTATAGCCTGAATATAATAAGAGGTCGAAGCGAGCCTTATGCGAAGGCCGTCTGATGCGCTGATAAGATTATTTAGAGAACCATCAATCATCCCGTTTCCTCATTTAACGCGGCTCAATACGCCATCTTTGCGGTGACGAGCACTATCCCCGATCTTCCATGTTTATTTCATGCCGGCACGTTGGCAACACTGTACTGATTTGTTTATGGTCAAAACTATATTTCTAGCCTTACAAGTTGCGTTTTGACTTCATGTATGTATAAAATATCAGTTAGCGGTACCTATGTCATCAACATTGTTTATCTTTTAATAAAATATATGTATACAATAAAATACATAGAGCCGATGACCACTGGGGTATACGTGTTCTGGAGTGGAGGCCACGAATCGGTTAACCTAGTGTAGGGCACCTTGTAGCAAGGTGGAGCGACGACAGTAGGACAGCGGGTGGTAACTGGAGGAGGAGAGCTAAAAATTGAGCTCAGTGATGATGATGATGAATAAAAAAACCAATTTCTAATATCATTGGCGGAATCGTCAACGGTATCGATGGACCCATAAACCAATAAAAATTTGATTGAATTCCTAATATTTTTTAGTCGAAGAGAGCTGCTCAATCCGTCGTTTTTCGTGTTAGTTTGTTTTGGTATTTTATTAAAATCCTAATCCAATGTTAGTTCATATACCTATTACGGCAATACAATTTGTCATTCATTCGCTCAAAATTATTCAGTCGTTCATTAATTTCCAATCAATACTTGAATACAGATCATTATTTAACTGTTAAAACGTATACCTACATTTACTGCATAACTGGTCGTCTAGCTCCTAGCACAAAAACAAGTGCATACGAGTGAACAAATAGTGATTGAAACAAAAACCGATAACAAAGAGGCGCAGATGAGATTCATGATTATAATTCAAAAGACTTGCGATGTGTGCACTCAGCAAACGTTTTTAAAATTAACCATTCATCATTCGATAGGCGCGAGCAGATTGCGCGCCTATTGTTTCATTATATGCGAGTGTTTTTCATTCATATGCCAACTCGTTGATTTACTGGCTGCAACTATTAAAATATTGGACTGAATGACTGACTGAATGATGTTTTAGTAGGTTTTGTGATTATGAACGATTTTATCGCCATCATCATCATCATCATCAGCCTGTATCAGTCCACTTCTGGACATAGGCCTCTCCCATGGCTTGCCACTGAGCTCGATTTTCATCTCTCCTCCTCCAGTAACCGTTGCTGTCCTACGAATGTCATCGCTCCACCTTGTTACAGGGTGTCCTACACTACGTTTACCGATTCGTAGCCTCCACTCCAGCTGCGGTATAGCCCTCAGCTGATTTGAATCATAGTTGATAAACACGTGTCATATAGGTTCAAGGCAACAGATGGAACCTTGACTAGCAAGGCCATTCGCTGTGCAGATCACGTGCAGACAAAGGAAAGGAACACATGTTGTCTAGTATATAATAACCTGATGTTTCCAATAAATCGTTCATTCTAACACCGAGCTTCGTCGTATCATTATCTCCCGTACCTACCACACTCCACAGCAGCTCTAACACAACTGCGCGACTCTTTCTCGCGTGACATATAGTACGCATCTCTTTCTGTACAGTACTGTGAGAGAGTGACGGGTGATATTATGTCACAGGACAAGAGTCGCGAAGCAAATTTGTGCTAGACGGGCAGAACTCGTTTGCCCCAGTGGTCATCGTCTCTACGACAGATATGACCAGCCCACTGCCACTTGTGCTATGTCGGTAACTTTGGTTCTCTGTCGAATTACTTCGTTTCGGATTTGATCCCTAAGAGATACACCGAGCATAGATCTTTCCATGGGTCGCTGAGCGACTTTAAATTGGTGGACTAGTCACACGGTGAGTGGCTACGTCTCGGCTCCGTAGGTCATGACCATACCCCGGGGTTTTCGATGCACGTATGATTTGACGCCTATTTTTTTTTAAGACATGACTTGAACCGTATCAGGGCTGGTTAGCCCTCACTTTGTGTAGGAGTATAACCCGCTAATGGGATTAGTCTCCGCGCCACGGGGGGGATTTGACGCCTACTGTCGGCCTAGTGTTAGATCATTTATGCACCGAAAACCCCGGGGTATGGTGGATGCACTGATTAAAAGCTTTCGTTTTTGTCGCAATAACTTAAAAATAAAGCTTTAAATAACTTTTAAATTCTTTTAACAGTATAAGTTGGTTGCACCGCCTAATTTTTTTCTGCTTTGCCCTAACGGCCCGACCACGACTTCACGATGGGTGGCGGCCATAGGAGAGAGCGAGATACTGCACTCGGACCTTACGCATACGGTGTAGGTACTTGTGTCTCGCTCAACCGCTCGCAGCGCAGTCGCATCTCCGATAGGAGGGACCTATGGTCGCTGCTCGCCGCTTCGTTGATCGCGCGAAATCATGGCCGCGTACTGCCTGATTACTAGAGAATGCCTTATGGTATCTAGTCCGTCTTTCGTACTATAAGGTTTCTTTTGTGCAATAAAGATTAAATAACTAACTAAACATGCACATATATATATGTATTTAGAGATTCAGTATCAATCAAAAAGAAAATAATGCCCAATTGTATTGATACGATTTTAATAATACTACTCTTTAAACAAACCTGTGTTCTTTAGCTGACACTAAAACTGTTGCCAAATTCTGGTGTAAACGTTCATCAGCGCCCAAAAATGAGAATTCGTATTTATTTTCTGATTCGTCAATTCACAATAAAAAGTGTCAGCTTTCAAATTAACTATAACTACGGTAGCACTTTATGAACAAAAAACGGGTTTAAGGTAAACCCACCTCGAAAACCATTCCGTGTCGTAGCACAATCAAACCGATGCAGTAATTTTTCATGACGCCGATTACGGTTAAGTTAATGAAAAACTCCCGCCAGTTAGCTGGAAAACGTCGTAAAACCTGCCCATAACTACACATAATTCACACCTCTTGTACGATTCTAATAAAGGTACGGCTTTTACGGCTGCTGGTGGATGCCAGTCACCATCAATGTAATTTATGAGACGGTAAAGAGGAGTAATTTTGCTTATTAATTTCGCGCGGGCGCGTTCAAGGTGCGGCTTCGGCTTACATGACTGGGGCTCTTTAATCACGAGCGTTTCGCCAAAAAGGGCGATTCATCACAACGCGCTCTATGACGTTTTATTGGCTTCTGACTTGTCGATAATTGCATCCATGCCTTTAATTAAAGCCAATGAATGTCTCGATTGTATTGGATTCCAAAAATAAACTTGATATTTCTGCACCTTGAATATTACTGTAATAAATATAAGTGAAACGTGAATATGAAAGCATTTTATGCCCGTTTCCACACGAGCTCAAGGTGAAGTCACCGCGAAAAGTATTCCGCCTTGTAACTTTACGAAACTTTACAACGTATTTACAACGAATTGTAGCATAGCATATTTAAAAAAATATTTATAAAGCAATTTTGTACGAGGTGAACTCATGATTGCGGGAAGGCAGAATCTTAACAGCACGATGTGTTTATCGCTCCCATGTATCGCTCAGGATATCTTTGCATCCTCATCACGCCAAAATGGCTGAAAAGATTTTAACTATTCAGGTAAAGGCGCGGATACAATACGATTTTGCGGACAAAGTTGTAGGCGTCTTCTAGTATAAACAAAGACTTCCGGAAGCTATCCTTAGGATATCATCCTATCTTGTAGATTTAGTTACTGTGTGTTCCATTGTATAATTAATCCTGAATTACCTGCATTGGCATTTCGTCATCAAGTCAACGCTAGTTAGTTATCTTAAACTCATTAGTGGCTGATGCAATCAATTAACCCGTGTAACTAGATGTGTCTGGATCTCCTGGAATTAGGTACTGTGAATCAGATGAAAACCAAAGGGTTAACCTCGTTTCCCAACCAATAAATTTGTCATTATTCAGTTCTAAAACAATGTTTTTTTTTCTGAAAGAACCGTGACTCGGGCTTTTGAGCTCTGCATAAAGATTATAAAATATATATGAAAAAAAAACCGGTTCAGTTCCGTTTTTTTTTATCCAAATTATGAATACTACTAAACCTAAAAATGCGTAGCCATACGTACCATTTGCCAGACAAATTATTTTTTTACAACGGTTGCAGCCCCTTGGAAACGGAGACGTTTCCGGATAAAATAGCCCTTGATACTTCCTAACTAAAATTCTGTCTGGATTCAAAACACACTTCGCTCTCTAGTACTGTGAAAGGAAAAAAAAATTGGGCAAGTGCGAGTCCGACTTGCGCATGAAGGGTTCCGTACCATAATCTATAACAAGTTTGTTGTATGGGAATATTTATTTTATTTTATTTTTAGTATTTGTTGTTATAGCGGCAATAGAAATACATCATCTGTGAAAATTTCAACTGTCTACCTATCACCGTTCTTGAGATACAGCCTGGTGACAGACGGACAGGCGGACGGACGGACGGACGGACGGACAGCGAAGTCTCAGTAATAGGGTCCCGTTTTTACCCTTTGGGTACGGAACCCTAACAAGAAGTTAACAGGGTGGTGGAGCGGTTAACACGTTGGACCGGTAAACGAGAGGTACCGGGTTCGATTCCCGGTCTCTTCCGCCAGGTTACGCATTTCAATTTTTCTGTGTGCTTCGATCTTGTATCAATAAATTTTGAAATAAACACATTTTATAAATACTGCTCGATAGAAAATAAGGGCCACACTTTATGCACACATTACAAATGTGTTTTTTTTTTATATACAGTCTTCGACATAAACAGTGGAAGGCAACATCACAAATAGCGACCTAAATGGCACTTCTATGTATCCGAGATCTATTTAACTTTATGTATTTTTTGCCGCTACGATATTATCTTTGAGGCCTTATTCCTTTTAAAATATGTTTTTTTCATATTATGACGAATATATTGATAATTTCAACCAACATTTTAAAGTAAATAATAATTTTCCCCGAGTTCTAGGTAGTAACGTAGCTATTGCATGATTTTATTGCGTGTAGTCGAAAATAAGTTGAAAAAACAAATTTTTCGCGTGAATTTTGTCAATTTCGAGTACTTTTTGAAACAAAAATAATTAATGAAAAATTCAAACTATAGGTTTCAAATATATATCAATAAACCCCAATAGCCCTGTTCTAGGTAGTAACATCAATAATTTCTTAAGAAACATGTTTGATACTAGAGTAAAATGTCTAAAACAATCAGCATTTTAAAGGAATAAGGCCTCTTAAGGGAGGAGTGGAATATTTGAAAAAGTGTCCAGCGGTAAGCAACAAATAATAGTTCCAATGGCGTCCATAATTGCGCTAGAGTAGCAAGAAAGTATGAAATAATTCCAAGTTTTAGACGGAGTGAACTGTGTCGAATTGAACATTTTAATATTTTTGGTAGTTAACCAGAGTGATTCGTACCTTTAACCCATATTTTATGATGTATAGCCGGGTATACATATTTTTGACCAATCTATAAAAAAAAAAAAAACGAATTTGAACACTGACCCGTGTCAATAAGGTCGAAATTTTTATCTACCATATATGGCTTCGTATGCAGTAAAAGGAGACAAAACTTATAAGACTATTAGCGGCACCGAGGTTTGAACTTTTTTTTTTTTTGTGATGTTTAGGGTTTTAGTGAGTACAGTGCCCTTGTGGCCTACATACTAAATAAATTATTTAATTTATTTTAGTTTCACAGAAATAATGCAGAATCAGATTTATTAACAACAACAACAAAAATGTATGAACAAGGGCGTCGCCAGCCGAAGGTCCAGGGGGGGGCAGGGGAAGTTGATATAAATGCAGGATGTGGAAAAGCAAGGAAGGTACAGCCTTGCTAGAGGATAGGAAGCTTCACCAAACACGTAAATATAGAAGTGTATTTCCGTTTATAGTCATAATCATAAATTTCATAATGTACAGAGATTGAAACGCGAGCGTAGCGAGCGCGACATTTTTTGGAAGGGGACTTTTAATAATTCTTACAGACAGATATAACGCGAGCGTAGCGAGCGCGTAATTTTTTGAAAGCGGACGTTTATTAATAGTTATGACCAGATCAAATGCGAGCGTAACGAGCACGAAATTTTTTGGAAGGGGATGGTTAATTTTACATATACCCAGATAAAACGCGAGCGTAGAGAGCGTGATTTTTTTTTGGAAAGGCACGGTTAATAATACTTAGTCAGATCAAACGCGAGCGTAGAGAGCGTGATTTTTTTTTGGAAAGGCACGGTTAATAATACTTAGTCAGATCAAACGCGAGCGTAACGAGCGCGACATTTTTCGAGGGAAAAGTTCAATAAGTGTAGGTGAAAACGCGAGCGTAGCGAGCGCGAAATTTTTCGTTAGCAATAACGTAAATTGAATGAAATTCAATACATTTTTATGAAAATCGCGAGTCGCGAGACGAAGAGGATCTTGACACGAGCCAAAGATCCACTCGACGCAACGAGTAAAGACTCGAGGCAGCAGCTCGTGAAGCATCTCCATTACAACTTGGTCAATTTTATTTTCGTATGTTCTCACCCACCAGTTGCATTCCTCAAGCGATTTCATGTAATTTTGTAAGTAGGGTCGATAAGTATACGGATCTTTCTTGCCAAAATGACGGGTAGTAATGGGACTGAAAACGTAAAAAATACAAATTTCAGTAATTTCGGAACAAACTCGCGAGGTCCTCAGCTCACAAGAGTAGGTAGTTCTATTTTTTTTTATTTTAGTACCTCTGTTTTATAGACCAGTTCTTCTTCTTCTTCGGTACTCTCTACATAGTGCAACCTGTCAGTGTGAGACACATCAACAGTCGTTTCGTCGAGTCACTTTCTGTGAGCTTTACTGACGGTAACCCAACGAACTTCGTTTAGCCCCTGACCTGGCCTGGTTCTGGATTCATTTGAGTTTCGATGTGCAAGAATGATCGATCAGACAAGTTACTGTTACAAGAGACTGGACATACTTTTGGATCTCTAGGGGGGGGCAGCTGCCCCCCATGTAGAACAAACCTTTCCTATATGAACAAACCGTTGTTAAGTAACGGAACTACTTTCAGCCATAGTAGCGCTATCAATTTAACACCTTTCAGCGGACACTTTTGGATATACGAAGATTCCGCTCCTCCCTTATACCTCCGCACCTTCTTTACCCCTTAACAGCACCGCCGTAAAACGTCGCAATGTCACTAACTGCATATAACAAAATGAAATATTTATACTGTATTCAAATCTCCTCACTACATATATTGAGGCCTAGGATCCCAGAAACATGGAGTCCATGAATAATCGAATAAATAAACCATTCCTTATATCCCAGAAAGTTTCTCATAAAAAGTGAAATAAAGGGAATCGCGAGCATTATCCATATATATGATTTACGATTAAGGCGGAATAGGTATTTGCTGATATTCCATGATTTATCCTCAGCGCATGTAACCCTGGTTCGAGAATATTGTGAGATGGGAAAAATATTCCACTAACATTAACGGTACAAGTTATAGTTTTCGAGCTACACCTCCAGCATAAAACATACATACAACCATGTATATGAATAGTTGCGAATTAGTTTTCAAAATCTAAATATTATTTATTGCATGATTTTTATCATTTGTTCTTTATTATCCTGCCTCACAGAGGCGTGCAATATTGAAATCAATATCTAAGTATCAGTTCTCAATAGACACGACGGTTTTTTTTTGAAGATGTAAATCGATTTCTATTTATTAGAATCAAGTGTCTGTTGGAACTAACGGCACTTAGAGTGCTCTAAAAGTCAGAAATGACCGTCAAAGTTCAACATTCCTACGGAGCGCTAAAAACGCTCCATACAAATGGCCACCTAATTTTGACGTCATTATTATGTTATGTATACCAATATTTGTATGGAGACAATAAGTAATTTGCCATTTTCACCGTGAAAAAGTGCGTTTAAGTTCATGGTTGACATACAATTGTTGATTTGTTAAATTATGATGAAAGATGATTCTGAAAACCATTTCAAAATATCCTTTGTACAAATTAACATACAATTAACCTTTGAAGACGCATTTCAAAAAATAATATTTTTCTTGGTTTTTTTTTTTGTTTCATGTCATATTGAATTAATTTTATTCATATAACTACAGTACTCGTATGCTATAGAATTTAACATCAGTCGTCATCCCAATTCTAATGATTACCATTATTATTTATTAGCATAAATGTATCACATACCTATATCTTATCATCATTTCACTTTAGGTACCGTAACATCGGGGTACTTTGACACTACAAGGTTACTTTGTCCGCCCATTTTATTTAATTAATATATTTTTTAAAACGATACCTAACGCTTATACAGAGACAGTTGAATCACGTGATGTTGTTTTAAACAATTAATTAATTCAATACAATGGTGTTTTTTTGGTGGACAAAGTAACCATTTAGGGTCAAAGTGCCCCGATGTTACGGTAAATATTTTATACGCATTTTTTACTGTAGTCGGGGAAATAGTGTCATATAAACCATCTTTGGATATACAGCAAGTCCCAGACCAAATCAGTACAGCCGTTTCAAAATGTATTATGAAAAGTGGAAAGGAACAGTAAGCAGCGCAGCGCAGAATCGCAGCAGCAACAACAAAGTGGCAATAAATTGGTTGGCTTGTCAACAATATGGTGCCAAACTTGGCTCCCATTCAGATACCACCCATTTATTTGGTGGGATTATTATTTACTTCATTGTACATTACTAGCTGCGCCGCGCGGTGTTACCCGCTCATCCCATGGGAACACTACAGTTTTCGAGAAAAAAAGTAGCCTATGTGTTAATCCAGGATGTCAGCTGCCTTCAAACCAAAATTTATCAAAATTGGTCTGCTGTTTGAGCGTGAAGAAGTAACAAACATACACATAAATACACTCACTAATATTAAAAAAGGCGAAAGTTGGTGAGTGTGTTTATGTGTACATTGGCGTATTTTTAGGGTGGTGGCCGGTTGCACCGTGCCCACCCCAATATGGTCTAAACTAAAATCCACAGACCTACGGACTAAATTGACAAATGACTGACAGGTAAAATGATACCAGGAACAGCAAAATAAAAATAGTGAAGGGTATATGTCGATAACGATATATCGACAAGTTGTAAAGTACAAATAACAGAGTAGTTTAAATCAAAAATAAGTATATTAGTTTCAAATAAGAGGTACGAATTTTGGTTTGTTTGATTTTCGAGGTAGTGGATGGATAAAATGCGTTTTTACCCACTAGTTTTAAAGCATAAAAAGGTTTCCGAGTCTGTAAGTAAAAAATAAAACACCTTGTCCGACAATAACTAGTCTTTATTATAACATATTATTCATTCCCAGGCTCCGTTATTTCGTCATCTTTATCATCATCATCATCAGTTACAAAATAAAAATTTAGTCTGACAATCACAATCTGGTGGTGGAATATTCTTTAAATTTATATTTCGGAGCGAAAAAAAGGGAGTCATATAAATAAAAAAAAATATTCTACTGTCGGACTTGGGTTGTCAGACTATATTACATATACAACAAACTTAACGGACTTAATTGAAAATCGCAATACAATTTACCTTTGCAACAGTCGGGGCCTCGTTTTTTTCAAAAAACACATGCACTTTTTGACGTATTGCCGCAAAAGTAAATTCGTCCACCTTATCAGAGTTTCAGAGGCGAAGTAAACTTCTCTTGTTTTTTGTATTCCTTCAAAACTTTAAAAACTGAACTTCTCGAAATACCAAGAATTTCGGATGTTTTCATGACACACTCGTTTTTATTGACATGAATATCCTCTGGGATATCTTGTTCGTCCTGTAATCTATCTACCATCTCATTATAAATATAAACGTAAACTCGATGAATCGTCTCTTTTTCAGTTTCACTAATCGATTTTTTTCTCCTTTTTGTCGGAGGCGAACATTTTGATGAACATGGCTCTCGTCCCGAATCTTGAGAATCCATAATAAACCGTAAAAATTTCAATAAACACTCGTAATAGCAATGATAACGTATATCGTTAGATACATAAAAGTAGTTTGTAAACAGCGGTCAACCATTTCTGAAGATACCTGCTTTTTTTTGTTAAAAAGATGGACCACATTTTTGGGAATTTGAAAATAAAGAACAATAATTTTATTAATTCATTTAATTAAATGTATGTATTTAATAAACTATCAATTATCATAAATATAAATAATTGTACATTATTGCTGGTTTGACATTAAATTTTTATCTCTATTTAATTAGGGGTCTACAGACCTTTTGATCTGTCAAAATCACTGTAAAAAGTTGGTAATAGATTAGCCGATCAAATTGCCAATTTGATTGTCCCGTCTGGGTGGACCTTAAACCTACGATGTAACAATAATTTTAATATCGATGAGAACGACACTGGCCTAACTGTGGCAACATTTGTTCATACTTACTTGTCAATTTGGTCCGTAGGTCTGTGGATTTTAGTTTAGTGCCCACCCCAGGATTTTGGGTTGGGGCCATGGCCAGGCCCCACCCAGGCCCCACCTGAACAATAATCTTAGATACGCCAATGTATGTGTATGTTTGTTACTTCTTCATGCTCAACATCACACAAACTTTCGTCTTTATCGTCGAAGAAAGAATCCACGAAAAACTTCTATGCAGCGTTATGCATAGAAGTTTTTCGTGGATTCTTTCTTCGACGCGGTGCACGTATTTTCATTTTGACATAACATTATAACATCCGGAAACGAATTTTACCGTTATAGGGAACCTATAGGTAAGAAATCTCATAACACAGACGATTTTTAAAAATTACAGAAATGGTCGTTTGTGTTGTGACGCAACTATGTGATGCGTATGCGCCACTGCGAGGGCTGCGAACAAAAGCTGATGGCGATGCCAAGCACCATGGTGCGCACCGATATGTAGGCTTTTAGCACGGGTCACGGCAGTAGTCAAAATACGTCTTTTTAGTTTTTGTACAATTCAAAACAGTAAAATATCCAAAAGTTTGTGGTAGTTTATTTGGTTCCCTGTATTTTCGAATGAGTATTTAGTGGTTTCAATGACATAATTAATTAATTTTAACTGTAGTCAAATACCGTATTATGTAGCAAAGCGTTATAAAGGACGAATTAACCTATTCACGGCAATACATGGGATGTAGCTAGGTTAATTGCTTAGTATTTTGGTCTAAGCACGACACGATTATAAAACTTGAGTTATTTATATTTGCCATGCAAAAAGAAAATTATTAAAAATTCCCATAAAAAATCTCTGAACAGCGCGTTACACACTAAAAAAACCCGGAAGGACTCCACCATTTCAAGCTTTTTTCTTTTTTAAAGCCCATAAACTGTGCCCGCCGGTGCCAGTCCTGGTTAAAAGTTATTGTATATATCAATAATAACAATCAGCTAAAGCATCTACCTTAACAAAGAGCACTGCATGACATAAATACCACTTATAAAATTATATTCTCATTCAATTGCGTTGTACGACTATTTTTATTGTCGTTTCTATCAACGCAAACGAACGCGAGCTATTGTATTACGATATCTCAAAGAGCTGTATGGCCATCGAAAACAAAAGAGTAAAAATAAAAGAGTAAATCAGCTTCCTTTTTAAAGAGGGAACGTGTCTAGACGACAATAGGGTTTTTGTTAATCTAGAACTTTCAGTTTTTTTGAGAATGCAATGGCGGAGTTATTGTTCTTCATAATTATGTAACAATGAGTTTTACAGGATGAATGAAATGAGGTGATTCTCGGTAATTACGTCAACGACATGGCATGTTACTGGCAGGTTTACTGCGTAGTATTTCGATGAAACTGAATAAACATGTACGGTCAAAATCAGAAGTTAGCTCTCTATTTATTTTACTACCCACATTATGTCCAATTGTCAGCGTTTTTTAATGATTAACTGTAAACTTTATTTGTTCATGTTTTCCATTAGAAGAGGACATGATTGGAAATTGACATGATAAAGCTCTAAAAAGCACGATGTATGTTTTCTTTCGTTTCTTGTAGGCTTAACAGTCGGGAATGTTGTCTCATCACGGTAAAATGGCTTGACATATCTTAACTAATTTTGTAGATGTTATTCCCTTGCCAGATTAAGAAGAAATTAGTTCGGTATTCGCTACCCAGAACCGTAGGAATTCCAAGCAATGCCATTGGGTCCATCATCATCATCGATATATGGAGGATTGGACGTAAAGCATTTTCTTTCTGTCAACCTTTGCAATTAAGCATTTGATTGAGTACTGAAACGTCAGAAAACCTTAAATAATGAATACACGCGATATTATTCATTTAATTGTGTCGAACAACAATCGCAGAAACCGAAGAAAATATAAATATATTCGGCCTGTCCTTAAAAGGTAATAAATATGTTTTATATTTCTTACGAGATGACGAGTAAAAGGGAAGAAAACAATACCAAAAATCACTCCCTTGACCTTGCAAGGGAATGATGGTGATTATAGTGTTTATATTTTCGTATATATATAGGTACGCAGACTAAGCAGTTTTAGCACACACACAAAATGCAATAAATGTGTACAAATGGAACGTGCATTGCACAGAAACAAAACCCAATTACTTAAAGTTTGCATCTCGTTTGTATGCGTCGTCATAAACACGGTAGATGTGCACATTGCGCATAATCGCATCAAATGCTATTGTGGGAACGATATATCTTATTATTCGAATACGAGTTAAAGCGACTTGGCTACTAATGAAATTATTTATTAACATTTTAAGGACGGGAATTTACATACTCACTATCACTAATCGCTCTACCCGGGGATTTCTTTTGCACAAATTTCATAACATGACAATGTGTAAATAACGCTTCAATTGTGGATTGGCAACGTTATTCTCAAAAAAATACGGGAATAACAAGTATGAGTTTGGTAATTTTGGAACACCCAGCATGTTATCATAATAACCTTTTCACAAAAAATAACCGACTTCAACGAGGAGAACAACTGAATGAGTTACTACAAAAAACACCAAAATTTTATTAAAGATATTTGAGAGGTTCTTTTGGAGGAATTTCTCATAGAGCTCCTCATCAGATCTTCACCAAAATTGTATGGGACAAACTTCAAGGTGCTCTCGAAGAAAAAATATTTTTCGGCATCGCTTCATAAACTACCGTAATCACAATATAAACAACCGAATAGACAACCTCCTCTTTTTTGAAGTTGATTGAAAAGATGTTATACACTTTGTGTTTAATTATCGATGGGAAAAAGCCGAGACGCAGTAAGCGCCAAAGGATCCCTTTGACGTTTACAACGTTTCCTAGCCGTCGATTAAAATAGGTAACATTTACGTAAAAAAAAACGTCTTTAAAAACGCCGATAAGCGTTCACGATTTGCGATCAAAATCTCACCAGGAAATCACAAACACAAGGAATATTTCAAAAACTCAACCTGAAAGTGAACGTAAAAATAACAATAAGTTCCCCCGAAGTCCATAAATGAAATATAATCGGCATAAAGATCATCAAGATAACAGTAATATTTAGCGCAAAGTATCACGGCAAACAAAACTAAATTATATTCCGTGAGTAACGCAATTAAGATAATAATTTCTTAATATTACGAGGGTAGTGGTAGTGGCACATGCCCGTTAAAACTGGCGCTCGACATTATTTGCTAGGGATGGGAAACGCCCATCTTCGTTGGGTATTTATAGTCAATGGGTCTACATTTCAATTGACAACATTTCATATTTCTAACAGGTGGAAATTAATATAGAGATCGACAGGGCTTTGTGTCGTGTACGCGTAAAAAATATTTGAATTTATTTTTCTGTATTTAATAAAATATATAAAATTACCACAATCTAAGACAATTAGGCCTGAACGGTTTTCGTCTTAGACCTAAGAGTGAAAAAAAAATGTTTAATTTTGATAATGTAATGGGAACCTCAACGTCATTGCGTTTTTTTTATTATTAGAAATAGGACTAAAGTAACCGTTCCATTAAGTCATAGTTTTGGTGTTGCCACATTTTTAAATGATTAAGTTTTTATGAATCAATAATAAATTAAATATTATCTTGGAAAAAAAAACATTGATTACTTTATCTTTCTAAGCAGAATTCAGAAAAGTAATCAAACTGTAGTCTTATAAATATTAAATGCTGTCAATTACAGTTTTTCTAACATTTTGACATCAACATGATAGTTTGATTAAAAGACGACAGATTTTTAGAAGATAAAAGAGGAATAAAGACTAAGATGAGATTTAAATAAAACTGACAATTTTTTTATTAAAGCAGTAACGTTTGCTAGCGTAAAACTGATTTAAAGAGTGATCATAAGAGAGAAAATAAATTGTAATGTTCCTATGATGTCATTGTTTAATTTTTGTTTTAAAATATGTTGACACATTGCATGCGCGCTATTGTTTATTAATTTATATATTATATGTGAACGATTAAAATACAATCTAGAAAAATAATACAAGTATAAAAACAATCTTATCCTTATAGCAGTTTTCTTCAGGTCAATGTTTGAATAAGAGAGTGAAAATATGAAAGGCTTGTGTTTAAACGCCTACCAAATATGTTGATAAATTACTTCCAATAAATTCTTAATGCTTGCCAAAACGGATGAATGTTCACCAAATAGTGTATCACAAACTATTGTATAAATAAAGCTATTTTTTTTTTTTACATGCTATAAAAATATGTGAACACCGTTAAAGTTAATTTCAGACCAAATAATCTATATTATTGTTAAATGGATGTCACCAATATTTTATATTATTACTTCCATTTTAGTCATTTTTGCTGAGACAAAAAACTAACTGCTGACCATGAAATGTTTTGTTATACCAAACATATTACTACGTACCCCAAACACAAGTAACTTGTTTATCATTTTATGCATTCAATTAATATATGATATAGTACTTAAATAAATATTCGCTACTATTTAAATGCTCACCAAAATGGCTTTTATACCCTAAAATTAATAAATAAATATTGAGGTTTCAATTACGGGTAGTATTTAAACGCACATCAAAAATAAACCTTTTTCTATGCAAAAATAATCAAAATTTATATCAAAATTACTGATTGCCCAGCAAATATTGCACTCAAAATGTTACTAAATATACTACAATTTATATTTGTGGCGTGTATCTATTTATTTAAAAGTAAAGCATATTTAAGTAATGCATAGCTAATAATGACTACCGCACATTATGGAGCGTTTTTTAGGGATATAAAAAAAAATAACCTAACCTAACCCGGCCGAGTCGGATCTGCTCTGAAAGGTGATTAGGATTAGATGGTTACCTAGCTGAAACACTATTTTTTTTCAAAAACTGTTTATTTTTCAGAATAATTATGAAACAAACCTAACCTAACCTACTGGGTTCCTTAAAAAGATGAAAGTAAAGTCGTGCTGATGTTTAATTTCTAATTATCTGCAGTACAATTTTTGCTAGGCATTTATTTTATTAGCTGATAATAATTTTAGATTGACAGTAATATATTTTGACTAAAGGTTAGATAATTTGATTACACTAAAGCAAAATAGACTGCAATTTTTGGTAATAGTTTTGATGTTTTATGAAAACAATATTTGGTGAGCAAAAAATCCATTTTGGGAAGCAAAAAGATATACGGACTCAACGTAAAATTATTCTGGTGTAATGTATATTAATTTTGGAATACAAAATGATTTAGTTTAGGGAGCTCTGTATAGAGTGGGTTTAATTTATATGGAGGCAATTCATTTTATTTGGAATTTAGTTTTAGGGTATAAAAGCCATTTTGGTGAGCGTTTAAATTGTAGCGAATATGAAATGACACAAGCTAACATCATGCACCCACAAAATATTTACAGTACTAAAACTCATCGTTATGGCATATGAATAACATTTTCACTGTATTATAAAAAAATCTATAAAAAATACATACACTAACTAAACTAAATCAGTAACTATTTACCATCAGGCGTTGTTTGCCACCACCGTCGTATATAAAAAAGTCAGTTAGCCTGTTTGAGTGTCCCACTTCTGGGCAAAGGCCTCTCGGTTAGATCTCCACAACTCCCTATTGGCCGCTACACCCGGACACCAGTGAGCTTAGATAAAAAAGTATTAAAAAATATGAATTGAGAAACAACGAACAAACAATGTTCATCCTCACATCAATTCTCAACATTCGGTGCGACACTATTTTCCACTAATTAATGTGCCAGCCTATTATGACACTGAATTATGAAAATGCCACATCGCGTGTCAGCCGTATCTAACTCGATCCGCGGTTAATCCCTACTCGTACTTTGTAACTATTATTATTAATACGGTAATTCGACGGAGCGAGGATTGGCTCATTAATTGTGCAATACAAGCATTTTTAACGATTCGTTTGTTTACTGAAGTATCATAATGAAAATCTTCGCGTACAGGAATAGCTGCACGTCAAAGTCGAAGTCAAAAATATTCATTATACTAAAAAAAAAGATTTGTTAAATGTAGCCCAAATGTTAGCTGCTAGTTACAAAATCGGAGGACTTACACACTAGGGTGGAGCGTAGATGTATGGAGAAAAAAAAAAGTTGTCAGATCGACCTGGAACATTAATGTAATATGTTGCCTATAGATAAGATATTAATGAATATATATATATATATATATGTTGTAGGGGATGTTATATCTCCGAAGCTCTTCACCAACGCAATGGAAGACGCCTTCAAGCTTTTGGAATGGCAAGGACTAGGCATCAATATTAACGGCGAGTACATCACGCACCTTCGGTTTGCCGACGACATCGTGGTCATGGCAGAGACGCTGGAGGATCTCGGTACGATGCTCGAAGGTATCAACAGAGTATCAACAGAGTATCCCAACAGGTGGGCCTTAAGATGAACATGGACAAAACGAAGATTATGTCGAATGTCCATGTAGCACCCACCCCAGTAATGGTTGGTAACTCGGTCCTCGAAGTTGTTGACGAATACGTCTATCTGGGACAAACAATTCAGTTAGGCAGGTCCAACTTCGAGAAAGAGATCAATCGGCGGATTCAACTCGGATGGGCAGCGTTCGGGAAACTGCGAAGTGTCTTCTCGTCCAACATACCTCAGTGCTTGAAGACGAAAGTCTTCAACCAGTGCGTATTACCGGTGATGACCTACGGAGCCGAGACGTGGTCTCTAACTATGGGCCTTTTAAGGAAGCTCAGAGTCACTCAGCGAGCTATGGAAAGAGCTATGCTCGGGATTTGTCTACGAGATCGAATCAGGAATGAGGAGATTCGTAGACGAACCAAGGTCATCGACATAGCAAACCGGGTAAGCAAGCTGAAGTGGCAATGGGCGGGGCACATAGCTCGAAGGACCGATGGCCGTTGGGGCAGAAAAGTTCTCGAGTGGAGACCACGTACCGGCAAGCGCAGTGTAGGACGACCACCCGCAAGGTGGTCGGACGACCTGGTTAGAGTTGCGGGGACTCGCTGGATGCGGGTCGCTGCTATCCGGCCCATGTGGAAATCTATTGAGGAGGCCTGTGTCCAGCAGTGGGCGTCCTATGGCTGAAATGATGATGATGATGATGATATATATGTAATTCATTTTAAATATGTTTCAGCCCTCTACTTGAGCTAGAAAATTTTTTTTTACTCATAATTGGTAAAAAAAAACTTTTTTTTTTACGTAATTAGTACCTATTAGATTTCTATAGAAGGGTTTCAACTTCAAATGTTTTGAGCTTATTTCATACTTTCAGCAACTACTACGTGAACCTGTGACCCAAATTAAAATTCAGTATTTAAAAAAAAAAAAAAAATATTGTTATATTATTATGCAATAAATATATTTTATTTCGAGTATTATGTGCTTAGAAAAAAATCACTTGACTTTTATTAAAAAAAACAAGATTTTGATAAAAACATTTTTTTTTTTTCAATATGGGCTTGATCATAATATTCAAGATGACAGTAGAGGGCTAAAAGTAGTATTGAATATTTTTATTATTATTTTTCTCGTACACCTGGCAGCCTAATGCAACGTTTTAGAGAGGTCCTGAGTTGAATTTCCAAAAAAAAAAAATTCGCTCCAATTACACACTGAGGGTAGTAACCACAATAAGATAAATATATATCTCAAAACTGTTACATTATTATTCTAATATTACACAATTTTTTTTTTAGAAGAGGCATTCAAAATTAAATTCTATGAGGATATAATTTTTTTTTTTAAATAAATTTCTAAATTTAGCGTCATTGAGTTGAGAGAGTTGTTCAGATGATGCGTTGGACAGGGAGAAGTGGAAGAAGAAGACAAAGAAAGCAGACCCCACAGCCAGATGGGAATATTGCTCAGGAGAGAGAGAGCGCGTCATTGAGTGAGGTTATGTGATCGGCTAGATGGCTATACATTTTTCGGATCTGATGAATAAAATATTTATTAGTCTTCCAGTCGAGTTACTTATTTTGCGTGGGGGGTAGTTGGATCCAAGGATAGTTAAAAAACCGTAGTCTTATTTTGAGACAGTGTTAATGTAGCCTGAAAATCTTAAAGGCTTAATGCCGAGATATTACGCATCCAAATTAAAAAATTGCCACAGTCAAAAATAATACGTGTAACAATTAATTTCGATGTCATATATAAGCCATTACGACAGGGTTCTATACAACTATTAATTGAAAGTATCGCCATTAACGCTCGAGCCCGGGAGCGCCTATATTCCACAATCAGAAATTAATTGCTTCGCCTCGGGAGCCGGGACGGACCTGCAGCTATTGAAGCCTTACGGGGGACGCCGTTTTCATTTCAATGAAAAATGTGCATAAATAGAAATGAAGACCCTACTATGAATCGGTTTTTTATTTAATGATATTTTTCATTTTTAGTTGGATAGTGAACGAGCATAGGTACAGTTGTATTTATATACCTACTATAATGGTTGAAGGCATGTCAAAGATTATTAACTTAAAATAAGCGGACATTTTTAGTGGAATAAGTGGCCTATTTGGAAGTCTAAAAATAAGTTATAAATACACACTGAAAGCTATTGAAGGCTTTCGGTAGACGCGTTTTCATTTCAAAGACGAGCATGAATAGTAATTAAGGCCCTACTAAGAATCGGTTTGTTATTTTATATTTGAACATTTTATATTTGTACGCCTAAGATTAGGAAGCTGGTTAGGATGGATTAAATAAGTTGTTTTTGCTAGATAAACGAATAAAGTAATAGACGTATTTGTGATAGTCTTAAATTTATTATTTACTGTAAAGAAAAAAAACGAGGGTTATGATTTTACGTTTCTATTTAAGTATCTTATTTACGTAATATGCTTAATTTGGGATTGGGTCAATTTGTGTATAATTGTCTGATATTTAATATATTCATCTTCCATCGCTCTGTCAACATTCAGAATGGTGTTTTAGATTGGCCTGTTGGAATCCGCCCGACAAAGCTAATTAGCTTTTACCAGTGACCGGAGAATATATAGACATCGCTCTCAGTACAAAAGTGGCTTTCAAAAACGGTCCCGATATTTGACTGACAACTATCCCCTCTACACGAATTTGTCCTGCCAACAGTTTTAAATATTAGCCTATACGAAGTCATCCCTCCTCTTAGAAGTAGTTGTGATTGGCTAGTTAAAGTTTTCATTGGCTAAAATAGACTTGTAAGTGTCAAAGTCCATGCGCGGCGCACGAAAAAGAGTAATTGTCAAACCTAATATGGGTGCACTAATCGAAAGGTAACCAGTTTAGAAAAATATTACTCTAGCTATTATTTTTCTTTCATTCAATTTGGAACATGGATTTACTACTAAATGTGTAAACAACATTTTTGAAAATTACTATCGAAGGCAACTTTACTGTCGCATAATCTCAAATCAAATTAAATTTTGATTTTATATTTAGTTTCGATTTTTTATGAAGACTAAATATATCAAAATGACTGACAAGACAATAAAGCACACATATCGTACAAATTGATACCTTTAGTGGGATAAATCTGGCATTGGTTTGATAATAATCTTAATCATCATCATTGAAATGAACGCTACAGATCCTCGAAGATACTGTAGGAAACTACTGCTGTTCTCTGCGTTCTAGAGAAACTGCATTTGTCCACTTTAATTTTTGCTCACGGTCCTTCGGAAAACTAAAAGTAAATAAATAATAAGAGATGTTTAATTATGAATATGACTAATTACTAATTAACATATACTGTAGATACCGCAGGTAACAGAATATGTGACACTGAAAGGGAAATTTTACTATTTACCTGACAATAGTTGTAAAAAACACAAATTTATTGAAATTAATTTACACTCGTGTTCCTTAGAGTCCAAATCGATAACTTTTAACATAAACTCATTTAAACCCATTTTGAGCACTCATCAAAATGCCCATTGATCGGACACTAAAAGCGGTATTTAAATTTTAGCAGATTATAAATTTAAATCTTAGTACGTAAAATATAAACACCTTAAAAGGTAATGTGCATAATACCATCCCCATACAAATGTCTTCTAAAAATATTTTATATTTTAATAATTCAAAGATTGTTAATTACACGAACCAATGGATCCCGCGTTTTTTTATTATTATTGCTAGAGTGGTTTCGACACCATTTCACTGCACATGAAGGCATTTTGAATAAAATGCAGATATTTTAATTTTATACAACCTGACATGTTCTGCCATCGACAGACGCCATCGTATTAAAACTGTCAATTTGGCCTTGGTACAAATGAATCGTTCTAGGTACAAATCGCGTGGGGTCATTTTTGAGCTCTAATGAGATTTCTATGTTTATATGCGTTCACTGGCTTTTACGGCTTTTACCGAGCGGACGAAGCAAGTGCGAGTTTTGTCGGCGAAAATACTTACGTAGGTGTTAATGTCCGCATTTCGGATCCGGATTTCCAGCTTTCATGAGTTGTTTCGATAGTTACATGTTTTTTTTTGTTTCTCGATTTTTTTCAAAATGGCAAAAATAAGGAGACGGAAACATAATATTCCAGCCATTTCAAATAAGTAAGTAAGTAGTATTTGCGAGGTATTCAACTCACAGAGTCACTAGTTGGGCTTATTTCAAATTAACTCACCTAACCGGACTGACGGGTGGTGTCGCGAGCTAGAAGTACTGAAATCGACTGCATAATGAAAGAACGGAATGACTGACGCTTCTGTGAATGCACATTCGATCAATTGACGCACCAACGTTGGCGTCCCTGACACTTTTTCACTTTGTATTGTGTAGTTCACAAGTTTTTTCAATGAAAGCAAATTTTTTTTCTCTTATGCTATCAAAATCACCAGAAAAACATCGTTTTTTTCATCCAGTTGCTTCATTTCTACATAAATAAATAAATAAATATCGGACAACCTCACACAAATCGCTCTAGTCCCAAATTAAGCTCAAGAAGGCTTGTGTTATGGGTACTAAATAGACGACGATATACGTACTTATATAGATAAATATATACTTAAATACATAGAACAACCATGACCGATTCGAGTTCATCACTTGGCCTGGATGGGATTCGAACCCGGGACCGCCGGCTTAGTAGGCAGGTGTCTACAAACCGAGCCCAACGCGTCGTCAAAATGCCTTAGGGCAAAATAATTTAATTGGTAATGCACCCATTTGACCCGGAAAGCCGCGGGGACATGGATTCAAATCCCGTTCAGAGCATAACATTTTTAGATTTTTCGCTTCTATAATAAACTTTACGTTATTCTAGAAGACGTTACTACTTTCATAAAAAAATATTATTTTTACTCTTTGTTTTTTTTTTCAACAAATTTTGTTAAAATATGACGCATTATTTCAATATTTTTGTTTAAAATCTGCAACGATTGAATAATTTTCCTCAAGTTATGGTCTACATATAAATAGCATTCAATTTTGTTAGTCGTTCATCGTCATCTTGACGTTTGTCCCGCCCAGAGCCGGAGTCCATTTTCCCGTATTTTTCTTCAACATTGCTCTACTTCAAAATGGATTTACAAATATTTTATATGAATAATAAAAAAGACTAATAGTAATACTGTGTTTTGTTAAACAGTAACAAAGGGCACGAGTTCGTAGCAAACAAGCACTCTCCTTGATCCCTTTTCGCTTGATTTTATTTTCGTCTCATCCATAATCATATTCTTTCTTGTAATATACAGATAAGAAGTAATCTAATCTTATGATTCAAATATGTATAGAAACAAAAGTATTCAAGTAAGAGAATTGAATGAGATTGGTTTCTGTGATAGCTAAAGTTTTATTCTAGAAATGTGATTCGTGTGAAGTGCATACTTTCACTCGTTCACAGAATACTACACTTTTACGGTTTAAGTAGTGCTCCAATTGGAAATAATAGGTTTCACAAGCTAAAGACATCCACCGACCTCGTCTCCCGCATGCCTGCTCAACTCTATAAGCTCATGTGCGACCACATAAAAAGCAATGTAAACGTTATCCCCGAGTGTATTTAATTTCGAGTTATTAAAATTGTGCCCGTAAAAAGTGGAAATGAAAAGTCGGCCACTCCTACACATAGCATGCAACGCGGGGAAGTTGACAAATGAGACTGGCTTTCACTGTATTTCACTTTTTTTAAAGCGGATTCTCTTTTATAATGAGGGCGCGTTGAATGCCTTATCTGTCGCGATTCATATTCCGCGATAATGCGGTATCACGCTATTTTCATGAGTAACTGCCGACTTTTGTTTTTAACACTTTCGCCTTTTGAATAGGAAGTACTATCGGATTCATTAATATCCGACATTTTTTGTACTTTCTTTATTCAATTAGCTTATGAAAGCCCATACGTTAAAGAATCTAGGTTCCGCCGGTGACGCCCGCGTCGAGCAGTCCTGCGGACAGGGCGTTTGCCGGCAGTGCTCGGTTGGCCGCTGCCGCGACTGATCGGCTCTCCTGATGATGAATCGCGAACCGAATCGAAACATGTCGAGCGATATGCGACTTCTACGACGTGAGTAAAGCCGTTTCGTTGGTATTTTAAACCAAGTATATTATACAAATGGTAATTTGATGAATATACAGGACAGGAACAGGAACAAATATTCGAGTTCATTACATAAATATTTGCCTTGGACGGGATTCGAACCCAGGACCGCCGGCTCAGTAGGCAGCTGCACTACATACCGAGTCAACCGCGTCGCCAAAGTAAAGCATCGGTAAAGTAAGTACGCATATTTAGTTACGAATTAATTGATGTGCGAATTCGCCACGCACTTTTTTTTTGTTCTGAGTATCTATAATTTTAATCGTATACTTACAGTTACCTAAGCCTCAGGGCTCAAAAGCGACACCGCTCTCCGCACACCCACGGCCCAACCGTTTGACGAACCACCCGACCGTGCGCGAACACGAATTTTTACTCGACTCCCGTGTCGTTGGACTTTTATTATTATTCTTTCCCTTTTTGTTGTAACCCACCGCGCCGGTGTATTCCTTGTAAGGAGCAGTAACGACGCGTGAAGCGTGAAATACGCGAGCATTTCGGTGCCCGGAAAATGGACTGCACCTGCCTCCTTAGGTTTTATGTGAAGTTTCCTCACCTTCAGAGCTAGGTAAGGGCCCCAATATCGCCGCCTTCACTTTGTGACCCCTCATAATACGAGTAATACTTCTTGAGAGGGTATTGAACGTGGGGCTTTCGTCACGCCAACCGATTATTTTACGAGGAGGATTGTTTAGTACCTACTTACTTTGTATTTTTTTGTTCGCGCCCTCGGAAATGGTGACAATTTTGTATTTTATAACCGTTTGTGTCTAGTCAGCTATTTGAGTACATATGTTGAATCGTTGCAGAGCTAATCTTGAAGGCCAGGTTTACACAAGTTCCGTATGCCAGATATAGACAGTGTCGGCTGAGTCACTTTTCAAAACGAGCATTTAGAAATAAATAATAAATAAGAGAGGGTACTCGTGAACTTTGTTACAAAGTGAAACGCTTATCAACTTTTTAATTTTGAGCAAAACATAGTGAAAAGGCACATACCCTCCGGCACTATGCCCTCATTTTCCATGTAAAAACTTTTGTACATCTCTGCGAAGGGATGTCCGTTTAAAATAGGGATAATAAGCAAAAAATCTTCTTTGTTTTGAGAACACAAATCTTGTCTAACCATACCTCACCTCACACGCAAAAACAACGTAGCTACCTACTTCTAACGTTAGACAATGGAAATAGAAAAATATTTGACGACCATTGCGTGTTATAACTGTATTTCTGACGAATTAATTTAAAAAGCAAGAACTTAGGGTGCAATGGAAGGGACATGAAGCGCGTTTCGATTTACAAACCTTTTACGGTAGTCACAGAGAAGCCAGTCCACGTACGAGCAACAAAAACACAACATTGATGTAAGGCGCTATACATTTTCCTATTTTTTGCTTGTTTTGCCTTCAGTGTATTCCGTGTGTTTAAAGAACAAACCAAATCTCGAACTTGAACATTATCTCGTAGCGATGTTGAATACTAATAAGGTCGAGATGATATTTTGGCATGGATGAAGAATTCATGTTGCTACTTATACATAATTATGTTGAGGATACAGATTTTTAATCGAGTTACAATATTTTTTTATACAAGCACAATATGTAGGTACTCAATTATGTGATCAATCATTATCATGGTTCGTAAAATAGCAAAATTAATTGAAGTGCCATCACTGGTTTATCATACGTCATTTCAGTTGATATTGCTATTTTACAATTCCTGGTGATAGGTATATTGAAATTTTTTTGATGATGTACATTGGCAGTAATATACTTTTTTATATCAGAAATGTGAGCGATGCAAAAAAAAAACATCCCGATCTTGAGTGTAAATTACCTATCGTACATATGCTCCCTCTTCACATGCCTCGTTCATCATGGATGAACACCAAGACAATTTACTATCTAATAATAATGACGTCATATCTTCAGGACCTATTTAAAGTTCCTTGTTGTGTTGTATCATAAATTTTTGTCACAAAACGACACTTAAGTACGATTCCCACTGACCAGGCGGAGTCGGCGCGCGCTCAAGCGCATCTAAACAGTCAGATCCCATATTCGAATGTTATTGGCGCCGCTGTCAGCCGGTCGGGCGCTTGCGGACGCGGACGGACGTGCTCGGCTGTCGTCGCGCGTAATCGGCTCCGTTCGGTCACCGCCGCGCGCCATCGGCTCCGTTCGGCCACCGTCGCCCTAGTTTCGGATCGAACAATTGTATGAAATGTATCTCACATTTATTTATGGCTTTTGGTTTCCATTAAACGGTGTTTGGTTACCATTTAAAGGCGCCTGGTTTCCATTTAACGGCTACATATCCATTTGATAACTCAAAATTGTATACTCAGGACTTTACTGCTGTGAGTTTTATGTTTGATCTTGTGTACTAACAAACTGATTGCATGATGAAATCGTTTATTGGATAAAGAGACAATACAAGATAATGCTATTTTAGACTGGATTGGTTCTGCAAATTGCCCGAAAAATACAAAAGCTATCCGTTAAGCAATATTAATTCCATTCCGATTGAATGTAATTAATATTTCTTCACGGATAGTGAAGAGATACTTTGAATTTAAATATGCTTAATCAAGTTCCCCAGTGTAGTATCCATGTATTTGCTGAAACCATTATCAAAGGGGTGAAAACAAGATGAGAAGTGGTAACTTAATTTTACAAACGAGATCGGAAGTGAAAACGGCAACTCTTCCTTAGATGAGTTGAGTTGAGACAATGTCTCTCGGATCTGTTTAAAGAGGAAGTGAGGAAAGTTGCATTTAATATCCTTGTGCTTTTGTTTGTTTCGTTCTGAATGTTCAAGACATAAGTAACTCAACTCGAATAAGTTATTGTAGTCATTGGGTATTTCTTATTGGTTTCGAACAGTAAAAATCTTTAAGAATCAGACCTCAAGCTACGAAAATTGAATGTGTATAGGACATATACGCAAATAGTTTCTTATTAATAAATTTGTTTCTAACAAAACGTTTTGCTCTGTGACGGCAATGATTTCAAATTCATGGCAAATTAATTAATCGTATATTTTGGTAACTCTAATGCATAATTATCCTATTTAAAAGGATATAATGATTGGGGTCAATTCTCATTAAACTCGCTTCGCACTTTAAAAAAAATGGGGTCCTAGGCATAAAACATCACTATAACAACCTCGGGCCTTTCGATAGATTGTTTATTTTATTGTGCTGTCATAGTACAATTTTATCGGACAAAAGCCAAAATAATGAGTATCGATAAACATCGTTAACTACACCATAAACTTAAGCGGACAAAGTGTAGGCAGTCCATCATTAGAGGTCCAGTAATTGCCAAAGGGAAAGTGTTCCCCGAATTTCGGCAAAGGCCCCCGTAAATTGTGATTATCTTTAAGTATAGCGATGGTACCAACAGAGCCACTCGTAGTATTTTATGAGAAAAGCCATCTGGGTCCTCGCCTGCTACAATAAATCCAACGCACATGTTATGTCTTTTTCATGGACACCTAAGATATAACGAAATTTTATTGCACCAAAAATATAATTTTTTTGATAGTAACCGCGCCTTTTAAAGCCTCGTAAATATCACTTGGTTACCAACTGCGGCTATTTTCTTTTATAACCGACACGTCTTATTATCACATCGTTTTTGTACACAAGTAGTTTTGTGTACAAGTAGTATTTTGATGAAAGAAAAGGCAACTACTAACGGGGATTTTTATACTTAGTAGGTACATGAGTTCGCTTTCATATCTACTTAGTTCTGGTCTGGGTTGACCTCGAATATTGTGCCTGGGTCATGGATGTTATTTGTATGTATAAGTATATATTTATCTATATAAGTTTGTTCATCGTCAGCGTGAGGACCCATAACCCAAGCCTAGAGCTTACTTTGGAACTAGATTGATTTGTGTGAGGTTGTCCAATATTCTTTTATTTATTTATTTAGTTTACACAAGAAAAATAAGTAAAAAAAAATGGCGTTGTGAAATATAACTAGGCTAATTCAGAAGCGATTACTATAAAATACTATCTTTTCGTGAGAATATAAGATATAATATACATACATTTTGAAATTATATGTTATTTATTTCAGGTGTTCAGTTCACGAGCAGACATGTACAGAATACACATGAAACATTTCATCAATTCATAGACTACAAAAGGTACCTACACGCACCTTATCAAACATGAATCACAAACCACCGAAAAATACGTCAAATCACACCCCGTATCAAAACCACTGGAGCATTATTCACACGTTTGCCAAATGTGTCTCCGCGCACGGCCAAATACAAAAGGAATTACTTTTATTTTTCTTCACAAAACCACAGCATGTTGCCGTATGATAAATCACTTTCGCACTACCGGGGTTGGGCAAAAACATTCGGTCTAGCTCGTTGCAAAAAGGCACGTGAAACCAGTGTTCACTTTATCAAAGGGAAAGAAAACATCGTGTAAAACTATCTTTTTTTTATCAGGGTTTACTTAAATTTCAACACGGAAAACTAATACTTTTGTTTTTTGTCTGAAGAGAAATACGAAATAATGTATTTGATTATATCGGAAAAAGGCCTGTTTAAAATTCTTATTAAAACAACAGCTGGTCATCACTTGATTTGCTGACCGCGGGGTCGCCAGGTTAGCTGTCCCTATACATACTCTATACAAGTTCGAAACATGTCGGGTCGTTCCTGACAATTTCACATGCGTGTTAACCGTTTAGTACATAGGTTTTAATAAGATTAGTTTTTTAATGCCGTCGGAGTTTTATCAACGAGAATTGACAATTATTTACCTACTTATAGTATCTTCTTTGTGTTTCTACTTGAAAAATTTATCATTTTCCCTCTTCGAGTTTTTATTACGTTTCATAAAAAAACCTAAAGGAAATATATTATAGTCTATTGTGCTACTATATTTAGTTGGCGCGTTAAGTAGGACGGAAGTCGAGGCTTCAGTAACAACTTATTCTTAGCACTTTGTTGGAGAAGACTCGACAGCTTATTGATTCCGCTAAGAACTCCAATAAGAAGTTCCAGTTAAAGATTTACACTGCAATAATTAAGTGTAGGACGGTATTTCTCCAATCTTGAGACTGCGAAGAGGAAATTTGTGGATTTAATTTGTAAAATATTTAATGTGAAACATATAAAAAAGTAAAGGCATATTCATCATCATCATCACCATTTCAGCCATAGGACGTCCACTGCTGGACACAGGCCTCCTCAATAGATTTCCACATGGGCCGGATAGCAGCGACCTGCATCCAGCGAGTCCCCGCAACTCTAACCAGGTCGTCCGACCACCTTGCGGGTGTCCTACACTGCGCTTGCCGGTACGTGGTCTCTACTGGAGAACCTTTCTGCCCCAACGGCCATCGGTCCTTCGAGCTACGTGCCCCGCTCATTGCCACTTCAGCTTGCTTACCCGGTTTGCTATGTCGATGACCTTGGTTCGTCTACGAATCTCCTCATTTCTGATTCAATCTCGTAGACAAATCCCGAGCATAGCTCTTTCCATAGCTCGCTGAGTGACTCTGAGCTTCCTTAAAAGGCCCATAGTTAGAGACCACGTCTCGGCTCCGTAGGTCATCACCGGTAATACGCACTGGTTGAAGACTTTCGTCTTCAAGCACTGAGGTATGTTGGACGAGAAGACACTTCGCAGTTTCCCGAACGCTGCCCATCCGAGTTGAATCCGCCGATTGATCTCTTTCTCGAAGTTGGACCTGCCTAACTGAATTGTTTGTCCCAGATAGACGTATTCGTCAACAACTTCGAGGACCGAGTTACCAACCATTACTGGGGTGGGTGCTACATGGACATTCGACATAATCTTCGTTTTTTCCATGTTCATCTTAAGGCCCACCTGTTGGGATACTCTGTTGAGACCTTCGAGCATCATACCGAGATCCTCCAGCGTCTCTGCCATGACCACGATATCGTCGGCAAACCGAAGGTGCGTGATGTACTCGTCGTTAATATTGATGCCTAGTCCTTGCCATTCCAAAAGCTAGAAGGCGTCTGCCATTGCGTTGGTGAAGAGCTTCGGAGATATAACATCCCCTTGTCTCACACCCCTTCGCAACGGAATCGGCTACACTGGTCTTGTACTGGGACCGACATAGTGGCGTTGTTGTACACACTTCTCAGCACCTCGACATACCGATAGTCAATCCGGCATCGCTGGAGTGACTGCAGTACTACCCATGTCTCGACGGAATCAAATGAACTTAATAACGCATATTCAAATGAACTAAATTAAATTACAGCGAACTATTTAATATAGGTAGG